>JASAUF010000272.1:5587500-7987500 GCA_030180095.1 Magnolia changhungtana | reverse complement strand
TACTAGTTTCTAGGATTTGTTTTTTATTTTCAATTTCAAATTCATAAACGAATTTTTAGATGTTCCTATTTTGTAGGCCTTTCAATAAGTTTTATTTCAAAAAATTTAGACTTTTTTTCTTCTTCTTAATTTTAATTTTGCTATAATATAGGACCTTCATAATTAAAAAATTTTAATTTTGCTATAATATAGGGCCTTCATGATTAGGGGGCCTTAGGCGATTGCCTCCCCTGCCTACCCCTTTGAGCCGCCCCTGATCTTAACTAATCAAATAATATAATAAACCGCAGGATATCATTGATAAAAGACCATAGTGACATCCTCCGTAGCTCCAAACGCAAGCCAGCGTTGCGTAAAAAACAAAGGGTCCCCCGTACCATTATAAGCCCATGCCCCAGTATATAAATTTAAAGCCATTGCCAACCAAACGTAAGCCCGTTAAACCACTCAGACTACAGCGAGCATTTAAATAAAAAGAGATGACCCCTTGACGCTGTTTGGCTGTAACTGAAGTTCGTCCCATACTACTGTTCCAGAGTCGGATTATTTGTACGTGATTAACTGAAGTTTAGATGGCTGATCTCAATTACAGTACCCGTACGATTATTCTCTATTTAGACATGTGCCGCATGTGTCAGTTTTATTCTCTATAGACACGTGTCATCATGTGTACTTGGCTGCTCACATCAAATGCACCCCCCGTCCACTTTGAAGGGTCCTGCACGTGTCACTCCAAAATAGACAGTTATGTGCCACGTGTCAAGCTGTCATGTACACATGGTTAGACAATCCTTCAATGTTCCTGGACGCGGATTGCGTACTACCCTCGCCCGTCCCTAGCTCCGAACGGGCAGGTCTGTGGGCGGGCCCACCGTGATGTATCTGTACATCCAAACTGTCAATCCCTTTTCTCATATTATTTTACGGCAAGAACACAAAAATTAGGCATACAGTTACCGAATGCAGAATTCAATTGCACGCTATGGAGCTCTCTTTCTCTGAACTGAATTGCGAGAAGAAAAGATAAATTCCGAGAACAAAAGATGAATTCTAGCATCCAAATGGGATTAGAGTTCTGTGGCGGGCGAAGCCATCGCGCATTCACATGATGGGAAAGGCAGGCAGGTGAGGATGGCATCGCTGCAATACGCTCCCTACTCGCGGCAAATTTCCAGGAAGACAGGCAATCTCGGTCTACGCCTTGGGCCGTAGAGTATATGGTTTATGTAAGCTTCCGCTAGTTCAGGCCCAACCTGCAGTGCCGAATTGACCATCTCCTCAGCCTCCGTCCCGAACGTTGTTGCAGCCGCCGGCGCCTGGTGAGCATAGCGACACTTCGTCCCGAACATGCATGCCCCCGTCGTAGCAAAGGATTTACAGATCTGCCCCTGCAAGGAGATAGCAAATCAGGAACGAAGAGAGAAATGACAGGATCCCTTCTAAATATAAGAAAACGTAAATCGACATTATCTCGGACTAATCTGGTTGGCAACGCATGCAGGAGAAAACTGGGCGGTCATAAATAAAAAGGACCAACAGTCCTCGTCAAAGCTCTCCTGTAGCCTACTTTATGGGTGTACGAGCCTGATTTGAGCTAGGGCATGTTCAAGACAGGGTCCACCTAATGCATGCCTGGATCTTGCACACGTATGACATATTTGCATGTGGTTCCAGGGACCCCCTCCCTCCTGGCTAGGGCTCGGCGAAGCTCTCAGTTCGAAACTTCCAGCCACACCCTCAGGCCGGAATGGACAAAAATGCCCAGTTGTCATTGTTCATGAGTTTTCGATAGAAAACCACATGATTAGCTACTGAACTCGACAGTAGCAGTCTCACTACTGAAGTGACGTCACCACGTTCTGTGGGCTCCACCATGATATATGTGTTGTATCCACACCGTCCATCCATTTGGAGAGGTCATTTTATAGCATGGGCCAAAGAATGAGGTAGATCCAAAGCTCAAGTTAACCCCAACGTAGAAAACAGTGGGGAATGAACGCCTACCATTGAAACTTCTTCGGTCCACAGAAGCTTTCGATCAAGCCAATATTTATGTTTTCCCTTATTCCATGCAATGCATGTATTAGCTTACAAACAGGTTGGCTCTCAAATAAACATCATGGTGGGCCTTAGGAAGGTTTCAACGGTGGGCCTCACTATCCCACCACTCTTTTCTGTGATAGGGTCCACTTGAACTTTGGATCTGTTACTAAAATGATCTCTCCGAATGGATGAATGGTGTGGATACAACACATACATCATGGCGGGGCCAAAGAACGTGGTAACGTCACGCTACTGTCGGGTTTCAATAGCTAATCCGCGTCCCCTGGGAGCCGACTTCCAGAAACTCAAATGTCCGCAAAGCTATAAATAGAATTTGTTTTGCATCAGTAGCGACTCAGGGTTCAGCGTCCGTGACCGCGCAGTGGGCCAGCATGGGAGTGGTCCGATGATGGAACCGTCCATGTTCTGGGCTATGTGACCCAACCTAAGAAATCTATACTAAATTGTGACCATTGCTACCTGCAGACGAATTTAAAACATAGAAAAGAAATGTTCAATTGTTCACGTTCAATTCTAAAAATCTGAGGTTAAGACGATCACTGAAGTGTGATTTCAGGGCAAAGCTTATTGCAGGATATGGACAGGTTCAAATCATAAGACCATATCAAGAGGTGGCACCAGTGGATCCTGAGTCGCGCGACAGAGGCAACACGAACTCAAATAAATAAAACGTCGATTTCGAAGATGAGGGGCACCGCATCACGTACAGCGACCGTGCCGGGCAGTTCCGACCCTTGGATGTGTTGTATTCCAAAAAATCAGGTACTTCATCATACTCATGAAGCAAGCCACATGTAGGTATAATTTGGACCGTTGTACTTCTTGGCTAACAACCCTTTTTTTTGTTTTTGTTTTTCATAGAGTGTGGTCTGCCCCGATCAGCAGGCCAATGTTATCCTTTGATCCAGTAGACTACTGACTTGCAAGCCATCCCACAGTGCGAACCTGGCCCTGCATGGTAAGCTGCGATGTGGTGCCCGCAATCCATCAAAACCTATATATATAATTGAGCGCAGAGACAGACCTCTGATTTGTTCTTGGGGTGACGAGCTGGTCGCAGTTCCTCTTTCCCGTGGGCGAACTGCAGATGAAGGGCGGAAAAAACACTTTTTTGTTCAAATTTTCTTATCCAACCTTCAGAACAACAAGGGCATGCGTGCTGCACACCATGCTTATGTTAAAGAAGAACCTTCAAATGCATGACTATCTATAAGACAGAGAGAAAAGAAGAGCTCTCTACCTGGCATTTGGTGCCGTAGCGGCAGGTCCCAGAATCCTCCCATGATCGGCAAATCTCTGTCTTGTAAAGGCTGTTGCTGCCGGACAACATGGAAGAGTCGGCCGATGACCTCCCCGTAGCAGCCCTGTTCATGCCCACTGGCGACGACGAGTTGACGAGGATCCCGTCCATCACCAGGACTTCCTCACCTTCCACCACCTTCACGGGCGGCGGCGTTGCCTTATACACCGGAGGGGACCTTGGAGGCGGCGTCGGTAGGTTCTCAATGGGTGAGAGCGGAGAAGGAGAGGAGCCGCGTGAGGACGAGAGGGAGCGCAGGCGGTAGCGGGGACGGGGCCGGAGGAGCTGGCTGGAATCCATCGCCGGAGAGAGGAGGACCTCGGCGGACGAGCGGCAGTACTGGAGACTGGAGTCGGCGTCGAGGGTGTTTTGGGGGTGTATGCAGGCATTGAATGCGGGACCCAGGATGGCGTTGACGGAGAGAGGAGAGTAACGTGTCTGTCTCCCCATCATGAGGCGGTTGTTCGACGAATCGACCGAATTGCTGCTGCTGCTGCTGCTACAGCTGTTACTGCCGTTGTTGTAGCACATTTCCATGGTATATATCTTCTTCAAATAAAAAGACAGAAAACAAAAATTCAAATACGAACGTAAATTACCAAGTACATACGGGTTACTCTTGCTTTTGCCGCTACTCAGGATCACCCGTACGTGTAGTGATGATCCGATGATCACAACCATTTTTCCTCTGGGCGCTTTATGTTTAGCTGAACGCCGACAGTTGAAAAAGAAATTCAATGATTCACATTCTTCTTCCATAAAGCCACTGTCGATCTCATCCTTTTCGCATGATTATTGGATCATAATAGGGTTATAGAAACAGCCCCGGATGAAGGACGGTTCTGATTATGTCGGACCATCCTCGAATGTGCCCCCCATGTAGCGACACGTGCTTTGATCCCCAGTCGTGACGTAGGAAACTCGTTTCAAATCAAAATCATAGGATTGATGAAAAACTGCAGAGCGTGAATGAGCTGCGGAATGACCATAGTACCCCTAACTAGTAGCACTACTGGGACGCTGGTGGTATCTTTTTTTCTGTAGCAAGAATAATGCCTTTTAACAGTCTAACAAGTGGACCCCCTTTTATCTCCATGAACTGAAATCGGTAAAGCAACACCATCCACAGAAAAAGGAGTAATATGTCATGTGTTTCTTAAGACCAGGACCGTCGATCAGGTCTTTGCAATACCGTATATTCTAAGATGGGGCCAGTGCGGTTGTCAAGTGGTACACAACGTGAATCTTATAGGCGTGGCTTGCTGGTCAAGTTTTAATAACCGTCCATTTTTTTGGCACATGTGTGAACTACCCTATGATCAAACAAGGCAGGGCGGATTTTGAGCCACTCAGTGCGGCCCACCAGATGAACGTCTACTACACAAGTGCAACGGTGACTCCCATGAAGACAGGCTTATCTTAGAAGTAGCCAGTGCATTTATCTCAGAGGTTCAATTCACATTGTGAAAATGACGCAAACGCCGTCACATTATCAATGCTCTTTTGCTAGTAGAAGGCAATGTGCAAGGGCATTATAGTAAAAGGACGGGTGATTTCTTCTAACACGCAAGTTGGTATTTGCCAAAACTAACACGCCAACAAGGTGGTGTTTGTAATCTGTCAGGGGTAATTTGTTCACAAAGTGAAATTTGGGAATCTCCACCTGAAGCACTTTAAACAGCAAACGCGGACTTTCAATCCGGAAATGGGGGAACCATGTTTATCTAATCTAGACCGACGGTTTGTTGTATCCCAATGTGGACGGACATGCACCCAAAATACCATGGACAAGATTATCCTAACCTTCTGATTTTTAGCACATCAACGTGGATGGTTAAGAAAAGAAATAGAACAGTGATTCACGTTGAACGGAAATGGTCCCAAGAACGGCCGGTAAGATCTTCAAATCCGGGATATTTTTTGGGAGAGACAGTGGCCTAGATCACCGACGCATCGCTATGCGTGTGAGTTTTGAAAACATGCTACGAAGCTAGAACATTGCCCGAAATGTCCGGGTCGAACTGTCTAGACTCGGAAGAAGGTCTAAAGTATTCCCGAAATGTTTTCCAAAACAAAATAATCATCCGAAACAGGTGCGTAACGCCCGATAAGAACCAGTTTATGTCTAGACTCGGAAGAAGGTCTGAAGTATCACTCGAAATGTTTTCCAAAACAAACGAATCATTCGAAACAGGTGCGTCACGCCCGATACGAACTGGTTTATGTCATAAACGACACCGGTGCATCAAACCGCTGTCTGAGTCGTGTACTTTACTCAATTACGTGCCGTGTGTATTTGTGAGGGCATTTTGGTCAATTCGATCAAGAACCAATATCCCAGTTGAAACACAGAAATTTGGACGAAATTGACCTCTAAAACGAGAAATGGCTCTCGAAATCGAGGTATGGTTAGTTAACAGCTTGTTAATCAAGAAATAGAAGAGAAACGCAAGGTCAATTCCGTCATTTTCGTAAGGTTCCGTAGAATGGAATTTCTATTCTAACGAACCAGAAAGAAAAACAGAGTAACCTTCCAGGAAAAATAGGTGCGGGAAATTCCGAAAATTAGAAAAAATGAGGAATCCATGAAGGAAATCTTGAATCGACCTTACACGACGATTTTTTTTTATAGAAAATGATTTTTCAAATCTTTTGTTATTGTTATTATTTTAAAATTTGCACGAACATTAAACAGCAGATAAAAGAAAATCGAGAAATTTCTGCACAGATGCAGAATCTCTGATTAGAAGAATCTCTCTGTGTGTTATCAAATTAGGGCTTAAGTTACATTGATCAGTTGAAATGCTAACGATCTGGAATGAGGTATCTAAAGAAAAAAAAAAAAAAAAGAATCGTTCCCGATCGAGATAATCTCGGCATTTATTTTTCATATTTTCTTTAATTCTTCAAAGATTTCTCATTAAATGATCGAAAAACAACATCATTTCGTGGATATTGATTTTCCCCAAACCGAAAAGATCGTCAGAATCATCAAATCAGAAACCCTAATTTCTAGATATTGAAATCAAAATCTACAAAAGATCAAGAAGAAAAGAACCAGAGACTCATCAAAATACCTTGATATCGATCTTCGCGATTTGATATTTCCAGCAGGGGAAAGTGTTATGGGCCGATCGGAGGCGTCTGTTTCCCGATATTTCGTTGCCGACAATCTCTTCCTCTCTCTCTCTCTCTCTCTCTCTCTCTCTCTTTGAAGACTGGCGCGCTCTCAGCAGAGCGGAGCTTTCCCGCTCGCGGAAAGTCTTTTTGGTTCGCTTTGCGTATATACAGAGTTTTGGTAGAATACATTCCCAACGTATTGCAATAGGATACGTCGGCACTTCAGCGGTCTGATCGGAATGCTTTTCAATGGCCCAAACCGTTTATATGGTAGGCCTTACCGTTGATCGAGTATACACAAATACAGTCCGAGATTAAAATATTTGAAGCCTCTGATTATTCAAAGGGTTGAGATATTACATAAGCTCGCGCATTTTGGTTATCACTAATCTGATGCGAGTCTCATCATATAGACGGTTTGGATCGTTGAAAGATGATCGCAGATCTCAACTCTAAAGTGCCGACGTATTCTACTGTTATACATCGGGACGTATTTCCGGCAAACTTCTGTATATGCATAAAATACAAAGGACGGTGGGCTCCACTAATAGAAGTCTCATGCGGCAGCGGCGGGTCCATAGGATCGCTGAAGAGTCTTTTTGCATGCATGAGGTAATCTGAACATTCGGTGTGGACCGAGAACAAGTACCATCGAGTCTCTACGGAAGTAAAGGGTATTTCAGACATTTCATATGGCTAGTTTTAGGGAGGAAGTACGTGATCTTTGTACATGGTATTCCCCACATTTTGTACAAATGGCCCATGTCTCGGTGATCAAGGCCATTGATATGATGGAACGATAGGACGCCGTTTGGCTAGTGACGCTGCCATCAGCTAGGTGGCTAGTGGTCGGTGCTATTTGGACCCCACCATGATGTATATGTTTTATCCACGCCGTCTATCTGTTTTGAAAGATCATTTTATGGCTTGATCCTAAAAATGAGGTAGATCTAAATCTCAGATGGACTACACCATGACAGTTGTGATTGAATATCCACCATTAAAAACCTCCGAGGGCCTGCTATAATAGTTATTTGACATGATTAGATCATACAGAAGGGAAAAATATATAACAGCTTGATCCAAAACTTTTGTGCCCCCTGGAAGTTTTTAATGGTGGGCGTTCAATTAACACTATGCGGTCCACTCGAGATTTGGATCAACTTCATTTTCGAACTCAAATCATAAAATGATTTGGAAGAATGGGTGGACGGCATGGATGAAACACACACATATATGGTGGACCCCCAGAGCACCGACCACTAGACATTGGCTAGTGGCAGGGTGAGTAGCCGATCCGTTTCCGGAACGACAATGGGAGTACGCTTCCCTGAAATTCTCTCGAACGGATGATCCTGACTGTTCGGTTCGATCGACGTTAGATACATGGTGAAGATGAAAGGACGGTCAGACGTTCAACAGAACGAACGGCTGAAGATTGGATGACTAAAATCTTCCGTTGCATGAGATTTCTAGGGCGTGTTCTATCTGTAGTGGGGCCCACTATATTGCTGGTATGGATCACGGAACAGAGGCGCTACTTGTAAGAAATGAAGCGCCCATGGATCGAGACTATGCTGGTGTAGTTCCTGCCATTTCCGTCTGTTCTTGTTTGTTGTTGCCTAGAATCGTGTAATTCTCACTTCTCGGCTGTAGGCCCTTGTTCCGTGAAATACCCGTGCCCTCTGTCTGTAGGTTGTAGGCGGAAGCCACGTGGAGCCCTCTGTGATGACCGTGTGGCATCCACTCCGTTCATCAGTTTCACTGGTTAATGTTAAAACATGATTAAAAAAAAAGTTAGATTCAATACTCTAGTGGTGCAGGAAATAGTTGGGATTGAACGCCCACCATTGAAATCTTTGTGGGCCAAAGAAGTTTTGGATCGGGATAATTTTTTTATTTTTCAAATCATCCCGGTAGGAATAACCTTACTAACGGTTTGGATGGCACGTAAACATTGCAGTGGCCCTGAATGGTTTCAACTGTTGGGCATTTCCATCCCCACTTTTTCATATCTTGTAGCCCACTTTAGATTTGCATCTATTTCTTTTTTAGGCCTGTTGAGGTAGAAATCTGGACCACCCTCCACTTAATGCTGCGAATTTGAAATGGACTCTAGTCCTGCACAGAAAGGTGAGCAAAGTAGACCCTAGCTCAAACAATGGATCCTTCGATGCCTTAGTCAGGCTAGGAAATTTGGGTCTAAGCTCGTAATGTAGAGAGGGTGTGAGATCTTGCGTACCTGCTGCAATGGGGTCCCTAGGTATTTATACATGTGGGTCGGGTGGATCATGTCCGTCAATCTCAGCATGATTTACTCAATCAAACGGATATTACAATCGTGGAGATATCTTCCATAATCTTTGGATCGCGAATCGCATCGTATCTTAATAGGGCGTATCACTGGGCGTGATCTTCGGCCCATGTCCATACTTGGGGCTGATTTTCCAACTCAGTACTCTAAGCTCATGGTTGGACTATCCTCATCCGGGCTCGGACTCATCCTGTCTAGGTCTGCAGCTGAGCACTAGTAGTTGGTGTTCGTAGTCGAGGTATTGGGATTGGAGTTTATCAAATGTGCCCGTCCCGGGCTTTAATCATCGGCTTCTGGGTCGGAGGTAAGTTATGCTCGGCTGATTCACAGGCATGGGTCTTCGGATCAGGATTCTAGCTCGGTTCAGTCAAACCTTTACAACTTAAGGGTCTACCCAGACCGAAAGTGATATTTTCCTTTCGAGCTCTGAGCCCTAACTAATCGACCTGACTTGTCCGGGTCAGATTTTCCTATAACAAGGCTCATGTGTTAATGTAAGCTGGTGAAACTTTCGGATGGAGTAGATTTTTAAAGGACGTCCCGGTGGAGATCATATTACTTTTGCTGCGGGGTGCACTATGGTCGGTTAATTGACCTGGGTTGCCCACGAAACTGAAGAGCTATGGATGGCTGAGATCTATGGTGGAAGGAATCATTAGACACGCACCAAGCGTAGGTGTGGCTGAGATTGCTACATTAGATAAACTTGTCATGACCTAAAGAGGGTCCTCGTGTGAGGAGGCCAAACTCATGTCAGTGATCCGATTCGATGGCACACATGTCAGCATGGTATTAAGAATATGACTCGCCGAGTCGAGTCCATGGACCTGTTTGGGAGCTTGGATGTGGATTTGGAACCCTAGATTGGATTGGGAACCCCTTGGATTTGGAATCCTCCCATCCTGTTTGGCACTTGGATTTAGAATTCCCGATAATCTAAAAGTAATTATGCATAATATATTTATGGGCTGGATTGGATTGGGAACCCCTTGGATTTGGAATCCTCCCCTCCTGTTTGGCACTTGGATTTAGAATTTCCGATAATCTAAAAGTAATCATGCATAATATATTTATAGGAATTTTAATTTAATTACTAAATTAATTTTAATATCCCTAATTAGTGTAATGTTTAACACAATGGTTATGATAAGCCCGTTGGAATATATACTTTGCCAGAAAATAATGAAATTTCAAGTCTCGAATAAGCCACAAGCACAAGATCACATCTAAGTGACTAACCAACGATTTCTAACCGTTGATTTACATGGACAAGGTAGGTTATCCTATTAAACCAATTATAGTGATGCAGTTGATAATCTAATTGTCTTGGGATGTTATAAGATGGCCATGTGCCTAATAAGTTAGTAACCTAGTGGCACACATGTTACATACGCAATTCTTAAAGGATTTTAGGTGTAATTCAAGCTTACACTTGGATTTCAAACCCTTCTGGATTTCAAACCCCGGTTACTTTTTAGGTACCAATTATATAAGGGGATTTGAAATTCCCTTAAATCTCCCCAAATTTATGATGCCAAATAACCCATGTTGGGATTTGATACCACCAGATCTGGTTCCATTGCCAATGGTCACTGTTGACGTCAAAATCTGGCTGACTCTCCTTCAGACCTCGTCCACTTGGTGGGATCACCGAGCGTTAAACCTGCGCGCTAGCAATGAACAAAGGAGACCCTGGCTAGGCCGGGGGACCCTCCGATGCCTAAGTCAGGACACAGGAATCTAGGTCTACTTGAAGAGTTGATAGTATTCGATATTGCGTACCTGTAGACATGGAATGATGGACTATTTATACCTAACGATTGAATGGTCTGGATCCGACAATCTCGGCACGATCAGGGGATTCCCGGATCGTGGAGATATGGTACGCGATCTGTAGATCATGCGGCGTGCCAAGCGCGTAATATGTATAACCGGACGAAGTTTTCGGCCACGTATAGCTGCGGCAGTTGCCTTATTTGGTGCATGAAGCCCGGATGCCTACTCGGCTCGGCTCGTTTACATAATTGTCCTTGGTTCACGATTCATTAGACTTATACGATGCATAGGCCCGAACTGACGTCTGGGATGTGACCCGAGACGAAAGCTTTGCTATAGATGGGACCAAGCTTTGTATCCGATCGGATAGTAGAGTCTATCCCGACCTACAATCCCGAAGTGAAGGCCTTTTGAATGTTACGCCTCCACGGAGTGCTTTAAGATGGATCAGACAAATGAGGCCTCGGATGTCGAGGATGCTAGTCGGCTCAGTCTGGCGTTCCGTACTCGGACCTTAAGCGGGCTCGGATCTTCCCATAACAGTCACCCTTGACTTAGCAAGTCGGCGAATTCAGCTGACTCAGGTGCATCTTGACTCGACTCAGGACCCGGGAGTCAATCCAACATGGACAGCCTGACTTTCTCTTTAGCGGCAATTTTTCCTGACCCGCCTGATCAGCGGACTTTTGGACCAAGGTATGTTTATTGTACCATACTTGATGAATAACCAGGACCTCTAACATATGCCATCTACGTCCTTCATTAATCAGACTTACATAAATGCGATGGATGATACACAAGTACTTAAAAATTCCTTAGAAATTGCATATGCAGCATTCCAATAAATCAAACTAAATTGTCTATAACATGCGTCTAGTTTAGATATATCATGAGTATCGAAAGTTATGGTTGTTTGATCATGAGAGTTGGGCTATTTCATAACACAAATTTGGGTTAATTAAATGACCTAGATGTCTAAAGTTGACATCAAACCTCTAATAGCATGATCAGTTGCTTAGAGAGGAGATCCACCATTGAAATTTCGATATAACTATTAGATCTTATATGCAGAATTGCAAATACCTTGCTGTGCATAGAAATCAAAAGAACTAGATGGTGTACCTTGTTGTGACGCTATTATTATAGACTGGATGTCGATGTCTCCCTTCCCTTGCACCCTTAGTGAAGCTCTGATGGGATACTTGCTTCTAAGTTGAATTGGGGACCTAGCTTTAATTTATAATGTAGAAAGTAGAGGAGTTTGAAACACATCCGAACTCTTTCCCTAAAGTCTCCCCTCAAATTGCCATCCCAATTCCAATTAAATACTGTGTCATAGCACTATCATTCCACCCCTATAGGGTATATCACAACTTACCGAAGCTCACTGGTACACCCGATCACATTATCCAATCCTTAGAACAATTCAAACCGTTGATCAATAAAGCCCACCTTATAGAATTCTTACAATAGCATGTGATTGAACTTGTTGTAGTCCATGATATATTGTTCAACCATAATAAGATTACCATTTCACGAGTAGGGATCTCAAGGCGGTCCATCGCCCGAGTCTTTGTTGTTGACTTCTTATTTTCCCATAAGAGGCACTTCATATTCCACAAAGATAACTTCAAAGCATTCTCAGGCTTAAATCTCTGTTTTAATTGCAAGCTCGTGGGTGGGTTATGGTGGACCATTGTAACCTTCTTAGTAGAGGTCTTTGTTGTTGACTTTTACTTTATCACGCGAGGCATTGTATATTCCACGCTTGGTCATTAGAGAAGTAAAAACTTAAAAGCGGTCCATTGCGTAGTCTTGAATCTTTTGCTTTGGTTGCTAACTTGCGGGAGGACTATCTGGGACCATCCAGAACCTTTGAATGGTCCAAATCAAGGATTAAAAGTCTTTGTTGTTGACTTCTTATTTTACCATGTGAGAGGCATTTTGAATTCCATGCTTGATATTTAAAGGACTTCAAAGTGGTCCATTGATTGGTCTTAAATCTTTGGTTTTGGTTGCTTAACTTGTGGGAGAATTACGTGAGACCACTGAACCTTACAAGTTGAACCCAGTTTGAATTCAAGTTCGAGTTGATTGTTGGCCGGGCCGAGTTGAGTTGTGCTAACCTTGACTTGACTCGATTCGAGCTCTACTTGGATTGCGTATGTCATAGTGGCAAATGCAGTTTTTGAACTGAGTTTATATGATTATGTCATTTTGGTTGCTCCAACCCCATATGCCATAGTGGAATTTTGAGCCCCATGAGCTCTTTTGTCTTTCCTTTTTGGCTTCAGCTTAACTTATTTAGATAATGAGTTGGGCACCTGTGTAGACCTACCCAAATGACCTGACGGGGCCTGACCTTTAACCAGCTACAAAACATCCATAATATTGTCTTGACTCGAATGAGTTGGAAGTACCTTATCCAATTTTAGAGAGAAGAAAATCCAAATGTTTTGACCCGTGGAACTTCCGTAGGCCCACTATGATATACCTATTAGATCTAGTTAACACGTATATTAGCTTATATTCTTGAACTGGCCATATCAGGTCGGTTGAGCCTGACCCAGTTATAATTAAATGGGTCAGGTCAGGTTGGGTCAGGCTCTCTAAATTTTAAGTGAGGTTGAGTTAGGTCCCTGGGCAATGGGTTGTGGGTTGGGCTAGGGCTAGGGCCAGGTTTCTTCTCCCATGCCAATGGGTTGGGCTTGGACTGATACAGGCATTTTTTTAAAAAAGAAGGGTGCTATCATATCCTGCACACGTTACTTGCTTACCTAACTACTGCTAATTGAGGGTATACTGGGGTAGACCTTTCATGAGACATACCACGCCCATCAAGTAACATGCCTCATGTTTATGGAACCTAGAAATCATGATGATCCAACACTTAGGTAGACCATAGGAAAGAGTTGGGATGGGATGTCCACCATTGGTACTATATAGGGTCCACCATGGTATTTATATGCCATCCAATTCATTCATTTGATGTGCCTCAATCTTACTCAAAAATCACTGTTTCAAAACTCAGGTGGGATACTATGTGATTTAGGGCCCATTTGGATACCACCAAATAAGTTACTTTTTAACTTATGTTTAGTAATTAAGTTATTTTATTTACTTAAGTTAGTTTGGTAAGTATAATGTAAAAGTAACTTATGTGCCAAAAGTTATTGGTATATTAAGTAAATTTTTTTAGCTTTTTAACTCATGACTTTTCTATTTCTTTCTCTCATGGTATATGTTGAAAGAGGCTCTGTCTCATAGTCCATATCAAAGGAGGCCCTATATGATGGATTGTCAACATTGAAGGTGGGGCTCATATGGTGGACGGTCTACATAAAAGGTGGGCCCCACATGATGGATGACCTCAATTAATGTGGGCCCACATATGGATGGCTCACATCAAAGGCTAGCCTATAATGATAAAAAGCCCACATCAAAAGTAGGCTTGTATGACGGACGACCCACTTCAAAGGTAAGGCCTACATGATGGATAATCCACATCAAAGGTGGGCTCCACATGATGGGCAATTGACATCAAAGTTGGGCCCCAAATGATGGATGGACCATATGGAGGTGGCCCAACAGGATGGACAGTCCACATCAAAGGTCAGCCCTAATGATGAATGAACCACATTTGAGGCGAGCCCTACATGATGGGCAACCCACATTGAAGGTGGGGTCCACATGATGGATAGTCCATATCAAAGGTGGGCTCCACATGATGGGCAATTAATAATGGTGGGCCCTAAATGATGGATGGTCTACATCAAGGTGGGCCCACATGATGGGCAGTCCACATCAAAGGTCAGCCATAATTATGAGTGGCCCATATTCAAGGTGGACCGTGCATGATTCACGGCCCACATGATGGATGGTGAATATTGAAGGTGGGTGCCACATGATGGATAATAACATTGATGGTAGGCCCCACTTGATGGATGACCAACATCAAAGGTAGGCCCTATATAATGAATAGTGCACATTAAAGGTCAGGCCATAATAATGAATTGCCCACATCCACGGTGGGCCCCATATGTGGACGGCCCACATCAAAGGTGGGGCCCATACCATGAATGGTCGACATCAAAGGTTGGCCCCATATGATGGATGGTAGATGTGAGGACCAAACAAACTTGAGGGATAATTACTTGTGATGGAAATCAAACATGCTTCCCTACTTTTTGATTGATAAGTATGTTCATTACTCATCGATTGAATAAGTAGAAATGAAGATAAGCAACTTATGACATAAGTAGCTTATCCAAAGTAACTTATGATCCAAATGTTCCCTTAGAGATTTTTGGATTGCCTGCATCCCACGGCTGCAAGAAGACTCCTGCAATCCTAAACTGTGGGGCCTGCCGTGATGGATGTGTTATATCTATGTTGTTCATCTGGTAAGCTGGCTCATTCTAGCCCATGATCCCAAACATGAGTTAGATCAAATTTATTGCAGGGGTGTGTTAACGTATCATCACAACTGCCTCCTTCATGTGAACAGGCAGTTTAAGTTTAAATTGTTTGAATTTCAAAGTCAGTCAAATATTTATTATAAGTATCCCATCCTTTTCTACTTCTATGTGTCTGTATATATAGCAATGAAACTCTTAAATCCAGTGCAGATCATTTTAATCTACTTCCACCCTTGTTTACATGATTATCCTTGGAAAATTATTTCTGTTCATCATCTTTTCTTTAATGTGGATGGATACATATGATGTAGGCTAAGTGAGCCGCCTCACTTATCTCAAGGGCCACACATTGGCATCTCTATTTTGACAGGTTTTTGGGTTCTTTGTAATGTTGAGCTTTTGTAGGGTTATTAGGGGCTGTCAAAGGGGTGTCTTGAGCATGGTAAAAATCCAAATTTTGAACAGACTGGATCAAACAGTTTAAAATCTGAGCCAAGCCCAACCTCATGCCCGGGTGTTGACAGCCTTAAGGGTTGTGTTATTATTTTCATTCTTTCTTTGTTTTTGTAAGGTTCTTAGAGCTAGTTTTGATTAATTGAGGGTTGGTTGTAATTTGTTGTTCTATTAAAACTATGTTTGAGGGATTGTAGAAGGCTTTTGGAATCTTAAAATGAAAATTGATTTTCTCATCTGAGTAGAGAGAAAGAAGAAGAAAGGTGGGAAGAGATTTCTTCTCTTGCTCTTGTTAAGATTGGGTTCGATCGACGCTTGAGGTGATTGGGATTGCCCGTTTCTTGAAAAATTTTCAATGGTCTGTGCTAAAGCCGCTCTCTGAATTCGAATTCCACGCTTTGGAAAGTCGCACTGTGGTTTCAACACAAGTAAACTTTGTAATGCTTTGCAATTCTTTACACTCTTCTTTCTGAATCCACCTTTAAGGGCCTCTTTGGAATGGAAAATTCTGAACTTGTTCAGATTTTTCATACCCAAGTATTCGAATGGTTTTTCAGAAAATGTGGTGGTCTGGAAGCACAAAGGAGTGAAAAGAAGCCCTTTCTCCAACTGGTTTCTGTTCATCTCTCGCTTGAAACGTAATGCATGGGATAATACCCTACAATACGACTGACACTACCAAATGCTAACAGGCCCTGATTGTTTATATGGCCCATCGATATTATCTTTAACATATCTTGCACATTCAGTTTTCTTTGTGCACTCTGATATTGCAGATCATAAGTCACAGAAACTGAACATCTTCAGAGCTTGAGAGTGCGATTCATCTTTATCTCATGGAAAGGCATCTACAAAGACGGATTATGCCTCCGAGCTCTAGGCATTTCTATGTCGGTTTTGATTCTGCTCGCACTTCTCGGTTCAGCCATCTTGCGTAGCTCAATCTTAAGAACTTAAATGCTGGCCAGACATCAAGATTTCTCAACTCCAGATCAGTAGCGACTTTCATATATCATCACTAACACCAGTGCAATGCCGCTCCTCCAAAACACTGATTATGCTAGAGGTCATGTTAGGCTCATGTTGGCTTCCCATTTAAGTCATTTTGAATATTTTTCTTGGTTATGCCCTTTTATCGCGTTTAAACACATTTGGGCAGAAGGGTTTCATGCCTTTCCCTTCTTTGCTTCTATATTACCTTTCATGCATAAATCCCTCATAATGCATGCTTTGGTAAAGATGGATTTATAGTAAAACCTCTGGAAGAAAAAATTAAAAAATAAAAATAAAAAATACAATAATAATAATGCATAAAACAATAATGAAAGAAGGCTAATTCGGGACTGAACAGAGGCCATACAACAGAATATGTGCCAGTCAAATGTTATCTGCAATTTGTTTTTATTGGGAATGCAAGTTCTTCTCTGCAGAGTAGATAAATACTAGAAATTAAATTGTATATACCCACGCCATCCAGTTGTCCATGCAAAGGACCAGCTATGCAGAAATGAACGGTCCAGCAGCGTGCATGTCATATCAAAATTTTGAATAGGGCTACCTTTACCAGTTGAGGATTCCGTATGTGTGGCATTTCACTTTTATAGCGGTTTTACTGACATGGCCGGGACACAATACCGGATCAGGTGTTTAGGCTAAGTGGCTAGTTGTGGTATGCCTCTTCATACTTCTCTGAGAAATGTTCTACTTCTCAGTATCAAAGCATTTCTTCATTGATGATTCAACTCTTATTTGGGAAAGAAACTCAATTTCCATCTCCATTAAGCATACGCAAAAGGGTTGAGGTACAAAGAATAAGCAGTAACACATTATTTTATCCTTTTGTAAATGAAAAATGATAAACCAAAACAATCAACCAAGACAAAATGAAGGCAGAAGAAAAGCTTCTGCAAGTGACATGGCCCACTAAAATGGGGCACTCACATGAAGGTGCATTCAAGCTTTTCAAATCTGGCGACCCAAATATTATCAAACGGCTGCAGTTGACTTGCTAGCTTCAGTTGCAGGGGCATGCCCGAAGTTGAGTATGCTCGCAAGGCCTCGTCCTTTGGTGGCCATGTGCTCTAGCTCCTCAAACTTATGTTTAAGAAAGTCTACTTCTCTTGCTAAATCTTCATTTTTTTGTCGCATTGCCTAAATAACCAAAAAGGTAAGATAAGTAGACATACGTATTTCTAAAAGAGATGAATTTGAACACCTTGCGGAGAAGGAATTATATGATCTTCAGCCTGAGGAACTTCAGTATCCTCAGGTTCTTGGATTTTACAACTGGGCCCCATGATTCTATAATCCTACAGCGGATGAATCATGCCTCAAACATCTCCCAGATTGGGATATAATTGCCATCCAAGCTTTGGGCTCTTCTGACCTTATTTGTCCTCATATTTAACCTGATTTTCCCACCAAGGCATGGTCCACCCATGGTCGAGGTCAGCAGGCCAACATTCTGATCACCAAACCATTGGGCCCACTTGTAAAACCGGAAATCCAAGCATGATATGCAGAGCCTCATGTCATGGATCGTCATGAGCAAATCCAAATTCTTTGTAGACCAAACTGATCATTAGTTCCCAACCAAGGGGCAAGTGGAATCCGATATGTGCAAACCAGTGAAGTAACTCCATCTCCAACCGTCCAAAGATATAAATCTTTATAATATTCTGAACCATTCATGAACATCGCAGCAAATACAATTAAGATAGTTATTTATTGATAAGAAAAAGAAAAATGGAAAAAAAAAAAATGTTAATGGCGATTGGATTGATGATAAAATAGAATCTTGGGTCGAGAACAGTGATTCGATTGATGATGAAGAAAGAAAATTCTTGGTTCAATTCTCTACCTTAATGACAGAAAAAAGGATTGATCAAATTCTATCGAGTCTGAAGAGGAAATTGTGCAGATTTAGCAACTGCACTGACAAATAATAGGGAGGCACACAGAGTGCAAATACAGAATATTATGGACCAACTTATTAAAGACTTTGAACAGATCCCGAGATTCCAAACTACCCGTTTTGCAATAAAAGCCAATAGTTACTAGTAATGAACCAAAATCCCCTACCACACATTTGGCTTTTCTTGAACGAATCCCATGATCCTCTCTATTGATTCTTCCTCCTGTTCTTCCAAATGGTCAGTCAATTTGTATGACTGTCGAGGAACCAAATGGTTGGTCAATTTGTATGACCATCGAGGAACCTTTCTACTTGTGCGCGCGTGAAAAATGAACTAAAATCTAGTGAGTGAAAAATGAAATAAAATCTAGTGAGTGAAAAATGAACCAAAATCTAGTGAGTGAGAGGACATCCTTAATGAGTAGTTTCTTCAGCAACAAGAGAACAGAGGTAGTGCCGGTAGTAAATCCTCTGGCACATGTTTAGTCAAGATGGGTTGTCTTGTATACACGTGGGCTAAGAAAATCTCTAGACAGATCGTAAGGGTTGAGCCCTTAGCTCAAGTGGATGACACTAAATGTTGCAACCTTGCACTCGCAAGTTCAGCCCAAACTTACTAGGAGAACAATCATGCAGATTCTCCAATCTGTACAGTCTAGCCACAAGGCCTACTAGATATTTAGACGGAAATCCAAGTTTTATATTTTGATCATAGATTTGAATATCGGCATCATATCGGCCGATGAAGCCATACCATATCCATATCAGCATGAAACAATACGCGATACGGGGCCATATCGGCCCGATATGGAAAAACTGACCCGTATCAGCCGATACGAGGCGTATTGACACCGATATGGGGCCGATATAGGTCAATATGCCCAAACAAGCGCGATTTTGAAGTTTTTTTTTCAAATTTTCACTCATCTCCTCTTCTTGTTTTCATTTAAAACATGGAGGATGCTAAAAAGTCGTTTTACGCTAGATCTAGACCAATTTTGAAAGGGGGGGAACAAATGATTTGACAGATTGAAGCAAAGTGGACTGTTATGGGAGAATTAAAAGAACGATAACTTCACTTTCTTTTTTTATATTTTAACCTTATTTTTGTTTTATTTCAATGTAATGGGCCCTAATTCACCAAACCATGTTTGATTTGTGTTGAATTAGGGCCCATTTAGTTGACCTTCAACAAGTCGAACCAACAGACAGCATTCTCATCAAAGAATGGTCCGATACACCATTGCATATTCAAAGAACCAAAAAATTATAAATTCTTGAATATTTTATTATTCTATTTATATTTTTTACTGATATTTTCCTTAATTCTTTGGCTCTAAAAAACTTTGACCGATACGGGCCTGATATGGTCCGAAACAGACTGATACCGATACACGACATCCATATCATATCATTTTTGGCTGGGCTGATACACCCCCGATATCGAAAGATTCAAGAAATAAACTGCAGCTTGATGAAGGTCGGTTAGCAAGATGACCACTTGTCACTTCATCAGTGCAACACCCTATCAACCTCCTAGTAAACTGAAGACCTGTGGGATGAAAATGGTTCCCTAATAAAATCTTATCCAAAGCTGTTATCAAATACCCTGTCATTATAGAGAAGAGGATGTACCCCGCAACACTACTTTACAATCTGCAATCATCAATGCTAATAAAGCACCGTAGAATGATCTAACAGAAAATCCTTCGCTCTACTCTGATCGAAACCGATGATCCATATGAATCAGATAACAATCTCGTTTCTCCATCCTTACTAACAGGCAGATTAGCCACATTAGGAGGTCCTTCGCTCTACTCTGATCGAAATCAATAATCCAAATGAATCGGATAACAATCCCGTTTCTCCATCCTTACTAATAGGCAGATTAGCCACATTAGCAGCATTATCACTGTCAATCTATAGTTTTCTCATAGTTCCATAAAAGTTAGTGGGGGAGTACCTCTAGCTAGCACCTTCTAAGCGTCTACATCTCTCACAGCTAGGTATGAGAAGACATCTCCATCTTCAGGTGAACCCTCATAATTGGAACTCATTCCATTGGTTCAGAACCATAGGTGAGATAGAGCAAGCACCTTCCTTGCCCCTTTGGGACTCTTTGACTCCATTAGAGAACAATACACTACCCAACCCATCCTCCAATTCCTTCCCCATGCCAAAGCAATCCGTGATCTTTTAGCCCCCGAGACCCAATCTGATGCTAACATACCTGGGTCCGGAAAACTTAGTCAAACAGGATCCTCAAGGACAGCATATCTATGGAAAATAATTCCACCCTGCAAAAACACTTGAAACTTAATCCCTTCCCTAGACTCATAGCCTCTGTAACAAGGAGTCAAGGTGCATCATTCTCCAAAAAA
This sequence comes from Magnolia changhungtana, assembly GCA_030180095.1. Taxonomy (NCBI): domain Eukaryota; kingdom Viridiplantae; phylum Streptophyta; class Magnoliopsida; order Magnoliales; family Magnoliaceae; genus Magnolia; species Magnolia changhungtana. The sequence continues at coordinate 7,966,760 of JASAUF010000272.1, read as the reverse complement.
ACAAACCTATGCAACAACCATGACACAAAGACGTGTACTGGTAGTAGTAATAATAATTTATATAGCAGTATCATAATACAGTAAAGCCAAAGTTCTTCTCACAGAGTTGGTAGCACAACAGGCCCATCCCTCTCAGACAGGATCCTCAAGGACAGCATATCTATGGAAAATAATTCCACCCTGCAAAAACACTTGAAACTTAATCCCTTCCCTAGACTCATAACCTCTGTAACAAGGAGTCAAGATGCATCATTCTCTAAAAAAACAAACCTATGCAACAACCATGACACAAAGACGTGTACTGGTAGTAGTAATAATAATTTATATAGCAGTATCATAATACAGTAAAGCCAAAGTTCTTCTCACAGGGTTGCCAGCACAACAGGCCCATCCCTCTCAGACAAGGTATTGAAAAACGGCTACATAACAGTAACAGTTTTAACAATTAAGCGTTACGTTATGGGGCTGTAATAGCTGTTACGGGAAAAATGGCCCATGACAGTCCATTATGGAGCCGAAAAAGTTTTTTTTTAAGGATGTTACAACCGTTGTGGGGGCCGTAACAGCCATTACAGCCTGTATAGTAACAGTAACAAAAGTGGTCGTCAGGGCCACCTCACCGTTATGGAATACCTTGCTCTTGGACCCCTGGTCTATAATGTGGCCAAGACTTGGCTCCCTCATCCATCTATCTACAACAGTGGCGGTCAGACAAGAAGCTTGGACTTCTGGTCCAAAGTGTGGTTGCAACTTGGACCCGCCACATGCGTGCATCTCTCTTTGTTTTCTGCTAAAGCCTTACACACCCAGAAGATAATACCTACTAGACGAGCTCAGCACTCATCAAGGAGCAAGTTAACATGAATTGTCGGGCATGGTCTAATGCACTAACTTAATGACCCTAGCCATCTGATCAGTGGTGATGGGGACATCACGTGCACACGCACGCCCCCCCTACGCACATACGCAAGGAAGAGGAGAGCCCCACCATCGATCTAGATCGATGACAATGTCCAAGGAGGGCCTCCTAGTTAGAGGACTACGTGTTGGTTCCGTGGAGTGGACCCAATCGTCATGTGAATCCCACCATGGGTTCTCATGATCGTGGCCCACTATCTGAAACGATCTAGTGCTTTGAGTTTTGGTTATTATTATTATTAGGAACATCATGGACGGTTTAGATTGCTTTGATTAGTTGTTATTTGTGGTTACTTCGTCTCTAAGTAATAGGTTGCGCATATGGCGCGAGTTTTGGGATATAAGATTTTATTATAAATACGCACCCCTTGTAGTCTTTTTTTCTCATTGATGATTAGAATAAAATTTCTATGTTTTCCTACTCCTCTTTATGTTGTGAAAACCTCATTGGGTGCAAAGCCCTCCCTTCTTCGAAGGGGTACTACCGTAGTGCGAAGCCACACCCACCCCGATTCGCCCCCATCTCCTACCATCCATATTCACCTTTTCCTACAGCCATCCAACCTTCAAATCCATTATTATTTTGCAGTCAATCCTTCCCTACAACAAATTTCCAGAATTTGGCCCTGCAAGAGGGCTGAAACTTCGGTGGAGCACCACGCACGGACCGGAACTCGGATTGGGCTGAAACTTGGTGATTGTGTGGCCCAGCCCTGGCCGACCAGACCCAAGTTGGGATTTTTTGGGTTCATGGGCCCCACACACGTGCGGACAGCTCTCAGTGCACATGCATCAGGCCTGACCTGTTGTCCACACGTGAGGGTTGGCTTCAGGTTCACTCTCTCCTCTCTTTCACTCCTCTCTTACTTGAGTTCCCTAACCCTAACCCTATATTGTCTTAAATCCCAATTTTTTATGCTTTTCTTTGACCCTAAGGTTCCCCAAATTGAAACCTGTGAATCCCTTAGGTTGAGGAAATATTTGTGTGCATGTGTGGATGAATTTACTCTCCTTTGAGCATTGTTTGGTCTGTAACTTTAATTGATTCAGCCCTAGCATGTGTAGGCCTGGACCCGCATAGATTCCCCTTGATTGAGTGCTTGACTTTATGTGGGATGTGGAATTTTGTGTGATTGTTTTGAACTAGTATGATCTAAAGCCTGGAATCTTGCATATCATGTTTAACTTTCATGTCCTGCATCAAGTGGCCACCAATTGTACTACAACTAATATAAATAATTGGATTGCCATTAAGTTATGTGTATTATGATGGATAAGTTCTCTAGCAAGCAATCTATGTATCTTGATGAACTAGTAGGCATAGGCTTGCAATTGGGCCAAGCTGGCTACGTCAGGCTTGTCCATTTGTCCTCTAACATAATACCTAGCTCAATCCAGCTCAACACACCAAGGGCCACAATATAGGGCCCATGTCCAGCCTCTTTTTTTTTTTACACACGCACACATAACCTCACACACTCACGCTGTAGTGGAATTTCACCACCTATGGGTACTCGAACCCTTGACTAGGTGTTGAAACTCCTACGAGTCTACCACCGGAGCAAGAGTAAAGATCCGGCCCATGTCCAGCCTATTGCAGTCTGAAGCCCAGCCCAAGTGCCCAACACAAACAGTTCTCCAGGCCAGACTTAAGCCCAAGTTCAACCTAAATCCAGCCTGTACCCAATCCAAATCAAAGCGTGTAGTAATGAACAATAATAGACCAATAATAGTAACAAGTTAATAATCATTTAATGCAATGCATTTGGACCACCTTGCATAGCTTGTTTCCAATATTCAGCAGCTTGATTGAACCAAGCCTCCGCAATTTCGGAATCTCCCGGTCAATTCCTTTCCTTGGAACCGGCCATTGGGCTCTGGCATGCTGGGTCCAAAATAATCTCCCTCCATCTAGAAAACAAAGATTATTTGATAAACAGGTTCTAGTTCATTTATGCTGATTAATGTTTGATTTGTGAAGAGCATTGCTAAGACCAAGCATGCTCTTAGCAAATGCACAGCTAAACAGTGCCTCACATGCCAATATAACTTATGTGCAGGACATCTGAGCTGTGAATCAATTGAACCCGACTATGTACATGACCAGGCCAAAGAATCGGTCTGGCCGTATGAAACTCGGACCCTTAAAAAATTGGAGTACCCAAGTCCAACCTAGGATGGTACTAGGATAAGGAATCCTCCTTTGCCAAGACTTGAAATCCAGATGAGCAAGACTTTGAACTCTGTCTTGAACTCTAATAGTAATCAATTATTTAAAATTTTGTATTGAATCTCAGATTGAGCAACAAATTCCACTCACAATATGGTTATAGAGGTATTTTAACATGATAATGCTTAAGCAATTGCCAATCCTTGCAGTACCCATATCCTCAGAATTTGGCTCTTGAGGATCCACTGAACCTTGATCCTTGGGGTGCCTGATACCTGTAGGCCGGCTCATCAGTTTGGCCACACATGTACAGAAACAATGGATATGTTGAGTAAATTCCCAAGGGTCCACATTCAACATACATGTGGCAACCCACTAAGAGAAGCAGCCTGATTTCTAGCCCAGGTCATCTACAAGGGGAGCCCCACCTGATACATGGCTTGAATGTCCCATGTACATGGCGGGTAGGACGTGCAGTTGCATGTCGAGGTTTGCATGGGCTTAACAAAGCTCTTGAAGTTAAACTTATTACTGTTGGAGGTTAGAAGTGGCAGGACAAAGACAGCCAGATTTCAGTTTCAAGTGGTAATCTCAAAATAACAGCTTTCAATGCTTGCAAGGAGAGGAAAAAAAAAAACCGCAGTTCTAATGATCAAAACCAAAGGGAGAATCTTGGTATCTAACCTCCAATTCCTGCTTGCGTAGTTCCTCCTTTCTAGCTTCTGACCTAGCACTTCTTTGAACCTCAAAGATCACAAGAACTCCTGCAACCTATTTAAACTAAGGAAGCATGTAAGTAGTGAAAAGTTAATCTAGTATAAAGCTAGTCTGCAGAAATCTGAATGATTACAGAAGAAAAGTAGAAAAGCAACTTCAAGGGGTTACAAACTTCAAAATTTTGCAGACCAATGTTATCTCAACTTTCATCCACATGCAGGCATACTTACATGCGCATGCAGCAACTCCCAATGCACACAAGAGGTACACACACATGAACCACCTCACCGAGGGGTGTAAATGGGCCAGAACTGGATTGGTTTGTCCTGGATACTGAGCCGATTGTGTCAGGCATGTCGGGCTCAACCTGTTCAAATTTTTTATTTTGCTCAGCCTGGGCAAGGCCCATCTCTACCCCTAATCAACCCTGCAGAAAGCTGAAGCCACAAGCCAAAACAGAACACACCCACAATCCAAGCCACCATTCCAAAACAATGGTGTGCTTGCACCCATGTGCGTGTATGGATGAATAGAGAGTCAGAGACATGCAAGAATACGTGCATGCACAAACCTATGCACAAGGGGAAGCAATTTTGAGATCTTGTGACATGTGAAAGGGGCTAAAAAAGAAGAATTCTGCTCGCAAATGAAGATTACCGAGAAGACAAAAAGTTCCCCAATAAGATCTGTAGCAGCTTGGACAGCTTTCTCCGCATCCAAAGGGCGGATCTCAACATTAGTTGCATGACCGTAAATGCGTCTTTGCATGGTTGTTGTGAATCGATGGTTTGCCTGATTTCAATGGAGCATTATTAGGAAGAATACTTTGGAAGTTGTCAAAAGTCACAAAGGTTCTATTTCAAGACAAGCAACCACTGCATAATACAAACGTTGTAGCAATCTAACAATGCACTATGTAAAACAAAACACCTCTGGTGCAATGGATGAGACTCGTAAGACCCTTAATAATCAATGGGAGGCTGTAGGTTCAATTTTCAAGGTCCCCCAGGGAAACACATGCATTTTATCTCTCAATATTATATATATATATATATGGTAAAAGGTACAATGCGCTCGAGCTGACAATAAGCTCCCATGAGGTCGAGCTGTGTGGGCTCCACCGTGATGCATTTCGACCATCAACACCGTGCATTTGATGGGTCCCCTTTAAATTATGGGATATCCCAAAAATCAGCCGTATACGGAACTCAGGTGGGCCGTACCATCTAAATTTATGTGAAGACACCGTTAAAACATATAAAAGCACTTGGTGGGGCCCACTGAGTTTTGCATGCTTTTGGTCCGAACCCTCATTCAAGTGGGACACATGCAATGGATAGGCTGGATTTGCAAACCACATCTTGGTGGGACCTCAAAAATGGTTATGAATGTTTTAATGGTGCACGGCCCCTCTCCACTTCTGTATGTGGTGTGGCCCACAAAAGTCACGGATTGACTTGATTTTTGAGACCTAGGCCCACGATGGAATGGTGCATCCGATGTGATGGGGTAGATGTTCGAAACGCATCACGGTGGGGCCCACACGTGACCTCATGGGACTAGCATAGTACCTTTTCCCTATATATATATATATATATATATATATATATATATATATATATATATATATATATATATGAGCTCAAGCGTAAAGCGGTCGTCCATGCGGTCGAGCCGATGTGGGCCCCACCGTGATGCCGTTCGAAAATCTACCCCTTCAATCGGATGCACCATTCCGCAGGGGGCCCACATGCCTCAAGTCAATCCGTGACTTTTGTGGGCCACACCACGTCGCATTGAGAGAGGGCCGTGCACTATTGAAACATTCAAAACCATTTGTGGGGACCTTTCGAGACGTTTTTGATGATCAACACCGTCCATCATGTGTGTCCCACTTGGATGTAATTTTAGACCAAGTTTCGTGTGGTATCCACAACTCGTGGGGCCCACCAAGTGCTTTTAAATGTTTTTGCGTGTATACTTATGTTTTCCGATGGTATGGCCCACCTGAGTTACGTGGACGGCTGATTTTGGGTCGTGTGGGCCAACCCCGGGCTCGTGCGTCTGATGGACGGTGTGGATCTTCGAAAGGCATCACGGTGGGGCCCACACAGCTCGACCTCACGACGACCGCTTTTACGCTCGAGCGCATAGTACCTTTTCCCATATATATATATATATATATATATATATATATATATATATATATATATATATATATAACATTATTGCAAAACACATGCGCATGCCTCAAGACGCACAGAGCATAAGCACTATTAGTGAAAGAAGTATGCCATGTATCTAGCAGCAAATAACAGGAACATGGGTGGTCAATCGACATGGAAGGTAGCTGTCATTTAATTTGAAAGAAAGGGTAACAGACAGCCATACCAAGACAAGTCCATTTGAACCTCATCTAGCTGATCTACCATCTGAATCAATGCCCAAGATGCATCATTAATCCACCGTGAAAAAAGTTAGGTCGAGTGGATATATCATAGTTTCTGGAGTAGTCGTATTGTATGTTTGTGAATGTCAATTAGTAACCCCAATAGAGGATAAAATTATGTAGAGCCTACTGCGATGGTCCAGCCACATGCTAAGGAAACCAGACTACCCGAGACAGATTATGGTTGAAGGGTCCGGAAGGAGGATGAGAGAAGACCTTAAAAGGTCATGGATTGAGATGGTAAAAAGAGATATGAAGACTTATTCACTTTCTGAGGATGGAACCTTGTATAGGAATGATCAGCAAAACAGGAGCCGACCCCAAGTAGCTGGGGACAAAACTATGATGACAATTGTAATTTGTATGTTCATGAATATCAATGAGTTCCTTGCTCATTTGAGTATTTTAAATTTACCAGGGGAACATGACCATATACCCAACTAGTCACATATGATATTTGGAAAGTAAGAGAAAAAAATTATTGTTGCTTTCTGACCTAATTGTGTGTAGAGTTCTTGTAGCATTGCCTATGGAAAAGTTCAAATTGGAGGTCGTTACGACCACACAACATATCTTCTCAAGTTATATGCGAACTCAAGCAAGGAGATCCTTGATCCCTTTAAGTACAATAATATGAAGGTAAACACCCCCATAATGTTGACAGAAGATTGAAAAACAGAAAAAATTTAATTTTTTAGATATGGTTTTTGTTGGATTAGCATGCTATTCTGGAATATGGATGCTATGAATGATATCGAATCCAACATTCTGGCAGAAGGAAGCCTCTTGTAGAAAGATTAAAACCATTTCCTTGTGTACAAAATTTTGCTTCCAGAGAATATGGTTTGCTATATCAGATAAATGTGAGTGCATGAAGCCCTGTTTACGCAAATGGGAACTGTTGCAGAAATTAAAGAGTGCACAAGTTGCAACATCTATTGTTTATTGTCTGCTATGTCAACCCAACTTGAAAGGATTGTACAACTCAGTTAGTAGAATTTGTACACAGCAACCTAGATACTGTCAAAAACCTTTTTCTTATGTTGTTTCTTAGAAAGCTAAAAGCTCAATGAGTCAAAAAAATAAAAATAAAAATCTCCTAAAGGAGATGGAGAACTACAGTTGGCCATCATCATTCACAATGCAAGGGACCACTAAGAGAAAGTCAATTGATGATGGAGGAGAGGATGGTGTCAAGAAGGATTGAGAGAATAAGAAGCAACATTAGGGTTACACGAGGATCGGCCAACTTGAAGACAGATCACCACTATAGCTACCCAAGAGGAAAATTGTCACCAGAGACATCATCAGTAGGGATGTACACGAACCGAGCTAGCTCGGTTAGCTCGCTCGACTCGACTCGAAAAAGCTCGATTAGACTCGGTTCGAAGCTGAGTTCGAGCTGATTTTTTTAGCTCGAAAATGAGTTCGAGCCGAGTTCGAGCAGGCCCCAGCTCGACTTGACTCGGATCGAATCCAGCTCAAATCGAACTCGGTTACTTTGCCATTGATGTTGCTCACCAACTGTTTGATAAAATGACTCAACGAAATGTGGTTGGTGGCAAGGAAGGTTTGTCTGGTGGCAAGGAAGGTATGTACATGAAAAAAACCCAGAATAGCAGGCACATCTTCAGGTCAGGGGTTATATGATAATCAAAGGCTGAGATTCAATGATTCACGGTCTGTTTGTGATTGCCAGTTTCAGTTATGGAACTCACCAAGCTGGGGAACTCACCAAACTAAAACGCATACATCGCTTTCAGTACAATTGATAGGTGTCAGATGCAAAAGACAAGGATAGTGGAGGGTATGAAAAAGATGGACTGTTTTTTTTTGTTCAAAGCAATGGGAAAATATATTAAAACGAAGAGAGGGAAAAAACAAAAAGGCTGCTGCTGAGATAGCAGAAGCACAAAATTACAAGCCGAGAAAGAGGAAATTAAAATCCTTAAGCCAAGAAACATTTGCAGCCCATTCTATAATTAATTTTTTTGCCCTAGAACCCACAACTTGCGGAGAAGAAAGAGCGTTGTTAAAGCATCTGTCGTTTCTTTCCTTCCAAGTCGCCCACCAAATAGCCAGAATTGCCATTTTCCACACCTTCGATTTGAGCTTTCCAAACCTGAAGCCGTGCCAGCAAGTCAACATTGAAGAGGCGGAAGCAGGAGTGCAACCAGAAACGCCGAACCAGAAGAAGAAATCCTGCCGAATTTGCGAAATAAAAGGGCAGTGAACGAATAGGTGGTCCACAGATTCATCATTCTCCATACAGCACAGGCATATGTTAACCAACTGCATACCTTTTTTCTTGAGGTTGTCAATAGTGAGGATACGATTTTTAGCCGCGAGCCAGACGAAGCAAATGTACTTAGGGGGAACAGGGTATTTCCAAATAAAAGGGCTGGCAAAGGAGGAAGGATCATGAAGCGCAATAGTAGCATAGAGAGATGTAACAGAAAAGTTGGAAGATTTATCTCTCGTCCAAATGATTTTATCCTGCTCAGAAAGGATCGGGGACACCATAGAAAGATGATGGAGGAGGGCCGCATACTCCGCTGTCTCCCTGTCGTCGAGGTTTCTGAAGCATCTGATATCCCAAACCATTCCTAAGTTAGATTGAGTATAAAGGTCAGCAATGACACTTTCCTTGTTAGCAGCAATGCGGTAGATAGAAGGGAAACAATCCTTCAACCTACTCTCTCCCAGCCAAAGGTCATCCCAGAACCTAATGGAGTTCCCATTACCCAATTGAAAAGCAACGTTGTGGACCACCGTGGATTTGGAACGAAGGATACCTTTCCAGACACGGGAAGCTCTATAAGAAGAAGAATCCTTAGTCCACCACCCTCCCTGAGACATGCCATATTTATTTTTAATGATTATGTTCAAAAGCGCAGTTGATTCCGATCCCAATCTCCAGGTCCATTTACCCAGCAATGCCCTATTCATAGCCTTCAAATTTTTAACGCTCACTCCTCCGTGTTGAAAATGACGACAGACCTCCTGCCAATCGAGTAGGTGAAGCTTGTTTTGGTTTTCTTTGCCGCACCACAAGAAGTCTCTTCTCAGCTTGTCAATGCGAGCCAAGACCGAAGGAGGACAAATGAAGAGAGACATGAAGTAGGTGGGAATGTTAGATAGGACTGCTTTTATGAGAGTAAGTCTACCTCCCATAGATAAATACCTGCATTTCCATCTGGCTAACATCTTCTAAAATTTGTCTACCACCCTGTCCCACATCGCGTTGTGCGGGGTCCCTATAGCGAGCGGCAGTCCCACAAAAAAGGTTGGGAAGGAGGCGGAGGAATAGCCCAAGGTATCTGCATACCTCTTTGAGTCGACCTCGGAGATATTAACCCCAAAAATATTGGATTTAGCCATGTTGATACGCAGGCCTGAGACGGCCTCAAAGCATCTTAAAGTTGTGAGAAGGTTAAAAATTCCTTCGGAGTACGCTTCAATCATAATCAGGGTGTCATCTGCAAATTGAATATGCGATATCGGGGTAGACATGCCCGGCATCAATATACCTCGAAAGAACTGCGAGCTTTGGCCCTTTTGAAGCAATTGAGAGAGGGCCTCTGAGACGAGAAGGAAGAGCAGAGGAGAGAGGGGGTCTCCCTGGCGAAGACCCTTGGAGCTAGGGAAGAATCCTTTAGGGACGCCATTGAGAAGGACAGAGAAGTGAGCGGATTCGACGCAACTCTTGATCCACGATCTCCATTTAGGCCCGAACCCCATGCGAATTAGCATATTATTAAGGAAGCCCCAATCAACAAGGTCGTAGGCCTTCTCGATGTTGAGTTTACAAAACACGGCTTTAGTTCCTGATTTGTGGCATGAGTGAAGGACCTCGTTAGCTATCAAGGCACCATCGATAATCTGTCTGCCTTTGATAAACGCATTTTGATATTTGGAGATGAGCTTATTGATGACAGAGGAGAGTCTTATAGAAAGAATTTTTGCCAGAATTTTGTAAGGGCTGCTAATCAAATTGATGGGCCTGAATTGAGAAAAAGAGGTGGCGCCAATGACTTTCGGGATAAGGGCGATGAAGGTAGCTCCAAGACATTTCGATAACTTGCCTCTGTAGTGGAATTCAGAGAGAGTTCATGACATCAGATTTGACAATATCCCAAAATTGCTGAAAGAATGAAATGGGAAACCCGTCAGGCCCAGGAGCTTTATCTCCTTCCATAGCGAGAATAGCCGATCTAGCCTCTTCTTCCGAAAAAGGAGCTTCCAGCAATAGAGCCTCCGAGTTGTCGAGCGACAGAAAAGGGGTCCCATCCAGCAGGGGTCTGGACCAACCTTAAGAAGAAAGAAGAGAGGAGAAATGATTGATCGCTAACTTAGAAATTTCATCTCTATCTTCAACTAGGCAGTCGGCGACCATGATGCTGTGGATGGCCTTAGCCCTAGCTCTCATGCTTGCCAATCTGTGGAAATATTTGGTGTTCTTGTCGCCCTCAGCAATCCATCTCGCCCGCGATTTAATCTTCCAAGAAACTTCGTCTTCGAGGGCCCTAGAGGATAAAGATTGGATGATCTGGATTCGTTTGGCTAAAAAATCTGATGAAAGAACATCACCTTCGACGCTGGAGTCGATCTGATGCAGCTCTGATAATAAGCATTCTGATTCGATTTCTCGCTTCCTCAGAACCTCGGACTTCCAAACTTTTATTTTCTCCTTGAGGAGTCTCAGCTTGGAGACCAGTCTAAAGCCGGCGAAACCTTGCACCTGGAAGGAAACCCACCACTCTGAAATTTGCTGCCTGAAGCCATCAATGGAGAGCCCAGCTAAGCTGAACTTGAAAGGCTTGGGGCCCCAATCGTCATCAATCACCGATAGAAGGATACGGCAGTGGTCAGAAGTCACCCTCGGGAGGGCCGATTGGGTCACAGAGGGGAATTCCTCTAACCAGTCCGAAGACAGGAAGAATCTATCCAGTCCAGACTGGGTCTGATCTGTACGACAGTTCGTCCAAGTGAACCTGGCACCCGACAAGGGAAGATCGACAAGCTCCTGGGCCTGGATCCAATCAGAGAAAGCTTGCATGGCTAGGGTGGCCAACCTTCTGCCAGAGTGCTCGTCCGCAAAACGGATGATGTTGAAATCGCCTACAAAACAACAGGGGCCTGAAAAGGATTGCCTCATTACAGTCAGCTCCCCCTAGAAAACGGGTCTGAGAGAATCGTCATTGGGGCCATAAACAGAAATAATAATACAGCTAAACTGAGAGGACTTATCTTTAAGGAGAACTGCTTTTGAGAAGGACCCGGATAAGGAAGCCTCAAGGGTCCACTTGGAGGACTTCCAGGCAACAAGAATGCCACCCGAAGACCCTTTGGCGTCTAGGGAGACAGAGAACATCCGTCAAGCCCCATAGGGTGGCCATCAAGGCAGGGGAAAAAAACAGAACTTTCGTTTCCTGCAGACAAACCACATCTGGACTTTTTCTCCGGATAGTACCCTTTATGAGGCTCCGCTTCTGCTTTGAGCCGAGCCCCCTAACATTCCAAGAGAGTACGATCATTGGGGAACTGAGCTTCCCCGGGTTCCCTTACGGCCGCGACGACCAGCAGACACGGGACATGGTCCTAGAAAAAGATGGACTGTTTGGGCGTACATATTGCAAACTCCTGTGTTTGTGACTCGTCTATAGTGTCTCGAACATGCGATGCACGTGGAAAGGGAAGGGAGTGTCCCAATTTGTCTTTATGAGCGGTAAGGACGGAAGCCTGAGGGCCAGGACATCTTCGTCAGAAATGGTCCCTATGATGGCTTGGAATGGGCTTATTAATTTCAGGCAGAGAAATCAACCCCAGTTCCAATAATTGAAGTTGCGATTCAGTGTTTGTGGAAATGCCTCAATGGCGAACTCGGCTCGATCTTGGCTCGAACTCGGCCCGAGCTGGCCCAAGCTGCTGACCGAACCGAGCCGAGTTGGCCAGTCAAGCTCAAGGACCGAGTCGAGCCGAGCCGAGCCGAGTTCGAGCTGAGATCAGCCAGCGTTCGAGCCGAGTAGAGCTAAGGCCAGCTCGACTCGGTTCGACTCGATGTACACCCCTAATCATCAGAAAGTACATCCACCAACATCTCCATCTCAAGTTTGATGACTCTGAGCTTCGGTGAGGACAAGACATGTTCCTCCTACTAGAATGAGGAAAGAAATTGAAATCTAGTAGAATAATGATCTTCCAAAGGATCTTCGCTTTTTGTCAGGACTAAGATTGCATCGTCTTGACATACAATGTGAAGATTATATGAAATTACAGCAAGCTAAACTATATCCCAAGCTACAATCATATTGTTCAGATTCATGTTGGAGGTTACAGCATAAGTTTGATGTTGGCTGCCAACTTGACGCAATGCTTCTTTATCCGAGCTTGGGACCTACAATGAGATTACAAAACTCCCACAAGCACAATGTAATAAAGGTATTCCGTATAAAAAACGGTGGTCGTAATGGTCACCACCATTACCGATACAGGTATTGGCCGTAACGACCTATATGAGGGCGTGAGGGCGTAATGACTGTTACAACCCCTATAACAGTTTTTTTTTTTTTTGCCTGAAAAATTCTGGAAAAAAAATATGTAAAAGAATCCAACATAATGTAAATATTCCAAATATGTATTCATTTTTTGTTTTAAACATCTTTATGGTAGTACAATGGCTGGTGAGAAAGTTGTATCGGGCTGTCTGGCGAATTTATGAACATGGTTATGTCTCTAATGTGTACACATCACAATCAAGCATTAGAACTAGATATCGGAAAAAAAAGCATAAATACTATTTTTATTTTTTTTTATTTTAAAATGGGCCCTCAGAGCTTCTATTCGCTCAAATAGGCATAGATACCATATTTTTATTTTTCATTTTAAAATGGCCATCGGAGCTTCTATTCGCTCAAATCACTTCAATCTACAGTTTTAATCCTAAAAACTATAGTAAGAGTGGTTGAAATCTGTTGTAGAATGATCTAGGAGAGATTTTGGAATGAGAAAAGTGAAAAAATGATGAGAAAAATGGATTTAAATAGAAAAGTGGTCGTTTTTTTTAACCGTTACGAGGTAAACAGTCGTTATGCCCTGCAACGACTATTACAGTCTCAAAAAAAAAATTAAAAAAAAAAAAAAACTGCCCCATTTCACCCACATACCGCGTAACAGTCACAATCGTTACCTATACATATCAGTCTTTACGGTCGTATCGTAACAGATATGGAACACCTCGAATTTAATAAACTCTTATAGAGGTTGATGACAATCAAGTGCTATCTAATAGTCTATTACATGCATTGATTACAACAACGAGTTAATCCCAAGTTATGATCAAACATATCTAATCAACTAATGAAACTAAAAAGGTACTAGAGAAGAGATGAATCATTCCATTGTATCCTAAAAGAATCCTTAAAGGTCTTAGAAGCATAAGCAATTATAAAGCACACTATGGGGTGCAAGACTGATCATGAATAACAGTAAAGTGCTCAGAACATTATTATTATTAGTTGGAAATATTTGTTCATTCAAAGGATTTGTTGCAAATCAAAGTAACATGCTTGTAGCCAATGTTGCTAATTTTCAGTGTAATAGTTTGAAATAGAGCAAGAACCCTTGAATGGCCATTGGGAACCAAAAGGGTTTGATCAATGGTTTAGGCTACGTTTAGATGCATTTAGATGCATTACCAAATTGAATTGCATATTAGTTTAATGGATAGTGTTGATGACAGTGGATGTGGGCGGGCCGTACAACACTTAGATTAGGGCCCACCTAGTCTAAGAGAGATGGGGCATGCAACCCTAATTCATTATCTTTCCATTCTCTTTCCCCAAACTCTTTTTTATTTCTCTTTTCTATTTGCTTTCACTTTTATACAATTCTACATGGTATCGTAGAGGATTTTATTATGATTTATCTCTTCTATCTCATAAATTCTTCTTTTTTCCTCTTTGCACTCCATATCTCTCTTGTGCTAAACGTTATCAATGAAACGTCGGGTTTCTTTTTTCTTGTTTTGGTGTGTCGAACCTTTGTAATGGTCCGCGTATAAGATGGTGAATGTTATATTCATGATCATCTCTCCTCTCGCATTCAATTGGAACATGCATGCTGATTGTTTCGCCAAGTGTAATGTGTGCATCATGTGGAACGTGTAATTAGAGCATTCTTATATCCAAAGGAGACATCCCTAATTCGGGTAAGCACTATAGGATTCTCTTTATTTTCTCTCCTAATGAAGATCAAGGGTGATCAAAGATCTAAGTTCCTAAATCCATATGATTTTCTACTGATCAAATAGCCTCTATAAAACTAAATGGAGCAAATTATCTCCAATGGTCTAAATCAATTCAAATGTTTTTTTACGGCCAAAGACAAATTAAAATACCTAACTATGGAGAACCAGATGCAAGTGATAGCACGTAAAATTATTGGATCCATAAAAATGCTCAAATCATGACGTAGTTATGGAACAGAATGGAAAAATCTATTAGAATGCAATGTTTCTAGATATTACAAAGGAGTTGTGCAATGCATTATGAGAAACGTATTCATTTGATAAAAATATCTCTCGTACATATCGATTTTTTGAAGAGATTTTTACATTTTAACAAGGAAATAAGTCCCTTGGTGAATATTATTTGAAAATCAAAAGAATGTAAGAGGAGCTGAATGTGTATCAACCACTTATTGCTGATCCAAAGAAAAAACATCAGCAACGTAAGGAGTTCCATGTGGCTAAATTCCTATATGCCTTAAAACCATAATATGAGCCAGTTGATACACCAGTGAATCTACATCATAAACTAGTTAGTGATCAATTCCTTCTCTCAAAGTTTAAGTTCTCGCCCTATACAATTCGTTATCAGCCCTAATGATATGAGACAAGGTTTGGCACAATGTTGAGAATAGTTTGCAACATTGACAATACCACCCATGCATCCAATGCATTTTGGGATGCCCTGTTTCAGGAGCTTTCTTACACATGCTCCAATACTGAGATTTTGAAGCATGATCCCCAAAATGCATGGCCATGAAAATTTCCCAGGCTGATAATTGCATAGACCTTTCTGACCATTATCTCAATGACAAAGAAGAGCATAGGATGTTGCACAGGAAAACACATTGGAAGGTTATAATAACAAGTTCATGGTTATGATTTTACAGGAAAATGTAGCATTTCATGTTGTACAACTAGTCCTAGACATGTTGGGAACCAAAAAAAAACAAAAAAGCGTAAATTTTGACTCTCCAAGAAATCTATTTACAATATAATAGCCAACAGATTTTACAATCCAAAACACTGTTAGTGGTCGTTTGAATGACTGCAAACGGGGTTGACTGTAAATGGTTTACTGTGTTTGGATGCTGAAAAATGCATGTAAAAGATTTACAGTCTGTAAATCTTTTACAGCTTTCAGCCCTTCTGATTTACAAGCAAAAAGTTGGGATTTCAATTACAGGCTCTCCATTTACGGCCTAACAGCTATGAATGGAAAGATTGGCTCTCCATTTACAAGACTTGAGCAATTTCTAGGCTATCCAAACACACAAAATCATTTACATGTAAATCATTTACAGCTGACAGCCAAACAGGAGAGGTTGTAAATGATTTACACCTATAAATCATTTACCACTTAAACCATTTATAGGCATCTAAACGACCCCTAGAGAAGTGCTTCAGAAATTTGCGCACTCAATGCCAATGTAGCACGGGTGTCAGATCCAAGCCATTCACCAGTGTCCACCACGAACAAACCCACTCGTTGTTTGGGCCGCGTGTTTGAAAATTTTCTGATTTTTTTTTTTAAATGGAAACCGAAAATAGACTTGAATAAGTTTGATTAGAACCAGGCTGAAGCACATATTAGATATGTTGTCCTTAAAGCATGATTCGCCCCCTCCTATGTGATTTGAGATCGCTGGCGGGTTGCGAGAAAATTGCTTCCAAGATACGACAAGCTTTGTTTAATCATGACTCCTACGTGCAGCAATCACAAAGGGACCACCTTAGGAACTCGGCTAACGCAGTCAGTTTTCTAGCAAGAGACTCTGTGTGTAAAGGTCTGATCGTTTCCGCGAGAGGTCTTTGGCCTTCTAACCCAAGTGCTAAGTAGGCTACCGAAGGAAGAGAAAATGAGGGGTTTGAAGTTGTTGATTCTAGTCTATGAGGAGATTCGTTACTTGAGTTATCTTTTTTATCCCAGCAGCACCAGTTTCTATAGATGGAATGAGTGAATTGTTTCACCTGAGGCCATCAAAGTTCAGAGCGTTGCAAAAACGTTTATGAACACAGCGCTCATTAATCCAAACGTTTCAAACCGTTAGATCCTTAATATGAATGTTGTATTAAAAATCTGACTGTTACAGAATGTTTCACATGCTACAACATTCTAAGTGATTCTCTCTCTGCAAAGGTAAAAAATTTATCATATACAAGGCATTCGGTCAACCAGACTTTACGCTCTTTTCGCACTGCGATCACATTGTCTCGAGACGGTTCGCGTAAGGTTGCAAATGAGCGACCACTCCCGACACGATGCGCAGGTGTGAAGTGCGCCACTAGCAACTTTACAACTACACTGCCTTACTACCCACACCTTCGTCTATGTGTGCGCGTGCGTTCCCGCACTAGAACGCGCAACCCAAGCTCTCTCTCTCTCCATTTTCTCCAAGTAAGTGAACTATGCACATGATAGTTTATAAATGCTATAAAACTCCCATCTCTAAGCAATGTGGGACAAATGAAAGATTCATTTTTTCACACTTTTCAAAAAAAAAAAAAAAAGGAAATTTTGATTTTGATTTTGAATTTCAAAATTGAAGTGCATTATTTATTTTAACCAATTGAGAAAGAATTCTTAACAATCCCCAACATGGTTAAATTAAATAATAGAAATAGCTGTAAGAGATTAAATATAGTTCTTATGCATAAAGAAAGATATCTTTCAATTTAAATATTCTCTTAGTGTAAGTATTTCAAAGTTCTATTGAAATCCTTAGTAACCACAGCCTTGAACCAGTTATTCCCTAATGACAAAACCAAAAAGACCACACACATAATCGCATCTGCGTTATATGAGTTCCCTTATATTACTCGGTTAGTACATTTAATGGCCATGTGCTTATCGTATTTTATGAACGATTCCGAGAGAAACTCAAACTCTCATTGGAAGTAGCACCACCTCTACGCACACATAGGTGGAATCCTTCCAGTGTCCCCGTTACTTTAAGACACATATCCTTTAGACTGGATTCCATTAAGAGTTTTATGACTCAACCCTCTACCTATAAAGGCTACCACTATCCATCCTAAATGAGGTTATTTATTTATTTATTTTAGTGCTAAAACTTTCACGTATCAGTAACTTGTTTTTACTCATTAAATCCAGATTTAGAGATTTTCTAATGTTTGATTGGGTTTCCAACACCAATGAATTTTTTATTGAAGAGTTTTAACCCCATCTATCTAGATGGTGTCCTCAGTACCTCTTTTGTTAAATGTTTAATGAAAGGATCAGCCAAGTTCTTACTTGACTTCACAGAGGAGATCAGAATAAGTCCATTCCAAATCAACTGCCTTACATAATCAAATCTCATACTTACGAGTATGGACTCCCCATTATATGTGTTGTTGTAAACTCTCTAGAGTGGCTTCACTATCACAATGAAGTGAAACAGCCGGTATAAGATTCACACAGAATGAAATTTCTAATAGAAAATCCCTTAACCACTCAGCGTCTTTGTATGTTGTAGCCAAAGCTATAAACTCATATTCCATCGTCGAGTGTGTTATGCATGTCTGTTTCTTGGATCCCTAAGAGACAGTTGCACCTCCTAAGATAAATACTCATCCTGTTGTTATTGTCTCTTGCACTCGATATCCAACTCACATCGGTATATCCTTCCAATGTGGCCGAAAATTCTGAGTAGAATAGTCATAGTTCTTTGGTTGCCTTGAGGTACCAAGAACACTACGAACAGTCTTCTAGTGTTCTGTACTGAAATTACTAGTAAACATGCTTTGTTTACTCACAGCATATGCTATATTCGATCTTGTGCACTGCATTACATACATCGGACGGCATATAACACTAGCATACTCAAAGTTGTGTAACTGCTCTTCCATCATTTTCTTTTAGCTTGATACTTGGATTAAATGGGATATTAGCCTCCTTGATTTTCGAGTGATCAAACTTGTTCAATATCTTCTCAATATAATAAAATTGACACAATGCATAACCCCCGCTATGTTTTTTAACTTTAATCCCCGGGATGATATTCACTTGTCCAAGATCGCTCATTTTTAAAGACGGAAGATAGAAACCTCTTTGTTTCAATTACACCTTCCATCGTATTACCGATAATTAACATGTCATCTACATATAATTATAATGTAATCATTACATACTTTAGAGTATATGCATTTATCGAATATGTTATGCATAAAACCATGAGATAGTACCTTTGAATCAAACTTTTTTCATGTCACTGTTTAGATGTTTGTTTTAATTCATACAAAGATTTGATAGGTCTACAAACTTTATTTTCATTTCCTGGCAGAACAAACCCTTTCGGTTGCTTCATGTATATTCCTCCTCATTGAGGTCACCATTCAGGAATGTTGTGTTTACATCCCATTTGGTGGATGTGAAGATGATGTATGGATGTTAGAGCGAATAAAATTATAATCGATGTTATTCTAACGACAAGTGAATATGTGTCAAAATAATCAATTCTGTCTTTCTAAAGGAATCTCTTGCCTACTAATCTAGCCTTAAAGGTTTTTATTGTACCATCAATGTAGTATTTCCTCTTGAATACCTACTTACACCCTAAAGGTTCAAAACATGGGGTAGGTCTACTAGTTCCCACGTTTGGTTTGACACAATTGAGTCCATATTATCATTAATGACCTCATTTCAAAAAGCAGAGTCACTTGAAGACATTGTCTCATTAAAGGTTTTAGAGTCATCTTTTACAATCAAAACTATAGGCATCTTCCTAATAACATTCTCTCTACCACCCTCAACAAGTGAAACGAGATATGCTGAGAGTCTATTTTACATGATCAAGACTCTTTTCTACATTTGCCCTCTAACTTTTACAAGGTTTATTAGGACCTTCAATCTCTTGTTGAGTTTCCTCTATCAAGATCAAGAGGATGAATTGTTGTGTCATGGTCACATCTTGAATAATTGTTAAAAATTCATTCTCTATTGGTTAAAATAAATAATGCACTTGAATTTTGGAATTCAAAGTCAAATTTTGTTTTCCCTCTAAAATCTTTCTAAAAGTTCGAAAAAATGAGTTTTTCATTTGTCCCACATTACTTAGAGATGAGAGTTTTATAACCTTTATAAATTATTATGTGCATATTTCACTTACTTGGAGAAAATGGGGAGAGAAAGCTTGGGTTGTGTGTTCCAATGCACGTGGGCGTTGGCATAAGCAATGAGGCAGTAGTTGTAGAGGTGTACTTCGCACGCGCGCATTGTGTCGCTAGTGGTCGCTCCCTCGCGACCTTACGCGAACCGTTGCGAGAAGGTGCGAGAAAAGTAAAAAAGTTTGGTTGACCGAATGTCATGTATACGGTAAAAAAAAAAAATTTACCGTTGCTGAGAGAGAACCGTTTAGAACGCCGTAGCATACGAAACATTCTGTAATGGTTTGATCTTTAATCCAAACGATCAGATCTTTATTCCAACATTCAGATTAAGGATCCAACGGTCTGAAAAGTCTAGATTAATGAGACAACATTCATAAACGTTTTTGCAACATTCTGAACTTTGATATCCTTAGGTGAAATAGTCCACTCCCTCCATCTATATAAACAAATGTTGTTGAGATTAAAAAAAGATGACTCAAGCAACAAATCTCCTCAGAGACTAGAACCAACAGCCTACTCGGCATGGGTCAAAAGGCCAAAGACCTTTCGCGTAAACGATCGAACCTTTACACAGTCTCCTGCCAGAAAATTGATTGCATTAGCCGAATTCCTAAGGTGGTCCCTTCGTGATTGCTGCACACAGGACCAAACAAGGCTTGTCGTATCCTGTAAGCAACTCGCCAGCGATCTCAAATCAAATAGGAGGGGGTGAATCACACTTTAAGGACAACGTATATAATACGTGTTTCAACATGGTTATAATCAAACTTATTCAAGTCTATTTTCGGTTTCTAATTTCATTTATTTTTTTACATTTCATAAATTTTCCAAATAATCCTAAAGAATTATTCCGATGAAAACTAAAAGTATCACCTCGATCAAGTTGATGAATCAAGATTTGATCCGACTCAACTGTTTTAATGGTACAAACTTCACAAGGTGGCAAGATAAGTTGAAATTCTTTCTCATTGCACTGAAAATCTACTATATCCTGGACTTGAATATGCAACCTTTTCCTCCTACAACCAACAAGAACATGGCAAAACAAATTGTTGCAAGGAACAAACGAGAGGAAGACAAGCTATTATGTCAGACCGTCTGTATGATCTGTATACAGACACGATCTCTGCTAAAGAAGTATGGACTGCATTTGAATTCAAATACAAGGCCGAAGAAAAAGGAACGAGGAAATTTATAATCGCCAAGTACTTCGATTTCACGATGGTTGATAATGAGCCGTTGCTACCTCAAATTCTAAAATTGCAATTGATCGTAAATAAAATAGAGGCCTTAAAACTTGACCCACCTAAATCTTTCTAAGTTGGGGCTATAATAGTCAAACAGCCTCCGCTGTGAAAAGATTACAGGAAGAAGTTATTGCACATGACCGAAGATTATTCTCTGGAACAAATCCCAAAACATCTTCGAATAAAGGAGGAATCTCGTGCACGAGATAAGAAAAATAATACCAATGATGCATCCTCCTCTGAAGCTAATAAAGTTGAAAGGCCATCCCAGATCAAGAATACCCATGAAAATGATGAATCCCTGAAACCCAATAAGGATCAAGAGAAATTTAGAAAGATCCAAAAGAGTGAGAACGAAAAATGTGAAGTGTGCATATGGTCAAAGATGACGAAGAAACTGTTTCTAAGTGTTGAGCAATGTTGTCGAATCGCATATGCGATCATGTGCGATCGCATATGCCTATGCGCATATGCGATCGCACAATCGCATATGCAATCGCATATTTTATTTTATTTTTTTGAAAAATTAAAAAATATATATGAATTGGGGAAATTTTTTTTTAATTATAAAAAAATTATAAGAAACTGAGGAAAACTTTTCTAAGTTAATAGATAACTAATTTTACATATTTAAAATACATTTGAAAGAGATAAAATCAATTAAACAATGAATTAAACATCAAGTCATCCACATTTAACAATATAGTTGACAAGAAGTAACAACAAAATCAACAAGCTATTTATTTATTATGGTAGAAAATCAACAAGCTTTCTTCCTTGAAACTTAAAAGTGCTTGAATCTTGATCTTCCAACTTCCAAGAGAGAGGGAATGTAAGAGAGAGAGAGAGAGAGAGAGAGAGAGAGAGAGAGAGAGAGATTAGGATCACTTGGAAGTAGGAAATACAAGAGAGAGGGAGATTAAGACCACTTGTAATTAAGAAATATAAGAGAAAAATAGAGTAAGAGAGTTTTGGGGTGAGAATATTGCAAATGGAGGAGATTTGGAAGCCTTTTTATAGACAAAATGTTATTTTTTTGCAAAAAAAATAAAAAATAAATAAATAATTCAATGTGCCATGGCCAATATGCGATCGCATATGCTGTATGCGATCGCATACATCGCATATGCGATTGCATATTTTCGCATATGCAACATATGCGATCGCATATGTGCCAGATCGCATATGCCATGATCGCATATGCGATCTGCATATGGATATGCGCATATGCGATCGCATATGACAACAATGGTGTTGAGAGATCAACTCAAGTGATGGACCTAGTGCACACTAACATATATGAGTTAAACGGCATTCTTACCCAAGGAGGCAAAATGTATTTCATATTATTCATAGATGATTGCTTTAGATATGTGTATGTGTACCTGTTGATATCAAATGATAAAGCATTTAATGCATTTAAAATCTACAAGTCCAGGGTGGAACATCAACTAGATAGATAAAAAAATCCTCTATAGTGATAGAGAAGGTGAACACTTCTCTAATGATTTCTCTAGCTATTGTGAAGAACATGGCATAGTACACTAGGGCACATCACCTTACACACCACGGCAAAATGGTGTGGCTGAGAGAAAAAAGATAGAACCGTAGTTGAAATTGTCAACCCATGCTAATACAAGCAAAAGTTGCCATTTAATTTGTGGGGAGAAGCGCTACGACATGTCATGTCCTAAACAGGATCCCATCTAAGAAGAACGAGACATCTCCATAAAAGATATGGAAATGAAGAAAACCAAGCTTAGGATATCTTAGAGTATAGCGGTGGTGTATCGTGTATTTCAGAACACCTGATCCTAGAAGAAACAATTTGGGATAAGTGCTCCTTTGTGGGTTATGCACAAAACAGCAAAGCCTGGTCAGATTGTATTTTTCTTACAATTTCCTTTTTATTATAATTTTTGGTTTCTGTTTTCTATCGAGAAAATAAACTCCCAACAGCGTGTGTATGAAAAATAAAAATGGATGGTAAGAACGGTCAAATATTCAGCTTGCGCGCGTGGCCTACCAGATGAATGGACCGTTTTGAATTTTTGGCCAGAGCACGTATAAGGCGCTGGCTCCTAATGATCGTTCCGGATCCCGCACGTGTTCCCCGTGGGGAGGGAGAGAGAGAGAGAGAGAGAGAGAGAGAGAGAGAGGGGGTTAGACCTGGGCTAGATTGATGATGAGCTGTCGGAACCTGGGTTGGTGACCAGCCTGTTGCTTGAGCCTGGAAGCGATGGGCTTGCTTAGGGTTTTGAGGACCAGCGATCCCAATTTCACCACTGGGAGTATCATTTTATTACCTCCTCTTCCTGTTGCTTCTCGAGGGTATTTGAAGAAGGTGTCAGGGCATTCTCGTAATTTGCATTGCTGCTTTTGAGAAGTAGCGTCAGCTGCCCGCTGCAGCTCTCTTGCAGCTGTTGGGGAGACGAGGACGATGACTTTTCTCCTTTCTGAATTCCGCCCTCCTCTGCGGTTGACTTCAAAAGGCGCGCGAGGTAGTTTGAGTCGTCTGTTGCCGAGTCGCGGTGGGTGGGACCCTGACTTTGGGGTTCACAGTGATGTATTTGTTTTAAATCCACACCGTCCAACCATTTTGAAAACTGATTTTAGGTCATGATCCAAAAAACGAAGCTGACTCAAATCTTAAGTGAACCGTACCACAAGAAAACAGCCGTGACTGAATCCCACCATTAAAAACTTCATGAGTTCTATCGCAATGTTTATTTGACATACAACCAGTTGACAAGATTACAAACACCTGGATGAAGAGACACACAAATATCATCTTGATCCAAAGCTTTCGTGGCCCAAGAGCTTTTAGTGGTCAGTCACCATTGTTGGTCCATTTGGGATCTGGAACTACTCCAATGTTTGGATCATGCCCTAAAACAAGCTTTCAACATTTTTGGATCACATCTTAAAGGGAGCTTTCAATACGGATGGGTGGTGTGGATGTAGTCAAATACATCACAATGGGCCGCAAAATAAGGGCCCCACCCACCTTGGTGGATTTGGTCCCGAGGATTAGGTGAGACCCCGGTGGAGGTGGGTGGGCCCGCGATTGTAGGCTCACAATGATGTATGTGTTTGAAATCTACACCGTCCAACCATTTTGAAAGCTTGTTTTAGGTCATGATCTCAAAAAAAATGAAGTTGACTCAAATCTTAGGTGGACCTTACCACAGGAAACAGCAATGATTGAGTCCCCACCATTAAAAACTTCTTGAATTCTATTGGTAAGTTTATTTTCCATCCACCTTGTTGATAATGTCACGAACACCTGGATGAAGAGACCACAAATATCATCTTGATCCAAAGCTTTTGTGGCCCACGAGAAGTTTTCAGTGGTCAATCACCATTGTTCCCTTTACTATGGTCCATTTGGGTTTTGGAACTACTTCAATTTTTGGATCATGCCCTAAAATGGGCTTTCGATACAAATGGACAGTGTGGGTGTAGTCACATGCATCACATTGGGCCCTATCCACCTTGTTGGATTCAGGGTCTCGCCTAATCCTCTCCCCAACACCGATACACTACTGAGTGTGGGGCCCACCCTCATGTTTGTGTCTTGACCTCAGAAAGCATATTCCAATGTAAGTGTGGGGTCCACCACTATGTTTGTGTCTTATCCACGTCGACCATTCGTTTTTCCATGTAATTTTAGGGCATGATCCCAAATTTGAAGCACATCCAATGCCCTAATGGACCACAACACCGGAGATGGTGGGAATTGAATCCCTACATTTGGAAACTTCTTGGGGCCAATTAATTTTTTGGATTGAGTTGATATTTGCATTTTCCCTTCATCCATGTACATGATGTACATGTGACCTTGTGAACAAGTTGAATGACAAATAAACATCAATGTCTACTGCATGAAGGTTTCAACTGTGGATGTCATTGTTCCGACTTTTTCCTATGGTGTGGTCCTCTTTAGCTTCAAATATGCTTCAGTGTTGAACTGATGGACAGCGTGGATAAGAGACATACATCACATGTGACCTCTACATGGTTTACTACAGCGTTGTGAGTTACTCAGGACATGATTCACTTCCCCTTGCTCGAGCTCAACACAAGCAGGGGCTCAGCCCCTGATGTATCGGTTTTATCCACAGCATCCATCAAATTTTACTTTGTAATTTTGAAGTATCAGTGAAAAAAATAGGCACGTTAGGCCAGCCCCACGATGAGGCATATCCAAGGCTGAAGTGGAGTACACCACATGAAACATTGTTGATAACGACATCCATGGTTGAAACCTCACTAGGACCCACAATGATGCTTATTTGCCATCCAACCAATTTGCAAAGTTACATAGTCCCGTACAAAGGGAAACACATATCAGCTTGATCCAAAACTTCAGTGGCACCAAGAAGCTTTTAATGAGGCTTTTAATGGCCACCATGTGGTCCACTTGAGTGTTGAGTATGCCTCATTTTTGGGCTTTTATATGGCAAAATGATGTGGAAGAATGGATGGATGGCTTGGATAAAACCCATCACAGTAGCCCCTTGTAGCCCTTGCCCATCCGGATCTTGGGACAAGCAGGGGTAGCACCCAATCTGCGCCTCTCCAAGAAAAGCTCATACGACTGGATGGTTCTTTATGAGCCCCACTGCGATGTATGTGTCGTATTCATGTCGTCCATCCATTTTTCGATTATCATTTTAGGGGATGAGCTAAAAAACAAGGCATATTAAAATCAAAGGTGGACTACACCACATGAAACAATAGTGATCAAACGTTATTGCTAAAAACCTTTTAAAGGCCACAAAAGTTAAGATCAAGCGTGCATTTCATTTGTTGAAGACTTTGTGATCTAATCAACATGTTGGATGACAAATAAACATTATAACGAGCCTTAAGAAGTTTTTAATGTTGAGCATTTAGTCAACATTGTTTTCGTGTGGTGTAGTCTACCCAAGATTTGGATTTGGCTGCCCCCTCCCCTGAAAAAATAATATTAATAATAATAATCAAAAGTGGATGGATAATGTTGATAAAATGCATCGTTGTGGGAACCATGGAACACCCTTGAACGTAGCGACATGACTACTACCAACGTCACTACACAATCCACATCTAGTCCATCCATCATTGTCCCATAATGGGCAAAAGTGACAAAGTGGATACCATGCTTTTTGGGGCTCAGATTGTGTGATGCAAAACACGGTGTCGAGGTTGATATTGTGTTGACGTGGGCTAGCGAATGCTGGGATATTGTTTGTGTACATATCAATTGTATTGTCTGAGGTGGGGTGTCTATAGGGCCGCACCATAATGTATGTGTTATATCACACTGTCCATCTATTTTTCTAAGATCCAATGCTCAAGTGGACCATATCATAGAAAGTAATGGGTATTAAACATCAGCCATTGAAAACTTCTTCGGGGCCAAAAAAGTTTTGGGTCAAGTTGATATTTGTGTTTTCACTTCATCCAGGTCTGTGTGACCTTATCAATAAGTTGGATGGCAAATAAACATCATGGTGGGCCCTAAGAAGGTTTTAACAATAAGTGTTCTTATGGGAAATTATAGTCCAACCACCTTCGAGGTCAGCTCGGCCCACGGAAGCTTGTCCCCGAAACACCTCACCTAGGAAAGTTGGCATAAATTGTTCGCTCCCACAAATACAACCTTCAACAAAGCTAAGGGACCATTGAGAACAGATATATCTGATGAGAGATCACGGACTGATTTACTCTTGATTAGATCAACTCTTCGGCTGACCAATGGAGCTCAGCTTAGGTAAGCTCCTCTCGGATCGTCTTCGGTCGACTGATAGAGCTCAGCCCAAATTAGCTCGGCGTGTGATCCTCTTTAGTAACACGCGATTCAAAGGTAACTGCCAACTCCCATCACTTGCGCATAACCGCCCAACGCATGATTTTGGGGTAACTGTTGATGCTCATCACTCAAGCACATCTCGCTTAATGGCCGAGATAGTGCCTTAAATTGTGGGCCACGCATCCTATGAACTCTATAAATAAAGGACTCGATGATAAGGACAGGTATGCAAAATATCTCGCCTTGAAACTCTCAACCCAACCAAACCCAAATTCCTAGCATGACTTTGGCATCAGAGGGTCCCCTACTCTAGACAGGGTCTCATTGGTCTTCTTTCTGTGTGGGTGCTTGGAGGATGAGGAAGGGCGGTCCAAATTCTTGCATCAACAAGTGTCACTGTCTCTATCACTTTTTGTGGCGTGGTCTACTTGAGTTTTGGATTTTCTTCATTTTTAGGTTAATGCCCTCAAATGATATGGCAAAATGAAAGGACAGCATGAAGGTAATACATACATCATGATGGGGCCACACAAACAACGGGGATTGAATGTCTATCATTGAAATATTTGTGCGGCCACATAGATTTTGAGTTAGGTTAATATTTATGTGTTTTCAATTCATCCAAGCATGAATGACCTTATGATCGATTTTCTTATTTGGGAGCAATTACAGGTCAAGGGAGCTATAAAGTCTCCAGTGACTTGAAACTGGTTCCATGACCCAAATTGCTCACATGAGATGTAATTGCTCCAGGAAGTTGTAGTTGCTCCAAAGCTTGAAATTGCTCTTGAGGCCTAAAATTGCTCCAAAGACCTGTAATCCCCTACTTGTTGCATTTAAAAAAAATTAACTCATAAGCTTTTAGCTAAAAAAAGAACAGTTCTAATAAGATTCATAATATGAATACCTTTAACACTTTGTCGAGAGGTAATGTGTCATACTAAAATTTCATTTCATAGTACTATTGAGGCCAAAATCTGGACCACCCTCCACTCAATGCAGCGAACCTTCGACAAGCCCTGGTCCTGCACAAAAGGGTGAGCAAGGGAGACCCTGGCTAAGCCGGGGGACCCTCTGATGCCTAAGTCAGGTTAAAGAATTTGGGTTTAAGTTGAATGTAGAGAGAGGGTGCGAGATCTTTCGTACCTGTAGCAATAGGGTCCCCTGGTATTTATACATGTGGGTTGGACGATCCACGCCCGTTAATCTCAGCATGATTCGCTCCATTAGCGGGATATTGCAATCATGGAGATATTATCCATAATCCATGGATTGTGCTGCGTATCGTGTCTTAGGTACGCGCATCCTTGGGCGAGATCTTCGGTCACGTCCGCTTTTGGATAGTCTCTTAGTTTGGCACTCAGAGTAACCACATCTGGCCTTAGCCTCGGCCTCATCCAAGCCAAGGCCGAGTATTAGTAGTCAGTGCTAGTCGCATAACCTCTGCTTCGGCTTATGGCCTCGGACTAAGATGGCGTCGGCAACATGCCTCGGACTAATACTGGAATGTAGATTGATCGTTGATCTGAAACGACAGCTGCTCACTGCTTAGAGTCGGGATGGACCGAGAGAGGACTCAGCCCTGCTTCTCATCCATACATTCCCGAGGTCTTCCCTCCGAGCTCTGAGGTTCATAGCTGGTTGACTTGTCGAGTTGGATTTCCCCACAACAGTACATATGATGTTAGAGTTGTGCATAGATCCGAGGAGTTAATTAAACTCTTAGAAATGATTACAGCTATTGATAGCAATTACAAGTCCCCATAAGCCATTTCGGCTCCTACGAGCGATTATAATTCACATGAGTGACTATAGCTCTTGAGATTGATTTCAGCTTCATGAGAAGTCCTATAAGCAATTTTTAGCTCGTAGGAGAGATCACGAGTCTCGGGAGCAATTTTATTTACCAGATGGGACCCAAGAGCAATTTTCAAGTCTTCGAAGTGATTACAAGTCTCAAGATCAATTTCAGCTTCCAAATTGGTCCCAAAGTGATTTCAGCTCCTAGATATGTCCTGAAAGCATTTTTAGGTATTGGGAGTGATTTCAACTCCCAGGCAGGTTTAAGGAGTGATTACAACTTCTAAGGTCAATTTCAACTTTGGGACAATCCCGGAAGCAATTTCAAATATGGGAGTGATCATAGGTCCTAATAAATAATTTCAACTTCATAAGCATTTATAGCCCTTGAAAGTGATTACAGGTCCCAAGAGCAATTTTAGGTCTTCATAGCAATTATTGTACAAGAACGGGGTGATTTTCAGGTCTCGGGATTGATTTCAGCATTTAGATAAGTCCCGGAAGCAATTTCAGCTTTGGAGGTGTGATCACACGTCTTATGAGCAATTACAGGCCTCGGGAGCGATTTTAGCTTCCAAACAAGTCCCTATGAGCGATTACATGTTCCATGAGCTATTTCAACTTCCATGAACAAATTTAGGTCTCATGATCAATGATGGAGGCATCATTAACTTTGGTCATCGTACTTATTGTGGGCAAATCCAACTCGACAAGTCAAGCCAGCTATGAACCTCGAAGCTCGGAGGGAAGACCTCGGGAATGTATGAATGAGAAGCAGGGTCGAGTCCTCTCTCGGTCCATCCTAACTCTAAGCAGTGAGCAGCTGTCGTTTTAGATCAACAGTCAATCTACATTCTAGTCTTAATCTGAGGCATGTTGCCGACGCTATCTTAGTCCGAGGCAAAGGTTATGTGACCAGCCCCGACTACTAATACTCGACCTCGGCTTGGATGAGGCCGAGGCTGAGGCCAGATGTGATACTCTGAGTGCCGAACCAGGGGACTATCCAAACGTGGACGTGACCGAAGATCTTGCCCAAGGATGCGCGTCCTTAAGACATGATACACAACACAAATCTATGGATTGCGAATAATATCTCCACGATCGCAGGGACCCCATTGCATCGTCCCAGGGTATAAATACCAAGGGACCCCATTGCTACAGGTACGCAAGATCTCGCACCCTCTCTCTACATTCAACTTAGACCCTGATTCCCTAGCCTGACTTAGGCATCGGAGGGTCCCCCAGCTTAGCCAGGGTCTCCTTTGTTTACCCTTTTGTGCAGGACCAGGGCTTGTCGAAGGTTCACTGCATTGAGTGGAGGGTGGTCCAGAATTTGGCCTCAACATTTTTTGGTGTTGTCTGTGGGAAACACAAACAAAAAGCTAGAAAGTTTTACTAGAAATGGCGAGAAAGAAAAAGGTGACAACGGTGGAGCCCGAACCCAAGGTGACTCGACACTAGCGCCAAGGGACACGTGGAAGAGTGTTATACGTCTGAACCCACTCTTCGAGGTCGGAGTGTTCCCAGCATTTAATGTCATTAATGATGCAAGTGCCCCCTCGTCCCCCCGCATGCATGTGACACTATCTCCTTCATTCCGCCGATTACGAATCGTAACCATTGCCACGTGTCATTCGCCAAATGGATAGAAGTCGAAGGGTTGCGGCCGCCGTACAGCACGCGAGATCTGAGGCGTATGTATAGCATTAATGACGCCCCGATCATCCCAGTCGTCATCATGAGCAGAGGCATGGGGACGTCATTTCATTTCCCCGGGCGTTTACTCTCTAAGTCTGAGCTCAGACCAAGAGAGTAGGGGCTTCCGTTGTGGGGAGATCCAACTCGACAAGTCAAGCCAGCTATGAACCTCGGAGCTCAGAGGGAAGACCTCGGGAATGTATGAATGAGAAGCAGGGTTGAGTCCTCTCTCGATCCATCCCGACTCTGAGCAGTGAGCAGCCGTCGTTTCAAATCAACGGTCAATCTACATTCCAATCTTAGTCTGAGGCATGTTGTCGTTGTCATCTTAGTCCGAGGCCATGAGCCGAAGCAAAGGTTATGCGACCGGCCCTGACTACTGATACTCGGCCTCGGCTTGGATGAGGCCGAGGTTAAGGCCAGATGTGGTTACTCCGAGTATCGAACCAAGGGACTATCTAAACACCGACGTGACCGAAGATCTCGCTCAAGGATGCGCGCCCTTAAGACACGATACGCAACACAAATCCATATATTGCGGATAATATCTCTATGATCACAATATCCCGCTGATGGAGCGAATCATGCCGAGATTAATAGGCGTGGATCGTCCAACCCACAGGTATAAATACCAGGGGACCCCATTGCTACAGGTACGCAAGATCTCGCACCCTCTCTCTACATTTAACTTAGACCCAGATTCCCTAGCCTGGCTTAGGCATCGGAGGGTCCCTCGGCTTAGCTAAGGTCTCCTTTACTTACCCTTTTGTGCAGGACCAGGGCTTGTCAAAGGTTCGCTGCATTGGGTGGAGGGTGGTCCAGATTCTGGCCTCGACATTTTTTTTTGCGCTGGAAGGAGGGTCGTTTGTGTCCGGTCATGCTGTCCACTAGCTGGTTGATCCGAGGCAAGGGGAAGCTATCCTTAGGGTAGGCCTTGTTCAGATTGGAGTAATCTACATAGACCCGCCACTTTCCGCTTGACTTCTTCACTAGGACCACGTTGGCGATCCAGTCTGGATAACGTACTTATACGATGAAGCCGACGCTGAGAAGCTTGGAGACTTCATCGGTTATGGCCGTATACCTCTCGGCGTCGAACGCTCCTCTTTTGTTTCACGAGTTTGTGGTCCGGATCCACGTTCAACGTATGAACCATAATGTCGGGAGATATTCCCGACATATCCTCGTGCAACCACGCGAAGACATCCTTGTGCTGTTGTAGGAAAGTCAGCATCTGAGACCTTTACTCGGAACTCAGTGAAGATCCGAGCTGTACAGTTTTGCTTGGATCGACTTCCTCAAGCAGGACGGTCTTCAGGCCCTCGGGGGGATCTTAAACCCATTATCTACTCTGCAACCTAGCGCAATCTGCTTTAGCAATGTGTTCAACATAACTTGATCCATCACATTGGTCCACTTTTATTTTATGTGCTCGTAATGATGGCTCAGCAAGTGATCTGGCGGGTTTTGCATGAGGCAAAAATCCCATTGGAAGAATTGGAGTTTTGTTGGGCGATTGTGTAGGTGTAGCTTCGGGACTTGTCCACATCTTCGACATTTGACCTATGAGTAGTACAAATAATTACGAGGACATGTTATTTGCTTGTCACTTAAGTACAAACAAATGTTAGCGCTGACATTAATTTCTTATACTCGAACTTGTTTTCAGCATTCTAACATTGAAGATTTCACGACAATATAGCATTTTCAGAAACACTTAAAGTACATTAAAGTGAAATATGCGCCTTCATTCGGTTGATTTCGTCATTCAGCATCTGGACTTCATTTTGCAGCGCCTTGTATTTCCCTCTTCGGCTCCGAGTCCATTGGGACGACTCTATCGGAGCCGACTCGGTGTGCAACAGCGAAGAAGACTGATGTTGTCAGCTGGAGAGGGGCAGACAGGGCAGAGCATTCGAGGTGGCGAGTGCCTCCCAAGAGACAGTAGTTGAGAATCAGAATCCTTTGGAAGCACAGTTTAAAGGAACTTCGCGACCAGTTTAAGGCGTTTCAGAGGAACCAACAATCTGTATCCGTCCCAACTGCAGTCCAGATGATGATGGAAGAGACTGAGCCTCCCTTCACCTTAGAAATCATGGATGAGGTAATGTCGTTGAGGTTCAGGATACCTCTCGTCATCCAAATTTTTGGATTCGGAAACTCCTTAGAACATGTGGAGTTATATCGTTCGTGGATGCAGATTTGGTCGGCCACGGATGCCATGATGTGCCGAGTCTTCTCGATAACTCTTTCTGGATCTGCTCGGAGTTAGTATCGACAACTTAAACCAAAATCAATCAGCTCCTTCACAGAGCTCAACAGATTGTTCCTTACCTAGTTCATCTCTGGTAAGAAGAGTTGAAAGCCGACTACCCATATGTTTACCCTCAAATAGGGGAACAAGGAACCACTAAAGGACTACATTGCCTGCTTTAACGATGAGGCGTTGTTAGTGGAGGATTATGATGAAAAAATGGCTCTCTCGGCCATGTTCAGCGGACTCAAAGAAGGGAAGTTCACTTTGTTAATTGGGAAGAATCCACCTACCACCTTGGCCGAACTCATCAGTAAGGCTCAAAAATATACCAACGCTGAAGAATTCTCCAACTCCCGTAGAAATATAGAAGTTGTTGAGCAGTCATCCAAGGATAAGCGACTAAGGAACGAAGAGCCTCAATCATCCATCAAGAGGCCTGACGATCGTGCCACTCTCCATCGCCGACCCAGCAGGAAGCTTGAGAGGAAATTCCATTCATACACTCTCCTCAATACATCTCCTGAGCAAATCCTACTGGACATCAGGGGGAAGAAACTCTTGAACTGGCCGGTTTGCATGAAGACCAACTCAGAGAATCGAAACAAGGGCAAGTACTGCTGGTTTCATCATGACCACAGTCATAATACGAGCTACCGTGTGGATCTCAAAGATGAGATCGAGACCCTCATCCGTAGGGGTCATCTGCGATGATACACGAAGGAAGTGAAGTTAGCTCGTAAAGAAGAACGGTCGAGCAAGGCGGCGGAAAAACCTGCCGAGATTCGCTCTATCTATGACGGCTCCTCCGGTGGAGGCGACTCGAACAGGGCTCACAAGATGTTCAAACCCCGAGCAGTATGTCCATCTGGCCGAGAGGATGATGAAAGAACTTCAAGTTAGCTCCTGCAGCCTGACTTTCACAGAGGATGACGCGCGTGGAATCCAGCATCCGCACTACAATGCCCTCGTGGTGACTATGACCATAACCAATCATAAAGTTTACCGTATCCTGGTCGACACTGGGAGCTCCGCCGATGTCATCTATTCCGAAGCATTCGAGAAGATGGAGATCAAAAGGTCACGCCTCAGACCCGTGAAACCCCTCTGCACGGCTTTGTCGGGGATAGGGTGATCTCCGAGGGAGTCATTGCTCTTCCGGTAACAACAGGAGAATGACAGCATCAAGTCACACTTCTCATGGACTTTCTTGTTGTCAATGTGCCATCAGTGCATAATGTCATTCTGGGCCGACCTTCCCTTAATGTAATGAGGGCAATTATGTTTACGTACCATCTGATGATGAAGTTCCCCGCCGAGGGTGGGGTTGGATACCTTCGAGGGGACCAGCGTGAAGCTCGGAGATGCTATGTGATAGTTGTGAGAAAATGATCGGTAAAGCAGGCCTTCACCATCACCTCGATCCCAGAACTCCCACGCAAGATCTCGCACCCTCTCTCTACATTCAACTTAGACCCAAATTCCCTAGCCTGACTTAGGCATCAAAGGATCCCCCGGCTTGGTCAGGGTTTCCTTTGCTTACCCTTTTGTGCAGGACCCGGGCTTGTCGAAAGTTCACTGCATTGAGTGAAGGGTGGTCCAAATTTTGGCCTCAACATGTACCAATGGGAAGCAGTTAGCTACTTACAGGTTGATTAGCAAAGACTCGCTACCGAAGTTATGTCACCAAATTCTGTGGGCCCCACCATGATGTATGTGTTGTATCCACACTTATCATTCATTTGGAGATATCATATTAGGCTATGATCCCAAGAATGAGGTAGATTCAGTGGGAAGAGTGACGTGCATCGTGGAAATCCTCCTAAGGTCCACCATGATGTTTATTTGAGATCCAACCTAGTCGTTTGTTAACGCAGATACGAAAGAAGGGACAACACAAATATCAGCTTGATAGAAAACTTTCGTGTCCTTTAGAAGTTTTTAATGGTGGGCGTCACTCTCCCACTGTTTTTTGTGGTGGGTCCACTTGAGTTTTGGATCTGACTCAATCTTTGGATCTTGCCCTCATATGATCTCTCTAAATGGATGAGACGGTGTGGATATAAAACATACATGTGGCGGCCACATAACTTGGTGGCGTCACTTCAGTAGCAATCCCGCGACTCAACCTTTCAATAGCTAATCTGCGTCCGTACTAATGTGCCAAATGAGTCTATTGTTAAATAAAAATAAAATTAAAACTCACGTGAGCCAGAACAATGGGAACAATGTAAAACTTTTAAAAACTTTTAAGCTCACGCCCGAGTGACTTTTGGATCGCTCTGATTTTTGTGTCATTTCCACCATGCTGGTGAATCACATCCGATGAACGGTTTTGATGAAAAATCCATGCCATGGTAGCCCCATAGTGGGTCTCATAGCATCATTCCATGTGGTATGGACCACCTGATCAGTGATTAGTGTATCTGGCTGATTTTTTACCCGTAACATCAAAGAGAGCACCTGATGGGCGGAGTGGATTTCACATATACAATATGGTGGGCTCCATAGAGCATAGGAACAGTTGTTTGTTTAGGATTCTGGTACGACCGATGATTGGTCCAACCTTGCTTTTACGGTATGATATTCATGTTGCGGCCTACCGGTGAATCGCCGAGGCTTGACGTTTGTGCTTCCACCTTATTGATGTGCGCATCCCTCTTTTAATACAGATGTGGTCCGTCTTTCATTGATCCAGGCCGTTGATATGATGTATGTGAATAATTGATTTTCAGATCACATGATTTTAGCAATTTTTTGGTCCCTTTCCAGACAATCAATGCATTTTCTTCTCAACCATCTATTTCGGGCAACTGAATTAAGGGATGTGATCTTCCAATGCGGGAGATTTTTGGTGTATCCACTTTCTATGTCACAGCTCACCAGATCAACGGTCTGGATTATTGAAGCATGAGAGCTTCACCCATTCAGATTTCGTGCACCGTGACACACTTCCAGGCCCATGCATGATCCAGTCCAATCATGGGACCGGAATCCTCCACCTGTTTTACACGGCACGTAAAACACCAGTGCTATTGGCCCACTGTGCTGTATGCGTGAAATCCACTCTGTCCATCAGGTGATCCCCACAACGTTAAGCTCTAGGACCAAAATTCAGATATACAGACAACTCAGGTGGGCCACACCACGGGGAATAATGGCGATGGGTACCAACGATTGGTTTGTACGTGGGACCCATGGTGTGTATTTTTCATCAAACCCGTTCATCATGTGTGTCTTAAACGATTGAGGAATGCTAAAAAATCAGACTCATCTAAAATCAGGCCGGTCACACACGGTGACCTCAGAAATTTTATACACAATTTTAAATCGTTGCCATATGTGGCCCATTTGAGTATTTGATCAGAATGATATTCTATATACGGTTTTCATAAGGGTTATCACCTGATGGACGAATTGGATTTCCCATATAAAGAATGGTGGGCCCGGCAGAGCGTGTGTGTTTTACGGACACGTGGTGTAGATGATTCTAGTCCCTAGTAATATATCCTTCGTCATTTCCTACAAACGGGATGGCATTATCGTCATTTCGTGAGCCCCTCTCAACGCACAGGAAACAAACACAAAACACAATACAAAAGCGTAATCCGCGATCCGCGTGCAGTATTCCGAATCAACCAGAGCCGTCGATTACCTCTACGGAGCTTACGGCCAAGATCCCTTCTCTCTCCCGCGACGTTTTGAATTCTACCTATAAATTCCCTCTCAAACCAGTTCTCCTCATCCCATCAAAATCGTATTTCCCCTCTTCTTGCAAAACCCATAAACTCTCACTTTCACACACACTCTCTCTATAATGGCCCGCACGAAGCAGACGGCGAGAAAATCCACCGGCGGCAAGGCCCCAAGGAAGCAGCTGGCGACGAAAGCCGCCCGGAAATCGGCACCGGCGACCGGCGGTGTAAAGAAACCCCACCGATTCCGGCCTGGAACAGTGGCGCTGCGAGAAATCCGAAAATACCAGAAAAGCACGGAGCTTCTGATCCGAAAACTTCCATTCCAGCGTCTGGTCAGGGAGATTGCGCAGGATTTCAAGACGGACCTCCGATTCCAGAGCTCCGCAGTTGCAGCACTGCAGGAAGCTTCTGAGGCGTATCTGGTAGGTCTCTTTGAGGACACCAATCTCTGCGCAATCCACGCGAAGCGCGTCACGATCATGCCCAAGGATATCCAGCTGGCTCGCCGTATCAGAGGGGAGCGCGCTTGAAGGGAGATTTACACCGGGGGTTCAGTGTAAATGCATTTTTAGGGATTTTAGGGCCTTTTGTTTTAGTTTTGTGTTGGTTAGGGTTTGATCGGTGTATGTCGTTTTTTTTTTTTTGTTAGCTTGTTAGTACACACCAACTGTCAGTACATGCACTGTTAGCCACCCCTCTAGGGATCGGTGTATGTGGCTTGATCTTGTTTTCAATGAAAAATCCTGTGGTGAAATTTCTGGTATTTGGATTGTAGCCCGCAGGGCCTCTCTTCCCCAAGCAGACGCGACTTCTCTGTAACCCGTTGTTACAGGTGTCCCTTATATGCCTAAACTCTGTTACTATCGCGACTTCTTTGCTATATCTGGTCCGTCCATCGGTTGCGACGGCTCGGATATGAGTCCGAAAATGAGTTAGATTTAAAAGTCAAGTGGGCCATGCATGAGAGACAGTTCGAATGGGGATGATCACCGTTGAAACCTTTATGGGACACACCTTGGTGTTTTTATGCCGTCCAATATCTTTTTAAGGTGATTCTTAATGGGTGCCCTAAGAAAGTTTATTGTGGTGTGGCCCACGTAACCATTGAATCTCTCTGGTTTTTTAAGATTGTGCGAGCGCAATCGATGGATGGTTGCTTCGGTGGATCATCCCAGAATTCATACGAAAAACATGGCGGGGATGTAAAAGGTCATGCGTTTTAGCTTTCCCCCCTTCCCCAAATCCTCTTTTTTTTTTTTTTTTTTTTAAGTTTAAATTTTTAAAAATTTCAAGGGTTGGGGCTGGGTCTGTGGGCTGGGCTGATTTCGCATCGCAAGGGTCCAGCTCATTGGCCACTGCTTGGACCAGGCATAGCATCTCCATATGCCACGGAACAGGCAGCTACAGTATTCAAGCTGTTCATCATGGTTCTGACTAACATGGATTCCCTTTCTTGAAAGTCAAGCTTGCACGCTCATCAGGTGGACCACAAACGAATGGTTAGATTATGTAAGATTTGTAATTTTTTTGGGCGAGCTATATATATTTATTTCTGCAACTGTTCCGCCAGACTGGTGTACTTATCTGGCTCTTGGACCATGGTGTCTACGTTGTGGGGTCTCTATCTCAAATGGATGGATATAAGTAAAGCTCTGTTCTTTGAACCCCCTTGTTTTTGTTAGATCATCTTTGTGGAGTAATCGATCACAGTAACTTATTTTGTCAGATAAGCATAAGGTGGGAGTAGATTGCGTCTGGCCCTGCCTGGACCATGATCCGTCTAGGCAGGGCTGTAGGTTCCACTGTGATGTGTGGGTTTTATTTATGCTGTCCATTCATTATTATTATTATTATTATTATTATTATTATTATTTTGTAAATCATGGACCATGCAGGGGGATTGAACTCTTACCATTAAACACTAAGGTTAGCTGCAGTAATTTTGGATCAATATGATATTTTGTGTTTTCACACTGGTGTGGCAGTATCCCCATTATTTCCTGTGCTGTAGTCTACGCTTTGCATTGCTTCGTTTTTTAATTCATGCCTTCAAACAAGCTGGAAAATTAAATGGACAGCGTGAATATAAAACATATACATTATGGTGGGCTCTACAGCGCCCAACACACCACCACTGTGATGCGGTGCCTAATCCGTCCGGTTCTTTTGACTAGGATGATTGGACACCCCGAAAGTTAGGCCATTACAGGTTTTGGGTGGGCCACTTCTTTTTAGAGGTTCTAAGGCATGATGTTACATGGGGTGGCCCACCTGAGTATTAGATCGGCCTGATTTTCAAGAGAAAAAGAGGCCAGAGTGTATCTCATGAACATATCATAGTGAGCCCACACATGTAGAGTTTTCTAACTACAGTATTCGAGACAGGTGTCAATCGGGTCCATCCAATCAGTGGACCTCATTACGGATAGCCTCTGTTATGAGAGTTACGCTTGTTAGATGATTTCACTCTTATTCACTTCCAGCAATTTAATGTTGACTATTAGCTGCCTTTTCCTACTACTGTCGACGGCCAATATTCAGATGGCTCGGATCATCTGAGCTGTTGGCGTCTTGAACCAATTGCAATTCACAGTTGGGCCCACCAGATGGACGATTGTGATCGAGTTACAAACCTGCCAAATGTTCAGATGGCTCTGTAAATATTTGGTTAGCACGTGAACCGACCAATTTCGCAAGATTTACAGCAAACTCAACTTTTCAGTTTGTACACTCAAGACTTCATGGTTCAATGATCCAGACCACTGATCTTTTGAGCCCTACAACGGATGGGGTACGCCCCAAAGCTCTCCTCCATGTGGGAATCCAAACCTTTAGATTTGTGCCACAAATATATGGTCCATGGGATCTTCCTACCTATTGTCCAAAACACAGTAATAAGACAATCCTAACCATTGGATTTGAAAGTGAATCCCTACCATTTTATGCTCAAATTCTTTTTACCATCCATATGCAGTCCACTTATCCAATCACAATGCATACATATCATGGTAACTAAATCAAAAGTCCCCATTAGCCGATCTGTGTAGTGGGCCTTGGACTTGACCCAGTTAGGCATCGGGTCATAGTTTTGGATCTAAGATCCAACCCATTAAAATTTGGCTGCGCTCCCCATTCATTTAATGGGTGCTAGCTCCAATGGTACCATGCAGAAGACAGGCTCATGTGATGAATTCATGTCTGACCCGTCTATTCGTTGTGTCACTCATGTCAGCATCATATCCCAAGAATCATGTCAAAGGGAAACTCAGTTGGGGCCAAACGAGGGAAAGCTCAACATTGATTTTTGTTGGTCCATTATGTTTATTTATTTATTTATGAAATTCAGAATGTTTGGACTTTTTATATACAATGGATAAAGTTGTTGCGAGATGTCTTAAATCTGAGTCCTTTCGCAGCTGGGATGTGGAAAGGAGTTTCGCGGATTTTGTGTTGCAAGTCCTTTCGCAACTGAGATGCGAAAGGAGTTTCGCGGATTTTGTGTTGCAAGTCCTTTCGCATGGGGATGCGAAAAGGAGTTTGATTTTGTGTATGAAGTCCTTTCGCAACTGAGATACGAAAGGGAATTTGTCAAAACTATAAATTGGGGTCCCTAGGACTATTCTAAGATTATTCCAAGACTTCCTAAAGGTATTCTAAAGGGTTCTAGGGTTATCAAAGGGTGTAACAAGGGTGAGATTCGAGGTTGTTCGAATCGGCTAAGTCTTTTCTCTTTATAATTGATGCTTTCATAGTGGTGATCTGTCGCTTTGTGCCGTGGTTTTTTCCCGCAAGGGTTTTCCACGTTAAATCTATGTGTGTTCTCTTTTCTTGTGTGTGTGCTTGGTGCCATTGGATTGCTATCCTAGATCTAGATCTGTGTGATTCCGCAGGCCAAAAATCCCAATAAGTGGTATCAAAGAAATCGGTTGGGACACAGATCTGAATCTGAGGGATTAGTAATAATGACGAGCGCCAAGTATGAGATTGAGAAGTACTCAGGAAAAAATAATTTTGAGTTATGGAAGATCAAGATGATGAGTTCCTTAATCAAACAAGGCGAAGATGGTGCTCTTGAGGAGCGAAGTCATATGGTGATGGTGATTGGAATACTCTTGATAAGAAGACTTTATCATCGATCCGTTTATGTCTCACGGATGAGGTTCTCTACAACGTCATGAGGGAGAAAACTGCGGCTAAGTTATGGGCAAAGTTAGAGGATGTCTATGCGAAGAAATCCTCTGAAAATCGCCTACACTTGAAGCGGCAGTGGTATAACTTCAAGATGGCAGAGGGTGGAGATCTGGAGGCTCACATCAGCAACTTTAATAAATTAGTTTGCAAATTACTGGATATGGAGGAAGTGATGAAAGATGAAGAACAAGCATGTATGTTGCTGAATTCTCTCCCGGCGTCCTATGATTCATTTAAGGACACTATGTGCAGCATGAATAAAGCTCAGAGTGTTGACACTGTTATCTCAGCCCTTCAAGGGAAGGCTATGAGACAGCTAGACAGCAACATGGGGACATCTTCTGATGCACTGTTTATAGTGGGTAGGAATTCTGAACAAGGTACAGGTTCTTCAGGTTCTAGATCCAAATCCAAGGGCAAGGGCAAAGGAAAGGTAAAGTGCTGGAATTGTGGGAATGAAGGACATGTGAAGAGGGATTGTGAAAATCCTAAATCTAAGAGGGAAGATTCTAAGGCTTAATGCAGGGAGGCTAACACTGCCATGTCAGATGAATCGAGTGGATGTGATGGTGATGTTTTGTCTGTGTCTTCGCTCAGACGGTCATACGATGATCGTAAGGACGAGTGGATGCTGAGACACGGGGCATCTTTTCACATGACTCCTCATCGGAGTTGGTTCACCAGGCCCTACGAGGAGTGCGATGGTGGGCCAGTGTTTATGGGCAATGGCTTTGCACAGTAATGTTGTATTTGTTGGTACGGTGCACATCAGGATGTTTGATGGGGTGGAGCGTACCTTGACAGATGTGAGGCACGTTCCTGATTTGAAGCAGAATTTGATTTCTCTTGGTGTACTTGAGGCAAAAGGATGCAAGTACACATGTATTGATGGTGCTCTTAAAGTATCTAAGGGGGCACGGGTAATCATGAAAGCACAACGACTCGATCATGTTTACAGGTTGATCGGGAGCACTTCAAAAGGTGGAGCTACAGTGGATGTAGCGGATTCCACCTCTGCACGTGTGTGACATGATGGGCATAGCCACATGAGCGGGCAGGGCAGGAAGGCTGAGACGTGCGGACAGGGATACAGAGCAGGTGGAGCAGCCACCTATGTGAAGAATCATACGACATGATCGCAGGATATCGGCGTGGTACATGGACAACTCTAATATCGCAGAAGACTCATCTTCTATTCTGATGGCTGTAGGTGAGTCTGGTGTTGAGAAGTGGAAGGTGACTATGGGCGATGTGATGGATTCATTGTACCAGACAGACATATGGGAGCGGGTGGAGCTTTCAGTGGGCCGGTGAG
This sequence comes from Magnolia changhungtana, assembly GCA_030180095.1. Classification (NCBI taxonomy): domain Eukaryota; kingdom Viridiplantae; phylum Streptophyta; class Magnoliopsida; order Magnoliales; family Magnoliaceae; genus Magnolia; species Magnolia changhungtana. Next base: position 7,925,104 of record JASAUF010000272.1, on the reverse strand, counting down.
CGGTTGGATGCAGGTGGACCTTCAGGAGGATACAGTATAGATACAGGGCGAGGTTGGTAGCGAGGGGTTATTCTCAGAGAGAAGAGATCGGCTTCTCAAAGATATTCGCGCCGACGATATAGCAGGTATCTATCAGATCCGTGATTGACGCTGGTTGGCCAATGTGATCTTGAGTTATGATGTGATGTAGAAATAAGAGAAGAGGTCAAGAAGCTACACGGTTGAAGATTGAAGACATGGTGGAGATTGTTGCGAGATGTCTTAAATCTGAGTCCTTTCGCAATTGGGATGCAGAAAGGAGTTTCGCGGATTTCGTGTTGCAAGTCCTTTCGTAACTAAGATGCGAAAGGAGTTTCGTGGATTTTGTGTTGTAAGTCCTTTCGCAACTGGGATGTGAAAGGAGTTTCGCGGATTTTGTGACGCAAGTCCTTTCGCAACTGGGATACGAAAGGGAAGTTGTCAAAACTATAAATTGGGGTCCCTAGGGCTATTCTAAGATTATTCCAAGACTTTCTAAACGTATTCTAAAGGATTCTAGGGTTATCAAAGGGTGTAGCAAAGGTGAGATTCAAGGTTGTTTGAATCGGGTAAGTCTTTTCTCTTTGTAATTGATGCTTTCATAGTGGTGATCTGTCGCTTTGTGCCGTAGTTTTTTCCCGTAAGGGTTTTCCACGTTAAATCTGTGTGTATTTTCTTTTCTTGTGTGTGTGCTTGGTGCCATTGGATTGCTATCCTAGATCTAGATCTGTGTGATTCCGCAGGCCAAAAATCCCAACAAAAGTGTCAGGGAAAAATTATGAAATGGCGTAAATTATCTACCATGGCACGTGAAAGATTAGTAAAGTTTAGAATTACTGCTAAGTTTCAGAGAGGGTGAATAGAACCACTTAAATATTATGCGTCAATTAAAATTAATAAATACTTAGTCTTTCAAGATCCAATTGTATAGACTACAAATGATATAACAAATTGAACTAATAGTCTATGAGCGATATAAATATCTTGTATGTGCGTGGGTAATCAATTAAATGCTTAACATACAATTCATTCAAGCATTCATATAATTAAACCAATTAAACTCATAAGCGTGAATAGAAATGTGCACAAATCATAATTATAAACACAAAAATATATAGTGCTTCGACTACTTGCCTAATCCACTCTCGACGGACACACTCTCCTCGAGTGTACTGAATTTCCCAATCTCAGATGTTTCCAATAGGTTTATCTCTAACCTTTATAATGGTTTTTAATAGGTTCACCACAAACCTTCGATCATACACAAGAATCTATATGTACACACCCGTGTTGGTGGCTTTTGTGAAGACTTAGTTGATTTCTATTGACTAACTAGCAACCACTTGATTTCTATCGACTAACTAGCAACCGTTATGGTCCTAATCCAAGGACTTACGTATACTCCCGCCGAAGGCTTCCACGAAGACTTACATGTACATACCCATACCTAGTGGCGGTCCTACGTAAGGAGCTACGTACACTCCAACCAGAGACAATCATACAGAAGGGCCTAGTGGAGTTTGGATCACAAAATCTATACTTGATCCTACACAAGGAAAGTGTATATATACTTTAAAATAACAACCTTACTTATCAGATTAAGCCCTATTATAGCGTCTTGTTTCATAGCTTATTCAATCTTGAATCAGCTTCTCAATTGCTCTCTCGAACTTTGATGTCAATCTCCTTTAGCTTCAAACGATCGATTATCTTGCACTTGATGCTCCAATGGGGCTACTTAGGTAATGAGAGAGGTTGAATCTCTTATGACAATGGGATAGTCGGTTCCAAATGAGGATTCACCTACATAGGCATTCTAGAGGACTCAGATTGTTATCGGGAGATAGGTCTTCTTTCTTAGATTCTACTCTCTCAAGTGATATCCTATTTGGAGATGTATATTTGATAGGGGATTTATCTATATGTTTCCTACCCTAGTTGTTATTCTCTCAACTATGCATTTCCCTAATTTTTTCATTTAAGATAACAACTTGTTTTAACAACTCCTTTATATGATTAATCATTTTTAAAGGGGTTGAAAACCTCTTCTTCGTTATTGGCGATCCTCTAAAGCGACTTCTCTATTGGTATGCCAATTTCTCAGTTATGATATATTTACTCATTCAGTTTGAGATAGAGGTGAATTGTGTCCTATTTTAGATCAAGCATTCAAATGGAGCTTGAAATGCTCATTAGAGTGATTAGTCACAATGAAGAAGGCATATATAACTTTAAGTGATAGCCTAGAGGTGTTGAAAAGTATTGAGACACACTAGGGTTTCTAATTCACTTAAAATCATCATTTGCATAAAGACTTGATTGCAAATTTTATAGAGAAAAAGCTCCAACAAATTTATAACTGTTAGCATCGATCGATTAAGCGACTACTTTGATTGATCGAACTTAATTCGATTGTAAGGTAGAAAGCTTGATGGACACTTTTGTGCACTTTCAATCGACTCGATTGATCAAGATTTCTACGAAAACATGGTAGAAAGCTTGCCCTTCGCTCGATCGAAACTGATCGAAAGCCCTTCGCTCGATTGATCAAAGATCAATCCAACTTGTACATGTTGGTTTTTCTTTCTCTGGCATGTGATTTAGCCAGTATAAATATGATAACTAAGGATTTTCCTATATATATATAAGTCATATAGGGTAGGTTGTTTTGGAATTAAAAGATTTTAGGGATAAGATTGCCAATGCACCTCATCTTTTACCTGTTATTTTTAGCCTTGATGCTTCAAGTTTTCGAGTATTCAATGTCTTTCTATGAAGGTTCAATTGACTCAAGACATCCTATTTCACTAGAGGTGGGCAACTTGGGCCTGATCCGGTGGATCCGACCTGACCCGACCCGACTTGACTTGGTACCGTTCCGAACAGAACCGACGGTCTGATCGATTCTGATCGTCTAGATCCGATAGTTTTTTAGGTCGGGTTCGGATTGGCCCTGATCCGACCCAACCTGATCCGAAAACCCGATCCGATTGGATTCGGACAAATCCGATCTTACCCGATCCGGAGTAGTTTTTATTAATCCTTCTACTTTTTCCTATGGTATGGTCCACTTGAGCTTTGGATATGCATCAATTTTGAGTTCAACCACTAAAATAATCTGTAAAAACAAATGGATGGTGTGGATAAATCACACACATTCAAGGTGAGCCCCAACAGAGTTTGCTGTGTCCAATAGCAAGTAAATTTGCCGGTGTACCGCACACAGCTATATAGTTAGTTGTAACCTGTAGGCGCTAGCTGTGTGTAGGCACTAGCTATAGTTGTGTGTCGTGCTAAGACGAGCATTGACGCTCCTTGAGCTCTGAGTTGTATGAACAGTTCAAAGGATATCAAAGTTACATGGGCCCCACAGTGATGTATTTATTATATCTACACTGTTCATATGTTTTTATAAACCACTATAGAGCATTGTTCAAAAAATGAATAATATCCAATGATCATGTGGACCACATCACAAATAGCAACAAAGAATGATTTTCACCATTAAACAATTTGTGTGGTCCACATGATAGTTAGATCTGTCTTAATTTTAGTCTCAAGTCTTAAGACGAGCTCGCCAAATGAATGGATGGTTTGGATATAACACATACCCCACCATTAGACCCATATAACTTGCTAAACTTAATAAAGCAAGTAATGCACTTAGCGTGAAAAGAAAGTCTCTGCATGCACGTCAACGTAATACATTAATACATCAGAGAAAACACGATACACATTTTTTATAGTCATGTGGGGCCCACCTTCATATATATATATATATATGTTATCTAAGCCGTTCATCCATTTTGACATATCATTTTAGGCGTTGAATAAAAAATTACGATATATTGAAGACTGAAGTGGACCACATCGTATCAAATGATCCGAATAGTGCCCAACCCGATCCGACTCGGTTTCCCTGACTAAGTCAGACTCGGATTGGGTCAAGTCAATCAAGCAACGGATCTGTCCGAGTCAGGTGACTTGGACTCGGTCTCGGATCGGATCGATTTCGGGTCAGCCTATTAGAATTTCGGATCTGACCAGGTTAGGCCGAATTCAGTCCAACCCGGACTGATGCCCAACTCTATATTTTACATCGTTAATAAAACTAAGGCACTAACAAATTCATGTTGTTATACAACTCAGGTGAGATCAAGTTTGTTTCATGTGAGTAACCTTCTGGGATCTATCAATTGGACAAGACATACACCACAGTGGGCCTTTATATCTGGTACTATTGTAAGCTTGTAATGGTACTGGTGCAATTAGAGCTCACCTCTTTATTTAATGGGTCAAGGCACCATATAGAAGACCTAGACCTAACACATTTATCACATAGGTTAGGCATGAATTGAGCCTGGAAATTTTAATTAAGTTTTCACATAATTAATATTCCAAACCATTTAATTGGTGGTGGTTACCAATTTTAACGGTAAAAAATAAAATAATTTGTAATGGGTATAATATGATGATCATGCACTCCAATCAATATATAATCTTTGGTATAATTGTCCACTGCTAACGGGCCAATAATTTGCATATCCTTATAAATAATGAATAGATCGTTAGTTCTAATAAAGAGACGAAGCAGAAAATCAGAATATCACAAACGAGATAATGATTATAGTTACTGTTTGAAAGATAAATTAGCTTTCATGAAAAAGACTCTTGATACACTGGGTCTTAGCAACTTTATCATAAAATTCTTAAGATAAATGTAGTTTTCATTTTTTGTACTTGAATGAGATAAGAGAACTGCAGGACTCGAGGCACATATGGGTGACACATTAATAGCATGCTGGTGTACATTTACTCATTAATTATTAGTTGGTGCATGGTGGCTCTCTACCTATGCGTGCATTACTTGCGCACGCATTTGCAAACCTGCTCGTATGACACATCTTAGTTCTCAATACAAATAATAAGTCAAAGAGTTAATATAAAAGGTTTTTTTTTTTTTTTTTTCATATTCTTTCTAATGTTGAACTAAACCAAACGGTAAAATTAACAGGGGATAAAACAAGACATAAATTAATTTTTCATATTTTCTAAATCCACTATTTTTCTGACATTAATAACCATTGTTGTTACTCAAATCTAGTCAATTCTATTCCACCTCCTGTGAGCTGTTAGGTACCTGCAAATTAATGGAGAACAATGAGACCAAATTAATGGAGAACAATGAGACACCGGGGTGCCAGTTATGGTCGGGGACCCTCTGATGCATAAGTCAGATGTATAGACTCATGGTAGGTGTAGTAGAATTGAGATAGTTGTGTGTACATTTTCCTTAAAGAGGAGGGTGTATTTATAGGCTTTCTAGGTGATCTTCATATTTAAGTAGACTTTATAAGATACACTAGAGTGACCTGCATTTGGAGTCGGAATCTAATTTCGAAAGTATCTCTGATTTTGCCTCGATCGGCATGATTCTCGGCTATATCCTCTTCGGATCGACCCTATCTTTATATGTGACAAAATTCTCTCCAGATATTCCTATTCTGGGGTCGAGGTTGGTATCCAAGGTCAAGATCAGTATTTGAGGTCGAAGTTGGTATCCGGCCCTGAGGACACCACATAAGCTCAAGGTCGGCAAGTTTGCTGGCGAGATCGGTGCCTATAGCCGAGATCTGTAGGTTCGTTGACAAGTGTTTCAGCTCGATCACTGAATCTATTTGCTCAGCTCGTCTTCCTTAACCCTTAGAGCATGTTTGTTTTTCAAATCCCAATGTAAATGCAATGTAAATGAGCGATTATTACTTTTTCTATCTGATTGGAAAAGAGGAAATGAGATTATAATTTCACTTCGGAATCGTGGCGTAAAACAATGTCATCTTAATAAAATTATGGTGGTAAAATTTGTGGGGCTTATCGCTATACATGTGTTTAATCCACACCGACCATATGTTATTCGTGCTCATTTTAGGGCATGAGCCAAAAAATAAGTCCGATACTGACGCAGGGATGAACGTGATGAGGATAACTACTCCGAATCCACGGAGCTTCTCTGGACTCCTCACAGAGACTTCTAGAATCCACGACGAAAGAAAGCAGAAAATAGAAATAAATTCTAAGAAATTCGAAATTGATTAATTGATGACTAAAAACGACTTCACAACCCTTTAAATAGGGTGTAGACACCCCACCCAGGCTAATATCTTGATTTTGTTAAGACAAATCCGAGAACCATGATCATATCCTAAATCTACCCCTAACCCTAACCTGAGCCATTATTCCATCCAGACCATGCCCGAAATCGACCTATTTCTCGAATCATTTTCGGATAACCATCGAGCCAACTTCAAGCCATTTAGAGCCAAATATCCAAAAAGGAACTTTGTTTCACTCTAAGGACCCCAAAAAAGGACTCACCAGATGAATTTCAAGAAAATCGATCAGGTGGTAATCGGATTACTACATGGTAGTCAAATTACCACTTCCTCCCAAAATGACGCACTGCTGACAGTCACACGAGTTCGACTCGGCCAGTCCGGCGGTAGTGATGGACTACCAAACTGATCAGAATCTAATCCCAAGCCGCGTCTTCTGAAAGCAGTCAAATTCTCAAAGATCCAAAGTCAACTCTTCCTGAATTTACCCCTCCCATCTCTATTATTTACTTGCTTTACCATAATGAGAGCATGCCATGTGGCATCTCTCTCCTCTCCACCAATCACCATGCCACATCACCTTTACCCTCCTCTTGTCCTCTATTTACCAAAAACCATTGGAAAGGGCTATAAATAGCCCTCTCCCCTTTCATTTTCACCCATATGGAGGAGAGCCACCAAGAGAGGGAGAGAGTGAGAGAGAAGAGTGAGAGGAAAAGAAAAGAAGAGAGAGAGAGAGAGAGTGAGGAAGAGAGTGAAGGAAGGGAAGGAGCTCCCAAGCCTTCAAGCCCACATTTTCCAAACACCTCCTAATCTCAATCCTTCCAACCCCCAAGCCTAGTCCAAAATGATCATGGTTCAATCTACATCTTAGCCTTTTCAAGAATCAAGTCAAAGATCCATTTGCATACTGAAGCTTCTCAGATTTCTACGGGACGTATGCTCAACTTGTCAGACATCTCCTCCACATCGAAATTCTAGTGATCTAGTCCACTTTTCTTGTGTTTTTGCATAAGCATCATCACATCCACCCTCTGGACATATTGGGACGTATGCTCGTAGCTGCCGAAATTCTGATTCGCTACATCGAAATCCACATGTGACTAGTCCCATCATAAAGCATCATCATCATCCTTGAGATTATTTTACCACACTAAGTCGAGACTTACATTTGTACGGTGCAGAGAGGGTGCCTAACACCTTCCTCTCAGAATCGAGGTCCCTTACCCTAATCCCTGATTGTAGACCAGAGTCAATCTAAGGCCTGAGGATTTTCGGATTTCTCCAACCTTACGTATTCCGTGGTTCTAGCCGACGCGGATTCTGAGATTATTCGGCTAGTGGCGACTCCAACAATCACAAATCAGCTTAATCACCCCCAGGACCACCACAACAAGACATTTTTCACAACAAAGTGGACGCCCGATTTTTCAGTGTCTACATAGGGGTACCAACCAATGGGAAAGAAATCAAAATCAAACTACAACTAAAACTCCTAGAATCCGCGACTTACTATAAATAGTAAACTTACTATTTATAAACGGTCGTTATGTCTACTAGTGCTTTGAGTTTTCGTTACCAAAAATAGTAAGTGTCCTATTTGGCTTCACCAAACCGTTCTCCTAATTATTCTAAGCTCTTTTCACGTTGGGCGCAACTCCTAAAGCCCGACGGATGAAGATTTATAAGCAAACTAAAACTTACTATTTATAGTAAAAACGAAATTAAAGCAGGGAACGACTGCCGATCTAGGGGTTTTTCGCAATTTTGGGTGTCGCAACCCGGCGTAGTGGGGTTGGTTGGCTAAAGTAGCTCGTTCTACCCCAAAATCATATATTTTACGTTAGGTAACTCATTCTGGATTGCGAGATACGCCCGATATAAGGTTCGACTGTCCGGATCACTTCTGTCGTCGACCGGGCCTTTTCTGATTCATCTTGGCCATGAAACTGTCTGCGATCCACTCTACATCAGATACAAAGCTCAAGTGGTCTACACCACAGAAAACATGAGGAACTGAACGTTTGCCTTTGAAATTTTAAATGAGCTTAGAGCCCACAGGGATGTATACCTTCTATCCAACCTGTTAATAACGTCACACATACATAGATGAAGAGAAAACAAAAAAAATAAGATTGATCTAAAACTTCTATGGACCAAAGAAAAATTGAGCGGTAATCATTCATTTCCCCTGTTTCTTGTGATGTGGTCCACCTGAGCTTTGGATATGTCTCCTTTTTGGGCTCATGACCTAAAATGAGAGCCCAAAAATGAGAGGGAAAAATGATTAGACAGCATGGATCAAGATCCTGCGTAACAATGGACCCTACATATTTTAGTGGAAAAAATCTTCGTCCTCTTTATTGAGTGCAAGAGCTTTTTAAAGAAGCTCCCTGTCAACATCAGGTCATTGTCAAGAGGCGGCTACCGTGTGTAAATACATAGGTAAATAATAATTACCTATTTACATTGCATTTACCGTTAGATTTGAAAAACGAACAAGCCCTTGGGTATTTCTTGGACACTCTTCTTGCGGTGTGCCTCTCATACATTAGGTTAGCTCAATTTTACCATTAACAACCATGTTTAGAAAGGATATAGCTCAACGGAGAAAAACCCACTTACAAGCACTTTACCTTGGGCTCGAGTTGAATATGATTTTGGGTCGAGTCTATTTAGCTGGAGCCAAGTTGGACCCATCTAAAAATTGAGTAGGGTCTAGTTGGGTTGATTGTGAGAGGATACAAGCCCATTCAGTAAATTCGAGATGAACTTTTGGACCAGACCCGGCGCAAAGACCATCGTGTGGACCCTATCCGTTTGCCCCTCGTCACAGCGATGGAGAAAGGCTGGAGAAGCTTCAGCTGTTTCCGGCTTTTCGCCCCATATAAAACGCTTGTTTTTGTCCGCATGCTGCCAAAAAGGCTGGTCAAACTCCAGGAATCAGACGCACTTATTAATGCCTTTGCCATTCTTGCACGCACAACTCTACGCAGCATTAGATACTGACCTTCCTCTGTTTAGAAAAATCTCCACTCTTCATAAAGTTGAGCCCACCTTATTCACGGCCTGTAAATCACTACCGAATCCGAGTTCTCCATTTATGGACTAGGATTCGGTGCTGACCCTCAGTCTCGGTACTAATTGGTGCCGTGGGTCCCATTATGATTTATGTGTTTTATCCACACGGTTCATCCATTTTTCCAACTCATTTTAGGTTGGGAACACAAAATTGAGGCAGATACAAATCTCAGGTGGACCACATCACAGGAAACAGCAGTGATTGAACGTTCACCATTGAAAACTTTCTAGGGCCCACTGTAATGTTTATTTGCAATCCAACATGTGAATAAGGTCACAAAGACACGGATGAAGGGTCCTACTCATTTAAAACATCATCCTCCTAATATACGGATCAGATGTTCCACACATGTATAGTGTTGACACGTAGGTTAGGCGTTAGTTAGCATTCCATGAAGAACACGTACGTATACTGACAATTCTGAGAAGTGGGGCCTCAGGTTAGGTAATCCAGACAATTGATAAGTTGTCTCCTGCCGTGATAGACGGTTAAGAAGTGGAATACAGCAACGGTCCACATTCAACTAAAAAATGAACTTATATCAGCATTCAAAATCTTCATACCTTTACAATTTTTATGATGCATCCCATCCACAATGTGGATTAGTAGACCAATGGCCTGGATTACTAAACCATGGGCCCCACTAGTTAGGATTCGAAACTCGAGTGTACTTTGTAAGGATGGGAGGTAGATTTCTAGTGACGAAGTAAAGACAGGCAGATCCCTGGCATCGAGGCCGCTCTCTCTTTCTCTTGCCATTCATGCCCCTCTTGGATGCACGTTCCAGACACATCGGGTTTTGGATTCTTCTGTCTCTCCTATCATACCCCATGTGACCCGGCTATGTCTACTCGCCAGAGTAAGATCCTCAATCCTACTCGCCCACGCTTCACAACGTCGCACGTGTGGGCTAGTTTCTTGGCTGATGAGGTGGGTCCCGCTGAGTGCGTGCAGCGAAGGAGGTATGGCTAGTGAGGCTGCCACCAGCCAGGTGGCGAGTGCTCGGTACTATGTGGACCCCACCATGATGTATGTGTTTTATCCACGCCGTACATCCATTTTGAAAAATAATTTTAGGGTTTGATCCCAAAAATGAGGTAGAATTAAATCTCAGTGGACCACGCCATGGGAAAAAAGTTGTGATTGAATATCCACCATTAAAAACTTACTATGCCCCTCTAATGGTTATATCAACTTGAGCCAAAGCTTTTGTGGCCCGAAGAAGTTTTTAATGGTGGGCGTTCAATCAACATTGTGTGGTCCACTTGAGATTTGGATCAACCTCATTTTTGGGATCATACCATACAATGATCTGGAAGAGTGGGTGGACGGCATGGATGAAACACACATCATGGTGTGGCTCACATAGCATCAACCACTAACCATTGGCTAGTGTCAGGGTGGTGAGTGGCCGATCCGTTTCCGCGTGCACTGGCTTGGAAATCGAACCGTTCATCAATTTCTGGAACCACGGAAGAAGACGCGCGTGCGGGTTTACACGTGTGGGAGAGTAGGATTCGACTTCCTACCACCGGGAGCAGTCATCGAATATCCCGTGACCACAAGCGAGACTCCTCGGCTTGTGGTTTCATATAATACATCCAGGTGTATTGATATATTATTCTTCGGAACTTTACCAGTTGGACTGTTTTTCTTTGTAATGATCCAAACCGTTTATACTTTCGGCCTTACTGGGAATGGAGGATAAACAAAAACAGTCATAGATTAGAATATATGAACCCTTCGATTATACAAATGTTAAAGAGACCATCCATAGATAAAATAATAGACGATGAGCTGAAACACTTCCATCCATGGGTTCTGAATTTTTAGACATCACCCATCCAAAGAAAGTCCCAACATATAAACGGTTTGGATCATCGAAATATTACCATGAACAGAAAGGCCAAAGTCCAGAAGTATTCATTTATAATACATCAAGATGTATTTTAGCAAACTTCCCTAGCCACATCGATATACCGTTGGATTCCACATGATTATAAAACTAGGAAAAATGAAGGAACCGTATTCTTGAAAAATATTACAAGACTGCCCCAAGCTGTCAACGGGTATGGAACGGACCACGAATTGCAGCCGGAACCCCACGCACGACTGAATGGCTAAGCTTAACAGGCTACACGTTCACAGACCCAAAGCTGATACACTAGCTTAGATCAAACCCACCATAGAAGCGAAGCGTATGGAGTCAGTTGAATCATGGCCCGGTCCAGCCCATTGCCAGCCCTTACTAGGAAACGGTCTCCAAAGTTGGTGAATGTGAAAGGTTTGAGTAGACGAGCATACTCAGCGTGGGAGGGTGCATCGGGGTCCCTCACGTGTACTGCATCTTAGTTTTTAGTGCGAAGTGATGTGCATCTGGTTCAAACACCTTACCTGACGGTCCGCACCGTACGTACTGAAATGGGAAACGCTTATTACATCCAAGCGGACAAAAGGATCTTTGTTAGCACGTGTGAGATCTGATGGTGCAGTTGGATATGTGCGACAAGGCGCAGCTGTCACTGAACTTTCCCATCACGGAAATGCAAGTGCATGAATGCTCAAACGGATGATGGGGTGTGCTGGCGACCATTCTCGGGTGGGCGCCACACATGTGCCCTTATACTGTGTGTTCGTTGTTTGACTCGGGCGCGCGGATATCCTGCGGAAGCCTAAGTTACTGTTTTGAGATGCTAGGTGGGGTTTACCTTAGGAGTCGGATGCTAAGTTATTGTTTGGCATCATAAAGTAAATGTGGGTTTCAAATTTCCTCCTAAAAAGGGTTTGAAATCAACAGTGAGCTTAGATTACATATAAATCCTTTCAATGGCTGCATGTGTAACATGTATATTAATAAACTATTATTCTATTGGGCGTATGACCCACTAATGATATCTCAAAATATTTAATACAATGATCAACGATGTCTAAACATTTTCCATGTAAATCAATAGTTAAAAATTGTTGGTTAGTCACTTGGACATGGTCTTGTGCTTTATGGCCCATTCAAGCTTAGAATTTCATCATTATCGGGCAAACCATATATTTCATCGGGCTTATTACAACCATTATGTCAAACATTATGTACATTCGCTATTAAAGTTATTCCTAGTAGAAAGTACCGGACACAATAGAAGGACTTCAAATTCACTTTTTGGTAAAATCCAATCTTACATCCAATATCGGGAAATAGTTTTTTTTTTTTAACTGTTGAAATTATCCTAGCTCCACCTTGATGTTTATATGCCATCCAAACCGTTCATAAAGTCATTCTCAGTAGGATGAAGTGAAATCAGAAAAACACTACGTGATGAGAAACTTTTGTTGCGATATGATTTTTTCAATGGTGGTCACCGAATCCTCACTGTTTCCTCTCGTGTAGCTCACTTGAGATTTTTTATCACTTTATTTTTGGTAGAATGTTCTAAAATGAGCTCTCAAAATGGATGAATGAAATTGATTTCAACATTACAATTGGCCCCATTAGAGTGCAGACACGAGTCGAAATAGAGTATTACCCGGCTACGTACTCAGTACTCGCCTGCACCGCTTGAGTCCTACTCGTGCTACTCGCCTGTTTGGGCATCGAGTATGGATTCACTGCTCGTGCTTTACTCATCTGAGTACGAGCAACAATCGAGTCGAGTCCGAGTATTGCCTAAATTTGAGCCCAATTCGACATATATTATCATATTAACAATTTCTATATTAACATATATTAGCTATATTAGCTATATTAACATATATTAGCTATACTAACATATATTAACAATTTCTAACATATATTAGCAATATTAATATATGATATTGATATCAATTTCTGACATTTATTAACAATTTATACAAAATAATAATAATAATTGTTGAGGTCAAAATAAATCAAGATGAAGGACACCGTGAGCACAGACCCCTGGCCGGGAGACCCTCCGATGCCTTCGACAATGGAAGTCTAAATTGGGGAGGAAAGAGTCATGTTGCATAGTGCATTTCTGGGATGGTGTGATATTTATACCTCTTCATCGCTTGATTCGCATCCTGATAAAAACGATCAATTGAAATCATGGAATATTGCTCGAGTTCGGAGATCATGTGTTGTGGAGGGCATCTACAGATAATAAGACACGTCCAGATATGACAGCTTTCTCACTTAGTGCGCGAAACTTTATCCTTGGAGATGCCTTTCGGTGGACATCACCCCGAGCCGATGATTGGTCAGGCCAACCCGAGCCGAACCTTGATCCGCTCATTAGTAATGCAAATGGCCATTCTCAGTATTATGATGGATGTTCTGGTGGTTGATCGTTACAACTAGAATGTTTTCTTTTCGATTTGCGCTTTGGAAGGATGGTAGTCAAGAATGGGAGCTTCGTTCATCTTAACTTACTTTCCTAATGTTATGCCGAGGCTCGGACTCTCCGCCCGGAGTAGCGGACTGTCGATCCCTCCGATTGTATTCGGCTCGGATCTTCCCATAACAATAATAAATCAACACCACACAATATTCCAAAAAAAATAATAAATCAATTTCTAACATATATTAACAATTTATAAAAAAAGAGAAAAAATCAACACCACACATTATCTAAGAATCACGTCGGCAAGAACGACCGCACCACTGCGTGTAGGGCGGTGCAAGCATGACAAATGAGTGGCGAGGAGTCAGTGCACCTGATGAGTGTAGTAGGGACGAGTTGCGACACCGGATGAGTGGCAGACTGGCAGGTACGAGCTGCGACACCGAGTAGGTCACAGGAACAAGCGACAGGGTCTAGCATTGCCGGATAGGGGAGTGAGAGAGAGATGGAAGAACAGGGATGGTCGGACGGGTGCTTGGAGAGAGAGAGAGAGAGAGAGAGAGAGAGAGAGAGAGAGGATTTTTTCGAATGAGCGCTGGGAGGGAAGAAGGAAAAGGGGTTTCGTTGGGCCGCTGAAAACGACTGGAGAACGAGTAGGGTTTTTTTTTTTTTTTTTTGGGTCGGTTATATATACACTCGAGCATGAGTCGAGTATCGCTCAACTCGTACTCTACTCGAAATCAATACGAGTATTAAAAAATCGCTCGTGCTCGGGTCAAACTCATGACCGAGAATTCTGCGTTCGGCTGGCTCGTCCCTGAAATATCAGGCAAGCTTTGGTAATGGTTGATAAGCAGGTGCTAAAAAATTTGTGGATGGATCACACTGTTGGGATTTTAGCCTGTGGAATCACACAGATCTAGATCTAGGACAACAATCTAATGACACCAAGCACACACAAGAAAATACAGATTTAACGTAGAAAACCCTTGCGGGAAAAAATCACGGAACAAAGCGACAGATCTCCACTATGAAAATAGAAATTACAAAGAGAGAGGACTTATCCGATTCGAACAACCTCAAATCTCACCCTTGCTACACCCTTTAGAAACTCTAAAATCTTTTAGGAACTCTTGAAACTTCTTTAGAAAGCCTTAGAATACATCTCAATCCCGCATACACCCCTTTATATAAGTTTAGAAAGAAGTAGACTCGGAATAGGAAACAAAAATCGTAAAATTTACATTTCCGCAGAAAATCTGTGTAACATCTTCGATATCATCGAAGGTCCATCGATATCATCGAAGATGAACCAAAATTGTCCAGCGACCAGGGGTGAAAAATTCTGTGAATTATCGATGGCATCGAGCAACCGTTGATGTCATCGACGACTGGCTTCGATGTCATCGAAACCTTGTCGATATCATTGACAGACCACCTGATAGATTTAAGACATCTATCCATAACACACATGAGTAAAACAAATCAAACTGAGAAAATGGTGGGACCCAATATAGCTAGAGATGAACCAAAATGCAAACTTATATTTCCTGATTAGATGATTGGTCGGCATACAGACGGTTGAAATAAAAAGCATCCAATAGCTTGAATCCAAAAAAATAAACAGACCCGAATCATTGGTAAAGATTTTCAAACCAAAAAATAATGTTGCCGTCAATTTCTAGGGTGTAATTTGAATTAATTTATGCCACGTGTACAGATGCGAGTGCCTGTGCATCAACAGCTACACAAAGTACATAACATGTTGCAGTGGGGAGTAGGGACACACACGTAATCGGACAGACATCCCTTTGTGCCATTCAAATTTCGATGAATCATTAGTAGACTTTATTTGATTTGCCATCTATGTGATTGGACGACATTTATTGGACGGATGAAAAGATAAACAGCCTACGGACATCAGAAAACAAGTTCCCACTAATCAGAGGCCACAGCTTTCCCATAATCAGATTGTGTGATGACCTATCCGTGGTCCACCCCTATGTCTAGCTTGCGTTATTGTATGCCACATGTGCAGTTTCCGAGTGCATGCGTATCAACCATGAGACTCAACCAGAGCATCAAGCAGCTACTCAACCGAAGAGGCCCCTAGTGTAATTAAATGGAGTTTGAAGGTCAAACGTACATAGTCCAACGACCATAACAAAAATAGGTATCGTACGAGTGAGGTGACAGTTGTGGTCACTTGAGACCAAAAGTGGCAAAACGGTGATATTTCCCAGAACTACTGCACAAATGGCAAACCTCAGTTGGCACTTCTACTCCCAATGCGGTACCGGAGCACCTCTTCCTGTTATATTCTTAAAAAATGAGGGGCATTTTCGTCAATTCATCAACATGTAACATCTACTAGCTTGGTATATCTTAGCAAGATACATTTCTACCCGTTTTATTATTAACCCGAACGGCTACAAAGTATTCTCGTCATATTCCTATCAAGCAAACGGGTGCAAGCATTCTCGTTATATTCTTCAAAATCAAAGGGTATTCACGTCCATCTGCAAAACAATAATAGCCTTGGCTTCCCTCGCTCTGCAGATCTGCACCGCCATCTTCAGGAAAGGAGTGACAGAGCTTTCTTGATTACATAGAGCGAGAGAGTTTTCTTAATTATACTTGTACCCATTCGGCTCATGGATGAAGAAGATGGAAGGGGAGAGACCTCACAGAAGCGGCAGTAGCAGCAGCGAGCTCTTCATTTGCTTCACATCCAGACCATCTTCTTCTTCCAACACATCTACCATGAAAATATCCTCGAAAGCGATCCTGAGCCCCGGTCGTACGGACAAGCTTCGAGAAGGGGTGACGACGTTGCCTTCTTCTCTCAGC
This sequence comes from Magnolia changhungtana, assembly GCA_030180095.1. Classification (NCBI taxonomy): domain Eukaryota; kingdom Viridiplantae; phylum Streptophyta; class Magnoliopsida; order Magnoliales; family Magnoliaceae; genus Magnolia; species Magnolia changhungtana. The sequence goes on along the minus strand of JASAUF010000272.1, from coordinate 7,908,746 downwards.
AGAAGGCTCCGCAGCAATGGCAGCATGAAAGGAGGGCAATCGTCGCCCATGTTCCCGACGGGGAGCAAGAAGAAGGGCTGCGCTTTCGAGACGCCGGAACCGTCGTCGCCCAAAGTCACGTGCATTGGGCAGGTGAGGGTGAAGACGAAGAAGCAAGGGAAGAAGATGAGGACGAGGTCGAAGAGGCGAGGCGGGGATGGGAGTTTCAGGAAAACAGAGCAGATCCAAGAAGGGCAGCAGCAGCAGCAGGAGTGCTTGCCGAACAGAAACCAGAGATGGGTTCACCTCCCTTTGAGCATTTGCGAGGCTTTGCGGACTTTCGGGGCGGAATTCAACTGCTTCGTGCCGTGCGGCGGGCGGTCTTCATGTTCTTCTTCGAATGCAGGGATGGAGAGGGAGAAGGGAGAGAAACGTGCTACGGCGCCAGCCGGAGGGACGCCGCCGACGAGCTCGTGTGGGGCGGTTTTCGCAAAGTGGTTGATGGCATTGCAGGAGAGCGAAGAGGGGAAGAGGAGGGAGATTGGGGGGGAGATGGTTGGGATTGTGGGTGCTGAGGATGAGGAGGAGAAAGAGAGAGTAGAGGATAAGAAAGGGGAAGAGAAGGCCGAGGTGGAGATCGAGGAGGAGGAAGAGGAGGTGAACGTCTGCATTCCGCCGAGAAATGCTCTGTTGTTGATGAGGTGTAGATCTGAGCCGCTGCGAATGTCGTCGCTGGCAAATCGATTCTGGGATTCGCCTGCTCAGAAGGAAGAAGAAAACGAGGACAGAAACGAAGAGGAGGAAGATGAAGATGATGATGAAGAGGAACATGATTATGAGGAAGCTGTAGAAGAAGAGCAGCAGATAGAGGGAGAAGCAAAGCAAAAGGAGGACGAAACGTTGGAGAAAGCGGTTTCAGCTGAAGAATATGAAAACACGGAAGAAGAAGAAGAAGAGTATGGAGAGGCACAAGAGCAAAAAGAAGCAGATGAAGAAGAAGAAAGGGTAGAAAATGGATCTTCAGGTGTATCTCTAGAAGAGCAAGAAAAACCACAAGAAGACAATAAAGGAAAGGAAGAAGCCCAGTTACAGAAACAAGAAGAAGAGGGAGAAGGAGAGAAAGAAGAAGAAGAAGAAACCCAGTTGCATAAAACAGAAGAAGAAGAGAAAGAAACCCAGTTGCAGAAAATAAAAGAAGAGAGAGAAACTCAGTTGCAGAAAACAGAAGAAGTAGAGAAAGAAATCCAGTTGCAGAAAACAGAAGAAGAAGAAGAAGAAACCCACTTGCAGAAAACAAAAGAAGAACAGAAAGAAACCCAATTGCACAAAACAGAAGAGGGGGAAGAAGAAGAAGAAGAGGAGGAGAGAGAAGAAAAGATGGTAGAAGAAAGGAGGAGGAGCAGCTGTTCGACTGCGTCCGTACAGCTAGAAAAAGAAGAAGAAGGGGCAGAAGCTGTTCTGGAAGAAGAGAGGTCAACGGAAGAGGAAAATGAGAAGACCGAAGTCATCACGGTAGAAACTACAGAAACTACAGCAGCAGCAGCAACAGCGGCAGAGAGCGAAGAGGAAAAGTCAACAGTAGAGGAGAAGAGAAAGGTAGAAGGAAGGGAAGAGAGAGAAAGGGCGCTGCAGCTGCCGGATTGCCTCTTGCTCATGATGTGCGAACCCAAGCTGTCGATGGAGGTCTCCAGGGAGACGTGGGTATGCAGTACGGACTTCCTCAGGTGTAGACCCGATAAAGGACCCGCTCCTCCTCCTCCCCCTCCCCCTCCTCCAGAAGCCACAGGAAAGAGAAAGGAAGGAGCCGCCGACGATTCCAAGAGGGTGAGTACCGATTCAAACCCTGCGCACCCCCCTCCTGCTAATCCTGCGCCCCAGCAGCCTCTCTCCATGGCGACCGTGATCGAGCAGAAGCTGGTGAACGCGGTGGCGTACGAGCCGTTCGTGCTGACGCGCTGCAAGTCGGAGCCGGTGCGGTCTTCGGCGCGGCTGGCGCCGGAGGCGTGCTTTTGGAAGAGCCGCAAGCTTCCTCCTCATCAGCCGCCTGTTGGGGTTGGTGCCGCTGGGGTCGGGTTTTGAGCCGAGCCGGTGGGGCTCGCTTCCTTTATTTAAAAAAAAAAAAAAAAAAATTTAGTTTCTGGGTTTGGGGAAATGTAAGTGCCAGGTGGCAGTCCTCTTTTGTACTGTGTACATCCGCTTTTAATGAATTTAATTTTAATCGAATTTTTGGATTTTCGTTTTTTAATCTTTCTTTTTCTTATCTGAGTAAACGAGGGGCGGTTGTTGAACAGCAGTAATGAGATTACTTATACGCCGTTGATGACGAAATATTACAGTAGTAAGCTTATTGTGTATATATAATCCAAAATAATATAAGTGATATCAGTGGAAGTGCTCCAGTGTCACTCACGAAGTGGATTATGTGCGGTCCCAACCTCACACGGAGCCAGCCATCTTGATGTATGTATATTATCTCCATTATGTCCATCTGTTTTCCAGTTCATTTTAGGGAATTTAGCCTAAAAATGAAGTAGAACCACTTCTCAAGTTGACCTTATCATGGTAAACAGTGGTGATTTATCATTAATGAGCCACGTACGTTTGGGATCAAGTTGATATTTGTTTTTTCTTTTTTATTTAAGTTTATGTGAACTTATGAATATGTTGGATGACAAATAAACATCACGTAAACAGTACAGTCGGTCTTTAGGATGGTTTGAATGACAGGGTGTTCAATCACTACTATTTCTTACAATGGTCCACCTGAGATTAGGATATTCTTAAATGATACGACAAAACATGTGGACTTTGTGGATATAGAAGGCCCATGGTAATGCCAGCACATCTTGGGTGAGGCCTTGCCGCACCTAATCCGCTCTCGTGTTACTCATTAGTGCTCATTATGTTTTTATTCTTGCCATAATATAATTGGTATAAATAAAGAAGCATTTCAGCTCTTTTGCAACTCCTTTGGAAAATAGTGTACTCGTACAGGTTGAAACGGGGGATGTGGATTCCTGTTTTTGAAAAATCCACCTCATCCATCTGTTTTTTCAGATTGTGTTAGGTCCTGAGACTGAAAATCTGTGTGGATCCAAAACTAAAAGCAGCTATAGGAGAAGTAAAATTGGAGAAATAATTTTCCACCGTTGAAACTTTTGTAGGCTCCATCTTGATGTTTATTTGCCATCCAAATTATTTATAAGTTGTTCATTCCCGGTGGGATGAAGTGAAAACACAATACTTATAACCTTATGCTAAACTTTTGAACCATACAAATGTTTAAACCATGGTCAATGAATCTCCACTGTTTCCTCTCATGAGGCTCACTTGAGCTTTGAATTTATCTGAGTTCTGTTCTCATGTCCTAAAAAAACGGATGGACTAGGTAGATTTTTCAAAAACATCACTGTGGACGCATGTAGCACCCACCGCAGGCTTTGGAAATGGGAGGCCAACATGGCGTGTGTATGGCATTCAACCTGTCCAGCAGTGTTAAGTCACTGTCAAAGTTGGGTCCTTACTCTTGCTCGGGTGATAGACTATTAGGAGTTTCAACTCCCGGTCAAGGGTTCTGAGTACCCATAGGTGGTGAAATTCCCCTAGCGTGAGTGTGTGGGGGTGTGTGTGCGTGTGTAAAATAAAAGAAGAAAAAGTCACTGTGAAAGTTAGCTGTTGAAAAATCAGGCCAATTCGATCATCATATGAGCCGGCACATGAATTTAGATTTTGCAGGTAGTAATCTATTGTTTTCTAGATGGGCCACTGGATAATTAGATATCACCGTTGGGTTATTGTAATGAACGAGTTGAATGACATAAATATAGTTGACCCCGCACAAGCAGGGTTTGATGGCATAACTTATGGTGGGCCCTCCACGATCAATAATGCGTAATCAAGTGTATGAATGGGTGATACGGGTGAAAAATGAATAGATTTTACCTTGTGGAGGTATCTTCCTCTTTGTGCATGCAGTAGATGGGAGTTTGTGATAACTACTCCATAGTAGTTGAAGGTAGGTCCCATGTTTAAGGTAATGTACTGTCGTAGGCTGGGGCGGCGCGGCTTGTTGGGCCCATCATGATGTATGTGCCTTACATTTATTCCATCCACTTTTTCAACTCATTTTAGTATATGATATAAGAAAATGAAGCCTTACATTAATTCCATCTACGTTTTTCAGCTCATTTTATGGTATGATATAAAAAAGGTAGCAGATTCAAATCTCATGTGGTCCATACCACAAGAAACCGTGGTAATTAACCATTTAAAACTTTTTGTGAATCAAGAAAGTTTGGAATCAAGAAAATATTTGTGTGGTCCCTTCGCGTCTTTGTGAACTTATACCACAAGAAACCGTGGTAATTAACCATTTAAAACTTTTTGTGAATCAGGAAAGTTTGGAATCAAGAAAATATTTGTGTGGTCCCTTCGCGTCTTTGTGACCTTACGAACAGGTTGGATGGCAAAAAAAATGTTCTTGTAGCCTACGAGAGGTTTTTAATGGTGGGTATTCAATCACCACTGTTTCTCGATGTGTAATCTACTTGAGATTTTAATATGCTTCATTTCAAGAATCATGTCCTAAGGGCCTGTTTGGACAGCAGCATTAGGTTATATTAAATGAGATTATGTTACTAATCCCACTTTGAAATTGAATATGGCATGTTTGGAAGGAGTGTGAGATGAGATTAAAATTAACTTTGTAGGCTTTGGAAAATAAGCGTTGTGTTGAAAAGTGTGAGTGTGAGATGAGATTACTAATTCCATGGATGATGGATTTTTGCTTCATTCGGGTTCTATCCAAATGCAATTTGAAAGTAAATTCTGAGATTTATTTTTTAATGCATACATTCCAAATGTAATATTAAAAAACATGGTATACACCCAATCAAGAGACAATACCTTACACATTCCATCCACGTTAATCCCACCTAATGCAGCTGGCAAAACAGGCTCTAGGAAGCATTTGGCGCATGGTATTAGATGGGATTAGGTGGGATGGAATTGCATTTGGTCTCATGCGAATTTCACTTAATGTTTGGGAAGAATGGAAAAACTTGAATTAGATTAGATGCAATTGCATTTGGTGGATCCCCTATTCCACTCAATGTTAGCAAGTTGTGTAGGTCTCACCATGATGTGTTGACCATATCTACACTGTCTGCCCATTTTTCAAGATCATTTTAGAGCATGGACCAAAAAAATCAGATAGATCTAAAGCTCAAGCGAACCCCACCATAGAAAGCAGCAGGGATGGAACACCTACCGTTGAAAACTTCTTTCATTTTTAGGCTCATGCCATAAAATGAGATTACAAAAGAGATGAACGGTTTGGATATAACACATATATATGTTATTTTCAATAGTTTCAAACGAAAGTAGGTATATCTATTCAATGTACAATAAACCAAATAGTGAATTCCGCCTAATTACAAGCATAGCATGGAATTAGGCTTATCCCATTGTAACAAGGGTCTTTACTCTTGCTCGGGTGGTAGACTCTCAGGAGTTTCAACTCCCGGTCAAGGGTTAGAGTACCCATAGGTGGTGAAATTCCACTAGCGTGAGTGTGTGGGGAGTGTGTACGTGCGTGTGTTAAAAAAAAAAAAAAAAAAACAAAAAAAAAAAAAAAAAAGGGACCATACCTATTATAAATAATAATTACATTTTTTGAATCCCACCCCACCTAATCCTGCCCAATACAATGCGCCAAGCACCCTCGAAAAATAGCTGTCAAAACGCATGGACCGCGTGGATATAAGGCACATGCAATCACGAAGGCCCCCACTCAGAGATCAACCGAAGCCGCGCCCCAAGGCTGACGGTTACTGTGTATAGTACGAGAAAGCATGGTTTCCACATGCATCTCTACACGTGGCCGCATGGGCCAGTATGCACATCGAGCTGACCTTTACAAAATGGCGTGGCTTAAAAATCAGCGCAGTCCCCATATACATATGCGTCTTCAATAATGATCCGAACCGTTCATGATTGGGACTATATAGTTTTACCGGTGGTTGTGTATGAAGATGATTATTTAATGGCTCATATTAAATCCGAGATTTAAAGCCAGGATCATCACTGAAGGATGAATACAAGACCATAGCTCTGTATGGTAGTAACGAGGACGCGAATGGCTCCGATCAACGCGGATTGCGTCCTACCCCCTTCCGGACGGTAATCCGTTCGGGCAGGGCTCTGTGGGCCCACCGTGATGTAAGTGTTTTATCTACGCTGTTCATCGCTTTTTTAGGATCATTTTAAGATAGGGTTAAAAAATAAGCATATATATAACTCCAGTGTACCACCTAAAATGAAGCTGCAGTGATAATGACACCCACGGTTGAAACCTTTCTAAGGGCCACCGTAATGTTTTTTTTACCATCCAACCTATTAATAAGGTCACGTAGACGTGGATGAATTGAAAAAACAAATATCAGCTTGATCCGAAACTTCTCCAGCGCCCAAGAAGTTTTTGATGGTGGAAGTTCAATCCACACTTTGTGGTCCAGTTAATCTCTGAAACTACCTTATTTTTTTGTCTCCATGTTAAAATGATAGGAGAAAAACGATTAATGGCGTGGATAAAACACTTACATCACGGTAGGCCCCACAGAGCCCTGCCCGGACGGATTACCGTCCGGGCGGGGGTAGGACGCAATCCGCGTCCGTGTAATGTGTACGTTGGCAAGGTACCCTGTTAAAAGCCGTCATCAAAGGGCGAGCGGATCAGGTGTTACCCGGTAACACCAATGTGGGTGTTCCCCTGCCCGTGGGGCCCACATTGATGTATGTGTCGTATATCCACACCGTACATCAAGATTTTCAAATCATTTTGGGATGTGGACCCAAAAATTAAGTATATACAAGTCTCAGGTAGACCACACCATAGGAAACAGTGGATATTGATCATTAGAAATTTCTTAGGCCACAAAGTTTTAAATCAAGCTGATATTTATATTTTCTATTCGTCAAGGAGTGTGACCTTATTAACAGTTTTTGGATGGAAAATAAGCATTACGAAGTTCGTCCGATGGGGTGTTCAATTAGTACTGTTTTCATGTGATGTGGTCCACCAGAGATTTGGATCTGGTTATTTTTGGGCCCGTACACTAACATGAGCTAGAAAACACAAATATCAAATATCAGCTTGATCCAAAATTTATGTGCCCTAAAAAGTTTTCAGCAGCAAGTGTTTAATCCCAGTTTGTGGTCCACTTGAGCCTTGGAAATGTCTCATTTTTTGTCCATGGACGGTGTGGGATAAAACCCATATCTCACGGTAGCCACTCAGAGCCCCTATCCATTCCTGGGGATGGGTTGGGGTAGGATCCAGATGATCATTAATTTTGGTTGATGATCATTAATTTTGGTTTTCTCTAAATATCTTACTTATGAAGGGCTGTGATCTCTGACACGATTGGTGTGAAGTATAATAGACAACTCTCAAAAGAATTGTGGGATAGGATTGAAGAAACGTGACTCGGAAGAATTCTATAATGAGTGGAATTTTATCTCAGCCAGATGTATTTGGTCTCCTAGTCTGCGTAGCTTAACGTTGCACGTTTCTTTCCTTCATAGCCTCCTACCAAACATAGGTGTGATAGAGGCAGAAGCTCGTAAGACATGCCACCAAATTCAATTATCTTGACAAATGGTGCAATGGCCAATCAAAGTACTCATTCTAATCACAGCAATACTTGTTATTTGATGCGAGTGTCGATCATGGGGATATCCACGTATATGACATTAGATTCAATAGTACTTGATTGGTTTGATCATGATGAATTATCCTTGAGTCATCCGCAACTTGAGTGAGTCTGTCCAAGTCCAATTCAAACTAGGGGTGTACATTGAGTTGAACCGAGTCGAGTTGGCCTTGACTCGACTTGGCTCGACCACTAGCTGACCTCAGCTCGAACTCGGCTTGGCTCAGTCCTCGAGCTTGATTAGCCAGCTCAGCTCGGTTCAGTCAGCATGTCGGGCTAGTTCGAGCTAAGTTCGAGTTGAGTTCATCTGTGCAGCATTTTCACAAACACCTGGACTACACCTTCAAAATCCTACTGTATGTAAAACAACAACAATGATTTTACATACCTTCCTTGCCACCAGCCACACTTGAGTCATTTTATTAAACGCTTGGTGAGCAACATCAATACCAAATTAACCGAGTCACCGAACAGGTGCGATCCGAGTTCAATTCAAGCCGGGTTTGATCTGAGTCAAGTCAAGATGGTGTCAGCTCAAACTTGGCTAGAACTCATTTTAAAGCTCAAATAATCGGCTCGACTCGGCTCGAACTCAGCTTCGAACCTCGTCGAATCAAGCTATTTCAAGTTGAGTCGAGCGAGCTAACCAAGCTAGCTCCATTCGTGTACACTCCTAATTCAAACTAACGCAGTGGGGTACCAACTTGAATGAGGCATGAGTAAGGTGGTATAAGTCACAGAGTCTTTTAACCATGGTTACATCAACACAATGTTCACATGCCATGGAAAGGTGGGTTGAACGGTATAATTCAACTGGGGCCAAAACCATAATGGTCCACCCACCACTTAGACTACAATCATAATGAAAAATATCGTTTTTGGCAATGTCTTGTAAGGGAATCTCCCAGGATTCGAAATATAACGTTGTTCTCACAACACTATAAAAAAACCATTCCTGAAGATAAAATAATAAAAATATTTATTATGAATAAAAAAATAATTCTGAAATTTAAAAACATAACTATAAAATGATTTAGTTTAATGTGAAAATTCCATAAAATCATGAAAATGATTTTGAAAATATTGTAATATTGCTACTGTAATATTGTCTGATCAAAATTTCATAATAACATTGTGAGATTTACTAAATCTTAGGTGATATATGTCAAAATGGCTAAAATGTCAAAATCAATAAATATCTAATGATCTGAGTGACTGTATCATCTTTGGCCTACCTAAAGAGCTGATTGATCTCATGTTGGCACCGAATGATCTTATCTTGTGGGCCACACAGCTTGGAGAAAGGTAAATATTGGCTGGAAAGGAAGCATGAGGTGGACATTTCTCCTTTTCTTTTCTCGGATTAAAAGGGAAGCACCAAACACTGCCCAGCTTCAACAAACGCAGTTGCACCGATGCATGGCCCCTTAAAAAACTACCCGCTGTGGTTTGTGCATGGAATCCAAACCGTTCACGAGGGTCACCCCACCAAAAGTGAGTGACACTCCAAAAATAAGCCTAATCCAACCATGTAATGGGCCACCACATGAATTTGTAAGTTTCTAGATGGATGTCCATAGTTTCCTATGTTGTGGTCCACCTAATGATTTTATTTTTCAATTTTTTATTTATTAAGGCAGCAAAGCATGATTTCGTCTGTGGAGTAAAATGTATGAAATGGAGTCATAGCAACAACTCCAACGTGACATTCAATGATTTTTGTACAGCGGCAATTCCTCGGACAGAAATTTTTTGATACTCTGGTAGAGTGTGATGGATGATACGCAGGCACTTAAATATCACTTTGAAATTACATATTTCGAATGCAAGTAAGTTAATTAAACTGTTTAAATTAGAGTCCCAGTTTAGATGTATCATGGAGCAAAAAAATTAGGCTTACTGGATCGTTGGACCATTGGATTGGTGGACATATATTTGACGGCTAAGAATGGAAGAAATCCGATGGTGTTATTCAAAAATAAAGGTTATTATTGTTCAACCAATCTTATTTTAGGATAGAGACTCAGCGACCGGGGATTCTAATACTTAGTCGGTTCGATTTGAAATAATGTGTACAACGTTTGCAATTTCTGAGTGCCTGTGTATCAAGTATCATGCGCTACCTGAGTAACAATTTACTCCTCAACATTAAGTGGCACTTTGACCAATGGCAGGCACAAGGATAGAGATGGGATATTCTTCTAATCTCGCTTTACCTTTCCACGATACACGTACGTGTACCCCATCCAAACCGTTGAAAGGAAAGCATTCGAAAAGGTACGAAGGACGCGGATTGCGTACCCCCGCACTTCCCTAGCTCCGAACGGGCAGTTCCGTGGGCGGGCTCACCGTTATGTATCTGTACATCCAAGCCGTCAATCCATTTTCTCAGATTATTTTAAGGCATGAGTACAAAAATGAGGTAGATCCAACGCTCAAGTGGACCACACCAAATAATAATCTTGGTTGCATTAAAATGCGGAAAGCATTAAATGTCAGTTGCATTAAATGTAAGAGTCATTTGCGGTGTAATCCATTTGACCGTTGGATCTAATTCATTTTTGTTTGGAAGCATTAAAATAATCTGAGAAAAGGAATAGACGACATCGATGTACAGATAAATCACGGTGGGCCGGCCCACAGAACTGCCCGTTCGGAGCCAGGATGGGCGGGGGTAGTACGAAATCCGCGTTCAGGTACGAAACCCGACCCGAGGCCGTGTACTGTACTCGGGTTTTCATTCCCTACAAGCGGGTGGAACCATTGCAGGGTTGATCTAGACCAATGGTCTGTAATGTGATTTGTGTCCTACATTGGATGGACCATGCCCCAGGATCCTAAACATCCATCTTACTACTTTCTTATAGTTGAAATCAAAAGGTTAGGATTGCCCTATCAAGCAGATTAGGGCCTGTTTGGCCGGGCAGGGTGGATGGGATTAGGTTGTATTAGGATGGATTGGAAGGAACAAATCCCGGGATTTGGCCGGGCTTGCCAAACAGCAGAAGTTGGATATAGCAATGCAATCCACTGATATCACCATCATTACCTTAAAATTCACCCAATCCCTCTTAATCCCACCTATTTTGCTTGGGACATGTTTGGTTAGACGGAGCACTCCCGGGATTGGCTAACGTAATCCCGGGATTGGTCAGGCGAGCCGAACATACTCGGTGGCGAATTCCCTGGATATAGCAGTCCCATGGGAGTGCCAGTAATCCACTGACACAGCCATCATTACTTGCCATCCACCCTAATACAATCCAATCCCATGGGATGGGTCCGTCCAAACACGCCCTTAAAGGAGCACGGTCCATCCACCCCGGAGGACAACAAACCAATGGTCTAGATCATGAACCATGGCCCACTCTTCTCAGACTTGAAAACCCATGTATACGGATCAACTCCCCTTTCTTAGAATTTTTTATAAAATTAGGGCAGTTCAACCACCATCAAAATTTCTTTTTGACGGATCAGATTAGCTTTGGATAGACTCAAAGGGTGTTTATCACTTTCTTTCCTTCATTTACTGGTGACCTACTTTCCGAACACGTGGCAAGACGGCGAAATCCGAACGAATTAGTTGGTGACCTATCACGCTATTAGGTCAATCCTAACCATTCCATTGGGAGACTTTTGGATGTTCATATAAATAGCAGGTTTAAATCTAACCGGTGGGACCAGTAGTTCCTGTCTACTTAGCCATGACTTCCAACTTATGAAGTGCATGTATATTCCAACGCATCCAATAACTGGGCCCTAGCAAGAAAAGTCATCTTCAAGCTCTAACATAAAAAATATAATGCGTAGACATTGATAAATAAAAAATGCAAGTATAGCTTTACTTGTGATTGGATGTTTGATGCTAGTGGGTGGGTTGAATATTACATGAACTTAATAAGTTGGAAGCTATTTGTTGGGGGGACCGTAACTTGTCTTATGAGTGCCTAGTAGACTAAGTACCTTACAAGAAAAGTAGGTGGCCAACAAAAAGTTTCTTTTTGATTATATGTTTGTTCTTCCCTTACAATCTTTTGATCCAATATATAATGGATAAGATGAATGTTATTTTGTTTTGTTTTGTATTTTTAGTATTATAGAGCTTTATGAGTCATTTGGGAGCCTGTAATTTTTTTTTTTTTTTTAATGCACGGGGCAATTATCATAGAATTTATATGAATTAAAATTGCTAGTTGTATTTAGCATTTGCAATATGAATATATTGGAATTGGGCAATCTAAGCATGGCTATCACCAATTTATATTTGATAGCTTGTATTTGAAAGAGAGAGTGAAAGAAATGACTCTTTTTTTAAAAAGAATTGGTGGTAACAAATATTCATGCGAGATGAAATCCATATAATTTTGTTGTGGTTTCAAAAAAAGTACCTTTTGATATATTTGATATGAATTGAATTCTAATTGGCATTAAATATACTCCTTTCAAATACACTAATTACCATTGATTCAAACCAATTCACACTCTCAAATAACCCCTTATGCATATGTTAACTTACATGGGTTAAATCATGGGGTAAGGTGTCATTGCAAATGGCAAATGAATGATGCTGACTGGACAATCATAACAACTTGATTTCTCACCTTAGATTTGAAAGGGATGACAATTTTCTTTTAGACAGATTACTCACTCAACTTGATTCAAACCAATTCACACTCTCAACTTGATTTCTCACCTTGGACTATGTCCTCTAGAGTTGTACCATGAATTGAATGGTCTAGATTGAAGCACGGTCAGATATGAGACCTAAATTAAAAAAGGAAAAATCAACAATTCACACCAGAAATCTGTACTTTTCACCAAGGGGCCTATATCTGACCCACACATGACACTTTTTGGTTACCCCATGTTAGGAGCTTCAAGAAGAAGCCTTGGTTTCTATTTGCTGGGGATTTGTATAACTCTTGATATGGGCCAAATGAAAAAGTACCATGTGTGCTTGTTAGACAAGGAATTTTTGTCGGTGAACTGACAACTTTAGCCTTTTCATTGTGAGCTCCATATTTGATAGGCGCAGATAACACAGTTAATGAGGCCATGTCGGGAGTTACAGGCAATACACATCTCGGATGAGGTGGATGTATGAATCGATCCCTTATCTTCCTTGGAGCATACTGTAATGCTTATTTGAAAGAAGGAGAGAAGGGAGAGGAAGAGCTGCACAGTAGCTGTGAAAGAAAAGAGAGGGCAGTGGAAGAGGAAGAGATGTAAGGCCATGGAAAGGTGATGATGACAGAGATAATTGCATGTGATGATTGGAACCTCAATAGCTGTGGGGTGGGCCAAAGAAAAAGAAGTCCCATATATATATATATATTTTGCAAGTAAGAATGCCATGCCACATTGGCAGCCCTTGTACTAAAAATAAAGTTCTTTTTTCCTACTCAAGTGTCAACAATTACTACCACAAACCAATGGGCCAACCTCAGGTACGGTCTTGGACCAAATCCTATGGCGGCACCAACTAAAATAAAGCAGACCCAAAAGAGTAGTGGATTAATCCAACATGATTTTTACACCCAACAAGGTCATCATTCTCCGGATTACCCCTTGCACCGTACACCAGGTGATTGAGAAAAATAGGATAAGACATCCGGGAATTATTAAAACCACTCTTCCCACAGGGAATGCCTTTCACTCGTCCTGGTGCTCACTTCTCCAAAATTGCCACTATGCAGCATAGTTCTAAGATTCCATAGCTTAGCTCGAAACTCAGCCGAGTTGACTCGACTTGGCAAGATTTCAAGCCAAGTCATCATGATACTCGTTTTAAAGCCTGACTTCACATCATCTAGGTGTGGTTCATTGAGTCAACTCACTGACTCGGTCAACTTGCTCAACTCAAATTCATTTAGTCAACTCGACTCAATACTAAAAAAGGATTTCAAACTCAAGACCTTAGAGACATAGGAACTACACTCTAGATATAACTACTTACAATATTTGTGAATATTTTTAATTTAAATATAAATATCTAGCCTAGTCAAGTAAAGACTCATTACAATCCCAACCCAGTTAGACATGAGTCAGAGTTGAGTTTTTCAGTTTCTAAACTATGCTGGGCGGACATTATTCATTATTTGGAAGCCACCTCCTATCTATGTTTTCAAACTCGATTTTGATGGTTCAGTACAAAAACAATCATCTACCATGGTTATTATTGCAAGAATGCACAAAACCAATCTACTGAATCAGTTATTGTCATGAGAATGCCTGCCGTTTTGATTTTGTTTTCTCTTCTACAAGCAAGCTCCATATCCATCACATCATCGCTGAGAGGTCACTAGTCAACATGAGGGATTTGTGGGGACTTTAATATTTAGGGATGTCTAGCAGCAAGGATTCATATTTGTTAAAATTTTGGTTTTAAAATTAAAATATTTTGAAATTGTGCTTTTCTGCCAAAATTGATGTTGAAAATTTCAAAAGGAAAATTACGGTTTCTTTAGTCCTACATTGGAAAGAATGAAAAAAATAATTGTAATTTATAAGTGGTTATGTGGGTAGTATTTTTACTTGGAAAATTGAAAGTTAAGATGCTTAGTTTACGTGTTTCAGTGCGTAGCATGCCTTTAGGTGAGGGTAGTGTGGGTATAGTGGCGTAAGATGATACATTTTGGCCTTGATGATCCAACAGTCAGATTATTTAATTCAACAATCTGAAACGCCTTGAATTAAATGTCAACGGTCAGAAATATTTTACAAACGTTCTGAACTATTGGTGTCACCAAGCAACGGTTCACTCCCCTGGTGCCTATATAAACTAGACCATTCTGGTCCAGAATCATAAACTCCAATAAATTTCTTTAAAACATTCTCATTCTAAAAATATTGTTAGACGACCACTAATCCAAACTGTGAGACAATCAATTGCATTTAAAGAGTTCCTGAATAAATCTCATTGTGATTGCTGCACGCAGGAATATTTATATGTGATTTATCATGGTGCTAAAACTACATAATTTTATTTTTCAGTTTTTCCAATATATTTTCCAACAATATTTTGATTCCTCCAAAATTCTTCAAAAGAGCCATTTTTACATTCCCACCTCAAAGATGTTTGTGAAATCCTCTCAATTCTACAAGGTTTTCAAAAACTACTGTATTTGAAAGGATTTTAAATCCACACTTCCAAACGACCCCAGAGAAATAGCCAAAGCTAATAATTCAATCTTTATAAAAATGTAAGAAACCATCCTAGAGAGCGAATTCCCCTGCAATCGAGTGTAAGAGCATGCTCTAGGAGTTTGGGTAGATGCCTAACTCTTGAAAAGAGAATGCATGGCAAATCTTTCATTGGAATCCACCTCTAATGCTTACTTAAGAGTGGCCTACTTACAACTCACTAATGGACCATTGATTTGTCAGGCTTCTCATCTGCTTTACTTAATACCATTACCGGTAAAGTAAGGAATTTCACTGAATATTTTCATTGAAAGAAGAATTATCCCTCTTATAGAAAAGATACATAGTATATTAAGCAAGCTCCTAGCTATACAATTGCTAATTATAAATTTTAGAATCAAATCAAAAAATAAATTATATATATATATATATATATATATATATATATATATATATATATATATATATATATATATATATATATATATGGAAAAGGTACAATGCGCTGGAGTTGACGATAAGCTGCCATGAGGTCGAGCTGTGTGGGCCCCACCGTGATGTGTGTCGACCATCAACATCGTGCATTTGATGAGTCCCCTTTAAATTATGGGATATCCTAAAAATCAGCCGTATACGGAACTCAGGTGGGCCATACCATCTAAAATCATGTGAAGACATGCCAAAAACATATAAAAGCACTTGGTGGGGCCCACCTGAGTTTTGAATGCTACTGAAACTTGGTCAGAACCCTCATCCAAGTGGGACACACGTAATGGATGGGCTGGATTTGAAAACCACATCTTGGTGGGCCCAAAAAATGATTATGAATGTTTTAATGGTGCACGACCCCTCTCCACTTCTGTATGTGGTGTGGCCCACACAAGTCACGGATTGACTTGATTTTTGAGACCTAGGCTCACGATGGAATGGTGCATCTGACTGATGGGGTAGTTGTTCGAAACGCATCACGATGGGGCCCACACAGCTCGACCTCATGGGGGGCGTTAAAATCAGCTCAAGTGCATTGTACCTTTTCCATACACACACACGGAAACGCTCACTTGCGAACCAGTTCGTACGCACTACGTACTAACTTTTTTGAGAACCCATCATACATGATGGGAATCCAAAATCTGAACCGTTCATGTGAAGCAGCACCTTGTGAAACCTCTTGGGCCCAAGTTTTACGTTGATCTAAAACTTTGATGGGCTATGAAAAATGAAAACAGTTTCCTCCCTTGATTTGCATTTCTCTTTGCTATGACCCACCAGAATTTTAGATCAGGGTGAAAATTTGTCACATGGGGTTTCATGGGATTCCGCATTACATGGACCGTTCAGATTAGACACCCATGACACGTGTGCAAAAGTGCACACGTGCGTAGGTCCGCTGGGGAGCATGACTCTCTCTCTCTCTCTCTCTCTCTCTCTCTCTCTCTATATATATATATATATATATATATATAGCTATATATGCGTTCGGATATCAAAAATCATTTGATGGGTCCCCTTTAAATTATGGGATATCCCAAAATCAGTAGATACGGAACTCAGGTGGGCCATACCATTTAAAATTATGTGAAGACACCGTTAAAACATATAAAAGCACTTGGTGGGGCCTACCTGAGTTTTGCATGCACTTGAAACTTGGTCTGAACCCTCATTCAAGTGGGACACACATAATGGATGGGATAGATTTGCAAACCACATCTCGGTGGGCCCTCAAAAATGGTTATGAATGTTTTAATGGGGCACGGCCCCTCTCCACTTCTATAGGTGGTGTGGCCCACACAAGTCACGGATTGACTTGATTTTTCAGACCTAGGCCCATGATGGAATGGTGCATCTGACTAATGGGGTAGATGTTCGAAACGCATCACGGTGGGGCCCACACAGCTCGACCTCATGGGATAGACTCGTGAGGTCGAACGCATTGTACCTTTCCCCATATATATATATATATATATATATATATATATATATATATATATATATATGGGGAAAGGTACAATGAGCTCGAGCTGATTTTAATGCCCCATGAGGTTGAGCTGTGTGGGCCCCACCGTGATGCGTTTCGAACATCTACCCCATTAATCGATGCACCATTCCATCGTGGGCCTAGGTCTCAAAAATCAAGTCAATCCGTGACTTGTGTGGGCCACACCACATACAGAAGTGGAGAGGGGCTGTGCACCATTAAAACATTCATAATCATTTTTTGGGCCCATCAAGACGTGGTTTGCAAATCTAGCCCATCCATTATGTGTGTCCCACTTGGATGAGGGTTCAGACCAAGTTTCAGCAGCATTCAAAACTCAGGTGGGACCCACCAAGTGCTTTTATATGTTTTTGGCATGTCTTCACATGATTTTAGATGGTATGGCCCACCTGAGTTCCGTATACGGCTGATTTTTGGGATATCCCATAATTTAAAGGGGACCCATCAAATGCACCTTGTTGATGGTCGACATGCATTACAGTGGGGCCCACACAGCTCGACCTCACGGGAGCTTATCGTCAGCTCGAGCGAATTGTACATACATACATTACATACATACATACATACATATATACATACATATATATATATATATATATATATATATATATATATATATATATATATATATATATATATATATATATAAACTAATTCTCTTCTGGTGCACTAGATTCTTATGATAAACCTATCAAAATGGCTGCCACTTATATGACATGGCTCTAAACATCCAGTAACCTATCATGTGCATGTGACATTCACATCGTTTAACAAATTGGCCTAGCCAAGAGGAACACATTGAAATAAAATCAGCTCATCCAGTCATCAGGTGGGCCACAAAATAAAAAGTAATGTATATCCACTTATAAATAATAAAATACAAATGAGATCTTCCACAAGAGTGGATAGGGCTGATTTTTATACAAGGTTATCTTTATAGTAGGGGTAACATATTAGAAAGGTTGGAGGTAGCACACAAATGATACGAAGAAAGTTATCTACGGCGTGGACAGTACGATATTGTATAAAGGGTTGAACTGACTAGAACGTTTATCTAATTTTTCTCTTTAATTTTGGACCACTCATTATTTCACTTATGGCGGTCCATTTAATAGCTATCAATTGATTGAGGTATGATTTTATAGATAGCTACATTCATGATGTGTCCCACAATTTAGCTGATGCGTACCGGCGTAGGCCACCATGAGCGGGTGGGATACTTCAATTCCCAAAATGTGATATGGGTGTATGAAACTCAAAGAAAGTGGGTGTAAATATCAAATCTCTTTAACTAAAAATGTAGCTGAAGTCAGCCACACATGATTGTAGAGGGATGATAAAGGAAATCTCTTTCCACTCCATTCCACTTGTGTATTCCACCATCATTTACCAGTGACCAGTGTTTACAGCCTTTCCTATTTTATCTTTTTCAGAAAGAAAAATGTACTGACATGGATTCATTTATCCTTTGTTTTGTAGTGTCCAGATGCATTCATTTGCTAAAGGGGCCTCTAGGGACTCGGATTACCTGCCACACACTGTTGCAGGGACTTATCGCCCTCAGAAGCTAGGTGGGCCCACTGTGAAATTTTATGAGAAATCTACACATACATCCGTTTTACCAGGACATGATCTGAAAAATGAGGCAGATGCAAAACTGAAGTGGGCCACATTACAGGATAAATGTCTACCATTGAAACCTCCCTGGGTCCACCGTGATGTTTATATGCCATCTATACCGTTCAGGAGGCCATTCCTAGAGGGATGAGCTGAAAACAGTATTGGGTTGAACTGAATGAGATAAACGTCTGGCCCCGCGAATGTTTCAACGGTGGATATCAATCCTCACTATTTCGGGTTTCCTCTTGTGCAGCCCACTTGAGTTTTGGATCTGTACTGTTTTTTTAAGCTTATGTTTTAATCGTGATCAGGCAAAACGGATGGATAGGATGAATTTCTTAAAAACATCATGTAGCCCCACCTAGCTTTTGACTGTTGGAACTTCCTACGATGAAGCGTCGCACGCAAACCATGTGGGTCCACTATAGTTGAGGGAGCACTCTAAAAGTTTCTAAGATTAGAATGTCTATCCATCCAAAATCTGGCCTTTTTCTGATCTATTTTGGAAATTTGTTTAACGGTCTAAATAGATATTGGATCATCTAATTTGGGAGGTTGTGGAGGATCCCCTATCCATGGTGATAGCCACTGGATAAACGGTCTAAATCATCTAAAGCTTGGACCACTTGCACTGCATCAGCATCCAAAAGAAGTAAAGAAAAGAAAAGGCTCACGAGTTGAATTTTCAGGTACCTTTGGGCCGTTTTCAACTTTCGACGTGTTTAAGTAGGCGTGCCAACTGCCGAGCCCGAGACCGGGTGTCAATGGGCCGGGCTCGGGTCTGGAAAATCAGAATTTTGAATAGGGCCGCTGTGAAACAGTTCAAAATCCAGGCCAAGTCCAATCCCAAGCCTGGCCCATTGATAGCCCTAACACCTATAGGGCTGAAAGTCAGGCGGGTTGGGTCGGGTTGATGCTCAACCCTAGCCCCACCCAAGGTTCCTATACCTCAACCCTAACCTGAATTCTCAACCCAAGCCCAACCCAAGAGGGTCGGGTAGATATATGCCAACATTTTCATTATTACATTAGTATATTATATTTTCAATACACGTCTTATTTTTTGTACCTACAATTTTATTAATTATATATATGTAGTTATTTATTGTAAAGAAGTTCATTTTTTTTTTTCTAAACAAACAAGCTAAAATATAGGACAATTACTCCTTTAAAAGTCATATTATGTATCAAGCAATCTATTTGGGAGAGAGAGAGAGATCCGGCATATCTTGTTAGCTTGAGTCATCGGAAATGACATGGACCAATGAACCCGAAGGCATTGGAATTTCCTGTGCCTTTAACACAGATGATCCGCACTCAATTATAATTAATTTATAAGGAACTTATATATTGATCGGGTTCAGGTTGGGTTGGGCAACCCGAGACCTTAACTTGAGCCCAACACAAGTTTTATTGGGTTGGTATTTGTATGGCCAAACTTGAGACCAAACCCGATAAATCCATCCCAAAACCAACCCTATGTCGGGTGGGTCGCGAGGGTTGAACCCGCGCAACTTTCGGCCCTAAACACCCATGGGTGAGATCAGATATCCGTGAATGCGTGTGGAATAATAGGGTGCTGGACACGCACGGCTCCATGCCATACACGTAGCATGTACCAGAAATCTAAACTGCCCAAATGGTGGGACCCTCCATAGATTGGTCATATCCCCCAAAATCAGATTGATTATACAATCCGAATGAGAGAGAGAGAGAGAGAGAGAGAGAGAGAGAGAGAGAGAGAGAGAGAGAGAGAGATGATTTGGCAGCCTAACTTGCTTGAACTGGTGATCCTAGCGTGGCGTAGAAGACTCATTCCGAAATGCCGGACGTATCTTGAGAAAACATTTAATACTCGGGCAGTGTGTGATAGATGATATGCAGACGCTTAAAATTACTTGAAAATGCCCATGTGTTATACAAGTAATTCCAATCAAACTATCCAGATCATGTGTCCCAGTTTAGATGTATCATGAACCGAATGTTACCTTTAGTCATGAATGGATTAAAAAAATCAGGAAATGAATTTCTGTATGAATTGAATTATTCAGGCTAAATTTCAGGTTGCCAAACGTGAAAATTGGCACAGGAACAAATTTCAAGTTGCCAAACGACCCCTTATTTTGATTACCTTACTACCATATCAGTGGATAATTGGATATTGATCCGATGGTTGAAATTGGAAAATATACAATCGCACCCAAAAACATTTGCCATGGATTAGCATTTCAATGGTTTGGATTTATAAACCATGGCCCACTTTCTCAATAATGAGACATTTCATAGCTAACATTATAATGATAGTTGCAGCGTTGATCCAATATAAGAAGCCAAATAACTATTAATGAACAACCAGTGTCAACGCCTAGCAAGATTCAAAGTCAAAGCCTAGCATCTGGAAATACTGGGGGACCACTTTAACAAAATTTTATATTAAATCTTTTACTGATCAAGCCCTCATGTGCTGTCTATATATATATATATATATATAGACACACGGAAACGCTCACCTGTGAACCAGTTCGTACGTACTACGTACTATATATAGGTCTCCATATAGACCGTCGATCATGTTCGGCTAACCTTCATTGCTCATCCCTCTTAAAAGTAAATTTGATCGGATGACCCTAACAATCCAAAATCCAATCAATGGTTTAAAAGAGGAATAATCCATGTGGATTATAATAGAGATCTAGTTGTTCATATTAACCATCATGCGGATTATAATAGAGATCTAGTTGTTAATATAGACCATCCATGTGGATTATAATAAAGATCAAGTTGTTGATATAGACCATCCGTCTAGATTATAATAGAGATCTATTTGTTGATATAGACCATCCACCACAAACGGCCCACTTTTAATTCCTTTCCCTCTAAAACGTCACATTGATATAGTGATCCTAGCCATCCGTAAACTGATAGGAAATGAATGGAGCATATTTACTCTACTAGCTATCCATAAATTGATAGGAAATGGATGGTCCATATTTACTCTGCTAGAAATGGCCTGGACCCTCTTTTCATGTGGGGCCACCTTCTATCGTCAATCCCTTCAAAAACACTTTGATTTGGTGATCCTCACCATGGATCAATGGCTAAGAAATAGATTTTCATATTTATTATAATAGGATAAAGGTCTGATTATCATGTCACGTGGGGTCCACCTATGATTTTCGGTCACTCTAAAAAAATAAATATGATGCTAACCATCTAAGCCATGACATGGAAACTTAACGGTCCATATTAATTATACTATTTAAAAAAAAATAAAATCTCGAGAGGTAATGAAATTCTATTAGAAAACGACACAAAGGCAGCAGAAAAAGAAAACAATAACACAAGCCCAAATCAAGAAAGAAAGAAACACTTTTCAAGAGATTCTACACTAGAAGCCTGTCCCAAAACATTTCACTTCGCCCTTGAAAGGGTCATTAATTTGGACTCTTCATCATGTGGATCCACCTTTGATTGCCCGTACCTATTAAATGTCGAACAATCATAGCCCCCAAACCAATGGTTGAAAAAATGTGTGTTTTGTGAACGGTGGACACTGACCAAACAATCATGGCCTTAGAACCAATAGTTGAAAATGTAAGTTCTTTGGAGGGTAGAGCACCATTCTCAAGCTTAAGCTAGGAAAGCCCTTTATTTCCAACTTTATAAACAGCAGAATTTTAAATTTGGGTTAGCTGTAAATGGATGTAAACAGTGGTAAACATGTAATGACGACTTTAGTTTTTGCTTATATTCACAGGTAAGTTTTTTCTAAGAAGGATCAGATTGCTTAGGTAAACTCTGTGGGCCCACATGATGTATGTGTTCATCCTAATCGCCAAGTTCAAGATCTATTCCAATTTTGCTAATTGGGAAATTAATTAATATAACAATTACATAATTCATGAATTTATTAAATTCATGAGTTATGTTCCCATCCAAACACTCCCTTCGGACATTAGCATCTAGCATGCAATGAAATAATGAGACATAATCATAAACGACGACTGTCTGTATGTGAACTTCCACAACCAACCATTTCTTTCATGCTGAAATGCCACAAGTGTACAATATCCAGACCGCACAAAAAGGTGAATGAGACCGCAACAATCACCTAGTAAAAAAATCAGGCCCACCTACTTGATGGATGTGCCACACTGGTATAGCGAGTCATACCATGATCTGTCCAATGGACTTTGACTTTGCATCCCACTCGATGAGTCGACCAGACTGATTTTAACACTTGGCGGTCATCATGGTGTCGCTGACCTTTTGTATTGATCAGATATTGTAAACAGAACATGATTTGGTGGGAAAGAAATGGATGGGTGTGAAAGGTGATATACATGTGCTCATTCCTCAAATTCAAGTAAGGTCCCACAACGGGATTGGAGTGCAAGCAAACATTTTTAAAGCTACAAGCCTACAATGACGCAGATGCAATTACTTGTAAGCTTTTTGTTGCGTGTGTAGTAACAAGCATCATCCACATATACAAATCCAAAAGATGTTCCAAACAAAACAGGATCTTTCAAACAAAAAACAGGTATAACCATGATATTTTTTTTTGTTTGGCAACGTGAAGCTTAAATACTAGGAAATGATAGGAGCTATCAGCATCCATCAAATGTACAGAAGATGAGGTTGGAGAAGCAGTACCTGGATTTGATCTTGGTCCCAACTGGGCTGATTTTCATGTTTGGCTACCATCTCTATCTCCTCTATAAAATACTAAGGTATCCGCACACCACAGTTATTGGCTATGAGAATCACAACAAGTTGGCTTGGGTGGAGAGGATGTTGCAGGTTTGGATCTGTATCCATTTTTCCTCCTGTTCTCTCTCTCTCTCTCTCTCTCTCTCCTCTCTCTCTCTCTCTCTCTCTCTCTCTCTCTTCCCGTGTGGAGCCCACTGTGTTATGTGCATGACATCCAACCCGTGCATGGTGACCGGTTGCTCAAAAGTCTGGCCTATCAAATCCTTGGGCAGACCACGCCATAGAAAACAATAGAGAACCACCCAAAAAATCCAAGTCCATGTGGTGGCTGAGACGATGGTTGGATCGACAGCACTTGTAGAATGAGCTTATTCCAATTTCCACTATATGCATGTCAATCTGGGCCATCCAAACCCTGGGTCTCATTGTGGATAGAGCGTGGAATGGAAGTCACAATCAATCATGCACATTACAAGAAAATGGACAAAGATCCAAACTCAACAGTCAATAACAGATGGCAATTCTAAAAAGTGTACTTCTGGGCTATGATCTATTCACAGAGGGCCAACAATTTGGACATTCTGGATAGACATACATGTATGCCCATTTGTACATCATCAGATGAGTCACCACCATTTGAGAAATGGTTGCAAACCTGCACTGTAGTCCAGCCTATTTTATTCTTTCACACCATGAAGGCATGTACCTCTCAACATAGGTAAGGTAATAATTATATATTATTGACAAAAATCATGAGAGAGCATAATTTACGAATCTTCGTTGATGGGGAAAAATTCAGTAAGCGATGATCATCATAGTCTGCCGTTGGTTTTATTTGCAGGGCGGGACAGCCAACACAGCGATAGCATTGCAAGTTATCTCAAGCAACGTATCAGCATCAACCTACCTTGCTTCCCTCTCAATCACTCTAAGCTCACTCATCGGGACATGGGTTGGAAATTCTTCATCCAAAGTCTTCATGGAAGCTGTAATCTACGGCGATACAAGTCCGTCCACCTCTTCCATCAAGTTCATCACCCTCCTCTCCTTCTTCCTCGTGGCATTCACATCATTCGTTCAATCAGTCAGATACTTCCTCCATGCCAACTACCTATTGAGCATGCCAGATTCCGACATACCCGTGTCCTACATGCAGAAATCGGTGATAAGGGGCAGCAATTTCTGGTCTCTCGGGCTTAGAGCACTCTATTTTGCCACCAGCTTGTTGCTGTGGATTTTTGGACCAATTCCTATGTTTACTTGCTCGTTGTGTATGGTTGTGGCCCTGAATTTCCTTGATAGCAATTCGACCCCATTGCACAAGTATCCGCCTCTAAGTAAAGGCCAAAAGAAAAGGCAGAGCGGGCAGCAGAACGGTGAAATTCTGTTCACTGAGCCCATGTCCGCCCTATCTTTGAATACGTGCTGAGGATGTTATTGTCAGTGCTTCATTGGTGCTGGGCCTACTTCAGCCTACTGGGAAGATTATTTTTAAGTGAATGCATGTGTTCTTCGAATTATGGCTACAATAATTATATGATCCAGCGCATAAGGATAAATGGTATCCTCCGTGTACCCATTTGGGCAAAAGTTATTGGGAACATTCATCTAATGGGCCCCATGGTAGATGGACCACGCCACAATAGACTCCCAATGGGAAATCCCAATTCGGGCTTGTTTGGGTGCCATGTAAAAATGAGTTCATCCCATTTTAGTCAATTGAAATAATGTACAAGAGATCATCTCTTTTTTCAATAAGGATTAAGAATAATCTTGATAACCAACAATCATGTTCTTAAACACATAATTGCAATTAACTAAAATGAGATGAACTCATCTTTAAGTGGTACCCAAACAGGCCTAATCAAATGATCCCATCAACCGATTTTGTGGCCAGGTCCATCCGCCATGGAATCTATTGGATCAATGGCCTGGATCAACTATGCATGAACCGAAGACCCGAGGACACTGTACTCCAGGGATCATATAATTCCTCCTACGACTATTATCAAAGTTTGCAGCCTACCACAGAGATAAATAAACAAATGCTTCTAAATAAGCTAATTGATAGCATAATACAAGAGATGTGATGGACTACTGCTTTGAGAACGAGGAAAATGGCATGAACAAGGACTCGCATGCTAAAGACTTGAATAAATAGTGGTGTACGAGGTGGGGAAGGGAACTGAACCTCTTGATGTTCTTTGTTGATGATGCCGCTTTTCGCTTTTTTTATTTTTATTTTTTTAATAATAACTTTAATTGCTTATTGAGTCCCATCTGAACCTTGCTGTTCACCATCGCCATTCGATCTCGTGTCATCCACGGGAGCTGTAGTTGAAGCACTAGTCGTGCTTGGCTGCTCACTGCCTTTGCTAGATGTTGCGTTGTCTGCAGAGGTTTCCATGAAGGAATTGATGGCAAGCTGGCCAGAATAGAGCACCAAGCCGACCCCATTGATGCCGAAAATAAATGTCGCAAGATAGCACAGCCCGTTCACGATAGTCCTGCAAGGAGTAGATGCTATGTTTGTGAGGATTATAGAAATTGGAAGGGAATTTGCATCAGAAAAGAGAGTTCAAGAGGTGCACCTAATCGTTATTGTTATCTGCCGAACCTGTGAAGCAGAGGAAGTGATTCGTAAGAAACACAGGAGATCAATTGCATGACACGTCCAGTCTTTGTTTGAACATTACGTGCTGGTTAGCAACTCTGACAAGTCGGGCCCATGGTTCGATAATTTTGCATCTGATTGTGGATACTATGCCCCAAAAATATCCCAGTTTAGAAGATCTTAGCGACCAATTGCAAGAATTTTTTTCATTTGAATGTGGATCATTGTTGTGTTTCTCTTCTACAAATCTATCTATAGGCCACAAATTGAAAGGCTACAGTTACCCTATGGAGGGGATTTCTGGAGTGTAATCCATCCATATCAACCAATGCTCTGGATTACTCAACTATGGACCCGCTTGTCAGAGACTTAGAATCAAGACCTCACAATAGTTGTGCCAAGCACAGGGCATGTATCATATAGCTCCTCTCACATAAAAGCATAAGGGATATAGCCAATATAAATTTCAAACCCAATATTGATAATGATATTTGAAAAAGAAAAAGAAAAAGAAAATATTTTTAGATAAAGAGAAGTTAACAATGATCAATTTCAAAAACAAATATGCAGAAGCTATACATTTTTAAAAAATCAATAAATTAAAATGATAAATGTAAAAGAAGAAGAAAGAAAGAAAAGGATCACTCTTCCAGAAGTCCAGACTAAGTACAATATACAATTATCTAACAAGCAATGTCCTAACGGTCGGACCCACCACGATGACATGTGCATGCATACTGGAACAACACTAAATTAGTTAAAATTGACATTGATATAGATGATACATACGCTATTCCTATATTCTGGCACATGCCAGTTTATGACCTATCCAAAATGTGATCTGATACTCTATTGAATCGACTTGCAATAACTAGATAACTAGTTCAACAAAGCAGAAATGCCAAAATTGTAATAATTTAGTTGGTAACCATATTAAGATACTGGGCTACAAATTGCAGTTATGTTACTTTTAAGCAAGGTATTCAATATCGGTAAGGGTGCCTACAATGGCCACTGTAATTACCATTACGATATGGGCCATAACGGCCATTTAAAAAACTCTATCAGCCCCTGTTATGGGATCGTAATGGCCATTACAGGCCATTTTTTCCCATAACAGCCTTATGGCCGTGTAATGCATAACGGTTACCACCATTACCGTTATGTAACATATGTCATATAAACATTTTTTAATACCTTGTTTCAAGTTGGGGGTGGAAAGAATGTAATTGTCATTTGTGGACTACTTCATTATGAATGCCAAATCCAAGCATGATGAGGAAATATATAGGCATCCTGATGTGTCATCATAAGCAAGCAGGGTCCATAGCTTGGTGGACCAGATTGTTGATGCTCTGCACAAACCATCGATCGAAGCTGCACCATCGACCAGGTTTGAAGATCCCAACCCTATACCAATCATCCAATCTTTGGCATTTTACTGGACAGTTTCTGTGTTCTCATTTGACTGTCCATCTGTATGCCTCTGATATAATGGTCAGGAAAACTTACAATTAAATAAATTATCGACGGATCTCCAATCCATAATAGGGCCCTATCAGATTAATTGTCCGGATCTCCTATCCATGGGCCCCATTCGTACAGACAGGCACATTCCACTTTATTGAGCTAAGTATCGCAATTCATTTCAATAGTGCAATTCACCACCTTGAAGGATTTGTACAAATAATGCACCAGAACCAGCCAAGATATTATCAACACCGGAAAATTCTAATTTGGGTTATTTGAATTAGGTAGAAATCTGCGGATGAACCACAAAGAAACCAATACCCAGAACTAAAAACAAACAGAAGAACTACAAAATAATAATAATAATAAATAATTAAATAATTAAAAAAACAATAAAAGAAGAAGAAGCAGTGAACTGACCGATAAGTTATCTGAGATGGTCTGGCGATTGAGGGCCGCTTCGATCGTGGTCGTGAACTTGTAAAGAACGAGCGCAATCACCCCGGCAGACAGCCCGCCCAGCAACGCCTGGACAGGTGAAGGTGGAGACCCGGGTTCGATGGAGACGGACTGCATTGCCTTCAAGCTATCTAATGCCTCGTCCTTCAGACCCTTCTTCTCCATGCCTGATGATCGGAATTTCTAAAACAAGCAAAAACCAATTAGAATTATCCGGAAAAAAATTAAAGAGGGTATGGAGAAGATCAACGGCTACCATTTCCTTGGCGCGTCTGGCCCGGCGACGGAGGGAGCGGAAGAGGAAGACGGAGATGGCGCCGGTGAGGAGGACGCTGGTGGCTACTTGGAGAGGAGACGGGTCGTAGGGATTGCCGAAGAGAGGGGAAGAAGAGGAGGAAGGAGGGGGGAGTTGGATGGGGCCATCTTCGTCTTGGGATGTGGTGGGAGGTTCTGGGAGCTGAGCGAGCAGCGTTTCGGGTCCGGTTTGGAGGTGGGCCCGGAAGGAGTGATGGAACGTGGTGATGGTGGTGGTGGGCCTGAAAGAAGGAGAGGGTAGCGGCCGGTGAGAGAGAGGAGGGAAAGGGAAATGAAGAGATTGCTGCTGCAACACCAACATCTCCACTCTCTACTCTGCTCTAATCCCCTCTGCTCTCTCTCTCTCCCTCTCTCTTTCTCTCTCTATTCTATCTTTTCTGTTTTTGTTCCGATGGTTAACTACCATTTTTTTGTTGTGGTGTCTCATCAACCGTACACGTGGCAAAGTTTAACGATCAAGACCGATCTATCCGTGGGCTTGTGGATATACCTTTTGAATAATATTGACTTTGTGATTTCACTGAGAAAGAATTTGAAAGCTGACCACTATGATTTGGACAGTCGGATTGCGTACTGTTACTTATCGTACTGAGTAAACTCTGTGGGTCCACCGTGAATTTATGTTCTTAGGGGCCACAAGCTGTTATTTGTTTTTTATTCCTTCATTCAGGTCTGTATGACCCAATCAACAGGTTAGATGTCAAATAAAAATTACAGTGGACCCTGAGGTTTTTAATGGTGGACATTCTATCAATACTGTTTTCCTGTGGTGTGGTTCACCTGATATTTAGATCCACTTCATTTTTTTCATCAAGCCCTAAGATGAATGATATGGAAAAAATTGGATAGACGGCGTAGATAAAACATATACATCATTTTGGGGCCCATAGAGCACCGACAGCGTCGCAAGCCAAACCCCTTCGGTGGATCAGACGCTAACTTAAAAGTGGCAGTGAACAGGGCTATCAATGGGCTCGGGCTTAATCTCAGAATTCAGGAGCCTGATTGTGAATAGGGCCGGATAGGCTTAACGACCTGAAATCCCATATATCCGGCCCAGCCCGTAGGTTTTTCCTATACCTAATTTTACTCCATTTTCTTTCATTCTCTCCCTTATCATGAACAAGCCACACCAAAATATCAATTATCCATGGAAATATTCTTGGCTGGAGTTGAGGCGGACTCAGGTCAGGCTTGTATAAATGTCCCGGGCCAAACTGAGGCTGGACTATTTCATGTCATGGGCCTGGGCCGGATCTGGGCTAAGGTTCAGAATAACAGGGCGGACTTGGACATAGCTCGGCCCGGCCCTAACTCAGACCATTGAGGAATGACAGCCGTAGCAGTGTTAACCATCAAAGTAGTGTTGACGTTGAGTTAGTGTCGCTTGATACTTGACCAGCATCTTTGTTTAACTATTTCATCCACCGACACAGACGTCCATTTGACTGCAATCTGGACCGTCCAAATGGTGGGCCTCGCCGTGGATGCGAAATATCACGAAATTGACTGATTGAACGACATTAATCAATGGGTCTAGCGACCATATATATTACAGCCGTCCATGTTAGGGGTATGCTCAACGTCTACGGTGATGACTCTGACACGCACCACACGACCTCCGCTTGAAAACGGTGGTAAACTCTCACCGACTAGCCATGCCTTATGTCTTAGTCTTACAATGAAATGGTTTGTCCCATCAAGTATTTTTAGCGTGTGGTCCATCCACTGTAGGCTCTAACATGCCAATGGTCAGATTCACTTAGCCGTGGGCCCACTTTTACCTTATTCGACGGCTCGTAGCCTCTTCATCAATTCAAGAAGATGTGCCTTTTTAACTCATTGGTAGCGTGTGGCCATCATAAGGCACGAGTAATAAGCTCAAATCCAATGTGAAGAGTTTTTTCAGTCTTCAAATTTTTGAAGGGTCCAACTTAGGAAGAATCATGAATAGAGAGCTCTTTATCCTAATGGGCCTATCATAGTAGACCCGAGCCTGGGCCCGGCCTAAAAGTAGGGCCCACCAGGTGCGATCCTTGCCTGACCATTCATCAAGGGTTAGTTGGTGTACTTGGCTCTTGTGTGCAAAGTCCAAAAGACTTTAATCAAGTGGGGCCCACTACGCAAGTCAAGATGGTTTGGTTCACTCATCACATGGGGGTAATTCTATATGTAAGATTACATTAATTATCCATTTTTTATTTTTTATTTTTTCATACACTTGTGACCCATCTGGTGACAAAACCGACCTGATTTTCTGAATTAGGGTTTACTGTCTCCCTCCCTGATAAACGGCCTGGTCTTGTCCACGTATGCTGCATCAGCATCTGTACCGCGAATCCAGCAAGCACATCTCATTTCTCAACACTGAAAATACCCATATGCACACTTATAAAAGGTTGATTTTTATTTTATTTTAAGATTGGAAACACAAACACCACATTCCAAGCGTTGAAAAGGTTGGCCATCATTCATCACGTAGACCACACCATAGCAAATAACTGCAGGCTAATGCATTGATTCAATAAACATGTGTGGCCCACCTGATGATCAGGGCCAACCCTTTCTACTGCTTTAAGGCTAGGTACGGGCGGGCCTGGGTTGGTTCAGTTCGGGTGAGTTGACCCATGAGGCTTTTGGACCAAACTAGGCCCGGACTAAGTTGTAAGAACTCTATAAGGTGGGCCGTGTTGTTTAAAGGTCTAGATTATCCTGAGGGTTGGATAATATGATCGGATGTACTAGTGGGCTCGTCGACATGTGATGTATCTAGAATTCGTATAGGGGTGAAATGCTAACATTGTAACTCATACAGTATCTCAATGTGACTGGGATTTCAAATCTTGTGCAGCCTTGGAGAGGAGTTTTTGCTGAGTCCCCAAATCCAACACCGGCCCACATAAGCTCAAGCCCATCGCATCGTCTCTAAAGGGTGCAAGGAAAGGAAGACCTCACCGTCCCATTTTCACAGCGATGGCATCGGAGCAAGGCACGCCATCTCCTTCTTCAGATCTCCATATCCAATGCACAATAGATCATTTAGCAATTCCGCATCCAGATCTAATATAAGTTCCATAACGGACCTAAAATAGTAGCACATAACCATAGCCTAGGCCTATAAGCTGGACCGAGAAGGGTACTGCCAAGCCCAGCAAGCTCTAGGTCAATCTGATC
This sequence comes from Magnolia changhungtana, assembly GCA_030180095.1. Classification (NCBI taxonomy): domain Eukaryota; kingdom Viridiplantae; phylum Streptophyta; class Magnoliopsida; order Magnoliales; family Magnoliaceae; genus Magnolia; species Magnolia changhungtana. The sequence continues at coordinate 7,877,548 of JASAUF010000272.1, read as the reverse complement.
TTGGCCCAAAGATTCAAGGCCCAAACCCAACTAAACCCAAATGGGTCCAAGTAGTGGAACTTAATCCTGGACCAACCATAATTTGACCATAAACCTATGTGTGCTGAGTCGGGTCTATTTGGATAGCTGGAGTTCGTTGGAATAGAAAACACTTTTATCTAATGAGATATTTTCTAAAGAATCATTAAATAATTATTATTTTATCAATATTCATAGGAAGCTTTTTGGTCTTTATGGGCTTGGATAGAAGGTCAGTGCATGACGGTCTAAGGTAAGTAGGTGTCGGTGGGCATGCATGAGTGGTCCATGTCATGTGGACTGGGATCCTGTGCAACACTTGCTTTCAACAATGCGGTGAGATGTTTATGTAAAAATCCACTCCGTTTATGTGTTTTGATGGCCCTGGGGCAAGAATCAGTGAGATCCACAGCTCAGATCGCCCAAACAACTTGAAACAATCTGGAAGGGATGCTAACGATACGTTTATGTGTGGGGCCACCATGATTTTTATCTTTCATCAAACCCAGTAATTAGGTTTAAATCTTCAGGATGAAGAGGATTAAGTGGGCCTGATACAAAATTCAGGCAGGCAACACCACTGGAACTTAGCGGTTATGGAAGCTATTTTACACTGCTCTTGTTGGTGTGGCATGTATGAGTTTTAAATTAGGCTTATATTTTGTATGTAAGGTCCAAATAATGGTTCTCACCTGATGGACGGAGCAGATTTTACATACATAACATGGCTGAGCCAACAGAGCTAGGTTGTTTAACTGGTGTATAAAACAGGTGTTGTAGAGAATTCCAGTCAGATTTTGAGCATAACATGATATTCATGCGGACATATGGGCCCTGAGGCCAAACCCCAGCTAGATCCACAGCTCAGATGGGCCAAACCATACCGAACAATCAGGATGGAAGCCGACCATAGGTTTGTGTGTGGGCCCACCATGGTGTTTATCTTTCATCAAACACGTATTCAGGTTTAACTTTTAAGATGGAGAGGATAAAAGATTGGACCGTTACAAAACTTGGACGGCCACGCCATGTGAACTTAACGGTTCTCGAAGCAATTTTACACCGTTTTGGTTGGTGTGGCCCTTATGCATTTTAAATCAGGCTTATATTCTGGATATACCGTATAAATAAAGGTTCTCACCTGATGGACGGAGCAGATTTTACATATATGATGGGGTGGACCCAACACAGCTAGGGCGTTTTACTTACTGTGGAAAACAGGCGTTGTAGACGATTCCGTTCCTGTCACATTGATTTTGGACAGAACCTGGACCTCGGAGAGTCAGGCCTACAATATAGGCTTGTCCCAGAAGTGTTCATGATGGACCCAAAATGTAGGTGTCCTCGATCTAAAACCGTTCATCACCTACATTTTCAGTGAATTGGGGTTGTTCATCAGACCCCCTGGCCCAGAGATCTCTCTGATCGGCCACATTCGAATTAATGGCTACAAAAAAGTGTCAAGAGTGACGGTCCATGTTGGATGATGAAAAATGTATTATATCCAACGGTTGGGATCACACAATCAAATGTTTCATTTGGGCTTCAACCCGTAGCACTGTTAGGCCCATCATATCCACCCCAGATGTCGTGGTTACAGAGACCCTGTTATAAGGACCCCACATGATATAATTCTCATTTTTGAAGACGTTCACATGCAATTGAGCTAAAACCTAGGATTGTGATTGGCTGGGACTGAATCAAGGAGACAGCCTGGCTGGGACTGAATCAAGGAGACATGCAATTGAGTTATCTAATAAAAGTGTCGAAATATTTCAATGTGACAGATAGTTTTTAATTTTAGGCCATCATATAAACGGCTTGGATTGCATACAAAGGACCCCAGTCCAAGAACTGAAGTGCCGGTCCTTTTGATAATCATGCAAAAATGAAATATAACAGTGTATTTTGAGTTCCACAGCCCTGGCTGACCGGGAGAGTTTTTTGTCTACTATTTTTTCGACACAAATACTATATCGGCACTTGATCCCATGATCTCAACGTTGAAGTCGGGTCCAGATCATGTTCTCTATGGCCAGGACCAGATCCAATTGGGTTGAGATACCTAATGGTTCTTTGGACTTTGGTTTTGAGTTGGGTTGGATCGACTCGAAGCCTTACGCAAGTTTTGACGTGACTCAACTTAATATTTAGTAGAAAAGATTGTAGGTATGTTAAGAGTAGGAATCAATCAATAAATATGTGCATGATTGAGTTTGTGGTTGGTTGGTAGAAGTTCTTGCCTATAAGGAGAGGATGTGGGATTTTGAAACCTCTGTCAACAAAAACCACGTTGACTTTGACCAGGTGGATGACTTGGCCCAAGTCACTAGTCACTGGAGTGCCACTTGGCTGACCGTGGGGCCCACCTTGATGCATTCATTGTATATTCATGCAGGCAATCGGTTTGGTTTTTTGCTTTTTTTTTTTTTTCAGCTTATTACAAAGCCTGATTCAAAAAATAAACAAGTTAAAAATTCCACAGTGGACCACCGGACAGGAAATAGTGGTCATTGAATGCCCACCGTTAAGAGTTTCCCAGAGTGCCCCACCATCCAACCTGTTGATAAAGTCAAATATACGGTTGAAAAAAAAAACAAATATCACTTTGATCCAAAACCCTTGTGGCCCACAATGTTTTTAACAACCAATGAATACTGTTTCGTGTGGTGTGGTCCACATAAAATTTTATCTTCTTTTTAGGACTAGGCCCTGTAATAAATTGATAAAACAAATAGACAATGTAGATATACAATGAATGCATCAAGGTAAGTCCATGGCCAAGGTTGCACTCAAATCCTCAGTTCTAACTCTCAACCCAGAGTTGCATCCGAAAAATAAAGAAATTTTCGGTATATTATATTGCAACGGAGAGACCCTATTATAAATATAGTATAACCTAAAATAAAATAAACATTGTTACAGGAAGATCCGAGCCCCTCATAGTTCTGAGGGTCAATCCAGATTTTGTCATCAGCAAACATGATTTAGAAAATTATTATATACGCTCAGGTACAAGATTAATTATAAATCAAGAATCTATTTACATATTATACAATCTAAATATTAATTAGTGCTTAATAAATCCTACCCTGCAAAGAAAGAGTCAACAGGAGCAAGTGTCAATCCACTAGAAATCTGGTTAAGTGGAGTTGACTCAGCCGCATTTCGGGAGGTGTTTGCCAGTTTTAGAACAATGAATTAGATCACGGACAGGTGTTGCTTTGACACGTGTGTAACTCATCAAACCTGGTTCCATTGCTAGAACAGGCACGTGCAAAAAGCCCGAGTACATGCTCCGGATGTGCTAGCATGCACGATAGGTCATCCAATCCATCCATGAGAACAACACTATATTGAATGAGGTTGATCAAATGGTCAGGTGGACCACAGTTTGTAGAATCAATCATGCTCTAGAAAACTTGGATGAGGTTTTCTAACCCATCCTCCTGTTTCTAATATTGGGGCCACATGCTTATTGGACTAGATTTTATTTTTGGGAAAGCATTTACTGATGGGTTTTTTTTGACCCATCTTCGATCAATCAAGAGCCCTGCTCGACTGGTCGAAGGCTGGTGGTCGACCGGTCGAAGGTTTGAGTCGTAACTTCGACTCAAAGTCCAGCGAGTAATTTTGCTGTTTTTTACTATAGCTAGGACTGGTCGAAGGAATGTTCGACTGGTCGAAGGGGACCTACGACTGGTCGAAGGAATATTCGACTAGTTGAAGGTTACGCAGTTTGTTCCACGATTTTACGCGAAACTGCGGATTTAAGTCCTTTCGCAACAGGGATGCGGAAAGGAGTTTCTCAAAACTATAAAAGGGGTTGCCTAGGGTTTTTCTAGGTACACACGTACAGCAAGAAGGTTTCCTAAAGCTTTGCAAGGGATTTGCTAAAGGGTTTAGGGCTATCAAAGGTGAGAGAGAGGGAGAAAGAGAGAGAGGAAGCTTATAAAATGGAGGTTCTGCTCGTGGAGGTTTTCTACTGTGCAATCTATATCTCAGCGCTTCTATGTCCTCGTAATCGGTTAAATCTCTCCGTTTTCTCTATTTCTCTTATTGTTTATCCACTCCTGCGTGAGTAAAGAAGATTGTAACGTTCTACTTCATAGTGGATTGTTGATCTGGACGAGGTCCCGTGGTTTTTACCTCTTTGAGGGTTTTCCACGTAAAAATCTCTTGTGTGATGTGTGATTGATGCTTTGATTTATTTCATTGCTTCATTATCCATAATTTTGGTTTGTTTCGAGAGGCTAGATCCTAAGGTTTGTACAAGGCATCCCAACATTTACAAGGTGGGACCCACCTAATGGGGAGTGGTTCGGACGTGGGACCCACCTTGATGCATATGCTCTTTATTCACACTATCTATCAGTTTTTCCAGCTCATTTAAGGCATGGTTATAAAAATGAAGCAGATCCAAATCTGATCAATTGGAACACATGACAGGAAATGTGGTGATGGACTATTAATAGCTTTATGTTGGCCGCAAAAGTTTTGGATCAAGGTGATATTTAATTTTTTCTCCTTTATTCAGACTTGTGCAGCCTTATCAACATGTTTAATGACAACTAAACATTATAATGGGCCTTAGGAAGTTTTTAATGGTGGTCATTCAATGACCATTGTTTCCTGTAGAGTGGTCGACTTGGGATTTGGATTTGCTTAAATTTTTTAGATCAAGCCGTAAAATGAGTTGGAAAAATTGATGGTTGATGTGGTTATACAACACATACATCGAGGTGGCCCCATGGTCAGGGAAACACCCACTACAATGTACCCAAGTGACATCCGATCCGATCCCAAGGTTGATCTGATCTCACACATGTGACATGCTAGTACATGTATGGCATGTACACTGGCTTTTATTGAACGCGAATGTGCACTTAGCAAAGCCCTTTAATAACATATAATATTATTATTACAATTAATTGACCTAAGTTAACATGATTTTAAGCAAATGATGGGTCCCACCGGAAAAAAAAATGGACCTAATCGGACATCATTTTACTCGGCGGATGCGAACTAAACCTCACTAGACCCATTTTAACTAGGTACAAAATGGTAGAATCCAGTATGATCCAATTTATAGATGGGTCCAAGAAAATGGAGCCAGATATGCTCAAATTGGGTCAAGTCCATTAGGTATCCAACGGCCCAGGATAAAGGGAAAGAAAGAAAAGGATCATTATGTTGGTGCTCAGTTTGTGTATAATGTATGCTGGTGTGCCAAAATTGATAAGCGGTTCGATCCAAACTAATCAACTTTGACCCAAGCACTGAAATAAATAGTTTCGTCTAATATGAGCATATATGACCAAATTATATATGAGAAGATCAATTGTTTATTCAGCCACTTACAAAATTTTATAATGATCAAATAATAATCATAGGGTGGAGTTCTTCCTCCAAAGATAGGCTGCTTTGTGCATTTCACAAAAAATGGGCTTTTAAAAAACTATGTAATATTGGATAAAGGTTGAATATAACGCATGAACATAGATTTAGATTACAACTAAACACTAGAGCTAAAAATTATCACTATTGGATTATCGATACTTATATGATAAGCTAAGATAAAGTAAATTGATATATTTATTTGGTTTGATTGGATTTGTAAATGATCGATGATAATTGCTCTATAGATTTTCTCTATTATATGTAGAGTTCTGCAATGTAGCTTATTCTTCCAAATGTTTCTTTTATTACTGCAATGGCTGCAATAGTTGAAAAGTTTCTTTAGATTCTTTATGTTTTCCTTTTAGTGATTGTTTTTCTTCTATTAGTCAAGTTCCGTCTCTCAATTATCTTATGTATCTTGAATTGATTAACTGTGTTTCTCTCTTCGCTTGTTTACCTTTTGGATAAATCAGCTGCATTACTTTATCGACTATCTAATAATATGTATGATTGGATTTATGTCAATTATGATTTTGCAAAAAAACACTCCAAGTATTTGGAAGATATTTTTATACACCATCTATTTCTCGTGCAATGCCACGTGTATTCTTCTATTAACTTTTTTTAAAACGTCCAGAAATAGGGTACAACACCGCACATACAAATAATAATGTGTTGTAACTCCACAAATGGATGTATAGAATCCTCCCATACCTTCAACACATAGAAATTGTCCATACACGTGAGATCCAGCCAATGGAAAAACTTTGGACCACTGTCCCCTTTGTCCGATTCTAATGCAGCAGTCTAAATAGGTCATTGTCGATCTGTAAAGGGAACCCTAAAGTGGGCTAATCTATCCTTTCCCTTGTTTGGCATTCTGGACTCGAACTCCTTATGGTGAAAGGCTACTTTTTCATATTGCACATATAGGACGATCCTACCCGTTCAGTTAATTGACCTTTTCACAATGCAGGTTATTTCCAATATTCCCTTCTAGTGACTTTTTATAGTTCTCCAATCTAATGGTCGAGATTAAGCGTGGCCTATTTTTAGGGCGAGCAGGACCTTTACGTGGCCCAAAGATTATTTATTTATTTTATTTATTTTCTTTCTTTCCTTTTCCTCTTGTTTTTCTGGTTCATATCAAGAAATCATGGTTATGTAAGATGTGCCTGTTCCTTCATCTAGGGATGGGCCACTGGACGGGCTGGATCGTCAGGTTAGTTGTGTATGTGCCCCACTTAAAGCCCGATCAATCAATGGGTCGGGCCTGGGCCTAAGTTTTCACTTATTATTTTATGGAGGCCAAACCCAAGCCCAGACAGAAACCTGTTCGTGATGTTAGTCACCTGTGCCCCTGGCCACAGGAAGTTCCTATGTTCAGAAGCTATCTGGAGACCACAGAGATGCCAGTGACAAATCCACTCCATCCATCAGTTTCTATAGATCACAGTATGTAACAATCCAAATATCAGATAGATTCAAAACTCTAGTGGGCCACATCACACGAAAAGTGAAACCAGAAATGTCCACTGTTGAAACCTCCTTGGAGGCGACAATGATGTTTATATGCCATCCAAACTGGTCATAGAGTTATTACCACCCAGATAAACAGTATTCACAAATATCATCCTCATACAAAACTTACGTGTCCCCCACAAAGTTCCCAATGGTGGTTGTTCAATCCCATTTATTTCATGTAATGTGGCCCACCTAAGCATCTGATATGCCTCATTTTTGGATTTCTGTCTTATTGTTGTCTTAAGAAACTGATGGACGGAGTGGATTTGTCAAGGGAATCTATAGGCCCCACATAAATTCCAACCAGGGGAACCTCAGGTGCCCGCGGGCACAGGCAAGTCACGTCCGTTAATCGGGATGCCGGGTTTGGGTTGAAACAAAGCATGCCGGGTCCAGTCCAGCCTGACCGTTGCCACCTTTATCCTTATCTTAAGAAAAATATCTAGATGCGCGGTTCAATGATGTTCTTTGAATTGTGGGCCCCACCATCCGTGTGGGCAGGTGGAACGTGGAGTTGTATCTTTTTCTTTTTCTTTCCCTTTCTTTCTTTTTGCTTTCTTTTGCTGAACTAGAGAATCTAACCGTTCATTTGCACTCACTAATTAGTACGCAGGCAAAGTTCAATCATCATGATTTTACGCTAATATTCCATCCATGGGATGACTCTTTACATCAGTGGTCCTGATCACTGTATAAGTCACCACGTGTCATATGGAGATGATCTGATCTGATTCACTGGGTCAACACGCACCGAGTCAAATCTTTATGCTGCCATAGTTCTCCAGATTTCCAAACCGCCCAACCGAGTTTTGACTCTGGTTTCCTCGTATTTAATTTGCTGGAGTCGTTCTGCTGGAACGTAGGTTAATATGCGGGCACTCGGAAATCGTACACGTCTTATATTAAGAACTAGTTAGAGTAGGTTAACGTGATTTATATAAAATACGTGTGCTGTTTTGAGATTAAAAAATAAATTTCTTAACAAATAATAGGTAAGACATATCCAATAATGCAAGTCAATGTCTAAGTGACCGATGAAGAAGCAATGGTAAAGTAAAGAAATAATTATAGAACAAATGACAAAGGGAGAGAGGAAGCCAAGTAGTGGCAAACGACTCTGGCAACTGTTATAACCTGAGAATGATCTAGATGACCGGATTAAGAATATAAAAATCAAAGAAATTCAATAATAAAAATCATATCATACCAACTCAATCAAACTAAACATTACATTTCTATTATACTTTCAATTACCAGCTAATTTGCATTTCATAGTGCAATCCTTTACTTTCCATGTTAAGCAAATTACATTTCTTAGTGTAATTTTTTAATTTCAACTTAATGTTTACATTTCGTAGTTTAATCTTTAAGTGGTAATCAAGTAGTTGCTAATCTTAGCTATAATTTGAATATACGCTTGCACGTTAGATATAATTCTTCATTCAAAAATGTGCTCTGCAATTGTTCTCCACAATTGATGGTAAGAATCCCTTCCTCATTTTTATTTACCTGTATCAAAAGTACTTTTATACGGAAGTCAAATGTGTAACTCGTTATTAGATGACAAACTTCATCCTTTGAATATCGCATGATCCTATTTATATGTTGAACGAGTGGTAGAATAGATGACCGTTCTTATTAGATCTCAATTATTCACTGCCCGTCTATTTATCTAAACATTTGGTGTTATAGTTGTTCGGTTTAAATTGTGCCCCAATTTCAATTCTAGCATGCCAGCAAACATATAGTCAAAAATAGAACCATGCAACAAACAAACAATATCACAATCAAACTGTCTAAATTGGTGCCATGATGATAGATAGCTAACCTTCTAAAAGCTAAACTCACTAAACGATCCTAACCTCTAATTTATCGCCATTAGTTTGTTGAATTTAGATTGTTAACTCATTTTCATTTTCATTGTCCATTAAATGTCACCGTTCAAACAGTTAGGAAATCAAATAAGTGTAGTTTCTGGCTTAAGAGACATCAAAATTGGGACCCACGATCTGGACAGCCTATATTCAATTCCTTAGTAACTGAAGGTGTCACCATCAGTCCCTGCCGAAACAGCAGAGTTCATTTCTGCTACTCGACAAGAGCGGGTCAGATGACGAAGGGGCCATGCAGTGCACGTGCTAAAGCAACACACCTATGCAAGATCAGGGCAATTCATCTGGTGGGGGTTATTAGCGAAAACGTGGCAGTACAAAAATCAAGCTAGTCCGGTCATGAAGTGTTGATATTTACATTTGATTGTGTTTGGCTTGTTTGGGAGTGTCCATTTGAAATCCCCTAGATTTAGAGCCCCTGAATTTGAACCCCATTGATTTAAAATCCACCTATTTTGTTTCACATCCTAAATTGGGAATCAACTTTAATCCAAAAGTAGTTACTTATGATATATTTATAAGGGTTTGAATTTAATTACTAAATCAACTTTAATATATCTAATTGGTGAACCTAGGTAATGTTTGACATAATGGTTGTAATAAGCCCGCCAAAATATATGCTTTTCTTGAAAATGATGAAATTCTAAGTCTCAAATGGGCCACAAGCATAAGACCATGTCCGAGTAGCTAATGAACTGTTTTTAACCATTAACTTACATGGAAAATGTTTGGACAGTGTTGATCATTATATTAAAGTAATTATGGTGATGCAATTAATAATCTAATTGTTTTGGGATATCATTAATGGGCCATGTGCCCGATAGAGGAATAGTCTAGTGACACACATGTTACACGTGTAACTTTTAAAAGGATTTTAGATGTAATCCAAACTTTCACCTTTGATTTCAAACTCGTCTTTAAGGGGATTTGAAACCCCAGTTACTCTATGGTGAGTTTGAAATTCACTCTAATCCCCCCAAATCTATGGTGCAAAACGACCCATTGGTTTTTTTAAATTTTATGTGTAATGCAGAGTAAATAAGCTACGAAGGTTTCAACTGTGGATAACACTGTTCCTAGTGTTTCCTGTTGTGTGCTCCACTTGAGCATTGTATGATGAGCTCAACGTATTGAATAACTGGACACGTACACCCAGATCCATAGCTCAAGTGGTAGACTGAGTGGAAGATACCTCATTTCAATACTGAGGTCTTGGTATCGATTCCAGGAGGGGGTGGCTAACACTAAATCGTGGACTGACAATGGGTGTACTAACATGCTAACAAAAAAAAAAAAAACTCGGTACTTATTCTGTTTCCCTTATAAATGTGTCATTTAACAGGCATTAATCAATATTAAATAAGCAATGTACTGGAAAAGAAAAAGGGAAGATGGTTTGGACGTCTCTTGTTACTGTTTTGCTGCTGGCGTTTGTATGTTTCGATCCTGGAAAGACATCGTCGATAAAAGCTAAGCTCAGCAGGAGAGTAAGGAAAGAGAGAAAGAGAGGCTCCTCATGGCACGTGACAAGGACCACTCTCTTTTGATTTGGCAAAATCGCGTTCTGATAAAGCCGAATGTCGCTGCCACGTGTCTGGGCCCACTTCAGAGAGACCGTAAAAATATCAGTAACCCATAATTTCGTACCGCGTGGTTTCCGAGAGTCGAGACCAGCTAAGATTTCGGAGGTACTCCCTCAATTACGAATACGCCCTTCTAAACAAGAGGACGTTTCGTTTTCTACTTTTATTTATTTTATTTTATTTTTGTGTTCTTTCTCTCTTGTCCTCGCTACGATCGGCAACTTGCGCAGGCAGAGACACTCGCAAAGGGACAAAATCTCCTTCTTCGCAATTTCTCGTATTGGTATTTTCTCGTCAGATTTAAATATTTGAACTTTTTCTCGAGATGTTATTAGAAAAATCCAGCTGGAATTAAAATACTAAAAAAAAAACTGTTATAATTAAATAATTATATTTGGAAAGTTTGAATATATGAGTGTAACATGATTTTCAAAAATAGAGAGAGAGAGAGAGAGAGAGAGAGAGAGAGAGAGATTTAGAGAGAATTAAAAAATCTGGGCGGTATTTGATATAACGGACACTCACCGGATTTGAAAGCATGCATTTGTGCGAGATACAGGGCCCTTTAATAGGCAGGCCTTGATCAATTATTTGAACCTGAGTTTAAGTTAAGATAATTCAAGTCCTACCATAACTGGATAAGCCGGCTATTACATTTTAGGTTTCCTTTGGCACTTTGAATTCATGGAATACCCTGGATTCCCTTTTGATTCAAAAATAATTATATATTTAAATTCTGTAGTATATTTAAAGGAGTTTGAATTTAATTATTAAATCAACTTTAATATTTGTAATTAGTTGCGTACATGTAACTTTGACACAATGATATATACTTCAGTAAACATGATGAAATTCCAAGACTAGAATGAGCCACAAACATAGGATTACAACCCAGCGGTCAATCCACATTTTTTAAAACATTGATTTACATGATTACTGTTTGGCTACTTTGATGATTCTATTGATTTTAGTGATGCAATTAATAAAATGATGGTTTTGAGTATCATCAATGTTGATGTAAAAAACTTGACGCTCCTCCTCCGATCGTCGCCTGCGCAAGAAAGACAAAAGAGGGGAACCTAGCTAGAGCTGGGGAACCTCCAATGCTTAAGTCAGAGACTGGGCCAAGAAGGAGGAGGTTTTGAGGTATTTTCTACGTACCTTTTACCGTAGAGGTTTCCTGTTTTTATAGGAATGGGAGGGTCCCATCGTGTAGGGATTTTCTTCCTGACATCTAGGAGATTTGATTTCAATCCGTTTTTGGTTTCCATCCGATCCCGAGAATCTCGGGATCGAGGATCCTTTTACGAGATTTTCAGGACAGCGTTTTTATTCATACCGTCTCTTCCTTGCTTGGCTCGGTCTTAACTGACTCTGTGGATGAGTTAGTCTCAGCCAGCTTTTAGGATAGAGCTATTCACCTTCTGTCAGATAAAGCGGAATCAATTTCAAGCCGATGTCCTTCTTCAATCCAATAGCTGACATTATAACCGACCTAATATGAGTCGGTTTTATGATTGATCTGATGACTTCTAGCATTTGGGCCTTAGTTGGCTCCTTCAGAAGTTGTTGCCTCGTTAGCCGAGTCAACTTCATGCGTCTAATATATTTTGTTAATGGCTCTTGACTCTTTGAGTCTCAGTCGAGATTCATTGCTTGCAATCCGAGCTGAGTCTCTCCTTTAGGCTTCGGTTTGCCTCGGTCCGAACTGTTTGTCTCGGATTCTCGGGCAGTGTCAGTAGAGTTGGTCCATTCCATAATTGGTCTCCGGACTTGTCATATTTTTTTCCCAATAGTAAGCCGTCTTGCTCCATGTGTCAGCCGTGTTGACGTCAAGGAGTAACGAGTTTCTAAGTCGGTTTGTGTTGAGACTGAGGTTATGATGGAGCATTTAATGCTTCTTGTGTCGTTCTTAACGTACGTCGAATCGTTGTACAAAATCGCACGTGTGGACAGCTGTCAAAACGTTTCATTCACCTATGAGCGTCAGGCACGTGGCAAGGGTATTACTTGCATCAGTCGGCGTGCGCTACATGTCGAGCGGGGGAGTCGAAACAAGCATCGATTCGACTCCTCCTTAAATGCCCCTGCCATGTGGCAGGGCTATAACAGGAGGAGCGGGATTCATTTCCCCATTTTCGCGCATCCTTCTCTTTCCTACTCTCTTCTCCTATCTTCCTTTTTTCCCTTCTTGCGTTCGTTGTCCCTGCGTTTCGCCATCTTCTTCACTATTTTCATCTTCCTTTCCCTTTCATATCCAACTGTCAGTGCGTTTTTCGCCTCTCCGGTGAGTTTTTCTTCCTCCCTTTCTTTTTTCACTCTTAAATGGCAATGCATTCTTCAAGTCCCCGGGAGGAGATTTCCGGTGATGAGGATGAAACGAGACATCTCTGGAATGTCTCGGAATCGCCCTCATTGCTGATGGAGATGGTGATAAGCACTAATGAGGCATTCCAGTACTCTGAACGAGTGTCTGAAACTTCAGCGGAGCGTCCTGTTCAGGTGGGTCCTTCTGGCCTCATTACTGCCCCTGGCAGACCTACTCCTTATTTTCCTGGGGATGACCTGGAGGAAGAGGATGAAAATTTTGAGAAAACCATTGAGTCGGTTCCTCCACGGAGATCAGAGAGAACCGGTAAGTCGATGACTGAGGAAGGGGAGGCTGAGGATGAGCAAAAAGGTCCGGTTGCCTCGGTCTTAACTGAGGCAGATTTGGACAAAATTCGAGTCGGGTACCATGTCCCCGACTTAGTTATTCTTCACCTTCTTCTCCTGAGTGAATTACCCGGCCATCCCCCTCCTGGGATGGTCACGATTTTTGAAGTCGCCATGCAATGTGGCCTGCGTCTGCCCCTCCAACCCGTTGCTCGGAATTTTCTTTCCCGACTTCGAATTGCTCCCAGGCAGATAGTTCCAAATGGGTGGAGAAACTTGTTTAGATGTTCAGTGTTGTGGGCTGAAGCAGAGCAGCCCCCACTGACCATTGATGAGTTCCTCTATCTGTACCAAGTATGTCCAAACCCTCAACAACTTGGCTGATACTTTTTGAGCGCTTGGCGGAACAAGGGCGGATCTTTGATAACCCACCCTTCTACCTCTAACAAGCACTGAAGAAAGAGGTGGTTCTGGGTATGCGGCCTCTGGAAAACTGCCGAGTTAGGGCTTTTTGAACCTCGCGTTCCACGGTCATTCTCTTAAGCAGGTGACTCGGCATGTCCTTTCTATGTCTTTTCTTGGTATGATTCTTCTGAGTCTGACTTAACGCGTTTTACAGACCTCCGCAAGAAAAGGCCGAAGTTAGGGGTCAACGCTATAGTTCGAATCAAGGAACTGAGGGCGATAAATTCGGAAGATCGGTCTTGGAAGAATCTTCTTCAGCCAGAGCGTCTTCTTCTCTCAGGCTTAGACTCGACTGTGACAGGTATTCTATGGCTATTCTGACACATTTTTCTTTGAATTTTTGTCTAATTTTGTGCCTTTTTTTATGCAAATATGGCTGAAGCTCGGCCCCTTCTGAAGCCAGCGTCCAAGATGAAGGCTCCTCCGAGGTTAGTGCTTTTGTCAGAGCCTCGGCCTTCGAAAAAGGTGAAGACGGCTCCAAAGGCTAAGGAGTTATCCACCCCAGTCGCCTCTCCCCCGATCGTCCCGACCGTCGTCGTACTCTTTGACTCCGAAGAGAGGAAAGAAGAGGTGGACACGGCTCCTGCCGAGCCCCATGTGTCCCCCGAGCCAGGACCCGTTGCAGAACAGGTCTCAGAACAGAGAGAGAAGCACAGAGGGGAGACTTCAAGGGGGGAAGATAGCTCGACCGAAGACATCAGCCTTCCGGCGAGCTGTGTCTGAGAATGTCCCTTGGGCTATTTCCCATGGGAGCGAGAATGAATTTACTACCTTCTTTGAAGCCTCTAGGAATCGAATATTCTTCCATGCCACGAAGATCTTGCTCGAGGTAGGATTCGAACTTTTCTTAACTAGTTCCCTCTCCCTGTCGCGATCTAACCTTATTATTTTCTGTAGCTTGCCCCTTGCCTGCTGAGGGCCAACGCAGATCTGATCGAGGCCCAGAGAAGTGCAGCGGATGTTGAAGCGGTTCGGAAACGAGCAACGAAGGCGGAAGCACAACTCAAAATCACAACGCTTCAAGTTGGCCGGCTGACTGGCGAGCTAGGGCTTGCCTGGAAAGCGATTAGAGACGCCAAGGCTGAGTGTGCTTGCGTGGCTTCGCTATTGAAGGAGGCTCAAGAGGAGAGCCGGCGAGCGACTCAAGCTCATTCCTCCTGCGGAGATAAGCTAGCCCAGGTCAAGGCTGAGGCTGAGGCGGTTATTCAGAGGGCCGTCGATGAGGCCAAGGAAGCCAAAGAAGTCAGGGATCAGGCTGTAGAGGCCTTTCTCGGATCCCAAGAGTTTGAAGAAAAGAGGGATCACTTGTATCAGAGTGGGTATACAGCTTGTATCTATGTGATGAAGCGGTCTTTTCCCGATCTCGATCTCTGGGGATTTGATGAGGGTGCCTCTGGATCTGAGGAGCCGAAGGCTGAGGTTGTCGGGTCTACTAGTGCCGTGACTGGTGTCGAGGTCGAGCCCGAGATGGTTCCAGAGGTTGCTCCGAATGATGGGTAGTAGCTGAGCTCCATTTTTTGCACTCAAACCAGCGCTCGAGCTCCATTTTTTGCACTCAGACCAGCGCTCGAGCTCCATTTTTTGCACTCACACCAGCACACTAATCTTTAGAGCTAACTCGAGAACATCTGCAACCGAAAGAAGATTTCTCATATTGAGGCCAACTATCTCTGCTTTTATCTTTGCTACTTCCCTAATGTAATACTGTAGTAGAGTCTGATGTAACCCGATGTAAAACACTCAGTGATGAATGCTAATACTTGATTTTATTCAATTGACTCGGTTTATATGTATTTCCATTGTTTAATCTTTTGAGTCTTTCATAACACTCGATTGACCAACTCAAGGATAGTTGTAACGCCCTAAAAATCGGGGGTTGAGCATAAGCTCCACTCTCGAGTTCCAACGCATCACTTATGCAACATAGATAATGAGGATTAAATGTTGTCCGTGTTAGTGCATTAAACATGAGTGGGATTACACCAAAACAGCATATCATACTCCAGAGTGATCAACTCAGTGGAACCATAAAGCAAAGGTTAACATGTTATCAATTCAGTCAAGCAGTAATGATAAAACAATACAATCAAACATCCCTAAGTATTCTGATTAATGCAGGAATGGTATGTATAAATGATGTATGCCCTCGCCTGCACTCCCTCTGTGATCTTCATCTAACGGTCGCGCGTGTCAGTCACTTCCTCAGTGCTCTTTACTCAACGCCAAATGGCACATGCAGTACGGTGCATGAACGTGATTACCAAGTTCTTATTAGTCCTTTTTATACAGCAGGATTAGAAAGCTAAGGTACCGCCCTTTATATCATTAACCGTAGTAATGATCCATCTAGGGTCGTCAATCCTAGTTAATCACATACGATAGGAGAGTTCAGGTCACTACCACCAACACCCTACTAACTGACAGTCTATTTTTGAAGGCTCATCGCCAACCCGACTGGGGACCACAACCAGGCTGCACTGGGGTAGGCCTATTTCATACTCGAGGTCACTGCAAAGGGCTCGTCACCTGATCAGTGTAGGCTGACAGCTCGAATACAGTATCCCATACCACCGTATTTGGCTCACGAGTTTAGGTTGCTCACTGGACACTATGGGGAGGCTCGTCGCCCCAGCGTAGGCCGACAACTCGACCACGGTGTCCCATACCACCATGTCCGGCTCATGAATCTTAGCGGATCGAGGTACCATGGTTACATGGGTTTTTCAGTGGTAAATTGGTACCTTAGATTCAAGCGGGAGCGTCCATACATGGTAAACACACAATAAGCCAATCGGTTTATTAGACAAGTTTGACTGATACGAGCGTACGCTGAATTAGCCGACAAGGTACCACTGTCGACGATCACCGTACTCCTCGGTTTCATCGAACGTGTCCAATGTGGTGAGACTAGTTCAGCCACTTAACCAGAATTTATTACCGATTGCCTGGACTACGTAGTAGTCCCAATCACACTTCAAACGATAGCATTCATAAGTGAAAATCAATGACGGCATGTGACAACCAAATCTAAATATAAATTTCATTTGAGCATTTCAACATATACGTACTACACATGTAACCACATATAGGCATTTCATCCATAAATCACAAAGTAGCAAGATATATCACATAAAGGAAACTGTAACCATAGATAAAGAAATTGAGAATCTCATTTCAACACTCTCATTACATATATTTAAACGAGCATTTTCTCATTCAGGTATTTTATCAAACACTTAGGCTACACATTTCAACATACATGTATTATACTAGTTATAACGTATATCCTGGCAAGCCCTTTTACAAAAGAGTTGCTACATACACAACCAACATATATTCATAGTTAATAATCATAGCAAGTACAGATTCAAATTTCATATTCATTCAGACATTTTTACAAACACTTAGACTACACACTATAACATACATAACGTATGTTGGCGAAAATAGGAATTAGGACAAATCCTTTCACCAAGAAGTTATCACACGTATAACGGTCATATATTCACGACGAATAATCATGGCAACCGTGAATCTAAAAACCATACGTATTCAATTATTTCAACAAATACATAGAATACACTATCCTTGACATAGTTCATACGTATTCGTAAAGTGAAACAAACATCATGTTTGGCATGTGAAATGGCACCCATGCCAGCAATAAATTGTTAACCGACATTGAAAGGCTTGAAAACCATAACCTAAACGTATATAGTCTGCACCTTTCGCCAGTAAACTCATAACGAATTCAATTTAAACACTAAGCCTTGTCTACAGCACAACGGTCACCTGTAACATGAAATAGGTTAGCTATTTCATCACTTACACTATTGAAAACCCTAAAACAGATTAGGATTAGGTTTTCTTACCTACAAACGGAGTCAAAATCGTCAAAATAGCGATGCAGACGCGGTAGCTAAGCCCGTGGAGCGATGGAATCGAATCCCAGGAACTCTCTCTCACTTTCTCTCTTTTTCCTTCTCTTTTTGCTCTCTTCTCTCTCCTAGGTTTTTCAAATTCGTATGGAATGAGTGAGAGAGGGTTTAAGCCCTTATATAAGCCCAGAACTGACTGGAATGACCCCATGACCATGATATACTTAGGTTATAGCCAAAACTCATCTATTTCGACTTAACAGAGCACTTCTGAAGGCCCCCTTTCTGCGTGCGGTCGGACTTAAGCTCCCTGGAATTGGATCTTGGTCGAGTTAAGTTTTCGGTCCGATCGAATTTACAGATCGACCGTGGCGGACCAGTTTTAGTTCAATGGTCACTAGTACTCGATCAGGGCCACCAGTGCACTGACATGTGTAAGAAATTTCTCCTGATCCGAGGATGTATTTGGGTCAGATTCTGACGGTCTGAATCCTTATATTTGGCCCGCAAGTGACACGTCTCAGTTTACTTAAATCTGAGTTCAATTTCTAAAGGTATTCACGTTTCTTACACACTTTGTTCCGGGCTCAAGTCGTGCATTTTTTGACACAGTTAGGACTTGATTTCCGAGATGGTTGTCAAGCCCAGCAAGACGGTCATAATCGTTTAGTTTCGTGGTAATCGAACTTTCGACGCGCAGTCCAGGTCCGATACGAAGTTTCAACGTGCTCCCGAGAGCAACAGGGTAATGAGATTGATCCTAGATTATAGAGTAACGTCAATGATTCTGCAAGTTTTGGGTCTTGCAGTTCGTATTTGAAGTGGTTCAAGCAAATTTCACAGCTAATCTAGTTTAACACTTAGTTAATTTCGTCTAATTTCTAAAGGATTTGGTCTTGAGTGATTTCTGCTTGAGGTGGTACTCGGGTCTTTGTACTGATTTTTTTGGGACGTTACAATAGTAGATTTTGAGATGCTCGGCATTTCAGGGATGAGGTAACAATTATCCGGTCAGGTCTTCCAATTGGTACGTTCCCGGTCGGATGGTGCCTAAGACGACATAGGATCCTTCTCAATTAGGTCCCAATGTGTCTGCACTAACTTACTTAGTATTAAGGAACGTTTTTCGAAGAACCATGTCTCCAACTCGAAATCGCCTGACTTTGACTCGGGTATTATAATACCAAGTTACTTGTTGTTGACGAGCCATCATTCGCAGTCGAGCTCTTTCCCTTTGTTCGTCCACAAGATCCAGTCCGAGGGCCAAAAGTTCTTCATTATCTTCTTCGTTAAACGAACTGACCCGGGCTGAAGGCAACCCGATCTCGACTGGGGTAACGACTTCTGAGCCATAAGCAAGGGAGAAAGGAGTTTCTCTTGTAGCGGTTCGAACCGTGGTTCGATACGCCCACAATATCTTCAGGAGTTCTTCAGCCCATGCTCCGTTGGTTTGGTCGAGCTTAGTCCGAAAATGCTGTTTGATAATCTTATTGACCGCTTCGACTTGTCCGTTCGTCTGAGGATGATGAGGTGAGGAATACACATTTCTGATCCCGAGATTGCTGCACATCTCTTGATAGCTTTTGTTGTCGAACTGCTTCCCATTGTTAGAAATGATAGTCCGGGGTATCCCGAATCAACAAACAATATTTTTCCATACAAAGTCCGTGATCTTCTGTTCGGTTATCCTTGCTAATGGCTCTGCCTCGGCCCACTTTGTGAAGTAGTTCACTGCCTCGACAGTGAACTTGGTCTGACCTTTTTCCATGGGAAGTGGTCCGACAATATCGATTCCCCACTGCGCGAAGGGCTAAGGACTAGTCATTGGAGTCAGCTCCTTCGTGGGTTGCCTCAGAATGACTGTGAACCGTTGACATTTATCGCATCTTTGGATGAGCTTACGAGCGTCGTGCTATATGGTCAGCCATTAATATCCTTGACGTAAGACTTTGTGTGTGAGTGATCGTCCTCCTAAGTGATTTCTACAAATACCTTCGTGGATCTCCCGTAGTACATAATCAGCTTCGTCGGGAGCCGGGCATCGTAGTAGGGAAGCGAAAAATTCTTTCTTATATAATACTCCGTTGAGGATGGTATAACGAGAGGCTCGAACCTTCAATCGGTGGGCCTTGACACAATCTTCGGGCAACTCTCCATTGCCGAGATATCGAATGATTGGGTCGAGCCAAGTAGGTTCCGAATCGATTGCATGTACAGTGGAACAAACCAGTTCATTGATACTCGGTTTAGCAACGTATTAGATCAGGACGGACCTGAGTATGTCATCCTCGTCAGCAGAGGCGAGTCTTGCCAAAAGATCGGCCTTAGAGTTTTCTATTCGAGGTATCCGAGTGACAATACACAGCTGAAAACTTTCGATAAGTTCTTTGGCTTTCTTCATGTATGCTTTCAGCTGCTCTTTTCGTACCTGATATACATTATTGACCTAATTGACAACCAATTGTGAATCGTTGAAAACGTTGAGATGAGTAACACCCAAACTAGCTGCGAGTCGAAGGCCGAGCAATAAAGCTTCATATTTCACTGTATTGTTCGAGGCTTGAAATCCTAGTCTTAAGGCATACTACATATAGGTTTGATCGGGAGTTTTTAGGACGACTCCAGCCCCGCTTGCCTTAGAGTTGGAGGAACCATTGACATATAGCTTCCAAGGGATTTAGTCGGGCGTTAACTCGGGAGAAGTTGTCGTCGATTCTTCAACAGGCTCGGTAGCATGTTCAAACATTGGATCAGCTTGTGGCATTACCTCAACAATGAAGTCGGCCACGGCTTGTCCTTTGATGGCTGCTCTCGGCCTATATTGAATGTCGAATTCGCTGAGCTCGATCGCCCACTTCGTTAGTTGGCCTGATTCCTCTGGTTTTTGAAGAATCTGACGGAGTGGGAGGTCAGTCACGACGACGATGGTATGAGCTTGAAAGCATGGCCGGAGCCAATGTAAAGAGATTACTAAGACTAGGGCCACCTTCTCTAGGGGTGGATACCTCGTCTCTACTAGTAACAATGCTTTGTTGATGTAATAGAATGGCAACTGTTTTCCTTCATGCTCTCGTATCAGAGCCGAGCTAACTGCTGCCTCAGACACCGCAAGATACAATAACAGAGCTTCTTCAGGCTCTGGTTTCGATAAGTGTGGTGGAGATCCGAGGTAAGACTCTAGTCACTGGAACGTTGCTTCGCATTCTTCCATCAAATCCAACATTTGCCATCCCTTCAACTGTTTGAAGAATGGAAGGCATTTTTCGGTGGCTCGGGAGAGGAAGCAGTTGAGTGTGGTGACTCATCCGATCGGCCGTTGTATATCTTTGATTGTTTTCGGTGACTCCATATCGAGCAATGCCTTAATCTTTTCCGGATTTACCTCTATACCTCGTTGGCTAACTAAGAATCCGAGAAACTTTCCCGAGCTGACACCAAAGGCACATTTACTCGGGTTCAACTTCATTTGATATTCGCGTAAGATCAGGAACGTTTGTTCTAGGTCGGCTATATGGTCAGTCTCATGTATACTTTTGACGAGCATGTCGTCGATGTATACTTCCATAGTTCGGCCGATTTGTCGAGAAAACATTTTGTTCACTACTCTTTGATATGTTGCTCCAGCATTTTTCAAAACAAATGGCATCACGCGGTAACAATAAAGGGCAGTTTTTTATTTATCAGACTGATGCATTACAATTTGATTATATCCCAAGTAAGCATTCATAAAACTAAGAAGTTCGTGCCCTGTAGTGCTATCTACTAACTGATCGATCCTCGGCAGAGGAAAGCTATCCTTTGGGCAAGCTTTGCTTAGGTCGGTATAATCAATACAGACTCGCCACTTCTCATTAGCTTTCTTCACAAGTACGACATTAGCTATCCATTCCGGGTAGTATATTTCTTCTATGAATTTGGCCTTGAGGAGCTTACTGACCTCTTCTTTAATGATAGCGTACCTTTCAGTGCTGAGCGGGCGTCGCTTCTATCGGATAGGACGGTAGGTTGGATCGATGTTGAGTCGGTGAGTGATCACCGAAGGATCGATCCCCGGCATATCCTCGTGATTCCATGCAAATACATTAGCGTATCGTCGAAGCAAGGCTATCAGATTGTCTTTCAGGAAAGACTGCAGAGACGAGCAAATTCGCACCATTTTAGATTCATCTGTCTAGACTAAAGGTATTGAGATAAGGTCTTCCACTGGTTATCCTCGTTTGTGGGTTTCGACCCGAGGATCTAGTGACTCTATCATCGATACCTCGACCGAAGTCTTTACGACTGTATCGTAACTGCGCCGCACATCTTGCTAATCTCCTTTGACGACCCCTACTCCCGACTCAGTCGAAAATTTCATGGAAAGGTGGTATGTAGACACCACAGCTTGGAGGAGATTCAAAGAGGGTCGCCCGATGATAACATTGTAAACCAATGATTGATCGACTATCAGGAAGTCGACCATCACTGTCACCTGATGCGAGGGGTTCTCGATAGTAAGAGCCAACAGGATGCTTCCTTCAGGGAGTGTCTGTCCACCTGAGAATCCGATCAAAGGGGTACAAACTGGTCGTAATGTCGATCGTTCAATTCCCATTTTGTCGAACGCTTGAGTAAACAGCACATCCGCAGATGATCCTGTGTCGATGAGTATGTGGAACACCCTTCAGTTTGCGATTGTGAGAGTGATGACTAACGCATCATCACGGGGATGGTGAATGCCTCGAGCGTCTTCGTCGGTGAAAGAGATACCGTATTTTTCTCTCTTCTTTTCTTCTGAAAGTCGGGCTATAATTACGATCTCGGACTTGGATTGACTGATGCTCCTAACGTGATTTTTTCGAGCATTGTTTGAGTCGCCTCTGCCTCGGGGATTACCGACAATAGTTCGGATTTCCTCCGTGGGTCGGTTGTCACCTGAATGTTCTTCCGTTGTCCCAGTTCTCTCGACATGATGTCTGAGTCGGCCGTCTCGGATGAGTCTTTTAATCTCTTCCTTTAGATGAAAATAATCACTTGTACTGTGACCATGATCGCGATGGTAGTAGCAATATTTATCTTTATTCCGCCGGTTCGAATTACTTCGTAGCTTATTCGGCTAGTTCACGAATCCCTCACTTTTGATCTCCATCAACACCTACTCATGAGGTTTGTTAAGCGGGGTGTATGTAGAAAACTTTCAATCGGGTCGTTTACCCGACTTACGTTCATCACACATTCGGTCGTCCTTACGCTTCTTTCCACCGGCCGAGTCAACTTCCTTTTTAGCTGACTCTTTGGCTGGGGCTTTTGCATTCTCAGCAGTCTCACGTAAATTTCTTGTTTCTTCGGCGTCCGCGTACTTATCCGACCGAGTCATGAATTCAGTCAGGGTCTCAGGCGGATTTTTGTCTAAGGATGCCAGAAACGGCTTATCCCTAACACCTTGCATGATGGAATTGAGTGTTGTTTCTTCCGAGTGTTTTTGGACCTGTAGTGACTCAAAATTGAAGCGTTTGATGTAGTCTTTCAGTAGCTCTCCCTCCTTCTGAACTATGTTGTTCAGGTGAGCTGGCGGCTTCAGCTTCTTCTTTTCACCAATGAAATTGGTAAGAAAGGCGTCGCTAAGTTCCGTGAATGAGCTAATGGACTTCAGTTTCAACTGTTTGAACCAAAGTCGAGCTACGTCGGCTAAGGTGAGGGAGAAAGCTAGGCACATTACAGCATGCGAGGCATCATGTAATTCCATGTACGTTCGGAAGCATTCGATGTGCTCAGTTGGGTCGGTTTTGCCAGTGAAAGGTGTAATCTGCGGAAGGCGAAACCTTTCTGGCAGCTGAGCCTGCATCACTTCATCAACGAACGAGGACGCTTTTGTCTCGGTCCTGGTTGGATGTGCATCCAGACTATGCCTCATGTCCGTCATCTCTTCTAGTACTTCTTTTTTGAAGTCCTAGAGGTCAGCTTTCCATGGCTTGTCACTTTCTGCCACACCTTCAACCGGAAGCTGGCTACGCCTTCTCCGATCTATCTCGTGTCGGAGATCGGTGGGAGGCAGCACGACAGTTACAGAATGAACGGGCGCTGGCTCGGACGGCCCATGGGGCGGACTCGGTTGTACTAGCGATCGCGGGGCAGTGGGCTGAGGGTCAGCAACTTGTTGAGGAACGTTCATCGCTTGTCCTTATTGACGCTGCTGAGTTTGTTGATAGTGCATCTGCTCCAACATTTGTTTCATAACGTTTATATCGGCCCTGAGCTCCTGGACCTCCCGATCCAACCGTCCATTTCCTCAATTTCGCTGGGTATTCCTAGTTGCGGTAGATGCTGTCGGACGAGCTGCGGAATCTTATTGATTATCAGGTTGGTTCTGAGCTCCCTGGGCCCCATCTGAACCTGACGGTCCAGTGTTATCGGCCTCATTGGGTCCGTTAGGACCAGTTTTTTTGGTTCTCGCCATTAACACTCACTTGAAACTTCTGGATAGAGCCTGGAAAATAACTTTTTGTCATGTTTCCCACAGACAGCGTCAATCCGTTGATGCAAAAAACTTGACGCTCCTCCTCCGATCGTCACCTGCGCAAGAAAGACGAAAGAGGGGAACCTGGCTAGAGCCGGGGAACCTCTGATGCTTAAGTCAGAGACTGGGCTAAGAAGGAGGAGGTTTTGAGGTATTTTATGCGTACCTTTTACCGTAGAGGTTTTCTATTTTTATAGGAATGGGAGAGTCCCGTCGTGTAGGGATTCTCTTCCTGACATCTAGGAGATTTGATTTCAATTCGTTTTTTGTCTCCATCCGATCCCAAGATTCTCGGGATCGGGAATCCTTTTACGAGATTTTCAGGACAATGTTTTTATTCACACCGTCTCTTCCTTACTTGGCTTGGTCTTAACCGACTCTGTGGATGAGTTAGTCTCGGCCAGCTTTTAGGATAAAGCTATTCGCCTTCTGTCAGATAAAGCGGAATCGATTTCGAGCCGATGTCCTTCTTCAATTCGATAGCCGACATTATAACCGGCCTAATATGGGTCGGTTTTATGATCGATCTGGTGACTTCTAGCATTCGGGCCTTAGTTGGCTCCTTCGGAAGTTGTTGCCTCGTTAGCCAAATCAACTTTATGCGTCTAATATATCTTGTCAATGGCTCTTGACCCTTTGAGTCTCGATCGGATTCATTTCCTACCATCCGAGCTGAGTCTCTCCTTTAGGTTTCGGCTTGCCTCAGTCCGAGCTGTTTGTCTCAGATTCTTGGGCAGTGTCAGTAGAGTTGGCCCATTCTATAACCCAGTCTCCGGACTTGTCATATTTTTTCCCAACAATCAACAAGTTACATGTACAATATATTAAGTAGGCTAGTGGCACATATGTTACATATGCGAGTCTCCAACCTTTAACAAATGAAAAGAATGATAGAAGATTGGTAATCAAAACAAAATAAATTTGAAATACTCTCTAACCTAGGCTGCCAAATGGCAGATGAATTTAGAAAACCCTCCAGTCCCTTCAAATCCACGACGTCAAATGACCCCTTAGCATTTGTGTTCCGAATTGAGTCGCGCCATGTTTTGGTAGAGTTGCGATTGAATAAGGTTGATCCAATGGAGGGCGATTTGGGTCCAACAAGTTTAGGTTCAAAACCAAAACCCACAATCTAAAAGGTTAAACTGAATTAAATGGATCAAATGGCTCAAAATTAATCAATGAACTTTAAAAAAAAAAAAAAAAAAAAAAAAAACTTCAATTGAACATAAACTCAACCTAATTTTTAATAGATTAGGTCTAGGCTCCTTTATTTGACCCGACCAATCCATTTGTACTCCTTTGTTTTGGTCTAAACTCAGAAACATTTCTTTTATACTTTTACACGGAACTCGTATACTTTTTAATTTGTGAAGGTCTCCAGTTGTGTGTACACACCATTCTACCTGTCCATTAAATATACCACCAATCTT
Source organism: Magnolia changhungtana (assembly GCA_030180095.1). Classification (NCBI taxonomy): domain Eukaryota; kingdom Viridiplantae; phylum Streptophyta; class Magnoliopsida; order Magnoliales; family Magnoliaceae; genus Magnolia; species Magnolia changhungtana. The sequence continues at coordinate 7,852,204 of JASAUF010000272.1, read as the reverse complement.
AGGCTTGGAACTTAAAATTCAACCTGATCCGTAACTCATGCGGGCCACAGCAAAGGGACAATGGGTGAATAGGAGATGGGCCGCCCATCTTAAAAACTTGTAGATGGAACATAAGATCCACCATGTTGTGAATATGTTGTCCAACTCAGGACTAAAGGAACACGGAAACACAGTCCCCAAATGTTTGATAATTGCCATAAAGCATGTGATTCTGCCCTATCTTTATGAATTCATATAGTTTCTTTCTGTTTTTTATTATTTTTTTTTAGGCCTAGGATGTCTTGACTCTTGAAGATGGAATCATTTACAAGACAAGACAAACCTTATGCATAAACGCTTTCTGCCAATGCAACTAACGTTGCAGAGCCAAATTAATACAGTTAATAGCTAAACAAATTGCACACGTGAGCGTGCGCACGTACATATGTAGGGAAATGGTAGTATGAGGTTGACTTCATGGGATATTCCCGTGAGGTTTAGCTTTGTGGGCCCCACCGTGATGTCTATCAGACTCCACACCGTGCATTTGGTGGTCCCCCTCTGGGTTATGGTTATTTCAAAAATCAGCCATATCAGAAGCACAAGTGAGCAATGCTATCTGAAATTGTGTGAAATCATGCATAAAACATCTAAAAGCTCTAGTTTTCGATATGGATGAAATTTGGTGTGAACCCTTGTCTAAGTGGGACACACATAATGGGTGGCTTGGATGTGTGAACCACATTTCAGTGGACCATATAAACGGTTATAAAGGTTTCAATGGGTGGGTATCCACTCTCAACTAGTGCCTGTAATGTGGCCCACCTAAGTCATGGATTGGCCTAGCCATCTGACTGATGAGGTGGATATATATATATATATATATATATATATATATATATATATATATATATATATATATATATAACTTGTCGTGGGCTCCACCTGATGAATGGTGATGATCTCGAAACATCCACGTCAGCACGTGTTGCAGAAAACCCCTCAAATCTCATGTACACTGACGCAATGGGATAAGCAGTTGCTTTAGGCCAGTCTCTCGGCCCAAAGCACACATGCGAGTGGGCCCTGGCGTTCTGACTGTGTCGAGTCGTTCACATATCGCTCTCTCCTCGCACCTTATCCATTCCTTGATCGACCGGCTGACAGTGAGACAGATGGACGGAGTAGATATAGCCACGCATGCATGGGACGGTTGGACAGGGAAGAGGTTGACGTGACTACAGGTACGATGAAAAGGCTGGGGTACATGGCAGTAGGTCAGAGCAGCGCTCGCGTAAAAGTCGAGGGACTCTGTCTGCAACAGAGATTCCATCCGTAAACAGTATTTCACATCTATCCCCACTTTATTGATAGACCACTCCTTTATTTCTACTTTCTTTATACCTTTTATGATATTGTAGACCGTCTTTGTTTTGATGTATTCTTCAAAAGTGAAATAAAAAAGATCTGTTTGTCAATAAATGAGCGTCTAAATGTTAGCTCCCCGATAAAGGAGGGGGCAAAGGTACTCCGCTGCAGAAATTGTACCCTACTGTCACGTGCAAGATATGGCTTGCACGTGAGAGATATCGGGCCGTTCATCACATATTCGTATTGACTGACGATTGTTTGAACTGTATGGACCTTGTCCTTATTCGGTGTACTTGATTGGCTGGCCCACCTAATGATCGGATTTGCTGAGTTGTAGGACTGTGAGGGCAGGAAGAATGGTTTTGGAGTATATCGATTGTGCAGTGTACGCTGGTTTTCGATTTGAGAAGTTGGACCCTTGCATGTTAATCCAGACCACTAATCTGTTGCGTCTTCCTTTACATGGGCTATGCACAAAAATCCACCTCAATAGCTCAATCATAACCTTTCAATTTGTGGGAAACGCATACATGGTTGAGAAGACAAATACGGCGAAGTTTCAACTGAAAAGAGACGAAAGATTGGCGACTAACCTTGGGAAGATGCTCCATCCAAATTGGAAGCAAAAGAACAACGGTCTGGATTATAGAAGGTGGGCCTCACTTAATGGTAATGCGTAGAATACTGTGTACGGTCGTTGGTAGCGTATAAGATGAGGGAAAGGAGATATGGTCAAGGTCGTCCAATCAACGGCCAGAACCAGAAAGCATTTTGGAGTGAATTGAAACCTACCACTGTCCGTACCAACACTTGCAAATCTCATGAATGATGAGGTCTGTACTTTTTCCGAGTGAGTGTGCGTTAGCTACCTTCTACTGTCCACATCTGGTGTGGATTTTTTACACCGTTCACCAATTTCCTGAACGGCTCATGAGCGGGCCATGGTTGAGCTTTAAATCGGCTATAGATCCCTAACTTAGTTCTGAAGTTTTCTCGGTCAAACTTAGAGGGTTGATACAACTTCTGAAACCAACTGCTTTTGGGCCATGTATAGGGCTGTGCACAAACCGAGTTAGCTAGGTTAGCTCGCTCAACTTGACTAGAAAAAGCTCAATTGGATTTGGTTTGAAGTTGAGTTTGAGTCAAGTCGAGCTGATTTTTTTAGCTTAAAAAATTTTGGAACCAAGTTCAAGGTTGCCTGAATCGACTCAACTCAGATCGAACCCAACTCGAATTGAACTCACATCAAATCAGTTCGATGACTCAATTACTTTGATATTGATGTTGCCCACCAAGTATTTGATAAAAGGACTCAACGATATGTGGCTAGTGGCAAGAAAGGTATGCATACGAAACATATATATATATATATATATATATATATATATATATATATATATATATATATATATATATATATATATATATAATTTTTATGTTACTTAGAAAGTGTTTGATGAAATACTTGTGAAACCATTGTTATTGTTTTATATACAGTGAGATTTTGAAGGTGCAGTCCATCTGTTTATAAAAATGATGGGCATGCAAACTTTGCTCGATCTTGACTCGAACTCGACTCAAACTAGCTCGAGCAGCCGACTGAACCGAGCCGAGCTGGCGAGACAGGCTCGAGGATTGAGCTGAGCTGAGTTCGAACTAGGGTCAACAAGTGGTCGAGTCGAGTCGAGCTATGCCTTCGACTCATGTACACCTCTAGCCATATATAACCCATGGTCCACTAGTTGTTTGGTTTAGATTCGTGATAAATTATGGATTTTATTTTAAAAAATCAATCCTTTCTTTGCCACAAACATAAAAATTATGTTTTATTGCATTGTGGTTGGTTCATGTTATCCTTAACATTATTAGTATTATGCATTATGTGATGGTGTGGCCTAATAAAATTGTAACAAGAAGAATTTTTTCTGCTTGTGATAAGCAAAAGATTCAGATTCTTTTTTAGAGGTTTCGATTACCCCATGCATGTGGGACATTCACACTTAAGCAAATCATACACCATGTTTGATCGCGCCAAGTCTACCTTATGGATCGGTGGTAAATAGCCTACGCGCCGAGTCTACTTCATGGATCGGTGGTAGATAGCCTATGTAGATTTACATTATGAGATTTGAGTGCCCATTAAATATATAAAATAGTGGGCCTCACATACAATTTAGAAGTCTTTTGAATGGGGTGTCCCCACCCTAACTGTTCTTGCGGCATGGCCCACCAGGCATAATTTTTGGTTGCCATGGATAAAAAGGCTATTGCCATGACAGACAGATTGAATGTTATTAAGACATCACGATGCGCCCCACACATCAATTTGTACGTCCAGATCAACATAGAAAAATAGGTATTGGATCTGAGTTATTTATAGCCATGTGTGTCACCGACATTTATGTTACATTTTCTTATACCTTGATGAACTGAAATTGATAGCCACAAAAATGAAATAAATAAATGCATAAGCTGGAAAATCGTTTGGGATAAATAATAAGCGGCAAATAAATAAATGACATGACAGACCCATCACGTGTGCCCTTCAATACATTTCCTAAAGGGGAAGTGATTTGACATTGGATGGGAAAAGGAGTGGTTGGATGGAACTGCACTCTCTTAAAAAAAAAAAAAAAAAAAAAAAAACACAAAAAAAACTTTTGTACTCTGGCAGACTCTGACTGATGATAAGCAGGCACTTGAAATTGCCTTGAGACATTAACAAGTAATTCAAATTTAACTGACCAAATTATATATAAGCTCCAGTTTGGATTCACCATGACCTAAAACGTTGGCTTTTTAAATTACCTGAATATTAGACCGGCGGACAATTATTGGACAGTTAAAAATAAACATATCAATGGTCCTTTTTTCAACAAACGTCTATAAATCATGGGTTAAAATAATTCAATAAGTCGGATTTAGGGGCATTGAGTTCCACAATGTAATTAGTTTAAATTAACTAATGCCATTTGTGCAATTTCTATGTGCCTGCATTACGAAGCCTTGCACATAACTGGATTATCTATGACTCTTGGTTTATATATATATATATATATATATATATATATATATATATATATATATATATATATATATATATCCATTAACAAACAAGAAAAAATCCATATGATCAAAAGTTTACAAAAGAGGGCCATGTGTGGCCCACCAAAGATTTATGGTTACATTCATCATAGACTTGCATTTTGTAGCCAAGTTTGTTTATGGCATCTTTCTCATTGAATTTGAAAATCTAATGGCTTGACTGGACACCCTTAATTAAAAATGAGCTCATATTTATGTATCAAAGATCATATTTCCTTTTGGATAAGGATTTAAAATAATTTTAATTATAACCAATAATCATGATCAATACATAATTATGATTAACCAGATATTAAAAATAATCTTAATTAATAACCAATAAGCATGATATCTAATATATAATTATAATTAAGTGCAATGAGATGAACTTATTTTTACGGCACCCAAACATGCCCCAAGTAATCTAAACTTAAATTAACCAAGCACCAATATTTAGGTAAAGAAGTATTGACTCGGCAGCCTCTTAAATACTAATATCTTTACCTTAAATCTAGATTAGTAATGATAGAAGGGAAAAAATAATGAAGAAACCGGATAGAAAAATGAATTATTCCCTAACTTTTGTTTGTCAATTATTAATTACATTGTTGACTGTTGGCATGTGTAAAGAATTATTAAAATTGTGCTTGGCTCGGTTAAACATCAATCAAAGCCCTTCTGGATCAGAAGAACAGAATATCTTACTTATTAATGGCCGACATGATGGTTGGATGTCCATGATTTTTAGGGTGTCCAACTTTCAAATGGAGCATCCTCGTTGGACAAGTAGTATGTGATACATATACTCGTTGGGTTTCACAATAAGCTTGACTTGCGGAGGAATGGCAGCATGGTGCAACAAATGTATATTTCTAGTCTTGCTCATATATAAATATTAAGATTGGTGAACCAAATGATTTTATTCATGTGCTACCTTTGTTTAGTGATCCAAACCATTTGTTTGAATAAGATCTAGCAACATTATATTCGAAATGTAGATACAAGTATGTAGTAAGCACAAAATTTTTATGACGTGCGTTAAATATACCAATGACAACTCATTAATGATCAGATTTTCTAAGAGTTAAGATGCTTAGGTAACTTTTGAATAAGGATGAGTAACCATTAGTATTACGTCAACATCAATGCACGATCGATAACCGATTATCCTGATAAGGACGCATTATGATAAGGACGCATTTGACAAAAATAAAGCACGATTGATAACCGATAATTATGATAAGGACGCATTTGACAAAAGTAAGGCATAATCGAATAAGGGCAACCATCACTTTACAATGACAATATATGATATTGACATGTAAGCAACAATTACTCTAGTGATGTCGCCTGTAAGTCGATAAATAGCAGGGGAATGCGAAGCAAAAAATCATCAAGACCCTGCGCAAAAATTCAAAAAATCAACAACCAATCAATATAACTCAACTCCAACGCAATACTACTTTCCAGTTCTCTAGGACACTTATCATCTCCACTCATCATCAGCGTGGAACCCTTAGTTCTATGAGTAGTTCAGCCCATCCTTGCTTGATGTCAAACAGACTTAGTTGTAAGCCAGTAACTGTAGTTTCCTTCCATTTGCGCCTGCATGCCGAATATGAGGGTTGATAGTAGTTTTAGGAATCATTCACCTACTCCCACATGCTTGGTCAATAGTAGCTTGTAATCCAAGCATTGCCAATTCCTCACCCATCAGTGCGTTGCTCAGTTAAGCACCTTGTTACTCTCAGCTAGGATGGTGATCCAATTTTAATAGTTAGTGTTGGGTGACCGCGGAAGCACATAGAGACAAATTTAGGATAGCAATCCAAAAGCACCGAGCAAAAAAAGAGAAGAACATAAAGATTTTAACATGAAAAAAATCACGGCACAAAGTGACAAATGATAACTATGAAACAGAAATTACAAAGAGAAAGAGCTTACCTGATTCGAACAATCTCGAATCTCACCATTGCTACACTCTTTGAAGCCCTTGGACCATTTAGAAACCCTAGTAATACCATGCAATCTCCTTTACACACACACAGTGTGTGTGTGTGTAAAATTGGAAATTGGAAACAAGTTCCGCAGATCCGGCAAATCCACAAAATTCTACCCGAAGTAGTTCGATATCATCGAACACCGTTCGATGTCATCGACACTTAACCTTCGATGACATCAAAGCCACCTCAATAGCATTGAATAATTACTAAAACAGTCCATGGACAAAATATGTATTTTCTGGAAATCTTTGATTGCTCGACCCAGATTTGATGTTATCAAACACTCTTCGATATCATCGAAAAATGACACCAATATGTCCAGCAACCAACAGAGGAAATCTGGAAATACTTGATGTCATCGAGCTGACTTCGATGGCATCGAAGTCTGCTCGATGGCATCAAACTTGTCATCGACACATTGTTGATTTCACAGATTTAAGACATCTATCAACAACAATAAGTATCACTTTTTCATCTTTATCTTCACTTTTCGTTCTATTAAATACCTATTGCACGTGCAAAAGTCATTGGTTTCTAAGGCAAAAAAGAGTTCATTGGAGGAAGAGCATCAACCTCCAAAAATCGCCTGATAAGCGGGCGATTGTTGACAGAATAGACTGTTGGTCTTCTAACCCTTTAATCATGTACCGCTCTATTTCAATGTCAGGGTCAATGGCATTCGATTTAAATTGGACCACAAATCAATTTTGGCAGGCTCGCAAACTACACGCATGTACCTTGTAGCCAAATTCCAGACCAAAACTATTCATTTGATCAATAACTAGTTGTGGACAGAGGGTTCCCCAAAGATCTCCCAGATCAGGAGATCCTATCTCGTAGATCAAGGAGCCAGAATGTTTAAATCTGGGAGGTCTATGAGTGTCGGCCATCCATGGTTGAGCTTAAGATATCAACGATTGGACGACCGCTCTATGTTTGCTAATGAGCATGATCCTTCTAATTACTTTGATAAGCTTCATCCAGGGAAATATAATTTTTTGGTGTACATTGAACAATATTCACCCCTTTGGGACACATACACTCCTATAAAAAAAAAAAAAATGTCATGCGGCATCATTTAGGAAGATTTGATTGAAAAGATGAATGAGAATGGCATGACAATGATAGCTAGCATCGATGGGACAGACACCCAATCTATTAAAAAAAAAAAAGAAAAAAAGAGAGAGCTAGAGAGAGAGAGAGACACCCAATCTATCTTACCTTGTTCGAACTCACTCATTATTTTATCCCGGTGCCCAAGAGCCATGGATTATTGCTTGTGGTTTGCACATTAGGTACATTTTCCACTAAGGTATAGTGGGTAAGATTGGCTGTGGAAGGCATGCTTCTTGGGAACTCGAATGAGGCAAGTCAACCCAGAAACTCTCCCAGGGCATATTTGGATTGGAGGATTCTATTGGGTGTGATTTGAAAAACTCAATGGTTTTCCGTTGACGTGGTAAGTTGGCATGTCTGCATTAGGGAGAAATCATGAATTTCAAACTTCGACTTCCATCCTTATTTGGATAGATATTTTGTTAATTAACGAATATAACTACTTTTGTAGGTAAATAGAAAATTTTACCTGCTATCTAATTAAGACGTAAACATAGCCTCCAACTTTGAATAGTGCCATTGGAAATAACCATTTCATGAAGATTGCGTTTTCTAATATTACGCATTAGAATCCTCCAACCTGAAAATACCCTTACTAGTTTCCGGACTTATTCCGTGATATTCAATATTCAAAATATAAATTAAGTGGAGTTGTGCTAAGTTGAGCTGAGTGGAGTTTTTGTCAAGTTTTAACTTTTAACTGAGTTCTAACCAAGTCGACGTTTATTTCTGTTTTTTTTTTTTTTTTTTTTTTTTTTTTTTTTTTTTTTGAATTTTAAACTATGATTGTAGGCCTTTTAATTTGTTGAGGTATTAACAGCACTGAAATGTAAATACATATTCATCTAGTCTTTGATTTGTAGCCGTGGGCATTATGGTTGAGATATCTAAACCATTGATGTGGTTGGCCCTATGGCACCAGAATTTTCTAGATGGAGAATCTAAATCCCTTTAATTAGTGGCAAAAGTAGGCAGTTAAACAATGATCCATGTTATTGAGACTTGATGGAATAGTTATAGATATCAAAGTGTGAGATTGTTATAAGATGTGTGTGTGTGTGCATGAGATCTACTGAGGCCCACTGTATCAATGGCCTAGATCACTCTACCATGAACCCACTTGCATTACCTCTTTATTTTTAAGAGAGGAAAGTATCCAAGGAGTGATGCAAAGGAATATTCGCATGAGAAAATATTAAAATGGAATATTTATCCATTTTAATGCAAGCATCATAAGGGCTGCGAATGCATTGAGCGTGCTCCACCATTGCAGGTCCCACTTAAAGATTGAGCTTGAACTTTTCTATCTTATCTATTAATTGTTAGATAGATTTGGAATCTAAGATTAGTTGCAAAATTAGGACTAGTGATTAAATACAATTAATAAATTATAGATTTTTATAAAAGACTTTGGATTTGAAAATTTAAAATTAATGAATGAATTGATTTTTTAATTTCTTCCGCCGTAAGTGCCAAAGGAGCTGAATTGGATTGTGTTTGAGCCATTTGCATCTTACCATGTTTGTGGCTTTTCAGATTTCCGTTGCTTAAGCCGCAAGCAGGGTGTTCAATGACCTATTATCACTGATTTCATCAGTATATTTGTCTCTTTCCAGCCATTCGAACATGTTGCCGTGATGAGTATCACTTTTTCACATTCCTAATTTTATTTAATAATTATTTTTTTTTGCCCCATGTGTAATGGTATCCTAGATTGCGTGTAAAAATACTTTTTGTAATTTAGTAAACTACTCAAAGAAAGAAATTTTTATGCATACACTTTAGACCAAGACTCATACACATAAGGTCCACCTAATAAACCATCTGAATCTTACATGAATTTCCTTCGTAGGATCATGCACCTTATCTTCCATCCTAATTCTCTTCTAAAAGTAAGGAATGGATTACTTAAAATATAATGGGAACGCATGACAATGTGTAAAAGCTCACTGTTTGTAGTTTTGTATTTTTGTAAAAAAGAACAAAACAAAGACCTTTATCATTATGAGGGATGCCCCCTTCTATTTAAAAAGTATTGTTCAGATGCCTTTGAAGATAATCTTTAATTAACTTTAATCATTTTGACTAAGTGGTCAAAATTATATCATGCAATGGGGACCATTTCATTGGAGTGCATATCCAACCGTGAATAGTGTTTTGATGTGCCCATTTCGTCTGATAAGTTATCTATACCATTCATCTGATTCCCCAACCGTTAATCTTGGATGCCTCCAAATTGGAAGATCTAAACCCTTTGACCGTTTGAGAGATGAAAGGTAGTTTTAGAAAAGTAGATAAAGCTTTGGTACACGAGCCAATCTTCAAATGAGTGATACTTTTGGGTCATTGCTGTTGGGGTCCAGTAAACCAATGGTTAGGATCATGCAATCTTGACTCCACTTGTAACTACATGGAGCAAAAGTAGACAACATCCTACATGGTATGTTTCGCATATAAGATTTGCTTTCGCTGTATTTTACACTTGACAAAGACCATAAATTACTTTTTAAGAAGAAATCAATTCTTTTTTTATTTTTCAATACCCCACATTCATTATGTTGAAATCATGCTGAAATGGATGATCCCAACCATTGATTTTTGGAAATCAACAGTTGAAAATTTGCATTTTAAGCGTTCGCATTCAATCACAAGGGTTCGATTGCAGTGGTATGTATAAATATATGCATGATCAATGATCAAGATCATATATCCAACTATGATACTATAATAGTTTTAGAGACTACATTAAGTATATATAATTTATGTTGTCCATTTGAGTGCTGGAATAAAGCTTAGATGATGGTGATTCAACAATATAACTATAGATCATACTATAGTGGGGCCTTAAATCAGGACCACTCAGATCAAAATACCAATAAGGGTACCAATGGGGTGTGCCCAAAAACCAACTCTGGTGTGTGGGAATCATCTATTGTGAGAGAGAATTACATGCATGTTAACATGCCTGTTTTCAATTATGAGAAGTGGGCCTATGATCTGATAATCCAAGCCATTGGTTGGATGTGCCCCATCATTGATGGATTGCATACTAATAATCTAAACCTTCCAATTTGTTAATGATATAGACAACTAAGGATAAACACAACAAGAATCCATCATTGGTTGATGGGATACCTTCCCATCTTGGAGAGTTTTTTAACATGGTCCACACAAGGCTCGATCAGTCATACCTTCTTTTCTCTTTCGGGTGAAGGTGGGCCAAACTTCATTAATGGTGGAAAAATTCCTTAAAAAGGGGGACGCAAAAGACAAACACAGAGACTAACAAGCCAAAGATCTCTTAAAACCTTACCTGATGAATTATTGACTTATCCAAAAAGATATCAAGCCTAGCTTTTTTTAGGCACATTATCTATGGTTAAGGAAATCGCTATTTTGATTTCTATCATATGCATAAATTCACTTGATTATTTTTTCTAAAGCCATTAACAAGATTGACCCTTATAAAAGACTGATGCAGGGAGGGACATAATGAGGTTGATCACCATCTTCCTCAGGGAATAACTACTCCAAATCCATGGAGTTCTCTAGACTCGTCAAAGAGCTTTTTCGAATCCACGAGGGATAAAAATATAAATAGTTTCTAATAAATTCAAAATAAATTGATTGATGATTAAAAAAAAAATTTACAATCCTTTAAATAATTAGCTCAAGCCTAAGATGGAGTTTTAGACCCAAACTCCGACTCAAACACCCTAAAAATGTGATTTACCATAAATAATAAACTTAATATTTATAGACAGTCTCAATTCCTAGTAGAATTCATGGTTTTCCGCCAAAAATGGCAATTTAGCCTAACCATGTTGTTCTCCTAACTTTTCTAAGCCCTTTTCATGGTGGGCATGACTTCTACAACTCAAAGGGTCAAAAGTTATACACAAACTAAAACTTATTATTTATAGTTTTAAAAAAATGGACTTTTGAGCATCAATATGAAGGAATCTCACAAATTCGATGTGGGCAATAACGGGTTGGTTGGCTAAAGTAGCTTCTCCTGCCCTAAAATCATATATGATATGTCAAAAAACTCATTCCAATTTGTGAGATATGAATGTTTTAAGGTTCGGATGGTTCGGATCATTTTCGTCTCCAATCAGGCCTTCTTTGGTCTATCTTTGCCATGAAACTGTTTGTAACCTGCTCTACATCAAAGATGCAAAGACATAGGTTGCATATCACATAATTTGTGATAATGTTACTCATTACATGTGATATGTCACAATGTTTCATTCTCCTTCAATTGCCATAGCTAAGTTTTAAATGTAATGTATCATTGCATATAGAGCTACCAAATTTCACATGGGGCATTAAGCATTTCAAACCTTCTCACCATGGCATGGATGCCTTTTTCTCTATTTATATAGTTATTAGAAATCATATTAGGAATGAAATTTTAGGATCTATGAAGCATGATCATCAAGTATGTATTGTTCATCTAAGTATGAAATTTTAGGATCTATGAAGCATCAAGTATGAAATTTTAGGATCTATGAAGCATGATCATCAAGTATGTATTGCCATGAAACTGTATTTATATAGCCGGTGCTTTTGTGTGCTAAGCTCGTTGGGGGTTGCAGGGGGGCATGCGGCAACCCTTTCCTTCGGGGTTCAAGGGTGTAGCCTCCGGCTTTGAGGAAAATTTCAAAATTTCACATGATGTTTTTATGTAAGTCTTAGTTTCATAATTTGCAGAGAGCCTTCATTGTATTGAGAGTTGCTTCTTTGTTTTTTGCCTAGGAGCATAGTAAATCGGTGTGAATTCATGGACATACTGCAATGGAACTATGAGCGAGAAAGAGAGGTTTCATTATATTGAGACTTGCTTCTTTGTTTTTTGACTTTGAGCATGGTAGATTTGTATGAATCTATGGATGTACCGAAAAGGAACTATGTAAATCTGCGTTGTGGTTTGCATATTTTCTTTATTATCTTTTGATTTTGATATTTTTGAGTGTGTAGACGAGAAGTGAGCCTTCTCCCAATATCAAGGCCAGTTTATAATATAAAATCTCTCTTAAATTCACTAAACAATAGGCCCATTTGAGTTATTCAAATTCATGTAGAAATGGAAATTATTTTTCATGGAAAAGATATTGATACTATTCGAATACGTGGATTCCTCATGGTAATCATCACTCTTATCCATAAAGAATTCTACGGCATAATAAACAAGTATGTTGTTTAATAGATTAGAGGATTTCACTTACTATTCAAATAAGCATTACATTTTGAATTCCTACTTTCTACCATGACCTTAAAAATGATTATTGGTCCATCATTACGTTTTTCGCAAAATCCAAATGAAATCCATATATCTTAATAAGTGCCTATTTGGATATGAAGAATCCATAGCGTGATAGAGATGACTATAATTATTATGTGACATGGATAACTATAATAATTATGTTTTCTAGCATTGCTCAATGTGGTTCTCACAAGCATGGTCTACTTAGGCGGTAAATGGAAATCCCATTACACATTAGATAATGACCACATTGTCTCTTGGAAAGGGGTTGTTGGACACCTTGTATTTGAAGGGATAATAAAAGGATTTCAAAATTTTTATACCAAATTCATTGTTTAGTGCCATGTATTTGGAGATAAATTAATGGAATTACTTCGTGTATTTTGAAATCTCAGGATTTTATGTGATTCGAGTGTAACAGGAGGGAAATGCCTTTATGGCTCCCTTTTTAAAGGGAGTGATTTAGGTGAGACCTCAGCCTCACTTAAGACGGTGTGGCCCTTATGATGGACCTCACCTTGACGTATGTATTCTACATCCACCCCATCCGTCTTTCAGGATCATTTTAGGGCATTATCCAAAAAATGAAGTAGATCAATTATCAAGTGGACCATACCATAGGCAATAGTGAGGATTGAACCCCATACCATTAAAAACTTCTTAGGGCGCCTGCAGTCTTTATTTGCCATCCAATCTGCTGGTAAGGTCAAGCTTCATTGTAGGGAAAAAATAAATATCAGCTCAATCTAAAAGTCCATCACCACTATTTCCTATTGTATGGTTCACTTGATAATTGGATTTGCTTCATTTTTGGATAATGCCCTAAAATGATTGAGAAAAATGGATGGACATGGTGGTTATAGAATACACACATCAAGGTAGGCCCCACGGTAAGGGTTGCACCGTTTTGGGTATTGGGTGAGGCTAGTTCTCACCTAATATGTTCCCTTTTCTAAGGCAGTAGAGCCCGAGGTGTAATAAAGGCATCACTAGTCTACTAATCAACTATACACATGGCATACCGATGATACTCTAAAACACTCTAAACGTAGGATTAAAAAAATGCCAGTGAGTCTCTCATTTGTAATCCTTAACATATGTGGTCAACCCAATGTTTGAAAGCTCTTTATTTTTTGTAAGATTATATATATTTTAATGTGTTTACTACCATCACTATGTCAAATATAACATATGTATACTAATTTGGAATTAAAGCCTATGCCCCATGAAGCAACCAAATGATTCGAAGATTACATGCTCTCAAACATCACTGAGGATTCAAAATCACCTTAATTTCAGTGTAAGTGGAATTTGGATTCAAAAGAATTCTAAATACAAGCTCCCCAAACGACCCACAACTTTCTTGACTATCAAAGATAAACCAATTATTTTACGATTGATTCCTCGTATCTAAACATGCAAGTTGAAAAAAACAGATATCCATCAATCTCAAGAAGCATGTTATAAGTGGCCTGTTTGGCATCAATCCCCAAGTAATTACGAATTATAATGAATGCAACAAACCCCATTTAAATTTTTATTATTAAAAATGCAATTATGGCAACACCCACCAGAGATGAGAATAAACAAACAGATACCAAACGGGGAGAAAAGGAAATGTTTCGCTTTCGGAATGGGAGAGTAAATAAATGCGTTAGTGCGGTGGGTGGGAGGAAACAAATCGGCATGACCGAAAAGGATAGGTGTGTGTCTGTCGAAAGGTGAGGGCAAAAAGGGTATTTTTGAAACTTCAAAGTCAGGGTTATTTTCGGAAGGTTAGGCGAAAATTCCATTCTTGTCATGGATGGGTCCCACTTGGATATTTAATCATTTATCAGGTCCGGAGATATCTGACCACTCATCTGGAAGACCACAGTGGTTGCTGAACATGGAACGTTGTTTTGTCTTACTCTCCCAATACAGTGCAGCCCTTATCGTGGGGCTCATATTTATGTATTTATTCTATATCCATGCCGTCCATCCGTTTTTTCATATTATTTTAGATCAAGATCTCGAAAATGAATCAGATCCCGTTCTTAGGTGGACCATACCTTAGGAAAACGTGATAATTGATCATTAATGGGCCACAAAAGTTTTGGATCTAGCTGATATTTGTTTTTTCTCTTCATCCATGTTCATGTGACCTTATCAACAGGTTTGTCAGGTTTGATGACAAATGAACATTACCCAAACATTACGTGGGCCTTAGGAAGTTTTTAATGGTAGGATCTTCAATCACCAGTGTTTCCTATGGTGTGGTCCACCTGAGTTTTGGATCTGCTTCACCTATGTGGTCGCATCTAAAATGATCCGAAAAACGAATGAACGGCGTGGATGTAGAATATATACATCAAGGTAGGCCCCATGGCAAGGGCCGCACCTAATCCGCTGCCCTTACTAAAGTGGCATTGGAAAACACCATGATCCATAGCTCAAGTGGAAGACTGGGTGTACCTTAAGTGGCATGGGAAAACACCCTGATCTATAGCTCAAGTGGACGACTAGGTGAAAGATACCAGCTAGAAGCACAAAAAAAAAAAAAAAAAAAAAAAAAGTAGGGATCCTTACTCTTTCTCCGGTGGTAGACTTTTCAATCCCCTAGTTGTTTAGCAACATAAAGTAACGAGGGGTTTCAAATCCAAGGGGTTTCCAATCCCATCTTTGATAGAGTTTGCAATCCAGGGCGAGAGCTTGGATTACACCTAAAATCATTTCAATAGTTGCAGGTGTAACATGTGTGTCCTGTATACTATCATTTTATTGGGCACATGGCCTGCTAATGATGATCAACACCGTCCAAACATTGTCTATGTAAATCAGCACCGTCCAACCATTGTCCATATAAATCAACGATTAAAAATCATTGGTTAGTCACTCAAACATGATCTTGTGCTTGTGGCCCATCCGAGACTTGGAATTTCATCATTTTCGGGCAAAGCATATATTTCAATGGGCTTATCACAACCATTGTATCGAAAATTATATATCTCGCTAATTAGATATATTAAAGTTGATTTAGTAATTAAATTCAAATCTATACTACGGATAGGTACTTTTAGATTAAAGTTGATTCACACTCCAGGGTGCCAAACACACTGGGAGGATTACAAATCCAGGGGGTTTCTAATCATAGGGGTTCGAATCCAAGGGTTACAAATCCACGCTCCTAAACAGGCCCTAGGAGTTTCAACACCTAGTCAAGGGTTCGAGCATCCCATAGGTGGTGAAATCTCACTAAGGTGTGAGTGTGTGGGGTGTGTGTGTGTTAAAAAAAAAAAAAAAAAAAGTGGCCTGGAAATGCACTTGGTTCCAATATGATGAGTGGCACGTGTGCTACGTTAGCACATGAACTGTGAAGTACATCACCACATTGTCTTGGGAGATGGATTGGCTACTCCCCCTGACACCAGCCTCGTGGCTGGTGGTCTCTGTGGGCCCCACCATGATGTATGTGTTTCATCCATTCCATTCATCCATTTTTACAGATCATTTTAGTGATTGATACAAAAAATGATAGGGATATAAATCTTAACTAGACCGCACCACAGGAAAACAATAATGATTGGATATCCACCATTAAAATCCTCCTAAGGCCCACTATACTGTTTATTTGACATCCAATCTGTTGATTAGGTCATAAAGACCCAGACGAAGGGAAAAAAATAAATATAAGCTTGATCCAAAACTTTTATGGACCCCAAAACGTTTTTAATGGTCAACGTTCATTCAACATTGTTTCTCGTAATGTGGTCCACTTGAGATTGATATATACCTCATTTTTTCTTTCATATGATAAAATGATCTATAGAACTAGATGGACGGCATGCATGAAACACATACATCATGGTGGGGCCCACAGAGCACCGACCACCAGCCAATGGCTGGTGGCAGGGGGAGTAGCCAATCCGTTTCCGTCGCCTTATAGGTGTTGCCAAGTTATTATACAGTGGTCCGCCCTAGCGTGTCTACTTTCTATAATACATCTCATTTCTCAGCTTGATCCAAGTCGTTGATCTGGTGGCTTCATCGTGGAGATCAATGTGTTATTAGGCATCGGATATTTGACTTTTCTTTGGCTGGATAGGGGAATTTGGCGCATCGTTCTTTCATGACTGTTTATTTGATGGACTCATATTGAGGGGTTAAGGTTTTCCCATCTCGGGGTTTTTTTGTGCAGAGCTATCCAAAACGAGACCGATAATTTCAATTGTTTGGAGCACTCAAAAAATGGGGCCCGCTTATGCAAACGCAAAACCCTAACGTATGCTAGAAAGTCTCTGATATCGAATTAATAATAGGATAATTTTTTACTATAGACCCGACAGACCACCCACGCTTTTTTATTCGACCCAAACAAAACCTACTTACCAAACTAGACCTCTACCTGTACGGACGAACCCATAAAGATGAAAATACCCCCACTTTTTTCCGCTGCTTTACTTTAGAGGTTAAGGGTATTTTTGTCCAAAACCCTATTTCTGTACCCTAAAAATCTGCTTTAGTAGCATAAGTTTACAGGTTTTTTTTTTTTTTTTTTTTGAAGGGTATATATATCTTGTACTGAGTTCGAGCAATATTCGAGCCGAGTCGAGTTGGGGCAAGATCGTACTCAACTTCGATCCGAGTCGAGTCGACCGGGCTACCGAGCCAGCTCTGTTCGTGTACAGCTCTACATATACACTACTCCACCCGACCGTGGATCCCCACAGGAACCCACCGTGATCTATATGCCTTACATGCACGGCGTCCATCGGTTTTGACAGTTCATTTTAGGGCATGATCCAAAAAATGAAGTAGATCCAAATCTCAGGTAGACCACACTAGAGGTATAGTGATGATTTACCAAAAAAAAAACTTGTTGTGGGCCACAAAAGTTTTGGATCAAGCTGGCATTTGTGTGGTCCCTTCGTTCTCAGTGTGACCCTATCAACAGGTCGGATAGCAAATAAACATTCCGGTGGTCCCCAAGATGTTTTTAATGGTGTGTATTCAACCACCACAGTTTTCTGTAGAGTGGTCCACTTAAGATTTGGATGCACTTCATTTTGAATCATGCCCTAAAATGATCCGTCAAAACGGATGGACGGCGTGGATATACGGCACGGTGGGCCCCACAGTCAGGATCCACCGAAGGTGCACCCATCCTCTGTACACGTGGCGCGCGTACACCTCAAGGCTCAAAGTAAATACTCCGGGTCGATGACAAGTGACTTTCCTAACATCATATGCGTTGGATAGTCTCGCAACCTACTACTTTTGAATTTCGACCGCCGATTATTTTTTTAGGTCACTGTCCAATTTATCTGTTTGATATTCAGATATTTTGGATGTTTTATTCAGTCTAATTTGGATTTAATAATAGAGCCCATGATTTTAACGGACTGGATCAAGGTAAACTTGCCACGCGTACTTTATCATCGTCATACGGACCTGGAATAACCAAACACTGCCAGCGTATCAAATGTCACCGTTTCAACAGCGACCTGTTTAGTCCGACGGCACTACACGAAGTGAGTGGGGTCCACGCCACGGACTCCCACCATTGATTGCGATGAAAAGGACCGTCTGGTTTCCTACCCTTTATCACCGGGACAGCGGGTTGCAACCTTTCTGAGATTGACGGATATACCCTTTAGAAACCGACAAACGTTTCTGACTCATTGAATGTCGGGCCTGTGATCGAAATACATACACTGGAACTCGGTGTATAACATTTATCAACACACGTCCACCATCCAACTCCGATTCCCGGTTGATGTCCGACCCAAAAATCCCAGCCGTCAAATCAATAGCCTCCTTTGTTGGCCAAATTTTTTAATTTTATTTATTTATCATACTTCTAAGAACACATCCTTTTCAATAATCCTGACCGTCTATGTGATGGGCCTTGCGGTGGATGGAGACCAAAAAAAATGACATTGACAAAATGAACGGACAGTGTGGATGAAAACCATAGAGCCCCTGTCTGTTCCTATCAAGAAACAAAGTGATTGACGGTCCAGATGGACTGGCAGTGAAGTAATTGTTGGTGTATACACCAGGTTTCTGTGTATAGTCTGTACGAGTAATTGTTAGTTGCTAATACAGGTCTGGTGTGGCAATTTGGTCAGCTACAAAGTAGGGAGTGGATGCACTTATTGCATGTACCATTGCCATCTCTGACTTACTTTTCCTTTTTTCTCTTTTGCAGCCTGCATCACATTAAAAGACTACATACCTACATCTCTGTATATAAGCTTTTCCAACTTTTTAGTTAGACGTGTGTTAATCTCACCAATCCCAGTTAGTTATCAAGTACTCTGTTTATGTGGACGTGGCACACTTGATCCTGACTGTTCATGTGTTGGGCCCCACCATGATGGGTAATACTATTCAAAAATAAACAGTGGTCATTTTATAATATCAAACCGTTGACTGTACTTTTTTACTAGCCGTTTGTAATCTGCAGAGCAGGAGTCACTATTGAAACTTTTCTGGGTCCCACCGTGATGTTATATGCCATCTAGTCCGTTCATAAGGTGGGTCTTGCCAGGATGAAGGGAAATCACAGATATCGATCTGATCCAAAACTTTGGTGGGCCAAATTTGGGTAGCTTATATGGGGGTAGCCATCCTTGCTGGCAAGTGTTAGTCCTAAAACGTTGGTAGAATAACCCTACACGCAGCCTCTCCACGCGCTCCTTTATACGCAGCATACATGCCTAACTGGCAAGCGTGCAAGACATCTGAGCCGTCTGCTGTCGTAAAGACGATGACACCCTGCTCGTCAGACGGCCACATATGTTGAAAGTAAGACATTGAAGAGGTTTTTTACAGCCATCCATCATTTACTGTAGAGGTAGCCCAACTGATGCATTGATCCGAATAATTTCGGAGAAATCATATCCGCACAGGGGCTCAGCATATGAATGGTCCTGATGTAATATATATGTGGGCCCCATTTACTAGAAGGGAGGCCAGATCACGTATGTATGACCCTTTCTCTACACTGCTGTGTAAATGGCGACACTTCATTTGCTATCGCAAGTGGACCCGAATAATTAGGCGGATCTCCCATTACGACTCTCAACGGATTTGGTTGGCTTGTCGGTGTGGTCCATCTAAGTAAACGGGTAGCTGACTTGCCCGTACAGCTTGTCAATGGGGTTGGATGGTCGTCAACTCCTACCAAATTTAAAATGAAATATTTTATAATTAATTATAATATTTTTATTTAAGGATATAAAAGTTATTTTAAGGTAAAGTAAGAGTATTTAGATAATATATCAAATAATTTAAATATTAAATATTTTTCTAAGGAATAAACTTTAATACTTTTAAAGATTACAGAGGTTGACACACGGTTGCTAAAAATTATTCACATTAATATTATAGGAAAAATATACTGACTAACTTATACCGGCCAAGCCAGCCCTTTACCCGACCTTCATCTCCCGACCAAGGTTAGAGAGGTCGAGCCCCAGTTCCCCAACACGAGATGGCAATGACCATCAATCTATTGTCATTCACTGGGAACAACTGCCCACCTCAGGTTGGCATGATACAAGGCAGCAAGACCTGTACCCCGATAAGTCTAACCTAACCTCAACCTTGTAAGTTAATTCGGATCACCCTAGGTTGGGGAAACCTACCTTCCACTAGATGTGACCTGACCTCCCTGTGAGTTTATTCGGATCACCCCAAGTCGGGGAAACCCGCCCTCCACTGGATTTAACTTGACCTCAACCGTGTTACTCCGCAATCCCAGCCGAAGATCTAGGAGGCTAATCCCAACTCGAGCACACCCAGAATTCTAGCTAGAGATTTAGAGAGATCTTTCCGCTTAACAAGGAATCCGACTCCTACCATAACTCGTCCTTGCCAAGGCATGAATTGTTGTTAAAAAGGATGTCCTAAATCTGAAAAGTTCTGAAAAAAGTTCGGCTAGTTGAAGCAATTTCAACTCGAAGCCAGTAACAATATTTCTGAAATTTTCGAGGTCTATGACCAGTTAGGGGTGTACACGGGTCGGGCCGAGTCGAACTGGCCTCAGCCCGTTCAACAGCCACACAAGGCCCGAACCTGACCGGGCCTGGTCACTGGGCCAACATCTCCAGCCCGAACCAAGCCCGGCGCGAGTTCGGGCCAGTTTCGAACCTGAGTTCGGGCCAGTTTCGAACCTTACAACAAGTTCATGGGAAGGGCTTTGGCAGGTAATCCACGTCCCATTACAAGGCCCTCAATTAACGGTTTAGATAGTTGAACTATAGACTCCACAAAAAATTTAACTAGTCAGGACATTTACATACATTTGACAAAGCATAAAATAAAACATTTTATACAAATTAAATACAGTCGTACACGGGTCGGGTCGGGCCGGGGCGAGTCGGATTTCGGACCGAGTCGGGCCGAATTGGGAGGTATCCGAACTCAGCCCGAACTCACTTTCGGGCCTAGAAAATTGGCCCATCCTGACCCGAACTCAGTTCCGGGTCAGGCTGAGTCGAGCTTTTTCGGGCCGGGTCGAGCGATCTAACCGGGCTAGCTCGGTTTGTGTACACCCCTCTGACCAGTCGAGGAACAGGCTCAACCAGTCGAAGGGGTCCTTCGACTAGTCGAAGCTCAAGCTCGACCAGTCGAAGGTTACGCGGATTCTACGTGGACTGCATAAATTTGAGGCAGTTTTAGAGAGGTGCATAAATGGAGTTTCCTAAACTATAAATAGGAGTCCCTAGGGCCATTCTAGGAGATGTTAAGGTTTTCCAAAGGTATTCTAAGGTTTCTAGAAGGGGTTCTAGGGTATCAAAGGGTGTAGCAAGGGTGAGATTCGAAGTTGTTCGAATCGGGTAAGTCCTCTCTCTTTGTAATTTATGCATTCATAGTGGATTTCAATCGCTTTGTGCCATGGTTTTTTCCCGAAAGGATTTTCCATGTTAAACCTTTGTGTTCTCTTGTGTTTGCTTGGTGCTCTTGAATTGCTATCCTAGATCCATATCTGTGTGATTCTGCAACACAAATCCCAACATGAACATGCCTCTATACAACCGCCTCTTCTTACTTATAAATAACCATACTTGTAATGGTGAAAAGTATGCACAGTCTTTAGCCCTAAACTTCCAATATTCAACTACACCCAGATTCATTTCCTAACTTAGGCATCGGACGATCCCCTGCATGAGCTAGAGTCTTCCTTATCTGTCCTTTGTGCAGATTCACTAGTCCAGGGAGGGCTAATCAAATTTCTTCATCAACAATTCACATTAAACTGTTTCTAAATCATACAATCTTGTGTCTGGATTTAGATGGCTCTTCAATAAAAAAGAATAAGAAAAATATATATTTATTTATCTAACAAGGTAATAAGTGGAGATTGAACAAGTGTAAAAATATAAAGAATAAATTGTCTGAAATTTACAAACAAAGGATAATCCATTAGAGATTAGGATTGCTAAATCAGTTTAAGTTTATATATATATATATGTGTGTGTGTGTGTGTGTGCGCGCGCGCGCCTTAAATGTTTCCCCGCGACGTAGACCATTTGATTATGTTTGTTATGTCTATGGTTTCAAACTTCAATAGTAATATCACATTGTAGTATAGTTATGATTTGATTCTCCACCTCTTCATCCCCATCCTGCAAATCACTCCATCTCTCTTCCTTCACATGAATTGTATTTCTCGTGCTATATCTACTGATTAGTATAGCCTTCGATCTGTCAAATGCTTGTGGTACTTACACGTTCTTCCACAACAGACAATGTGATACTTAGCTTGTATTCAACTAATAAATAAAGGTTACAGTACTTAATTCCTTCTACTGTAGGGAATGTCCGGATGCTTGATTTGTACTTGACCAATAAATTACATAACGATTGGACGAATGAGAGCAGTTTTTCATCTTATATAAGTGGGGTATGGTTTAGTAACATAATCCAAAGGTCTATTATATACACAGTAGATAGAGTATGACTATCCTGAAAAATATATCTTATACATATACATGGAATGTCCCTTTGTTTGATTTTTATTCCAACCTACTCACTGTGTTTTAAGAAATATCTCTTGAATATCCCTATTATTGATTTTTATTCCAACCTACCGACCCGTTATTGATTTGCTAGATTTCTACAGCATTTCAAAATGAGCAATGAGTCTTTAACCGTCCAGATGGCATAGTTATACAGGAATATCTAGACCATCCAAATTCCTTACCTAATTGTGGATGGTGCATAACCTAAAAATTCACACTAAGAATGGGACGGTCACCATTGATTTTGCTCTTGGACCAGTTACTATTCTATTTTTAACCATTCATCTTGTGGGCATTAAATAGATGGTTAGTATCGATTGATTTTTGTCAATTTAAGAGATGTGATCCATCCACAATATACACAACAATTTGGATGGTCTAGATAAAGGCATATGAGTGCTATATGTGAGGAGGATAAGGCACGGGGTCCAAACAAGCAGATGAGCCCACGCCCCTTATGCATATGGCAACTAACGTAAGACGTTTACCCCCCTATGCCTGTGGCAAATACCCGGGGTTGGTGTAATTCGGTGGGTATTATCAAGTTGAAAATAAAATATTAAAATATTAATACAAAATTAATAAATAATTTAAATATAAGTGAAACTGAATTAATTTAAACTTTTATATATATATATATATATATATATATATATATATATATATATATATATATATATATATGGAAAAGGTACTAAGCGCTGATGGGACCGTCCCATGACGTCGAGCTGTGTGAGCCCCACCGTGATGCGTTTCGAACATCTACCCCATCAGTCAGATGCACCATTCCATCGTGGGCTTAGGTCTCAAAAATCAAGTCAATAAGTTACTTTTGTGGGCCACACCATATACAGAAGTGGAGAGGGGCCGTGCACTATTAAAACATTCAAAATCATTTTCTGGGCCCACCGAGATGTGGTTTGAAAATCCAGACCATCCATTATGTGTGTCCCACTTGGATGAGGGTTCAGACCAAGTTTCAGAGGCAGAAAAATTTCAGGTGGGTCCCACAAAATGCTTTTATATATTTTTGGCATGTCTTCACATGATTTTAGATGGTATGGCCCACCTGAGTTCCGTATACAGTTGATTTTTGGGATATCCCATAATTTAAATGGGACCCATCAAATGCACGGTGTTGATGGTCAACACGCATCACGGTGGGGCCCACACAGCTCGACCTCATGGGAGCTTATCATGAGCTTGAGCGCATAGTACCTTTTCCCATTATGGAAAAATGGAAAAAAGGTATATATATAATCATGACAATTTCACAATAAAATTGCAAAAAATAAAAAAAATAAAACTACTTAGATTTTTAAAATCTCACAATATTCTCACAAAAAAATCATTCTATGGTTTTTTGCTATAATAATATCATGAGATTTGCAAAATCTTAGTGATTTTTGTCGCATTGCTATTAAGCCCACACAAGCACACAGCAGAATCCATTTATGTGTCACCCATGTGTTTTAGATTCTATCCATCCATAAAATCGGTGGATGAATCTAACAATTAGAGATTATTATTGAACTCGAACCCAACCTCCGAAACCCTAACAGTGCCCGACAGCCAGCCGAATCTATTAATGTTGGAGCATAGTACCTGATGAACCTGACCGCTTTAGACGGTTCCAAGCATGGGTACAAACAGATGTGACCCATTGATGACCTAACATTTAGTGGGTCCAGTGTGACATTTAAGGAATGGTTTGCTGGTCGACCCCATTCTAGAAATCTTAGCCTGTTTGGTAAATGGGTTCAGCTCAGCTGATGTTAGCCTGACCTGAACCCAACCCATTGCTACACTAGTAGTGTTGGCCTGTTCTGGTTGCAGCGGGTTAAAGTCGGGCTAGAGCCATAAGGATGGCCTGTCGGTTAGACTTGAGTCTGGTACCAGAATTTTCTACTATGGCTCCACCAAACTGGGTGGCAAATATTGTTTTAAGAATTTATAGATTTGGGAATTTTTTTTGGGCAGATTTTAAAATTTTTGCGATTTTGCTTTGGTATTGTATTACTTGGAATGTCTTGCTAAAAGCAATAATTTTAGAATATTTATTATAATTAATAAATGTTTTTTTTAAAAAAAAATTTAAAGAGATATGCTCTAGTGTTGTGTGAGTTAACATGTTCCTAGTTGAAGTCAGTTCAATTGGGGTGGATTTAATCAATCTTAACTGTCTATTAATATCAGAACACATCTCCTGGTCTACCATGCAGAAGTCACAAAAATAAAATGTGATTCTTTAGAATCATAAGCAATTGATGATGGCCTTTGGGGAGAGCACACATAGATGAGGTCAAGATCTGTGGGCTCAGGTGTCTTGTGCGATGACATTCATGCTGTGCGTTTGGCCAGTCCATATTAAGTCTTGGGACGTGCTAAAAATTAGTATTAGAAATCGAGGTGGGTCATATCTGAAACTATGAAAAATAAAACTTAAAACTTCTAAAAGTACATGATGGGGTCCACCTGAATTTTGGAATGGCCTGAAATTTAGGGCTGTTTGATTTTCAAAATTCAGTGTAAATGCCTTGTAAATAGCCAATTATTACAATTTCACCTGTCTGAAAATACAAGGGTATTCTTGCTTTGAAAAAACGGTACAAAATGACTGGCATAAATTTGTGGGCCCCACTATCATGTATACGACATATTCGCATCATCCATCCATTTCACCATAACATTTTGAGGCATGAGCCGAAAATGAGGTAAATCTAACATTCAAGTGGCGTACACCAAAGTAAACAGTGGCCTTAAGAAGTTTTTAACGGTGAGTGTTCGATTCCATTTTTACTGTAGTGTGGCCCACTTAAACTTTGAATTTACCTCATTTTTTGGCTCGTGCCCTAAATTCAGTTGGCATGACGGATGGACGGTGTAGATAATCCACATCCATCATGGTGAGCCTCACATATATTTGGTAACATCCACGATTTTAGCGTTAACCAAAAGTAAGAGTGAAATCAACCGTAGGGAAGGGTGCGGTAATTATCAAGGGAAATAATTATTACCTATTTTCAATGCATTTACCTTTACTCTAAAAAATCAAACATGCTCTTAGTGTGGTCCCTCATACAACCAAGAAAGTATCAATGAGCAAACATCTACTCTTAACTTTTGTCTATATTGTGGTCCACCTAAGTCATGAATTGACCCGATTTTTAGACCCATGGCTTACCATAGAAGAGTACATTTAGTTGATAGGATAGATGTCTATCACACATCACAATGGAGCCCAAGAGATCCTTCTCCACCAACCTGATAGTACCATTTCGAAATGGTACTACGAGGTCGACCTCACGGGAACTTCCGATGAGGTTAAGATCTGTGGGCCCCATCGTGATGCGTGTCAAATGTCGATTCCATGCATTTGATGGGTCACCTTTAGGTTATGAGATATCAAAAAAAAATCAGTTGCATATGGAACTCAAGTGGGCCATACCATCTAAAACCATGTGAATACATGACTAAAACTTATAAAAGTACTTGGTGGGGACCAGTCAAGTTTTGGATGTGGTTGAAACTTGGTCCAACCCCTCATCCAAGTGGAACACACGTAATGAATGGTCTAGATTTGCGAACCACATCTTGGTGGGCCCAATAAATGATTATGAACGTTTTAATGGGAAGGTAACTCCTCTCAACTATTGTATGTGGTGTGGCCCAACCAAGCCATGGATTGACTTGATTTTTCAGTTTGTGGCCCACCATGGAATGGTGCATCTAACTAATGGGGTAGATTTCGATGCACATCATGGTGAGGCCCACACAACTTGACTTATGGAAAGTTGGGACCTCATAGTACCATTCCCCCCCCCCCCCTGTATATAGTCGAGCTCATGGGAACTCCCCATGAGATCGAGCTATATGGGCCCCACCATAAAAATCAAGTCAATCAGTGGCTTGTTTGGGCCACACCACATACAAAAGTTGAGAGGGGTTGCCTTTTATTAAAACATTCATAATCATTTTTTGGGCCCACCGAGATGTGGTTTACAAATCCAGCTCATTCATTATGTGTCCTGCTTGGATGAGGGGTTAGACCAAGTTTCAGACGCATCCAAATTTCATGTGGTCCCCACCAAGTGCTTTTATATGTTTTTGGCATGTCTTCTCATTATTTTAGATAGTACGACCCACCGGAGTTCCGTATACGGCTGATTTTTGGGATATCCCATAATTTAAAGGGGACCTATCAAATGCACGGTGTTGATGTTCGACATACATCATGGTGGGGCCCACACAGCTCGACCTCATGGGAAGTTCTCATGAGCTCAACCATATAGAACCTTTTCCCACACACACACATATATATATATAGAGGTGTTGTTGGTCCCGCTCGGTGGTGGTGGTTATGTTCTTAGTTGATTCAGGTTTCCACAGGAGGGGATGCTTGCCCACCAGTTCTCATGGAACTTGTGAGAACTTTTTTTTAACTCCTCTCCCGTTGTATAAGCCCAAAATATGAATTATTCATATGATGCAGCATCCCATCAAATTGCCATGGGAAAATGAAACAATTTCCTCCGGATTTGCCTCTCTTTTGCCTGGGCTCACCAAAGTTTTACAATTTCCTCCCTTGATTTGCCTCTCTTTTGCCCTGGCTCACCAAACTTTTCGATCGGAGTGAAAGTTGGGCCCTAAGATTTCATGGGGTGCCGCATCACGTAGACGGTTCTGATTTGGGGCCCATATCACATGAGATGAGTTCTCAAAAAATTCTCACAAGTTCCCACGAGAACAGGTAAACATGTGAGCATTCCTCTCTCTTGTGAATATTTGTGATGTGCATTGGACTTGAGAGCAATTTGGACCAATGTATTGGACTTTATGAGTATCCCAATGCCACCTGGAGGACTATAAATTATGGTACTATGAGAGTACTCAATTTTAAATATTATAATTTTACAATGACTCAACTATTATTTTTTATTAATTTTCACATTAAAGTCATGATAATTTCCAATACACTAAAAAAAAAATATAACAATACTTTGGCACCCTAGCGACAACATTATTTAGTTGGTCTTTCTGTCAAATGATCATAATATTTTCAAAATATCAAGAATATTTGTGGTAGTGGATAAAGTGCTACCAAATCTCCCAACATTCCAATAGATCAGCACTGGACCTTTATTCTAGATTACTGATTTGTTGGCTTCCACATCACGAGCCTGACCGTCCACTACGAGTGGCCCACTCTTCGTTGCGCCATGAAGATCTTGCCGGAGGGTCCAAGCCATCCAATTAGTGGAACATAAAAAAAGGAAGGACAAGATTGCCTGTAGAAAGTGGGACCATCCAATTGCTGTAGTTTGAGTAGACGTAATGAACGGTCCATATAGATCACGTGCATGGTAACAAGTCCAGCCATGCACTTGCCAATTTATCAACCTAGTGGGGTCGGGACTTCTATGTTCCTTCGAAACCGTTTAAAACTGGTGCTGGCTCTTCAAACCTAGACATGGGGTACTTATATGGAGATCCAGACCGTTAAAATTTCTAAACCAACTTTGGACGGAGGATAACCAAAAAAAGGACGGAAGATAATAATAATGGCACGATCTTCCACTCGGTATTGAAACACGATCACCATTGTACTTTTAACCGACCATTTAATAGACATGAATTGGATGGCTAGGCTTACAATGAATTGGATGGCTAGGCTTACTTGATATGTGTGACTAGAGATGCCCCATGCACAGTGGGACTGTGGGATCACAAACTGAATGGTCTGGATAGATCTAAGTCAGTACCACGTGTGAAGAAAGCGTGTCACCGGCGTTTTAAAAATGGTGCTGAACAAATGTAAGAGTGTTGTTGATTGGTTTTCATCATCTGTAATGTGTGCATCTAATAATTGGATTTGTGGCTTAATTCAAATTGAATAGCTATGACCCTACTGTCAAGATAGGTAGACATATAGTGTATGACCGACATCCGATAAGATCGATCACTTATTCAATCACTCACTCAATGTATAAACATAATTAGGTGATATTAAGAGTGTATGGTTCATCCTTTAATGATAAGTTACACCTTTGCTGACTTTTCATGCAGATGAAAGGAAATGAGAAAGTGATTCTTATAATTAATTATAAAAAGCAGCTGCAAAATACTTTCCTAAGTCAATAATTGAATCCAGCCTGCGAGTGTAGACTCAAATTACAATTAAAATTATCAGCTCATTGATTAGTGTTATAGGTTACACTACGAAATGTAAACATCAAGCTGAAAGTAAAGGATTATAGTAATAAATGTAATTTACTTTACAAGGAAAGTAAATTATTACACTAATAATTGTAATTAACTGATAATTAAAAGATAATGTTTGGTTTTGATTGAGTTGGCATGAGATGAATTATTTTAGTTAAATTTATTTGCTACTTGTATCCATGGTTTGGTCATCAAAATTTTTCTCACGTTTTGACGGTTGTCATAACTGCTCAATACTACTACTTGCTTTTTTAGATGCTTCATATGTTTTAATAGTTGTAATTGTTCAACACTATATAATCTTCTGGAGACTTCCTTGCCACCTATCCCAATAATCGCATTCCATTTAGTTGCTCGATCGAGCTCACAAATGAATATCAACTGCTTCATTGAGCTCTTAAATGACCATCGACTGCTTGATTGACCTCTTGGTTTGTTTTTAAATTCCTCTTAATTACTCCCTGTCTTATCATTCTATTAAATGTGATTTTGTACAAAGCACTCAAAGTATCTTTGAAGATCTTTAGCCTACAATATCTTTCTCTGATTATAACACATTGTTTTAATTGGTTTCAAACCATAAGTAATATAACACACGTGTTTATTACTCTTATTTGTTTGGTCTGATTTTAATGCATTAATTCATTATAAGGAATGGATAAATCATGCTACTGTTAGGGAAAATGCATAACCCCCTTAACCCTTGAGAAGAAGATTCGATACTCTCGAAGAGGTGGATGAAACGCAAGAACTTAAGGGCCTATTTGGCTAGGCAAATCCCACGGTATTAGGAGGGATGGGATCGGCAATATCTTGGGATAGGCATGACGTGCCAAACAGACCCAGTGAACTTGTCCTGGGATATGAGCAATCCCATGGATCTTAAGACAATCCACTGACATCACCATCATTACCTTAAAATTGATCCTATCCCTTGGTTGGATGGATTGGAAGGTAAAATCCCGGGATATGCAAGGAGTGCCAAACAAACCTAGTGAACTTGTCCCAGATATAAACAATCCCATGGATCTTAAGACAATCCACTCACACCACCATCATTACCTTAAAATTGATCCCATCCCTCCTAATACCATGGGATCTGTCCGGCCAAACAGGCCCTATCAATTTGGGCGGTGGGATTAGATGGGATGGGATTCATCTGGTATGTGCCAATTCCACTCCATGTTTGGGAAGAATGGAAAAGCTTGGAATTACATTAAATGGAATTGCATTGGGTTTGTGCCAATTTCACTAAATGTTTGGGAAGTTGTGTAGGTCCCACCATGATGTGTGGGCTATATCCACACTGTCCACCCATTTATTGAGATTATTTTAGAGCATGGGCCAAAAAATCAGGTAAATCTAAAGCTCAAGTGGACTCCGCCATAGAAAGCAACGGGGATTGAATACTTACCATTGAAAACTTCTTTGAGGCTACATAAGTTTTGGATCTACCTCATTTTTAGGGCCATGCCATAAAATGAGGTTACAAAACAAATGAACGGTTTAGATATAACACATGTGCGTTATTCTCAATAATTTCAAATGATGATGGGTATATCCATTCAATGTACCGCTGTATTATCAACAAAGCAGGGCATTAATTTTATCCAATGTACACAAGCGACAATCCCTGGGTAATAATTATATTTTTTTGAATCCCATCCCACCTAATCCTTTCTAATCCTACCGCCCAAAGTGACCCTAAAAAGTTGCTTAGGGCGTGTTATATCTAAACCGCTCATTTGTTGTGTAACATCATTTTATGGCATGGGCTTAAAAATGAGATAAATCCAAAACTTATGTGGCTCCAAAGAAGTTTTCAACGGTCAGTATTCAATCATGGTTGCTTTTTATAGTGGAGTCCACTTGAGCTTTAGATTTACTTGATTTTTTGGTCCATGCTCTAAAATAATCTCAAAAAATGGGTGAACGGTGTGGATATAGCCCACACATCATGGTGGGACCTACACGACTTGCTAACATTGGGTGAAATTCCCACGAGACCTAATGCAATTCCATCTAATCTAATTCCAAGCTTTTCCGTTCTTCCCAAACATAGAGTGAAATTGGCACAGGACCGGATGAATCCCATCCCACCTAATCCCTTCTAATCTCACTGCCCAAACATGCCCATAGAATTCTAATTTAGTGTCCACATACTTCAAATCAGACCGTCCAAATAAGAGTAAGAAACAACTATTCTTATTTTGATTATCCTACCATAGGTTTGATGGACATTTTTAGATGGCTAAATGAAAATATGAACTGTCACATTTATGCAAACAAGTGCCCACAAATAAAAGTATCACACGCGTAAGATTTTCACAATCTAGCTGGGTCGATTAGACCGGAGTTGTCTGTAAAACTTACATGTGTAAAACAACTGAGCAGTATAGGCCCACCATGTTTTGCACGTGACACCAATCACCTTCCTCGTACAAAAATCTATCATGGTCCACACCCACGGGAAAAATTGTTAACCCGCTCCAAAACTTATAAATTCGGCTGACCTGATAATTCGATATGCTGATTTTTGCAATTTTGTTTTATCATGGTGAGTTAGACCTGATTAACGGGTTGGATCGAAGCAGCCAATCATGGTATCCTCACACACAAACCAATGGTTGGCATCCAATCCTAACAGTTCCCGGGACGTAGATCGCCCAATGGACGGAGTGGATTTTGCATGTACAGGCCCACGAGATTGGAGGTTTTAAACAAATGTTGTAGGGGTGGGGCTTCGATAGATCCCTGACTGTGGGTCGTACCTTAATTTAATAACTTACATCCATACCGTTCATCCATTTTTACAGCTCATTTTAAGACATAATTTAAAAAATGGAGCAGATTCAAGTCTCAGTTAGGGTACACCAAATAAAACATTAGTGATTGATTATTAAAAAACTTTTTATAGCGGCAAAATATTTGGATGAAGCTGATATTTACGTTGCCCCTTCTTACAAGTCTTATGACCTTATAAATAGGTTGGATGGAAAATAAACATTTCAGTGGCCTTATGAAGTTTTTAACGATGGTTATTCAATCACCACGACTTCCAATGCTGTAGTCCACCTAATATTGGAGTCCTCTTATTTTATTATTATTATTATTTTTTGACTATGCGCCCAAAAATGAACGGTTAAAATGGAAGGACGGCGTGGATGTAAAGCACACACAACAAGGTGGGCCCCACAGTCAGGAATCCACCGAAACCGCACCGTTGTTGCGAAGGGCTAATTTGAGTTAAAGGAATGCCACGTGTACGAATTCCGAGAAGCTGCGCATGAAGCAGCATAGTCACCCAGAGCACTGAATAACCCCCCAAACGTCTTTTCGGTTGATGGAGTCCATCCGCATAATAATATTTCATTAATAATAAAAAATGCGCACAATATCATCTCTCCTTAAAATAATGGTGTTAGTTTATTACTGGTCTGACAGTCACTAGAGCTGCAGCAGCAACGGGCAGCAGCTACAGATGCAGCAGCTGAGGATTTTGATTTGATGTAATTTGATTTTATAAAAGTAGAAAAACAGAGTACGTACGCATGTTGGGTCTGTGTCTTTTGACCCATCTCCTTTTGGCAACGCTGAGGGTGCGCAGGTTAAGCTGCTGAGAGGCATGAAAGCCCTTATCCTTCACTCCATCCCCCAAACCCTTCCTTCTCCTTCTTTGGAATTTGCTTCCTCTGTTTTGGGCCGTCCATTTGGTTTCTTGGTTTGATGGGAATCGATCTCAACACGATCGACGATGCGGTCGAGAATCCCTGCGCTTTCTCTGACTCGTCGTCCACGCCGTCCGTTTGCTTGGAGCTCTGGCACGCCTGCGCTGGCCCGCTTATCTCGCTCCCCAGGAAGGGGAGCTTCGTCGTCTACCTGCCGCAGGGGCATTTGGAGCAAACGGACGGCTACCATCCGTCGCTCGTGTACGAGCTCCCCCCGCATGTCTTCTGCCGTGTCACGGACGTAAAACTCCATGTGGGTTTTCCTTCTCTTCTTCTACTTCTTGATTGAATTGAGGGAATTGTACAGAAATGCGGATTTCTATTTTGAATTTTCGGTATTTTTTTTTCTTCAGTAGGATTTGTCGGTGAAATGTGGGATTTTGATCTTTGTACCCTGTTTTTTTTGTCATTGCACCCTTTTCTTTGCTTTTTTTTTTTTTTTTTGTTCTCTTACTTCTCCCACGTAAATTAAAAAGCTTAAGAAATAATAGAGAAAAGGGGTTTATCTATAAAAAAAAGTAAGGGGTTGCAAGTATCAACTTTTCATTGGTTTTGGTTTTGGTTTTGATTTTTTTTTTTTTTTTTTTGTATTTTCTGTGATGCAATTTGGATTTTGGGTTCTGGGTATTCTTTTCTTTTCTTCTATTTTTCGTTTATTGGTAGGTATTGTTGTAATTTTGAGGATTGTGAGGGGTTCTTTGCTGTCACACTGATCGGTTTTGGAATATTGTCCTTTGATTTTTTGGTAAAATGTGGTTTTTAAGAGAAGATTTCTGGGTTTTTAGATTTTGGGCTCTGGGTTTTTCTTTGAATTTTCGTTTTCTGGTCGGTGTTCTTGTAAAATTTGGAAATTATGGGGGGTTTATGTTTCAGGCATTTGGATGGGTTTTGGACGGTGTGGTCTGGGTTTCCTTGATTTTCATTTCCGGTAGGTATTCTTGTAAATTATGAAGACATTGGGTGTTTCTCTCTTCAGGCGGAGGCGGCGACGGATGAGGTTTACGCACAGGTTTCTCTGCTTCCTGAAAGTGAGGTCGGAGGATCAATTCCATTACCATTTTTCTGATCCTGCTATATTGTATAATTCCTCATTCTCTTTTCTGTTTATTTTATTTTTTTAATGTTGAATTTCTTTTTAAAATTTTTTTGTGCAGCAGATTGAGAAGAAATTGCTGGAAGGAGAAGTTGAAGGAGATGGAGAAGAAGAGGAGATCGATGGTTCCATTAAGGCTGCCACACCCCATATGTTCTGCAAGACCCTCACCGCCTCGGATACAAGCACGCATGGAGGTTTCTCGGTTCCAAGGCGAGCTGCCGAGGACTGTTTCCCCTCCCTGGTAATGAATTCTTCCATCTAAGTTGTCAGTTTCTTTTTAATGTACTAGAATCGTGCGGAAAAGAGTTGTTGGTGTTTGAATTCTCTCTCATTTTTCGTTTGTTGCGCTGTGGTAGGATTATAAACAGCAAAGGCCTTCTCAAGAGCTTGTTGCAAGGGATTTACACGGCATAGAGTGGAGGTTTCGGCATATCTACAGGGGTCTGTATTTGCTTGATTGGTTCAGTGGATGGCTGTGTTGTGTGTAGTGTAGTAAGGAAATGCCTCTTCGGTGGAACAAGATTTTGAAACTTTCTTCTCTATATTAATGACACATTGATTCAATTCAATGTTTTGGTTTTGTTTATGAAGTTCCATGATCAAAATGAACTGTTCTCATCACCGAAGAACACTATAGGTGCTGTGATCTGAGTTACGGGAGCTGAAAATTGGAACTTGTTTGGCTTCCATGAAAGAATGGCCTTGATGCGTTGCAGTAGATGGCTGTTAGGGCTTGGTTCCACCATGACTAGGCATTATATGCAAATGTTTTTAATTGTCTTCCACATATTTGCAAAAGAAACCAGAGTGCTTCTAAGCCCACATGCACCTCTAAAAGCTGGCACATGGGTGGCAAGCGCATTGGATGGCCCTGCGCAAAAATTCGGGTGGTGGGCTCATCATATAGTGCATTTGAAGTAATTGCTGTTGGTCCATTTACATTCATGCTCCACTTGATGAGTTGGATACCCTAATTTTTTTGGCAGGTCAGCTTCAAGGTGGCGTGTACCCAATGACTACTTGCATTGCCTACACACGTGCATAATTATCATGTGTGGCCTTTGATAACTGTTTGGGTGTGGCAAACTTCAGTTAACAATGTTTCCTCGGCATTGTAGTTAGTTTTCACCCCTTCAATATCTTGTGCCATGCGTTATATGAATAGTTGGCATATAGTTTGGGAATATGGTTCCTAGGATTTAAGTGAACAAAGATGTGGTCCCACTGATAGATTTTGCAACAACAATCTGAAAATTCAGTGTCCTTTTGCAGGCCAGCCACGGAGACATTTGCTCACAACTGGATGGAGTGCATTTGTCAACAAGAAAAAGCTCGTTTCAGGGGATGCCGTGCTCTTCCTTAGGTAAATATGCCAACCGTAATAATGTAGCGGCATGAAGTAACCAAAATTTTGCGATTTACCCTTTGAGCGAGGAATGGCGGAACAAGATTCATGTAGCTGACCCCATTTAGTTGGGATAAGGCTTGATTGATGATGATGATGACCATTTGAATGTGTGCTTCATTGTATCGTAGGGGTGAAAGTGGAGATCTGAGATTGGGAATCCGACGAGCTGCTCCACTTAAAAATGGTATTCCGTATTCGGCACTATGCAGCCAGAGGATGAACCTTGGCACACTTTCTGCAGTGGCCAATGCAATATCGACGAAGAGTGCATTTCACATTTACTACAACCCAAGGTATGAGAAAGATCATGTTTCTATCAGACTTTATTGGTACTTGAGTGAAGTCTCATATGCTAGTAAAAACTAGGATCTGTTGCCAGTGTGATTTGTCGGAGAATGTTGTTGCCTTGCTGTCTGGCTACCCATGGATGTTCTTTCGTCCTATGAGCTGATCTGTAACACTGAAATCCATTGTGATGATTTTTGTTAGTGTTTGTTGCTCTAGTGAAATTTGCAGGATTTTATTGATAAATTGTGGTAACCCAATGCACCCCAGCATCAAGGTCTGAAATAGGTGTGTTACATAATGTATTGTTCACCACTGATGTTGTTATGTATCGACGTATCGTCTTGCATTGCTCCATTTTTGGGTGTTTCCAGCTGATATGGGTTCGATGCAGCAGTTTTATTCATTGGTAGGGCTGTCAATGGGCTAGGCCTGGGTTTGGCTTTCGCCCAGATTTTGAACTGTTTGGGCTGGGCCTATTCAAAAAATGGATTTTGCCTGGATCGAGCCTGGCTCATTAACACCACTGTTCATGGGTGTACCGGCATATCAGGCTGTTTCGGGTGATACTTTAAAATTCCTCCAAGATACAACAAACAATTAGAATAGGCAAAGACCCCAGGTTTGATGTTTCATAAATTATATTGGTTGTAAAGTTTTAACATGGGCCATTATACACAATTAATGGACGAAATTATGATGTTGATTAAGGAATCTACAAAAAAAAAATCCTACAGGCTGTTTTTACACAAGCATTTATTGCCGAACATAAGGCCTTTCTATCAGAGGCTTAAGAAGTTAGTTTGTAGTTGTCCTACAAAAAGGTTGATATCTAAGTGACATTTGATTGAGTTTCAGAGAAGATGAGTAGAGCCTATAAAAGATATAGGCATGTGAGTCCTCTTTTGAGAAGAATGTCATCCATCATCTTGCTTAGAAGATTCTGGCAAATATAGTTTTGACGATTCGTCAACAGTTGAAACCTTACCCATGCAATTAATTAGTATATAGCGTTAGCGATATGGTATTGTCATTGATGGAACTTTAGGTTGGACCATTGTCATCAGTCGCATTATGGTTGAAACTTATGTTCCTGTTAGAAAACCGGGACTGAGATATATACTGATATGTACCCCTGTGTTCCCCCCACACCTTGTGCCAAATCTAGCAGTTTCAGATACGGAATGTATCATTTCATTCTTTTGGAAACAATCATCTTCATGTTTTCCAGTGTTTTAAATATCGACGATATCAGCCGATATATCCCATGATATATCTTGTATCCCACCTGTGCGATACAAAACGCACAAGTAGTGCCGATATATCTCACCTATTCGATATAATGAGCATTTTTTATCCATGTTTTTGCTGTAAATTGAGTTAAACCAGTGTCCAATGGTTACAAATATATGATTCTTCATGTTTTTCATGAAAAATCATGGATTTGGAACCTCGATCTTGAAATTTGGGGGAGATGGGTCAAGTTGTGGAAAATTGATAAAAATCTAAATTTCTCAATTGCTCGCAAATCAGTTGCAATCTTTGTATCCAAACACAAAATTAAACATGTATGTAACTTGAACTAGTGATTCTTCTTTTGCTTTTGAATGTATTGCTTGGGTTTCCATGTCTTCTTACATTTATAAATTATATGAATTGACTTTGAATATACTTGCATCAGTTTAGTTGGAGAGCGCATATATTAGGACCCCATACAAAGGAAACCCCTATTATGTGCACTTTTTTTTTTTTTTTTTTGTAATGTTTTGATTTCTAAGTGCATATTGATGTCTTTTTCAAAAACCCCTGGAGTTTCATTGAAAAATTCGACCAATTTTCCAGTGTTCCCATGTTTCCCAACAATGAGACATTACGCGCTAAAACTGATATATCCCATGCGATCACAGATATGTATCCGTATCCCAAGGGTGCGATACATTACGCGATAACGATATTTAAAACAATGACGTTTTCTTTTCTAAGGGCAATTTAGGTAATCGACCTTCCTCCTCTCTCCATCTCAAATTTTCTTTAAGCAAATAGACCATACGATGTTATCTTAAAAAAAAATAAAAAAAAATAGACCATACGATGTCTTGCATTCAAGGTATTCTGTAACGGTAACAGTGACCATGACGGCCACCACCATTACCTTTACAATATGGACTGTAGTGGCCCTTACGGTCTCTTTTTTTATTGATTTTTTTTTTCAAAAAACCTATATCTGCCCCATAATAGATCACCATAGCCTTCACGGGGGAACATAATGTGCCTTTACAATAGCTAAATGATAAGTTGGATCGGAATAATGCCATCGCATCAAAAGTGGTTGTCCAAGCTTCTTGGGTATAATTTTTGGGTCGAATACAGGCGAGGGCCTAAGAATAGGGCAGCGGATGCACTATCACGCCTACATGAGTGCAAAGCAATGTCCACCTTATCACAATAAGTTACAAAAATAGATGGATGAAGCAAAAAAGAGGACTTCCCACTGTTGTACAATTCTCTATAAAAGGGGGACTCCTATTCTACAAGGTTTGCTTATGTCTTGACAGGGAGTCTCCATCTCATGACAAAATCCTTCGGGAGTTACATGTGGGGCCCGGTGGGGGGCCGCTCAGGGTTCCATCCGACACTCAAAAGAGTAGCACATGATTTTTACTCGAGGGGCCAACAAAACCATGTTCACAAATTTGTGCAGGAGTGTGATGTACGCCAAAGATCCAAGCCCGCACAACTCCACTCCAGGAGGCCTGTTGCAGACAATGCCAATCCCAATGAGGAACTAGACCGAGATCACCATGGATTTCATTGAAGGCCTACCCAAATCGCAGGGTAAAGAAGTGATTTTTGTGGTCGTTGATCGATTATCTAAGTATTCTTACCTCATACCCTTGCCCCATCCTTGCACGATAATCATTGTGGTTCGTGCTTTCTTCGGTAACATTTTCAAATTGCACGGTTTACCCAAATAAATTATAAGTGACAGGCACAAGATTTTCCTTAGTAATTTTTGCGTGAGTTGTTCTAGCCACATGGAACTCACTTAAAATTCAGCTCGGCATATCATCCTCAGATGGACGAACAATCTGAGGTAACTAATAGGTGCTTGGAAATTTTTTTATGCCGTTTTACTAGCCTAAGGTTGCAAGATTGGGCCCATTGGATCACATTAGCCAAGTGGTGGCACAACACCAATTTTCACTATGCCATTGGGATGACCCCCTTTGAAGTTGCGTACGGGTATCCTCCACCCGCCTACTCTCCTATGTCATAGGTCCTACTGCCATAGAAAATCTCGATTAGTCCCTACAAAATTGGGGTCACATTCTCGGTTCATTGAAGGAGAATCTTGCCAATGCACAAAATCGTATGAAATGTATTGTAGATCTGAAGTCCAATTTGAGGTGATTGACTGTGGCAATCCTCGGTGGCATTTAGAAGGTCTATGAAGCTGTCACCTCGCTTTTATGGGCCCTACCAAATTGTCGACAAGATTGGTTTTGTGGCTTACAAACTCGATATGCTAGTCGGTTCCCTCATCCATCCTGTATTCCATGTGTTGCAGCTCAAGAAAAAAGTTGGACATCAAATGGTTCCACAGGTCAAACTTCCCACCATTTCCGAAGAAAGTTTACTAAATCCAATTCCCAAAGTTATCCTGGATGCGCGCATAGTTCATCGAGGGAGGAGAAATATTGAGCAGTCGCTCATCCAATGGGAGGGTGCCACTGAAGCAAAGGCAACGTCGGAATGCGCTCTTGACTTGAAGAGGAGGTTCGGATACAACATAGTTGCTAAACTTGTGAACAAGGTTATTAAAAAAGGGAAGGTATTGATACATGGTTAAACCTTAACGTCTTGGTTTCCCTTGTTGCATGGGGCTAAAGTACGTGTCTATTGCATGCCCAATCCTTTTGCTGGAGGAGGCTTCTCCACATCCCTATCATACCCAAGAAGCTTGGACAATCATTTTTGCTGCTATGGTGTCCTAATCCTTTGTTCTACGAGGAATTTCAAGCTTTGATGATCGATTCTGATGACAATCTTAATGCAGAAATGATAAGCCCTCCACTTGCACAACAACTAAAACGAAGAGCTCCTTATCATAAATGAAAAGAAAAAGCTTGGTACCTTTTAAGGTGTGACTTAGAAATGATAGTGCACATCCAGATTGCATTAGGATATCCCTGATCCTGATGCATCACATTCAATCACAAAGGGCTGGTTGAAATCTGACAGTTCTAGTACGAGCGGGTTCACCGTTGGGTCCTTAAGATTTTTGAATGTTGTTTTGGCCTCTTTTGACGAATGGAAACCGTCCTTTTTGAGAAGTGACGTCAGTGGGGCTGCAATTTTACTGTAATTCTTGATAAAATTACGGTAATACCCTGTAAGCACTAAAAATTGTCGTAGTGCCTTCAAGGTAGTTGGTGTGGCCATGCCATGACACAATCAATTTTCTGTGAGCAACCCCTGCTCCATCTGTGGAAACCTCATGCCCCAAATATTCAACTTGGCCGCAACTGAACGTGCATTTGGACGACTTGGCATGTAACTAGTGGGCTCGCATGATTTCTAGAGCCTTACAAAGGTGTTCAGCATGATCCTCCAATGACTTACTGTATATCAGAATATCGTAAAAAATACAAGCACAAATTGACGCAAGAAAGGTCTAAATACCTCGTTCATAAGGCTTTGAAATGTCGATGGAGCATTGGTTAACCCAAACGGCATGACGAGAAACTCGTAATGCCTGTCATGGGTTTGAAAAACTGTCTTTTGAATGTCATTAGTTACTACCCTGATCTGATGATATCATGATCTCAGATCTAGCTTTGAGAAAATTGTGATTCCATATAACCCGTCCAGCTACTCGTCTACCACGTGAATTGGAAAACTATCCTTGATGGTGAGATTATTTAGGAATCTATAATCGACACGTTGGCGCCATGAACCATCCTTCTTTTTCACGAGCAAAACTAGCAAGGAGTAAGGTGATTGGCTTGGTCTGATTAAGCCATCTTGCAGCATATCCTGCACAATCTTGCAATTTTAGCCTTTGATAATAAGGATATCTGTAGGGTCTAATGTTCCATCAGGTGGATTATGTGGTCATGTGATCGTGAAGGAGGCAATTTTGCAGAAGGGTTGAACACGTCAAGAAAATCTGAAGAGAATCTCTCTTAATTTTGGGGGTATGGTATTCGCTTCTTGTTGTCCATGTGGCTCCACATCCTGATAATATTAAATAAAAAATAACAATAGTTGGAATTCTTACTAAGTTGGAATTCAAAATCGGTTGCGTAACGGCCGTTATGTAACTTTAACGGTCATAACCATTATGCGTTACGAGGTCGAAATGGCCATAACGACTGTTATTGAAAAACAGGCCGTAAAGGCCCTGTAACGGCCCCGTAACGGTCCCGTAACATTTAAAAATTAAAATAAAAGGGGGCTGTTACGGCCACCATTACCGTTTTGGAACACCTTAGTTGAGATATGGAATTGCACTCTGATATGAGAATTCCTTGTTGCGATTCAGCCACGAGCTTGCAGGGATTCCCCATAATTTTGAATTTCATCCAAAGATGTGAGAAATCCCACAAAATTGGTCCTAATGTGTGCAGCCATTGTGTTCCTAAAACTGCGACACATCCACCCAATGGCAACAAGAAGAAATTTGCTTGAATCTCCTTGGTTGGTAATTTTGGTGTCAATGCACTTTCCTTCGCTGGATCTCTTCTACCCATTGGCCACCATAACGTCTTTTTGCAGGTTTGCAATAACAACAAGTTTTGCTTTCTGTGTGATCTTGGGGTCCATGAAGTTATGCTTGGATCCCGTATCAATGAGGATATAGATCGGTTGTTGTGCAATAAGACCTGTAACCCGCATCGTTTGTGGGGCTTGCATGCCTGCCATGGCGTGGAGAGATAGTAGGTGAAACATCCTCCAGTTGTGAGAAATCCTCTGAATCATCGGGGTCCTCCTCAGGTTCCACACTGTCCAACATGAACAGTTTCTGTCTTACATCTGTAGCCAGGTTTGAACTTCTCGTCGCAGTAATAACAAAGGCCCTTATCTCTGCGTTCCTTCATTGTAGCATAAGAGATTTTTTTTTAAAAAACAGGGGGGTCTGAAGTCGATCCTTCATTTTGCGTGGATCCCACTCTGTTAAAAGTTTGCCGGTTGGTAGGAGTAGTTTTGTTGCATGCCGTCACGTGGGATTCTTGGGTCCGTGCCAGACCAATAGCCTCTATCAGTGATGTGGATCGCAACATCTTCACCATCAATTTATCTCCTCCTACAGACCACTGACAAAACAATGCAATAGAAAACTTTCGGACAAGCCGCTTACCCTATTGGATAATGCTTCGAATTTGCGTTGGTAGTTGGCCACTAAAGATGTTTGGCGTAACTTGGAAAGCTCATCCTCAGGATCATCAAATTGGGAAGGCCCAAAATTGGTTTCCAGAGCTTGTACGAATGATGTCCAATCAGTGAGCGTTCCCATGTGCTGCAACCACTTAAAAAAACTGTAGTGCTTCACCTAATGCATGGGCATTTTACATGGGGCTCGAGTGGGGTAGCCCGTGGGATGCGGGGACACACTCGGGGTGGGTGGAACATGTGATTTGGGGCCCACGAGGGGGGTTCGGCCGAGGTCCTAACCCACGAGATGTGGGGCCTGAGCTATGAGATAAAGGGATTAATTCGCCATACTCTAATAGCTCGAGCTTTTAGAGCAAATGGTTAATTGTCCTGCATCATCACCCTTAAGATAAAACGAAGCAATGAGCAACTTTTGTGGCGCAGGAATTTGGTAGAGCAAAAAATATTGCTCTGCCTGGAGGATGCATCCAGCAGGATCCTCTTTGCTGTCAAATTTTGAGAGGTGGATCTTTGGCCCCCTTGTTACTCCAATCGGGAACACCAAGCTGGCGGCTGGTGATCCAGATGTTGTATCTCTTATTCTTGGCGAGCGTACATGAGAGAATCCTTCCATTGCTGAAGCAATGTCATCTAGTCGTTTGCTTATCGCCTCCATGATTCTGTTGGCAGATGTAACTCGTTCCTCCATGCAGTTGAGGGTTGTTGTGTGGTGATACACCAGATCGGAGAGTTGATTTTGTTTCAAATGTGGGCATGGTGGATCAATT
This sequence comes from Magnolia changhungtana, assembly GCA_030180095.1. Classification (NCBI taxonomy): domain Eukaryota; kingdom Viridiplantae; phylum Streptophyta; class Magnoliopsida; order Magnoliales; family Magnoliaceae; genus Magnolia; species Magnolia changhungtana. Next base: position 7,809,473 of record JASAUF010000272.1, on the reverse strand, counting down.
TCTGCCATGGAATTGATTACTTTGATACCACATGATACAAGTTGGATCGGAGTAGTATTCTATAACAAGAAATTTAAAAAAAAAAAAAAAAGGAACCAAGGATATTGACTAATGTTCGAGTCTTAGTCTAACTTCAATTTGAGATAAATCTCAGGAAAGTTCAGTATTTCTTTTATTCCCATAACCTCCTTTAAATACAAAAAAAAACAGCAACCAGTACACTAAAGAATCGGTTATGCAATACCTGATTATTAGCAACTATCCATTGCGTGCCTACACCTAGGGGAAAACGTCTCCTTCTAATTACTAAAAGATAGGGATGTGGAGTACTGAAAGATAGGCATGTAGAGAAGACTCCTCCAACGATCTTCACTTAATGCATGCAATAGACACACGTGGCATAGGCCCTATGCAACAAGGGAAACCTCGAGGTTGAGGTTTAACCACGTATCACCGTAACGGTGGTTACGGCCCCATAATGTGTAATGGTTGCCACTGTTAGATTTACATAGCGGCCTTTATGGCCACATAACAGCTGTTACAGCAAACCATGCTTGCATTGTAAATGTGCAATGCGCTCAAATGGGGATGGAGTTTGATATAGAACTCCTTCAATTTTTATTTATTTATTTATTTATTTGGTAGGGTAAACCATCTTCTAACACACGTTCTAAATTTGCGATAGCCATCAACCATACCTTTTTAGTTATAAGCAAGTTGGAAGCACTAATAACACCCTGATCCATAGCTCAAGTGGTAGACTGAGTGAAAGATACCTCGTTTCGACACTGAGGTCTTGGCATCGATCCCTAGTGGGGGTGGCTAACAGGGAAGTGTGAACTGACAGTGGGGTGTACTAACAAGCTAACAAAACAAAAAAAAAAAAGTTGGAAGCACTAATAATCTGGAAAGTAGTTTCAGTTTGTGTTTCTTCCATTTGGAAATTTGGATTTGCTGTTGTTTTGGAATGTTGCTGCTGGGAAAGATTTGAGGATCTATATGATCCTTGGTCTGAGATATTTGTAGCTTCATTGGGCATGGAGTTTGTATGGCTGGGCCCGCCGACCATGGTATGGTGATCCAATCCGTCAATCTGATGGGGACCACTTTGAGCATGCCCTAGAATCAGACTGTCCTAACTCTTCAGCAGTGTTACCTAGATCACCAACCATTCTTTATTTTCCGTTCCGAATCATGTCATCCGGATTATGGGGCATATACAATGCGGATCACTATTTTTAACAACCCACAAGTATGGTTCACACTCTTATCATTTATTAACTTGTGATATAATTTTATACTTGGAATGTCTATGTATGCTTAGATTTATGTAGTTTCAGATATAAATATAATACTACAATGCAGGTCTTACCATATTTTAAGATTCATCAGTAGGTGTATAAATTACAGCACCTATCTTGTATGCATTGCTCACTATGCATACATAGTAGTAAGTGCCAGAGTACTCTACACGATCCCACCTCCAACATAGAACCTACTGGAGGAAGTAGGACACCATGTATCCATTCACGTACCATGTACTGGAGCGACCCATGATCCAGGTAAACTTGCTCTTCCATAGGTGGCTGGTAAATAGAAGATTCAGGAAAAATATACAGTATCAGTCTTCATTCAATAGAAAAGAAGCCCAATAGGTTGAGTGGATACTGTCTTCCAATCTGGGGGAGTTCTGGGGCATTCCATCCATGCTGGGCCTATCAGATCAATTGTCTGCATCATTGAACGTGAGCCACACTTGTAGGAATCAGATCCCAATGGTACTATGCTGAGTGTCATAGAATTCCTTGGGTGGATAATAAAACATATGCCAATAAAGTCCTCTTTTCAATCAATTTCTACTCTTAGCTGTGGGATTTTTGCTGGTCTTTTGAAACTTGTACACTTCCTCAGTCTCTTGTTTTCATCTGTGTTACCACCTTCTCTCTCTCTCTCTCTCTCTCTCTCTCTCTCTCTCCCACACACACAAGTCTTGTGGATGATATAAACATAGGGGCGGTGTATATTTAGATCTTTAGTTAATATGTGACAACCTCTAAGCTTCAACTTCCATGCCTTGTAGGGCGAGTCCGTCAGAGTTCATTATACCCTATCGGAAGTTTTCTAAGAGCTTTGATCATTCATTCTCTATTGGAATGAGGTTCAAAATGCGAGTTGAAACTGAAGATGCAGCAGAGCGAAGGTTTGGAATTTTATCCCCTTATTTATTATTATTATTTTTTGGTTTGTGGAATCAAAGCTTAGAGAAGTGTACAATTTGTCCTTTTGCAGGTACACTGGGCTTATTACAGGGATTAGTGATTCGGATCCTGTCAGATGGCCTAATTCCAAGTGGAGATGCCTATCGGTAAGCGTCTATATAACTGCACCTTTTTTCCTTTAGGTACATTGCTTTGCAGATAACTTTGTAGTTTGGCAGCTCAGTTTCTTCTATTTCATGGCCAAAGATGCGAGGACAGAAAAATACATTTACCCTTATTATGGATATGCACACTTTGATACCCTGCCCGGCTAGGCACCCAATTGGTGGCTGCCTGATCTGATCTCCACCATAAAAGATGGTAGGAATATGATAAGGCTAACCATTTGATCTATGGCCTGCAAGCCTACGTTTAAAGAAAATTAGAAAGGCAAATGGCAGTCAAAACTCTATTCAAGGGGTCTGCTTGTCTGAACCAAGGTTGGCAAACTTGAGACTTGGACTCAATTTGGTTTACCTATAAGATTTCAATTGGGTGGGTCACTAAAAATGGCAAATGGTAGGCAGAGATCTATTGAAGGGGTCTTCTTGTGTGAATCAAGGTCGGGTTGGCAAACTCAAGACTCGGACTCTACTTGGCCCATGTATTAAATTTGCATTGGGTGGGTCAATGCGGTGAGCTGGTGACTTGAGTGAGTTATGTTTTCTCAATTAAATTATTTCGTGATTATAAAAATAATATGAATATTAGAAAATATGGATTTATTTAAGCTTTGTAAATGTGGAGTTTATATCACAAAAGCAGAGCACAACTTTCAAAATAAATAAATAAAATCAGAAAAGCAAAGCCCCCTATATATGCTGACATGTATGATACACCGGACATTTACTGAGGGGTCCCATTATGAACGTGTCCAATATTATAAACCAATCTATAGTCACTCATCCTTGTTCACTTGCCTGATTGATGATTCTATAGCTGGTAACGGTTCTTTGTTTGATTAGCCAATCAAGCTATGATCATCAATAGAGTTGCAAGTCCCAATTGAAAAATGGAGAAGAGGAAGTGAGAAAAGAAAATGAGGAGAAACCTAGCTTAAAGAAGCTTGCATATCATCTTTATAAAGTATTATAGTATTATTATATTGTAATAGTTATAATCTATTGTTATCAAACATGTTATATATAGCTTTCGTTTTCTTTTTTATCCAACAACACAATGGTCGATGGGTGTTGTGGTTTAGTTACTTTGGTAAGATCCCCTTACCAAGGACTAGGAGTAAAATAACACAATGTGACATGATTCAATTGGGTTTCTTTTGACTCAGACGAGTTACTGGACCATGAGAAAACTCACTAGAGTCATGTCAATTTTGTAGACTTGCTAGGCCAACACCTTGTTTTTGTGTCAAGAACAATTTGTTCCCACTAATAGTTGGTCGTGTTTTGGTGGATATTGGACCTGTCAAATGATTTGAGTGTTCCTAATGATGAGGACATCACGTCACGTACACGCTTGTGTACGTATCAGAGGTGGCGGGCCCAAGGTGTCCCGTATCGGTATCGGTTGGCGTAACGGTGCCCTCCAAAACCGATACGGATACGGGGGCGTAACGGCGCAAAATTTTTTTTTTGCCAAAAAAATATGGATTAAATCCGGAATATTCTAAGCATTCCAAATATGCATTCATTTATAAATTGGAACATGTTTATGGTAGTGTAACGGTCCACTCTTTGGTGAGAAGTTGTATCGGACTGTCTGATGAGTTTATGAACCAGATAACCCGAATTTGACTACAAAATTCATATATTTCATTTTCTAACTATCTACTATCAATGATAGATATATTAGAATGAATGTCATATGAAAATATCTTACATTTAGGTGTTTGCAATTATTTTTGAGGGCCAAAATTCATGTGTAAATAGAAAAAAAATATTTAAAAAAATATAAAATGACACCCCAAATATGTAAAATACACATTAACATATTCTACTATGATTAACACATCATAGGACATCATTAAAACTACAAAAGAATCATTAAAAAATGATTTTTCGAATTTTCAAAAAAAGGGCCAAAATAAATGCGTAAATAGAAAAAATATAAAAAAAATAAATAAAATGGCACCCCAAATATGTAAAATGCACATTAACATATTCTACTATGATTAACATATCATATGGCATGATTAAAATAACAAAAGAATCATTAAAAAATGATTTTTCGAATTTTCAAAAAAAGGGCCAAAATAAATGCGTAAATAGAAAAAAAATATATAAAATAGCACCCCAAATCTGTAAAATGCACATTAACATGTTCTACTATGATTAACACATCATATGGCATCATTAAAACAACAAAACAACTATTAAAAATTGATTTTTCGAATTTTAAAAAAAGAGGCCAAAATTCATGCGTAAATAGAAAAAAATATTAAAAAAATATAAAATGGCACCCCAAATATGTAAAATGCACATTAACATGTTCTACTATGATTAACACATCATATGACACCATTAAAACAACAAAAGAATCATTAAAAAATGATTTTTCGAATTTTCAAAAAAAGGGCCAAAATAAATGCGTAAATAGAAAAAAATATAAAATGGCGCCCCAAATCTGTAAAATGCACATTAACATGTTCTACTATGATTAACACATCATATGGCATGATTAAAATAGCAAAACAACTATTAAAAATTGATTTTTCGAATTTTAAAAAAAGGGGCCAAAATTCATGCGTAAATAGAAAAAAATATAAAATGGCACCCCAAATCTGTAAAATGCACATTAACATGTTCTACTATGATTAACACATCATATGACATGATTAAAACAGCGAAAGAATCATTAAAAATTGATTTTTCAAATTTTCAAAAAAAGGGCCAAAATAAATGCGTAAATAGAAAAAAATATTTAAAAAAATATAAAATGTCACCCCAAATCTGTAAAATGCACATTAACATGTTCTACTATGATTAACACATCATATGGCATGATTAATACAACAAAACAACCATTAAAAAAAAGTTACCATTATTCGGCCGATACGGGCCCGTAACGGCTGTTATGCCCCGTAACGGGCCCGTATCGGCCGATATGGGTACAAAAAACAGTAACGACCGATACGACCCCGAATCGCGTATCGGCTGTCACCGTTACCGTTACGTATCGGCCAATACGGCCGATACGTAACCAAGTTGGCATTCTTTGGGCGGGCCGCACCGATTTTCCTGTGGCTAGGCGAGTACCTGTGATCGTGCTGAAGACTCCATATGTATGTGCGAGCATCTGGAAGACCCTACACTGGGAAGATGCACATGGGTTGGACTGCATAGATCACATGATCGGGCCATTGATCGTTGATCGTCTACATCAGTTTTAGGATTTAGTTTTTAATTATTTTATATTTGGACACATTATGAGTGTTTTAATTGATTTTATTTAGACTAGGACTATTTTCGTTAAAATTCACAAGACGGGGATTATTGTAAAATTTGAAACTTCGTGAATCTATAAAAAAGAGGGGGGTGTATGACCTCTCTCCCATTAGATTTCGTGATAAAAAAAAAACAGAAAAGAGAAAAGCTATTGCTTTCTTTTTCCATCTTCATGCGATTTGAAGATACTTCCATGCGATTTGGAAGGGAGATTGGTGCGAGACTAATATTAATCAACGGAGGTGCAAGGTCTCCATCTATCCCAACACTATCTTCTCTCTTCTCCTCCATCAAGGTATGTTCTTTGAATTCTTCGATTCTCCCATCCTAAGCCTTCATCCTTTCATAAATCCATCTTTCCTTTACTTATCCCCAATTCCAAAACCCTAATCCTATACCTAACATCCCTAATTTTCATACTTTCCCAAATTACCCAAACTCTAATTTTTACCCTAGGTTGTTTTAGGTTTTCTACTTTGAAATAGACTATACCCTATGCTAATTGGATGTCTGTACATCCATTAGATCCTAGTTTTGTTTTATTTAATGATCTTGAGTGATGATGTTGGTAGTTTAGACTAGGATCATGCATGATGTTCTTTTGATTTTCATGATATTTGTGATGATTATAGCGATGTTTGTGTTTTTTTTTTTTTTTTGTTAAATATCTTAATTCAGCTACTTGATCTCACATGTTAATTGGTTCATGCATCGATCCTGCATCACCTGATCTTGGTAGCAGAAATCAGTTACTGAGGGTGTCATATCACCTGATCTTGAGCATCCTCTCGCTTTGGCAACTTAAGATACTAGTGGGGTTTTGTGTCATACAATTTTTTTTTTTACACATTCTTTCCATTGGATGCTTTCAGGACACAAGATTTAATTTTGAACTAGGCAAGACATGTATCTATTTTCTCATTTTCCCAATCCATGTGAATTTCTTTGAGATGCGGATCAATATATAGATTTTCAGGTATGGTGTGATGATACAACAGGTCTTACATTTGAAGCTTATTCTTATAGGTAAGGTGGGATGATGACGTAGAGCACAACTGGAAGAATAGAGTTTCTCCATGGGAGATCGAGCCATCTGCTTCTGTCTCAGGTTCCGGCACTTCATCGGCGCCTGGATCAAAGAGAACCAAGCTCGGTCTGCCTTCAGTTGATGCAGATTTTCCAGTTCCTAGTAGGCCCTTGTCCTTGCTCAAAACTCCTGTGTAAAGAGAAATCTGCTGGCTTCTTGCAAGAGTGTGGGATTTTGAATCCTACTCTGGCACATGTCAATGGGGCACATGCGGCCAAGACCTGGGACATTTATCAGGTGGGCCCCACTTGTCTGTTTTTGGTGATCTGAAATCAGGCTGGTCTGGGTGTCAGTAGCTCATACAACATGCATGGTTAAAATGGACTGACCAATGTTCCACATTTGATGTACATACTGGACTGATCTGATGAATGGACCAGTCTGATTTTTGGGCCACAAAGTGAAGGGTGGTGCCGGTATGATGAAACATGGGTGGATGTTACTCATGTGCCACACTTTTGGAACACATGTAGCCACAGCAGGGCTCCAGTAAAAAATTGCTTTGTAAGTTGTAAGTTTGTAACTGATGGCAGATTCTCCTTTTGATTGCTATTTAATGCAATGAACTCAGTTATTTTCGTCTTTTTCTTCAGATGGAAGTGGATTTCCAGACTTTGGGGAATCTTTAGGGTTCCAGAAGGTCTTGCAAGGTCAAGAAATTTTGGGTTTTAGGACTCCTTACGATGGCATTGATGTGTCAAGTCATCATCAGTCCAATGTAAGGGGATGCATTCTCGATGCTAACAACTCCCGGGTGACTGGGATCGGAAATGGTGTCAGAATCCTTCAAGGGAATCCTGATGCTTCCTATAAAGGCATAGGCTTTGGAGAATCTATTCGATTCCATAAGGTCTTGCAAGGTCAAGAAATATTTCCGTCGAAATCACCGTACGGAGGAGTACAAGCTGATACCCGGGCTCAGGAAAATGGTGGGTTCGGAATCTTTGATGGGGTCCACATGTCTAGTGCTGGAAGCAGATGGCCCAACCTGATGCAGGGATACAACACCCATGTGCCGCCATCGATTCCCTCTGCTCAAGTATCTTCACCATCTTCTGTGCTAATGTTCCAACAAGCAAGCACTCAAGTTCACTGCCCTTACATTGCGCACGACATGAATAGCCAGACGAGGGGAGAGGACGGTAGCTGCCTCGGTCTGTTAGATGGTTCTGATGTATCAAAGGCAAGGCCATCGTCCTCACCTCATGGGCCCCATTATATTGGGGAAAATTTGAATTCTCTCTCAAAAGAGCATAGCCATCTGGGGCCTGTGCACGCACCTATGGCTGTCAGTAAAGCGGATTCCCATGGCAAACAAGGTGCACCTCCTGCCAGTAAACCCAGCTGCAGGCTCTTTGGTTTTTCCTTAACCAAGGATATTCCGTCAGCAAATCAAGTAGATTCCACTGCGGCAGCTTCTCCATCTTCAGCTGAAGACTTGAATTTGGAGACCTCATTTTGGCACTCCAATCAAAGTACGGGTTGGGAGACCGCCGAAAGACAGCTGCATCCGATCTCTCAAGGGCTGGCAAAAACGGTGGGTCGTAGCTGTACTAAAGTGAGTGTTCTTTATGCTCTATATGCTGTTTGTCTCCTTTTCTGCGTTGTTTCCTCTTTACTTTGTTATGAGATCAAAACTGCAGGTTCACAAGCAAGGAAGTGTTGTAGGCAGGGCAATTGATCTCTCGAAGCTTGATGGATATGATGACCTGATCAGCGAGTTGGAGCGGCTTTTCAATATGGAAGGGCTTTTGAATGATCCAGACAAAGGGTGGCAAGTTGTTTACACGGACGATGAGGATGATATGATGCTCGTCGGGGACGATCCTTGGCAGTAAGTACCTGTTATCCATTATCTTCTTGACTATACCTTCTTTTTCTACTGTAGCTTTGTAAAGAGAAATGCGCCAGCGCTCTCAGTACACTACAAGTTATAGTGCTCTTAGTCACATTCGGACACTTCCAGAGTCTAGCCCATTGATCTGGGCTGTTGATTAGGTCTGACGCACACTTTCATGGGCTACGCTGTAAACATCACACCAGTGACAAATATTAACATTTGATCAGTGGCCTTCAATATTGACGCGTGAGATAATTTCTACAAAATAGGTCAAATCAGCAATTTGATCTATCTATTTGTTAGGGCCCATCGTGCATTCTTCATGATTCGTAAAAGTTTCTTTTGTTAGGCAATTGTAACCATCCTATCCATTTCTTGGAAAAAGGATGGCTACAGAAAATAATGCCAAATCAAGGATGGATTGGATATCCATTCAGTGCAATTTTTTGCATGGTAGACCGGGAAACGTGTTCTGGACTTGATCAACAGTTCAGATCAATTGATTGGATTGTCCAAGTGAACCTATATAACTAGGAACACTAACTTTTGGTGCTCTGTGAGCACTGGAGCATTTCTCCTTTGTAAATATATGAACATTACCATCTTTTAGAAGGCAGTGATTCATCTGCTACTAGGACATGGCTTTCATGCACTTCAATACAGACCATCCAAATTGTGAGCTCCAAATTATGGCCCCAAAATCACACTGAATGGATGGTATTAGTCAATGGCCACCAATTGGATGTTTAGGGCTATCCTATACATGACATTTTTTTTTGGATATGATCATTCCATGGTGGGCCTATGATTTGGACGATCTGGATTGTGTGAGGTGGATGAGTCACCACCACCATTGAAAATGGTCGAAAAGGGGTTGACACTCCAGTAGTCCAGACCATTGATAGGTCTGCCATTTTGATGAAAGTCAATTGTCTGATGATCATGCAGGGAATTCTGCAACATTGTTTCAAAGATTCTAATATACACCCATGATGAAGTGGTAATGATGGGACCTGGCTTGTCTGGAGACGACGCCCATAGTTGCTCCGAAGAAGCACACGCCACCATTGATGTATCCTAGTTTCCGTTGGAATGCTGCAGTTCTTCTCCCACGGTAGTTCCGAAAGTGTAAACTCTCCCTTGGTCTTTTTGGTTATTCTCAAGCAACTGTTTCCTTGTTAAGAGCTTTTGTATTTAGAATCCTGGAGCATACCCATTGATTCCAGAACCTCATTTGCCAACCCACTTCATCCAGGACTCTTGAATTCTGCACTTGAATTAATATAATCAGGTATTTCTTAGGAGTTTGTTATATATTGTCAACTTGTTTGGTTATTACCTCAGGGTGATTGGTGCAACCAAATGCACCCTTGAAGCTCTTACCTTCTTCCAACTAGGTTGGTTCACTTCCATTTTTATTCTGTTTTTTATTCTTTCTTTTTTTTCGTTCCGAATTGGCTTTTCATGCAGAGAAGTGCTTTGGAATTTTGGCAAGGAGAGGTGCCTAAACTTGGGCCAGGGCCTGAAATACAGGCATGATCGCCTGGGCGAATGAAGATGGCCTAGCCTTGGCCTGTTGGAGGGTATCTCAAAAGAAAACAAAATTTTAAGTTGAAGGTTATCTCAAAAGAAAAAACAAATTGGACTTATATATTTCAAACCTATAATCACTAAAACTCTTTTTCCTTACAGGGCTGGGGTAAAGGCATTTGTAACAAGATTTGGGCAGAGCCCAGACTCAAATCAAACTAATAAAAGTGTGGACCTTAGAAAATATGCTCATTAGGCCAGCTGGGTGTACCTTTTGTTCCATGTTCTCCTTTTAAAACATGGATTAGGTCATGCCTCGGTCCACTTGATTACAATTAAAATAGACCCAATAGGGGGTGCTTAGGCTTGATGAATTTTTTAAATGGGCTCGGGGTATATCGGGTGATGGGTTGCAGGTTGGGTTTAGGCCAGTGAGTATTTCCCTGTTTAGTAAATGGGTCGGGATTGGGCTGACCTTACCTGACCAGAACACCAACCATTTGCCACTCCTATTTAGGACACACTGCCAGTTGAAGTGCTTAAGCTGATTTCCATGTACAAGATGCTGCTGTTTATGGACATGGACTTCTTTCCACGCATGCATCCAAGTCGATCGCTTATGGTGCATTGTGGTATTCCCACCGTCTGAGTCTTGAGATGGAAGTTCAACCACCATGAATTCTCGTCCATGGCAGGTTTGCCCGGTCCTGACATTGATCACGATTACCGTGGGACGGCCCTGCGGCTGAAGTGGACTGTCTGGACCTAAAAAATAACCGTGCATAGTGACTCATGGTATATGTTGTACATGTGCACCACATTAAAAGTATTGAAGCCTTTGTGGGCCATCACATTAAATGGTGGTGGTTGGATTATTCTTGCTGGCGCTTGGACAATCCTCCATCTACTGCCACATCTTTTTAACGTTTTGGATTGAGTTACATGCAAATTGGCCACGTTGCCAGCATTCCTATTGACTCTCCTGCTCAAAATAATCTTCATTTTGAAAGGTGCGTGAATGGGCTGGACCTTATCATTTAACGGCTTAAAACTGAGCCCGGATCCAACTCTAACTGACGTTGGGCACGTGCTGGGTCGAGACAACGTGGCCCACCTTACGCTTTAGCATTGATGGGCAGGCTCTGGTTCGAGGACATCGTCTTCCACCTGTACCAATGTACTGGAAATTACATTTCTAGGGCGCGGATTATGTACTTACCCCGCCTGTTCCGAGCTCGGGATAGGCGGAGGCTCTGAACAACTTTATCCCGTCTATTCATTTTTTACATATTATTTTAGAACATTATCTTAAAAATAGAGAAGATCCAAGGTCTTCGAAGGGCCACTGAGGGGCCAAAGTAATGTTTAGTCTTATCCACACTGCCCATCCCTATTTTTATATCATTATATACTATTGAACAAAAAATAAGGAATATCCAATATTCAATTGGACCACACCATAGAATGCCCACCGTTGAAATATTTCGTTTATTCTCCATCCAACCCCTTGATATGGTCATATACACCTGAATGAAGTGAAAAAACAAATACAATCTTGATGTAAAACTTACGTGGTCTCAAAGAATTTTTAACAGTAGGAATTTAATTACCACCGTGTTGCCCTTCCGAGACTTCGATCTTCTCTGTTTTGGGAATAATGTTATAAAATAATATGAAAAAAAAAAATGAATAGACGGTGTGGATAAAGTTTATAAATCAGTGGCCCCTCAGTGGCCATCGGAGCTTCCGCCTGTCCCCATCTCGGAACAAGGTAGTACCTATTCCGCGCCCACATTTCTAAGCGTTACCGTGGGTTGCAAGAATCCAGTATAACACGTGTAATCCAGATAAATGGTGCTGGCGCGCGCAAAGCACCCAAACGTCTAATCCACACATTTTTTTTCAGCCCATTTTAGGTCATGAGCCCAAAATGAAGAGAACCCAATTTCAGGTGGATCACACCAGTGGAAATAATAGTGATTGAACTCTCACCATTAAAAACTTCTTAGGGCCAAGATCATATTTTTCTTTTACCTTCGTCCATGGCTGTTTAACCTTATCAACATGTTAGATGGTAAATAAACATTACAGTAGGCCGTAGGAAGTTTTAATGGTGGACGTTCAATCAACACTATTTCCTGTGGTGTGGTTCACCAGAGAATTGGATATGCTTCATTTTTGGGATTATGCCCTAAAATGACCTGGAAAAACATATGAACGGCGTGGATTTACAGCGCATACATTTAGGCGTGCCCCACATTCACGGATACACAGAGCTAGAATCCGCATCCGGGTTACTGTTATTTGCAGTTCGATGTGAGATAGCGGTTTCCATTGATCTGTTGGGCCCAAACATGGACGGACTATGCCTCTCTAATCTCCCAGTTGCATAACACCAGCCACCAATCTTGGGCCTTTTTCAGAGGAAGGTTGGCTGTTGTTTTATTTCTTTTCTTAGCCGTTAGTTTGCAACTCACAAATCGACAGATTTTGATTGTCCCGTGGACGGTAGTTAGAGCAACCGCCCATCCATGGTGGGACACATCGAACCAACGGTCTCAATCAATTAAACATAAACCCCACTTTTAAAAATTGAAAACTGGTGTACACTGACATATCCTGTGGTGGAGGATCATGCAAGTGGGTGTTGATGAATGAATAGCCGCACATGGCCAACTAGGTTAGGGCGACTTCGTTATTAATGCAGGCATGGCCTGGTCGTGGGTTCAGCCCAAAGCCTCCACACTCGCGTTTGGTTTCTGAACGCATGCACATAAAGTGGGTGGGCCCCAGTGGCGTGTGTTTGACATCCAACCCATCCAATAAGTTCAACCCACTACGAAGATCATCCAGTAGAAAAATCAGACGAATGAAATCCTTAGGTGAGCCACGTGTAATTTTTTAATTGATTTAATAGCGCGGCCCACCAGAAGATCTGATTGGCATGATTTTTATCCTGATTGATCATCATGTGCGTACAGATCTATTGGATGGGATAAATATCATATACATACCATGTGGGCCCAATTCGTCGTTGAGTCCACGCCATTGGACCATTCCAAACCTATTCATATATGCAATTACATGCAGTCAGATCGGGATCCAAACATTAATAAATAAAAAGAAATAAAAATGAGAAACGATCCGGCGCTCTCTAGAGCACTAAAACTTATATTGCTCCTCGTTGAATTGGGACCCTTGGATGGTCCGATCGACTAAACCTTTTTCCAGCCATTGGTGGGGCGGATAGATTGGTTACATTGCGCCGAAGGAAGTTTATACAAGACAGACCTAATGGACGACGGAGATTGGCCGATTGGAGTGTCTATGTATCACGATGAAGCTAGGAGCACTATAAATTAAGTGCTCCGAGAGCAGTGGATCATTTCTCATTAATAACATTCCTCAGCCTTACACGTGGAAATAAGGCACTCGTGTGCAAGATCGGAGCCGCTCATCAGGTGGTACGGGTTCATGGATGACATATCTTACAAACAAGGGCTACAGGAACAACAGGTGGGCAACACATATCAAAAGTCAATGAAAGGTTGAGATAAAGTTACAAATAGTTCAAATTCTGCGGGTCTCATCAGAGCCCTACTCTCAGGCACAAGCGCAACGTCGAACACGTGTAACCCAGAAAAGCAATGAGCTGGGCTAGTGATGTATTTATTAATGAGGTTGGAAAGTCAGACCAGGGCTTTGGACCCTAATTCAGTAGACAATGGTTTCATACCTGGATCCTAATCAGTGGGGCCCACCTTTTTTCAATTAAGCAGGCCCAACTCCAGGCCTGAAATCAGGACGTCCCGTCTCCAGGATTCCTGTGCGTCCGTCCAACTCATTGTGTGATAGGTGGATATATGGTGTGGGGATGTCTTGGGCGCTGTGGCCCACCATGATGTAATTGTTTTATCCACGCCGTTTATCCATTTTGCCAGCTCATTTTAGGGCATGAGCCGAAAAATGAAGCAGATCCAAATCTCATGTGCACCACAGCACAGGAAAATGTGGTGATTGAACGCCCACCTTTAAAAAGTCCTTGGGTCTACTGTACTGTTTATTTTCCATCCAATCTGTTGATGAGGTCACACAGACATGGACGGAGGGAAAACAAAAATATTAGCTTGAAACGAAACTTTTGTGCCCCCAGGAAGTTTTTAATGGTCGGCGTTCAATCACCACCGTTTCTTGTGGTATGGTCCAATTGAGCTTTGGATCTACTTCACTTTTTGGTTTATAATCTTGAAGTGAACTGGAAAAACGGATTGACGGTGTGGATATAAAACCCATACATCAAGGTGGCCCCACAGCATCTAACACATCATCACCACACCACCGCTGGGGTCCGCCCTCCAACTTGCGAGGGTAGACTTTTCAGAGATCCTTTTAATAGAGATGGAACTTACAAGGAACAGGGTTATTTTTCCTTCCACAAAACGTCTCTCTCTCTCTCTCTCTCTCTCTCTCAGAGATGGAATGCGAAAGAGATCCATGTGGGTCCATTTCAACTTGCAAAGACCAACGACTAGGAGCTGAAGATCTAATGGATGAGCATTGGTTCTTTCATAGCATGTTCAACACAACAAGGACCTTCACATCTTCCATGGATAATGCCATGTCTTGGTCAGACAAAAGCATGGAGATGATTGTCGGTAACCCTTCAAATGAAGGGCGCCCACCCTACAAAGCCAATCATCCCCAAGGCCATGCACTACTTGCTAACAATTTCCTTGGAAATCCATCCCCACCACATCGCCAAGATGTCCCAAAAACAGAACAAGAGGAAGTAAACCAAGGCCCACCGAACGTTTTGTACGCACAACAATCTGTGGACGATATGGTTTCGTCGTGTAGAAATCGTCCATCTGAGGTACTAGTTTCTAAACATCACCTTAAATTCTGATTTTTTTAAATAAAAAAAATAAAAATAAAAATTCTAAGAGAAATGCTGAGATGACTCACAGCACAAGCATGATCATTAAGCTGAATGTTGAGTATTGATCATTCTCCCAGTTGAAGATTAGAAGACCGTGGCATGTATTTCATCGTCAAAATGTGCGCTGTGTATCTGCTAGCTCTTCTATCTCTCCCTGCATGAGTTGCCTTCAGATTCTCTTTTTGATCAAGTATTCTTAATTGGGTAGCATTTGGATGCTCGAATTTGATTGAGTGGAAATAAGAAATTCCTAATTACAGTCCTTATGATGAAGTAGGGTTCAATTTGAATTCAAGAATCCTTTGATGATCAACTCGAAATAACATAATCACAATACGTAATTGAGTCCATTGTTACATCCAAAAAATGCAACTTTCAAAATACCATTTAAGGGCCTGTTTGGATGCTTCCCTAAAGTGTGGCTATTAAAATGCAAAATGCAAATTGGTGTGTGTGGTTGGTTGCACCAAATATCATGATTGATTAGTCTAATTTAGTGCAAAAATCAAGTAATGTTTCGTGAAATTTGGAGCAACCAAACCCACCCCAATTCCATAGCTCATCCAAACATTCATCTCATTTCTTTAGAAATCTTGGAAAGAAATGATGTTTTCACGCCCATTACTGCTCCCTGCACCCCTTTCAGGACACATGCCATGATTGGCAAGCACTTTAACTGAATAGAAAAGAGGTGTATCTATAAAAATAAAATAAAATGGATCACAGATATCAGCTCCTCTGACATTAATATATGACAGGAACATGATCATAGCCGTCTGATCAAATGGTCTTGTGCACTTTAGAAGTCTTGGAGCTCAATCCAGCAATTAAAATAGTCGTGTAATAAGTCCAGCTGCAATGGAGTGCACACCAGTATAACTAGAATTGATCCACCACGTGCCGCTGAATAATCGTGCTAGATACTCATCACCATTGGACGGTCATGATCAGATGGTGATCAGGAGGTGGGACCTATTGTTAAAGATTATTGTTAATCTTGGTGGGTCCCACATGTGGGTCCCTTTTCTTAGGTCTTATCAAGGTCTGTACTAAGTATACAACACACACACACACACACACACACACACACACACACACATATATATATATATATATATATATATATATATATATATATATATATATATATATATCACTGGTCTGATCATGATCAGATGTTTGTTAGGTGTGGGGCTCACTGAATCATCTGCTTAGTTCAATCTACATGATCTTGTTTTTAAGGCCATCTTACTGTTATTAGATTGGATGACAGATCACAATACAAAAACCAGCCATTCCAAGGGACGGATCGAGGAGGAACTTGAGCGATGATGGATCCAACAAGGATAGCAAGAACCGTAGGACCGTCCATCACAGAAGGATCTGGAAGAGCATGAGTGATCTTGAGTTCGAGGAAGTTCAAGGGTTCATGGACTTGGGTTTCATATTCAACAAGGAAGACATCAGCCCCAGTGTGTTGAACATGATCCCTGGTTTGCAAGAAAAGAGGCCAATCGACGGTGATAAGGTGAGGAGGCCATATCTCTCGGAAGCATGGGTTGTACAAACATCAGACCCTCCAGTCCTCAATTGGGTCTATAGAAAATCATCCGTTGATATGAAGGAACAGCTCAAAGTTTGGGCTAGAACTGTGGCTTCTAACGTGCGCCCGGAATGTTAAACCTTCCCTTCGAAGTATGGTCATCTTCTCTTTTATTAAATTAATTTACTTTGTATGACAGTCACCTCTTAATTTAAGTTTTTTATATATATATATATATATATATATATATATATATATATATATGTGAGAGAGAGAGAGAGTAATGCTCACACACAACTAGTTGGAGAGAGAGAGAGAGTAATGCTCACACACAACTAGTTGGACCGTCCAACTAGTTGTCTGAATTAATGCTAATTAATGTTAATGAATGATGCCCATTTTGAGTCACTGGCTTGGGATGGTTCCACCACGGTATGTGTTCATGTACAATCCACCTCAGCCATCAGCTAAGTTACCCAATGCTACACCCAGGGCTCCGAAATAAGCCCCATCAATGGTTCAGATAGACCACACGATTGAAAACAATCCGGAAGGAATGCTTACCCTGAAAGACATCCACCCTTGATTTTTATAGGGGCCATCATGACAAAACTGTGAAATCTATCCCAACCATTAGAATTAACACCAAAAGTAAGCATAGGTCCCAAAAGTTAGGTTCATACATGATTCACGTGAGCCACACTAAGTGAAATTGTTTGGAGGGTGAACCTTTCCATGTACATTGATTCCAATCATGTGGTCTTCTTGAACTATGGATGGGAATAAATTTTGTGACCTTGATTTTTTATTTTTATAAAATTTTTAAAATTTATTTTTTTTTACACGCACACACACACTCCACACACTCATGCTAGTGGAATTTCACCACCTATGGATATTCAAACCCTTGACCAGGTGTTGAAACACACATTAAATCTTGTGACCTTGATTTAACATGGAGTGACATTTGTGATGGTTGGGGTTGATTTTACATTAACACCATGATGGGCCCACCCAGGCCATGGCCTTTTTCCATGCTAAAATGAATTTAGCTTGTAACGGAAGCATTTACTTACTTTAATTACGAAATTTTTTTTCATTAAATGCATAGCTAGTTGGACAAAAATGTAATGTGCGTGAGCTGGATGAAAATATAATGTGTGTGAGTAATGCTCACACACAACTAGTTGGACAATTTAAACCGTGCATAATTTAAATTGGTCCAACTAACCGTCCGTTGAATATCACAAATGAGAAATTTGGGACTGTGGACCCCACCTTTTATCCAGCTGTTTTTATGAAACAATACAAACTTTGTTTGGGAACTTATACCTGCTTGTACGGACAGAAAATTTGAGGACGAAAATACCCCTCCTTTCACAGAAACAGATTGGGTACTCCCCCTGCCACCGGCCAATGGCGGATGGTCGGTGGTCTGTGGGCCCCACCATGATGTATGATTTTCATCCATGCCGTCCATACATTTTTCCACATCATTTATGATATGAGACCAAAAATGAGGTATATCTAAATCTCAAGTGTACCACATTACAGGAAACAATGTTGAATAAGCGTCAACCATTAGAAACCTTTAGGGGGCCCACTGTGATGTTTGTGAGAAATCCTCTACATCTAAGTTCATTCATAGGGTCACAAAGACCTGGATGAAGAGGAAAAACAAATTTCATAATGATCCAAAACTTTTGTAACCCCTAAAAGGGTTTCAATGGTAGATGTTCAATTCCCCACTACCTTTTACAGTGTGGTCCACTTGATAGTTAGATCTCTTTTATTTTTCGTCTCAAGCCTTAATACGATCTCGCCAAATAGATGGACGGTTTGGATATAACACAGACCTCATGATGGGACCCGTAAAAGCAACACAGCAAAAAAGAAAAAAAAAAAGACTTTCGCGGCACTACTGCCCGCACAGTCTGGCTACAACTATAACTATGGTTATAATCTGTAGCCATAGATAAGCCGTAATTCGGTGATCAATCGCGGCTTCTACGATTCCACCGCAAGTCGCTGTCCCAATCAGCGATCAATCGTGGATTTCGCGATTCCACCCCCTGATCTATGGCTACAGATTATAACCGTAGCTATAATCGTATCCTTATGCACTTTTTTTTTTTTTTTTTTTTTTTTACATGAAGAATTTTATTCTACCTACATTTTTCTCAAACACATATTTATATAAATATGTATATATAAGCATATAAAGAATTTTATTCTACCTACATTTTTCTCTAACACGTATTTATATGAAATGCATGGAAATGACCGTGAAATGAAACGAAATCGTTGGAATTGACTGTGAAATGCATGGTAATGACCGTGAAGTAAAGCGAATTGACTGTGAAGTGAAGGGAATTGACAATGAAATGCATGGAAATGACCGTGAAGTGAAGTGGAATTGCCGTAATTGGCCATGAAATGCATGGAATTGACCGTAAAGTGAAGGGAATTAACCATGAAGTGAAGGGGAATCACCGGAATTGACTATGAAATGCATGAAATTGACCGTGAAGTGAAGGGAATTGATCGTGAAATGCATGAAATTGACCGTGAAGTGAAGGGAATTGATTGTGAAATGCATGGAATTCATGGTGAAGTGAAGGGAATTGACTGTGAAATAAATTGAGTTGACCGCAAACTGATTGAAATTGACCGTGAAGTGAATGAAATGGATTTTCGACCATCGACTTGATGGAAAACAGTGGAAAATAACCAGGTTAGTTGGCTAAAGTAGCTTCTCCTACTCCAAAATCATATATGGTGAATCAACATGGAATCGCTGGGAATGACCATGAAATGCATAGAAATGACCGTGAAGTGAAGGGAATTGACTGTGAAATGCGTGGAAATGATCGTGAATTAACACAGAATCGCTGAAAATGACCGTGAAATGCATGGAAATGACCGTGAAGTGAAGCGAATTGACCGTGAAATGTGTGGAAATGACCGTGAAGTGAAGGGAATTGACCGTTAAATGTGTGGAAATGATCGTGAATCAACACGAAATCACCGGGAATGACCATGAAATGCATGGAAATGACCGTCCGCATATATAGTATAATATATAGTGGGGTCCACAAAAAGTGAGGGATTCGAATATACCTATCGTTTGAAGCTTCTTAGATGGGGGGACCATTTTCGTCCTTTCTTGGGTTCACAAAAGTCGAAAATTACGTGCGTTGGGTCTGTATTTTCGACTGGACAAAGGGGAAATACAAAATGAAGAAAAGTGAGGGTTTTACTGGAAGATGGACAGTCACAGAGGGGGAGAAGTAATCAAAGAATCAAATTCGGTCAGCTAGGATGGAGCAGGGAGAGGAAAGAAGAAAAATTCAGCGGGGGAAACATGAAATTGAGCGGGGGCAAACTAGAAAATCAATGGGGGAAACATGAAATTGAGCGGGGCAAACTAAGAATTCAGCAGGGAAACATGAAATTGAGCGGGGCAAAGTAGAAATTCAGCGGGCAAACATGAAATTCAACGGGGGAAACTTGAATTTGAGTGGGGTAAACTAGAAATTCAGCGGGGCAAAATAGAAATTGAGCGGGGAAAACATGAAATTGAGCGGGGCAAAATAGAAATTGAGCGGGGGAAACATGAAACTGAGCGGGGCAAACTAGAAATTTAGCGAGGCAAACATGAAGTTTAGCAGGGGAAACTTGAATTTGAGCGGGGCAAACTAGAAATTGATTGGGGCAAGCATGATATTCACCGAGGCAAACTGAATCTATGAGGGAGGGAAAATTTTGAGCCTTTTCAAGGATTGCAGATGCAACCCATATGTGACATTTCACGTCACCCTACCGAAGATAGAAAAATAGCAAATGTATAATGTATATTCAACAATGTATATAACACAATGTATACAATAGGAAATGGTACATGAGTGAGACAACATGTACAATTTATATTTAACAATGTATATAGTACAACATTTCAACAAAATTGCTCCCATGCCCTTGACAAATATTATCTACAGACTAGAGACAAGTAATCATATGCTATTGACTTCCTCCAATCGACGGTGAATTTTTGCATGTTTGTTCCCGCCAAGGTGAGACCACTACACAAAATGTCTATGTATTTTATTACGAATATACCGCAGTCATAACCATTGTCCTGCTTCGACGCTGATTCATCGACTTCGACAATCTATTTCTTCCCTTCAAGCGCAGTGCTGTCTCCAGTGACATGGAAGAGAATGGGGAGTGCATCGGTCATCTTCTTCATCGTATGCTTGTACTTTATTAATGGATTTGTGCTTAAGCTATCCACAATAACCATTTCCCATTTCTCTTGGATATATGACCAACAAAAATCAATATGAATTTTCATGGTTTATAGGCGCATACACCTGTCCATGATTCAAAAAAATAATATATTAGTTAAAAATGAATAGAACACATAACAGTCACAAATGAAGTTCTGAGACGAGTGCATTACCCGTTCATAACACCAAATCGCTTTGGTGTATGGTTTATCTCGCTGCTTAGCAATTGCATAGGCCGAGTTCAGTTTAGCTATTAGCTCGGCCTGTTCTGACGCTGATTTCGATGCCCAGTATGCGATCAAAATCGGCAAACACCTCTCAAGCATTGGCTATTATAGACAAACATGATCAAAGATCAATACATGTAAGAAGCTAAAAAAGTATAACATATTAAGTATTGTCCGAATTAAACAGTCACCATAAAAAACGTTGGACAGAACTTGCAATCCTGAGGATACGCTATTGCCAGGTCGGTCCATCTCTTCTCAAGGAAATCGATATATTTGTTGATAACCTAATCAATAGGACAGTCCGATTTAGCCATATATTAATATAACAAATAATTACATGTCAATTAATGCATATATAGAATAAATTAGTAATGCCTACCTCGCTATCAATCACGCATCCTTCACCCATATCGTACCAAACATAACCTCGCTGTCGTGGCCTTGTTCGCTTCATACCAGTCCTCTACCTCTTTCAATTACTGCGCGAATAAAATTCTGAATGGATCCATCTGTAGAGGAAATGGTATCGGAGTAGTAGCAAAAGTTGTTGCAGCCTTGGGTTCGGGAACCAAACCAAGGGTTATATTAAATGCAGATAAGGACAAGTATGGAGAAACCTTATAAATTGATGGCTTCGGTACCCTTTTGGGTCTCCTCTGATAGACGGGATGAGAAGTGGATGCATCCAATACATTACCCTTGGCAATACCAAACGAGTGCACATCGAATTTCCCATGTATGAAGCGTTCTTTCTCTTTAATATCATTTTCTTCCCATCTCTTCAACTCCTCACCCTCCTTCTCTATCATCCAATCTTCCCTCTCCTTATTAAACTCCTCTCTCCTTCGGTAACTTTTCATTCTCTTTAAAAAATAAACCTTTTAGGGACAAACATCAAATTGAGCGGGGTAAACATGAAATTGAGCGGGGTGAACTGAAAATTCATCGGGGCAAACATGAAATTCAGCAGGGGAAACTTCAATTTGAGCGGGGCAAACTAGAAATTCAGTGGGGCAAACTTGAAATTCAGCGGGGGAAACTTGAATTTGAGCGGGGCAAACTACAAAATCAGCGAGGCAAACTAGGAAATCAATGAGGCAAACATGAGATTGAGTGGGGGAAACATGAAATTCAGCGAGGCAAACTAGAAAATCAGCGTTGCAAACTTAATAGATAATTTCATGTCGACTCGATCAATCAAAGCGTTTCGACCGATTGACTTGATGGATAGATAAGTTACACAGTTTTGAGTGTTTTTATGCAATTTGTTTCTATTTGTAGTTTTGATTATATATACTGGTGTAATCGATATTAGGGTTACTGCTAGACATGTTTAAGGGTTTGAAAGGATTACACCATGGACCATATCTCAAGTGGTAGACTAAGTGAAGATACCTCGTTTCAACATTGAGGTCTTGGTATTGATTCCCTAGTGGGGGTGGCTAATAGTGGAGTGTGCACTGATAGTGGATTGTACTAATGTAACATCCTGAATTTTCGCTGTTTTAGATTTTCCAAAAATTCTTAAAATTTCTTTTTTAATTAACTTATAATATCACTTAATGACCATTAGCACTCAATGTTAGTTATATTGGGGTGGACCAGTCTAGTTATGATTGGACAAAGTGCGGGCCTCCGAGCCAGATGACCGTTTACACCTAGCAACAGCCCGTGTGGGCCACCCAGCTACCGAGGAGGGTTATAAAAATCTAAAAATAAAACTGGGATACTGGGCGTTTTAGCCGTCGGATCTCTTCTACATTTACGGCGAAAGTCTAATATATTTTTCTACACCCAACCACCAAATCTGGGACCTGATCGTGGAACGGTGACCGTTGAATGGATTCCATCACCAAACCATGCCCAGGAGACAAAGCAAACAACAGAATTAAACTAATTACCAACCAATCAACATGCTATGAAGGTTAGGAAGGGAACCGACATCCAACCATGCCCAGGAGACAATGGTGAATAACAGGGCTTCCTGACGTCATAAACATAAAAAGGGCAATGGAAATATTCAAAGCCATCGCAGACCCATTGTAATTTCAGTCACAACAGACCATTAAGGACTAAAAATATTCCCGTATTAAAATTAAATAAAAAAAAATCCATTTAGTTTAAACAAAAGGCATAAGCAAAGTGTCCCCCATCATGCTACAAGTCTCTCAAAAATAAAAATAAAAAAAAATAAATTAAATAGAAAAGAAACAGAAAAAAAACTCTCAGCCGACTGCCTGTGCTTCACGTCCACCTCTCCCAAGATGCTCCCAGCCGAGCCTCTCTCTTATAGAAGACAACCAGCAAGTTACTAGCGCTCCTGTGTCGGTCCCGCCGACCTATTTTCCGCAGCCCAAAAACCAACAGCTGCAAACTCGTTCTCTGTTTACGCAAACAGTCCGTGCAGGACTCTCCTTATGCAGCAATTTGCAATGCAGAAAAAAAAACCTTTCTCCTTGCTTTAATTCCAAAGAATACACGTCCCCGGACGATTTTTGATGCCCTACACAATGGATGGTTTGGATCGAAGAGATTGACTGTGATTGTGGCCCACAACCGCCCGCAAATCACGGACAGCGTCCGGCTCGCGATGACAGTCAGCGTGATTTGATGCGTGACGGTGGTGGGCCCCACTTTGTTGTGATCTTGCGAAATCCATTCCGTCCATTGCATGCAGTACAAAATTCCGTTCAAACATGACCAATTTCGGACGTCCGTTGCTAAAGCCCACAGGATTTATCTTGCGGCAAGGTTCCACCGTCCAACACATTTTGCACCATCTTGTTGGCGTTCTTCACACAAAGACCCACTAGATCCTAGTTAAAATCTTCGTACGATTCAAATGGACGGCTCGGATTTCCCGTCCGAGTCTAAATGATGGCCCACAAAAATCCCTTCGCAGGCTCTGTTGCGAAACAGAGCCTACGCAAACGGCGCTGTGAGTTTTGGTGGTCCACTGATCGATGTCAAGTGGAAGATCCATACCGTCCATTGAAGTCAGGACGAAAAACCGTCCAGGAAGGATGTATTCTGGAGTGAACTCGATGCGGCCCACTTGATCTTTAGTTCCGCCGTCCATCTTGCTTTCAACGGCCAGAAACGTGCGATATCTTGCATGGCGTCAAAAGGAAAGCTTGGCAAGGATGTTGGACATCTCCTTATCGGAATGAACGGTCCAGATCGATGATATATATGATGGGTAGGGCCCACTACGCAAGAACGGCGGACGGTCGTCCGTCCGCTGTCTCTACGCACGAAGGAAGACGGGTCAGCCCGTCTTTGACCGGGCTGCCCGTCCGGTGCACCTCCTGAACGCCTGCACTACATGCACGTGCACCCTCGTGTGGGGTTTACTGTGATGTTCGCGAGAAATACGCTCCAACCATCTATTCTGTCATATCATTCAAGCCGTGGGGACCGAAGATGAAGCGTATCCAGACATCAGGTGTGCCCCACTTAGTGAATCAAGGGGCTGATCTGTCTGTTGGGCTGCTTCCGCGATGATCCGACGGATGAATTTCGACGTGTACGGTTAATATATGGTCTTCAGGTCTTCTATGAAGTTTCGAGCCAATCAGATGGAAGAAACCCCGTGATCTTGCACCCTGGACCCATTTCAGGCATCTTGAGCATAAAATACTTGATTTTCTCGAATCTCGGCTGTGTAAATCCTTCGATCTCGGTACCTTGGAGTCCATCCCTTGCTCTGGTGACTTCAGAACATTAAATCCATGATTTAAGCTCCCTTTTTCAGTCCATGCTTGCAAATACACTCTGCATCACAACACGATTAAAGCGGGCCATTAAACGGCATCATATTCGTAAAATCAGGTAATTACTAGGGTCTGATATGCAATATTTGACCCTCAACACTAACCCCCCCCCCCAACCAAAAAAAAAAAGGAGGGTTTGAAAGGATTTTTGAAGAAAGAAAAAAGATAGGGTTTTTCTCATGGGTCTTCAAATCGGTAATGCAGTGCAAATGAGCATACACTAAGGTTCTTTTAAAGAAAGATGATCTGTAATCATCAAATATTGTTCGTAAACCCCATTTGATAAACGTATCGTAAGATGCTCATGTTAAGTGCAAGTACAAATATTAAGTTGGCATACGCATTTCAGTAAATTAAGATTTAACCGCTGATTCAAGTTTCAATTTTTGTTTATTAAGATATACTCATTATGCATGCATAAGGTGAAATGAACAGTTATGAATGGCTATGATTGAAGCTAAGGCATCTCTTGATAGAGATGATTGGACCACTTAGAAGTGTGCATGCCAGTTACACCTAGCATGAGATTTTCATGTTTTACACTAACGTTTTCAATATTTATGTCGTTGGAAATGCTGACATTGTGATCATGCCTACTCCCACTTTGATAAATGAGATGATGATTACCGTGGTCTAGTGTCGATAGTTCCAATCGACCAAATAATTCAAGATACTTTATAGGATCCATTAAAATATCTAGTAGAATCTTGATCATTAATGAATTACCATATAATACATTGCATATTGAAGAATATCATGATTATCCCAAGTTAGAGAATGTTGGAATCATTGGCCATGTATGACATGTTTTCATCTGGTAATGCAATGATTGGTTTAAATTAATCACATTGGGGTATATACGGTTTTATAGGAATGAAGTACTATAGACAACTCAAGATAGAATTGTATTGAATAATGACTTTTCTCCTTGTACATGAGAGATTGAGAAGACGTAAGTAAGTGAAAGAGTTCTACAATGGGTAGACACTCTCCCATATCAACTCCCTTATATAAAATACATTCGCTCCCTGACACAGACCTCATGTTTGCCCCGCTGAATTTCTAGTTTGCCCCGCTCAATTTCTAGTTTGCCCTACTCAATTTCATGTTTGCCCCGTTGAATTTCTAGTTTGTCCCGCTCAATTTCATGTTTGCCCCGCTGAATTTCTAGTTTGCCTCGCTCAATTTCATGTTTGCCCTACTCAATTTCTAGTTTGCCTCACTCAATTTCATGTTTGTCTCGCTCAATTTATAGTTTACCTCACTCAATTTCATGTTTGCCTCGCTGAAATTCATGTTTGTCCCGCTGAATTTTTAGTTTGCCCCGCTCAATTCCATGCTTGCCCCACTGAATTTCATGTTTGCCCAGCTGAATTTGTAGTTTGCTCCGCTCAATTTTATGCTTGCCCCACTGAATATTATGTTTGCCCCGGTGAATTTCTAGTTTGCCCCGCTCAATTTCATGTTTGCCCCACTGAATTTCATGTTTGCCTCGCTGAATTTCATGTTTACCTCGCTTAATTTTATGTTTGCTCTACTCAATTTCTAGTTTGCCTCGCTCAATTTCATGTTTGCCCTGCTCAATTTCTAATTTACCCCGCTTAGTTTCATGTTTGCCCCGCTGAATTTCTAGTTTGCCCCGCTGAATTTCTAGTTTGCCCCGCTGAATTTTATGTTTGCACTGCTCAATTTCTAGTTTGCCCTACTCAATTTCATTTTTGCCCCGCTGAATTTCTAGTTTGATCGCGAAGTGATTGAAATTGACCACGAAGTAAATGAAATGGATTTTTGACCATTCACCCGATGGAATCTTGGAAAATAACTAGGTTTGTTGGCCAAATTAGTTTCTCCTACCCCAAAATAATATGCGGTACATTAAGTAAATCATTTTAGTTTAGGAGATATGCTTGTTGATATATCAAAATTCGAAAGACCTTAAATGCGTATTGAAAAAGCATTGGCACGGATTTCGCTATGGGTATAATCCGTAGCCATAGAGAGCCGTAGCATAAGTTTCTCTTTTTATTTTTATTTTTATTTTTTGCTGTTGTAATCCGCACCACTTTTTGTGGGTCCCATCATGAGGTCTGTGTTATATCCAAACCGTCCATCTATTTGGAGAACTCATATTAAGCTTGATTCATAAAATAAGAGAGATCTAACTATCAAGTGGACCACACTGTAAAAGGCAGTGGGGAATTGAACGTCTACCATTGAAATCCTTTTAGGGGTTACAGAAATTTTGGATCATTATGAATTATTTTTTCAACTCTTCATCCAGGCCTTTGTGACCTTATGAATAGATTGGATGGAAAATAAATGTTATGGTGGGTCCTACAAAATTTTTAACGATGAAAATCAGTTTTCCCACTGCTCTTTGTGGTGTGATCCAGTTGATCTTTGGATATGATTTTTTTTTGGATAATGCTCCGAAATGATCTCCAAATATGGATGAACGTTGTGGATATAATAGATACATAGCTGTGGGGCCATGTAACTTTGATCTCTTTTGAGCCGTTCGTACAGCTCTCGGTTGGAGGAGCGTTAACGCTCGTCTTCGAAAGGAAGCGAGGGGTATTTTTGTCCTCAAATTTTCTGTCCGTACAAGCAGGTCTAAGTTTCCAGACAAAGTTTGTATGGTTTCATAAAAACAGCTGGATAAAAGGTGGGGTCCACGGTCCCAAATTTCTCATCACAAATTTTTATTTCAATTCAATGGAATGCATTAGGTGAGGATATGTGACCTTAAGTCTTACTTAAGTGTGATGAAAATTATGTGTTAAAGATCCAATCCGTTCATCAAATAGAGTCCCATTATTTAAATTTTATCTACTAAAAATTAGTAAATGATTCTTGTATCTGCAGCCATATATGTAAGTTAAATATGGACCATTAGAATGGATTTCTAATGGCCTAAATGTTTTTAGAAAAATATCACATTTTTTTTTAATCATAAAATAAAAATAAAAAATTGTATTCACTTGCTTACAATAGACCTTACCTAATTAACATATCAGATTTTTTTTTTACATATGTGACACTTCATCCTAATACATCACATGCCTATAATTTTTTAATCATCCTAAGAATCATTTTCCTCTTTTCTCTCTTTATTAAATGCTTCTCTCTTTTCTCATTGTTCTCTCCCCCCAACCGTAAGAATGAAAATTAATAGACTCTTCAACTTAAAGAGGGCTTTGTGAGGCCCACCATGATGTATGGGTTTTATCTACATTAAGCATCTATTTTGTTCGATCATTTTAGAGCATGAATTTTGGATTGACTGGTCTTTTGGCTCATACATTAAAATAATTGAGAAAATGGATGAACAGTGTGGTGTGGATATAACACATGCATCACGGCTGGCTCACAGAATTTGCCACGTCAACACAGCCCCAGCCTAGGTTGCTGTGTCGCTGCCCAATCCAAGTCAGTTTGTAACCTGGGTCACACGGCAGTGGGTGTTTCACTGACCGTGGGGCCTAGTTCATGTATGTGTTGTATATTCAGGACGTCTAGTAGTTTTTCCAGATCAATTTAGAACATAATCTCAAAAATGAAGTAGATCCAACTCTCAAGTGGACCACACCACAGGAAACATGGGTTATTAAGTGGATCACAGAAATTTTAAGTGGATCACACCCTACAAAACATTACGATAGGCCCTGGGAAGTTTTTAATGGTGGGTATTTAATGTCTACTCTTTTCTGTGGTTTGATCTACTTAAAATTTGGATGGGCCGACAAAACATTACAATGGGCCCTGGGAAGTTGTTAACGGTGGGTATTCAATGTCTACTCTTTTCCCTGGTGTGACCCACTTAAAATTTGGATCTAGTTCATTTTTAAGATCATACACTGAAATGATGTGTAAAAACTGTTGGAGGGGACATGCAACGCATACATGAAGGTGGGCCCAGGCTGATATGTGATTCAAGTGGGCCATTTTAATAGAAACAGTTGGGAGTCCAACTATTATTATTATTATTATTTTTATTTTTACACGCACCTGCCACACACCCATGCACACTGCAGTGAGATTTCACCACCTATGGGTTTCTTACCCAAGACCTCGTATTGAAACTCCTCGGAGTCTACCACTCGGGCAAGGACTAGAACCCAACCCTTGATCCTTGTGTGTGACCAACTCTCTCTCTCTCTCTCTCTCTCTCTCTCTCTCTCTCTCTCTCTCTCTCTCTCTCTCTCTCTCTCTCTCTATATATATATATATATATATATATATATATATAGGGCCCAACCTGGACCTAACCATTTAAACCGAGGTTCAATCAGGTCCAAGAAGGTGAAACCTAAACCGGACCACATTCCTTAATGGGTCTAAAGAAGAGACCCAAGGCCATGAAAATTGGGTTGGTTCGATTGGGGGCATTCTCGGGTCCAGGTACCCATTAGCAGCCCCCAACTAGGCAGGATGGTTTCTTTAGCTAACGAACCTGAGACACCATGAGATGTGCTGTAACTTCATTTTGATGGCTAAAAATGCCATTTGAGCCCAACTCCATTTGCCCTATTCGTTTGGATTAACTTTCACAAACCCCTGTTTGGTCAGTCAAAATGGCAGCTAAAAGACTTACTCGCTCAAGATCGATGTGATTGATTTTTTCTATTAAGCCAACAAAAATTCCAACCCAGAAAAGAGAAATTCAAGGACTATGTTCAAAGGATTCCTAACCTTTTTGACTGGACGCCTGGATGCAAGGATGTCAACAGGCTGGGCCTGGGTCAGGTCAGGGTCAGCCCCGAGCATGAGTTGAAAGCACAAAATTCAAGCTCAAAAGTCCAAAAATGTTTCATGGTCGTCCATC
The DNA here is from genome assembly GCA_030180095.1 of Magnolia changhungtana. Taxonomy (NCBI): domain Eukaryota; kingdom Viridiplantae; phylum Streptophyta; class Magnoliopsida; order Magnoliales; family Magnoliaceae; genus Magnolia; species Magnolia changhungtana. Next base: position 7,779,755 of record JASAUF010000272.1, on the reverse strand, counting down.
TCAAAACATGGTATTAATTGGATGACTGTAGTCTCTAATTTGTGTAACATTTATTAGTTGCATTCAGACCGTTGATTTTTCCTGGCCCTCCAAAGGCATTGTTAGCCTTTCGAGGCATAATGTCCTCAGCTTCATTAAATTTGGAGGTATTATGGTAGTGTACGTTATTTTCTATAGCATGGCCCACTTGATGATTAGATTGCTTTGGGATGTCAAATTGTCACACATGTGGACAGGTCAGATGTAATATGCATTCCATGTGGGCATCCATGTCAGTTGATCATTACACCCAAAGTAAAAGATAGAATTTAATTATTTAATATTGGCAAACCTAAAATCAATGTTCTCCGGAAGAGTTCTATTTTTTCACAACTGATAGATTTAACTGTCATGAAACGACTTATTAAGATATTAATAGATATAAATATTTGGAATCATATAAATATTTTACATCCTCGTTAAGTAAAGACTTTAGGTTTCCAACAAGTCACTTTTACATCCATTTAGTTCGGAATTGAAGGTCTTTAAACAGTTCCCGTTGCAATTTCTATATTTTATTAAAAAAATGAGTTCATTTGATCTCTGCGGCAACTCAGTACTCATTGAGGAACTATCCATATTGTGGCTCTATGGCATAAGGTACATAATTATAGCACCACATGTTGGGGGCCATGCACAAAACCTTAGGATCTAGCCCTCCAAAACAAACCAGAATTATGGATAAAGCAATGAAATATATCAAAGCATCAATCACACACCACACAAGAGATTTTTACGTGGAAAACCCTCAAAGAGGTAAAAACCACGGGACCTCGTCCAGATCAACAATCCACTATGAAGTAGAACGTTACAATCTTCTTCACTCACGCAGGAGTGGATAAACAATAAGAGGAATAGAGAAAACGGAGAGATCTAACCGATTACGAGGACATAGAAGCGCTGAGATGTAGATTGCAAAGTAGAGAACCTCCACGAGCAGAACCTCCCTTCTATAAGCTTCCTCTCTCTCTTTCTCCCTCTCTCTCACACCTTTGATAGCCCTAAACCCTTTAAGCAAATCCTTGCAAAGCTTTAGAAACCCTCTTGCTATTTTGTGATACCTAGAAAAACCCTAGGCAACCCCTTTTATAGTTTTGGGAAACTCCTTTCCGCATCCCAGTTGCGAAAGGACTCAAATCCGCAGTTTCGCGTAAAATCGCGGAACAATCTGCGTAACCTAGGACTAGTCCTGGAAATTCCAGGACTGGTCCTAGCCTCCTACGACTGGTCGTAGCTCACCTACGACTGGTCGTAGCTCTCCTACGACCAGTCCTAGCTACAGTAAAAAACAGCACGAACTCGCTGGACTTTGAGTCGTGCCAGGGCTCGAACCTACGACCGGTCGAGCACCTCCCACGACCGGTCGAGCACCTCCCACGACCGGTCGAAGACGGGGAAAAAAACCCCATCAAATCTCCCCCTTTTTGACCCGGGAGGGATCCACCTTCTTCAAGCCAGCCAGGTTTCTACAAACCTCAAACTTGCCCTTGAGCAAAGCCTTGGTCATCATGTCTGACCCATTATCGTCCGTGTGGACTTTCTCAAGCTGTAACACCTTTTGTTCCAAAGTATCCCTGATCCAGTGATACCGAATCTCTATGTGCTTCGACTTGGAATGCTGACTTGGATTCTTGCTCAAGTGTATAGCACTCTGACTATCGCAATAGACCACGTGCTCCTCCTGCTTCAGGCTAAGTTCCTGTAGGAACCTTTTCATCCAAAGCATCTCTTTACATGCTTCTGTGATTGCAATGTATTCGGCCTCTGTCGTCGACAATGCTACGACCTTCTGTAGCTTGCTCTGCCAAGAAACCGCTCCCCCTGTAAATGTGAACATGAACCCCGATGTAGACTTCCTGAATCTATGTCACCTGCCATATCTGCATCTGTGTAGCCCTCTAACACAGGTTTTCCGTCACCATAGCATAGGCTCAACCTGGATGAGCCTCTTAGATACCGTAGTATCCATTTCACCGCTGCCCAATGTTCTTTGCCAGGATTGGCAAGGTACCGGCTGACAACACCAACCGCATATGCTATGTCTGGGCGTGTACACACCATAGCATACATCAAACTTCCTACATACCGACGCGTAGGGTATCTTCTCGCATCTCTTCCACCTCTCGCCTTCGTCTTGGGACACCGTCTGTCGCTCAATCTGAAGTGACCATCTAGTGGAGTACTGACCGGCTTCGCTGCATTCATATTGAACCGCTCTAGGACTTTCTCAATATACCGCTCTTGTGATGCCCAAAGCTTCCTCGCCGCTTCACACGGGTTATCTCCATTCCTAGGATCTGTCTAGCCGGCCCAAGTCTTTTATCGCAAAGACTTGCCCAACTCCCTGTTTCACTGTCAATCTTCTTGATGTCTTTTCCCATGATGAGCATGTCATCAACGTATAACAATGAGAACTAAGAAATCACCATCTGAGAACTTACGCGTGAACACACAGTGGTCCGACTCCGTTCTGTCATACCCATGCCGTAACATGAACGAATCGAACTTCTTGTACCATTGCCGTGGAGCTTGTTTCAGCCCATACAAGCTCTTCCTCAGCCTACACACCATATGCTCCTTGCCCTTGACTTCGAGCCCTTCTGGTTGGTGCATGTAGATCTCTTCTTCCAGTCACCATGGAGAAAGGCGCTTTAACATCTAACCGCTCTATCTCCCGGATCCATGCTAGCCGCCAACCCAAGCAACACCCGTATGGATGTCATCTTCACCACCGGTGAGAATATCTCCTCGAAGTCTATACCTTTCCTCCGACCAAACCCTTTAACCACAAGTCCGGCCTTGAAACCTCATCTCGTGAATTCTTCTCGCTCAACCTTCTTTCTCGAACACCCACTTGTTGCTCGAGCTTTCTTGCCCTTAGGCGCTTCACCATATCATGGTGTGGTTCTTATGCAAGGATTCCATCTCCTCTTGCATAGCTTTCAACCACTCCTCCTTATGCTCGTCGGCTAGGGCCTCGAATAATCTTCCGGCTCTCCCCATCGGTTAGCATAATGTACTCGTGCGGTGAGTACCTCTTGACGTCCGTCCGTCCCTAGATGACCTCCTCACTTGTGGCTCAACAGTGGATCAAGTGGGGCCGCTCCCCGGTCCATCTTCCGAAGGAACTCCCTCGTCTTTCGCACCTTCTTTGTACTCCCCCGTCATCGGGCACCACGGAGGAGTAATCGGATCCATGTCCTCTAGCTCACCCGAACTAGGCCGGTTCTTCTCTCGGCTTACCAATGTCTTCGATACACCGATCTTCAAAGAAAACCACATCTCTCGCTCCCGACGAGCTTCTTTTTCGGTCGGATCCCATAACCTCGTAACCGAATTTTTCATCACCGTACCCTAAGAACACACACTTTGCCCGATCTTCATATCGAGCTTGGACCTCTCGTCCTTTGGTACGTGAACGGATGTCCTGCATCCAAACACCCCGAGATGACCGTGCGATGGATCCCGTCCCAGTCCACACCTTCTCGTACTTCTTCTCCATTCAACGGGGCCGATGGAGACTGTTTATCAAATACACCGTCATGTGCGCATTGCTTCTCCCCGAACGTCTTGGGCAACTTCGCATGGGATAACATGCATCTGATTCTCTCAACAATGGTGCGATTCATTCGCTCAGCTACACCATTATGTTGGGGGGTCTTGGGAACCGTCCGTTCATCATGCCGTATACCCCAGGACTTGCAGTACTCGTGAAAGTCGCCAATGTATTCACCACCATTGTCGGTGCGGATGCACTTCAATGATCTACCCGTCTCTCTCTCGACCATAGCATGAAACAACTTAAACACACCAAAGACCTCGTCCTTGGATTTCAAAGCATAAACCCAAACCCTCCTAGATGCATCATCTATAAAAGTGACAAAATACAATGCCCCACCCAAGGTTTTTGTCCTCATAGGACCACAAACATCAGAATAAACCAAATCTAATGCATGCACTTTATTAACATGAGAAGTAGTTTTAATGAATGAAACTCTATGTTTGTTTCCCGATAAACAATCAAGACAGTTTTGAGAGGCATACCATCACGTCTGGAAGGAGTCGCTTCCTTGCTAGTAGTGAAGCCCTTTTTCACTCATGTGGCCTAGACGCCTGTGCCACATGTCAATAGCCGAATCTTCCGCTGCATTCAATCCACCCTTGCACATACTGACACTTGCCTTGTACAGGGTGCAACACTTCTTTCCTCTAGCCACGATCAACGAACCCTTGATGAGCTTCCATCGCCCACCAGCAAACCGGCTTTCATAGCCATCATCATCCAGCCTTCCCGTCGACATCAAGTTGAGGCGAAGGTCTGGGATATGCCTCACATTCCTGAGAACCAATGTGCAGCCCACATCGGTCTTCACACAAATATCACCGACTCCCACGATCTTTGATACGCCAGAATTTCCCATCTTCACAGTCCCATAGTCACCTGACTTGTAGCTTGTGAAGGAGTCCCTGTGTGGAGTCGCATGAAAAGAAGCTCCCGAGTCTATCACCCAGTCGGTGCCCTGACTCGTAGCCGTGAGACATACATCATGATCTGTAGAAAGAATAACTACCATGTCGCCATCTGAAGCGACCGCAGTGGGAATCAGATTCTTCTTCCTTCCCTTTTCCTTTCTTGTCGTTTTTCTTACCACGACATTCATGCTCAGAGTGGCCCTTCTTGCCACAATTCCAAAGATTCAACCTCTTTTCATGTTACTCGACTTGCCTCTTGATTTATCTCGGGCCTTCCCGCCCTTCCCGTTCTTTCCTCTCCCCGTTCTGCGTCACAAGAGCCTCTTCTTGAGTAGACCCCTCGAGACTTTTCTCTCCTTGTCTCTTCATTGAAGAGACAACTGATTACCCTGTTCCATGGATATCTTCCGTCCGCGCGGAGTTACTTAGAGACACCACCAATGTCTCCCAACCGTCAGTGCAATGAACTAAGCAATAGTAAAGCCCGAATTCATCATCCAGACCATCTTCATAGAGGTGAGTTGGTTCACTATATTGCTTGACCTCATTCATATGCTCGGCCACGTAACCACCATCCTTGAACTTGAGATTTACAAGTCGCCTTATCGAAATATCTTATTACCTACTTTGTCTTCCTCTCATACAAACCCTTGTAATTTCAATAGGCTTGCATACCGAGGTTTCAGAGACACATGGTGAAACACGGAATCATCCAACCATTGTCTGATAAACCCCACCGCCTTTCGGTCCATCTTCTTCCAATCATCATCAGTCATATCCTTGGATTTTGCTGATATGCCTGAGATTGGAGAATATAGGTCCTTGCAATAAAGCAAGTCCTCCATCTTAGCCTTCCATATGGTCCAGTTAGAACCATTGAGGCTGATCATCCTTGAGCCACCTTCCATAATTCAAAACCGATCCTACCCGTTCAATGAACTTGGCTCTGATACCACTTTGTTGGGGGCCTTGCACAAAACCTTAGGATCTAGCCCTCCAAAACAAACCAGAATTATGGATAAAGCAATGAAATATATCAAAGCATCAATCACACACCACACAAGAGATTTTTACGTGGAAAACCCTCAAAGAGGTAAAAACCACGGGACCTCGTCCAGATCAACAATCCACTATGAAGTAGAACGTTACAATCTTCTTCACTCACGCAGGAGTGGATAAACAATAAGAGGAATAGAGAAAACGGAGAGATCTAACCGATTACGAGGACATAGAAGCGCTGAGATGTAGATTGCAAAGTAGAGAACCTCCACGAGCAGAACCTCCCTTCTATAAGCTTCCTCTCTCTCTTTCTCCCTCTCTCTCACACCTTTGATAGCCCTAAACCCTTTAAGAAATCCCTTGCAGCTTTAGGAAACCCTCTTGCTATTTTTGTGATACCTAGAAAAACCCTAGGCAACCCCTTTTATAGTTTTGGGAAACTCCTTTCCGCATCCCGGGCCATTGAAAGGACTCAAATCAAGAGCTTTCGCGCAAAATCGCGGAACAATCAAGAACTTTGTGACTAGTCTGAAATTCCGGGAAATTCCACGACCGGTCCTAGCTCTCCTACGACCGGTCAGACGACCGGTCGTAGCTCTCCCACGACCAGTCCTAGCTACAGTAGAAAACAGCACGAACTCGCTGGACTTTGAGTCGTGCCAGGGCTCGAACCTACGACCGGTCGAGCACCTCCCACGACCGGTCGAGCACCTCCCACGACTGGTCGAAGACGGGGAAAAAAACCCCATCACCACAGTGAACGGATGATTGTAACCATCATTATTTGCTAGATAAATATATGACAATTAAAAAAATAAAATAATGGTTCACATTCAATTATACTATTGCACGGATGCTTTGGATTCTGCACAGTTTAAGAGTTGAAGTAGAGCTCTGTCAATACGACAGAACATGGAGTGGAGATCCCTCCACCATTGAAGAGCCTAAATCTAAAAATGATGGCAACAAATAGATGTTGGCTATAGTGGAAGAGATGAAATCTCTACTTTGTATATGGGAGTTGGCAGAACTTACTAAAGGTCAATGTGATGGTTCTCGTCTAGTCGAATACTGGCCCTCCTGCCATGAACTTCTCAAGGAGAGGTAGGCGGATATTACCTTCTTTGATCGGCACCCGCCTCTAGTTCAACTGATCCCTACTCTTGATTGGCCTGTAGTCCCAAGCACCACGGAAGGTCGAGTCGACTCAAGATCAGTACTCCAGGCCTCGCAGCTTTAAAGCCCCTATTACGTAAGGTGCGTGTTGGGTTGGCCTTTAATTAGATAGTAATAAGCGTTTGTAGGTAGATACTGTATAATTGTTCAATTTTTTACAAATTTTTCCATCCTTTTATGTAAATAACCCAATATGGGTTAACAATCAATAACATCTTCACCATCTAGAGTAATGATGAGTGAAAGAACACCAGGCATTGATGGGTGGTGAGGACCCATATTGACTATCATAAAGTCTTTTCTTATATCCGATATTTAATAGCTTTGGGAGGAGTGCAGAAAATATCGAATTCGGACAAGTGAAGTCACCACTTGGTTACACATGCTGATAAGGGGATAATTAGAGGTGTGCAAAATGGACCCGATCCAACGGATCTAACCCAATCCGACCCGATTCGAATAGAACCAATGGCCTGGATTGGTTAGGTTCGGGTACGATCGGGCATATTCGAATGGAATTCGAATCGGATTCGGGTAAACTACAAATCTGACCGAACCGAATGAATCCGATTCGGACCTATTTAGACCGATCCGGAGTGATTTTTATGCATCTTTAACACATATATTTATATTATACTTTTTGCTATGGTATGATCTACTTGAGCTTTGGATATCCATCAATTTTAAGTTCAACAACTAAAATGATATGGAAAACGAATGGACGGCGTGGATAAACCACATGCATTCACGGTGGGCCCTAACAGAATTTACTCAACATGATAACTCGATAAGCTATCCCGTAGTTTGGAAGCGGATTGGGTACTGAGTAACCATATACGCTGAGCGTACTGAGTAAACTCTGTGGGGTCCACCGTGATTTATATATTTTATCCACTGCTTCCATTCATTTTATAAGATAATTTTAGGGCTTAAATCTAAAAACGAAGCATATCCAAATCTCAAATGAACAACACTGTGGGAAACAGTGTGAATTGAAAGTACCATTGAAAAATTCTTGGGGCCACAGAAGTTTTGGATCAAGCTTATATTTTTCTTTTCCCTTCATCCATGTTGGTATGATCTTATGAACATGTTAGATTACAAATAAAAATCACTGTGTGGCCTAGTAGGGTTTCAACGGTGGAAATCATTATTCCCATTGTTTCTTGTGCTATGATACACTTGAGCCTTTTATATGCTTCAATTTTGGTCGCAACCCCTTAAATGAGATTTAAAAACGTATGGATGGCGTGGATAGACCACATACATTCAATGTGGGTCCAACTGAGTTTTCTGGGTACGATATGTATCTACATTCACAGTGTATCTGGTGTGTAGATACAGTTGTAGTCTGTCGTGCAGAGACGTGCAGTGCACGAGACTACTCTGCCTGAGCTGGTGGTCAGTGCTCTGTGGGCCCGACCATGATGTATGTGTTTCATCCATTCCGTCCATCTATTTTTATAGATAATTTTACAGTGTGAGACCAAAAGTGGATATATCCTAATCTCAAATGAACCACATTACAGAAACAGTGTTGAATGAGCGTCGACAATTAAAAACATTTTGGTGACTATAAAAGTTTTGGATCAAGCTGATTTTTGTTTTTCCCTTCATCTGAGCGTGGATGACCTAATCAACAGATTAGATGTCAAATAATTAAATAAACAGTACAGTGGGCCTTGAGAGGATTTTAATGGTGAATTTCCAATCGTTATTGTTTTCATGTGGTGTGGACCACCTGAGATTTTTATACCTCTAATTTTTATGATAAAGCCCTAAAACGATCTTTAAAAATAGATGAACCGAATGGATAAAAAACACACATCATGGTAGGGCCCACAGAGCACTGACCATCAGACACGGGGTTGTGGCGGGGGAGTAGCGAGTGGCCAATCCGTTTCCCAACACAGCACAGTTACAACTGTAGATACGTGTCGTGCAAAGAGGAGCGGAGACGCGCCTCGAGCTCGGAGTTGTACGAACGGTTCAAATGAGATCAAGATTATATGGCCCCACAATAATGTATTTATTATATCCACACCATTTATCTATTCTTCGTATTCATTTTAGAGCATCTGAAAAAAAAAAAAGACCCACAAATCCAACTCGACCCGAAGTATACCTAATCCGATTCATAAGGGCAAACAAGGATTGATCACTAATAAGGGTTATCTTTGATTGGACCGTCTAACCATCTAATAAAAGGGAAGTTTCTCGTTGCAGCTATTGATGACTTTTGTGTTTTATTAAGGCTTATTTTTAGGCCAACATGGTTGGTTAGAGCATTTTTAGGTGCCACCCATATATAGATTATTATTATTTAGGTGGTGTCATTAATCCAAAAACCTTTTAAATGGGGAGATCCATTATGGATCCAAACCGTTCATTTCATACAACTAGGGTAATCCATGGCACAAAAAATCAAATCAATTAAGTTGTCCTAAGCTTCCAATCAATATCATAAAAATGGATAATTAAAATTGACTAGAGAAACAAAATAGGTCCATTCATCTTGAAACATTTAAGCAGTAGATCTCATTTTGTATTTTTTATATATAATTTTAAAGTAACAATTTGATTTGACGATTCTAACCGTCTAAAATTTGGCTTATAAATAACAAACGATTGTAATAAATTCAAAGGATAGGATGATTCTTGCATCACACCTTGCTCCTAGTTTTGTGAATGAAGGAATGGTTTAGATTAACAAACTCATTGAAGTCTTCAAGTTAGCATGGTCCAACTACACATCAAATCTAGCCTTGTTTTAGGTTTTTGAGCTATATTCCTTGTTTGGCCCATCTCTACTTTATACAACATCAGATTAGAGGTGGGCACGGGACGACTCGATCTGGCTAACTTGATTCATCTGACTCGAACTGAATGGGTAAGTCGATCCAAACGGAGTAGGCTTCGCCCAATTTGAACTCAAACCGAGTCGAGTTCAAGTTACGTGGTAACTCAACCCGACTCGACCCGAAACTCGATCCTGTTAGACCCGACTCTCTAACCTTACCCGCCACACCCTACCTCGACCCGATCCCAAGCTCTCTCTCCCTCTCTCATCCTCCTCCTCTTCCAAGCTCGACAACCCCTCACCGCCATCCTCCTCCTCCTCCTCCTCCTCATCTCTCTCTCCACTTTACTCCCTTCCTCCCTCATCCTCCTCCTCCTCTCTCTCTCTCTCTCCACTCCCTCCCTCCCTCCCTCATCCTCCTCCTCTTTCAAGCTCGGCAACCACCCATCACCATCACCCTCCTCCTCCTCCTCCTCCTCTCTCTCCTCTCCTCTCCACTCCCTCCCTCCCTCCCTCATATCTCGATCCGACTCAGTGCTAACTCAACCCGACTTGGTGCTTCTGACCGGATCGGACTCGGTCTAGATCAGTCCAGGCCAGATCGAACTCGGATCGAGTCAGGCATGCTGGACTCGGTATCAAGTTGGATCGAGTTCGGGTTAGGCCTATTTCAAAACTGAATCGAGTCGAGTCAGCCCTAACTTAGTCTGACTTGACTCAATGCCCAGCTCTAATCATGATTTATCTTCCAAAAGTCACATGCTTTGAACTTTAAAAGGATGTTGTAAGGGATTTCAAATATATTCAAGGAAAGCATGCCTTTGCTACAACCTTGGAACCAACTATGTAGGTGAGACCTTGACCATAGGGGCCCACCTTGATGTATGAATTGTATATTCCTGTTGTTCATCTATCCACCTTGTTCATCAAGCTGAAACTTATTTTTTCCTTTCATCCAGGTCTGTGTGACCTTATCAACAAGTTGGATGGTCAATAAACATTAAGATGGATGCTATGAAGTTTGTAATGGTGGGCGTTAAGTGACCATTGTTTCCTGTGGTGTAGTTCACTTGAAATTTGTATCTCCTTCATTTTTTTATACCATGTCTTAAAATAATATGAAATAATACAAAAATAGATATATGACGTGGATATACAATGAATACATTGAGATGGGGCTTATTGTCAGGGTCTCACCCACAACACTGGTTTCACGGTCATAGACAATTTACGTTCCCCTTAAATATATTTGAAATCCCTTATTTAACAACTAATAGTTCGACTAGTTCCATCAAGTGTGGTGTCAATTTTATTTATTAAAGAGCATTTATGCCACCCGCTCAGGTAGTTTGCATGTCTCAAGCCTAAAAGATTAATGAAAAATTAGGGCAAGGATTTTCTACTTCTTTTTTTTTTGGCCTAATAATAATAATAATAAAATGCTATGGTTGGAAAGTTTGCTCACATTTAATGCATGATGCACCCATACACTCAGACTTAGATTTTTTTTTTTTTTTGGCCTAATAATAATAATAATAAAATGCTATGGTTGGAAAGTTTGCTCACATTTAATGCATGATGCACCCATACACTCAGACTTAGATTGGAAACTGCCCTTATCCTCAAAATGTAGAGATAAGTAACATGGTGGGATTTAATTGGACGGTAGGTTGGTATTAAACATGGTCACATGGGACATGCAACACAGTACTTTTGAAATTTATTGGGTCAAAATGAAACCTACTGTGTTGTATGTGTCATATCCACGCCCTCCATCCATTATGTCAGTTCATCTTAAGGCATGAGCCCAAAAAGGAAGCATGTCCAAAGCTCAAGTGGACACCATAGGAAATAATGGAGATAATGATGTCCACCATTGAAAGCTCCCTGGGCCTACGGTAGTGTTTATTTGTCATCCAACATGTTCAAAAGATTATACAAATATGAATGAAGGAAAAACACAAATATCAGCTTCATCCAAAACTACTATGGTTCTAAGAAGTTCTAAACGGTAGGCATTCAATTCCCATTATTTCCTATGGTGCGATCCTTTTGAGCTTTGGATATGCTTCCAGCTGAAAAAATTAGATGGACGGTGTTGATAAGACATACATCACGGTGGGCCCCACGCACCCACTAGTCAAATGAACACGTGGACTTTCAAATGGCAACAATGGCTGTTTGCGCATCGGGTGCGTTTTGTGTAGTACGCACACTCGTTCGAAGTCGCCGCGGATTATAGCTTCTATCATTTGCCCTCCTAAGTGTGGAACGGTTGACGACGCGCATGGTGCGTAGAACACCCACGTAGCCTGTTGGGGTGCGCACTTAAACGGTAGTTGAATTTTCTTCGAGGCTTTCGTGCGCCTCGTGTGTCCGCTAACCAGAGCAAGTTGCAATCAACCCCTGGCGCAGGTAAGCAAGACCGGTTCTGTTATTTTTTTCACTTACGTAGGTGGTGCGGCGCCTGACGGCTGTATTGACTCGCTTGACCGATGACTGCTGCCCTTAAATAAGACCCCATTGAGAGATGTACTGGACAATGGTTCTGACATCCAAACCATCCATCTGATGGACACCATCTTGGATATGTGATGCCTTAGAAATCTTTTGCATTGGAAGATCCAAGCCCTAGATATAATGACTTACCAATGGACGGTTAAAGGGAATAAAGCTGCAACAACCCACAGTTGATGGAAAAATAGCCAAATAATGAAGGGCTTGGATCTTTCAACAAGCGATAATTTAAAGGAATATGAGTACACGGAATGGCCCACAAGATCAAAGGCTCGGGTTCAACAAATCGGTCTCCCAAATATCCAGGGATGAGCAGTCAACGGGCTGTCAACGGGTCGGGTTGCCGTGTTGCTGGGTCTAGGTCCCCTTTTTAGGACCAGACCCGGTCCGTTGGGCCCTCGTCAGTCTGTAGACCTTGGTTTCCAGTACGTCCACATCAAATGAGGGCATTTCTATGGTTGGGACCACCTGAATGCATGGATTACGTGCCACTTTCACACATACGTGGTGGAAACGAACGCGGATTGCGTCCTACCCAGCCCGTCTCTAGCCCCAAACGGGCAGTTCTGTGGGCGGGCCCACCTTGATGTATCCGTTTATCCTAGCCGTTCATTCCTTTTCTCATATCATTTTAAGGCATTAACACAAAAATGAGGCAGATCTAGAGTTCAAATGGGCCACACCACAGATGACTCTTGCATTTAATGCAACTGGCATTTAATGCCATGCGCACTTAATGCAACCGAGCTTATTATTTGGTGTGGTCCACTTGAGCGTTGGATCTGTGTCATTTTTGTGTTCATGCATTAAAAGGGATGAACGGCTTGGATAAATAGATACGTCGCAGTGGGCCGACCCATAGAACTGCCCATTCCGGGCTAGAGACGGGCAGGAGTAGGACGCAATCCGCGCCGGTGGAAACGGGCTCTCTTTCGTGCATCTGGCTTAGCAAACCTCATTCCATTACTAGAATGATTAATATACGTAATTAATATATAATAGTACTATTAAAAGTAATTAGACTCGATTCAATTTTAACCAGGTCCAAGATGGCCCACTGACCCAAACCCAACTAGACCCATTTTTCAACCAGGTTTCTGTACTGATTTCTAAGTGGGCCTGAGAAATTAGACCTTGCCCGATTGAAATAATGTTGGGTCCATCGGGTCTGCTCTAAGGTCACACCCTATAGCCATATTAACATATAAAAGGGCCTGTGCATGGGTTTGGTTAAAGCATGAGTAGAATACGCAAATGCCCGGTTGGGGCATGCGAGGTTACACGGGTCCATGGGAGGGGCACACGGGGCATGTGAGGGCATGCGACGTCATACAATGGCCTAAGAAGGGCACACAAGGCCATGTGAGAGCATGCGAGGCCATGACATCGTCACACGAGGGCATGCAAGGGGCAAATAAGGGTGCACGAGGCCATGCGAGACGCCCACGGGTTTAGAAAATCAGGTCTACACTTAAATGATGGGCCTCCATTACTAAATCCAGCCCATCTGTATTGGGCGTACTGTGACATTAACTATGTGTTTTTCATTTTCACTAGTTAGTGTTAGGACTTGGAGCAAAAAATTAGGCCAATCAAAAACTCAAGTAGGGATGTGGATTTTAAGCTATGTGGGGCCCACTATTAAGTTTGAAATCCCCCATCTGTTTTGCCTGCTCATTTTTTAGGATAGGTGATAAAAAATGAGCAAGATCCAAAACTCAAGTGTATCACATCATAGTAAAAGGTATGGATCAAATGAGACCACCGTTGTAACATTTACAGGGCCACCAGAGTTTTGTATCAGTATATACTTTCTGAGTTTCTATTCATACAAGTGGGAATGACTTTGTAAATGGTCTGGATGGTGGCAGATAAACATCAATGTCAACATAGGAAGATTTCAATGGTAGGCATTTCTTTATCAACCTTTTTCTCTTGTGTGGTTCAGTTTAGGTTTGGGTCTGCCTCATTTTTTGTCCTTTGTTTTAAAATGAGATAAAAAAAAGGATGAACAGGGTGGATTTCTCACGAACATTAGGATGGCCCCATGTAGCTTTTGAGCGCAGGAAATTTACATAGTCGTGTAGACCACACCTGCAAAGAATTCACTGAAGTTTTGGATCAGGTTGATATTTAGATTTTCTCTTCATCCCGATGAGACTCATCTTATGAACCGGTTGGATGGGATATAGACACCAAGTGGGTCCCAATAAAGTTTTCAATGTTCTTCATCCTCATCTCCACTATTCTCTGTAGTGTGACCCACTTGACTTTTGATTGGCCTGATTTTGGGTCCCACGCACTAACACGAGCTGGCTAAATGATGGAAACGGATTGGTTACTCCCCCCTGCCACCATCCAATGGCTGGTGGTAGGTTTTCTGTGGGCCCCACCATGATGTACGTGTTTCATCCATGCTGTCCATATATTTTTACAGATCATTTCATCGTATTATACCAAAAATTATGTATATCCAAATCTCAAGTGGACCACGTTACAGGAAACAATGTTGAATGAGGGTCAACCATTAAAAACCTTTTTAGGGCCATAAAAGTTTTGGATCTAGCTTATCTTTGTTTTTTCCGTTCATCTTGACCTGTATGACCTAATCAAAATAATGGATGTCAAATAAACAGTACAGTGGGGTTTAGGAGGATTTTTAATGGTGGATATCTAATCACTATTGTTTTCCAGTGGTGTGGTTTACCTGAGATTTATATCCATCTCAGTTTTAGTATCAAGCACTAAGATGATATGTAAAAGTGGATGAACGGAATGGATGAAACAAATGGTGGGGCCCATAGAGCACCGACCATCAGCCATAGGGCTGGTGGCTGGGGGAGGGATGCGGATTTCTGTGAAAGCCTTTCGCAGAAAGTTCCTGCACAAGTATTCTGGATGGGCCCCACTGTAATAGGATCCAAAACTCAACTTGGCCATATTAGATGAAACAGTGGAGAAAGGAATTCCTACCATTGAAACCTTTCCGGGATTCACCTTGATGTTTATATTCCATCCAAACTGTTTATAAGGTTCATTGAAATGAAGTGAAAAAGCCAAGAAATTAAACCGATACAAAACATTTGTGGCCATGTAAATGTTTCAATGGTGGTCACTAAATCCTCACTGTTTCCTCTCGTGTGGCCCACTTGAGTTTTTTATCCTCCTTATTTTTGGTCGCATGTCCTAAAATGAACTCAAAAAATGGATCGACAGAGTGCTCACAAACATCATAGTGGCCTCATACAGAATCTTGCACAGGAACTTCATGCGAAAGGCTTTAGCTAGAAATCCGCATCCCAGGGGGAGTAGCCAATCCGTTTCCCTAAATGATGAACCAAGTGGATGCATCACACACATCATGTGGGCCCCACAAGTCTTGTTTTGCACGGGATCCTGCAAATGGCGTCCCAAATGAGTGAATCGACCTAGCTGCTACGTGAAGGAGTCTTCATGGTGTATCGGTTGGTTGGAAGCGAAGATTCTTCTGCTCGTACGGTATAACAAAACTTCTTTAGCTATTATTTTATTCACCCTGAACCAAGGGGGAGGCAGATTGCGTCCTACCCCCGCCAGTCTCTAGCCACAAACGGGGCTCACTGTTATGTATTTATCCACGCCGTCCATTCCTCCTCTCGGATCATTTTAAGGTATAAGCTTAAAAATGAGACATATCCTTCACTCAAGTAGACCACACTGCATATGACTTTTGCATTTAATGCTTTATGATTTTATGCAAACCAAGCCTATTATTTGGCATCGGCCGACTCATTTTTTTGCACGTACCTTAAAATAATCCGAGAGGAGCTGGACGGTGTTCATAAACCGATACATCACAGTAGGCCCGTCCACAGAACTACCCGTTCGGGGCTAGAGACGGCCGGGGGTAGGACGCAATCCGCGTCCGATCCAAGGCTGAATATATTACATTTTACAAAAGCCGAACCACCCGGAGGTGCCCCCCACGACTGGGTCCATTCTCAAAAAGTCATGCAGGTACCGGTCTTTATTTCCGATCAAGAAGACTTTTTCCTTATTTTTGGAACGTAACTTTCAAAACTTTAATAATCTGCCGGGTGTGATGGATGATACGCAGTCAGTTAGGAATTATATAGAAATTGCATGCTATATCGTATGCAAGCAAATTAAACCGTACAAATTATCGTTCTTAGAGTCGATGTAGCATTGACAAAAAAATGAAGTTTATTCGATTATATGAAGATCTGATTGAAAGACATTCAATTGACGGTTATCGAATAGTTTTTTTTTTTTTTTTTTAACAAACAAGTCTGCCGCGAATTAGAGGCTAGTTTTGCTTGACTTATCTAATTTTGGGATGGTAAGTTTGAGGCACGTGGATTTCACAAGTTAGTCGGTTTAATTATAAATAATATATCCCACGTTTACAATTTATGACCGCCTGCATATCAAGTCTCATACGTGCATGAGTATTATTTCTTTAAAATCCAACTGTACCGTCCAGACGCGGATTGGGTACTAACCCCCGCCTGTACCCAGCTCGGAACAGACCGGGGCTGTGAAGGGCGAACGTGATGTATGGATTTAATCCATACCTTCCATCCATTTTTCGATGTTATTTTAGATTAGCCAAATTGAGTTCGATCCAATTCTCAAGTGGACCACGCCACAGGAAACAGCGGTCCTAGTGACACTCCATTGAAGCCTTCCTAGATCCCACCGTAATATTTATTTTCCAGTCAACCTGTCCATAAGTCATATACACCTGGATGAAGGGAAACCACAAATATCAGCTTGATCCAAACCTTCAGTGGTGGCAAAATATTTTCAACGGTAACAGTTTAATCCCTGCTGTGTGGTTCACTTAAGCCTTGTATCTGCTTAATTTTCTGGTTTATAAAATAAAATAATATGGAAAAATGGAGGGATGGTATGGATAAAACCCAGGGGTAGTACTCAAACCACGGCCGGAAAACACAAACATCATTGTGATCGTAATACTTCCGTGGTTTCCAAGAATCTCTGAACGGTAAGTATTTAATCTCCACCGTGTGGTCCACTTGATCCTTGAATCTTCCTTAATTTTTGAATCATAATCTAAAATGATACGAGAAGATGGACGTGATGAAATCCATACATCACTGAGGCCTCTCAGAGCCCCAGTCACAGACTGGGTAATGCCCCAGACCAACAGGAGCGTATTGGTGCGACCCTTTTCTTTTTTTTTTTTTTTTTTTTTTTTTTTTTTTTTTTTTTTTTGAGTTAGCTTGTTAGTACACACCTATGTCAGTACACACACTCCATGTTAGCTATCCACCCCAGCTAGGGATCGATACCAAGACCTCAAGTGTTGAAACGAGGTGCGACCCTCGCCTGATACAAATCGGTGCTGCCCATATTGTGGGCCCCACCTTGTTGATTTTTTATTTTTATTTTCCTTTTCTTTTGGTTCTTTTAGGTGAGCTTATTAACATGTTGGAGGTTAGATGGCTAATAGCCTAATAGCTGTTAAAAAACATTATAGTGGGTCGAAGTTTTTAATAGTGAGATATGGTTTACCTGAGATTTGGATCTGATTCATTTTTAACATCACATCTTAAGATAATTTTGCAATACAAAGGCTACACTATCTTTGTTAAGGTTAGGCCAAACCTAACCTACTCTCCGAGGTAGCAGGATTTGATTGGATATCTGACACTACCATGCATCCAATCAACTCGCACCACGTCATCACAGAGGGAGCATAGTCTCTCCATCAAATGGGGCCCATATTATGAGACGGTGGGATGATTTGAACTGTCTGCCCATATTATGAGACGGTGGGATGATTTGAACTGTCTTTAGTGTCTATGTTCTCATTACTACATAAAGTATATAAATATCTCATGATCATGCTTTGAATGATGATCCTAACCTTTTATTTTTAGTTGATGTGGGCCATTAAAAAGAACCAATTCTATTTTATAACCTTGAGCTAGAGACTCACAGCTTGCCGCAGTGGGACCGTCTCTAATTAAAGGCTGGGGTTCCATCCAGTTATGCCTCGTTCACATATTCCCATTTTCATTTCAAACGTTATATTTAAAGGATGTTCCTCGCATTTATGCCATAGTGAGATTTCACCACCCATGTGAACTCAAACCTAAGACATTGTGTTGAAACTTATGTGCCTCCAGTAACTTTTCAATGGCCGGCGTTCAATTCCCACTGCTTCTTGTGGTGTGATCCACTTAAGCCTTTGACCTGACTTCTTTTCCATCATGCTTTAAAATGATATGTCAAAATGGATGGACGGTGCAGATAAACCACATACATCAGGGTGGCCCCCACTTAGTCCCCTGTCAGGACCGTCCGTCTCTAGCCAGGTTCTTGTGTAGGTAGTACCCAATCCGCGTCCGTCTGGAATCTGTGCCTCTCATAAGGTGGGCCAGGTCCACCAGCACTAGCCGAAATAAAAAAGGTGAACTCGTGGGACACATTGACCTTGAATATATGCAGTATTGGTCTTCTTTTTTAAAAAAAAACCAAAAAATTTCGCCTTTTTTCCAGTACAAGTGGTCCACCTGATGTGCGCACAGTCATGAGTGGACCGCCCTAATTTTCTGCCCATGCATGATCACGGTGTCACCTATGATCGAACGGCCCGATCTGGCATGTGTCTGGTCAGCCACCCGTCCCATCCACAGTCTTCCCTCGACGAAATCTACGTTTCACTTTCTGCCTTCATTAGATGGTCATGTCGGTAATACGACAGGAGGTTTGCAGATTCAACACGCGTGTGGTACCCCTACACATCCACACACCGCACATATCTCACAAGGAAACACGTGTGTGATATGTGACCTTCCCATCAGGTAAGCTACAGTATTTAGATCTTCCGGCATAAAAATCGTACTACTTCACAATTCCAAATAAATGAACGGCTAAAAGAAGTTATAACTGAAAATTTACTTTTGTGTACTGTGGTCCACCTGAAGATTGAAATTGTCGGATTCCTTTTTAGAAATAAGATCTATGAATTATTTCGTAGCTTATGAAAAATTCAGATCTCACACATATTTTTCATACTTTCACGTGTGCCGGTGCATGGATGTGTGCGACTCTACACGCAAATCCCGCGTGACACTGTCACGGTCCAGTCGCTCCAAAGACGCGTTTAACCAAAAATCAAGAGACTCTGAGTCTCTCTAATTCTGTCCTCTCATTCCTCCTACCACCCACCATATAAAAATGCCAAAACCCCATCCTCTTCCTCTTGTAACACTTTCCTTCATCTGAAAGCCCATCCATTCCTTCCATCCATAGGCCATGGCTACGACATCCCCACCGTCTGTAGCTACCCTCAAAGACACACCCACATGGGCTGTTGCCACTGTTTGTTGTATCTTGATCACGCTCTCCACCCTTCTGGAACGTTCCATCGACATCCTAACCAGGGTATGTAATATGCATGGCTGTTCTTGCACGTATCTATCCACCCATACATGTGTATTTCGAATACATGACTATCTATGCATGCATGTAGTATGTATGGCATGTAGCATGAGACATGTTGCTTTGCATGTGTTAGTTTCTGGAAAGAAGGCGGAGGAAGTCACTCCAACATGCTCTCAACAAAGTTAAGGATGGTAAGAGAAATGATGTCATTCATACAAATTCTCCATATATGTATCAACAGTCCATCTCAGTTGAAGAATTTCCTTCTATTGTATGTTATTAATGGATGTTTTCTTTGTAAATGCAGAGCTGATTCTCTTGGGTTTCATATCTCTATTTCTAACGATTGCACAACAGCCCATCTCAAGGATCTGTATTTCAAGAAGTGTCGGAGAGACCTTCCTTCCATGCGAAGGCCCGCTTCCGACCGATGTTGTGGAGGAGCCCAAATGCAAAATGCAGGTGAGCGAAATGGGAAGCCGAATGGCTCATCAGGACTGTTCAGTTCATGGGGCCCACCATAGATTGTCCAAGCTTCGTGCAAATGATCCTAACCATTCCACAAACCGTGTTAGAATCTACATCCATTGAAAATGAGTGTAAGCAATTCAATCTTGGTGGGTATAGGCATGGTGTGCTATGTAAAGTAAAGCAATGGTGGCAACCTTTACACGTTACCGGGTTACAATGGTTGTAATTGCCATTACAGAAAAAGTCACCTGTAACGGCCGTTACAGCCTCATAACGGCCGTTACTCCCTCAATAAAGGACGTAATACAGCCATACATATTTATCTTTCAGATTCTTTTCCAAAAACAAAAAGAGATCTTTGATGGAGTAGTTTCTGTTTGGTTCGACTTCATGGGCAGGGAAAGCTCTCTCTCATGTCTAGAAAAGGAATCAATCAGCTTCACATTTTAATCTTTGTGATGGGCCTTTTTCATGTTCTCTCATGCGTTCTCACGCTGGGCCTTGGGATGGCTAAGGTAATTTCCATTTTCCTACTCTTATATATATATATATATATATATTTCAATTTTCATGACATCTATGGTCTCTATGAAGTATTTTACTCATTTGACTATCAAAGATAAGGACAATGGAAATCAAATAGATGAATGTACACATACAAACGTTACATGTTAATTGCCACACACAACGGTTTATTCCCGACCAGGGTGTCACTACAATTGAACATCCAAGCCCTTGAAAGCTGGACCCAACCATGAAATCACCTGGAGTGATGATGGGAACAATCTCACCCCATCTAGCCAAACCTGATAAGTGGACCAACTGGGTTATCACGCCAGATGATCTTCTTCATTTGGTCCACTTCGTGAACGGATTAGATGTTCTACAAAAGCAAGACGGGGATAGGAAAGAGGGTGGTGTATGTGAAAGCTGAAGTACAAGGTTGCATGTGAACATTTCTCAATAAAAGAAATAAATAAGTGAGCCTTGAGTCAGCCCACAATGAAGAAAGTGGAAAATGAGAAGCTTCTGTCCATATAAAGTAAAGATGGGACGCGGATTGGCTAGTGACCCTGCCATAGCCAATGGCTAGTGGCCGGTGTTCTGTGGGCCCCACCATGACGTATGTGTCTCATCCACACCGTCATTCATTTTGCAGATCATTTTATAGTATGAGTCCAAGAATAAAATAGATTTAAATCCCAAATGGACCACGTCCCAAGAAACAGTGCTGATTGAACGCCCACCATTAAAAACTTCCCGGGGACCACAAGTTTTGGATCAAGCTGATATTGAATTATTATTGTAGCTGGGATTTTGTTTGACTATCAAACCGTTTGTTTCACATATTTTCCGGGATTTTGCTTGACTCTGAAACCTTTGAAATATATATTTTAACGCTATTTTACTTGACTATGTAACCTTCTGTTATAAATATTCTCTGGGATTTTGCTTGACTGTCAAACCTTTTGTTTTAAATGTTTTCAGATGAAGAAATGGGAGTCCTGGGAAGAAGAGACTAAAACTCTGGAATATGAATTCTCAAATGGTAAGCTTTTGTAATTAGAGAAGAATTTCAATACTCAGGCACTTAGAAATTGAATGCATGGCATACAAATAATTCAAAAAAAATAAAATAAATAAAAATCTCCTTTTCCTTTACGATTGAGGATAGAAAATATCCAACGGTCATAGTTCAAAAAACTGTTGTCCACGAATCAGTGATTAGGATTATTCAAGCTGTACGATTTTGGTACGGTGAACTAGAAACAGTGTGTTCGACAATTTAGACCAATTTAAATTTAGTTAACACAAGCCACGTATGCACTTTTCTTATTGCATGAGTATCAAGCGTCGTACTCCACCAGAGCAACAAATCACTCCCCAATCTTTTAGATGTAATAAGCCCCAGTTTCAACCTTTCCCATGTAGTAACTGTCATTATACGAAACTCGGGTGCAGGCTTCTTCTGTCGTGAGGTCATGTATGACCCTCCGCCTGAGTATGTGTACAGTGTACTGAGGTTCGCAAGATGTAAAAGTGAAGGGCCGTTGTTCATTGGTGCAAATCATTAGTTTGTTGGGCGCCACAATTAATGAAGAATGCCTGAAAGTCTGCACAACTAGTCAAATTTTCGATTCTATGGTCACAATAATCCAATGGTCTGGATCAGTCGTCAATGGATTCCAACTGTACAAAATAACCACGTCCAGCCACGGGTGATTTGCACTTGATGTCATTTGCTGCTTTCTCTTTTTCCAAGCCCTCCTTAGTTCACTCCTTCAAACTTGTCTAGTGCGAGACTGATACACGTGTGTGACATCCAAGCCGTTCATAGGTTGGGTCCCATGGTTAGATGCCTTAGGTCCCAAAACTAGGCTATTCCCATCGTCAGATGGACCAGCCGTTTACAACATAAATGGACGCCTAAAAGTAATTGATACATGACCCATACTGAACATGAATGTGTGGCCCAGGCCACATCCATGGTGGGTCCTCTTGTTGTCGTCTAGATCTATCACACGTGTGTCATTTGGTACGTGTGGGAAGTCAGTACGGGGAAATCACAGTTGCGCGAGTTCGCTTCGCATGTCTCCTGCTTTCTTGGAGTCACCAGAAACATACAATCAGCTTCCCTTCGAATAAGAGACGCTGGAGAGTAACTTTCGCAAAACTAAAGCCACTTGGGTGGAATTTTCATGAGATCCACCACGACCATCAGGTATTGTGACTCATTTCAACCATTAATTTCAAAATTAATGATCATACAACATTAAATTAGGCCACACCATGATAAATAGTTGAGATGGAACGCCAACTATTAATTTTATATCGAACTCACTGTAGTTCTTATATGCCATCCAATCCGTTCATCTGATGTTCCTCATCAGGATGAAATAAATTCTAGTAGGCCATACCATGTAAATTTAAAGGTTTTAGGATAGTTAAGTGTTGTATCAACCTAATAGTTTAGATCAAGGACCGGTTTTGTACCTGATAGACGGCGTGGATTCCATGCATGTCAAGTCATTTCGCCCACGTCAGTGAAAGTAACCCAGCAGATACGATACTACCAAAGACAGCAAAGTCTTTCCTTCTAGGGCTTTTAACGGGCCGACTCGGAGGTAGGCCTCCTCCCGTATTTGAGCCCGGCCCATTGACACTACTGTTCCCTTCTTAGACCGTGGTCTTTGATACTCTGGCAGGGATATGGATGATACTCTGGGGATGAGAAACTGTAGTTACAGAATGAAGTTAGCTTAAATAGAACTTTCTAAACTGTAGCACCCAATTTAGATGTATCATAAGCCAAACATGAAGCTTACTTGAGTAGACATTCATTGAACGGTTGAAATTAAAAGGATATCCTATTTCAGTGTATTCGTGTCTTATTCAAAGGTCTGAGTACGGTACTGTGACTCATTTACGTTGGGTTCACAACTTCAACTTTTAAATTATAGTTAGCATGTGCCATGTGTACACAATTCTCGGTACCTGTGTATCAGCAGCGGCTAGTGCATCAAATGACTCCAAGGGGACGCGGCTGAGCTCTGACCCTACCCTGACTGTGAGCCAGCGGGGCATATATTCACCACGTGCATCTGTTTGCTGACTTATTTTACGGTGTGAGCCCAAAAATGAAGTAGATAAAAATCTCAGGTGGACCACATCACATGGAATAGTAGCCATTGAACTCCCAACATTAAAAACTTATTATGGTCCACGGTAATGTTTATTTGACATTCAACCTCTTGATGAGGTCAAGAAGACTTTGATGAAGTGAAAACACAAACATCAGTTTGATCCAAAATTTTCACTGTCCACAAAAAGTTTTTACTGGTAACTCACTACATTTTTTTAAAAAAATACAGTGTACTCCATTTAAGATTTGGACATGCTTCATTTTTGGGCCCATACCATAAAATGATATGATTAATTGGCTCACCATGGTTAAGTTCTGACCACACAGTCGCAGCCAAGTAGCTTCCTATCGATGGTTGCCAGCTATTTCCCGCACATGAAATGATTCCTCTTTTGTGGATCACGTTTGCATGGGGATCAACCGGTGCCAACGCATCAATTGACTCTTCTTTACTGTACGTTGCCTTTTTAAAAAACAGATACAAGTTGGTTACTTCCTTGCACCTGACATGGTAATATTTGATTGGGTTGTCGGCTATTAGGGTCAAGAAAGCGAAAACATGCTTTGTATGGGTATCTTTGATCCTGCGGTCTAATCAAATTTCGTAAAGTCCAATCAATTAAAGCCTGTGGGAAAAAACCTTTATCCTGTTTATCTAAAAAAGAAGGCATTCTGATCGCATTCACTTCCACTTTTGGAACGTGAATTGCGTAATGCCATAAAGCTCATTCATGACTTGACGTGGCATAATTTTATTGGATGATATATGCCATTGGAAATATAACAAGTTAGCCAACAATTTTCAACAAAGCATGTTTTCACTTTTGAAAACCATAGTGATGCATGTGTTTAATCATGCTGTGCATCCATTTTGACCGATCATTTTAGGGCATGAGCTTGGGAAGGAGGCAGATCCAATGTTCAAGCGGACCACACAGTAAGAATTAAACGCCCACCATTAAAAACTTCTTGGGAGCTTCAGAAGTTTTGATCAAGCTAATATTTGTGTCCATGCATGTGACGTTATGAGCGGATGGTGCAAAGTTTTAAACGGTAGGCATCATTATCACCACTAATTCTTTGGGTGAGGTCCACTTTGAACCTTGGATTAGCTTCCTTCTTGGGCTTATGCTTAAAATGATATGTTAAAATGAATGAACGGTGTGGATAAAACACATACATCATGATGGGCTCCATAGAGCCCCTGCCAGGACCGAGTCTGTGGTTGAAGGGCAGGAAGTGGTCCGCCTCCTTTGTTTTATGGTCTTGGTAATTTTTTAGTGTTGGTGAACTATCAACGTCCTAAAGTTAGCTAGGCAGCAAGTAAAATACGGACTCTGTGGTCCACCATGTTGTGAGTGTGACGTCCACTCCTTTTACTAAACAGTAGTAAACTAATATCCTTTATCAAACCTGACCTGATCCAACCCAGCCCATTTAATTGTAAATGGGTCTGGCTCAACCAAATTGACAAAACTCCTGTGACCCAACCTAGTTTTAAAAATAGAATATGACACAAAGGCTCCGTACAACCTACTCTAAACAATGGACTTGCATATACATGAAATAAATATGTATACTATTCTTCTTTATTTTGTTTTGTTGCTTGGGTTGGGCCAGGTCCAGTCATTTGGCTCGACTCATTGATAATCTATACCGGCATGTTAATTTGGATAAGTTTTATGTTATGGATAGCCACCACACGTTAAGCATGTAAGCAAACCTAAAATGAATCAAAGACGTGTTAGAAAAAGAAAAAAGAAAATTTTGAGTGTTTACTACATATGAAGTGCTCATATACATTGTTATCAAATTTCTTGAAAGTATAAATTAAATCACAAATTAATTAGGTACTACTTTCATACTGCACTTGATCAGAAAACCCAGTTGTACATGCCACAAACGTGCTGATGTAGAATCTATTATAACCATTGCTGATGTGGGCTACACTTCATGTCCAACCATCTCCCATAAGTGGGCCCTATTCAAAGTGTAATCCCTCATATGTGGTAACCTTGCTTGGTCATTGTTTCTGCATTTTGTGGTTTTGGTAAGAGACTAAATCAAAAGACAATTTCAGATCCGAGGCGATTCAGGTTCACCAGCCAAACGTCTTTTGGAAGGCGACATTTGAAGTTCTGGAGCGACCGACCTCTCCTTCTTTGGCCTGTTAGTTCTCTACCAAATAACCTTACAACACCAACCTCTTTCTCATATCCAGGATTTTTTTACTCGGCCACTCGACTGGACTTAGTTCGTGTTAGAGTCGAGCCATGACTTGTCCAAGTCAAGAGAAAATCGCCCCCACCCTCCCGTGTGGGGCCCACCATTATATTATAAATGATGTCTAATCTGTCCATCATATTCATGTGGGGCCCACCATTATATTATAAATGATATCTAATCTGTCCATCACATTCCTCTACATAAATATTGGACACCCAGGAATTAAGCTGATGGATGGAGAACCTATAAAAAAAAAAAACTCCAAAGTCACGTGGCGGGCCACATGATGGATGGATCAGTCTGATTTTTGGCATGTCACGTTAATGTGTGGGATGACAATATATCACTACTAAAGTAGGCGCCAAGTATCTACAACAGATCTGTAAAACCGCTGGGGGAATTGGCAATAATCCAAACCAGAGGGGAGGTTTTTATAATTACTCAAACAATAATTCAATCTATAATCTTACGTTAATTAACATCATTACTTAATTGCAGGTTTCTTTCCTTCGACTCTTCGTGGGTTCTGTCTCTAGAACCGATTATCTCACTCTACGCAATGGCTTCATAGCGGTATGTCTGTGGCCCGTGGCCCACCCAACATATGTTACAAACCCATCTGTGCCGTTGACGAACATAATGATTTTTTTTTTCTTGATCTCATAGGCCCATCTTTCACAAGGTAGCAAGTTCGACTTCCAAAAGTTTCTTAGGAGAGCTTTGGATAAAGATTTCGCCGTGGTCGTTGGAATCAGGTACTCATCAATCAACTAAATAAAGACAGGTGGGGCATGGTTCGTTAATCCAGACCATTAGTATGTTGCATCCATCTGTAGATGGACAATGCACAGTTCGCCTTGATGGGGTACTCTTTCTCGTTAGATATGAGGCTAACAAATAGACGGTTAAAAAGAGAAATCCGTGTGCCTGGATTAAAGTGCCATTGGGTCCACATTTCAAAATTGATAACTGACTATGGTATGAAAAGACTATATAAATCCTCACCGTTGATTTCTTGTTTGAAACTAAAAACTAATGAATCTGATTCGTTGATTTCTGTTTTGTGCAGTCTTTGGATCTGGATCTTCTCAACATTTTTCCTATTCTTCAATGCCCACAGTAATGTGTTATTTTACATATCTTACTAACATAAGCTTTTTAGTAGGAGTAGCAACGGGCCTGCTGGCCCACGTGTTCCTCCACGGCCCAATAAAAGTTGTGGTTGGGTCAGGTCAGGTCAGGATTATCTTGAGCCCGATCCTTACCAAACGGGTTAAAGAATTCTTCCCAGAACCCAACCTGTGACCCATTACCCTATGGCCCAAGCCCAACCAGACCCATTTAATATTAATTGAACTAGGGCTTGACTAACCCGATCTGACCTGGCACACCCACACTCCGGTGGGTTACGTTACGCTAGCCGAACCCATTTAGTGAAAACATACAAACATGCATCCATATCAAGTTGTTTCTGAGTTTTGAGCTGGGTCAGGTCAGGTCAGGTCATTAGACCCGAATTCATAACATATAGGAATGTTGGGTTGGGTAGGGTTCAAACTAATCTCAACACATTTACTTAAGCAGGCCACATTTTCTAACCCGAGCCTGAACTCCTAACCACAGCTAAAACCAAGTCGGGCCAGTTTACACGGGTTGACCGGACCATGACCTGAGACTGAGACATTGCCGGTGTGAACGGGTGAGCCTGGCTTGACTTTTTATGTCGAGATTACTAATCCGTTCGGGCTGCGGTGACACTGACCTGAGCCTGGCTCAGCATGTGGCCGTCCGAGGTCCAGTGTATACCATTCCGAACACGCTATTGACTCTTTGGTGAATGTGTTGATCGATTGTCGTAAATATCCGATCAGTCGTCCACCAGTTAGACGGTCCAGATTCATTGCCGAAATGCACCAATCAAGGATTTGTAGAGTTGATATCATTTAAATAATGGCAATTGGCCCACCTTAATTCCCAAGCATTGAAATAATTGTACACTTATTCCGGAAAGCTTACATAATTTGGTAATTTTTGTGCAGAATTTTATAACTACTTATGGCTGCCGTTTATTCCTTTGGTGGTAAGTCCTGAACTGTACTTACTATAAATTTATAGTGCAATCACCACGGTTCATGGTCCAGACATCTGAACCGTTGATTGGTGGACCCCCAACATGGATGGAGATCCAAGCCATCTGATGATTCAAATGAAGGCATTGCTTCGCTTGTCCGGTCGTGGATATTGTTGGGACAGGCTTCACCCATAAGGGCACCCCATCACATCAACGGTCAGAAATTATCGAACCATGGGCCATCCCCACGTACAAAATAAGGGAAGTGTGTGACCGAAGATTTTTATTTATTTATTTATTTTGCAGATGGTTTTAGCGGTAGGGACCAAATTGCAAGTAATTATAACGAAGATGTGTTTGGTGAGTCGCAACGAATCGGTTGTGGTTCGTGGAATATTGCTTGTGAAGCCCAGTGACCATTTTTTCTGGTTTGGTCGGCCCCACCTCCTCCTCCATATCATCCATCTTATCCTTTTCCAGGTAAAAAAATACACCATTTTGTGGTGATGGTGTTAGTGGGGCCCACCACCTGATTATATATTTTCCTAGTTTGCGGTCCACACCTTTCTAGTTGGTGGTGCACCCCACCATCTCATCACCATTATTTTATCATCTCAAACTTGTGTTAGTGCATAATAGAGTATCTGTCCATTATTATACTTGGGCCTGATGATGGGCCGAGACGGGCTAGGCCCGGCCCATTGCAAACCAAAGTCATACTGTTATAGAGCCGAAATTCCACCCTGCACGTGGGTATTAGGGACGGTGGATTTGGACCGTCCAATATATGGGCCGTACAATGGACGGTCCATGGCTCCACAACCACACCAAATTGGTGGGTCCCCAATTTAGACGGTCCCCACCATCTATCCTGCCACATGCATGGTGGAGGGCTATCAAATCATTTCCCTAATGTTTTTTTTACCTCATATGATGTTTCATGTACATTGCAGAACTCTTTTCAACTGGCATTCTTCATATGGACGTGGGTAAGTACATGAACTTTCAAAAAAAAAAATAAAAAAAAATGAAAATCTACTCAATGATTTCCCGCCAAAACCAATAGCTAAAAACAATTTCATTTCCTTGCAATACACAGTATAAGTTCGGACTGCGGTCATGCTTCCATAGGGAAACTGAAGACATCGTTATAAGAATCGCTATGAGTGTATTGGTTCAGCTCCTCATCGGCTATGTAATCTTACCACTATATGGACTAGTCACACAGGTAAGAAAAAAACACCCGAAACGAATCGATTTTAATCCAAATTACACTATTTTTCATGTCTTCTTAATTGATACTCTTGCTTGCATTAGATGGGATCCACGATGAACAAGATGGTATTCACAGAACGTGTCTCGATGGGTCTAAAGAACTGGCATGTCTTGGCAAAACGAAAATTGGGCACGGATAGACGTAGTCCGACCGGTTCGCCGCGACCAGTGGGACAATCACCTTCTCAGGCAACGGAGACTTTATCGACTAATACACATGAGTTGGAACATACAGATACGGAACATCCGGAGACGGATGTTGGATCCATGGCTATTGAAATAATAGAAGTAGAGAGGACCAAGCCTAGTAGCAGCACGAAAGGTTGTGGTGGAGAGATTTCTCTTAGGTGGTGAAATTGGCTGAGGTTGGGCTTCTGTTCAGGTTGGGAGGTTGAGAAATTGTGAATTCTCAATGGAAATGGGAGATTTCCAGATGTATTTTTTTTGGTTAGCTTGTTAGTACACATCCATGTCAGTACACACACTCCATGATAGCCACCCCCACTAGGGATCGATACCAAGACCTCAAGTGTTGAAACGAGGTATCTCCACTCAGTCTGCCAGATTTCCAGATGTGATTGTAAACTAATGTTCTGAATCTTCTCGATGACCGAGATCCACACCATGTATTTTTGTTCAGAGATTCTTCAAGGATAGGACGTGGACAACAAAAATGATGAGAATTTATGTAAGAATGGGTGAGATTCCATATAAATGTATGATATATATTTTTTTTATGTTAACAAAAGGAGGATTATAAAATTGAAAATAGAGTATATTTGTGATGTTTGGGTCCTGGAAATGTCATTACATGGATTGAAAATGGCTCTCCATGGGACTAAGTTGCCTTGGAAGTTGCAAGCTAGCCTCTCCCCTTAAGAATTTAAAACAGCTCTTTTTGTGGAGATGGATTCCAAACTAAAAACCAAGTCCAAGTACTACTTCCAAGGGCCCACACGAGCGAGAACTTGCATGTACTTATGGATTCCATTTCTGTACAACTATTTTTCAGACACAACCCTTAGAGAGAGAGAGAAGATTTGTTTTTCAAACCTAATAAAAAGTACTTTTTTTTTTTTGCAAACTGCAATAGCTAACATGGTACCATTTCAATGCCCATCAGATAAAATGGGTGTATAAAAATTGATTGCGGTATATGTGAACATTTGGCATGGTGCATGTGTAGTTGAAACAAGAAAGGAAGTGATCATTGTCTTCTTGCTCTAAGATATTACTTAAGGGGTCATTTAGATGCCTGTAAATGGCTTAAGTGGTAAATGATTTACAAGTGTAAATAATAAACAGCCTGCCATGTTTGGATGTAAGTTGTAAATGATTCTATGTAACTGAAATCATAGTTTTTTGCCAATATATGAAATAGGGTTGAAAGCTTTGTAAATTATTTACAGGCATTTTTCAACATCCATACACAGGCTATTAACTATACCTGTAAAAATATTTATAGACTATAAATTATTTCACTGTAAAAATATTTATAGTTAACCTCATTTACAGGCATCCAAATGACTCCTAAATCTGTGAAGAATATTGAATACACAAGGGGAAAAAATATCTTAAAGAGAATACATTGTTGAGACTAATGAACAAAGTATATTTCTAATGTATCTTAAATTTATATTAGCCTTAAACTTTAAATTTGTAATTTTTTCACAATAGTTAGCTTCTCTATAATTAAATTTCGTAAAGATTGTAAACAACTTCTGCAACCAACCAAGTGATTGTCACGACCCGGCACTGTTGAGATGAGATAGAAAATGCTCTTATCTCAAAGTTTATTTGGCAGCACACCGGTTGGATGAGGTGTTAAATACGATATGGATCTCTTGTGGACCACCACCTAGGACACCATCCTCCAAGCCATCTCAACTGTCCTCATCATACGGTGGACCATTGGCATGAAAGACTTCAGCTGCACTATTGGACCTCATTGTGTGGATGGAAAGTTAGAATTATTCATGGGTCCTTACTTTTACCCTGGTGGTAGACTCGCAAGAGTTTCAACATCAAGTCAAGTGTTCGAATACCCATGGGTGGTGAAATCCCAATATGGTGTGTGGGTGTGAGGTGTGTCCGCGTGTCTAAAAAAAAGGTTAGAATTGTTGTTTTTGTGGTATTGAGTTCTTGTGGTGTTTGTCATCATACGTACATTTATGGTCCTTGTCATTCAATGGTTCGAATCACTGGACCATGTGGTCCACCTCCCTCCCTCTCTCTCCTACCTTTCTTGCAAGTGGTTGATGACAACGAGATGCGGAATCTTACCTATAAATCTTTTGGTTAAGGTCTTCCCATCAGTATGATTTTTCAAGATATGCTCCATTGATAATAGAGGGCCACGATTTGGATGGAATTAATAGAAAGGACGCTTAAGATACAAAATTGCCTTGGAGATGTGAAACAGTCCAACTGCTGATGTGGCCTGACTGATGTAGCTTGAATTGATTGGCCACGTGCTACCGTTAGAGACCAGGCACCCAAAGAATGTTTGAAAGATGTTGGGTCGAGTACCATGAGCTCATGGCCTAATTAAATCACGCTATGTCATAGGCAACAACACAAAAATCTCATCCAAATAGAACATCAATTGTCACTATCAGGTCAATTACATCGACAAATGGATGGTGAAGATTGAGCAGACAAAAATAGGTCCAATAATAAATTTGGGACATTTATCCAATGGACCCCACTTTAGATTGCTTATGTTTGCAAAGAAAGAATTTGGTTAAATGATGCTACCATGATCTTTTGAGTTATAAAATGGATGGTTATAACAAGAATGACCAATCTTCAAACGGTCAAGATCATCATCCGATCATGATCATCACGGTGCAAAACCGTGGCTGGCCAATAACGGTATGGAAGAAATGAACGGTCTAAATTGAGATTACTGATTGGACTGTTCTACATGTCCAATGCAACTAGTTGCATTATAAAACTACTGTGTATCTAGTTCTGTTAGAAACTTACTGATGTTGGAAAAATCCAGATTACATAGCTTAGTAGGTGTTTGGATGCATGAAAAAAGATAGAATCTGTGAATTTGGAATTAAGTTATTTAATTGGTGGCTTTATGATATTTTAAGTTAATAATTTAGTAAATTTGTTATTTGGTTTTATTTTGTTAACTAAAGATTTTTCTCATTTTATTATTTGGTTGGCGTTGTTATATGTTTACATTAATTTATGGAGGAATTACTAGAGATTGGATGATCTAGACCATCCAATCAATGGTCACCAAAATTGATGCAGTAAATAAAAATACAATATCAGAAAGGTCCAATTTGGGCAATTCATGATACGCGCGTACCCTTGATATCCCATCTCTGCTGCCTCCAATTTGGTTTGGATGACTCTAACCATTTGATGAATATTGGTCAAGAAAATGGATGGTCCATGTTTATTATATTAGAGATACTTCAATCATTGATCTTGACCAACCATCATGTGAGGCTCAAATTTGATTTTCCTTCCATCTAAAAATCACTTTGGTCCAATGATTCTAGCCAAAGATCAATGGCTATAAAATTGGATGGTTAATATTGATTATATTAGCAAAGGTTCATTGACTATTGTGATGTGGGGGCCACCTCTAATTGCCCCTTAGAGAAGCGGATTGCATACTGAGTAACCTGGGGGACCCAACGTGATTTATGTATTTTATTCACTCTAGGTGTCCATCCGTTTTACCCAATAATTTTACATGTCGCCCCAAAAGATGAAGGATTTCCAAAGCTCCAAGCAGACCACACCATGGGAAACAATGTAAATTAAGCATCTACCAATAAAAATTTCTTGGGAGCCATGGAAGTTTTGGATCAAGCTCATATTTGTGTTTTCTCTTCTAAGTTTGTGTGATCTTATGAACAA
Organism: Magnolia changhungtana; assembly: GCA_030180095.1. Lineage (NCBI taxonomy): Eukaryota > Viridiplantae > Streptophyta > Magnoliopsida > Magnoliales > Magnoliaceae > Magnolia > Magnolia changhungtana. Next base: position 7,746,761 of record JASAUF010000272.1, on the reverse strand, counting down.
GTTGGTTGACAAATAAACATCACTGTGAGCCTTACTAAGGTTTCAACAGTGGAAATCATTATTCCCACTGTTCCGGTGTAGTCCACTTTTAAGCTTTGCATATGCTTCAATTTTGGGCTAAACCCTACAATGAGCTGGAAAAATGAATGGATAGCACAGATAAACCACATACATTCATGGTGGGCCCAACATAGTTTACTCAGTATGATAAATCATACTTATTACTCAGTATTCAATCGGATTTCACCCCTCAGATAAAGCACTTTGATAAGATGTTCATAACCGAAAAATCAATGGATAAGAAATGCATGTACCATATTTATCATACTAAAGGAGGTCCTCTACACCATCCATCAAGTGGAGCCCACCTTCCACTGTCGAACCCATTGAACGATCTGTATTAATCATACCCAAAAAATGTAACCATTGTCCATGATGTGCTGTCCACTTATCTACTAGCCATCCTTCTTTACACATTACTTGGACCGGACGATTCGACAATCCAATCAATGGCTTCAAAACTCAATTATCAAAAGATAACGATGGTGGCTTTAGTGGTCACGCCTCAAGATGTGATGAGAAAAGAAGCTTTTTTTTTTTTTTTGCAAGATAAGAAAAAGATCAAAAGTTGTACGTTAATGGAATAAAATGAAGATGATGGACATTATGGATGTTTCCACATCATGGACATTATTAGGTGGATTTAATGTACGAAGGAGTTCCAATTCGTCTTCTCTTTCGGCTGCTTTTATTTACACATGGGAGTGATGTGGAGAAATGGAAAGCTAAACATCCCTCCTTTCCTGAAAAACGGGCCTCTTCTTTTAGAGCTTTCAATGAATCATTGTTTGAAAACCAAGAACTTCGACTCAGCCAGCGAGTCTTGACCCAAACAAGTAGTACTGGTTTTGATTTATTTATTTATTTATTATTTATTTTTTTTGGGTTTAATTTTAATAGCTAATGAAAAGAAAAGATAAGAAAATGAATTATTTCATACTTTCTAGGCTGAAGGATGGCGTAATACTACAATTAGTTGAGAAACAATAGGGTGTCGTTGTCCATTAGGGCCATTGATGGTTTTCAAATGTGATAGTTTCATTAAAATCGAGTTTATAGTTCATCAATTTGGATTTTCAATGTGGATGGTGTTTACACCCATTTTTAGCGCATTTACGGAGAGCAATGAGGTGTCGTCACGTGTCACCGCTACACACTAAAAGATGGACGAAATTCTACTTGCGTACTAAGGGCCTGTTTGATTTTCCAAATGCAGAGTAAATACCCCGTTATTACAAATTCACCTGTTTAAAAATGCTAGGGTATTTTTGCTTTAAAAAAGGGTCCAAAATGACTACATAAATTTGTGGGCCTCAGCATCATATATATGGCATATTTGTCCATCCGTTTTACCCTAACATTTTGAGGCATGAGCCGAAAAATGAGAAAAATCCAACATTCAAGTGTCCCACACCAAAGTAAACAGTGGCCCCAAGAAGTTTTTAACGGTAAGTGTTCGATTACATTTTTACTATAGTATGGTCCACTTGAACTTTGAATCTGCCTCATTTTTTGGCTTACGTCCTAAATTCATTTGGCATGATGGGTGGACGGTGTGGATAATCCACATACATCATGGTGGGGCCCCCTAATATTTGGCAGCCTCCTCAATTCTGAGTTGAAAAAAAATAATTTTGCCTATTTCTACTGCATTTACATTTACCCGAGAAAATCAAACATGCCCTAAAAGCATTGTAGAGTTTTATCAAAAGTATTCTTTGTAAAAATAAGAGTTCCATTGTAATAAATTTCTGTTCAAGCATTAAATGTCAAAATTCTATCAAAGTAAATATTTACATGCATCTAATGCTAGAATCTTATCAAAAATCACTTTATGCATTTACCAAAGCCAAATGACAACTCTAGCAACTTTCCCATGCAAGAGTCTAATGGCTTGAGGACTTTAGCTAACGCACGAGTATATCTCTTATACCCGTGATCATATGCGATGTGCTACGCTCATGTGAAATAATCAATGTGATTTATATAACCAATTATCCAAATATTTCACGATGCTAAAGACTACGCAAGGCTACCGTCTTCTAGAAGTCTATAAAAACAACAATCAACCAAGAACTCTGGTGCTCATGCCATTACAATCAGACTTAGCTACCTCCACTATGCTTGTACACCATGGACATTTATTTTTTTAACTTTATTTTAATTTATCTCACTACGTGCTTGATTCCAATTGAGACTATGAATAGATTGTCACCTCACCAGCCATCTCGTTACAAAGCTCGGTTTCGATCGAGAGATGAACAGATTGTCGAAATTTTGTCATACATTGGTCGTCTTGCCCGAGGCCTGGTTTCAATCGAGAACGAACAAATGACCATACTGTACATCATGACTGTACCGCTACAAAGCTCAATTCACAACTGTGCCACTATTATAAAAATTATTAATAGAATAATACTTTTATCTTCTTCTCATTTATTTCTTTTTGTGTTGAATTACAGTAGCTACCACACTAAAAAAAAAAGTCTTAAACACTAGGTAAAAAGAATCCATCGAGAATTACTAATGTCTATCTTTTTTCTCTTTTTTTTTTTGCAAATTAATTGATCGTTGTCACAACTAATGGCTGACGAGGGTTGTTGGATCCTAAAATCAGGTCTTACTCATTCCATCTTAGCGTGGGATACCAAACATTAAGTCGAGTACAACTCTAATATACTCACACTTCCTAATCACACATGTAAAGCAAATATAGGCCCTCACTAACACATGTGGTCTAACATTTGATTGAAATGCACGAATAAATGACCCACCTTAGATGGAGTTTGGCCCAAAAAAATCTTTGAAATTGTTATATCCTACACTTCTTTTTTTTTTTTTTTCCTTTTTTTTTTTCTTTTTAAATTTTGGCTATTTTTAGATCTGTGATGTATTTCCTCCATAACAATTTGTTAGCCCACTTATTGAACCACTAAGGGCCTGTTTGATTTTCACCGTTTCACTGGGAAATGGTAAATCCCCTGCAAATGGGTGATTATTACCGTTTCACCTGTTTGGATATTAGTGAGGAATTTTATATCTTGGAAACCGGTTCAAAAGTTTCGGTAGTTATTTTAGGACCTCATCTTGATGTATATGATATATCTGTTCCGTCCATCCATTTTATCACAACATTTTGAGACATGAGAAGAAAAATGAGTTAGATCCAACACTCAATTGGTCCAAACCAAAAGAAACAATGGCCCAAGAAGTTTTTAACGGTAAGTATTTAATTCATATTTTTCTATGGTGTGGCCCACTTGAGCTTTGGATAAGCCTCATTGTTTAGCTTATATTATAAATTCATATGACATAATGGGTGAACGGTGCAGATATATGATATGCATCATGGTGGGACCCACAAATATTTCTCATTTTTATGTTGAAAAAAGTAAGCCATCCAATCAGCTATGGAAAACGTGCAACGCTTGACTGCAGTTTCCTGAGAAGTAATAAATGCCAGGGGAAACGCATTTCCAGTGAATTCGCTGAAACAAACAGGCCCTAAATCTTTCAAGCCAATGACTTGATGGCTGGGGTTGGTTGCATTCCAGGGATAGGTTACTAAGAATGATTCTATGTGATTTTGTATCATATACTCATACATGAAGTGGCCCAACAGATCAATGGTCCAGATCAAGCAAACTTTATTGGCCAGTGATGGGTGAACTCATGTGCTTTTTAGCATTAATGTCCCTTACTTGGTTCTCTTCCTTTTTCCCAAACGCTGTATAGACCCGAGACAGTCCCGATTATAATCCAGAGTTGCCTGATTCTCGAGTCGACTCACTGACTTCTGTAACAGATTCAATAAAGTTTTTCTTCCCTTTGGTCTTGTTTTTTGGGACACTTACACCGTCCAATCCAGTGATCTAGACTGTTCATTAGGTTCAACACACATTTGATCAGCTACCATGAAAATATCACTAATCTGACAAATATTAACCTTTTGATTTATGACCTTAAAAATGGATGATCTAGATCATTTACACAAAATGGGTTTAATTTTACAATTTGATCCATCTATTTGTTATGGACCATCATCAATTTCTTATGATCCTAAAGAACTACTTTTGTTAGGAAAATCTCAATCATCTCATCCATGGCTCGGAAAAAGGATGGCCATAGAAAATAGGCCACATCAAGAATGGATTGGCTCATCCATTCAGTCTCATTTTTTTCATTGTAGCCCATGAAATGTGTTTTGAACTTAATGGACAGTTCAGATCAATCGATCAGACTGTCCAGGTAATAAACCAATGCAGGCAGGAGCACTATAACTTAGTGCCCTTGCAGCACTCAAGCATTTTTAAGCATACAGACGGGTCTACGCGTAGTCAAAAGAGGGGCGTGCCTACAGCTTCTGTGGGGCGCTGGACTTCATGTGCATGAGATCCGCACCGTCCATCAGGTGCTCCATCCAATATTTGGCACAGAACCTTAACATCACACGGATCCAAAACTCAAGTGAGCCTTACTATATGAAACAATATAACATCACGCCTATAATCTGTAGCGGATCACCTGAGTTTCAGAACAGTCCTGATGATTTTTCGTTAGATGCCAGATTAATGGCACATATGAACCAGTTCAGTCCACCTCAACCAATGGTGGCCTTCCATCCCAGATCTTCGGCTCAGTGTGGCCTACCTGACTCTTGGACCGACTTGATTTTTGGGTTTCAGCATAAAACCATGTTGCAACGCACTTAATGAACGGGGTGGATCTCACGCACATGTGCCGTAGGCACGGCCACATACGGATGCCTAGTTGGGCTCGGGATCCCTACTATGGAGCCCACCCTGATGTATGTGTCTTGCATCCACCTCGTCCATCCGTTTAGCCCTATCATTTTTGGGTAACCCAAAATTGCAGCAGATCCAAATCTCAGCTGGACTACACCTCAGGAAAAAGTGGTGATTAACCGTTAAAAACTTCTCGAGGGCTACAAAAGTTTCGGATCAAGCTTATATTTTTGTGGCCCTTTCATTCACGTTTTGGTCAACTTATCAACAGGGTGGATGGAAAATAAGCATTCCGATGGCCCCCAGGAAGTTTTTAATGATGGGCATTTAGTTGCCACTATTTCTGATCGTGTCCACTAGAGATTTTAGATCTACTCTATGATCCAGAAAAACTGATGGACAGCATGGATATGAGAAAAATATATCACTACAGGCCCTAGAGTAAGAGTCACCACCCGGGCAAGAGTAACTGAACCTAGATATTGAATGCTTTGAGTATAGTTAATTCAAATTAAATTCATTTCATCGCCTGATACTATCAAATAAATCATGACCAAATAAGTTACACTTTTTTTTTTCTTTTTTCTTTTTTTTTACATACGCACACACACCCCCACACACACGCTAGTGGAATTTCACCGCCTATGGGCACTTGAACCCGTGACTGGGAGTTGAAACTCCTGAGAGCCTACCACCCAAGCAAGAGTAAGGACCCAAGTTACACTTACTTCATTGTCTGATTATTTGATTTTTGAATAATTATTGAACAGTTCGAATTGAAAAAACACCAAGATCCTTTTTCCACAAACAGTAATCCATGAATTAAAAATAAAATAAAAAGGAAAAAAACTGACTTTGGGATTTTAACTCAATGACACGGATTACTCCTATTTAAGTGGTTTTATTTGAATCAAGTTATGACAAGTGTTTAATTTTTGAATGCATGTGTATCAAGTATCATACACCTCTAGAGTGTCGTATCAAATAACTCCCTTTTGTAACGTACATCCGATCGAGTTGAATGCACATTTAAGGGAAAGGCCTTAACACGTTTGCACGTGTGATGATGTTCAAAATCTAACGCGAGCGATTTACACGTATGCAGATTGGGAGCTCACCACCTACCTCGCGGATGGTGAAATGACAAGACAGGATTTTATCATTAAATTGATGAGCTGTATTTTATTAAAGATGGGCCTAGCCTTATTTAAAGATTTTTGGCCCTAGTAAATAGTAATCATTAACAACACAGGCCTATTAATCAAATTTCAATATGTCATTTCACGTTTGCTGGTGTACCAGCCACCCGCTGTATAGTTGCTATATCGACGTCAGCAAGTTCTGTAGTTTCATCATGAGGTATGTATTATATCCAAACCGTCCATCCATTTGGGGAGCTGGTCTTAAGGCTTGAGCTGAAAAATAATACAGATTTAAAGATCGACTGGACCACACTACAAAAGTAGCGGGGGATGGAATGTCTACCATTGAAACCCTTTTGGGGTCACAGAAGTTTCGGATCAATATGAAATTTGTTTTTCCTCTTCATCCATTTATTTTTGACCTTATTAACGGATTGGATGGAAAATAAACGTTATAGTGGGCCCTATAAATTTTTTAACAGTGAAAATCATTATCCTTGCTGGTATTTTGGGTGTGGTCCATTTGAGCTTTGAATATGATTCTTTTTTTGTCTAATGTTCTAAAATGATCTCGAAAAATGGATAAACGGTGTGAATATAATAAATACATCATTGTGGGGCTATGAAACTTTGATCTCCTTTGAACCGTTTGTACAACTCGGAGCTCGAGGAGGGTCGGCACTCGTCTTCGCACGACACGTATCTACACCAGCTATATAGCTCGTGTGTGGTACACTAGCCAATCCGCTTCCCTGGGTGAGCTCTTCGGTGCCTTAAGGGCCCGTTTGGACGGGCGTCTTAGAGTGGAGTCGGTGGTAGTAGGTTGGCTTGCACCAAAAACGATGCATTAGGTGGTGATTTCTCGCACCATAGGCCATCCTCGATATCGTGTGCGCGTTTGATGACCAACCGTCCAACTGAGATTAGGTGGTGATTTACGCACCACCCACCTCGATATGCTGAGATGACCCAGTGAGAAATGACTGGTGGGGCGTATGCTATCAAAGATGAGCAAAGCCAAAAAAAACCTCACCCCTCACCTCAATGGTGGGATGATGTAGTGAGATATGATCTGTGAAGCAGAGCTGAAAAACCATTGAAAGTGCCTCAGCCCATCCCTAGAAGCACACAACCTTGTTGAGTTTTGGTTTAAAAATAAATAAAATTAAATGTATTTGCAAAAACATTTTAAAAAAGTTATTTCCTTTTAAAATTAATTTTGAAAATTCAAAGAGATACTTTTGTCTAGGGATAAAGTGATTTTTTTTTAAAAAAATTATAAATTATTGTTGTTGATGCTAAAATCTAGTTCACCATTCGCTGAGCTCTGAGCACTTGAACCGAGCCCGGTTAGCCTGCACAAGAGAATGACAAAGGAGACCTTGGCTAGAGCAGGTGTAACACCCCGTACTTTTAGGTACTCGGGTGCTACTATAGAGATCTGAAGCAGCTTGCACGTGTGTGAGAACACACGTGACTCACCTAATGCATCATCATCCAATGACCCCAATACCATTTTAGATCAAGTTAGAAGTTATCCGCCCATGGAATGAAGTAAAATCAATTTAATAGCTATTTTTTCAAAAATCGATAACTTAAAAATATAATGGGGATTTATTCTACGTAGTCCACTAATACATGTAATCTACCTTAATTTGGGACCGAGGCCTAGTATTTATAGGCTTAACAGACGTCTCTGACAGGAAATAAAATAGAATAAAACAAAAGAAGATTAGGCCTTAAAAAGAATATAATAATAATAGTGATAATTAAATATTAATAATATAAAACCATGAGATGATGGTCTTAACGACCTACGGAGTGACCCATTAAGACCTTCTAACGGTTGACGTCCGATTTCGAAACGTTTCGACCGTCAGGTTGTCAGGGATTAGCAAATGAAACCTAGATTCATCTATAGGGCCCACTTGAATCTTGGATTAGCCTGATTTTTAGTTTGAGATCCTGATTTGGAACCCCCGAAGTGAATGAGCAGGGTGGATTTCACTCAAGCAGTTCCTGTGGACCCCACTGTACGTTCACTCCCCAAGTATAGGGTTGTGATGTAGTAATAAACCTGAGACCAGGTCTCCATGGGACCGAAACCCGTACGTACTAACTAGAACTAGAACTAAAATAAGATGAAATCTAAATTAAGGGAATATGGGAAAATAATGGTGAAGTATTAATCTAAAACTTAAGGAATTCAGAGGAGAGAAACTAGGGATTCAGAGGATCCACTTGTAGAGATCAGAGAGATCTTACGCCTGCTTCATGGAAATTAACTGAACTATTGTTGATATAGTTTTTAAGATATGAAAGGTATATGAATTAGAATGGATTCCATCACAAAACCATGCCCATGAGACAGAGTAAACAACATAATTAAACTAATTATTAACCCATCAACATGATATGAAGGTTAGGAAGGGTACCGACATCCAACCATGCCCAGGAGACGATGGTGAACAACAGGGCTTCCTGACGTCATAAACCTAAAAAGACAACGGAAATACTCAAAACCATCGCAGACCCATTGTAATTTCAGTCACAACAGATCATTAAGAACTAAAAATATTCCCATAATAAAATTAAATCAAAATCCATTCAGTCTAAACAAAAGGCACAAGCAAAGTGTCCCCCATCATGCTACAAGCTTCACCTCTTAGCCCTAGCTAAGAGGTTCAGCCCAACATGAATGGGCTGGATCCCTTAAACAAAATAAAACATAAAAATAAAAAATAAAAATAAAAATAAAAATAAAACAGAACTCCCTGTTTCTCTCTCTCTCTCTTCACGTTCCTACCCAGCCGTAGATGATTTTTTTTATCTCTCTTCACGTTCCTCCCTTTTATAGTTGCTGGGGGTCGACTGGCAGCGTGGGGAAGAGAAGTCCGTCCCTTTGTATCAGTCGGTGAAGAGACTTCATACACACGAAGAGAGAAAACGCAATTGCACAAAAGTTCCTGCAATATTACCGGTTGTAGACCCGTTTGTTTGCACTGTGAATGCTTTCTCAGTGCAAAACAAGTTAGGTTGGGTCTTAACCTATCCTCTGAGAATGATGAACGGATTAGATTTTCCAAACTGATCACAGATGTGGGCCACATCAAGTCACAACAGCAAGGTTGTTCTGTCGCATGCGAAAACGGAAATCCCATCGATTCCAGGATTTCAAACGTAATTTCTTTCCGTTTCTCTTTTTCTTTCAAACCGTCTCCCTGCGTGGCCCATTCCTTGCATGTGCTCCAACCAGATGGACGATCAAAATCTTCAGTGAGGCCCCATCATCAGGTAGAATAGGTCCCGCCTCTTGCTACCAACGTATTTTCACTGAGATATCCGTACATATACGTGTAGATGTACACGAATTCACACCTAGAGTCCGGTCGAATTCACCCTGAGAGCGCTCTGGTCGGCTCAGATCTCTCCAAACACTAACGATGGTGGGCCATATTGAGTTTTAAACGGTCGTTGTCCATTTAAATCACACTGCAGTAGCCCTCTTTCTGCCGAAGAATCTGAGCACCTTCGTTCGTATTTTCGCAGGAAGACTCTTAGGTGTAGGAGAGTTGTGGCTTCCGAACATGATGAACGGTTTGGATCATTGATCTGGATCCTTCTTGGTGGTCCACGAGATTTCCCAACGGAGAAAACGGAAATCTCCGTTGCAGTAGCCAAAGTCGGTAAGACCCGGCTTTGATCGCTGTACACGGCTGGTGCACCGGTGATTCGTGCACACACTGCTCGAATAAGGTCCATCGTTATGTCTCTGAGAAATCCAATCCATCCATCCGTTTCTCCACCTCCAATAAGGGGTTGAATCCAAAAGTGAGCCATATCCAAATATCAGGTGGGCCTAGAATTAATGATTTATGGGCTGATCTGTCCAATGGGAGACTTCTACAGGGATTCAATGGATGAAATTTGACGTGTACAGTTAATTTGTGGTCCCTTGGCCATATATGAAGTTTCGAGCCAATCAGATGGTGGAAACCCTGTGATCTCGTATTTTGGACGCTTTTCAGGCCTCTTTGAAGTGAGCGGCTTAATTTCCTTTGATTTTTGGTGTGTAATTTCCTCAATCTTGGACTCCTGGAGTCCGTCCCCTTGCTTTTGTGAAATCTGAGCATTAAATCTCGGCTTTTAACATCTTTTTCAGTTCACGTTGGCAAATGTACCTTGCATCACAAACACGATTAAAATGGGGCATTAAATGGTATCATGTTCGTAAATCCAGGCAGTAGTTGGGGTCTGATATGCAATATTTGACCCTCAACACCAACCTAGCCACTCGTGTGTACACTAGCGTGTGCACATGATGAGCACCGAGCTGATGGACTCAGTCAGCTCGCGCTGGCCCGAAATCTCTCCAAAAAGAGAGATTTTCTCTCCCTTCTACTGCTCTTGTCAGTGGAAGGTCGGGCAACCGTTTCTCTTGTCAATGGCCCACCATGATCATCCTCTTGAATGATCTAATCCAACCATCATGTTTAGGGCACGACCCTTACCAAAACCTAATAAATTGTCTACGGTGAAGCCCACGAGGATGTGCACGATTCCAGCTGAACTGGGCTAGCATACAAAGGAAGTTGTGCTTCCAATTGCCCCAAAATCAAACCAACGTGACCAAGGTGGGCCACCTATGACCAATCCAAACCGTCCACCTTGTAGAGCCCTCAAACACGGTCAAAACCGTGCCACTCATGCAGATTCATGTACACGTGCATACGCACGATCAAGGCCCAAACAAGGGGGCGTGCGATGTTTGCTAAAAAATGAAAAAGTTCCTTTTTTTCCTTCCAGCTTGGCGATCCGCGTGCTTACTTCTCTTTGCATCTCCACCGTTCAAAACGGAGAAAGACCATCCGTCCAAAGGCTCTCCATAAGGGAGCGGATTTTCGCCCATAGGAAGCCAAAACCGTGGCCGGTATCGGCCTTATAAGGCGTATTTCAAAACGGCTTCAAGCCAGGGCGATTTGGGCCACCCATTCTTCATCCAACAGCCTAGGGAAGCTAGGTTTTCCTACAAGAAGAGGAGAAAACGTCTCTTCTCCTATCCTCCTACTAAACACCATGAAAACCGGCCATTTTCTTCTCCACTCACGAACCCACCACCCGAACCTCCAAGAAGCTTCGAAAGATCACCTCCACAAGCTCCTGTGGACCAATCCAAGGCATCCAGTAGGAGCGAAATGAAGAGAAACACGTTGCAGCAAGGTCTGCCATTAACGACAGTTCTCTTCTCCACCACATGGGTCGGGCCATCAGGCGATTTCGGGTCAGATTAGGAGCTCCCTTTGGCCGAAGATGAAAGAAGAAAAGAAGGGAAGAAAAGAGAGAGAAAAAAGGGGGAAGAAGCGGACAGCTGTTGCCGCTGTCATGAAAGAAGGAAGAAGAAGAAGAAGGAAGAGAGTGGGGACGAGTCGTTGCCGAGTCGGCCAGGTCCGTCTCGAGTCAAGACTGCCTGGATGTCCATTGCTGGATGTCCCAACATTTGGAAAAGAGGGGAAAGAAAAGAGACAAAGAGAGAAAAGAGAGAGAAAGAACGGGAGAAGAAAGAGAGAAAGAAAGGAGATGAAAGGAGTTCATGGGCCGGGCACAGCCCGGTCCCATTGGGGCCACGCAAATGGGCCAGACCAATCAGCCCAATCCCATTGGGGCGACGTAAATGGGCCTGGACGCGGCCCAGTCCGGTTGGGGCTGCATAGTGGGCCTAGACCTGGCCCAGCCTCAGTTTGGGCCTAGTTTGTATGGGTTTGAGCCCAATTCTATGGGTGGAGTAAATCCTAATAAGCCCACCTAATGGTGGAAACCAAGAAGCATGGAGGCAGCCCTCATTTCACTTGCATGAAAGAAAGGGTTGAATTGGGCTTGGAAGCCCAACTCATTGTCAAGACGTCTATGGTGAGTTACTCTTCTCTCCCATAGCAAATTTTCTGACTTCTTATCATCATTGGGGTTACTATAGTCATTGCACTTATAAATGTGACTAGCCATTAGCAGGATAATTATGTTGGTGTTAGTTATTATAAATAAAACTATAAATCTTAGATATTAGACTTTAGTGTTTAATTATCATTCCTATATATTATCATTGATAATAGATCGCGCTATTCATTACCATCATGATAATTATTTTTGCTACATTAGCTAATACTAATTATAACACTAATGTTAATAAAAAATTTTATAATTAACATTAAAATTAATTGTACACCAAGTAGGGTTCAAACCCTAGAAACCTAGCCTAGACCTGAGTAATCTAAACTCTAGGTTAATACCCTAAACCTAAACAGTATCACAGGTTTGGATCTAATTGTAGAAATTCATAATATTAGTCCTTACCATATTATTGTTAGTAGAGATTCTATTATTATTACTTACATTATTTGAGAGGGTATTAGTCATTATAAGAATGTTAAAGAACGTCTGTGCACTTAAATATGAAATTATGAACCATCATTGTTAATAGTGATGAATTAATACTCCTATTATGAATGTTATTTGACAATAACAATAACAATAATAATAACAATAATAGTAATGATAATTGAGGATTCAAATCCTAAAATCTAAGTTTAGAACTAAACTCAAGGATGAAACTTTAATTATACATAAAATTCTAAGACTAATCAATTCAAACCTTAGGCCATGATCTCAACCCTAATTGGTGCATGGAACTCGAATCTAATCGTAAAATTTCATAACTCGTGGTAGGATCGACCCTAAGGCACACGCACTTCCTAGCGATGACATAAACGGTTCAAAACATCAGGTGATGATTCTTCCCCTTTAGCTTTCCATTTTCCCATTAGCTTAAGTTATAGTCTTTATTTTAATTCATAACTGATATCTCCACTTCATAGTCACATGTGTTAATTGTTGGAATTGAATTGCTACATTACATGCCTAATGTTTATCCTGCATATTTATTCATGCTTGTGGATTATTTGTGGATTGCTTATGGAACTTAAACTGGTACATTAGTGGAAAATCTCCACCTATGAATGTACACCCATACTTGGGATGTAACCCGATTGGTTGTGATTAAAATAAACCTTCGGCTTAGTGGTTATTAAATGGTGATTCAAATTGACCAATGATGTGGGCCTATCATCTAGGGTTGTTGTGTCCAATGGTTTTTAAGGTTGGTCTTTTATCGCATGATTTTGATACTCGCCCTATATAGCCTATTTTGATAATTGCCCTATGTGACTTGTTTCGATATCGCCCTATGTGGCTTTGTTCTGGTATTTTCCATATATGGGCTCGATGTTTTATATCGTACAACTATGCAATGGTAAGCCTCAGATACTCTAATATAATTGGCCACTAGTTGACGGGCTTCCATTAAACATTCGAAGATGGTGGTCTCATGAGCCAAGGATGGTGGTATAGGACCTATGCCCAAGCTGTCGGCCTACGCCAGTGACAAGCCCCCGTAGTGACCTTTGAGCTTATTTAAATTGACTGATTGTAATTAGACTAATAATGGGTTGGCTAATCATGCATACATGACACAAACCAACATCTATTGCTATTATACGTGATGTACGTAAGGCAGTCGTTACACCGCACATAATTGCTTTCGCTGACGACTAGCGTCTTTCTGACTGGATGATTTTTTCAACTTCGATGATTGCATGGGTGACGAGCCCAACTTTCACAAGGATGTGCATCCCCGGGGCGTGACTGCATTCATGCATCCATGCATCTAATAAGACCTGCATCATGTATTGTTTTGTATGCTTTGTTTTATAATTATGCTTACCTAATGCGGCGATGTGTAATCTTAAGGGGAATTCACACTGAATTGGCCACTCATCCATCAAATATATAACCGTACAGGTAGCGCAGGTGGCTTAATTGATCTTTAGGTTTAGACTGATGAGGAGTAGAGTGCCACTATGGAAGATGCGTGATTATATTATCAAGAGTTACTAAGTGGTTTATAGTTCCAAATTTGTTATAATTTGCCTTGTTTACATATAGCATCATTTCACTTTGTAATTGTAAGTTTGAGACATCTATTTGTACAAGTCATCATGGGCAACCTTTGTATATTCTAAATTTAAATGAAAATTTTCATTATGTATGATTTATCCATTCTACACTCATCTGCTTACTCTAATAATTAAAAAAAATGTATACTCAAATTTGACCATCTTTTAAGGTTAACACTCAGGTTTTTAGGAAACGGGTCATATACTCGGGTCCTAAAAAGTTGGGGCGTTACAACAGGGGACCCTCCGATACCAAAGTCAGGCTAGGAATCTAGGTTTAAGTTGTGTAGAGTAAGCTTAGGGTATCAGATATTGCGTATTTGTTCCTGTAGATGTCTCCTATTTATACCTTTTGTTTGAAATGATCGCGTCTGTCATTCTCGGCACGATTACAGTCATTAAGCTTGAATGATGCAAATGTTAATATTGGCGGTTACCTCGTAATCGAATGTATGCAAATGTTAATATTGTCCGCTTTGAAGCTCACGGGTTTAAAAACGCTCATGTACGGTTAAGGAGAAACCCAACATTAACCACCACAACCTGGACATCTTCCGATGTGGGACAAGTTACGCCACTCCTCACATACACACAGTTACACACAAGAGCCAGCGGGGGCCGCCCACATGTGTAATTGCTTCCCACATGAAGCTGGCCAAGGCGTCACAAATGACCATGTTCTCATGATTGTTGACCATGTTCTCATTCGAGCTAACCTTGAAATCTAAGTCTCACTCATGACAATCCGAGCTCATGGGTGAGTTGATCCTGGTCGGAGCCAATGGATGGGATGTGTAATGGCTTCTTCTGAGTTTTAGGTCGGTGTCAAAGCTCTACAAAATAACTTGGAAGAGCTCAACCAAAATTGTTATGACTAGGTCGGTGCGGACGAACTACAATCAGTCCGAGGCTCTGCTCGTTAACTTCTCCAAGTCGACATCTGTCGAGTTCGGCTCGGATTTTCCTATAACAATTGTTACAGAAAGTAGAGAGAAGTAACTTGCGTTAATCGAGTTCCTATGAACGTGGGTAATTTTGCCTGTAACCCATCAACATTTCTAAAAAAGTATTTCATGTGAAATAATCTCCAACAGCTTCATCAGTCAAATCTCGCCGCATTATCTTACCACAGACCTGTACGAAATGAATGAATGGTTAGGAGAAATTTTCTAATGGTCAATATTCAACATACATGCTGCCCCTAAATTATCAAAGCTATGCAAAATGCTGATCACCTAAAAATGATTATCACCAGTCATTGAATTAGGCAAATCCAGATAACCTGTTGACCACGTTATTGAAATCAATGGATGGCTGATGATCTGACCCATTTTGTAGGTTTGATCCACCTAATGAGAGGTTCAGCTCGTTCTCTATAGCAGTATATGTGTAACGTCCTGGATTTTCGCTATTTTTAATTTCCAAAAACCCTTAAAAATGCTCAATATGACTATCCTACTGTAACGTCTCGGAAAAATTCGTACAAAGACCCGAGTACCACCTCAGGCAGAAAGCACTCAGGACCAAATCCTTTAGAAATTAGATGAAATTAACTAAGTGCTAAACTAGATTATCTGTGAAATTCGCTTGAACCACTTTAAATACGAACTGCAAGACTCAAAACTTGTAGAATCCTTAACGCTATATTACCTTATAATCTAGGATCAATCTCAAAACCCAGTTGCTTGAGGGAGCACATTGAAACTTCGTATTGGACCTGGACCGCGCGTCGAAAGTTCGATTACTGTGAAACCAAGCGGTTAGGACCGCCTTACTGGGCTTGACAACCATCTCAGAAATCAACTCCTAACAGTATCCAGAAACGCACAACTTAAGCCCGGAGCAAAGTGTGTGAGAAACGCGAATATCTTTGGAAAACGTACTTAGATTTAAGTGAATTGAGCCGTTCGGTTGCATGTCAAATCTAAGGTTTCAGACCATTAGAATTTGACCCAATTACACCCTCGGATTAGGAAAATTTTCATACATGTGTCAGTATACTTGTGGCCCTGATTGGGTGCTGACGACCGTTGAACTGAAACTGGTCCGCCACAGTCGATCTACAGATCCGATCGGAACGAAAACTTAACTCGACATAGATCCAATGCTAGGGAGCTAAAGTCCGACTGCATATAGAAAAGGGCCTCCAAAAGTACTCCGTTGAGCTAAAACATATGAGTTTTGGCTATAACCTAAGTATATCATGGCCCTGAGACCATTGAGCTCACATTTAAGCCTATATAAGGGTCTTAAACCCTCTCTCTCCCTTTACATACGAATTCGCAAACCCTAGAGAGAGAAGAGAGAAAAAAGAAGGAAAGAGATAAAGAGAGAGTGTGTGGGAGATTATTCTCGGAACTCAATCTCGCCGTTCTACGTGCTTTTCCACCATTCTTATATCGCTATTCGGGCGATTCTGATCCCATTCTTAGGTAAGAAAACCTAACCCTAATCTGTTTTAGGGTTTCAGATAGTGTAAGTAATGAAATAGCTAACCTAATTCATGCTATAGGTTGTCATTCTACTGTTGACAAAGACTTAATGTCTAAACTGAATTCGTTACACGTTTACCGGCGTAATGTACGGACTATAAATGTTTAGGTTATGGTTTTCAAGACTTTCAATGCCGATTAGTGATTTATAACTAACGTGGGTGTCATTTCACATGCTAAATGCGATGCCTGATTCGCTTTATGGATATATATGAACTATGTTGAATATAGTGTATTCCATGTGTTTGTTGAATTGATTGAATGCGTGTAGAATTTGGATTCGTGTTTGACATGATTATCCATCATGGATATAGGATCGTTGTATATGCGATAACTCCTTGGCGAAAGGATTTACCCTAATACATGTTATGGCTAATATACGTCATGTATGTTGTAGTGTGTAGCCTAAGTGTTTGTAGAAATGTTTGAATGAATATGAAATTTGTATTCATGCTTGCCATGTTTATCCGTCATGGATACATGGTGGTTGCGTGCGTGATAACTCCTTGGTGAAAGGAGTTGCCCTGATACATGTTGTGGTCGACATACGTCATGTATGTCGAAGTGTGTAGTCTAAGTGTGTAGTCTAAGTGTTTGTAAAAATGTCTGTATAAGTATTTGGTAAATTATACTTGATATGGGTGTTGAGATAAGATTCTCAACTACCTTAACTATGTGTATAAATCTCTCTATGCAACTTACATTATATTATCCGTTTTACGTATGAAATGCATGTGTGAAATCATGTTTATGTTATGTTTCATGAAATGCTCAAATGGTTGATATTACTTGAAGGATTAGTTTACTGCTGAGGTGCCTATTCATATATGATTCCTTGTTATGTTTAAGTGCGATTGGGACTATGATATAGTCATAGTCTCGGCAATCGGTAACAGATTCTAATCGGGTGGCTGAGGTTGTCTCGCCACAAGGGACGTGTTCGAAGAATCTGAGTCGTACTTTGGTTGTCGGCAGTGGTTAGGCCACACGGAGTGCTTACGCACTTCATGTCGATTAACTCGAAGTGCGCTCGTACCAGTTGAGCTCGTCAAGTAACCCGATTGACCCGATGTATGTTCACCCTGTATGGACGCTACTGCCTAAACCTAAGGTACCAAACTCACCAGTGAAAAATCCATTTAACCTTGGTACCTCGATTTGCTAAAACTCATGAGCCGAGCATGGTGGTATGGGACACCGTGGTCGAGCTGTCGGCTTACACCGGGGTGACGATCCCACCCGTAGTGACCAGTGAGCAACCTAAGCTCGTGAGCCGAATACGGTGGTATAGGACACTATATTCGAGCTGTCAGCCTACGACTAGGTGATGAGCCATTCGTAGTGACCTCGAGCATACTCTGAACCTGCGTTGAGGCGACGAGCCTTTCCGTAGCAACTAGAGTATAAGTTAGGCCTGCTTCGAGGTGACGAGCCCTTTGTAGTGACCTTAAATCGCAACATCGTATGGGATTTACTAGGACTGACGACCCTAAAATGGATCATTGTTTGAGAAATGATATAAGGGAGGTACCTTAGTTTCCCAATCCTGATGTATGAAAAGGACTAATAAGAATTTGGTAATCACGCTCATGCACTGCATTGCATGTGCCTTTGACATTGAAGTTGAGCACTGAGGAAGTGATTGCCGCGACAGGTGTGCAAGGGCATGCATCATTAATACATACCATTCTCGCATTAATCGTGAGAAAGTGATTGCATGCCGCGACCGTGAGATAAAGTTCGCAGAGGGAGTGCAGGCAAGGGCATGCATCATTAATACATACCATTCTTGTATTAATCAGAGTACTTAGGGATGCTTGATTGTATTGCTTTATCATTACTGCTTGACTGAATTGATAACTTGTTAACCTTTGCTTTATAGCTCCACTGAGTTGATCACTCACTCCCACGTTCTGGGATGGTGTTTTAAACACCAACCAGACCTTGTTGTAGTTTCAGATGATGACGCAGTCTGCGAGACGGAGCCAGACTTTGAGGATGATGAGGAGGCATTCTTATATATGCAGTATTCAGACGGGTTTATATACACCGTTCTGATCGACGGGGCTTCAAGGCTTATACTTTGTAGTGGACTACCATATTTTGACATTTTGTATTTTGAAACAATACTTGTAACTATTTGACCTGGCAACGCGTATATACTTTGAGACCTACAATGGTTTTTACGTTCCATGTATTTCTCTCAGTCTTCCGCTTGCGTAATTCGATTGTCCCTAGAGTATGTTTTGCTGTTTTAGCTTAATCTCATTCATGTTTTATGCACTAATACGGACAACATTTAAATCATCATTATCTATGTTACATAAGTGATGCGTTTGGAACTCGGGAGTTGGGCTCCTGCTCGACCCTCAATTTTTTTAGCCGACCACGGATTCTAAAGATTAATTGCCTAGTGGCGACTTTCACACCTCACGTTGTTGCTTATTGGCCCTTAACGCTCACCTACATTGTCAGCTTATTGAGCCTATGACCTATGAGCCTATAGTACCAGTAAAGGACCGCACAAATCCAATCAATCAACTGTAGGAAGCCAACGAATCCACCCGATTACTTAAACATTGAGCTTAGCCTCGGGGTTTGTTCACGTAAGGTCCAAATCTAGCCGACCTATCACTAACTAATCGAGATAATCGAAACTAAATAAAGATCTACCCAAAGCTAAGACAAGTAGGGGTCAGATCTTAATTAACAAACCAAATCAATCCAATTACCCCTTTAACCTAAAAACCAACGGTTTAGGGTTATTGAGACCAAATCGTTGTTTTCGCTAATTATAAATAAGCCACACTATGAATGCAGTTAATCTAAACCCCAATAATTGCGTATAAGAAATCTTGATACCTAATTCCTTCCAGAAATGCCTCAATTTTTTGAATAAGCTCTAGACCGCTTATTAGTGGGCCATTACTTCCGAAATTATACAATAATGTCCGTCTCGCTGGGCTTGACGTATATTACGGGTGGAGAATCAAGATAGTACCTAGAACTGCATAACCTGGGCCAGAGGTTGAGTGCTTGAAATGCGCAAATACCCTAGGCTGAATCCTAAAACTTAAGTGAAATAGACTTTCTGCTCTTTCGCGAAGTTGTGGATTTTCAACTGTTAGATCACAATCAAACTTGAGGTATGATTTAAGGATATTTTTCTGCTCATATCCGTATAGTCGTGGCCCCGATCGATCACTAACGACCGTCCATCGTAAGTGGGGCCCCCACGATTGATCGAAGAGTCCGATTGACACCCGATTCTGACAAACTATAGATCCTATAGTGGAGCACATTTCTCATGACATGGATAAGCCAGTAGACCCCTAGAAAGGCCCTATAAGTGGGAAACAACCTCCCTTAGGGTTAATATAATGGATAAAGGGCCAATGAGGCCATTTGCACCACTTCTGACACTATATAAGGGCCTCGTTGGGCACCCCCTTCTCCCATACGAATTTCATACCCTAGCTTGGGTGAGGGAGAAGAGAAAGAGGAGAAGTAAAGAGAGAGAGAGAGAGAGAGAGAGAGAGAGAGAGAAAGGAAGCTTGGAAGTATGAGGGTTTATGCACATTCACCCTCTCATCTCCTCTATAACAATATTGTCCTTCATTGGTGTCGATTCGGCGACGATTGAAGGTAAGTATTGAGTTATATTTATAGGTTTAGGTCTTATGTTTAATTCATTCAAATTCTTACAAGCTTGCATGCTTACTTAGGTTCTTGACGATCTTTCCCCAACGCCTAAACCCTACGAACACCGTGAATTGGGCGAAACGTCATAAGGTGCGAACCATTATCTCTAGGTTATCATTCATCGACCCTTGAGGGTCTCGATTAATGATTAGATGCTCGTGATGAATTTGTGCATGGTAATATGTCAACATTTCAATTTGTTTATAATATATGTTATTGGTTGGATATTGATGCTCATATATTTGATAGAATGTCTAGGTGATCGAATGCGTTGTTTTTATGGATGCTCACATGCTTGATTGAATGCTCAATTGAATGTGTTATTTTGTTAATGCCCATATGTTTGATAAAATGCCTAAGTAGATGTGTTGTTTCATTGATGCTTACATGTTTAATAAAATGCTTAAGTGTTGCTTCTATTGATGCTCACATGTTCGATGAAATGCCTAAGTGGTTGTGTAGTAGAACATATACTATAATTATGTAATGTAGTGCTTAGTCCATAGCAATACTTATGATTGTTATGATGTTGGGTCAGTTGGCTAACCATCCGAACTAAAGGGTGGCCCGAGTTAGAGCAGCCACCCTATGCTTGTTTGATCGACTCGGGTTGAACACGGACGACCGACAGTAGTTGGACAGCACGAGCCGCTTGCACCCAATGCCAGTTGTGTCGTGGTTCTCCCAGGTCAATCAAATTAGTCTAATAATCGACTGATCATGTATGTTCACAATGTATGACATGACTAAATGGAATCTTGGATACTCCGTTCTTAATGGATGTGTCCATTTATAACTGTTAGTGCGATACGATCTCACTAAGACTTATGAGCCGGACATGGTGGTATAAGACACCGTGTTCGAGCTGTCGGCTTATGCTGGGGTGACGAGCGTCTACATAGTGACCAGTGAGCACTGATGGAGGTGATAGACTATTGTTCGAACGGCCCCCGTCAAATTACCTAGTCGATAGTTGTGTGCTAGAGTACCGTTCGAATGACTCGAACGTAAATAAAATTGGGTGACGAGCCCTTTCCTTTATGTGTTTTTTTTATTTTATGTAACAAGATCGCACCTCGGAACTGAGTGATCATACTCCGTTTGTGTGATGACTCATATCGGGTTGATCCTCATACATTTAAGTATTATACCATACCTTTGGAATTGTTGATTTGTGAGATAAATGGGTGATAACTAAATTTGGATCAAAGGACATTGGTAAGGAGTCGTTATGTGCGGCAATGAGCCACGTGATCAAGATAAGGACTCGTGATATAATGTCGGTATCCTAGTTTTGCCAATATGCTGGATGAATTGAACTTAATAATTACTCGGCTAACATGATCATTCATCGCATCGCATTAGTTTAGAATGTGGCGAAACAGGCGTTGAAGTCGCATGTTGAGGAAGTGTTGTCATTTGTGAATCAGGTGGTCAGAGTCACGTGTGAGGGAGTGTTGTTTGAAAAGGGCATACATCATGTCATATCTTCATATACATATTTAACAAGAGTATTTAAGAATTGTTTGATTTCTTCTTTATCATTAACTACGCTGATTGTGTAGATAACATGTGTAACTTAGAACTAATGGAACCATTGAGTTAAGTACTCACTCCCACTTAGGACGATTTTTTAAACACCAACCAGACATATTATTGATGCAGGCTCTATCGAGGCCTCCGGCGGGTAGGCTTAGATCGGCTTGCATCACCACCGTTATATTCTGGAAGAATTGGGCGTACACTGAAAGCTTTACACTTTAATCATCTTGGGTATGTATATTGTGGCTTGTATAGTCTCATTTTGGGCGATCCTCACTACTGGAATTGTATTTTTGACCCTTAGCCCTAAATTTATTAATTTTTTGTTATCTTTGCCTCGCTTTGGTTCCCCTAAGTTGAATTGCGCAACTCTGATTATTTGTGTGCGGACTTAATGTGAATTAGAATGAAGTCGCATGTCAATTTTATTAAGTTAACACCCAAGAACTCGGGATTGAAGTCTATATACTCGGGTGCCAATTTTCAGGGCGTTACAATATGTGCTTAATGGGACTGACCTTTTGCATGTATTGGGTGTCTTACGGAGAAGATATGGTATGAGTGTTGAGGGTCAAATATTACATATTAGACCCCATTGATTACATGGATTAACGAACATGATACTGCTTAATGGTCAGATTTAATCGTATTTTTAATGCAGGGTGTATTTACAAGTGCTGACCGAAACAGGGTGTTAAAAGCCGAGATTTAATGCTCAGAATTCATCAAAGCATGAGATGGACCCCAAGGAACCAAGATCGACGGATTTACGTATCAGAGATTAAAGAACATCGAGAAACTGAAGCTCAAGTGGCCTGAAAGTCAGACAAAATGCAAGATCACAGGGTTCTCACCATCCGTTCTGCTCGAAACTTTATACATGAACTGAGGAGTGTAAATGAACCGTACACATCGAATTTCAGCTCCTGGATCTCTGTGGAAGTGGCCTAACGGCTAGATCAGCCTATAAATTATCAATCTGGGGCCCACCTGCTACTTGGATATGTTTCACAATTGGTCTCAACGCGTTAAATGAGCTGATAATATGGATGGACGGAACAGATTTCACATATGCATCAAGGTGGGGCCTAATTTACATCGGTGGAGTGCATAGTGACGGTGCACTCACCGTTCACGCAGCGAGCGGTCGGTCGGCGCTTGTCGACCCGACCCGTTTCACGCCAGGAGCAGCGGACGACGCCGGCCGTCCGTTTTTGCGTTGTGGCCCAACCAATCGTGTGCAACTCGACGATCTAAACCGTCCAAGTACCTCAGAGGATGGCAACGACCCTGACCTAGGTGATTTTTTGAGACCATGCAAGCCGTTGTGAAATCCTACCCGTTAAACATCAGATGGACGGTGAAGTAAACGATCTTATGGGCCACACCTAAAATCAGTAAAATCTCACCATTCCCCGAACGGTTTTTCTCCAGGAATTCACTGAACGGTATGGATTTCTCGAGCGAGGTGAATTATGGGCCCCGCCAAGAAGACAAAGAAAAAATTTATTTTCTCTACGTTACGCAAGAACGAGCATGCGGACGTTGCTTGTGGCCCACCACCGTGTCGTGGAAACATGATCCTGACCGTCCATCATGCTTGAAAGGGTCCAATGATCACGATGTAGGTGGAATAATTCTCGAAGTAAAGAGGATCGAGATTCAAATAGTCCAAACGAAGGTTGAATGGCGGGGCGGAAAACCATGTGGGACACTCAAATTTAATCCAAAACTAGTCTTTTCCAACTGATTTTTCGAGATGAATCTAGTGAACGGATTAGATTTTCCGGACTGTATCGAAATGGGCCCCACCATCGTTCCCACAGCAGCCACATAAGCAGGTCTGTCGAAATCCTGGGAAATCCGAATTTTTCTGATTACTCCGCCCACCATCTCTAATTGATTCAAAAATCCAGGCACCGCCTATCATTTAGTTCGGTCAAAAACATCCCAGGAGATGTTATCTCTTTCAAAAGAAAACAAGGAAAGAAGGGGATGAGGCGCCGACAACCGTGAAGTTTTAACGGAAGGAAACTTGCTTTCCCTGTTTGGTAAGCAAGTCTACTGAGCTTGCGGTGACGCACATCTCTATAAAAGGAACACAAGAGGAGGCCTGGGACTGCGGCTGGAAGGAGAGAGAAAGACAGGGAGAAAAGGAAGAGTTTGTTTGCTTTTTCTTTTATTTATTATTTTTTTATATTTGTTTAAGAGCTAGCCCATTCATGTGTGGCTAAACCTCTTAGCTAGGGCTAAGAGGTGAAGCTTGTAGCGTGATGGGGTGCCTCTTTGCTTGTGCCTTTTGTTTAGACTGATCTGATATTGATTTGGGTTTAATTAAGGGAATGTTTTCAGTCTTTAAGGGTCTGTTGTGACTGAAATTACAATGGGTCTGCAATGGCTTTGAGCATGTTCTTTTCCTCTTTATGTTTATGACGTCAGGAAGCCCTGTTGTTCACCATCGTCTCTTGGGCATGGTTGGATGTCAGTACCCTTCCTAACCTTCATACATTGATTGGTTGGTAATTAGTTTAATTCTGTTGTTTGCTTTGTCTCCTGGGCATGGTTTGGTGATGGAATCCATTCTAATTCATATACCTTTCATCTTTTCAAAACTACATCAAAGGAAGTTCAGTTGATTTTCATGAATCAAGCGTAGTTCTCCCTGATTTCTATAAGTGGATCCTCTGAATCCCTAGTTTTCCACTTTTGAATTTTCTTAAATTTTGGTTTAATTATTTCACAATTATTCCTCAAATCATAATTGGTTTAGATTTCATCTTAGCCTAGTTCTAGATCTAGTTATTTTTAGATAACGTACTGATTTCAGTCCCTGTGGATTCGACCTCGGTCTTACCGAGTTTATTACTACATCACAACCCTATACTTGGGGAGTGAACAAGTTTTTAGGCGCCAGTTCTTGACCGACGGCTACGATTTTCTCAAATTAATTGGATTTAGAGTTAGTTTAAGATTAGGATTTTACTAATTTTAATTTTTGATTTTGTTTTCTATTTTGATTTATAGAACTAACCAGTTTTCTTGTTTTGTAGGATTCTAAGATAGAAACTTCTAATTTGGTGATATCTTCCTAATTTCTATACTTTTTTCTATTTTTAGAATTAGGGTTTTATTTTTAGAAATTTTCTAACCTTAAACTTACTATTCTTAAAAACTAACTTGTTTTGTTTTGTTTTGCAGGTTTTTTACTTAGGAATCTTTAACCTGGTAACTTCTTTATAACTTCTTCCCCTCATACTTTCCATACTGTTGTAGGATCTTTTCTTTTTATTTTTCCTAGGAGGAGATTCAGAATTTGGGTTTTACTATGCGAGTTGGAACGTATATATGCTGAGATAGCTAAGGAATCTTGGGAAAATTTTTTGATGTATGATGATAATGATGGAAAACAAATTATGCCTCAAATATTTTAAAAATTACTTCAACCAATTGAAACATGATGCTCCACCGATTAAGAAGTCCTTCGGTGATTATCTACTGGAAAATAATTGCATTCCACGAGTTAAGGAAACAGTACGTGATTATTGGAATGATAACGCGTATCAACTCTCGACCGATGACCCGTATGACTATAACCAAGTGGAACCATCAAACCGGGAAGATGAACCAACCACATGTAATGATTATTCTCTTGGATACCCTACCGTTGAGAACCTACCAGAAACGATCCAAGAGGATGAAATTCAGTATACCATGGAATGCCTTACGGAAATAAGAAAAGCAATGGAAGCACTGAATTCGCGCCTTGAAAGGATAGAAGAAGCTCGTGCATCCCAACTACAATCCAATCCAGAAATACAATGCAAGGAAAGTGATCCTCACTCGCTTTTGACAAAATCTGGAATTTGGAATGAGGAGTTGGATTCCATTAATGAGCATACGGTTCAACTCCCCGATGAGTCCATCTCAATGACTGTTCAAAAGAATGATGGAGATACATGGGTGTCTTTCAAATACAACGATGATGACACACTTTTCTTATATGATACACAGGATCTCAATGATGAGGTTGAGGTTAGTTCATTCGAACCTCAACCGAATTTAGGAATAGATTATGAGGAAAGCGATCCCATCTCAAGTGTGTACTGTACTGAATTGGAAGCTAAGAAGTATTGGGATGAGATTCATGTGAGCACAACCCAAATTCCCCTGGAATCAATCTCAAGTATGGTCCAGGTCAATGCTCAAGAAGCACACGAAGTGATCGGTCATACTGAGCTACTCCACTCATCTAACATATCTGATTTAAAAGTGGAAGATGAGCTCATTAAAATTGACCCTTCCAACTTCTGTGAGACATGTTTAGACCACTCTCTTGAATTGAATGATAATGTGATTCGGGGGAAGGACGAGCTGCTCGCTACGACTCTAGAATTTGAAACTACTCAATTAAGACCACCATCTGAGCTGTACACGTCTGACAGTTCAACGCCTCGATTGAGTAGTTTCAATGAACAAAGTGATCCCATCGATGCTTCCCCTATTGATCTTCAATATGTTTGTGCAGGGCTGGAGCAAGAGAGCATATCTTCATCTACTTTTAAGGGCAAGGGAGTCCTTGAGCATCTCACTACAGATTTCCATGAGGAAAATAAGTCACTCTCAGCTGAAATTTCCGACTCTTTTGATAATTGCTGGGCACACTTTGCAAAGTCAAACAATCCCATGTCAAAAGACAAAGTGGATGCCTTGCAAGACAACATCTCGGTAGTTATCACTGACCGAGAGAACCCTTATTTTGAAGCCCCTTCTTCCCCTGATCCTAAACGTCTACCATTAAAGGAGGAGGGGCTGAAAATTGAACCGAAGTTTGACACTTCGAAATGTGTTGAGGCTACATCACTTTTTGCGAAGTTTTCTAAACTTTATCTACTTGTAGTCTCGATTCACCATGGGATACTAACGTTGAAACTTCTTCATCCGCGTGGTGAATCGTACATACTCTGGTTACCTCAAGCAATGCGATGGAAAATTTCTTATGAGGTACATAAGTCTCTCTGGAAAGTCATGCTCCAGGCACCCAAGCCTTTTGTAAAAGGGCTTTGGATGATCTTGTTGAGGAACTTACTGAGGAACTTATCAAGATACTGGCCAGAAGATGAACCTTGCAGCATGAGTGGTGAGTTCAATGTTTGTGGGTAACATTACTGCAAACCCTCACGAGACTACAACTCGTCCACTAGGGGCAACCTAGGGGTTTAAAGGCTTGTTGCATACACTAAATGCAATCGAGAACACCTGCGAAAGTGGTATAGATAGGATTTTATTTTTTATTCTGCTTTCTCTCTCGTGCTGACTGGATTCCATGCTGCGATCTCTTGGAAAGTCTCTTACGATTCATCATCCAGGTACTATCTGCCCATCACTTCACATTTACTTTTGTTGTCCCATGTACATTCCATGCTCCTATCTTTTACATTGAGGACAATGTAGATTTTAGGTTGGGGGTGGGAGATTAGGTTACCTAATCAGTGTTTTCTTCGTCTTGAGCAAAAATTGTGAAAATTTTTAAATTTTTTCTGGACTTTCTAGTGAATTCAATGTGATTTTGCCGAATATCCTGGATTTAGAATTTCAAGATACGTGATGTTGGAACTTTACTACTTTTGGATTCAGTTGCTCGTTAGATTTCACAGTTAAGTTTGAATTCTTAATCCATGATTAGAAGTTGTAAACATTGATTGAGTCATGATTTCACATACCACATCTCATTTACACATTGAGGTTTCAGTTTGATATTGAATGATTAACTTGGTAATCACTGAGCATGAAAGAAACCAGCCTAAAAGATTTGGCCATCAGGGTATAAAAAGAGAATTACACCATGGGTTTGCTCCCTGTAGGTGTGGATTTGATTTTCTATGATTAACAGTTAGACAGAGTTGGGCAACTAGTTTCACCATAGGTTTGCTCCCTATAAGTGAAAAGTTGATTCCCATCTTGACAATTAAAAAAAAAAAAAAAAAAAAAAAAACTAGAAAATGAAAGAATGATCTGTGAGGCAAAGTACTGGTATAGGTGATGGTTGTTATGAATCCTCTTATTGGTTACTAATGATATCATGAAATTGACAAATTGAATCTTAATGTTGACAAGTCGGGATTACACTATACACCCATGGAACTCAATGTTTAAAATTATTCTAGTTATTGGATTAATATTTGAACTTGATTATGAAATTCACCGAGCATGAGAGGCCAGGAGAAATTGATAATCAACATTCATGAATCTTAGATTTCTCGTGTCTGAATTGTTTTTCTGAATCACTCGAGTTCATGGAAATTGCCCTATAATTCTCAACTTATTTTTCGCATACTTTGCTCGGGACTAGCAAAATGCTGGTTGGGGGTTGTGTTGAGGGTCAAATATTACATATTAGACCCCATTGATTACATGGATTAACGAACATGATACTGCTTAATGGTCAGATTTAATCGTATTTTTAATGCAGGGTGTATTTACAAGTGCTGACCGAAACAGGGTGTTAAAAGCCGAGATTTAATGCTCAGAATTCATCAAAGCATGAGATGGACCCCAAGGAACCAAGATCGACGGATTTACGTATCAGAGATTAAAGAACATCGAGAAACTGAAGCTCAAGTGGCCTGAAAGTCAGACAAAATGCAAGATCACAGGGTTCTCACCATCCGTTCTGCTCGAAACTTTATACATGAACTGAGGAGTGTAAATGAACCGTACACATCGAATTTCAGCTCCTGGATCTCTGTGGAAGTGGCCTAACGGCTAGATCAGCCTATAAATTATCAATCTGGGGCCCACCTGCTACTTGGATATGTTTCACAATTGGTCTCAACGCGTTAAATGAGCTGATAATATGGATGGACGGAACGGATTTCACATATGCATCAAGGTGGGGCCTAATTTACATCGGTGGAGTGCATAGTGACGGTGCACTCACCGTTCACAGAAAGCGAGCAGGTCGGTCAGCGTTGCTGACCCGACCCGTTTCACGCCAGGAGCAGCGGACGACGCCGGCCGTCCGTTTTTTGCGTTGTGGGCCCAACCAATCGTGCAACTCGACGATCTAAACCGTCCAAGTACCTCAGAGGATGGCAACGACCCTGACCTAGGTGATTTTTTGAGACCATGCAAGCCGTTGTGAAAATCCTACCCGTTAAACATCGATGGACGGTGAAGTAAACGATCTTATGGGCCACACCTAAAATCAGTAAAATCTCACCATTCCGGACGGTTTTTTCTCCGGGAATTCACCGAACGGTATGGATTTCTCGGCGAGGTGAATTATGGGCCCCGCCACGATGTGTAAAATTTATTTTCTCTACGTTACGCAAGAACAGAGCATGCGGACGTTGCTTGTGGCCCTGCCACCGTGTCGTGGAAACATGATCCGGACCGTCCATCATGCTTGAAAGGGTCCAATGATCACAGTAGGTGGAATAATTCCCAGAAGTAAAGAGGATCGAGATTCAGCCGTCCAAACGAAGGTTGAATGGCAGGGCGGAAAACCATGTGGGACGCTCCGAATTTAATCCAAAACTAGTCTTTTCCAACTGATTTTTCGAGATGAATCTAGTGAATGGATTAGATTTTCCGGACTGCATCGAAATGGGCCCCACCATCGTTCCAGCGCAGCTCGCGGTGCGCAGGCTGCGAAATCCCGGGAAATCCGGATTTTTCGGATTACTCCGGCCCACCATCTCTAATTGATTCAAAAATCCAGACCGTCTATCATTTAGTTCGGTCAAAAACATCCCAGGAGATGTTATCTCTTTGCAAAGAAAACAAGGAAAGAAGGGGATGAGGCGCTGACAACTGTGAAGTTTTTCACGGAAGGAAACTTCTGTTTCCTGCTGGTAAGCAAATTCTGCAGGAGCTGTTGCAGCTGACGCACATCTCTATAAAAGGAACACAAGAGGAGGCCTGGGACTACGGCTGGAAGGAGAGAGAAAGACAGGGAGAGAAGGAAGAGTTTGTTTGCTTTTTCTTTTATTTATTATTTTTTTATATTTGTTTAAGAGCTAGCCCATTCATGTGTGGCTAAACCTCTTAGCTAGGGCTAAGAGGTGAAGCTTGTAGCGTGATGGGGTGCCTCTTTGCTTGTGCCTTTGTTTAGACTGATCTGATATTGATTTGGGTTTAATTAAGGGAATGTTTTCAGTCTTTAAGGGTCATGTTGTGACCGAAATTACAATGGGTCTGCAATGGCTTTGAGCATGTTCTTTTCCTCTTTATGTTTATGACGTCAGGAAGCCCTGTTGTTCACCATCGTCTCCTGGGCATGGTTGGATGTCGGACTTCCTAACCTTCATACATTGATTGGTTGGTAATTAGTTTAATTCTGTTGTTTGCTTTGTCTCCTGGGCATGGTTTGGTGATGGAATCCATTCTAATTCATATACCTTTCATCTTTTCAAAACTACATCAAAGGAAGTTCAGTTGATTTTCATGAATCAAGCGTAGTTCTCCCTGATTTCTACAAGTGGATCCTCTGAATCCCTAGTTTTCCACTTTTGAATTTTCTTAAATTTTGGTTTAATTATTTCACAATTATTCCTCAAATCATAATTGGTTTAGATTTCATCTTAGCCTAGTTCTAGATCTAGTTATTTTTAGATAACGTACTGGTTTCAGTCCCTGTGGATTCGACCTCGGTCTTACCGAGTTTATTACTACATCACAACCCTATACTTGGGGAGTGAACAATGAGTTGGTCGTACCTCAAGTATAACAACATGTGGTGGGGCTAATGCCATGATCAACAGTGAAGATTTCGTGGAATGAGATTCATCAAAGGCTGATTACATGTAATATTAAGTACATGTACGGGCCATGGTCGAGTTATCCAAACCATTGATTTGATCAATCCAACATGGATGTGTGAGCATATAGGGGAGCTTGGAGATTGGATATTTGTATTGTTGTCCTACAAAGATGTGTAGTTGAAAGATAAATATCTTTCACTAATTTTCTTTTTAACCTTGGATTTAATGGCTACCAACCTGGCAGCGAAGATTGTCCTTTTAGTTGGACTTCTTGCTTATATTGATTTGGACTGTTTGCATTGTGGTGCATGTATAATGGCACGTATAGTTATGAATGCCGATACCATTTAATCCCTGACCCAACAAAGCTCTTCACTATACATTCGGGGCCATGTTTTAATGATCGAATTAATAGTCGGTGTCTGAACTAATATCTGTTGCTAGGTGAGAAGAAAAGAAAAAGTAATGATTTTCTATAGATATTATTGAAATATGTATTCATTTTTTAAAACTCTTATTTAATTAGTATGTAAAAATCTTATATCTATACGATGGTTTACTAATTTAATGTAATAGAGAATTTTAATTATCAAAAAGTGCATGAAATCTTTCCTTTTTGGCTATCCAAATACTACACATTGTCACATCCTTGGAAATTCTTCTCCAATTCCATGAAAATGTTAAAATCCAAACTTTAAAAACTCAAAAACTCGATTCAACCTGATGTTCAATGGAGTTAAGGTGACTAGAAGACTTATCTAATTCAACTCGATATTTAATTACTATAAATTCAAAATAATTAAATATGAATAGATACTTTTTAGTTAAATGCATTACAAGTAATGTAAAATGTAATTTAAACCAATTCAAGTGATGCCGAGTCATATTGAGTCACCTCAGTCATAGTTGACATGACGATTCTCTCTGAGTCTAAACAGAGACAGGCCCAATACTGAGTTTCTCAACACCTTAACTCGAAATCTCACCGGGTAAAGTTGGCTCAGCTGAGTTTCAAGACGAGTCAACAAGTACAGGTTGATAATACTACAAGAAATCTTCCTGATTCACCTCAAGTTGGGCCAGTCCAGCGGATTTACCCTTGAACCGGGTGAGTCACAACTTGATTCAAACCCAAACAAGTTACCGAGTCAAAAAGATGAGGTGTAGAAAAGAAAATATGGGGTAATGATCAACATTCAACCGAAAAAGGTCCCAGGATGAATGGGTTTGGATTCTTCCGGGAGAGTTTTAGGGTCAGTTTGGGCAGTGGGATTTGAAGGGATTAGGTGGGATGGGATTTAAAAAACACAATTATTACCCGTGGCTGGGATTGTTCCCTTTTGCCATGGGATAAATTTAATGTCATGTTTTGTTGATAATACAGTGGTACATTGAATGGATATACCCACCATCATTTGAAATTATTGAGAATAACACACGTGTTATATTTAAACCGTTCATTTTTTTGTAACCTCATTTTATGGCATGGGCCTAAAAATGAGGTAGATCCAAAACTTATGTAGCCCCAGAGAAGTTTTCACTGGTAAGTATTCAATCCCTGTTGCTTTCTATGGTGGGGTTCACTTGAGCTTTAGATTTACTTAATTTTTTGGCCCATGCTCTAAAATAATCTTGATAAATGGGGTGGATAATGTGGATATAGCCCACACATCATGGTAGGACCTACACAACTTTCCAAACATTGAGTGAAATTGGCACGGGACCTAGTGCAATTTCATTTAATGTAATTCCACGCTTTTCCCTTCTTCCTGGAGTGGAATTGGCACGGACTAGATGAATCCTCTCGCACATAATCCCTTCTCATCCCACCGCCCAAGCTGACCCTTAGGATACCAGGGCCAATACGGGGGTTCCGGGTTCCCCTTTAAAAAGGAAGCGGATTGGCTGGTGTACCACACACCACCTGCTGACATTACCAAGTTCCGTGAGACCCATCATGAGGTATGTGTCATATCCAAACCGTCCATCCATTTGGTGAGCTAGTTGTGAATCTTGAGCAGAAAAATAAGATAAATTCAAAGATCAAGTGGACCACATTGCAAAAAGAAATAGATGATTGAATGTCTATCATTGAAAGACTTTAGGGGATTACAGAAGTTTTGGATCAATACGATATTTGTTTTTCCCCTTCATCCGGGCATCATCTCCCACGGTACCATTCCTCGGATTTTTAGCTCTGCATCGGCATCACGTTACGTCATGCCTACGTATGGCCTCCGGCTGTCCTTTGCCACGTGGTGAAATGGATATATGCCTAAATTTCTACGCTAGTTCCCCAGCTGGCAGAAAGCCGCTTCCGTGCTTCCGCGAGACATCGTAGTGGGCCCACGTGAGAAACCATCCCAACCCAAACGACGCTGACATTAGGTGACGTAAACACTCTCCTATACCTTACGTGAACACAGCTCACCGCCCACGGACTGATTCATGGGAGCGGATAAGATGCGGCCCCAGCCTCACCCACAACGGTCCGGCCCTTACCGTGGGGCCCACCTTGATGTATTTATTCAATATCCATTCCGTCCATACGTTTTGAAAGATCATTTTAGTGAATGATGAAAAACATTATAGGATTCAACTCTCAGGTGGACCATACTATAGGAAGCAGGGGTGAATGAACGCACTACCATTAAAAACTTACTAAGACTCACTGTAATGTTTTTTTTTTTTTTTTCCATCCAACCTGTTTGTAAGGTCATAAAACATGTATTAATTGAAGAAAATATATATCAACTTGATCTTTGTGGCTCATTAATAGGCGTTCACCAATGTTTCCCGTAGTATGGTCCACATAAGAGTTGGATCTTCTTATTTTTTTGGGCCATAACTTAAAATGATCTGAAAAAACGGATGGACGGCATGAATGTAGAATAAATGCATCAAGATAGGCCTCACAATAAGAGACGCAATGTCTCGGGTGCAGCCTGGGCCGCACCTAATCCGCTCTCCCCCTTTATCTTCCAAAATGACCACAGTGACCCTCGCCCCAAGGTCGGTGGTCAACCGCCCAGGTGCACCCACTCAAGTACCCGAAACCGGCCCACGTGAGTTGTGTGTGAGTGCCGTGATCCAGTATGGACGTGGGTTTGAATTTTTTTAGGCCGATTGATTGATAAACCAGGTAAGGGTATGCCTGGACCCCACCAGGACTAATTATAAATAAACAAGTAAATAATATACGTATTAGGGAAAAGGTACTATGCGCTTGACCTCGGGATAAGCTCCCATGAAGTCGAGCTGTGTGGGCCCCACCGTGATGCGTGTAGACCATCAACACCATGCATTTGATGGGTCCCTTTAAATTATGGGATATCCCAAAAATCAGCCGTATAAAGAACTCTGGTGGGCCATACCATCTAAAATCATGTGAAGACATGCCAAAAACATATAAAAGCACTTGGCGGGGCCCACTTAGGTTTTGAATGCTGCTGAAACTTGGTCTGAACCCTCATCCAAGTTGGACACACATCTCGGTGGGCCCAAAAAATGATTATGAATGTTTTAATGGTGCACAACCCCTCTCAACTTCTGTATGTGGTGTGGCCCACACAAGTCACGGATTGACTTGATTTTTTAGACCTAAGCCCATGTTGAAATGATGCATTTGACTGATGAGGTAGATGTTCGAAACGCATTACGGTGGGGCCCACATAGCTCGATCTCACGGGACGTTCCCATCAGCTTGAGCGCATAGTGCCTTTTCCCTACATATCATGTACCAACTATTTATTTTATTTCGACATGTAACCCACTTGAGGTGGAAAATGGCCTGCCATAACTAGAACTTCATCGGTGACGGAAGAATATGCCATGTGTCGAAAGGCTTTCGCTGGAAGTTCTAATGCTATGATGTTAGGTGGGTCGCATTAACATGCTATCCATCCATCCGTTTTATAAGCATATTTTAGGATATAATGCTAAAATGAGTCTGATCCAAAACTCGAGTCAGTTACATAAAGACAAAATTAGGTAAAGAAATGTCTCCGATTGAAATCTTCATAAGCTCCACCTTGATTTTTATGCGCCACCAAATGGTTTATAAGAACAATCCCACTAAGATGAAGTGAAAACACAGTAAACTTAGCTTCAAACAAAACAAAGGCGGCACCTAATGCAGAAATTGGATAAATGAAATTTCCTGTCAGGTGGCCCACTTGAGTTGCATGTCCTAAATTGAATTAACAAATTGGATAAATGAAAAACAAAGGCGGCACCTAATGCAGAAAATTCCTACTAAATTCTTTCTCAGTAAATCCACATCCTAGAATTTATATGCCAAAATTAAATTAACTTCTTATAATATTTTGGTACCAAAATAATGAGTCGTAAGAAATAATAAAGAGTTTTATGCTCGGTTGGTGTTTGATACTTATGTATTGGAGCTTAAAAGTAATATCTCAAATTAAATCAACTTATGAAAATCATTAATGCTAAGTAGCAATCTCATAATCAAGTTTATCCTCAGTTTCGTAAATACTTGTTTTACTTATCACTTTTAACTGTCCAAAAATTGTTAACCAATCTATAAACAAATATTCTTGTGAGCTTAACTTTTGAATTTATTTTACATCTAATCTAAGCCTACAATTTGAATGGTTTATATTTTAATTAATTATACTTGTTGGGGAAAAATATGACAAGTCCAGAGACCCAGTTATGGAATGGACCAACTCTACTGACACTGCCCGAGGCAACAGGTCAGACCGAGATAAGACGAAGCCTAAAGGAGAGACTTAGCTCGGATTGTAGGAAATGAATCCCGACCGAGACTTAAAGAGTCAAGAGCCATAGACAAAATTTATAAGACGCATAAAGTTGACTCAGATTATGAGTTAGCCACGTCTAAAGGGGCCCAATTAAGGTTTGAAGGCTAGCAGTCACCTGACCGACCATAAAACCGACTCATATCAGGTCGGTTATAGTATCGGCTATCAGAGTAAGAAAGGGAATCGGTTATAGACCGATTCTGTTTCATCCGACAGAAGGTAAAAAACTTTATCCTTGCAGCCAGGCGAGACTCATCTTTTACTAGAATCGGTTAAGGCCGAGCCAAGCAATAGAGAAACAGTATAAACATAAATACCGTCCCGAAAATCTTGTAAAAGGATCCCCGACCTCGAAAACCTCGGGATCGGGAAGTATCGGTAAACAGATTGCAATCAAATCAAATCTCCAAGATTATCGGCAGAGAATCCCTGCACGACGAGACCTCCCATCCCTATAAAAGAAGGACATCTCAAAGATAAAAGGTACGCAGAAAACTCTCTCAAAAACTCCTTTACACGATCTTGTCCCTGACTTTGGCATCGGAGGGTCCCTGGCTTGAGCTAAGGTCTCCTTTGTCTCCTTCTTGTGCAGGTGGTCGGATGTGGAAAGAGGATGTACCAGTTTTTTTCACCAACAGTTTGGTGCCGTCAGTAGAAAACGGTACAAAAAGTCATTTTGCACGCTCTATCCAGACGCTGTAAACGCGTTCTAATGGCGAGAACTAGAAGAACGGTCCAAGAAGAGCCAAATGAGGCCGCTGTCACTGAACCACCAGATGTGAGTGCAGCCCAAGGAGCTCAAAATCAACTTGACAACCGCTAGGATTCTGCTACTTGTCTAGCAGCCTCTGCTGCGACAAGAAATACCCAGCGGAACCGAGGCAATGGGCGATTAGATAAAGAGGTCCAAGAACTCAGATCCGACATAAACATTATGAAACAAATGTTGAAGCAGATGCATCGGAGGCAAGTTCAGCCCTATGGTCAGGCGACGAACGTCCCACAACAAGTCGCCGACCCTGAGCCTATTGCTTTGCGATCGGTCCCTTAGCAAAGTCAGCCCCACGGTCCGTCCGAGTCAGCACCCGACCCAACCCCCTGGAAGCTGTATGTCGACAGCTCCTCCAACTCTAAGGTAAGCAAGGCAGGAGTCATCCTGAAAACTTTCGATCAAACCTATATACAGTATGCCTTAAGACTTGGATTTCAAGCCTCGAATAATACAGCGGAATATGAAGCTTTATTGCTCGGCCTTCGACTCGCAGCCAGTTTGGGTGTTACTGATCTCAGCGTCTTCAACAATTCACAATTGGTCGTCAATCAAGTCACCGGTGTGTATCAGACACGTAAAAAGCAATTGAAAGCATACATGGTGAAAGCCAAAGAGTTAACCGATGGATTTCAATAGTGTGGTTTCTCGGATCCCTCGGACAAAAAACGCCAAAGCCGATCTACTAGCAAAACTTGCCTCTGCCGATGAAGATGACATACCCAGGTTCGTTCTAATCGAATATGTCACTAAGCTATGTATCACTGACCTAGCTCGACCGTACACACAATTGATTCGAAACCTACTTGGCTCGACCCGATCGTCTGATATATCGACAATGGAGAGTTGCCTAAAGATGGTGCCGAGGCTCGACAATTGAAGATCTGAGCTTCCCGCTACACCATTCTTAATGGGATGCTATATAAAAAAGGTTTTTATGCTCCGTTACTACGATGCCTAAATCCCGATGAAGCCAACTATGTACTACGATAGATTCACGAAGGGATCTGTGGAAACCACTCAGGAGGGCGATCACTCGTGAATAAGGTCTTACGTTAAGGACACTACTGGCCGACCATTCAGCACGATGCTCGTAAGCTTGTCCAAAGATGCGACAAATGTTAACAGTTCGCGGCCATTCCGAGGTAACCCCCGAAAGAGCTGACTCTTATGACCGGTCCTTGACCCTTTGCACAATGGAGAATTGACTTCATTGGACCATTCCCTATGGGGAAAGGCCAGACCAAGTTTGCTGTCGTAGCAGTGGACTACTTCACAAAGTGGGCCGAGGCAGAGCCATTGGCAAAGATAACCGAATAGAAAATCACGGACTTTGTATCGAAAAACATTATCTGTAGGTTCGGAATACCCCGGACTATTATTACTGACAATGGGAAGCAGTTCGACAATAGGAGCTATCGAGAGATGTGCGATAATCTTAGGATCAGAAATGTCTACTCATCGCCCCACCATCCTCAGACGAACGGACAAGTTGAGGCGGTCAATAAGATCATCAAACAGCATCTTCGAATCAAGTTCGACCGAGTCAAATGAGCATGGGCTAAAGAACTTCCGAAGATACTGTGGGTATACCAAACCACGGTTCAAACCGCTACGAGAGAAACTCCTTTCTCCCTTGCTTATGGCTCGGAAGCAGTCACCCCAGTCAAGATCGGGTTGCCTTCAACCCAAGTCTGTTCGTTTAATGAAAAGGATAATGAAGAACTCTTAGCTTTTGAACTCGATCTTGTGGACGAACAAAGGGAAAGAGCTCGGCTACGAATGGTGGCTCGGGAGCAACAAGTAACTCAGTTCTACAATGCCCGAGCTAAGGTCAGGCGTTTTCGAGTCGGGGACATGGTCCTCCGAAAAACGTTCTTTAATACTAAGGAAGTTAGCGCAAGTACACTGAGACCTAATTGGGAAGGACCCTATGTCGTCTCAAGCACCATCCGACCGAGAATGTATCGATTGGAAGACCTAACAGGGCGATTGCTACCTCACCCTTGGAATGCCGAGCATCTAAAGATATACTACCCTTAGGTCAGCTAATTTAATATGTAAGAAGACTCAAAGATGACAAGCATGTAAACTAAGTCAAAATGAATAAAATGAAACCAAAGTATATTCATTCATCAGTACGTTTGTTACATCGAGTTATATCTTACTTCGACATTACATTGATGGAGTAAAAGGATTAAAGGCAAAAGAAAGATTGGCCGTGACATGCAAGTCTCTTCCTCAACTATAGATATTCTCGAGCCTACCCTGGAGATAGGTTTGCTTAAAGTGCTGGTATGAGTGCAAAAAATCAAGCTCTAAGGATCATCAGTAGCTAACTTAGGAGGTGGCTCAGATTCAGCTACTAGCACCACTTAGAGCAACCTCTGGAGCTGCCTCATACTCAACCTCGATACCAGCCGCAGCATCAGCAGAGCCGACAGCCTAGGCCTCCAGACCTTCAGACCCAAAAGCATTTTCTTTAAATCCCGAGAGATTAAGGTCGGAAAAAGATTGCTTCATCAGCTGGATACAAGTTGTGTACCCACCATAATACAAGCGGTCCCTCTCATTTGAAAACTCTTGGGACTCAAGAAAAGCCTTTATTGCTTAGTCCTTGGCCTCATTTTTGGCCTGCTCAATGGTTGCCCCGGCCTCAGCCTTGACCCGGGCTAGCTTATCCTCGCAAGAGGCATGAGCTTGAAGGGCTCGCCGACTCTCCTCTTGAGCCTCTTTCAGTAGCAAGGTCACGCGGGCACACTCAGCTTTGGCATCCTCAGCAGCCATTCTGGCAAGACCCAAATCACCCGACAGAAAGCCGACCCGAGTCATAGTGCCTTCAAGCTGCGCCTCCAGCTCAGTGACTCGTTTCTCAGCGTCAGCAAGATCTAAGCTACCCTTAAGCATGCAATGGGCAAATTGCAAAAGGAAAACTTGAGGTCAGAACTAAGTCGCCAAGACGAATGTGAAGCTACTTAAGACAGCAAAGATCAAAGACATTACCTCGAGTAGCACCTTCGCCGCGTGATCAAGAACCCGCCTTGAGGGGGAGCTACGGAGGCCAGCATAATCCTTCTCTCCCCCATAAGAGATGGCCCAAGGGACCATGGCCGACACATCGCGCTGAAGGGGCGAAGGCTCCTTTTGAGTCATATCCCCCCTGAGGTCTCCCCTCTCTGCTCCTCTCTCAGTTCCAAGACCCGCTCTGCGACGGATCCTGGCTCAGGAGCCACCTGGGGCTCGGTAAGAACCGTGTCCACCTCTTCCGCCCTCTCTTCTGGGTCAGAGATATGACCATGGTTGGGATGACCGGGGCAGGGGCGACCGGGGCGTATGGGCCCTTAGCCTTTGGAGCCGTCTTCGACTTCTTCGAAGGCCGAGTCTCCGACAGAAGCGCCGACTTCGGAGGTGCCTTCATCTTGGAAGCAGGTTTCAGAAGGGGCCGAGCTTCGGCCATCTCTGTATCAGACAAAGCACAGAGTTAAATAAAATTTAGGAGGTATGTGTCAGAACAACCAGGGGATACCTGTCACAGTTGAGTCTAAGCCCGAGAGAAGAAGACGCTCTACTGAAGAAGTGTCTTCTAAGACCGATCCTCCAGACTTAGCGCCTTTAGATCCTTGATTCACGTTAAAGCACCGGCTTCTAGCTTCGGCTTTTTCTTGGGGATATCTGCAGAACACAGTCAGTCAGACTCAGGAATATTATAGCAAGAAAATACAGAGAAAGGACACGCCGAGTCACCTACTTCAAAGAACACCCAAGGAACACGAGGTTCGAAGAGCCCAGACTCGGCAGTCTCCCAGCGACCGCAAGCCCAGAACTATCTCTCTCTCTAGTGTTTGTTGGAGGTAGGAGGGTCGATTATCAAAGAACCTCCCTTGTTCAGCCAAGCTCATAAGAAGTACCAGCCGGGCTGTTGAGGGTTGAGATGTACTTGGTATAGGTAGAGAAACTCGTCGATAGTCAGTGGGGGTTGCTCTGTCTCAGCCCACAACATTGAGTATCCACCCGTTCGGAACTATCTGCCTGTGAGCTATTCAGAGTCGGGAAAGAAAATCCCAAGCAACAGGTTGAAGGGGCAGACGCAAGCCACATTACATAGCACTTGGAAAATGACGACCATTCCAGCAGGAGGATGGTCGGGTAATTCACTCGGGAGAGGAAGAGGAAGAATAATTGAGTCGGGGACATGGTACCCAACTGAAATTCTGTCTAAATCTGCCTCAGTTAAGACTGAAGGGACCGGACCCCTCTGCTCATCTCCGGCCTCTCCTCCCTCGGCAGCCTCCCCTTCCTCGTTTGCCAATTCAATGGCCCGTACCAATCTTCTAAGAGGAACTGATTCAATGGTTTCCTCAAACTCCTCATCCTCTTCCTCTAAGTCTTCCCCAGGAGGGTTAGGCCTTATAGGGGCAATCATCAGTGACATGCCACCACTAGAAGGACCTATCGAAGCAAGGCGTTCCGCTGAAGCCCCAAACACTCTTTCAGAGAACTGAAAGGCTTCATTGGCTCCAATCCCCATCTCCGTCAGTAATGAGGGCGATTTCGAGACATTCCATAGATGTCTCGTTTCATCCTCATCACCGAAAATTCCCTCTCGGGGACTTGAAGAATGCATTGCCATTAAGATTGAAAAGGAAAGGGAGGGAGAAGAAAACTCACCGGAGAGGCGAAAAGCACACAGACGGGGAAGCAAAAAGGAAAATGAAGATGAAAACAGTGGGGAAAATGGTGACAGCGAAGAAGAGAAATCGGGAGAAGGAGCTAATGCGCGAAAATGGGGAAGAGGCGTTACGCTCCTCCTTTTATAGCCCTGTCATGTGGTAGAGGCATTTAAGGAGGAGTCGAATCGACGCCTGTTTCGACTCCCTCGCCCGACACGTGTCGCACGCCGACTGATGCCATCATCGCCCTCACCACACATCCAGCACTGATAAGAGGGAAAAATGCTCTGACAGCTGTTCGCTCGTGCGGCCTCGAGCAACAGACCGACACGCGTTAAGAACGACCTAAAGAGTATTAAATGCTCCATCATAACCTTAGTCTCCAGTGCAAACCGACCTAAAGATTTGTTACTCCTCAGCGTCAACACGGTTGACACGAGGTGTAAGGGGGCTTACTGTTGAGAAAAAATATGACAAGTCCGGAGACCCGGTTATGGAATGGACCAACTCTACTGACACTACCCGAGAGTCCGGAGCAACAGGTCAGACCGAGACAAGACGAAGCCTAAAGGAGAGACTTAGCTCGGATTGCAAGAAATGAATCCCGACCGAGACTTAAAGAGTTAAGAGTCATAGGCAAAATATATAAGACACATAAAGTTGACTCGAATTATGAGCCAGCCACGTTTAAAGGGGACCAATTAAGGTCCGAAGGCTAGAAGTCACCTGACCGACCATAAAACCGACTCATATCAGGTCGGTTATAGTATTGGCTATCGGAGTAAGAAGGGGAATCAGTTATAGACCGATTTTGTTTCATCAGACAGAAGATAAAAAGCCCTATCCTTGCAGCCAGTTGAGACTCATCTTTTACTAGAGTAGGTTAAGGCCAAGCCGAGCAATAGAGAGATGGTGTAAATATAAATACTGTCCTAGAAATCTTGTAAAAGGATTCCTGACCCTGAAAACCTCGGGATCGAGAAGTATCCGTAAACAGATTGCAATCAAATCAAATCTCCAAGATCATCGGTAGAGAATCCTTGCACCACGGGACCTCTCATCCCTATAAAAGAAGGACATCTCCAAGATAAAAGGTACGCAGAAAACTCTCTTAAAAACCCCCCTTTACACGATCCTATCCCTAACGTTAGCATCGGAGGGTCCCCGGCTTGAGCCAGGGTCTCCTTTGTCTCCTTCTTATGCAGGTGGTCGGATGTGGAAAGAGGACACACTAGTTTTTTTACACCAACAATACTCTACCTATATAATTTCTTTGTATAAGTTTCTAACTTTCAAATTATGTCATGGATTAAAATTAATATGAAAAAGTTTTTTATTTAAAAAAAAATTAAAACTATATTATTATTATATATTTTATGTTTTTTTTTTTTTTTTTTTTTTAAATATAATAGTAAGTGTTTTTAAAATTTAAATTATAAATGGATACCCAATGTCTTAATAAATGTACTAAAACCTTGTAAGTTGTAAGATGCTAGTGCCCGTTTCTGGAAGCTTCCCTATATTGTACTTGGGTTTCCATTTATACTCAAGGTACTGGTTTGACCATTGGTTTGTTGTATAATAATCTGGACCATTGGTTTGTTGTATACTGCCTTGGATTAATCATCATCCAAAAGAATCCTGGAAGGGATCCTCGGTTGAATTCCAAGATGGCTCTGTTTCATCCTCTTCCTTAACTAATAGAATCGGATAATATGCATGCAAAACAAAACAACCTTTCTTCTCGTTTTCTTAATTAAGTACTTAAACAAAAAACAGGGTACCACATGAACTATACATCTCGTCCAATCAGCGCCCATATCCATCAATCAGAACCGCTAAAATGAATCTCTTGGGTGGAACATGCATAAAAAGTTCACGTATTGTAAAGTTGGATCGGTATCTTGATTTTACATGATAAGCACAGCTCACGGGCACAAAAAAGAGACACCGACTGGAAGGTTGAGATCATTCAATCGGTTTTAGGCCCTATCCTGTCCAAGTGGGTGGGCCAATTCAGTAGCTTCTTAGCAGCTGGGATCGTGCGGTAGTGATGGTTTTATATGATAGGTGGCCCACATCTCTGCACACTATAAACCGGTTTTCAGTTCAGACAATTGGGGACCATTCGTTCAGTAATCCAGGATAATTAGCCTTTAAATCTGACATATTGGAACATCCCAAATAGTAATTTTGGGACCTTTGTGCATTTGATTCATGTGGACCGACGTTAGTATGTTTCTCCTTATTATCAGTCCATCTGCAGGGGAAGAATCAGTGGTTAAGATTTTCCATTGCTTCCTATCAATCTAAGACCCAGAAAAACAGATTAATGGTTTGGATTAATATTATATTGGTCCCACTTGCCAGAAATAAAAAGCCGTGTATACGGTGCAAAGGTGTCGGAAAGGTATCATATATACATTTCCGATGTAACGATGGAAAGAGAAATTGACCACTGTAGATGCCACTTTTTACCCGGCGTCTTTTCAATACGCTCCCAAACTTTTCTTTCCTAAAGTAAACCATTCTGTACGGACACGTTATAGCTACGGTTATAATCCGTAGCCATAAGTTGTTAATGCAAGGGTATTTTCGTCTGCAAATAGTGTGTCGGTATAGAATGGTTTTCCTTTGAGAACGTAAGGAGAAGGTGTCGTTTACAGTGGTCAATTTCTCCCATGTAAACAAGATTAGCTTTCCTCACTTCCAAAAGGAAGAATTTTCAAAACATAATGACGTTGGCAGCTCTTTCTACGAAATCAGCTGCATAAGCAATA
Organism: Magnolia changhungtana; assembly: GCA_030180095.1. Classification (NCBI taxonomy): domain Eukaryota; kingdom Viridiplantae; phylum Streptophyta; class Magnoliopsida; order Magnoliales; family Magnoliaceae; genus Magnolia; species Magnolia changhungtana. The sequence continues at coordinate 7,703,304 of JASAUF010000272.1, read as the reverse complement.
CATGTGATGAACAATATGATGTATGGTACCTGCGGTTGTATGAATAATCCGATGCAGCCCATTTTCTACTGTATACATTTCAAAATGGGGAGATCGATTGGAACCATCCATCTAGTGTTTCATTGTGTGGAAATCCTACAAATGGATGGCCACACCAATCAGGAAATCTCATCAATCGCTTTTTCGAACCGATGACTGAATCTCTTCCTTACTTATACACAATTCTCAATATAATATGAAGTCAACAATCTGATTGTGTATTTTCAAAACAAGGCCTGAAAGATGGACGGACCCGATTTAGTTAATAGGTTTCCAAGTGCTCAAAAAGGCGTAGGTGTAGGACTTCCCATCCGACGCGTGGGGATTTTATCGTCCCCACTCTCCTGTGAGGCCGTGACCGAGAAGGGGACACGTTCCACGTCAGCCGAGCTAAAGGGACGTCACGCCACATCATCCACAGCGGCATGTGACGCGAACGAAGGTGGTAATGCGTAACTGCCGTTGACGCGGCTCTCGCTCGCACGACGCCCGCCAAGACGCGTATATAACTCTTCCCTCCTATCTTTCCATAACATAACCCTCTCTCTCTCTCTCTCTCTCTCTCAAACATGCAACAAGCAATTCCCAACCGTTCATGGGTACCCATTTCGTCTAGCAGCAGGATGGACACTCATCGGACCGTTGATCTTGATCGGATCGAGAGCAGTACGAAATCAACGGACAGAATCCGAACCCTTGTGTCCGAGAACGCAGTGTTGGTGGTAGGCCGTCGCGGATGTTTCATGTGCCACGTAATGAATAGGTTGCTGTTGGGGCATGGGGTGAAGCCTGTGGTGTATGAGGTGGAGGAGGAGAATGAGGTCGGCCCAATCGAAGAGCTGGTGGGGACATCTACTGATGAGCAGCTGCAATTCCCAGCTGTTTTCATTGGAGGGGCTTTTGTTGGAGGCCTTGATCGCCTCATGGCCGTCCATATTTCAGGCGATTTGGTGCCCATCTTGAAAAAAGCTGGGGCTTTGTGGCTCTGATGCGTCTGCTCTGTTTTTTTTTTTTTTTTTAGTTTTCCCCTTATTTTTCGGTGATTGAGAAATACTCATGTAGATTTTTTGTTTTGTATAAAATATATGATGCTCGATCGAAATAAACTATCTTCTATATCGAGTCCCGCTTTTGAGTAATCTGAACGGTTGATCTGATGGGGACAATTAAATGATGGATAAGATCCAATATCTTCCTATCAGACGATCCTAGCCTTTTATGGAAAAGAGCAATAACATGCTGATTTGAATTTATCAAGGCCTAATCCGAGGAATGGTGTCATCCGGTTGAGAATCCTTTCAACTTCCATTGACGCCAGAAGGTGGGCCCCACATGTGCCGCTTGTTTGGCTGAGCAAATGGATATTTCTTCGAGGAAACAAGGTTAAGTAAGAAATGAGGTTTGCTAATTTCACATACGTGTGGATCCGTACGTATCCACAGAGGGCGTGTGTCCTACCGTGACACGTACGTGAGATCTGAGCTTTCGATCAGGTGAGCTGCACTCTTTTAACCGTTGGGTGGGCCAAAGCATATCAAAGCAAAGAAATTTTAACCGTTAATTCGATTTGTACGTTATGGCTGCCTCAAAAGTGAAAATGACTGATCTCATAACTCACACTCGTGTTTCATATTTGCACGTGTACTCACGTATGAATATAAGGCTCTACCCGCATGTGGTACTAGATAAGAGAAAAGAACAAACGGAGAAAGAAAAGCGAGAAAGTTGCCAGAAGGGATCTCCGCTGTTGGTTTTTAGTCCACGGATTCGGACGATTCGTACAAGTAACGACAAAAATCCATATGGAAGTACACGTATACGTCCAAGGGACCGGATCCATGCCTCTAGAAGCATAAGAGAGGTACCGTGACTCCATGTCCTTTGTGCACACGTGGCATAAATGGAGTACATCTAAACCATTCATTTGATGGAAAAAGAAGTGGATGTATTATATCCTGTAAATCACACTGAAATGACAAAATGGGAAGTCGCTGGCACGGAGTGACTAAGGTTCCAATTATTAGACGGTTATGATTACCCATGCAAATATATATTCATTACTATTGGCCAATCAATAGCTTACCCCACCAAATGCACGGTTCGGATCATGATATTCAAGTCCCCGCTATATGATACACGATCTAGAGGCACGAAAACACCGTCCCTCTCAAGCTGGTAGATGAACTCCCTCTATAAAGAAGGCGTGCATCCGCTCGTCAGATGCAACTACCCACGTGAAGTCAGCATGACCAATTTCATTCATCAGGTGGGGCCCACCGTTCTTATGTCATTTACCGAGAAACCTTCAATAGATGCGACTTTCGTGTTGAGACGCGGAATCTCTCACATTGGGCCCGCTGGATACATACAACGGCACAGGTAGCAGTTTGGTCACGTGACCAGGCCCTGCCTTACGTGTCAAGCTAGGTGCACCAGTAGTAAAATGTGGCTAGACTTTCACGCTCATATTTTGCCGTAGGCCAGCAGCACGTGACTTTTCACCAAAACCTCTCGAATTTAAAATGATTATGGTTGTATCAACTTCTGTGGGCCCACCGTGATTTATACATCAGATGCACCCCTCCCATGCGGTGCTTTCTATTTGCGTGGGCGGTTAGAAACCAACTTAGAAAAAATATAGCTATAGACGTAAATATAGAAGATATAGCTGTAGACGTAATTATAGAATTCTCTCAGATAAAGACATATTCTTTGCCGAGATATCCGTAATAGACAAAAATAAGATTGCAACTTTTTCCTATTTATTGGTATTCTCCCCATGTAAAGATATATTAAAAAAACCAATAAAAAGAATGCTTGACACTTTCTTCGACATTAGCCCTTAGGCACAATAATTCAGAAGTATATCCAAAACTCAAGTGGACCACATTACAGAAAATGGTGGGAATTAAACACCTATCATTGAAAACCTTTCAAGGGTCAGAGAATATTTAGATTAAGCTAATATGTGTATTTTTCCTTTGGTAATGTAGTGTGAACTTATGAACATGTTCGATGTTAAATAAATATTAATATGAGCCCTAATAAGGTATCAATGGTGGTTGTCATTATCTCCCTGGTTCCTGTCATATGGTCCACTTAAGCTTTGGATGTGCTTCAATTTTAGGCACATGCGATAAAATGATCTAGAAAAATGGATAGACGAACTGGATAAGACACATACATCAACAGTGGACATCATAGAGTTTACTTGGGATCCAATTCACTTCCCAATAAATTAGCCCGGCTGGGAACTCAGGTGGGCCACACCATAAGGAAATAGTTGGGAGAGAGCTGCCAGCAACAAAATTTTCCTACTGTTTTCTTGAGCTCGTAGCATTGTGTATATGATGCTATTCAATCCATTAATCAGATGCGCCCTGCTAGAATCAGGGGCCATTCCAAAGATTCAGTTAGTTACAGAAGTTAGGTGAGCCGCACCAAGTGACTTTAAGGCCTGTTTGGCCAACTGCATTAGGTGGGATTAAGGTAGATAGAATTGTAAAAGTAATAATAAATGCATGTGTAAGGTATTGTGATGCAGGGGAGGACGTGGGGTCAAGCACCGTCTTCCTCAAGAGGATAATTATTCGGAATCCATGGAACTTCTCTGGACTCCTCACAGAGACTTTCTCGAATCCACGAGAAAAGAGAGTAGAAAATAGAAATAAATTCTAATAAATTTGAAATAGATTAATGAATGCATAAAAACGAGTTCACAACCCTTTAAATAAGGGTACTAAGCAATGAGAAAGAAATCATAATCAAACTACAACTAAAACTCCTAGAATTCGCGACTTACTATAAATAGTAAACTTACTATTTATAGACGGTGATGTCTACTAGTGCGCAAGGTTTTCGGCCAAAAATAGTGTCCTATTTGGCTTCACCAAACCGTTCCCCTAATTGTTCTAAGCTCTTTTCACGTTGGGCGCAACTTCTAAAGCCCGGTGGATGAAGAGTTATAGTCAAACTAAAACTTACTATTTATAGTAAAAACGAAATTGAAACAGGGAAATAATCGTCGAATCAGGGGTTTCTCACAATTCCGAGTGTCGTAACCCTGTGTAGCTGGGTTGGTTGGCTAAAGTAGCTCGTTCTACCCCAAAATTATATATTTTACGTCGGCTAACTCATCCCGGATTGCGAGATACGCCTGATTGAAGGTCTGATGGTCCAGATCACTTCTGTCGCCGACTTGGCCTTTTCTGATCCATCTTTGCTATGTAATTGTCCGTGACCCGCTCTACATCATATTGTCCCTAGATTGGGTGTATCCCATGTTTTCTAATACCTTGTTTGGACGTATGCATTAAAAAGTAAATCTTGGGATTTACTTTCAAATTACACTTGGATTGAATTTAGATAAATGAAAATTATATCATCCACGGGATTTGTAATCCCATCTCACACTTTCCAACACATGACTCATTTTTCAAAGCCTATAAAGTTATTTTTAATCTCATCTCACACTCCTTCCAAACATGTCATTCTCAATTTCAAAGTGGGATTAACAATGCAATCCTATTTAATACAACTTAATACCACTGGCCCAACGGGCCCTTAGAAGTTATGGTAATGATTTTCATTGTCCCCTTAGCTATTTACTTCTTAGCAGCTAATTGGCCCGGGATGAGAATAGACTAGGCTGAAACGACCATTAATCGTGGCCAACTTATATGCGTAGACTCCGGTCCCACCCATTTATTAATTGGACGTGCAGTATTCTGTCCAGGCAAGGCTCTTTGGGGCCCACTGCTATGTAAGTATTTTATCTACGCCGTTCATCACTTCTATCAGACCATTTTAAGTTATCATTATAAAAATGAGGCAGGTCCACAGCTTCAGCAGACCACACCAAAGGAAGTTGCAGCGAGAATGACACCCACCATTGAAGCCTTTCTAAGGGCTACTTTAATGTTTTTTTTACCATCCAACCTATTAATAAGTTTATGTAGACGTGAATGAAGCGAAAACACAAATATAATCTTGATCCGAAACTTCTCCAGCTCCCATGAACTTTATAATGGTGGACGTTCAATCCCCACTTTGTGGTCCACTGGAGCTGTGGACCTGCCAGATTTTTAGGTTATATCTTAAAATGATCGGAGAAAAGTGATGAGCGGCGTGGACAAAATACTTACATCTCTGTGGGCCTCACAGAGCCCTGCCCGGGGATAGGACGCAATCCGCGTCCTTCTTAATTAGACTTTCAAAAATCGGGGTAATACCTCACAAGTCACACGCATACCTCTGCGCTGGACTCCGATTGCGTCCTGCTCCTGTCGTATGGACTCGGTCCTGGCAGGGCTACCTGGGAACACCCGATGTATGTGTTTTATCCATTTTGCCAAATCATTTTATGGCATGAGCCAATAAATTAAGCAGATTCTATGATCAAGTGGACCACACAGTGAAGATTGAACACCCACCACTAAAAACTTCTTGTAAACCACGGAAGTATTGATGAAGCTGATGTTAGTGTTTTCACTTCATCTAGGTATACGTGACCTTATGAACAGGTTAGATGGTAAATCTGTCTCTTTTATCTGACTCATGCCTTAAAATAACAGGGAACAATGAATGGGTAGCTTAGATAAAACACTTGCATCACAGTAGGCTCTACAGGACCCCTGCCAGCACTGGGTCTGTCTTGGCCGAGATGGGACACAATCCACGTCCAACATCTAATACCATGGTTTTAAGATTCAGACGAGCCGGATGTGACTTGCCCATGTCAACTTGGATGAATCTCCAGACCCAGTGAAAATCAGGGGAGCGGATTAGGTTAGGACCACACCCCTCACCCGGGACGGTGCGGCCCTTACTGTGGGGCCATCTTGATGTATCTATTCTGTATCCACACCGTCTATCCTTTTTTCTAGATCATTTTAGTGCAAGATCCCAAAAACGAAGCAGATCCAATTATCATGTGGACAATACCATGGGAAACAGTGGTGGTTGATCAGAAATGGGCCACAAAATTTTTGGATCAAGCTAATATTTGTTTTTTTTTTTTTTTTCCTTTCATACATTCTTATGTGACCTTATCAACGGATTGGATGGCAAATAAACAATACGGACAAATTAAGGTGTTCCCTAAGAGGTTTTTAATGGTAGTGCCTCCAATCACCACTATTTCCTAGAGTACAGCTCACCTGAGATTTGGATCTTCTTCATTTTTGGATTCAAACCCTAAAATGAAAGCATGGATACGGAATAGATACATCAAGGTGGGCCCCACAAGTAGGGCCTTACCCTCTTGTGTGAGAGGGAGGATCCCACCTAATCCGCTCTCGTAAATCTGAGCCGTAACTAATACAAGTGCCTCCACCGTCACGATTTTAAGATTCGTACGACTGAGTAATGTGAGTCCCGACTCGAGAAAGGACGAGTTGCTCTAAATCACCGAATCTTTTAACCATGTCTACTGTTGAGGTCAAAATCTGGTTAACCCTCCTCCGTACTTCGAGCAGGCGTCCAACTAGGAATCCTGCAAAGACAACAGAAGCAATGGAGACCTGGCTAAGCCGGGGGACCCTCCGATGCCTAAGTCAGACAACAGAATCCGGGTCTATGTTTGAAAGATGGAGGAGAGTCTCGGATGTTGCAACTGTTCTTGTGGAGTGATGTAATATTTATACCTTTTCATCGTTTCTGCCTCAGGTCCGATAATCTCGACGATCGTGGGGGTTCGCATATCGTGAAGATACCGCCGAATCGGAGATCATGTCCCGCGACGTGTGTATCCGCACGAGATAATAGCGCATATCTATACATGGCGCTTCTCCCCTTAACGCGCGGACCTTTATTCTCGGAAACAATTCGGCTCGGTCACGAGGGTGACGATACTAATCCGAGCCGATGATTGGTCATATCACCCGAGCCGAGTTCTTATTCGGTGCGTAGGCGATGCCGCCGGTCCTTTCATGATGGACGCCGCTCGGGGCTGGCCGCATAACTCGAATATTTCCTCCGATGGTTCTCGACGGAAGGTGATCAAGGATTGAGGATTTCATCCATCTAAATCCACCTTCCCGTTACTATGACGAGGCTCGGACTCCGCTCGGAATGGCGGATAGTTGATCCTTCGATTGTAATCGTCTCGATCGTCCCATAACGTAGCCCCGCTCTCCGAGGTCATTCATGAGCTCGGAGAGTAATTACTAGAAGATCCTTTGCCTCCCGCTGATGCATTTATGGTTCTCGTGTGAAACATTGTGTACTCGGGATTTAGCGGCTTGACTAACCGCGAGTAGACACGTGGCGACGGTTAGGATTCCGAATCGTCACCGACTTGTGAGTGACCGCCAAGTGTGTTTGAGGCGTCGTATCGAGCGCTCTTTTCTGCGCTCGGTACCGTGTGGATTAACTCTCACAACAATCGAGGAAGATATTGTTACCTTTACCATGTTTTGAACCAATGGTATGTTACCACGTCGGACTCGGAGTCGGCCAGCAATGATTCCGACGTCCGCCATTATTACGCTCATTTAATGAAGAGTCTCTTCGGTCCTATAAAAGGCCTATCCAGGGGTCTTCGCCCGACTGCCATTGTTTGCGTTTGGATTGTTTTAACGGAGAAGACGATTTCCGACGGCGATTTCCTGGCAGAAGTAGTCTCCGTCATAGTTCTCACGCTTGCTGAAGCCATCTCCGGCTATTGTCTGGTGAGTTTAATCTTAAACATCCCTGTTCTGAGATGTCTTCCGATAGGGAAATGAATAGAGGCTACAATGACGACTCCGAACCGGGGAGTTCTGATAATGGAGGAGAGGCCTCCGGGGGCTCTTTCGAGGCGGTGCCTTTATATCCTCGGCCCCGAACGGACGGTGGCGAGAACTCACGCTCGCCAAGTTAGTAAGAAGGCCTGGCAGGAAAGGGGCGACACGAGCACCCGGCCGCAGAGTCGATGTGCCGCAGATGCCTCCCGGTGGACGGTCGTCGAACTGGTTCCGTGGGGCTCCATAATAATGGAGTCTCAAATGGAATGGATCCGTACGGATCGACATACCTCGCTCCGTTCGGATCGAGCCCCGAGCCTCATCGACGCCGCCGGCAATCTGGCCGGGGGAGATAGCCATATTTTTGTGTGGCTTATTATGCGGACTCCGTCTCCGATGCACCCCTTCATCCGAGCTTTAACTCAAGCTTACCTAGGGCTCGCACCGGCGCGGTTTACGCCCAATGCTTGGAGGGTACTAATCTCCGCTTACATCATCTCGGCACCAAGTGGGGAACTCGGCGTTGACACCCGCCGAACCGATGAGCTCGTACTTGGTAAAGCATGAAGGCAACGATCCCCTGGTATTACTTCACGACGCAGGTAGTAAGGGGTCGTGGGCTCGTCTTGGGTCTTCCGTCCTCGAATAAGGACCGGAAGAACAAGTGGTTCTCGCGGGGCCGCAGCGAGTGGGAGGCGCCGGCAATGAGGTCTGGGGCTTCATCGGCTCGGGTTCCCGTTCGCTTCACTATGCCGTCGGGTCGAGATCTCTTTGCGCATTGCCTCTTACTTCGCTTTTACTTAAAAGAACAATTGTCTTTGTTGTTCCCTTCGCTATTACCTCGGACCGAAGAACCAGATTGCCAAGGCGAGAACGTATTCGGAGGAACATCGCCGTTGGTCGATCTCGATCACGGCCGCTAACCTTTCCTGGCCGGGGCTTTGTAAGACGAGACCGCACCCCACTTCGCTCGGTGAGTATCCTTTAGTCAATTTGGTTTTATAGGTCCGAGGTAGCGTTATCCTAACCATTCTTCTAGAGGCATGGCCGAGGCGTCTGTTCCCGGAGGAGGAAAGCCGCGTCTGTCTGGCCGAGGAGATGCTTGGACCGAGCCCCGCGAAGGTAGTTCGGAGGAAGAAGGTCACACAAGGAGTTCGCCCTCCGTGTTACGCCTCTCACTGGGTCGTGACTCGACGGTGGCACTTCCTCCCTCTATTCCAAACATCTCGGGTCGGGATACGGCTCCATTTCCTACCTCGGTACCCTTGGTTGAGGGACCATCTCGCATCCGCGATTGTGTCCCCAATTCCAATACTACGGCGCGCGATCGCATCCGCAATGTGTCCCCAATTCCAATACCACCGGCGCACTACGGGGCCCCGTCGTGTTGATATGGTCGCGCCTCTACGTGACCCCGCCTTGTTCCCGCTCGGCAACATCCTCTATCCGTCGCGGCTCCCTAATGAAGGAGCGAGGTTCGAACCTCCGTTGATAGGCTGTCCCGTCATCCTCCGAGAGGAGGAAGCTTCGGATGGTCGACGCCATGATTACCCAACCGGTAATGAGGGGGAGGCCGCACACGACGTTGAGGGTGAGGCCCAACCCTCAGCGGTAGTCGGACGGGAGCCGAGGAGGCGACAAGCTCGGCTCAAGTCGGCACGAGCAGAGGGAGGTTCGAGCCGGGTTATCACATGTCTTGTTTGTGACGGGCGGCGCGAAGCACGTTACGGAGGAATCCATTTCGCGCCTCCTCGATAAGCCTGACGACCGCTTTTGGAAGATTTGGGGTGGAGTCTTCTACTGTGTACTTCACCTTCTTTAAGAGACTTGCAGTTATTTTTGCATTATTATTCCTTCCTCATTTCCTTGCTTTTGACCAATGTTGGGAGAGGGTCCGAGAGCGTCGAAAATCGACGCCGAGGTCGAAACCCTCAGGAGCAAGGTGGGGACCCTCCAGACGGAGACGGAGATGCTCAGGGCGGAAGCGGGAGTCTTACGGACAATGCTTCTATCCTTCAGCGGTGGGCGGAGCGACTGTGGCATCGGCTTGAAGGCAAAGCAGTCTCGAATCGCTCCGGCTCCAGAGGGTCGCGAAGGACCTGAGGCACGCCATGACGCCTGCCGGGTCACTCCAAAGTCCGTGCTGATACCCTGGTGGTGAGATTGCCCGATTGAGTGAGGACCGGGAGAAGATCAAGGCCGAAGCTGAAGTAGAAAAAAGCAGGGCCGTTGCCGCGGCCCTGGAAACTCAGAAGGTCGAGGCTGAGGCCTCCTTGCGCGGCGCTTCTTTGCGGCATTAGAGTCCTACAAGACCTCGAAGGAGAGGACATTGAGGCCGCCAAGTTTTACGACCGCGGCTTTGACGAGTGTCTTGTCGAGGTTCGGCCTGCACTGCCGGACCTTGACCTCGATCCCCTCCCGCCCGAGGACCCCGCCGATATTGTCGCCGAGGCGATTGACCAGATCAAGCCCCGGTTCTCAAGCTCCTCCGGCCCCTTGAGACTCCGCTCCTTTGTATTATTATTTTTGTACTTCTTATGACATTTAATGAAAGAGCCGATTTTGGATTACCTCTTTATTGATTGTCCTTGTTCTACCAAGTTGTGTGGTCGAGCCGAGTCCTTGATTCGTTAGGGTGTGATTTGGGCCTTTGATCCTTAAAAGGATCAACTTGCTTTGCTTTCAGCGATGGCCCTTCCGAGTAGATGGGTCCCACTCCCTTATTGGGGGGTCGAAGTTACCCATTGGCTTTGCCCTCCCGATTAAGGGGGATGCCTTTGTAGAAATTGGTCCGACTTCCTTAATGGGAAATCGGATCGCCTCGTGATTTTCCTCTCCTCGGTTAGGAGGGACGATCTTGTAGAATCTATTCTTCTTGATGACAAGAATAAACCGATCGGACGTATTTTTATTCATAGCCTTAAAGGCTTGTCGCTTGAGGCGTACATTTATTGATTGACCTTAAAGGTTAACAAGTCGCTCGAGTGCTTCATCACGGATAGTAAATTTTAGATGCTCAGCGTTCCATGGATGGGGAGTTGACGGCTTTCGAGATCCTCCAAATGGTAAGATCCTGGTTTAGTTGATCGGACCACCCGGTATGGTCCTTCCCAGTTGGGACCGAGTGCTCCGGAGCCCGGCTCGGCCGTGTTCTGGAAGACTCGTCGAAGTCGGAACGTGATGTCAAACTCCCCAAGCTTAATAGCCCACTTGATCAACCGACCCGAGACCTCTGGCCTTTGGAGAATCTGTCGGAGGGGGGAGTCGGTTAATACGATGATCGAATGGGCTTGGAAATATGGACGCAACCTCCGAGCCGAAACAACCAAGCTGAGTGCAAGCTTCTCCAGAGCGGGGTATCTTGTTTCGCCCGGCACCATGGCTTTGCTCACGTAATATACCGGGTGTTGTTTGTTCCCCACTTCCCGATCGTAGCGAGACGACATTTGGTGAAGCTGAGACCGCGAGATATAAAAACAATGATTCGCCTTCCTCCGGTTTTGATAGTAGAGGCGGTGAGCCCAGGTATTGTTTCAGCTGCTGGAAAGCTTGCTCACATTCGGGCGTCCACTCGGCCTTCTTATGACCCTTCAATTGCTGAAAGAAGGGGAGGCATTTATCAGTGGCTCGGGATATGAAGCGTCCGAGCGCTGCTACTCTACGTCCCGAAGGGCATTGTATTTCCTTGACAGCCGGGCGAACTCATGTCGAGGAGTGCTTTAATCTTATCGGGGTTAGCCTCAATACCCCTCTGGCTGACTTGGAATCCGAGAAACCTTCCTGAGCCGACCCCGAAAACGCACTTTGCTGGGTTCAGTTTCATTTGATATTCTCGGAGGACTTCAAAGGTTTCTCCGAGGTTTGCTAAGTGATCGGATGCCTTAACACTTTTCACCAACATATCATCGACATAAACTTCCATCGTACGCCCGATCTGTCTTGCGAACATCTGGTTGACTAACCTCTGATACGTGGCCCCAGCGTTTTTCAGGCCAAATGGCATGACCCGTAATGAATAGAGAGCCCACTGTCGGTGACAAAGGTAGTCTTCTGCCTATCTGGGGGATGCATCGCGATCTGGTTATAACCAGAGTAGGCATCCAGGAAGGAAAGCAGTTCGTGCCCCGCATCGTCTACTAGTTGATCGATCCGAGGCAGCGGGAAACTATCTTTCTGGACATGCTTTATTCGGTCTGAATAGTCCACGCAGACTCTCCATTTGCCATTTGCCTTTTTAACCAGCACCACATTTGCGATCCATTCCGGGTAATGCACTTCTTCTATGAAGCCGGCGTCCATCAGTACCGAGACTTCATCCGCAATGGCCTCACACCGCTCGGCATCAAACGGTCTCCTCTTTTGTTTCACAGGCTTGTGCTCCGGTCTACGTTCAACCGATGGACCAAGACATCCGGAGAGATCCCTAGCATATCCGCGTGCGACCAGGCGAATATGTCCCTGTGTCGTCGCAGGAAAGTTAACAGCTCGGAATGTTGCTCAGGCGTGAGTGATGTTCCGAGCTGAACCGTCTTGCTAGGATCAGCCTCGTCGAGTGGTACCTTCTCCAACTCTTCAATTGGCTTATTCTCGGAGGGTCCGCGCGGGTCCAAGACATTGACAGTGAGTGCTTGCTTTACAGACCCTTTTCGAACCGCAATAGCATAACATCTCCGAGCCTCGCGTTGATCGCCTCGGAGGTAACCCGTTCCGCCTTCAGCAGGAAATTTCATCATTAGGTGATAAGTAGACACGACCGCCCGCATTGCATTGAGGGAGGGCCTGCCCATGATCACGTTATGCACTGATGGTACGTTGACGACAAGGAAGTCCACCATCAGGGTGACTTGATGTCGCCCTTCTCCCGCAGATCACCGGGAGGGAAATAGCCCCGTCGGAGATTACTTTTCTCCCGGCAAATCCGTGTAAGGGGTCTTCACAGTCCGAGACGAGGCCGTGGAATCCCCATCCTCTCGAAGGCTTCGGATAAATCACGTCGGCCGAGCTTCCCAGGTATCAACGAGAATCCCGTACACCTTATGATTAGCTATGGTCATAGTGACTACCAAGGCGTCATCATGTGGGTGTTGGATTCCTCGAGCGTCCTCTTCCGTGAAGGTGAGGCTACAGGGACTGACCCGTGGTTCTTTGTTAGGCCGCTCGGTAAGGTTGACGTAGTGTTCGGACTCCTTCGAGAATGAGCTTTTCGGGCTCTGTTTGAGTCTCCTCCGCCCGATGTACCTCCGAAGATGGTGCGAATCTCCACAGTGTTCTTCGGTTGGATTTTTGGAGCGTTCTCGTACTCGCTCTTCTTTCCGAGCAGCTTTTTCTTGTTTGGTGTACCGACGTAAATGCCCCTTCCTAATAAGGGATTCAATTTCATCCTTGAGATCTACACATTCACCGGTATTGTGGCCATGATCCCGATGAAAACGACAATACTTGCGCTTGTCGCGGAGTTCGGGTCCGCTCTCTCATACGGTGGCCGGCTGAGGAGTTTTTCGCCTCGGATATCCAATAAGATCCGCTTCGGTCGTAGTGTTGAGAGGTGTGTAGGAACGGAATCTCCCTTCTGGCTTTCTGTTCGGTCGGCGACCCCGAGAAGAATGATCATCCGAATTTTTCTTTGGAGCTTGGGGCTCCTCGTTCCTTGGCCTCTTCCCTTTCTCATTCTCGCTTCGGTTACTTGAATACTCTTGCGGGTAGCAGAGAACTCCTCGGCATGGACGTATTTTTGGGCTCTAGTAATGAGCTCGCTAACGTCTTTGCCGGGTTCTTCCCTATAGAGAAGGCAAACCTTCCTTCCCTCAAGCCACTTTGCATCCGCGGCGAGTGCCATCTTGTCGTCGTAGTCTTCCACCCGTAACGCCTCCTCGTTGAATCGGGCAATGTAATCCTTTAAGGATTCTTTTGGCCCTTGTTTGATGGTAAGCAGTGGGTATTGGGTTTTCGGCTTCTCTTACCGCTTATAAACCGGGTAAGGAATGACCGAGACAACTCTTCGAATGAACTTATGGATCCAGGCTTGAGCCGACGATACCAACTCCGAGCGGATCCACCAGAGTGATAGAGAATCCTCTCGCACATCATTGCATCGGTCCGCGGTCAGATCTCGCATCCACGATCGATAAGCTTCCACATGTTCGATGGGTCGCCGGACCGGTGAGTATTGTATGACAGTGAATCCGAATCTCGAGGCATCACTTCGTTCATGATTTCGCGTGAACGGAGGCTTGGTTTCTTCCATCATGGCTTGGCTTGAACGGCACGGGATTGATGATGGTCGCTGTTTCGTAGCATCGGGACTTGATTATTCAGTCCGCAAATCGTGCCTCCCGTGGATCTCTATTTTCCGCCACTTCTTCCCGAGTGTTCTCCTACTGGGGATCCTCCTTTCCTTCTCCTTTCCAGGGTGTGACGAAGGTCAGTCGGAGCCAAAGCCGAGGCGGCTGGGACATCCGTCGAGACTCTAGCCGTCACATTCCTGGTGGGAACTCGGGGAAGGTTTTGAGCCGACATTGGTGCTCGGTTAGAAGGTTGCGGAGATGGCCCGCGCCTCGGGCTTCTTGTCACTGAATGGGCCTGAACGGTTGGTCCAACTTCTTCTGGTACCGGACTCCTCCGCTCAGGTTGTTGTTGTTGTTGTTCACGTTCTGCCTCATTCGGCCGCAACTCATCGCGCAAGGCCTGCACCTCGCCTTGTAAAGCGCGGTATTTGTTGGAACGATTGCGAGAACGTTGAGAAGGGCCCGGAGCGGACTCCGCATGAAGTAATGATGAGGAGCGGGTCTCACTCCGGTTCCACCGCCACAGCTTTCTTCTTCCCTCTAGCCATCGCTATTTAGAATAGGAAACTGACTTTTTGTATAAATTTCCCACAGACGGCGCCAAAAATGTTGAGGTCAAAATCTGGTTAACCCTCCTCCGTACTTCGAGCAGGCGTCCAACTAGGAATCCTGCAAAGACAACAGAAGCAATGGAGACCCTGGCTAAGCCGGGGGACCCTCCGATGCCTAAGTCAGGACAACAGAATCTGGGTCTATGTTTGAAAGATGGAGGAGAGTCTCAGATGTTGCGTACCTGTTCTTGTGGAGTGATGTAATATTTATACCTTTTCATCGTTCGGTCTGCGTCCGATAATCTCGGCACGATCAGGGGGGTTCGCATATCGTGAAGATACCGGCCAGAATCTGGAGATCATGTCCTGCGACGTGTGTATCTGCGTACGAGATAATAGCGCATATCTATACATGGCAGTTTCTCCCCTTAACGCGCGGGACCTTTATTCTCGGAAACAATTCGGCTCGGTCACGAAGAGGGTGACGATACTAATCCGAGCTGATGATTGGTCATATCAGTCCGAGCCGAGTTCTTATTCGGTGCGTAGGCGATGCCGCTGGTCCTTTCATGATGGACGCCTGCTCGGGGCCGGTCGCATAACTCGAATATTTCCTCTGATGGTTCTCGGACGGAAGGTGATCAAGGATTGAGGATTTCATCCATCTAAATCCACCTTCCTGTTACTATGACGAGGCTCGGACTCCGCTCGGAATGGCGGATAGTTGATCCTTCTGATTGTAATCGTCTCGGATCGTCCCATAACATCTACCATAGGCAAGAGCCTGGCTGGCTTGAACAGAGACTCAAACCCAACCTGCCAACCTGGCTCCAAGAGCTGTAGGGAAGGTGAACACAAGTTGCAGCCTACATGTGTTAACAGCCCATTGGACCAATCCCTCAAAAGGCCATTTAAGCCTTAAACACAGTTTTCAATTCAAATGGCAGTTGATCTTGTGTGTTTGGATGCACTTTGTAAATCCATCTCATCTCTTTACTCGGCAAAATAGGCACTAAATCACGACTCCTATAAAAACCAATCAAAGTCAACTCACAAGGCAGGTTTGAAACCTCTATTTTCGGGCACTTTGAGTAAGTTTATCTAAACGGGCTCTAAAAGTATAGATTAAGCAAAATCCCATTTGGTATACCATGAAATTGTAATGAATGAACCAAATTCACAATCCTTCTCAGTCATTTGTATGCATATATAATTAGAATGTCCCGTGTAAAGGAATATATGAATAAAGGGTATGGATAAAACATATGCGTCAATGTGATGCCTACATGTGTAGTGGATTTCAAAATCCATATCAATCTCATGTGACCAAGTACAATTCCATACCTAATTCCAACTCTTGCTATCTCTTCTAAATGTTAGATGAAATTTGCACGGGCCCAATGCAATTCCATCTTACTTAATGCCATTTAATACCATGCGCCAAACACCCATTAAATGAATTGCTGAATTCATTCAAGTGTCACTAAAGGGCCATAATTGCGGGCCACCAGAAAAACGGTGTGGATCAAAAGACAGTTGTCCAAGTGCAAGTTGTTCTGTCCACTTATGGTACGAGCAATCACGAGATTTGAGTTAGACGCAACAGCTATCCATAGTCAAGTCTCACGGCCACACTCAACTTGCCTTCCCCTGTAAACAAAGAGAAATGATCAGGTGCTGCCTTCGATACAGTAAGCCTAACGTGCTACACCTTTCTCCCACAAATTTATTAATTATGAACGAAATCTCATCCATGCAAAAGGTAGGGCCCACCTTAACATGGCCTGAAGTGAAAATCAGGGCAATCCATTCATGAGGTAGGCTAAATCTGTATTGTGGATCAGATCATTGGCCGTTCATTGAATTTTGTTGGTGTGGCTTGTATGATGGTTGGATCTGTCTGATTTTCGTGTCAAGTTAAATTCATAGTGGTGCCGATTTTTCACACGGTCCGGATGTCTAATACATGGGACGTACTGGTGGGGAATATGTGTTTCTGGTCGTTGGATCAGTACCTGATCGTTTCTCCGGAAGAAAAGAGAGATGATAAAACATCACTTGCTGTCTTCTTTCGATCCACCCACCATTTTGAAGCCCACATAATAAAGTAGTGCACAACCACCTTTAAAATGGTGTTACTTTTCTACCTCACGTGTGGGGTACGTGTGTGCCAATCTGGACCGTCCAAATCATGGGCTCCACTGTGGACACAGCATAGCCCAATCTTTCATATTGATCGTGGTAGAGTAGATTAGTATAATCTTGGCATTTGAATTTGGATATGATTGTTTGTTTTGGATAGGATCTTCTGACCCCTTTTTCTTCACCTACTTGAAACTATCTGCATCATCTTCCTTTTGTCGGCTCTTAGGCCTTGAATTTATTTATTATTTTATTATTATTTATTATTCATCAGCTCTTACTGCGGACATGATTATCTTCTTTCCAACTATTTCCCTCAATTCATTTGGGCTAATTTGGAATAAAAACTCGCACCATGGAACTGTTTTTTGGGTTGGTCTTAGTAAGTTGATTTTATCGTATTTCTTTAGGATATGTTGCAAGGGTTGGAATGCTTGTCTTTCTACTGCTCTACTCTAGCTGATTACTATGAGGCCCAAGGCTCGAGCCTAGCATGAATAGGTTACAACAGGTTCGACCCCAAACCCACTACAAATTTAGTTAAGGCTCAGGCCAACGTCTCCTAGCATGTAAATTGATAAAATTCTTAACTTTTTTTTTTTTAAAAAAAAAAAAAAAAAAAAAAAACAGTAAATCCTAATTGATACCTTGATTAGGTGGATTGTGCATAAATGTAGGAATAAACGCCAAGGGCTTGTTTGGCATCTCTACTTTAATTCAATAAAAGCTTTTTAAATAAAATATACTCTAATAAGCTCATTTTGTTCTAAATCTTGTTTTTAATAAGTTTATTTAATGAAATTATTTTTTCAAAACTCAAAACAAAAAACTTTTTAAAATAAACATGTTTGGTAAAACATTCAAATAAGAGTTTTTTTTTTTTTTTTTTTTTTTTTTTTTTTTTTTTTAAAGATATTTGATGTCATTTTTTTAAAATTACAATAATTTTATTATAAGAGTAATCTACATTCTTGTTTTGATAGATCCCACCATATATTCATCATGCCCCAAATGGCAATAAATAAATAAATAATAATAAATGGTTGCAAACTTCGTGTTTTGAAGATATTTGGGCATCTATTATATTGGACGTTGGATGTAGATTGTCCATTATATCAAGTCGACCTTTGATTTGGACTGTCCATTGTGTAGGCCAAACCTTCAAAGTGGGATGTCCATCATGCAAAGCTCGCTGTAGATACAGACCATTCATCATGAGGGGCTAACCTTTGACATAGACCATCCATTATATGGGGCCTACCTTGATGTAGGTCATCCATTAGTTGAGGCCCAACATCATTGATAATTGTCCTTTATGTGAGGTCCTTCAATGTCCACCACCCCTCATGTGGAGCCAACATTTGATGTGTATATCGTGTGGGCCTCGCCTTCGAGGCCCACTTTTGATGTCCACCATCTATCATATAAGGTGCACTTTTTATGTGGATCATCCATCATTTTGAGCCACTTTGGATATGGGTCAGTCTTCATATGAGGCTTTGGATGAGGACCGTTAATTAGGTGGGGCTCACTTGATGTAGATTGTCCATCATTCAAAAGGGGCAACACTTTGATGTGGGCCATCCATCATGTGAGGCCCACTCCATCCATTATATGAAACTTGTTTGATGTGGGCCATCATTACGTGGGCCCCACGTTCAATATGAGTGTCATTCCTCATGTGGAACCACCTTTAATGTCAATCGTCCATCACGTGGACCCACCTTCAATGTCCACTATCCATCATGTGGGTCCCACCTTTAATGTGGACCATCCATTAGGTGGGACCCGCCTTTGATATGAACCATGCATTATATGGGCCTAACTTGATGTGGATCATTCATCATGTCGACCCAACCTTCAATATGGGTCGTTCATCATGTGGACCCATCTTTGATATCAACCTTCCATCATGTGGGTCCCACCTCTGATGTGGATCGTCTATGATGTAGAGTGGGTCGCAAACAGTTTCATGGCCAAGATGGATCAGAAAAGGCCCGGTCGACGACAGAGGTGATCCCGACCGTCGGACCTTAAATTGGGCGTATTTCACAATCCGAAATGAGTTACCTGACATAAAATATATGATTTTGGGGTAGAACGAGCTACTTTAGCCAACCAACCCAGCTATGTAGGGTTACAACGCTTGGAATTGCAAAAAACCCCTGCATCGATGGTCGTTTCCTTGTTTTAATTTCGTTTTTACTATATTTTTACTATAAATAGTAAGTTTTAGTTTGATTATAACTCTTTATCCGTCGGGCTTTAGAAGTTGCGCCCAACGTGAAAAGAGCTTAGAATAATTAGGAGAACGGTTTGGTGAAACCAAATAGGACACTTACTATTTTTGGCCGAAAACCTTGCGCACTAGTAAACATCACAACCGTTTATAAATAGTAAGTTTACTATTTATAGTAAGTCGTGATTTCTAGGAGTTTTAGTTGTAGTTTGATTCTGATTTCTTTCCCATTCCTTGGTACCCCTATTTAAAGGGTTGTGAACTCGTTTTTAGAAATAAATTAATCAGTCTCGAATTTTTTAGAATTTATTTCTATTTTTCTGCTTTCTTTCCTCGTGGATTCAAGAAGTCTCTGTGAGGAGTCCAGAGGAAGCTCCGTGGATTTAGAGTAGTTATCCTCATCACGTTCATCCCTGCGTCTATCTATCAAGTGGGGCCAGCTTGATGTGGATAATTTATTATATGGGGACCACACTTTGATGTGGGCTATCCATCATATGGGGCCCACCTCTGATGTGATCATGCATTATGTGGCCTCGCCTTGATGGGGACCATTCATCACGAGGGGCCTCACCTTCAATATGAGTTGTACATATATCACGTAGGCCTACCTTACAAAGATGGTAAAACAGAAATTACTTTAAAAGTTTATAAACAAACTTATTTTAAAATCTATTAAAAATGTTTATTCGTTTAAGTAAAATAAGTTCTTAAAAAATAAGAACCCTTGAGAGCTTTTTTTACTGGTTTCTAAATATTTAAACAATAAAATTAGAACTTTCTTAAATAGATTATTTTTAAAATAAAATCTTATTTTTTAAGAATAAGTAAAAGTAAATAAATTTTTATTAATAAAGATATCAAAGCCCCTTTTCATTTTTAGAAAAAATGAAAACCGTGTAAATGCAAGATGCTTCTATCATCTAATAGACGAATGGCATGTACATAGGATATAGAACAGTGTACACGTAGACTTCAGCTGAGCCAGGTGAGGCTAAAATGGTCTAACATGTCCACCAGTGTAATTTGGTACAATGGGTGGGACCCACGAGTCAGCTCGTTTTGGGTTGATATACATGTTTTCCACGTGTACCATGAGTATATATCAATGCTTTTCCCGTGATGTCATAATCAGAGGGTATGACTCATACACGTTACATGTGGCGTAGTTGCACGTAATCCAGACTGTCCGTTCAATTGTGTAGGTAGAGAGTAACCCAAAAGTTACACGTGGCAGCTGATGGTTACCATCTGATTTTTCCCATTGAATTTAGATTCACTCGCTATTTTACTTTTAACCGTCCACCTCTTGGCCAGAAATTGGATGGTTGGGAATGCCCCATATCAGTTTAATTTTCGTCTAATGCTTCATCCAAGATGCCCCACAATCTATTAGATCTGAGTGGTCATGTACGACGATAGGCCGCATATTTGAACAGAAGACATTGGTTTTCAATTATCACAAGTGGGGCCCATGGATCGATAATCCAGACCATTGATCTGTGAATTTATTACAGCGAATCAAGCATGCCCCAAAAACCATGTAGAAAATAAGATCCCATCGCCCAATATTAAGGCCTTTTCTAGTTGCATGTGGACCGTTGATGTATCTATCTTCCCAACAGTAATTTATATGTAAACAACAAATGAAAAGGTTAATCTATTCCATCCACGTTTACGGCTGAAACAAACCCATGGCTTTCCCACCCTTGAAAATAACGGTGGTCTTGTTTGGATGAGAAACTTCCAAATAATTTGAAAAAATAAAAATAAAAATAACAGCTTTGATAGTCTGGCAGTTTGCGACAGATGATACGCAGGCATTTACAAATTAAGTACATGGCATGGAAGAAATTTAAATTAAATTGGATAAAAATCTGAAAAATAACCTTAGTTTTTAAAGGCTAGCTATTTTATTTAAATTCCCTTATATTTCATCATAATATCTATGTATCTCAAAATTATAAATAAAAATAAAAACAAATGACGAAAATATCCCTAAAACCTTAATGCCCTGAGTTTTGGTATATACCATGTTGACGTTGTATACTACCTAATGAAGGGACTGGATTTCTCAGACACATGTTCCATAGGCACGGATCTTTGACTTGTATTCCATCCCTTCAAACAAGGTTCTAACAAAAGCGGGCTTGGTCAAATGGTAATGGAAAATTACATTTGCGAAAGAAAATTTGTCATTTGATTGGAAAATGTACGTGGTTCTACCATCAGTCAATGGTATTTTATTAAATGATAGAAAACTTTAAGAAAGATATTATTCTCAATTAAGCGCCATTTGCCTGATGTATCATGAACCAAAAGTTACACTTTTATAAACGTGATCACTGGATTAGTCGACATTTACGAACGGTTAAAATAAAAAATCTGGTTGCCCACGTGCTTATGGTCTACAACCCAGGATGACCACAAAATTCCTTGTAATGCCTGACGTAATCCAATAAAAGTGTGCTGACTGCGTCAAATGTGGTGCCTACATGGATGGGAGATTCATGCACAAAAATCTCCAAATAGATTTGTGGGCCCACCTCACACAGGCAACACATGCACAACACATTTTCACTGGTGTATGAGGGGATTCATTCCTTTTAAACTGAATTACAGGAAATTCATCTAACCCTGAGTTACATGAAATTCACGTCCCAATCCAACTGTTTCAACAAACAAGTATCCACAATATCCAATATCCAAAATATATATATATATATATATATATATATATATATATATATATATATATATATATATATATATATATATATATATAGTCTCCGTCTACTGTGCACAAGGCCACATGGAGCTTAAATGAGAGCTTCCACATGTGCCGTTACATCTCTCTCATCGGCTGAGATTCAGCAGCTGGGAAAAGAGAGAG
The DNA here is from genome assembly GCA_030180095.1 of Magnolia changhungtana. Classification (NCBI taxonomy): domain Eukaryota; kingdom Viridiplantae; phylum Streptophyta; class Magnoliopsida; order Magnoliales; family Magnoliaceae; genus Magnolia; species Magnolia changhungtana. The sequence goes on along the minus strand of JASAUF010000272.1, from coordinate 7,681,432 downwards.
TCTTTTGAAGGACTCCCACCGTGGGGAGAGTGGGGAGAGTGACGCCCACCGTTAAAAGTTCTAAGGGCCACGGCAGTTTTCGTTCAGGTGAATATTTGTGTTTTCCTTCTTTCATGTCTGCTTTAATACATGAACATGTGGGATCTCAAATAAGCATAATGGTGGAACTTCAGAAGGTTTCAACGGTAGACCTTTATTTTCATCACTGTTTTATGTGGTAGGGTCCACCCCAGCCTTGGATCTACCTCGTTCTTCGGACCATGCTCTAAAATGATCTCTCCAAATGTATGGACGGTGTTGATACAACACATACATCATGGTGGGCCCATAGAAGTTGGTGACGTCACTTTAGTAGTTAGCCTGTCAGTAACCAATGAGAAAATGACCACCGTAGACAAACCCTTTTACCCAGCGGTTTCTATGAAAGAATACAAACCTTAGTTACCAATCTAGACTATCACGTGCGGACAGCGACGTTGAGGACGAAACTACCCCTCCTTTTCGCTGCGAAGACGTGCGCCGACGCTCCTCGAACCGAGAGTTGTACGAACGGCTTAAAAGGATTGGGTACTCCCCACGCCACCGGCCAATGGCGGATGGTCGGTGGTGGTCTGGGCCCCACCATGATGTATGCTATTCATCCATGCCGTCCATATATTTTTCCATATCATTTTATGGTATACGACCAAAAATGAGGTATATGCAAATCTCAAGTGTACCACATTACGAAACAGTGTTGAATGAGCGTCGACCATTAAAAACTTTTGGGGGCCTTGTGATGTTCGTGAGAAATCCTCCCCGTCTAAGTTCATTCATAGGTCACAAAGACCTGGATGAAGAAGAAAAACAAATTTCATAATGATCCAAAACTTCTATAACCCCTAAAAGGGTTTCAATGGTAGACGTTCAATTCCCTATTGCCTTTTACAGTGTGGTCTACTTGATAGTTAGATCTATCTTATTTTTAGTCTCAAGCCTGAATACGAGCTCGCCAAATAGATGGACGGTTTGGATATAACACATACCTCATAATAGGACCCACAAAAAGCGGTGGGATTACAACAAAAAAAAAAAAAAAAAAAAAAAAAAAGGTCGATATATCGACAACTAGTCGATATATCGAAAATGGTCCGTGAATCGTCCGGTGAGTTTTCTTCAAAATCTTACAATTTTCGATATATCGACGTACTGTCGATATATCGAAAAAATGCTTTACCTTTAGCTACGGATTATAACCGTAGCCATAGCTGTAGTCTGTGTCCGTCTTTGAAATTTTTTATTTTTTTATTTATTTTTTATTTTTTACATAGAAAAATTTATTCTACCTACAATTTTCTTTAATACATATTTATATAAATAAGTATATATAAGCATATAAAAATTTTTTCCCTCTTTTTTTTTTCATTTATTTCTTTAATCATTTAACAAGAATATCTTCTAAACCAAAATTAGTTACTTGACGTACCACATATGATTTTGGGGTAAGAGAAGCTACTTTAGCCAACCAACCTAGTTATTTTCCAAGATTCCATCAGGTCGATGGTTGAGCGAGGCAACGTAGAAATTGAGCGAGGCAACGTAGAAAACGAGCGAGGGAACCTACGATTTGAGCTAGGCAACCTAGGAATTGAGCGAGGGAAGCTAGAAATTGAGCGAGGCAACGTAGAAATTGAGCGAGGGAAGCTAGAAATTGAACGAGGCAACGTAGAAATTGAGCGAGGGAAGCCAGAAATTGAGCGAGGGAAGGTAGAAATTGAGCTAGGGAAGGTAAAAATTGAGCGAGGGAAGGTAGAAATTGAGCGAGGCAACCTAGAAATTGAGCGAGGGAAGCTCGAAATTGAGCGAGGGAAGGTAGAAATTGAGCGAGGCAAGCTTGAAATTGAGCGAGGGAAGGTAGAAATTGAGCGAGGCAACCTAGAAATTGAGCGAGGGAAGGTACAAATTGAGCGAGGCAACGTAGGAATTGAGCGAGGGAAGGTAGAAATTGAGCAAGGGAACGTAGAAATTGAGCGAGGGAAGCTCGAAATTGAGCGAGGCAACCTAGGAGTTGAGCGAGGGAAGGTAGAAATTGAGCGAGGGAAGGTAGAAATTGAGCGAGGCAATCTCGAAATTGAGCGAGGGAAGGTAGAAATGAGCGAGGAGGTAGGAGCGAGGTAGAAATTGAGCGAGGGAGGCTAGAAATGAGCGAGGAACCTAGAAATTGAGCGAGGCAGGCTCGAAATGAGCGAGGAAGGTAGAAATTGAGCGAGGCAGAAATGAGAGAATTGAGCGAGCGAAGGTAGAAATTGAGCGAGGAACCTAGAAATTGAGCGAGGAAGGTAGAAATTGAGTGAGGCGAAGGTAGAAATTGTAAGAAAGGTGAGAAATTGAGGAGGGAAGGTAGAAATTGAGCGAGGAACGTAGGAATGAGCGAGGAAGGTAGAAATTGAGCGAGGGAAGGTAGAAATTGAGCGAGCGAGGAAAGTAGGAGCGTTGAAATCGCGAGGAAGGTAGAAATTGAGCGAGGGAAACTAGAAATTGAGCGAGGCAATCTAGAAATTGAGCGAGGGAAGCTCGAAATTGAGCGAGGGAAGCTAGAAATTGAGCGAGGCAACCTAGGAGTTGAGCGAGGGAAGGTAGAAATTGAGCGAGGGAAGGTAGAAATTGAGCGAGGCAACCTAGAAATTGAGCGAGGGAAGGTAGAAATTGAGCGAGGCAACCTAGAAATTGAGCGAGGGAAGGTAGAAATTGAGCGAGGCAACGTAGGAATTGAGCGAGGGAAGGTAGAAATTGAGCGAGGGAAGCTAGAAATTGAGCGAGGCAACGTAGGAATTGAGCGAGGGAAGGTAGAAATTGAGCGAGGGAATGTAGAAATTGAGCGAGGGAACCTAGGAGTTGAGCGAGGGAAGGTAGAAATTGAGCGAGGGAAGGTAGAAATTGAGCGAGGGAAGGTAGAAATTGAGCGAGGGAAGCTCGAAATTGAGCGAGGGAAGGTAGAAATTGAGCGAGACAACATAGAAATTGAGCGAGGCAAGCCAGAAATTGAGCGAGGGAAGCTAGAAATTGAGCGAGGCAACATAAGAATTGAGCGAGGGATGCTAGAAATTGAGCGAGGGAAGCTAGAAATTGAGCGAGGCAACGTAGAAATTGAGCGAGGGAAGCTAGAAATTGAGCGAGGAAGGTAAAATTCAAATGAGAAAACCGAGAATTTGAGCGAGGTAACCTAGGAATTGAGGCGAGGTAAGTTAGAAATTTAGCGAGGGAAGCTAGAATTTGACAAGGGAACTTAGAAATTCAGCGATGCAACATAGGATTTGAGCGAGGGAAGCTACAAATTGTGCGAGGGAAGCTAGAAATTGAGCGAGGTAACCTAGGATTTGAGCGAGGGAACGTAAGAATTGTGCGAGGGAACCTATGTTGCCTCGCTCAATTTCTAGCTTCCCTCGCTCAATTTCTAGCTTCCCTCGCTCAATTTCTGGCTTCCCTCGCTCAATTTCTACGTTACCTCGCTCAATTTCTAGCTTCCCTCGCTCAATTCGTACGTTGCCTCGCTCAATTTCTAGCTTCCCTCGCTCAATTTCTAGCTTCCCTCGCTAAATTTCTACGTTGCCTCGCTCAATTTCTGGCTCCTAAACTCGCTTTCTCAGCATCTCCTCGCTCAATTCTACGTTGCCTCACTCATTTCTGCTTCCTCAGCTTCTCAAACTCACTTCCTCGACCTGCTCAATTTCTGGCATTGCCTCGACTCATTTCTGGCTTCCTCGCTCAATTTCTACTTCCTCGCTCAATTTCTGAACTTCCTCGCTCATTTCTAGCTTCCTCGCTCAATTTCTACCTTCCTCAATTCAATTTTACGTTGCCTGCTCACTCAATTTCTACCTTCCTCGCTCAATTTCTAGGGTTGCCTCGCTCATTTCTGGCTTGCCTCGCTTTCAATTTCTCTCGCCGCCTACAACTTTCAGATTTCTACTTCCTAAACCTTTCAGGGCTTCCTCAAACAATTTCTGGCTTCCTCGCTCAATTTCTACCTTCCATCGCTCATTTTACGGGTTGCCTCGCTCAATTTCTACCTTCCTCGCTCAATCAATTTCTAGGTTGCCTCGCTCATTTCTACCTTCCTCGCTCATTTCGAGCTTCCTCGCAATTTCTGGCTTCCTCGCTCAATTTCTACCTTCCTCGCTCAATTTCTAGGTTGCCTCGCTCAATTTCTACCTTCTCTCGCTCAATTTTTGGGTTGCCTCGCTCATTTCGAGCTTCCTCGCTCATTTCTACCTTCCCTCGCTCAATTTCTGCTTCCTGGTCAATTTCTACCTTCCTCGCTCAATTTCTAGGTTGCCTCGCTCAATTTCTACCTTCCCTTGCTTAATTTCTAGCTTGCCTCGCTTAATTTCTAGGTTGCCTCGCTCAATTTCTACCTTCCCTCGCTCAATTTCTTACTTCCCTCGCTCAATTTCTACCTTCCCTCGCTCAATTCCTACGTTGCCTCGCTCAATTTCTACCTTCCCTCGCTTAATTTCTAGGTTCTCTCGTTCAACTCCTAAGTTGCCCTCGCTCAATTTCTACCTTCCCTCGCTCAATTTCTAGGTTGCCTCGCTCAACTCCTAGGTTGCCTCGCTCAATTTCTAGCTTCCCTCGCTCAATTTCTGGTTCCTCCTCATTTCTACCTTCCTCACTCAATTTCTTTACTTTCCTCGCTCAATTTCTACCTTCCCTCACTCAATTTCTACTTTCCCTCGCTCAATTTCTAGGTTGCCTCGCTCAATTTCTACCTTCCCTCACTCAATTTCTAGGTTCACTCGCTCAATTTCTACCTTCCCTCGCTCAATTTCTAGGTTGCCTCGCTCAATTTCTACATTCCCTTGCTCAATTTCTAGGTTGCCTCGCTCAATTTCGAGCTTCCCTCCCTCAATTTCTACATTCCCTCGCTCAACTCCTAGGTTGCCTCGCTCAATTTCTAGCTTCCCTCGCTCAATTTCGAGCTTCCCTCGTTCAATTTCTAGATTGCCTCGCTCAATTTCTAGTTTCCCTCGCTCAATTTCTAGCTTCCCTCGCTCAATTTCTACCTTCCCTCGCTCAATTCCTACGTTGCCTCGCTCAATTTCTACCTTCCCTCGCTTAATTTCTAGCTTCCCTCGCTCAATTTCTACCTTCCCTCGCTCAATTCCTACGTTGCCTCGCTCAATTTCTAGGTTGCCTCGCTCAATTTCTACCTTCCCTCGCTCAATTTCTAGGTTGCCTCGCTCAATTTCTACCTTCCTCGCTCAATTTCTAGGTTGCCTCGCTCAATTTCTAGCTTCCCTCGCTCAATTTCGAGCTTCCCTCGCTCAATTTCTAGGTTGCCTCGCTCAATTTCTACCTTCCCTCGCTCAATTTCGAGCTTCCCTCGCTCAATTTCTAGGTTGCCTCGCTCAATTTCTAGCTTCCCTCGCTCAATTTCTAGGTTGCCTCGCTCAATTTCTACCTTCCCTCGCTCAATTTCTACCTTCCCTCGCTCAACTCCTAGGTTGCCTCGCTCAATTTCGAGCTTCCCTCGCTCAATTTCTACATTCCCTCGCTCAATTTCTACCTTCCCTCGCTCAATTCCTACGTTGCCTCGCTCAATTTCTACCTTCCCTCGCTCAATTTCTACCTTCCCTCGCTCAATTTTTACCTTCCCTGGCTCAATTTCTACCTTCCCTCGCTCAATTTCTAGGTTGCCTCGCTCAATTTCTGGCTTCCCTCGCTCAATTTCTACGTTGCCTCGTTCAATTTCTAGCTTCCCTCGCTCAATTTCTACGTTGCCTCGCTCAATTTCTAGCTTCCCTCGCTCAATTCCTAGGTTGCCTAGCTCAAATCGTAGGTTCCCTCGCTCGTTTTCTACGTTGCCTCGCTCAATTTCTACGTTGCCTCGCTCAACCATCGACCTGATGGAATCTTGGAAAATAACTAGGTTGGTTGGCTAAAGTAGCTTCTCTTACCCCAAAATCATATGTGGTACGTCAAGTAACTAATTTTGGTTTAGAGGATATTCTTATTAAATGATTAAAGAAATAAATGAAAAAAAAGAGGGAAAATTTTTTTATATGCTTATATATACTTATTTATATAAATATGTATTAAAGAAAATTGTAGGTAGAATAAATTTTTCTATGTAAAAAATAAAAAATAAATAAAAATAAATAAAAAATTTCAAAGACGGACATAGACTACAGTTATGGCTACGGTTATAATCCGTAGCTAAAGGTAAAGCACCTTTTTCGATATATCGACAGACAGTCGATATATCGAAAATTGTAAGATTTTTGAAGAAAACTCACTGGACAGTTCTGGACCATTTTCGATATATCGACTAGCTATCGATATATCGACCATTTATTTTTTTTATTTATTTATTATTATTTTTTTTTCTGTTGTAATCCCACCGCTTTTTGTGGGTCCTATTATGAGGTATGTGTTATATCCAAACCGTCCATCTATTTGGCGAGCTCTTATTCAGGCTTGAGACTAAAAATAAGATAGATCTAACTATCAAGTAGACCACACTGTAAAAGGCAATGGGGAATTGAACGTCTACCATTGAAACCCTTTTAGGGGTTATAGAAGTTTTGGATCATTATGAAATTTGTTTTTCTTCTTCATCCAGGTCTTTGTGACCTATGAATGAACTTAGACGGGAGGATTTCTCACGAACATCACAGTGGGCCCCAAAAAGTTTTTAATGGTCGACGCTCATTCAACATTGTTTCTGTAATGTGGTACACTTGAGATTTGCATATACCTCATTTTTGGTCGTATACCATAAAATGATATGGAAAAATATATGGACGGCATGGATGAATAGCATACATCATGGTGGGGCCCACAGACCACCGACCATCCGCCATTGGCTGGTGGCAGGGGGAGTACCCAATCCTTTTAAGCCGTTCGTACAACTCTCAGTTCGAGGAGCGTCAGCGCACGTCTTCGCAGCGAAAAGGAGGGGTAGTTTCGTCCTCAACGTCGCTGTCCGCACGTGATAGTCTAGATTGGTAACTAAGGTTTGTATTCTTTCATAGAAACCGCTGGGTAAAAGGGTTTGTCTACAGTGGTCATTTTCTCGTAACCAATCCCCGTCCTCGCGCACCAATCCGTCCCGGACGCCGATTGCGTCCTACACCCGCCCGGACAGTAGGGCTCTGTGGGGCCTCCGTGGTGTAAGTGTTTTATCCACGCCGTTCATCGCTTTTGTTAGATCATTTTAAGGTATGATCCTTAAAATAAAGCAGGTGCACAGCTGCAGTGGACCACAAAGTGGGGATTGAACGTCCACCTTTAAAAGCTTCTCGGGAGCGGGAGAAGTTTTTTATCCGAACCGTCAATGGGGCCAAAAAAATTTTGGATCGTACAATCCCTTCATCTGCAGCCATGTGTAATGAATCAACAGGTGTTGGGTTGGGATTACACACGTTAGAAAAGAACAGGCATCAGATTAGGTGCGGCCACGGCCATACTTAAACAAGGTGTTGGCCTGACTGTGGGGCCACCTTAATATGTGAATTGTACATCGACACCGTCCAATCTATTTTTCAGCTCATTCTAGGGCTTAGATCTCAAAGTTGAATCAAATTCAAATATCAGGCTAACCATTCCATAGAAAACAATAATGATTGAACTCTCACAATTAACAACTTCTAAGTCAACATTGTAATGTTTATTTGTCATCCAAGCCGTTGATACGTTAAAGTGGACCATAAAAAATAAATATTATATTGATTCAAAGCTTTTTTCACTCACATGAAGTTTTTAATGGCCAATCACCACAAAAATTATCTGGAAAAAAAAAAAACGAATTGCGTAAATATATAATGTATAATCAATGTGGGTCCTATGGTCAGGATTACACTATGTTGTGTAGGGTGGGGCCTCACCTAATCCGCTCTAGAGAAGATAGCCTTTCATATCATAAAACGTCAGTTCCTCTGTTTGGTGACAGTCTGGCCACGTTACCAGAAATAGGAGATGACCTTACCCACGGGGGATTCCAAAGGAACTTCTTGACATGGTAAGTTAGGTGGGGTCTACTGTGATGTTTAAGAAAGATCCACCCCGTTCATCGGTTTTGAAAGATCATTTTAGATGATGGGCCAAAAAATGATATAAATCCAGAGCTAAAGTATGCCGTATGTTAGTAAAACGTGTGTAGGTAAATTCTTACCATTGAAACTTCCCTGGTCCACCATAATGTTTATATCCCATCCATACAGTTCATAATGTCATTCCTACTAAGATGCTCTGTTTCATCATTGAAATAATGGGATTGAGTGTCCGGTAGCTTTGGAATGAAAATGGGAGAAAGAAGATTTTTATATCTTTTTCATCATGCTTACGTAACAATGATGGCAAGTAACGCGTGTAGTATAGGACTGGATCGGTCGGGCTTTTTTAGGGGGCAGCAGGCTATGGCCAGACCCACAATTTCATGCCTATTGACTGCTGCTGAGCCTATTTCAGGCCCAACAGATAAAAAGGGTTTGGAGATGGACATGTTAAGGCCCATTTGTTGCTGTTGTGGGCTAGATTGAGCCTATTCTAAGTCCCGTGTGCAATGCCTAAGCTTAAATTTAACACAGAGAGAGGACTAACCAGCTAAACTTGTATCAAACATGGCTAGAAGTGCAAATGGGTCTGACCCAGCAACTAGTGGGTTCTGAGTCCAACCCATGCAGTGGATTCGATTTACAAAACAGGTTAGGTCTGGGTCCCTGCTGGTCAACCTGGCCTAACACAACCTGGAATCATTTTTTAAACAGGTTGGAGTCGGTCATACAAAAATTGATTAGGCCTAAACCCATGAAAAAGTAGTTAATTAGGCATGTGGGTTTTTTAAGGTTATTGAAGTTTTTTATTGCAATTTTTTTTTTTTTTTCTAAAGGGTGGTTACCCATCCACTGTCTGTGATAATCCAATTGTTGGGGCCATTATTAATAGAGAATATACTAAGAACACACTACCTTAACTACCCTAATCATCTGATTCGATTTTACCCGTTGAATTTGGGCCATCCCCCAATTTTATCTGCACAATCAAAATTGATAGCCATGAGATGATTTGGAACATATTTCTGTGAAACCTCAATTGTAATTGTTAGACCCCACCCATGTAAATGGGTTGGGTCCAAGTTCAGGAAGACTTAGACACAACCAATTAGATTAATGGGATAGCTATTTTTTTACTTGGACCCGACTCAAAGGTAGCTGAATTTTATTGGGTTAGGTTATGGTCGAAAATCTTGATCTGACTCTTAAATGGATCCAATCCAATTGCCTCATTTAAACAATATAATTTCTGAGGTAGAGTAGCTAAATTAGTGCTCTGGAAAACCAATATTTTAGTTGCTTCTCGAGCTATTTTATAATTTCATTATTCATTGACCTAATTAGTTGTGGAATATACTTAACATTATACATTTGTTGTGCTTAGGCATTTTAAGATCAGATGCATCGGCTTGTGGCCGGTGGGCGAAATATGATCTATGAATCTCAATGCCTTGGCCATAACCATATAGGTGTTGGGACGCACCTAAATTATTTCTGATTAATCATTATATGTGAGATGGCTAAATTGGTGTTAGGATAAGACAGTCTCCACCAATGGGCCCGACTTCATGTGGGTGTGCCTTCACATTATCCCACACGAGTGTGTGAGTGCGTCATGAATAGTTCTTTGGCATGAAGCCTTTGATCATTTACACTAGGAGGATCGCTTTCAAGTAGTTAAGTAGAGTTGCCTGTTATGCTTAGACTAGAGATATTTGAGAATATGTGGATGAAGAAATCCTGATTAATACTCCTTTGAATCGTTCTACAAGGCTACCAAGAAGTCATTGAAAGTGAGTATAGTTGGAAGATTTCATCAGGATTGTCGAAGTTCGTCTGCCCCAAACATTAGTGTGTAAGTTGATATTGGAGTTTAAACCATCCACCAAGTGTTTTAAAGGCTTGCTAGAACTTGTGAAGTATTTGATTATTGATTAACAGATTTTCAATCATTAACTTTCCATTTGAACAATTGATTTCTTTTAAACCTTATTTGATGGGGCATTCAATGAACAAAATCTAATAATTCACTACTTGAAGCAGCATGGGATTGCCCAAGAATGATGAACATGGAGAGTGGAGAGATTTAGATGGATAGAATGCATGTATTAATTAAAAAGATAAACAGATTTTCTTCGCCTCCTGAAACTTGTAAAGTGGTAGAACATTATAATGAATGCACCTCCTGAAACCTTATCTCTTCATTTAATATCCTATCCAGATGGAGATTTTTAAGGACTCTAGATCACCCAAGCCCCCTCAGAAGGTTCATTTGAGAGAGAGCAAAAGGAGAGTAAGAAAAGAGAGGGTAAGTGGGGCCTCCCCACCATCTCTCAAACATGTATACACACCCTTGCTTGGGGTATACTCTCGGACAGCTCAAATCTGATCTTGGTCCATACCAAACATCCAAATACAACTCTTCTTCCTCCTACACTTGTGATTAATCAGAAAGAGATTCCTTATATTAGAAAATAGTTAGCAACTATGTCGAACAATTTTCTGTGCACAATTATAATCATGTGATAAATAACTTGTGTTTGTTTCTTAAATATAGCATGTTCACGACGCTGATCCTTAAGATAAATTAAAATCTAGTTTTTGAAAAGTTTTATTATGTTACATTTCATTTAAAAAATAACAATAAAAAATCATAAGGCCAAAGCACATTCCCAGGATCAACGCATGAGCTCAAGCCCAATTTACAAGCTGATGAATGGATTTCAAGACAAACAAACCGCACTGCCCAATAGTCAGCCCAACGTTGGATCATGCATTGCTGGGATAGCCCTATATTGGGCCTCTTGCGAAATTCAAACTTAGGACCAATGCATTTAGATATAGGGCCTTTAAACTCAGTCTGATGCAACAAGACCCGAAGCTAGTGTAGGCCCGACCCAGGAAGCTAAGTAGCAAGAACTTGAGTACAGGCCCATTCCATAAGCAAAGGAACTGGCTTGGTCAAGCCCACACCCACTTCCAAAAGACCGAGCCTCACATTGCTTGGGCTGGGTTGGGCCAACCTACGAACCTTTTGGCCAAGACTGCCATGATTTAGTATTTGGGCCTGCAAGCTCAAGCCCAAATCTGACAACAAGGCTCAAGGCTCGAGTGGAAGCGGGATGTATTCAATCCTCGCTAGGTCTTAGCTGGTAGACAGCCTGAGACTTAATTAGGGGCGCCAATGTGCCTGGCTGCCAATGCCAGACGCATAAGGAAATAGTTCAATATAAGAAATTTTCTTTTGGGTTTCGTCCATCCACAATAATTCCCACCATATAAATGGTTTTGATAATTGAAACATTACCCTATATGGTGTCTTTAAACTACACATGCTACGGAACAGCTCACTAGTTCTAACGGTTTTTATTATTATTATTTTTAACAATGGTGACCCACATGATGATTGGGTTTAACCAATAGGTCGGTCTAGGCACTTTATCATTGGCTTTGATCCAACCCTGGTAGGTATCGAGAGTAGGTTTCAAGTGTGGGCCCACGTAACGATTTAAGCTCTAGCCCTACAGCTGGGCCAAGTTACGTCCTTGCAGGAGCTTTGAGTGGCTACCGTGATGTATGGGTTTTATCCGCACCGTCTGTACATTTTTCCAGATGGGTTAAAAGGATATTCTAGTGTTCCCCTAACAACTCTCAAATCTTTGCCAATGATTCTCTGTCAGGTTTGATTTAAAACAAATCAATCAATTAAGACTCAAAAATAACAATAAAAAACTAATGATTAATCAATCAAGAACTATAAAAGTGTTGTATTTTTTTTTTAAGTACTTGATAAGATATCCACATCACCCATTTTCATTGAATCTAGATTTCAAGTGGGAAAACTCTTTTCGAAAAAAAAAAAAACCAAGGCATAAAGCGAAGGGTAATGCATTATAAAAATAGAAATTATAAGAGATTGAGTGTTGTCGATTTGAACAAGCTAATCTACTTCATAAGCCCGAGTTATGCCCTTAAACCCTTAAAAAAGAATTAAAAAGCCATAATACACCTCTCTCTCATGGTAATCCCCATCACAATCGAAACAAGAAACAAATTATGTTCTTATGCAACTTTGTGCATGCGTTCTATAAGACTGTCAATAGCATCGACAACCCATTAGAGGTCTATCAATGACATCAAACTTACTTTAATAATGTTAAGTAGCAATACTAAAACACTCTAACAACCAATAAAAAATATGTGAATTTTTTCAATAGAATTGAGCATATGTAAATGGCATCGAGTGGTATGTTGATGGCATGAACTAACCCTATTATTAACAAATTAAAGACATCAACAACATTCACACCAATACTAAGTTGGGACTAAAGGTGGAGATATTCCATCCTGACACCAAGTCAATCCCTTTACATGGAATGATCACATGAGTAAATGCCTTCATGATTATGGTCAATACACTAAGATTAATGAATCACAATTCTCTCTTAGCTGATGGTCGTTGTGTTCACTATCAAAAGTATTCAAGATAGATATAAAACTACACAAACTTACAAAGATGATGGGCATATTCCACGCATGAATTAAGACATGAATGAATAAACTATCAAAATATATCCAGTTCAATGTATAAATAATTATAAAAACAACCGAATCATTAGTTTTGCAGCATATCCCTAACACTGGACCGACATATTATAGTCGGAAAAATTTTCTGAACCGAAATTTTAATTAGAACCCTCGAGCTGACTTCGGCCTAACCAAACGACAGCCCTATAATCATAACCAGATCTTGCAGTGGAACTACAATCCATGAGACCCATGCCTGAGGCAATCAAGACCGTTGATCTGGTGGACCATCACCTGGATGGCTATAGCCAAATCATCACGATAATGGGAGGATCCTAGCCATCCAATATTATTAGCGGTCAAACATGACTGGCTGCTATAGTTGCGATCACCTTGATTTTCTGTCTACGGGCCCATCCGCGTTAGGGCCAACAAAGATTTCAAGCACCAAACACGTGACACATGATCGGTGGAGATGTTTTACAGGATCCAGCATCGAACTAAGCTTTTGGGGACGCGGTTTTCCTGCCGAAAGCCCATTTGGCGCCAAGTTCACACGCAAGGATACAGGGTGGGGCGCAATGAGATGTTTGTGAGAAATCTACTCCGTTTGGGAGCTCATTTTAAGACATGTGACCAAAAATGAGGCAGATCAAAAACTTAAGTGGACCACTAGAGAGGAAACGGTGGGGATTGAGTGAGCACCGTTGAAACATTCTTATAACCATAAAAGTTTTGTATTAGGTTATCTTTTCTTGTTTCCACTTCAGTTCCAATGGAATGACCTTATAAACGGTTTGGATGGCATATAAACATTAGGTTGGAGCCCAAGAAGGTTTCAACGGCACTACTTTTTTTTTTACCAATTTTCCCTCTCGTGTGACTCACTTGAGTTTTGGATGCACCTAATATTTAGTCGCACGTCCTAAAATGAGAAAACGGATGAACGGGGTGGATTTCTCACGAACATAACGGTGGCCCCACCCAGCATGCTTACGCAAGAAGTTCCTGCTAAAGGCCTTCCAGGAAATCCGCGTCCAGCTTTTGGGAGCTTCCCCCGATTACGGAGGAAACGGATTGGCTACTCCCCCTGGTGGCCGTGAGAACTGAGAAGCCTCCTTGTCATTTCCATTCCATATTTTCTACGAGTTGGTTGTGATGACTTCCATGCGTGGCTTCATGAGGCCCATATGTCGAGATGATCCGATGATCGAAACCGTTCGTCTTCTCAGTGCTACCTTAAACAAGCTATATTACAGTAAGAAAGGTTCAAGGATGATCCTGATTTTGATTTTTGGAGTACAATGCGAGTTAATTTCTACGTTCATCTACAAATACTGATGGTCCAGATCATCCGTTAAGTACAAGTTTTAACACAATGGCCCACGTAGCATCTAGAACACGGAGATCACTGGTCTACCTTTGCATGTGGGCCCCAGTGGTGCAACAGATATAAGTGACCGTTAGCCGCAACATACGCAAAAGAAACTCATTTTTCATAGACATAATTTCAAAATTCCAAAGAGGGCCAAAGGAAATCTAGGCCTGAGATCACAATCAGAGCGCTGTCATCTGGTGAGCCACCCCATCGGAGCTACCGAAGTTTCATGATAAAGAAATGGTATGCAACGCTTGTCTGGAGCCACATTTTCCATGTAAAAATGCTTGTCTGGCACAACGAAACTCTTTATTGTCCCTTCTCTTCTACTTTTTTTTTTTTAAATTCCAATGCATAGATGTGTGGACTAAAATAAAAGGATAGCTGGAAAATTGGATAACGAAGTATACCATTTTTTAAAGATTGGAAAATGAAGTATATCATTTTTTAAGTCCAACCGGTTGTAATATTAGTTACGGTACACTCAGCAAATAACTTCCAACCTTTCATGTGTTTGCCACATCTAACCCGTCCAATAAGTTGGACCCACCATAAGGATAGTCTAGTGCAAATATTAGCCCCATCCACTCACAAGGTGGACCACACCATAGAAAAAAATACCCATTGATAAAAAGCAAAATACAAGTGTGGTCCACTTGATGAGTGGATATAGCTGATCATGAGGTTCACCTTGTGCTAAAAATCAGCCACATCTACTTATCAAGTGGACCACACTTGTATTTTGCTACTTTATTTTGTTAATATAGTGACCCACCTGGTAAGTACACTAACTTATTTTTGCACTAGCTGATCTTTGGTGATGGGACCAACCTATTGGAAGGGTTGGATATCACATGCACTTAATACGTTGAAAGTTATTCATTGGATAAACTATAACTTGTAACCCAAGGTTCCTCTTTATTTAAATAGGTAATAGTATTGCAAAGAAGCCAAAATTGTCTTATGCTGTCTAAGACCGGTATTAAGGTTAAAACCTGTTATGGGTTGCTGTCATCGGTTTATACATTTTCATATCCATCTAGTTGGACTGTAACCTTTCAATTTGGTGAATGTTTATTCATGCTAGCCCCACCACGTAGGGTGAGCTGGCGAGAATGAATGGTGTTACAAAGATCCAATTTGGCAATAAACCAGCAAGGTAATTAATCATATTTTGAAAAAAGAATTATTATAAAAAAAAAAAAAAGAATTTGGAAGTTTTTGAGAATTTTTCTATTGGAAAATAGAAATGAAATGCTCCTTTTTATCAAGCATGGATGATCCATTAATAAGTTAATAATTTAAGAGTCAATCGATCAGAAATTTTAATTCCCTATTTTATGGATGAATGGTTATTTATTTTTCTAAAAAGTCAGTGAAATTTTTAATGGTAAAATACACACATCCAAAGTTTTGGATGCACCAAAATTTTCATCTTGGACACTTTTCCATGCGTTATTTGTCAAAACAACATGAAATTAGAATGGATCTTTTGCATGTGTATATTGATATATATGAGCCATACATAGATTGATATAGGCACATCATGGTAAACAATGGGGTTTGAATGCTGTCACTGGTCAGATGATGATTACTTTTCTGAACCTGTCCCTCTTACTAAGTCACTCAGATGATGATTACTTTCATTTTACGAATGAGTGATTTTGGATAAGTTATCCAAAGAGGTGATCTTTACCTAGTTTTATTATCAGACCTTCTTTGATCCTAATAAGTGTTCATTTTTATTTGGCATTGATCAAATTTACAATTTCCTCCAAATTAGTATGAACTTTCATGGTGGCCCATGGAAAGTGGACCAAATTTGAACAGACGGTCCAGATGGACAATTCGACCATCCAAGCATCTAAAAAGCACCCAGCAGCGTAAGAACTCCAGTGTACCCAACGTCTACTGGAGACGGCTTTCTTTGCCATAGTCAAGCAAGCATTGTAGGCGCATATTCCCCTCTTTGACCACATGCTGTCAAGGTTGGAAAGGTCGCGTTTTCTCATCTCCTGTCGAAACTTGAATGGGAACGCGAATTTCACCGACCGACCCAAAAAAAAGAAGAGCTCGGGCGGCCACTGTGATGTGTGGATAGAACCGGGATTGCTTAGTAACTCTTGTACGCTATAACGTACCGATCGAGTAAGCTCTATGGGTACCACAACGATGTGTCTTACCCACACGCTCCATCCGTTTTACCATCTTATTTGTAGGGCATGAGGCAAAAATTAAATTATTATTACTTTTTTTTTGCCAATTTGCAAGTCTCTCTTAGCTTGCTACCCAGTTATTACCTCTATTATCAATGATATTATAAAATCCCTGGCCTATCAAATAACTTTGCAGTCATATATATATATATATATATATATATATATATATATATATATATATATATATATATATATATATATATATATATATATATATATATATATAAAATATAAAAGAAGAAAACTAACATAAAACTATAAGCTGAAAAACTCAAAGCATGACCAATTTAAAAATACCTGTGCCTTTTATTAAAAATGACTTCTTATTTCTTAATCTTATTTGTACCCGAACACTTGGAAGAAAATTTTTCTAGCTAACTATTTTCTAATTTAATTAAACTAGAGTATTTTTACTAAGTATGCTGATTAAATTAGGATTTGACAATAATTCCCAATAAGATTGTTGTATAGAGACTAATGGAGTGAGTAGCTCCTCATTTGAGGATGCAGAACAAATACCTATCAGTGTATATGGAACATGTTTAAGAGATTCATGCCACTCATGAGATATGGTGTACATTCAATGGACCAAAAGAAACAGCAGCATCGATCCACTAATCAGACAAATCAAATTTGTATGACAAAAAAATGGGAGATTAGGAAAACATCCATATATAAAAATTTATTATACATGTACGGCTGGTTCAACAATTAGGAAATCATCCATGTATAAAAAGTTAGTACACATATATGGTTAATTAGTTGGACAATTAGGAAAACATCCATGTATGAAAATTCATTATAAATGTATGGCTAGTTCAACCATTTTAATGCTTTCGAGTTTTGGTATATGACATAGTTTCTGGTGTGCCCTAACGAGGAATGCTCCCTTCTCTAACATGTATTATATGCACATATGTTTTTCATGTATTCTACTCCCTCACACAAGCGGCCACTTGCTAAATCATGGACTTTGCTAGGTGCGGAGAGTATGGTTCATTTTTCTGATGTCAACATGTCATTATATACTTTGAGAATGACTTATATTGTCTTGATTTTTTATTATGGTAGGTTCATAGCGGACGCTAGTGATGAATGGTTCAAATCCCTGACATTTCTATGTGTACGCACTGATATCTAACACAATCTTTTCCCTCACTTGACGAGGTTGCTCCTCAATCAGGACCCTTTGCCAAAAAGGGCTGGGCAACTATCTAATGAATGTATGTCATGATGCTGCAATAACAAACATTCTCACTCGGTGAATATGGGCTTGATGAGTGCATTTGTGTTGAGGAACTGCAAAAGCAAACCTCAAATTCAGATCACACGATGATAAGAAGATGCAGACAAAGCATAGATAAGTATACACAAATTTTACTTGAAAAAACACTTATGAAAAAAAACCACGGCACAAAGTGGCTAGCAATCACTATGAAAGAAAAAAAAATGCAGGAAATGGAGGCATTTACAATTATGAAAATCTTCATTTTCTCCTCTCCAAACTTTAGAAACAACTTAGCCCCAATTAGAATTCTATAATCCTGTAGTACACTTATATATAATATTACATCTAGAATAAAAAATAAAGTCTGCACAATTTACGCAAAATTAATTGGGCACGTCGTTGATCTTAAGCATCGATCAATTGACATTAATCAAGTAATCCGCAATCGATCAAGCTCCCAACATGACCTAAATTGTCCATAGAGAAAATTGTACAAAAATGGGGTTTCTCGATCGAGCCAGGGGTTCAATTGATTGAACTCACCTGATCCAGATAGATAGAAGACATCCTGACAACAATCTCCACAATGGCTTCAATCATCATGAACCATGGCTATAAGCACTATCTCTAATCCCCTCCATCACCATCGTCGCATTTCTTGTACACTTTATCTTAATCAAACCTTTGCCTGACCTAGAGAAGTCGAATATAATTGAAACTTTTATACGAGAACCACCTTAGTAAGCATATTCGTCGAGTAATAATGCTTTTCTTAAGTACGAGTTGGATAAAATGATGATGAACATCAATATGCTTATGCAAGAATGATAAACCGAATTGTCTGCCAAATTATACTTTCTTTGAATGCTTTTGTCATTGCCATATACTCAACTTTGGTTGTGTAAAGAACAATCACAGACTAAAGCTTCGACATCCAACCGATCGCTCTACCTGCTAGCACAAATGAGTAACTGGAAGTTGACATTTTATTATTCACATTTCCTATGTGGTCTGATTTCACATAGCGTACTAATTTTTCCAACGATTTCTCAAATGAGAAGACAGTCTATTGTATCTCGTAGATAATAAAGTAGTCATTTCATTCCCTCTCAATGCAGCTTGCCTAGGTTTGACATGTATCTGCTTACAACACTACTGCATGTAAAATATCTAGGCTTATAGAGACCCATGACATACATCAAATTGTCAATTCTGCTTGAATAAGGCACATAAGAAATAAACTTCTTTTCTTCATCTATGATGAGACATTGCTCTGAAGAAAGTCAAAAGTGAGCAGTGTAGCCTTGTTCATCCTAAACTTCACTAATACCTTCTTAAGTTATTTTGCATAAGATAACTTTAACCCGATTCTCTCCCTATCTTTGTGTAAATCAATGTTGAGAATTCTCTTTGCAGCCCCCAGATTTTTCATTTCAAATGTCCCTATCTTTGTGTAAATCAATGTTGAGAATATACTGAATATTCAATATATTGATATCAAACATGCTATGGTTAATGATAAACATGTCATCAACATATAATACTACTATAATTAATTCTCCATCACTTGGTGCCTTGAAGTAGACACAATGATCATATTCACTTCTGTTAAATCGCTGACTCACCAAGAAAGTATCAAATTTCTTATACAATTGCCCAGGCGACTATTTCAGGCCATACACCGACCTCCTTAACCTGTAAAAACCCTCATTTTCTCCTATTCAAATTCTAAAAACAACTTCGCTCATATTAGAATAGCTTAATCCCGCATTACAACCATATATATATATATATATATATATATATATATATATATATATATATATATATATATAATGTTACACCCGTAATTGAAAACGAAATCCATGCGAGTACACAAAACTACGTGCATCGTCAACCCAAACATCGACCGATCAACGTTGATCGAGGATTAATCCTCGATCGATTAAGCTCCCATGTTTGATCAATTGAATATGGTCTAAATTGTTTAAAAAGTAATTATATAAAAAATGGTGTTTCTCAACCTACCGAGACATGAGTTCGATAGGTCGAACTCTCATATTCGAGCAGATTGAAGACATCCAATTAACAATATCGTCATTTCATACCGTCAGCACATACTATTGACAGATCAAATGGTTCTTTTTATTTTTTATTCCTAAGCATTAGAGGAGCAATACTCAATAATACCGATGGCCAAAAAAGGACATGGTCAGCGTTTCAATTAAAAGAGTCCGACCATCTGATGGCTAGGCTCTCGTTCAATTGTTTCATTTTTAGCAAGTGCCATCAACTACTCGGCCTACCATACGGATGGTGCAAATGCATTAACCACACGACTTTTATTTATAGCCATAACAATGTTCTTCGATTGGACATCTACATGTGGCCAACGCTACAATCCATTCTTCTATTCTGCTCGATTGTGGACAGGGCACACCCCAGAAATCACAGTAGTTGAATGATCCTGGCCACCAATTGAAGGATCTCTACCCATAAACGAGCCTCATCTTAGATGGTGTATAAAAAAAATACTAAATTAATGAAACAAAACTCTCGTATTAAAATATTTCAAGCCTTTGATTCAAAGTTCGTGACCACCGTTCATATTCAAAGGAAAAGAGTCACACATATGTGTGTATTATATGTATATATACGTGTGTAGGCTATCCACCACCCTGGATGTAGCCCATGATATAAACGTTTTGGATCATCCCAACGTATCCTATTGCAATAAGCTCGGATGTATTCCTACAAAACCCATCATAACAAAGGGCCCAGTCCACTCATAAGGTACGCATGCACGTGGAACGCATGCTGGTTACCATTTTTTCTAATC
Organism: Magnolia changhungtana; assembly: GCA_030180095.1. Lineage (NCBI taxonomy): Eukaryota > Viridiplantae > Streptophyta > Magnoliopsida > Magnoliales > Magnoliaceae > Magnolia > Magnolia changhungtana. The sequence goes on along the minus strand of JASAUF010000272.1, from coordinate 7,661,208 downwards.
ATCCATTCCATCAAACGCGTGGGGCCCACCTGATAAATGGGTCAGCAGGATTTTGGAACATTCTCTATTGGGACCACTCTATGAATGTTGCAGAGCTGCGTTTGTTTCTGCAATTAGCTTCCACTCTTTCGGGTATCTTCTTCTGCGGTTTCTTTGGGTGCCGGTCCCGCACCACAGTACCATCCAGGGCCAGGTTCCCGCCGTTGGATCGCACACGTGTCAGAGATCTGGGCCATCCATCAGCTAGTGTACTCTGTGAACATGGCCTGGACTGAAAATAATATCAGTTTGCTGATCAGGCAGATCACATTTGTACGTAAGAAATGTTTGCCAAGCAAAAATGTCCAAAGGTCCAAATTCAAGGTGCATGTGCGGCTTGCTTGATTAGCCTGCTACCCTCGATTTTTGTATATGCCATGCTCACAAGACCCACTACCTCATGAAAGTCCCAGATTAGTTGTACGTGTGCCATCCAACGGTGGGAATTCTAGGAAAAGAACCTCCCCTTTGCAAGGATAGAACTAGAAGGGGGACCCGCCCCTGCAATAAAAGGCTCTGTGGGCCCTACTATAATGTTTCTATGATCTACTCCGTCCATCATTTGTGCCTGCTCATTTTAGTGCCCCAGACCAAAATCCAAATTGATCTAAAACTCAGGTGGGCCACACCAAAGGGAAAATTGGGCCCTAATATTGAAATCTCCCTGAGGCCCATCATGATGTTTATATGACATCCAACCCGTTCATAAGGTGAGTCCCACCAGGATAAAGTGAAAAACAAAAATATCATCCACACCAAAAACTTCGGAGTCCCCTAGAAGGTTTCCATGGCGTAGGAATCCCCATCCCCAATTTTCCCGTGGTGTGGCCCGTTCGAGTTTTTGGATCTCGCTCCTTTTTAATGTAACATCCTAACACGAGCTTCTGCCAATGATGAACGGAGTGGATATCACACAAACATCGCGTTGGGCCCACATAGGTTTTTTGTTGCACGGGAACGTGCGGCCGAGAGAACGGGCCTTTATTTCGAATCTTATGGCCGCGCAGGAAAGACGAACGGCAGAATACGACGATGGAATAGTACTTATAAAAGGGCGGGAGGGTGGTCTCTCCAAGATTTCACACACAATCTCCATCTCTCCTTTCTTTTCTCTTCTTCTCTCCTTTTTATCTTTTTGTTTTCTTCTCCTTTGAAGAGAAAAACAAGGTAAGGAGAAGAGAGAGAGAGCTTTTTATTCTTTGTAATGGAAGGTGTGAATTTAACAAATCCTCCTCTCCCTCCTGGCTTCAGATTCCACCCCACTGATCAAGAGCTAATAATACATTACCTGAAGAAGAAGGTCTCTTCTTCCCAAACCCCGGCATTCTCTATAATCGCAGACGTAGATCTCTACAAATACAGTCCATGGGAACTCCCTGGTTCTTCCCTTCTCCCTATCTTTCTTCCTTCATTCACAGATGAAGTTGATCCAACGGTTACTTTTTAATACCGTACATGCAGCATGTGTATGTGACGATCTGAACCGTTCCTTTGTCATATGAACCCTTGGAATGGATCATATACTGGAATTTAAAATGGCCAAGCTTCGGTGTAAACAAATTCTTAACTTGATTTTCATGATTTTTGTATGATACTTTAAGTGGTTAGGGTTTCTTTAACCCAATAACATGATTTAGCCCTCTGATCACGTGGGGCCCACCTAATAGTGGTCCTACACTTTTATGATGGATGTCTTGAATGAACGTTTTGGATCGTCACAGGCATGCCATATGTACTTTGTAGAATCTCATGCTTGAATGATTAGGCCTGTTGGTGTCCACTCCGAGTGTCCATCTCTTGAGGTGTGGTGGACACCGTTCATCACCACCTTTTATTAACCATCAGATGGTTGTGATTAATAGCATGCATCAGATGTTGATGTACGTTGCATACGTTGCATGATTCCTTCCAGATACATATGTGTGCATGCATGTGTAGCGTTCTAAATTTGAATTTGGCATGGTTGGTAATTCCTCAGGGAAGGCTTTCTTTGGAGAGAGCGAGTGGTTCTTCTTTAGTCCAAGAGATCGTAAGTACCCGAACGGAGCTCGGCCAAATCGATCGGCTGGGACTGGTTACTGGAAAGCTACTGGAACTGATAAACCAATCCTTGCATCATGCGGATCACAGTGCCTAGGCGTGAAGAAAGCTCTGGTGTTCTACAATGGTCGCCCTCCCAAGGGCTTGAAAACAGATTGGGTGATGCACGAATATAGGCTCCTTGAGGGCAGCCCTGGCTCTCAAAGGCTCAAGGGATCCATGAGGGTGAGTCTCATTTCTTGAATTTTCTCCTACGAATGATGGATGTGTAACATATATACCGAAAATCAGTTTGTGTATACACATGGACCAACATGCACACATGCAAGCTGATATGGTGTGGGGAATCTGAGCTTTCCACACTAATCAGGTCTTCTGCCTAAAAAACAAGCCCTTTCACTACTAAGGTTGGCTATAAATTTTCCTTTTCTATCCATCCATTTGTTTCATACACTGGCCCACTTGAGGAGTGACCCACACCTGATTTTTAGGCCAGAAGATTTTAGCAGCGTGGCCCACTAGGTGCGTGGAAGGGTTGAATTTCATGCATGTATATCATATTGGTGCATGAGCTTGGGCCTAGAGAATAAAAAACGTGGACATGGAAAACCCTCATGGGATTATCAGAAAAACAGTGGAATTCAACAATAATTCTGTTATTTGATTTATAACGTAATAATAATTCATGGAAATATTGAAAAGTCAATGGTAAAAGAGTTGAGAGGCATTTCTTAATGACTTGAAAATCTTTTTGGAGACTTCCATATCCAGGTCTTTTTAATGAAAGCTTGGAAATGGAGATAGAAATCATATTTACTATTTTACACGACCGGTGACAAACTCAGTTCTATAGAAATTGAATTCATTTCCATAATGTTCTATCAATCCAAACACCCTTCTTTGGACTTTCTTTTTACTCCTAATATGTTTTTTTTTTTTTTTTTTTTTTTTTTTTTGTTATAGTTGGATGATTGGGTCCTATGCCGAGTTCGTCAAAAGAGCCACATACCAATATTACAAATTGGAGAGAAACATGAAATTTCACTCAATAACTCCCATTTATCAGATATTCAATACATGGAGAAACAAGCCATGAGAAAGAGAAATAATTTATTTGAAGAGAGCGATTACAAAGTGCTAGCTTACCTCATGAGCTCTCAAGAAGGTTTTGGTGCATGTGACAACCTAAATCCAAGCTACTCAAGGCCCACCAAAGCATCAAATCTGGACGTGGGTTCTCAAGGAGTAGGCAGCCTGCAACTACCCAATGTTTCTTCAGTCCAAGTCATGCGGTCATTCTCCTTTGGAGGTTTGGATGAATACATGTTGCCACCGAGTAAGAGACTTAATATGAGTGGGAGCATGGATGAACTATCTCCTACTGAATCCACCTCTATCCCTTCATGTTTCTCCGATTTCATGGTGTAGTTATATATCCGCCTTTTTTTTAGGTCCCTGTGAAGTGAAAATGAAGGGTGATTATCCAATGGGCCATGTATATAGCATATGAAATTTGTATCAATCTTTATTTAAGATAATAACGACCACTGCTATGTGGGGCTGTTTAGAAATTTGTAACAAAGGTGACATGTAGTGGATGTGTAAACATTAGTAATGAGATTGTTTGGGGTATTTAAGCTGATCAAGGAAAGATATGAAATTTCTTTTTTGATAGGTTAGCAGGTTGATCTCAACCCTTGAAATCATATGTTGGGCTTTGATAGGATGCAGTGTCATATGGGAGATAGAAGGTTATTACCTTCCAATCATGCTTTATTGATGATCATAGCTTCTGACTTGTGGACTTGAATATGAGCCATGCTTTACCTTTCAATGTTTTGAATTCTATCTTCATAGAAAATCATCCGTTCAACAAATATGTTTCTTAAGAGACCATCCTGTATCATATAATCCAGAATGGGAGCAAATTCAAATCATCATCTAAGATGTGCAAAACAAGGGTGGAAATCACCCCATGGTAATTGTAGTAAGGTGGGCAATAAATCCTATCAAAACCCATGTAGGCTATTGATGTAGAGCAGGTTACAGACACTTTCGTGGCAAAGATAAACCAAAGAAGGCCCAATTGGGGGTGGAAGTGATCAGAACTGCAAGAACCTTAAAACAGTCGTGTATATCGCAAACTGGAATGAATTTTTTGATATATCATATATGATTCGGGTAGGAGAAACTACTTCAGCCAACCAACCCGCTATGCCAGGTTGCTCGTGCTAGATTTGCGAGATTCCACCATATTGAATGTTAAAGGTCTATTTTATATATTTTCATTTTTACTATAAATAGTAAGTTTTAGTTCGATTATAACTTTTGATCTTTCAAGTTTTAGGAGTCATGCCTAGCATGAAAATGGCTTAGAAAATTTAGGAGAATAATGTAGTTTTAGGGTTTGTTTCTACACTATAATGCATCTTCAACCCAACTATTCATGTTCTGGTTACTACCATATATGGATTATAAAAGTTATCATCTTATAATTATACTTATTAATATATGATCTTAACCATTGATCATTCTTGAATTTGAATATGAGACAATGGAAAAGTTACTTTTCAATGTATGTTCATCTTCATATGGATCCTTACTCTTACTCCGGTGGTGGTAGACTCTCAGGAGTTTCAACACCCGGTCAAGGGTTCGAGTATCTATACGTGGTGAAATCCCACTATGGCGTGAGTGCGTGGGGGCATGTGTGCGTGTGTAAAAAAAAATAATTCTTCATATACAACACCCTACAACACTTGTGTCGCATAGAATACAAAACGTGAATGGTTCAGATTATTATCTCTATCCCTCTCTCCCTCCCTCCCTCCCTCCCTCCTAGCGTTTGCATGCGTAAGCCAATGCATGCATGTATATGTATATCGTGTATATCGTGAGCATGCGTGCCCAGGTGCGCTTCCAGGACCGTTTTGGTCAATTGGACTGCACTTACCAAGTGTTTGATGAAATAACTCAACGAAGTGTCGGCTAGTGACGAGGAATGTATGTATATGAAACAAATATTATTTTTTATTAATTTTGATGTTGCCTGCAAGGTGTTTGATAAAATACCTGTAAACAGTTGCTGTTATTTTACGTACAATAATAAATTGAAAGTGCACTCTTTATGTTTGTAAATATGCGGCATAGGCTCGATCTTGGCTCAAATTGGCACGATCTGCCGATCGAACTAAGCTGAGCTAGCCAATCAAGCTCGAGGATCGAGTGGAGACGAGTTCAAGTTGAGGTTAGCTAGTGGCCAAGCCGAGTTGAGCTGTGCCAAGCTCGACTTGGCTCAACTCGTGTACACCTCTTGGTTTGGCCTGATGATAAAATTTCAGAATTGCCTAACTAGGGCCATGCTGGGCTTGGGCCTTAGCCCTCATGATGTCAGACTGGGCCAGGACCTGACCAAATGTGGTCCGTACGTTGATAACCACAGTCACCTTGCGAACCATTTGAAGTAGACTGACTAACAAAATACCAAGGTCGGTGGCTAGGATCGTCTAATCTCAACTATTTTTTGGGGGCAAGGTCCATCAACAGCGGTCCCCGACGGATAAAGGGTCTGGATACGTTAACCATGGCCCCCGGTTGGAGAAGCTACTGTGGTTATAATCGGGTCGGGTAGCTTAGAAAGTACGCCCTCATTCCCGTGTCGAGACAACCTTCGACTATCTCGTGAAAACTAAAATGACGAAACTGCCCACTACTCTCTTTCCAACCTGCAAATCCAACAAGTGCATCACCGTCATTTAACCGACATTTCCTTCTCCCAAGACGGTGCGGCCCTTACAGTGGGGCCCACCTTGATGTACGTAATGAGTATCCACGCCGTCCATCCGTTTTTCCAGATCATTTTAGGCTCGAGCACAAAAATTAAATATATCAAAATCTCAGATGGACTATATTAGAAGAAACAGTGGGGGTTGAACCTTACACCGTTAAAAAATTCCTAACAATCACGGTAACGTTTATTTACCATCCAACCTGTTGATAATGTCATACAAGCCTGGATGAAGGGAGAAAAAAAAAAGAAAAAAAATAATATTAGCTTGATCCAAAGCTTTTGTGGCCAATAACAAGTTTTTAATAGTGACTCAACACTGTTTCTTACGGTATGGTCCACCTGAGCTTCGATCTGCTTCTTTTTTTGGATCATGCCCTGATATGATAAGGAAAAACCGATGGACGGCGTAGATACATTATACATATATCAAGGTGGGCCCCACGATGAGAGCCGAACCGTCATGGATGAGACCAGGCCGCACGTAATCCGCTCCCGCTAGATCAGACCCTGCTCCCCCCTCTCCCCGTTTCAAAATATTCCCATCGCTTCCAACTCTCTCTTCTCTTTACCCTTCAGAAAACAAAAAAGGAAGAAGAAGAAAAGATGGCGAAAGAGAGATCTGAAACGGAGATGATGCAGATGCTAGGGTGCCTCGAAAGACACAAGCGATTCTTCTACCAAATCCCTCTCACAAAGCCCTCAATCCTCTTCTCCAACCGTCGTCGCTGCAGGTCCCGTCAGGCCCCATCGTCTCATCTACTGTGACGAAAAGGGCAAGTTCCGCATCGACCCCGACGCGGTCGCGGCCCTCCATCTCTTCAAAGGCCCAGTTGGTGTCGTCTCCGTCTCCGTTTGCGGCCACGCCCGCCAGGGTAAGAGCTTCATCTTGAATCAGGTTCTTCTTAATCCTCTCTCGCTCTCTCCCTTCCTCGCTCCGTTTTAGGGTTTTAGTTCCGTTGATTTGAAGAATCAGTCGAATACATCCTTTTCATGCGTTATGGGGAATGTCATTCTCGTAATTCTTTCTATTTGGAAGACTGCTTAGGTGCATGTAATTGTATTTAGCTTTATAGATTCTTGAATCTCTCCATGCATTTACGGGGTTAGGTTGCACGGTTTGCAGGTGTTTTAGCAGTTTTGATATCTTTAATAGGGCGCAATTCCTGATTTGCCAGTTCTGGATAGGAAATTTCAGCTTTATACCAATAAAAACTTCACAATTTTTAATTATTTGAACTTCTGCATGCATGTAATGTCATTGGGTTCTTATATCTGAAGTTATCAGCTTGTTTTTGTTCTTCAATACTAGTGCAACCTGGTTATCGAGTCAATGAGATCTCGACACCTAAATCGCAAATAAATGGAGAAGAGTACACCCGCAAGAATATTTGAGTAGAGAGGGAGAAATAACTTTATTGATATCAAACATTTCTTACAATACTTTAGAAAACGCACAACTGGGAAAATGTGGAAATGCCTACCTTCGACACCACCCTTCCTTTTATATACCTTTTAAAGACAATCCCTATGAATCATTAATGAAAATCTCCTAACTATTAGATTGATTTCAAATCAATCTTAATTAGTTTGAAAGGAATCTCTAATTGATTTAAGATAATAAAAATATCACCAACAAAGATTTGGCCTAAAATAGAAAAAACAAATCTACAAAATACTTCAAAAATCTTCATTCATAACTGACCCCCACCCCCCCCCCCCCCCCCCCCTACAAATAATAATAATAATTGGAAAGAACTCGGCTTCAATGAATTGGATGTTTCATACAAGTAGTAGAGGTCCGGATCCAATTTTTTCAATTCGTCTCCTGTGATCCATTGGCATTCAGATTATGGCTTCATCTTCCATTTCAATGAAAAAAGTTTAAGTGGATTCGCCCAAAATTAAATGCCAAACTTAGTTTTAGCGGTTAGGACCTAGCTGTGTTGCACTCCCAACCGCACTTGTTTATTTGTTTTTTTTTTTCTTTTCTTTTTAGAATGGCAAAACATATAACTCTCCATGTCTGTGGCATCAAGCTCACAACTGTAGACATTATTAAGTATAGGAGAAACCATAGAAATTTAAAAGAACTTCAATTTTTCAACAGGTGGAAGTGGAACCACACAACTGTAGACATTATTAAGTACACATATTTTGTAGTTTATCTTGCAATTTCCAAAACCCCAAGCTTCCTACTGCTGTTGGACCTTGATAACAGCAAGTTGAATATCAGAAAGGAATGTGTTTCGGACTTCAAGTAGATGCATATATTTTTTGGGCTTAGCATAGTCTTCTGGCAACTCTGCTATTGCAGAGTGTTGAAGAAGCTGAATGTTAGAGTGCATATGAGTCTGTGACTGATGTTTATATGGCTTCTTTTGACCGCATAAAGCATCCTGAGGAGGTAAGTATAGTTTATGTTAGTGTAGAAAATTTGTACAGCTTGGTTGTCATCTGTTGTTCACTAAAGTTCTATGTTGTAGGGTGTTCTAAGAGAGGAACACAAAGGAACAGTACAAAAAACACTTGCTGCATTTAATGCCAGTGCTGTTAGAGTTGGCTCAGCACAACAAAAGTATGAAAAGCTTATGCAGCAATTTTTCAAAAAGGCATTTGAGGTGATTGTTGAATTCATTTCTGGAGTATCTTCTCTTCGTTTTGATGAATGGCTAATCCATGATACTGGGAATTGGAGTAGATAATAGATATATTACATTGCTGATTCTTTTTATGCAAACCATGTTATGAATAGGTCTTCTAGAAAATTACAAATTGTCAAGCTGAAAGAATGTATTGCTTTACTCATATAATTCCAAGTAGATCAAGGACCCTCTTCCAAATTCCTGCAGAATCCACAATGGGTGAATAGATGCTTAATTGATTCCTCCCCACACAGAAGAGGCACTCATTTGTGATCATTGTCTTCCTTTCTGGAGTAGGTTGATATTAAGCAGTTTCCTTTTTGCAGCTACCAGCCTAAAACACCAATTTTGGCTTTCCTGGAAATTGCCAAATATGTCCCACTTGGTTAGCCGTGCCTCCTCTTCCACTTTGTTTCAAATACATGATAAAAAAAACTAGACCAAGAAAGATCTATTTCAAAGAAAATTCCAATGCCACTTGTCACTCTGCCCCATGCACAAAGAGCAAAGTTGTAACTTCTCTTGAAGGCTAACAAAATCTGCTATTTCCTTTTCTGATGTACTTTAAAAGAAATATAATATATTAATGTAGCCAAAAACCAGATTCACAAAAGTGATGTTAGTTCTCTCAATATTTGATGTTAACTGGTTATACTCCAAGCTTTTGTATATTGTACATTTATTGTAATTCTCCGAGAGAGGGATCTGGTGATTCATTATTATTGGTTAGATGATTCTTGACTGAAACCATGTGACCTTGTACATTCTGTTTCTTTTTTGTTTCCCTTTTTTCATGGGTTTTTCATTTTCCTGTCTCTTGTAATGATTCTTTTGTTATCAGTAATCACTCCTGTGAAAACTGTAATGACTGGAGTTGCAGCTGTGAACTTGAAGAACTAATGTCAGATTAGGGGCTTCATTTGCTTAGCAAACAATCTGAGTTCTGTCTAAGTAGAAAATAGGCGAGGTTAGGTGCAAAAGAGCATTCTGGTTTTGTAGTTGTTGGAGACTCCAATGTCATAAGTGAGCTAGTGAGGGTCATTCTGAATCGTGGAAGCTCATACATTTTATTTTATTTTAATGAAATTCAGCTCATTGTTTTGAGGTTAAACATTTCATTTGCCATGTTGGTACTTGGTAGAAATGGGGACATTTCATCAATGGATCACATCTATTTATCCAATCGTCTATCTAACCATCAAACCTAACATCCAAACATCCATCGATATTTCATAATAACAACAACGCACAATACTTCTCTGAGAAATCATTGACAACTAGAAAGGAAACCAAAGACTGGTCTTGATATCGACCATGTTGCGATGATGATAATATTGTGATAAGATCAATATTATCATATTCATCAACTAAATACAACCATGCGCCCATAAAAAAAATTTGAAATGATTTTTTTCTTCTAATGAACAGATTTTTTGTGATATCGATACGTTAACGATATTAGCGAAATATCACCAATACACTTGTGATACAAGCGACATCTAGAATTTACATAGTCGTAAATATCGGCAATACATTAGTGATAGTTAACAATACATCACCGATATCTGAAATTTCTGAGATTACCAGTATTATCAGTATTGCCGCACTAGAGATACAGATAACATGGGGGATATTTTGATAATATTGGTGATACTCCGAACAATGCATATGCCAAGGTGGGTATTATGGTTGGTGGTTCTAAAACTTGCTGAGTCGGTTTGAAAATCAACTGAGCCAACTCTGCTTTGCTACTCACTCTGATTCAAATTGAATCACCCAAATTGAGATTTAAAGAGAATCTAGAACCCTCGACCTCAGCAATGTGTTTGGACGTATTGAATCAGTGTGCTGTCTAGTGACCTAGTGTTAAAATCTCATCATATTTTTTTCATGCTTATTATAGCTATTTTAATTATCTATTACTAATCATGGATTTTTTTTATTTTTATTTTTAATTTATGAATTATTAAAAAATAAGTCCAGTCAAGTCTGTGAGTGAGAACCTGACCCGGCAGAACATCTTTCTTTCTTTATTTCTTATTGGTTGGTATACCCTCACAGCTTGTAGTAGATGGGCAAAATGCCCATCCATTTCATGGAAAAATCTGAACCGTAGTGCTCTTTATTCCCAAAATGCCCCAGCCAATTTATTGCCAATGTGTAACCTGTCTCTCAAAACACCCTTGCCATTTAAGCTATTGTAACTGTTATTCCTGAAATGCCTTTACCCCAACATATTGAAAAATTTGTAACGTTATACATGCATTGCAATTGACTTTGGGCCCTAAATATAAAATGTACACACACACACACACACACACAAGGACCTCATAGAAAGTTCCAAAAGAAGAAATTAAAACAAGAAAAAAAAACTTTAACAAATCAAATATTACAAATGAACACTTCCGGAAGCGCATATTTTCAAACAGTCCAAACATTTCTTTGCGGGTTGCCGCTGCAGAAGACTATCCGCTGCTACGGATAGTGACGTAAACAACGGCAAACAATACCAAAAAAAGCGGACGATCGATATGTGGGTCGTTTCCTGGACCATCAACTCCCACTCTTTCTTCATTGCCATCTTGCGGACCGTCGCCATCATTTTCAGTTGGTGATATTGGTGCACCTACACATGTGTTGCTATCCACCGGCGTACGAGTAGCTGATGCACGAACAAACCGACTTCCGTCTGTTTCGTCCACTGCTCTAGCGATGGTGGAGGTCTGAATAATGCTGTAAACAACGCATAATCTATGTTAACAATCTGATTGTAACATATGTAAATCAATCATGGAATTTTCATTTCTTCTATCATACGAATACTTGTTCAAAGTTTCATCCTACCGCGTATTTATTCCATGCAAGCGTGGCATCTTCATATACGGTGAATGACTTATGTAAGCATCCACTGAATTCATGAACTTGAGCTTTGCACTCCTCCCATGACTCGTATATACCGGGCGTTCTGCCCACAAACACTACGTAAAACTTCCTCTTCATTTTCACTGCTTTCTCTGTAATTGGTAGACATACAAATTCTCAGTCCACATATTGAGTGATGAACTTATAAAAAATTAAATGGAGAATGATAATGCTGGCTGTGTGAAAGTATGGATGTTACATCATGAACTTCAGAAGTTTATCATTAGATAAATAGATTCAACTACCTCTGTTTCACTTACATTATGTCAATAAAACCTATCATGCAAAAATCCATACATGAGCCTATCAGTAAAGCTGGGAATGAAGAAGGTTAATATCAACCACAACATGTCCCGTAACATCCACATCTGTGTCAGAAATGTAGCATGACAGGTATAAAGCATGACAAAAATGTAACAATTACAGGCTGAAACCGACAAAATTACAATGTGGTGAGGTTAATGGTTATAAGACCATTGCGTAAATGCAACATATCCACCAGCCAGCATTAAAATCCACACCATCCACCTGCATAATAATCGATGATCTTCAGCATTAAACAAATCAAGAGACGGATATCTACAACCAACCATTATTTGAAACCTACCACTATCCACCAGTTCAGGTCAGGGCTCAACCCATCCAACTGCATAAAAATCTACCCCTACAGTACTGACCAGTATTTCAGATCAATCTACTGACTGAGCAGAGATGGATATCGTCTTTATTATTGCTGGTGGAAACAGCAACAGAAATCATCCCACAGTATTATAGGTAATACTACCCAGTAGTTGAGGTCAGCTGTGAACCCATCCACCTGCATTGAAATCCACATCCTACAGTAGTGAACAGTATTTCAGATAAAGTTACTATATGTGCTACATGTGCAACCAAGAATACTTACATATGTGGATGTGAAGTTATGAAAGGAATTTGACAACTGACAACCCAAAAATAGACCAGCAGAAGATTATGAATCACAATCCCAAATCACAAATATCTAACTTCACGCGATACCTGTAAAAATGTATCCAAAAAGCAAGGCTCAACCAGTTACACTCAGAAATCCATCATCATTTAACTCCAGCAGAAATTACTACTGAGTAAGGCTACCTGTGAGACAAGTCTGATTCTCAACCACTTACACTCGTAAATACTCCAACATCTACTCCAAAGAAGAGATAATGTTTGAATGAGAACACACAGAGGCAATTAGCATTCTCAACCGCCATACACACGAGATAATAGTCCAACAACATTTTACTCCAAAGGTTATCACTGAGTGAAGACAATGATGACGAAATTTCATTCTCAACCAGTTCTGAAAGAAGAAATCCCCGACATCTTAACGCACCACATTTAACATCGGAATCATGACAACTATGAGACGAAGAGTGTTAAGAATCACTGAAGGGCAGAGTTCCTCCAGCATAATCAATCAGCAGAAAAGACTACTGAATAATAGAAACAACCCCCAGATATAATCTCAAACAGAATATCGCATAGTAGTTAAAGTCATAACCTGCAACAAAAAGTAGCATTGCAGTTTAAACTATAGCAGTCCAAGACATTAAACATTGTGATTACTGCTCCAGCAGCAATCATATAATCCACAGCGTTGCCAGGAAGTCAACCCGAACGCACCCCACAAACAGTCTATGTTTAGAAACAGTATCCACCCCATAAACCAAGAGGAAAAAGAGAAAAACAAGTTAAAACCACATAATAGTCAGCATAGAAAAGAAAATGGCCATTTTCAGTTTGCGTTACTACGAGGAAGGATTACTTTATCTATCCATTCCTTCCGTCGTTCATGTCCCAGCTTAATAAAAAAACCTGCACTGATTAAAGCAGCCCGAATTTGATTTTTACTGGAAAGACCATCCACCTCCTCAAGGATACCCAATAGACGTTGCACACGCGACATACTTTTCCCCTGCGCCATTGTAATGGTCAGGTTGTTCACGGCTTCTGCGACCTCCCCCATCCTGTCCCCAATCTGCTCACTCGGTCTACTCTTCCTACGGCTAAATTCACTCCCCTCAGCGTGACTATGACGAGAACATGAGGTGGCTTCCATTGGGCTTTTCTGTGTTCGCTTTGCCCGATTCACTGAACCCTCACCACTGTGAAATCGGGGAGTTGCCTTCCGGTCATCCTCATCTGAGGATAAGAGACGCACAGTCTGGCAGGGCTCCTCCTCCGATTCATTATCGGAGTTCAGTTCGTCACGGTCGCGCCTTCTACCGGATATGGGAGAAGAATATGCCGTACTCGCAAACTAGCCATGGGCAATATCATTGCCAAACATGAAGGCGAGATCGTCCCATCTGTCCACATGTTTGCCTCGAACCCGTTCCGCATAGGGGTGGGTCTGTTCAGACAAGGAGAATATGTTATAATCCATTATTAGAAATCAGTTCTTTACAATATATTACGTAAACCAATAATCAGAAACATATCGCAATATATTATTCTCATACATCCTCGGTAGCTATCACCATCTTCTGGGAGTCGTCCCATCCGAAGCCTGAGGCATTGAGCATGTCTTTTATTGCCCAATATAGCTTTTTCAAGGTCCGAAGCCGGTTCGAAATATGTCGGTTCTCTAACAGTATCCCACAAGCATCGTAGATCTCTTTAATGGTGGCTTTATAAGCTTCGGGTTTGAACCCGACGTCACTCTTAAGACCCAGATTCACCTGTTCGACTAACGCATCAACTAGTGCGTTGTCCATACTATCTGTCCATTGAATTCGACTTACCCTACTTGAGCCTCCTACACTACGCTTCGGTTGAGGGACATTTCTTGGAGATGGGCGGGTCTTTGCGGGAGTTTGCTTCTTTTTTGAAGTGCCACTTTTTTCTGCAGGTGAGGTTGGGCACTGGGTGGACAGAAGAACCCTCTTACTAAGTGATGATTCCACATCTTTCTTCTTTGTGTCCTTCAATGTGCTTCGCAAAAAATTCATGAAACCTACAAGCAGAAATTATTAATAGAAAATGACAGGTAAAGCCAATGGATGGACGACTATATCAGTCATATATATACATGAATGACATTCATCAGAAACAAATATGATAAGTATCAAGAAATTTATCAAAATATAAGTTAACTTATTCCTGCTTTCAACGTAGCAAATAATTACAAAAACCAGGCAAGTCTAAGTACGCTGTCTTGTGCGTGGAAGATTATCATTCCACATTCGTTCAGCTATCTCGTCTCTTTTACGTGTCCAATCATCACGTGCACGATCCGTCACCCGAGCTAACGCTTATCCTTCTTCCCCCGTAGTTACCTCTACAGCGGAGGGTGAAACATCCATTGTACTGTCTCCACTGTCCTCAACTTCCTCAATCAGTCCATCATCACCGACAACACGGAGGAAATTATGAAGGACACAGCAAGCTATAACAATTTTCACTTGCGTTTTAAACTTAACTTAAGGAGCAGTACGTAGAATAGGAAAGCGGCCTTTTACATGGCGATAATTGAACAGTTCCTTTTTATTGGCAGGCTTCCTTCCCGTACGAAACTCGTTCAGATGATACCGCACACCTCGATATGGTGCCATAAATCCGGGCGTATGTGCATATCCGGCATCAACAACATAATATTTTCCTACACATTACAAGATATAGTTCAGTTGAATTACATACATAAACAGTTATAATGCAAACAATCACCCCCTTTCACCAATTACCGTGTGGGATAAGGAAACAATCAGGCCGACGGGTTA
Organism: Magnolia changhungtana; assembly: GCA_030180095.1. Taxonomy (NCBI): domain Eukaryota; kingdom Viridiplantae; phylum Streptophyta; class Magnoliopsida; order Magnoliales; family Magnoliaceae; genus Magnolia; species Magnolia changhungtana. The sequence continues at coordinate 7,646,035 of JASAUF010000272.1, read as the reverse complement.
GTGCATTTTGTAGCACATGAGCATCAGATGCGGATCCATCCTAACTAGCAAGTACATATACAAATTTCATATCAAACGTACATGCGGCCAAAACATTTTGTGACAAAAATCCTTTCCTATTTCGGAATGTTGAGCTTGATTCTTTTGGCAAATGTGCCGGGATATGGGTACCATCTAGGGCCCCGATGCAATCCTACAATGAAAAGTGCGCTACGTGATCAGTTCATTCGTTCAAAGTACTACTTAGTAACTGGTCCAACACATGTACTCACATTACCTGAAAATATGGGCTCCACAAAGGGTTGTCGGATATTTCCTTCGGTGTGTGTAATCCAGGAAACTTGACATAATCCGGATATAGACCGATTATAGCATCCAATACTCTAGTAAAGTGTCGGTTTACAGTCTCACCAGATCTTGTGAAACGATGACCAATGACTCGATTACGTACATTATATCTGATGGTATGAAGAAACATTACAACCTGCTCCTCCAACATGCATCTCCTGCTATCAAATAATAGATTTCGATCTCTCAACAACAAACATAATTCGAAAAAATGTCCTCTACTCATCCTCAGCTGCGCAAGACAGTCACGATCGCTCTTATGTATGATTCGGCTGATGAATCTATCCATTTCAATTTGACTACCAGTGAGGTTTGACTTGATACAGAACCGATGATAGTAATCGGCTGCTCCGATTACACATACTGAAGCTGCAATGGCTGCAATTGCAGCAACAATTTAACTATCATTCCATTCACTGCCAGAGGACCTTTCATCGGAATTATCCGCACTTTCGGAAGCCATCACAGCTCAATAGAAATCACGAGAAATCTGAATTAGAATTACAATAAATTGAATATTTATACCTCCTATAACATGAAATGACTATACAGCAAACACTTCCATTATAGTGGAGATTGTATGGGGATTGATAGTCTGTCCGAAATTGATGATTTACAGCAAGTTGAGATGAATACATAAAAGTTGAGTATGGACAGTTTACAGACGGTAGTAGAAAATTTTTCTACTTTCTAATAAAAGCAATCATACTAAAAAGCTGTTAACATGCAATTCTCGTTCAGTATTTACAACTTCTGAGTACAGACATCAGACATTACAAGCCCGAAAGGTAATTTAGAAGCAAATACAGCTCGATGGTGGCATGCCGATTTGTCTCTGTCGAGACAGAAGCATGTCAATGGATGAACATACCAGCACTGAATCTACCAGATACCAATATATGTTACAATCTGCAAGGCTGTAATTGTAGCATTGAAAAGAAAAACAGAACGCCGAGTATCACCTTGCGGCCATATTATAACAGTTGCATTACTAGTCAATGTAATGAGGAGACATCATACCGTCAACCCACAACCCGTTCATCTCTTCCGAAATTGATGCTGAATATGGAGAGGATAATATGAACAGATATTCTTCCTTAAAAGCCCTAATGAAATCGATTTAAAAAACTGAAAATAAAGCGTATTGCATGTAACAAATGTGACGAGTATTACCTGTTTTCCCAAACCGAACGGATGATGCAGAGCGTACAGAGGACGCTGAACTTCCCTAGCTAAGATCTGAGTTTCAAGAGCTTGTTCAAAGGTCGGTAGGTTACGAAGATTAAGCGTTTTATAGAAGAAAATATTAGATAAATTGCGAAATGGTGAGAGAGAGAGAGTCTTCTCATCTGTCTCATATGGCAGAGCATGCACGAGTCATTTCAATCTATCGACGCTTTCCACCAAGGCGGATTGCGAAATCTAAATTTGGATTTTGATTTTTTGCAGATTTCCATCCCATCGGCTGGAATAGGGTGTAGACAGTCACGTGTGTGTAATATGGACCGTATACACGCCAGTAAGAGGGGCGTCTTGCATCAAAGAAGCTCATGCAAGATACAACCCTCTCCGAGAAAGGTTACAGGTGGTTCGATATTGAGAACCCGACTTGCAGGAGGGAGATGACCGTACCTGTGGTAGCCGTTTTCGAGCAACAGGAACTGCTTCGCACGTTGGCTGGATTTGGAATGAGGAAGCTTGCGTTGAGCTATAACGGTGACTGTATGTACAGAGGATTCGTCGGAAGGGCCGGTTCGGAAGAGAATGCCGACATGCAGGCTCTCAGACGAGTTATGGAGGAGGCGGTGGAGAAGATCGTTCGTTTACCGTAAGAGGACGAAAAGAAAAGGGCCTATTTCAAAAACTTTTTTTTTGCAACGCAATGAATGCGTTGAAGAAATGGCAGCGGCATGCACTGACAGAGTAATACCGCCAATCTATGATTGTGATTCGTGTCGTATTCGCGCGCATCGTATACGACAACCGCACACTCCTAACCAAACGTTGGTTATGTCACATCAGACCCACTAAAACAATGCAATACACCCCTGACCGAGAATCCAAACAGGGCTTTAAGTTGAGGGGACCACTGTAGATCTACACGTAGAATGAGCAAATCCGTGTGAAGGTGACTAGTAACCAATCAGATAGCTAGGATCACCTTCTCCCTCTGATTTCCATCCCGTTGGACATCTATCGCCATCGTAGATAGATGTGCCAAGCGATGTACCTCAAGTGCGCTTGAGGCAAAACCATTATGAATTCTTTTCCGTGCGTTACAAGTTATCATGTTCTAGAAACGAAAACGCTCACGTAACGTTCGTAGTCATGCCGGGTCGTGACTCGCTGACGTGGATGGAACTACTTCATCTGGATATCATCCACCCGGTCCACGCTTTGATTGGACCAGAGAGCCCAAAAATAAGGCCGATTCAAAACTCGTGGGGCCTACTGTTGCTGTGGTTGTTTTTCATTTTGGTCACGTGACAAGTGCGCGAGCTAGAATCGAATTTGCGGCAAAATTCGAAGGGAGCAACTATATCCCCAAGCCCTAAGATAGGTTGGTACGTGGTATATGACCAGATCAAGTAAGATTGATTGCTTATACAGCCCTTCGCTCAGTATCCTCTGATGATAGGTTATACTTTCGAATTTTACCATAAAAAGGCTTTTTAGCACAAATAAAAGATTAAAAAAAGAATCTTTACAGTTGATTGTGAAGAAAAGCTGTAGAACACCTTCCTAAATGAAGAATTGAATGCAACATATGAGTAAAGATCTAAATTATAGCTAAGATTATTAGTTATTTGATTACTACTGTAGGTAAATGATTACGCTAGGAAATATAACTGATTTGTAAAAATATAGAGTGATTATACTAAGGAATGTAAATGACAAATAATTAAAAAGATAATTGAAATATAATATTGAGTTTAATTAGATTAGTATGAGACCTCTTTTTACCGAATTCCTTTACTATTTATAACTTTACTCTAGCCACCTAAATGCTTCTCAGGTTTTGATGGTTGCTACAACTGTTGTTTAGCATTACTTAGCCTTCTTTGTTTCTACTATTACCATCTGCCCTATAACCACTTCTACATGACCAATCTTCCTTCGGATGTTGTTGCATTACTAATATAGAATTCTCTTCATATATTTCCACATATCTCCAAATAAATTACACAAATTCTTTCACATCACAGGTAACTCACTCTAATTGACTTTGGTAGGAATTGAGGACAATAAGAATGATCACCTATGCCACTGGAAATGGTTGAGATGGGGAAGCCCACCACTATTAAAGTAGTCCAAATTGTATGGAGCCTACCCTGGTGTATATATGCCATCCAATTTATTTATCTGGCGTGCCCAACCAGGATGAACGGACGCCGGGTAAGATCAACAGATTCTAACACCCACGTAGCCACAGCAAATGGGCCTTTAGTCATGCCTCAGTGGCAGATTGACAAGAGTTTACCCTTTGTGGTGAAAAGACACGTATGAATGCGTAGGTGCGTGTAACGGTGAGTGCATGTTAAAAAAGAAAAAAAACCGTAGGCCACAGCTAATGAATTTAGAGGTTTTTGGCATGATTTTATACCATTCCTTGTGTATGCCCACCTATGCATTGCATTAAATTATTTTTAGGATCCGTAATGGAAATACGGCTGCTCATTTGATCAACGGGGTGGATCTTCCTCCTGCCTCTCGGTCAGTCAGCGCAAAATCACGTCCGTACGAGTCGCGTGGTCAGGCTAGCGCAGTCGTTACGATAATGCCAAGAGCGCGATTCACGAGGACGAAGCGGTGAATCTAGACCGATTGTTTGGTTGGTCTGGTCTGTGGACCATCCATTTTTTCAGTTGGATGTTGACCAAAACCATTTTCGTTTTCACCCTTTCAAGGCTTCGATCGTCCCCGACCAGATGATTGGCCGTCTGTATCCAATGCCGCCGCGTGGATAAACCATGTATCAAAAGCTAGGGAGGGAGGGTTGGGTGAAGTGTTAGCCATCTGATCTATAGCCCACGAAGGTAACGGCTAAAGCAACGGTCCACAGTCAACCACTGCAACTCCTCATAACGGTCCCTAAACTCAATTAAATCAAAATTCCAAATAGACCATGCTACATGAAACAGTGGTTATTGACCTTTAAAAACCTTTTACGAGCCATGAAAGTTTTGGATCAAGTTGATATTCGACTCTTCCTTTCATTCAGATCCGTGTGAACTTATCAACCGGTTGGATGGTCAACAAACATTACCGTGGACCATAGGAAGTTTTTAACGGTAGTGGGTGTTCAACGACCACTGTTTCCTGTGGTGCAGTCCACCAGAAACTTAAATCTGCTTCATTTTTTAGACCATGCCCTAAAATAAGCTGGTTCGGCCATGATACAATTTGTGAGAAATCCAATCGGTCCTCCACTTACAGAAACTCACGTTAGGCTGTGAGGCAACATAGGCGGCAGATTCAAAACTCAAGTGGCCCACCCAAGGTTATCCCGACTGGGATATACTGAAAACAAAAATATTAGTCTGCTCTAAAAGCTGTGGCCCCACAAGGGTTTCAATGGTGTGCGTTCAATAACCATTATCTCTGTTGCTCTTTTGGATGTAGAATTTGGTTACGGGAGAATCGACTGTACAGCTTGATTAAAACCAAACAATTTTGACCCAAGTGCTAAGATACGCAGATACATCAGCACTTATAAATGAGTGATTGTGCTCAGTAATATAAAAGATAATTGAAAGATATATTTGATTTGTTTGATTAAATTGATGATATCAAACTTTTATTGGACACTTTTTTTTTTTTTTTTTTTTTTTTTTTTTTTTTTTTTTTTTTAACACGCACACGCACCCCACACACTCACACTAGTGGAATTTCACCACCTATGGATACTCGAACCCTTGACCGGGTGTTGAAACTCCAAAGAGTTTACCACCCGAGCAAGAGTAAGGATCAAACTTTTATTGGACACCTGTTGCACAGCTATATTTTCATAAATAGTGCTCCAAATATATAATGAGATGCATCCTTTTCTAACTACCTCTTCCAGATAATGGTCCATCAGAAGTAGGGTACAACAGTTTCCTCCTACGGTGTGCCTCACTTGAGTTTCTAACTCATTTTGGACTCATGTTCTAACATAACAGATGGATCGTATTTGATGAAAGACAGACATGTCAGTTGACCCCACATAGCTTCCGCCTGCAAGAACTTCCTGTAAGCGTGAGCACTGGCAATTCGCATCCTGATCATTGCGAGTTTCGACCTGTAGCCCCTCCAACCCGCATTCCCAAAGTTCAACAGCTTTGATTTCACGAAAATAAAAAATAAATAAAATTCTCCCAGCCTCGCTTATTCAATACCAATTCATATAAATCTCACCACCCTCTCTTGTACAAAGATTGCATAGAAACTGTAGACATGCTCAACAATCCAACACAACATGCTCTCATTATTCAACTCAACAACACAAAATCCTCCCACCCTTATTAGAAATACCAATAATGACTAAAATCTACCCAACTAATCTACAAATTCCTCCATTTTTTCCTCTTTGTTTCAGGGCATGTTTGGTTGCACCAATTTCATGATATTTCACGATCAATTAATTTCTTTACCGAAAAACTTCATGAAATTCGGTGCAACCAAACACGCCCTATCATATATGAATGTATGATTGCCATCCTTATGTGAGAAAGGAAGATCCATTTTCCTGTACACTGAAACTGGGTATCACTAACTGAAGAGAACTTTCTCTTTCTCTACTGTGGCCCACTTGTTCATCATAGGTGATGATCGACGAATTGTAGCAGTCAACAAGGCTGGTGTCCTTGCTAGCATGGCTATGGAGCCGATCACGGTCCTTACTACTCGAACTGCATTGCCGGGGCTGAGTCTGGTAGAACACCTTGGAGACTACTAGTTCACCATCCTTCTCATCCTCATTGAGCCCAAGGTGGTACTGGTGCATCACCCAGTTCGTCTTCTCCGGCTTCCGCTGCCTGCCGTAGTTGGTGTAGAGGACCAGAATCTTCTTGTGGCCCTTCACCATACCATCCACGAAAATGGGACGCGTCTTGCCTGTCTTGTGCCACCTTGTCTCACCACCTTGCACGTTGGTGTCCACCTTCCTTCGCTTCCTGGTGCCTGTCGTGTACGCCTTGGAAGGGCAATGGAAGAAGTGCCGAATTAGGCCATCTCTGCTTACTCCTGCAAAACCAAAAGCAGTTTGAAATGAATCACAGGTCTTTGCATATTCAACTCTTGTTTTCATGTTTTGCAAGTATAAGAAACACTCCACATGCACCTACAAAAACAGATTATCACAACCATTCATTTTTTGGGCCACTAATTGGATGACTTTGATAGTAGCATTCCAATGAACGATTGAGAAGAAAGCACCCAAGCAGTCCACATTTATATATTGACTGTCAGAATCATCTGTTTAGTATGCTTTCTTCTTCGTTCTGGCCCACATGAAAGAAATTCACAAGTAAACAAGATGTGGTGACGTTAATTTAAATCACTAACCCTTGTATTTTAGGTTCTGAATGCCTAGATCAAAATTAGGGCATTTGCATCCAGATTGCTAATTTCACCTACCCAAAATCCAAAATAGTGGTTCTATGTGCAGTTTAACAAATATCACCGAGATTTTAAAAAATTGGCCATGATATCACTAAAAATACACTAAATGATTACCATTGATATTTTCAAAATCCCTGTAGATTTTAAAATAGTGTTTTTATCATGATATTACACGAAAGCTAATGAAAACCTTAAAATTTGTTATTTAAATATTTATTTAAGTTTAAATTTTATTTATTCTAAATAAATGAATAAATATTTTTATTTTCAACAAAATTTTCCCGATAATATCCTGAAAAAAACTTCAGAATTTGAAAATCTTCACAGAAATTTCCTGGCCAATAAATTGCCAAGAACAAGATTTGTCACTTCGGTTCTACAATCTTATTGTTAAGTTACAATATATATTTATATTTAGAAGGTAGAGATTTAAGGTCCATTTGGGCAGGGGACCTCGCATAATTCGGATGGAGCCCAATCATGATTTTGGTAGGCGCCATGCCATTTATGTCAGAGTTGCAACACAAAAGTCGAGCTTTCCATTGCATTAAAGAAAATAGTGGTGTCGCGATTTCTTTTCTTTCTTCTAAAACTCCAGTAATTGCATTTATGTGGAAGAAAGCACCACTTTAAGGCAGTGAAGCCGACATGGAGGACATGGGCCTACTAAAATCAGGATTAGGCTTAACTCCAATTTAGTAGGATTCACGACCCCCTCATACAGTGATCTATTGCTACAACATGCATATAACATGACCTACAATACATGTAAGATTTATAGTATAACATTTCTCAAATTTATAAATAAATTACAATGTCAATTTGTATGTAAGATTACTTATGTTAGTGTAAAATAATACTAAAGTTGTGGTTCAAGGAGCCTTCATCTTGTTTGGAAAGAATTTCTTGCTAGTTGTTTAAAACTTTACTCCCATGTTGAATATTTATATCCTGTGGAAAAACTCTTCATGATACTCGAGTGTTTGTGTGTGCGCAAATGACCCTGGAGATCATAGATACTCTTGGAGGATTATGATATCTAAACTGAAGAAGCTTTGAGAAAAGTGAAGGGAATTGGAAAAGCCCTTAGACCAAATGGTATACCAATAAAGGTTTTAAAATGCATTAGAGATATTTAGAAATAGTTGTTTAAAGAGATTGTAACAAAAAAAAAATTGCCGATGAACGGAGAAAAAGTACAGTTAGACCCATTACAAGAGTAAAGGAGATACACAGAGCTATACTAACTATCATGGAATTGTATTTATGAATAATATCATGAAACTTTGGGGAAATTATTAAGCAGAAATAAGGTGTAAGACTAATGTGTCATAAAATTAGTTCGAATTTTTGTGAGGAAGATCGTCCATTGAGCCTATTTCCCACTTTACACAGTTAAAAGACAAAAATAGGGAGAGGATCTCCACACGGTCTTTTTTCTGACACAGAAAAAGCATAGGATAGAGTCTATATGGAGTTAATATGGTGGGTATTGGGAAAAAAAAAGGTCTTGAGAGAATGTATTGATATGATTAAGAATATGTATGAAGTAGTAACAAATGTGAGGACCACTAGTGGAGAGAGAAATGATTTTTCAATTACTAGAGGTTTACACCAGAGATTGGCATTGAGCCCACATCTTTTTGAATGGATATGGACGAGCTCAAGAGGCATTTACAAGAAGTCTTTTGTTATCTTGTGTTATATATTACCGTAGATGAAATAGTTTTTGTTGATAAGACAAGGGAGGAGGTAAACACGAAGCTAAAACTATGGAAAGCTGCTTCAGAATTTGAAGGTTTAAAGTTAATTGAACTAAAACAAAGTACATGGAATGCAACTTTACAAAACAATAGGAGTAAAAATTAGGAATTAGTTAAGATTGTTGACCAAGAAGTACTCAAAATGACCATTTTCAATATCTTGGGTCGATAATTCATGTGATCTACCAATCAAACTAATGGAGAATTTTATTGGATAACTATAAGACTACCCATGCTTTATACAACATAATGTTAGGCAGTTAAGGAACAACATCTTCATAGGATGGTTGTAGCTGAAATGAGTATATTGAGATGGATGAGTGGCAAGACAATAGAGTGAATAAAATTAGAAATGAATGACTTTTGAGGGAAACCAAGGAATAGCATCAACAGGTAATAAGATGAATTGAAAGGATAATGAATGACTTTTGAGGGAAACCAAGGAATAGCATCAACATGTAATAAGATGAGTTGAAAGGATACAGCCCTTGGTAGAGTGGAAGGGATGAATAGGATTCATGTAGCTGACCCCTATTAGTTGCGGTAAGGCTCAAATGATGATTACAAAAGGGAATAGTGGAAAGGAGAGACTTACGAGTTTTAATCCTACCCAAGGCAAAATCACCATAAGAAAGAGTGGAAGCACCTCTATGCAACATGCATAATCAGTTAGATACAGGGCTGCTTCAGCACCTTTGGTGAAGTTTGCGAAATTCTCTCCTCAATCAGATTCCTTGTCAGAGGTGTTTGGCACGATCATTAACACTGCTCATTGAAGATGTATTACAGGAATCGGTGCTTCATTATATTCTAGGAAAGGTCTATCCAGAGGTATCTAACCAACTAATCCTGTTGATAGCTAGCTTTCTAACTAGTGCCTTTGACATAAGAGCTTCCATCTTGAGGCTTGGGAATAAATACTCTCTTAAGATTAGATGCATGATTGGTGGTTTGAATATTTCATAACCCCTCTATCATAGGGTCTAATTTGTTGGTGAGTGATCTTGGGTTTAGCAGGTACGCGCCGTCTGCCGTCTTTCTTTGTATCGGGGATTCTATCCCTCTTTCTTTAGTGAATTCAGTTGCCTTTTCAAAAAGAAAAAAGCAAAAAGTAGGGTTGTAAATTGGAGACCCCCTTTTAAAAATCCAGTCGGTTATGGGTCCACAGCATCATATTCGTTTGAAAATTGGGTCTATTCAGATCCAGTATGGTACTCAATATAAATAGCACAGTATTAGTATTATCACTACCATCTACAACTGTTGTGTGTGGGGTCCACAAGACCATGTTCATGGCCTCCAACCTGTCCAGCAATGTCACCCCATCATGGAATTTGGATGCCTTGGAAATCAAGCTGATCCAACCATCATATGCGCCACCACATGAATTTGGGATTTTAGGATAGTTGTCCAATTTTTACTATGATGTATCTCATCTAATGATTATAAATACCAGATTTTTGGGACATCCATCATCATTGTGGGACTCACATAAGTCATAGTTGGATAACATTTAAACAACATGGCGGGCAGGCCCCACAACAGAAAACAATGAACAACCATTTGGAAAACTCCAAACTTCAGTAGTGGCCCACATGATGGTTGGATTGGCTTGTTTTTTGGGGCATCCAACTTTCATGGAGGGGTGACTTATCTGGACAGTTTGGATTTGATACACACACTTAGGCAGGCCCTAAGAATAAGCTTACTCTACAAGACTTGTAAAGGAACCGGCTTTTGCAATGCTGTATGGAAGTAGGTATATCTTTAAGATAGATATGGTTACCAAAATAAAGCTTTAAGATATTATAATGCAATATATCAGGGTATGGGTCCACCTGGACCTCACCGACCCATTGATAACCCTAGTCTTAAGGAAAGTGACTCTGTTATTCAAGTATCTTAAGATAGTATTTTTGATGTGTTATATCGAATACAATGGCACAATCATCCATATGACTTACTATAATCAACATGAAAAGGTGGAAAAGTTTAATGGAATCAATTCCTAACGGTGGGAACAGGTGACGCATCTCCATCTAACACACCAAAATGGACCGTATGCATGAAGAGATGAAGTGTGAATTTGACAATCATGTCTGTAAGGGCTGGAGACATCCTCAACTTGCACTTAGAATTGCTTTTCAATGACTATGAATTAATGGACATGAATAAAGAAGGATTGAAGGCTTTAGAGCACAAATTCAAGATAGTGGATTCAGGTAAAAAGTACTTTATATAAGTCAGTTTCTTAAATACACAACGCTAACAATAGGATTATTCTTGACCAGGTTCACAAGATTCAGTGTATTACTAGTTAACTTGAAGAAGAAGGCACCGTAAATAGCTTTTTTTATTATTATTATAAAAGTAAGTTTGATAACTACTTTTGTTAAAGTAGCTTATTAGCTTAAACTTAAAGCCATAAGTTTTTTTTTTTTTTTTTTTTTTTAAATTTGCTTTTTACCTTTAAATTTTTTTTACTCTCATTCTCTCTATCTAGTCTACCTCTTTCTCATCTCTCCACGTTATGGACGGTCCATATCAAGGTGGCCTCCCGTGATGAATGATCTTATATCGAAGGTTGGGCCCACATGATGGATGGTCCACATCATGTGTGGCCCATCATAAAAGAGAATAGCCTCTATTTTCATTTCTTTTTTGCTTTGGCACTCTAATAACTTTTTAGTTTTTACATTATTAAAATGCCCTCGTCTTTATGAGTTGCACCCCGTACCTATTTTTGCTTGCCGGAGAAGTTTCTTAGTTCCAATCCCAATGCATCATGTGGCTACCCACTTGTTGATTGGGTTCACTTGAATGTAGTTCTAATATGTTCATTCTCTTCGTGGCCCATCATTTCAGTGGGAAGACACTAATTTCGGTCTGATACAAGCTTTCTATGGCCCGCAGTAACCAATAACAGTAGCCATTCACTCTCAACTATTTCCTTGTACTCTGGTCCACCTTATTTAAGTAAGTGACTCATTCTTTGGGCCGTGACCTTAAATTAAATTCTAAATTCAATGGATGAAGTGGATTCGACACATACCTTATAGTGGACTCCACAATACTTAACATATGACAACCACAACCCTTAACACAGACAACCCATACCCCTAACACATGATAACATGGACCATTAACACATGACAACCACAGGAGGGTCATGGTTGTCATGTGCTAAGGGTCGTCTGGGTTGTCATGCGTTAAGGGTATGGTGGTTATCAGGCATTAAGGGTCGTGGTTGTCATGTGTCAAGGGTTTGAGTTGTCTTGTGTTAAGGGTCGTAAATGTTGTGTATTAAGAATTGCGGGCCCACCATGGGTATGTGTTGAATCCATTCCGTCTATTTGATTTAAAGTTTAATGTAAGGGCATGAGCCAAAGAATGAGTCACATCTAAAGATAAGGTGGACACCACTAGATAGGAGTGAACGACCATTGTAATCGTTATTATGGGCCACGGAGAGCTCGTATCATGATAAAATTAGTGTCTTCCCACCAAAATAATGAGCCACAAAGAGAATGAATGAATTTGATCCCTGATGACCACATGATGCATTAGGATTGAATCTACCAAGCTTCTCCCTCAAGCAAAGTATGAACGGTGCAGCTCATAAAGATAGGAACCAGTAAAAATTAAAAAGTTGTCAAGAGTCAAATTTAAAATAAAATAAAATAAAATAAAAATAAAAATAAAAAAACCAACAAGAGAAGAGAAGGGAAGCTACACTCTTGGAATGGCCGTACCATAGGACTTAAAAAATTATAAAAATATAAAAATAAAAATAAAAATAAAAAACATAACCCTTCTGTATTTGTTAACACACAAATCTGATACCATGTTAAGTCATAAAAAATGCATCCTGAAAACTATAACTCATTTATTTTTCCAAGAATAACATAAATGTATAGAAGAGGTGTAAGATTTGAAAAGACCTTAGTAAATGCATATCTTAATAGATATAAAATTACCCTAACCTAAAAAAATTGCCCACTACTCAAACAATCCCTAAGTTTGAAACTAGAAACAATTTCAGCATAAATGAAATGTTTAAAAATTAATAATAATAATAAAGGGCATAAAGCAAGAATGGGCCCATTAAAGGGACTGAAAGCGTATGCGATCTAAAGATTACTGTTAGTAGTAACATGGTCGGTTGGATCGACACAACAGGACCAACTTAGCATGTAATAAACGATACAAGTCTGTTTAGGACCAATGGGAAGGAACTCTTCAACTGAAAAAGACTTGCTAAGAAATCTAAACCTGGCCCACCATGGCTTATTAAAGGAAGCCACGTTGCCACGTGTCCAATTTGAGCATGCACAGGCCATGCTCGATCTAGAAAGGGTCTCACAATTTAGAAAGCACACGTGAACGGTTGGTCATTCACCACATTTAAAAGCAAAAAAGAAATAAAGGAGAGGGAACATAGTCATGTGGTTAGAGATGGAGGTAATGAAGAAGAAGAAGAAGAAGAAGAAGAAGAAGACCTGGAAGCTTCTCAGGATGGGTGTAACAAATGCCATTATCTCCATCGAGGGTAGGAATGAATTCATCGATGAGAGGATGAATTTTTCCGGTATCCAGCCTCACCTTACCCTCTAAATGCTCCAGTAGCTCTTGGTCTGTTGGATCAAACTTCACTCCTGCTGGTAGTCCTGGTAATTCATGAATCCCTGCCTTCATAAAATAAGAAAAGAAAAATCCCATTTCATTACCATTCACGTTCATTTTTCAAAGCAGAAGAAAATTGAAATATGAAGGGAAGATTGTAGAAGAAAGAAAACCTGGTGTTGGGATTGGATGGGATGACCACATGATGGACAGCAGATCTTTATTTCATTATCCACTTCCAATGAATTGCAACCGTCCTTCCACGTCATCTCTGTAATGATTCTCTTATTACTCTCATACCTCACCAGACGTTTCTCTTTCGTTTCCAGACCTTTCTCCAAAAAACAAATTCCCCCAACTAAGAAGATAGGAGAGAGGAAAAAGTTCAAAACCGAAAACAAGGAAGCAACCGTTCTTTTTAAAGTGGATTTGGATTCTTTGGAATGCCCGCTCTTCTTCTCAAGACCTCTCTTCCGAAACAAGGAACGAATGTACGACTTACTTACACTCCTGAATATCTATATATGAAGAGGTTGCTTGCTCCTTAAGTTACGTAACGTCAGCTAGTACGCTGCGGCACGCGGATTTCCTGCGAACGCGCTGGGAACCTACGTGGGCCACCATGATGTTTTCGATAAATTCACAACGCCCATCCGTTTTGTGAGTTCATTTTAGGACAATATTCTAAAAATAAGCTGGACCAATAGTCAGGTGGGCCGCAGTAAAGGAAAAGGTGGGTAGGGAAATTCCTACCGTTGAAACCTCCCTGCAATCGACAGTGATGCTTACATGCCATCCATACCGTTCATAACGTCATTCCTACTGAAATGAGCTGAAAAAAAAATAAAAATTTACTAGCCTCATTCAAAATTTCTGTGGCCCCACAAATATTTCAACTATGGACGTTTAATTCTCATGTTTTTGGCCCACTTAAGTATTGGATTCGGTTCATTTTTTGTGTCTGGTCCTAAAATGATCTCACAAAACGGATGGACGTTGTGGATTTATAAAAAACATCATGGTAAGCCCCACATAGGTTCCCACCGCAGGAGCTTCATGCCAAAGCCTTTGGCAGGATATCCGCGTCCTTAGCTGCGGGTCCGGATATAGACAGGTGGTCCGACCCTAAGAGTGGATACCTTGGTGTATGGGTTAGAGAAGGAATTCAATTTCAACCATTAAAAGCTTATCGGGGGTCACGAATTTTTTAGATAAAGATTTTATTTGTGTTTTCCATTCATCCAAGTTGATGTGACCTTATCAACAGGTTGGATGTAAAATAAACATTACCGTAGACTACAGGAAGTTTTAATGGAGGGCGTTCAATGAAAATTGTTTCATGTTGTGTGGTCTACTCAATATTTATCTCTCTTTATTTCTAGAATCATAGCTGTCATGAGAAGATTCGAGCCCCTTGAAATTTCGAGGCCTGACGGCGTGTTAATCTGATCAGACAGATGACTAACAGCTTGGCACAGATTATGAAAGCGGACAGTATTCGACAAAGACCCATAACCACTCCAATTGAGACCTTGCCTGCCTGAAGGTCTGAGCCGACTCCATATTCTGAGGCAGGCGCTCCTCGAGCCGAACTTAGAAATTATCATAAGTGAACGTGGCCGGTTACTTCGCTCGTAGATACGCACAATGCACATGATGTGGCACATGATCCTGAGATTACGTGCAATATCTCCATGATTTGAAAATCTCCTTGATTGAGTGAATCGCGCCGTGATTAATGGACCCAAACCATCCTACAGTCAGGTATAAATACATAAGGACAGCACTACTACATGTACGCAACATCTTGCATTCTCCTCGTCCTTCAAACTTAGACCCCGATTCCCTTGACCTGACTTAGGTATCGGAGGGTCCCTTGGCTTAGCCAGAGTCTCCTTTGTTTACTTTTTGTGTAGGAACAGGGTTGATCCAAGGGGTGAAGGGTGATCCAGATTTTGACCTCAACAATAACATAAAATAATCTCCCGGTCATTTCACAACCACATCACTGGATCCGGGTTGAAGGTAATCGCGTTCGTCATGGCATGGACATGAAGAGAAACTTCCGAATTGGGTGCTCCTTCCCTACTCGGAATTCGGTTTCTATCTGTCGCGACTAGGTTCGCCAGCCTGGGCCCACGTACCGACATAGTCAAATGTTTTGGACCGTCCATATAATCTTCACTGCAATAAATAATCTATTTTCCAATAATGACGATTCAGCAATGATTTTGGCCATTCATTTTTAGAGTTGAATGCGAACAATTAAAAATGTTCCTTCCATTGTTCTGTATTCATCTATTGTAATGATGTCACAATCGTCCGTTCAACTTATATTTCTAAGGGTGAGCCATATATCATTGATTCTTTTACACGGATGGTTCAGATAATCAGATCACTCTTCAGTATATAAGACCCAGCGGACGGCGGCGGGCAGATGCTGGCTCCTGAGTCGCGACGGAGGTAAAACGAACGGAAGCGGATTGATAGCCGCTGTATTGACGTCAGCAAGTTCCGTGGGTCTCATCATGAGGTACGTGTTATATCCAAACCGTACATACATTTGGCGAGCTCGTCTTAAGGCCTAAAACGAAAAATAAGGCAGATCTGACTATCAAGTGGACCACACTGGAAAAAGCAGTGGGCGGATTGAACGTCCACCATTGAAACCCTTTGTAGGGTCACAGAAGTTTTGGATCAATATAAAATTTGTTTTTCTTCTTAATTCAGGTCTTTGTGACCTTATGAACAGATTGGATGGAAAATAAATGTTATGGTGGGCCTTGAGAATTTTTTAACGGTGAAAATCATTATTTCCACTGTTATTTATGGTGTGGTCCAGATGACCTTTGGATATGATTCATTTTTTGGATAATGCTCTAAAATGATCTCTAAAAACAGATTAACGTTGTAGATATAATAAATACATCACTGTGAGGCCCATGTAGCTTTGATCTCCTTTGAACCGTTCCTACAAGTCGGAGCTCGAGGAGCGTCAGTGCTCGTCTTCTCACGACACGTACCTACACCAGCTATATAGCTGGTGTGTGATACACCAGCCAATCCGCTTCCAAAACGAACTCCTATTAGATTCATAAAAGCTGAACGAGGGGTGACATAGATCCGGACTCACGGCACACCTGTGAGAGATCAAGCCATTTATCAGGTGGGGTACACTCGAGGACGAAAAATACAGCGGGTCCTTACTCTTCCTCCGGTGGACCCATGGTCGGTGAAATTCCACAACGGCGTGAGTGTGTGGTGGTGTGTGCGCGTGTAAAAAAAAAATAAAAAGAAAGAAGAAGAAGAAAAATATAGCTTCTCCACTCATAAGGGATGACATCGTGCATCTGTCGGCGGTTAGGAGAAAGTCCAACTGTTCCAAATCAACTTTCATACATGGCGTCCTAATTCAACTTTCATATGTTGAATGGATGAGAAATTTCATATGTTGCTTGATGAGCGCGCCACCGTGATTTTGCACGAGAAATACTGGGAAACTATGAAAAAGTGTGATGGATGATACGCGTGCACTTACAAATTGACGAGTAGAGGTGGGCATTTCATACCCGATCCGTAAGATCCGACCCGATCAGACCCGATTCGAACAGAACCGACGGTCAAGATTGGGCAGGATCGGGTAGCAGAAACCAGATCCGAAATATTTTCGGATCTGTTCCGGATAGACCATGTTCCGACCCCACCCGACCCGACCCGGAATCCGACCCGAACAGACCCGACCCGGAATCCGACCCGAACAGACCCGACTCGACCCGTATATATATATATATATATATATATATATATATATATATATATATAACTTTCTTGAAAAATCCCTTGGCGCCAAAAAATCCCTTGAGAGAGAGAGATTTTTTCCTTGAGGCTCTATTTCTATTTCTATTTCTCTATTTCTATTGAAGAAGAAGGTGAGTGGAGCTTAAATTTATTTACCGAGAGAGATATACAGAGAAAGAAGAAAAGAGAGTAGCAGAGAGAGATACAGAGAAAGAGGGAAAGAGAGTCCCAACTTTGATCCGTGTACGAAGCAGATGGACTCAGGTACTGTTAGCATATTTTATGGGTATGATCACAAGGTATGTGTTATATCCAAACCGTTCATCCAGTTGAGGAGCTCATTTTAAGGCTTGAGACAAAAAATAAGACAGATCTAAGCATCAACTGGACCACACTGCAAAAACTAAGAGGGAGATTGAACGTCTACCATTGAAACCCTTTTTAGGGTAACAGAAGTTTTGGATCAATATGAAATTTATATTTCCTATCATGTACTTGTAACCTTATGAAATATAATTTTTTCAGGTACTTGTGGCCTTATAGACAGATTGGATGTAAAATGAACGTTACGGTGGGCCTTACAAAATTTTTAACGGTGAAAATCATTATCTCCGTTGCTATTTATGGTGTGGTCCAGTTGATCTTTGGATATCATTCATTTTTTAAATAATGCTCTAAAATGATCTCTAAAAATAGATGAACGGTGTAGATATAGTAAATACCTCCCTGTGTGGCCATGTAATCGGATCTCATTTGAACCGTTCGATACAAGTATACAACTCGGAGCTCGAGGTCAGCGTCACAGCAAGAGCACTAGTGACATTGCCCGCGGCTGATGGTCGGTGCTCTGTGGGCCTCACCATGATGTACGTGTTTCATCCATTCCGTTCATCCATTTTTACAGATCATTATAGGGCTTGATAAAAAAAATTATAAGGATATAAATCTTAGGTGGGCCACACCACAGCAAAACAATAATGAATGGATATTCACCATTAAAATCCTCCGAAGGCCCACTATACTGTTTATTTGAAATCCAATTGGTTGATTTGGTCATAAAGACCCAGACGAAGGGAAACAATAAATATCAGCTTGATCCAAAACTTTTATGGACCCGAAACGTTTTTAATGGTCAAAATTCATTTGACACTGTTTTCTGTAATGTGGTCCACTTAAGATTGAGATATACTTCATTTTTTTTCTTATATCATAAAATGATATATAAAAATATATGGACGGCTTGGATGACACACATATATCATGGTGGGACCCACAGAAGACCGACCACTAACATGTAAAGCTTCTCCAAGAAACTATCTACCAAGCTTCTCCAGGAAGCTATTGCTTTAGTGTAAGCTTCTTCAAGAAGCTATCTACCAAGCTTCTCCAGGAAGCTAAGTAGCTAACCGTCCGATTTGTTCGTACTGAGTAAATTATGTGGGGCCCATCTTGAACCTCTTTTGGCTTATCCACACTGTCCATTAGTTTTTATCCGAATCTTACTTAATCTGATCCGACTCGGTTTTTTTGACCGAGTCAAACTCGGATCGATTTAGGCCATCAGGAGTGCGGGTCTGTTCGAGTTTAATGACTCGGATCCGATCCCTAATTAGATCGGGTTCGGATCTGAACCTACAAATTTCGAACCTGGACGGGTTGCACCAAATCCGATTCGACTCGGTCCGATGCCCACCTCTATAATGACGAGGAATTGCAATCATTATAAGTAATTCAAATTAAACCATCCAAATTCCAGTTTAGATGTACAGTGAACCAAAGTTGATAAATATATTTATTTGGTGATTTAACTATTAGATTGATGGACATTTATGGACGGTCAAAAAACATATATACAATGGTCTTATTTCTAACAATTAAGTGTCCATATATCCGTATCCAATGGTCTCAGATGGCTAGTGACCTGAACAACAGCTAGCTAGTGTCAAAGCTCTTTGATTCCCACCCTGATGTATATGTTTTATCCCTGCCGCAGGTTAATTTTACCATAATCATTTTATGGCATGAGTTCAGAAGTACGGCAGATCTAAATCTCAGGGAGAATATACTGATGGAGAACCACGAATATTGAATGTCAATCATTAAAAACTTCTTAGAGGCAACTGTGATGTTTAATTGCCAGCTAACTTGTTGACAAATTCACACAAACTTAGATGAAGGGAAAACAGGCCTATCAACTTAATCTAAAACATTTAT
This sequence comes from Magnolia changhungtana, assembly GCA_030180095.1. Lineage (NCBI taxonomy): Eukaryota > Viridiplantae > Streptophyta > Magnoliopsida > Magnoliales > Magnoliaceae > Magnolia > Magnolia changhungtana. The sequence continues at coordinate 7,626,686 of JASAUF010000272.1, read as the reverse complement.
GGCCCACTAGAAATTTTTAATGGCGAGTGTTCAAGCTCTATTGTTTCCTATGGTGTGGTCCACTTGAGATTTGGATCTCCATCATTTTTGGGCTCATCCAATATAATCATATTGTAAAATGGATGGACGGCGTAGATAAATGCATACATTATAGTGGTGCCCACGGAGTTGTAACATTATTTAGTTGGCCGGTGTTGGGGGAATAGATTGGCTAGTGACGTGGTAGGTGCTACGAGGGGCCCACCATGATGTAGGTGTTCCGTCCATTTTGTCTCTCCATCCATTGTTCCATGACATTTTATGGTATGAGCCTAAAAATGATGTATATTTAAATCTCAAGCAGACCACATTACAGGAAGGAATATTAATTGAATGCCCACCATCAAAAACTTCATAAGACACAAAAGTTTTGAGTCAAGCTGGTATTTGTTTTTTCTCTTCATCTAGGTTTATATAATCTAAATAATAGATCATTAGCCGGATAAACAATACAATGGGCTCCAAGAAGTTTTTAATAGTGAACATTTAATCACTACTGTTTCCTGTGGTGTAGTCTATCTAGAATTTAGATTTGCATCTTTTTTATCAAGTCTTACAATAATTTAGGAAAATGGGTGGACAATGTGGTGGTGGGGCCCACATAGTACCGACTATAAGCACCACTTATGTACTTTATTTTTTAGTTATTTTGAAAAAGCTAATGAGAGAGTAACGTGTGGCATTATAAGAGGAATAGGAAGTGGATAAAATGATCTTCAAAGATTTGGAATGTTTTTTGTATATTAAATGCTAGCGTAAAGCTAGTTTTACACATCAATGGTTGATTAAAGGAGTATTGTGGTTAATATTTAAGAAGCTCGATTGAGTGGACGAGTCAAAAAGACACGGATAACAGTCGCAAGTGGAACGCGGGTAAGCGAAAGAGGAACAATCACAAAAAGAAACATAATAAAAAGAAGTATATAAAGAAAGACTTTTCAACTATGGTAACCATTGTAATAATGAGCAAGAAATCTATAAATTGAATAAATTGCATAATAAAAATCTATAAATAATAGAGAAAATTCTTAAAGCATACTATCAAATCCCAAAACAACCAATCTCAAAAACAAACAACAGTCAACGAAACATATCAAATTTTCTTTTATTTCGACTTATCTTAAGAGTATGGGTAATTCTTAGACATAATCTTTACTTGTAATTTAAGTTTACACACTAAATTTGTTCTTTATTCAATATATGTAAAAGGAAAAAAAAAAAAAAAAAAACAATAAATGTATTCTTGTAATTACTCTTACTAACCTATCGTGAGTTTTTCCTCCAGTTTGACCTGTGTTGTTGGTATTTTGAAAGTATTTATTTATATAAAAGATACAAAGTATCCTATCACCCTTCAGTTATCACCTGATTATTATCAAATTTTACTAATAGCAGAGTAAGCAGTTAATCTTAACATAATATGATCAAATACATTTATATTAAATATATTTAATTATTTTGATGCTTCATATCAAAGTTGATTCGTTTGGATTCAGCATTAGTTTGGATTGAGTCATCGAATGGATTCTGACACGCCAGATAATAAAAAAATAAATAAACCAAGCGACCAACAGTCACTGGCCAAACCGCGTCAGGTGTGGGGTCATCGGTAAAACCGCGTCGAGAACGGATTGGCTACTCCCCTGACACCAGTCAATGGCTGGTGGTCGATTCTCTGTGGGCCCGACCAGGATGTATGTGTTTCATCCATGCAGTCTATCTATTTTTATAGATCATTTTACAGTATGAGACCAAAAATGAAGTATATTCCAATCTCAAGTCGACCACATTACAGGAAACAGTGTTGAATGAGCGTCGACCATTAAAAACATTTTAGGGCCATAAAAGCTTTGGATCAAGCTGATTTTTGTTTTTTCCCTTCATCTGGGCCTGTATGACCTAATCGACAAATTGGATATCAAATAAATAATACAGTGGGCCTTAGAGGATTTTAATGGTGGATATCCAAACACTAATGTTTTCATGTGGTGTGGACACCTAAGATTAATATACCTCTAATTTTTGGGATCCAGCCTAAAATAATCTTTAAAAATGGATGAAACACATACATTTTGGTAGGGCCCACGGAGCACCGACGACCAGCCACGGGGCTGGTGGCAAGGGGAGTAGCCAATCCGTTTCCAACCGCGTCCAATTTAACAATGGTTGGTTCCACGATTTTAATGGGAAGCGGCTCCAGTGGATTCCTGACTGTGGCCCACCGTGACGTTCTTTACATCCACGCCATCCTTCCGTTTTGACAGTTAGGGTATCATCCAAAAATAAAGCAAAACCAAATCTCAGGTGGACCATACTACTGGTGGTGATTAACCATTGAAAACTTCTCGCGGCCACAAAAAGTTCCAGATCAACCTGATATTTGTGTGGTCCCTTCATCCAGGCCTTTGTTATCTCATCAACAGGTTGGATGGCAAATAAACACTCCAGTGGTTCTCAGAAATTTTTAATGGTGGGTATTCACCACCGTTTCTTATGGTGTGGTCTACCTTGACTTGGAACAGCTTCACCTGCAGTAAAATGAGCTGTAAAAACGGACGGACGGCGTGGATGTAAGGAACATACATCACGGTGGGTGCCACCGTCAGGGATCCACCGAAACTGCGTCCGTTTAATCTGAGTTACCATTTGCCATGTGTACCATTTCTAATACCTGCGTGTCAAGTCGTACGCAGGCAGAGTATCAAATAACTCCCCGTTTCGTATATGGCTTTTACATGGTTTGGATCTCTCACATGTGCGCCGTCCGCCTATCTCTAACACGCGTTCCGCCGCAACCCTATGTAAGCTGGGATGCGTGAAGATAAAGCAATTAAGCAGATTCGCAGAGAGTTCGTTGTGCCTCTGCCGCGATTAATGACTAGCGTGCATCGCGGAAGGCTGTGACCCATATACAGAGTGTTCCGATAATCTGATCCGTCCATTTTGTGAGATCTATATTTTAAGTATCACCGCCAAAGACTTACGCTGAAAGAATGGTAGCGATTATCATCATTGGTAGATGAGTTTAGAACAATAAAAAGAAATATCCAATGGCTTTCATTCAACATTAAAACTAAATGACTAGGATCATCCCTGAACTAGGATACGAGAAGGAGCATACACATTGGACCACCGACGAGGATATAGACGGTTCAAAATCATCAGACCATCTTATCATGTAAGCCCTGTCGACAAATGCTGCTTCCTTAGTCCCTAAGGACACGAAACGAACTCATTCGCGAGAGACGTCTTACCCCGTCCTGAGAGGACGCGGATTGCGTCCTGCCCCGCCCGTCTCTAGCCACGAACGGCCAGTTCTGTCGGCTGGCCCACCGTGATTTATCTGTTTATCTACGCTGTCCATCCTTTCTATCATATCATTTTAAAGAATCTGGACAAAAACGAGTCAGATCCAACCCTCAAGTGGACCACACCAATTAATAAGCTTGGTGCATTAAATGCAAGAGTCATACGTAGTGTGGTCTACTTCATCGTTGGATCTATTTCATTTTTGTGCTAGCACGTTAAAATGATAAGAAAAAAGAGATGTCCGGCATAGATAAGTAGAAACATCACATTGTGCGTGCCCACGGAACTGCCCCCTCGTGGCCAGGACTGTGTCAGTCGTGGGAGAGATTGTGTGCCCTTGAGCGTGGGAGAGATGGTGTGCACTTGAGCGACCCTCTGCGACACGATATTATGGCCATGATCACTGAGGTGAATACCATCCAAGGCAAAGTTCCAGGATGGTGGTATGATACTGCCGCTACAGTACATGTGTGCTACGACAAATCAGCCTTCAAAATGTATGAGGAATTGACCGATGGTCAAGAAGTCCAAATGGGTAATGAAGTCCGATCGAAGGTCGTCGGCAAAGGAACTGTTGAACTAATATTCACCTCTAGGAAGAAAGTGATTCTGACTAATGTACTGCACATCCCAGACATGAGGCGAAACTTAGTTTCTGGGGATCATTTAGGAAAGTCAGGTATAAGGGTGGTGTACGAGTCAGGTAAACTGATTTTGTCTAAGAATGAGAATTTTGTCGAAAAGGGATATGCTTGTAATGAGATGGTCAAGTTTTCTCTAAATGAAAGTAGCACTTCTGCGTATATGGTTGAATCCGCTGGACTGTGGCATGATAGACTAGCCCATATAGGGTATAATACCTTGAAGTTCATGGCTAAGAATGGTTTAATCTCATACACAGATAATGAAACTAGTAAATGTGAAGTGTGCATACGATCCAAAATGACGAAGAAACCTTTTCCAAGTGTTGAAAGATCATCTCAAGTATTGAATCTTGTGCACAGTGATATCTGTGAGTTAAACGACATTCTTACTCATGGAGGTAAACGGTACTTCATAACTTTTATAAATGATTACTTTAGATATGTGTATGTGTACCTATCAAAGAGCAAAGATGAATCATTGAACATGTTTAAGATATATAAAGCAGAAGTAGAGAATCAACTAAATAAGAAGATACAAATTCTCTGTAGCGATAGAGGAGGAGAATACTTCTCCAATGAATTTGATAACTTTTGTGAAGAACACGGACTAATACATCAATGTACAACGTCATACACACCTCAACAAAATAGAATAGCTGAAAGGAGGAATAGAATATTAGTAGAAATGGTCAACTCAATGCTGGTAAGAGCAAAGTTGTCACTAAGTGTATAGGGTGAGGCACTGCTTGCAGCGTATCATATTCTAAATAGAATACCGTCTAAAAAATATAAAATATCTCCATATGAAATATGGAGAGAGAGAAAACCTAACCTAGGATATCTAAAAGTATAGGGGTGTCTCGCATACTGCAGAACCCCTGAACCAAAAAGAACTAAGTTAGGACCAAGAGCTATTAAGTGAGTTTTCGTAAGATATGCACAAAATAGTAAAGCCTATAAACTTCTAGACATAGAGTCTAATACAATAATAAAATCAAGAGACGTTGAGTTCTTTGAGAACTCACTATCCTTGGAGTTAAAGGGTAATGAAATCCAAACTCCTGATAAAGAACCAGATAGCACAACTCCACAGATAGTGGAAGCTCCTATTGAACATCGTAGGAGTCAAAGAACAAGAATAGAAAAGAGTCTAGGAAATGACTACATAGACTCACAACGCATCATTTTCCATATTATAGAAGCAGATAGAAAAAATGTTATAAGACAAATACCTATAGTGATGACTATAAAAGATTATCATAAATCATATAAAGAGGCTATATCCTCTAGAGACAGTTTTCTAGAAAGAAGCTATAAACGATGAAATAGAATCCATACTGTCAAATCAAACACGGGAACTAGTAAACTTACCTCCAGGTTCTATACCCATAGGTTGCAAGTGGGTATTTAAAAAGAAATATCACACTGATGGGACTATCCAAACCTTTAAAACTCGACTAGTAGCTAAGGGTTTTAGACAAAAAGAAGGGATAGATTATTTTGACACATACTCTCCTGTAGCTAGGATAACATCCATTAGGATATTATTTGCGCTAGCTTCCATACATCATCTTCACATCCACCAAATGGATGTAAAGACCGCTTTCTTGAATGGTGACCTCAATGAGGAGGTATACATGGAACAACTTGAAGATTTCATTCTACCAGGAAATGAAAGTAAAGTATGTAGATTAGTCAAATCTTTATATGGATTAAAACAAGCACTAAAATAATGGCATGAGAAGTTTGATTTTAAAATACTATCTCATGGTTTCATGCATAATGTAGCTGACAAATGCATATATTCTAAAGTAGATGGACGTTATATCGTTATTATTTGTGTGTATGTTAATGACATGTTAATAATAAATAATAAAATGGAATGTGTGACTGAAACAAAGAGATTTCTATCTTCGGTATTTAAAATGAAGGATCTTGAACAAGTTGATACCACCCTAGGTATTAAAGTTAAAAAAACATTGTGGGGGTTATACTTTATGTCAATCTCATTATATTGAGAAGTTACTAAACAAGTTTAACCATCTAAATATAAAAGAAGCAAAGACCCCATTTGATCCAAGTATCAAGCTAAAAGAAAATACTGGAAGAACCGTTGCACAATTAGAATATGTGAGTGCTATAGAGAGTCTTATGTATGCTATGCAATGCACTAAACATGATATCACATATGCTGTGAGTAAACTTAGTAGGTTTACCAGTAACCCCAGTACTGAACACTGGAATGCAATCAGTAGTCCTTGGTTACTTAAAAGCAACCAAAGACTTAGGACTATTTTATTCAGAGTTTCCTGCCATATTGGAAGGATATACCGATGCCAGTTGGATATCGAGTGCAAGGGACAACAAGTCTACTACAGGGTGGGTATTCACCCTAGGAGGTGCAGCTGTATCTTAGGGATCCAAGAAACAGACTTACATAACGCACTCGACCATGGAGTCTGAATTCATAGCCCTGGCTGCAACAGGCAAATAGGCTGAGTGGCTAAGGGATCTTCTGTTAGAAATCCCTTTCTGTGTAAAGCTTATATTGGTTGTGTCACTACATTGTGATAGTGAAGCCACGTTAACTAGATTCTATAGCGGCACTTATAATGATAAATCTAGACATATAAGTCTTCGACATGATTATGTTAGACAATTGATTCAAGATGGAATCATTGCTATTTCTTATGTGAAATCAAGCAACAACCTGACAGACCCTTTCATTAAACTTCTACCGAGAGAGGTAATAAAGGCTACATCTAAAGGGATGGGGTTGAAACTCTTCAACTAAAGTTCCACCAGTGATGGTAACCCAACATGAAGTTAGAAAATCTCTAAATTTGGGTTTAATGGGTAAAAATAAGTCACTAATATATGAAAATTTTTTCAGTACTAAATTATAAAACCTCATCCATAATAAATAAGTGTTGAACGTTACGAAAGAGAGTTGAGTCTGAGAACTCTTAATGAAATTCAGTTCATAGGACAAATGTCTTATAGTAACGGAGACACTGGAAGGATTTCACCTATATGAACGTAGAGATGGTGCCGTCTCTCATGAGAGTTAGAAGTTTTCTTTTGAGATCGTTCACGAATTAGGATAAGCACATGGCCATTAAATGTGCTGAGCAAGATTGTTGAACTCTAACAAACACATAGCAAATATGTGTGTGGTTTCTTCGACTTTGTTATCTAGGAATAACTGGTTCAACGCTACGGCTACCAGTCATTTCGATAGAGTTTTGAGATACTTACACTAAGGAAAAATTAAAATCGAAAGATATATTTATTTATGCATATAAGCTGATTATTCTGGTAGAATTGTTTAACCGAGAAAAATATATTTAAAAAAAATCAAGTGGGGGATTGTTGAAAAAATATTGATTTTTAAATATATTTTAATAATAAAAATAATATATATAATATATTATTTTGTTTGAAAAAACACCGTTTTATGGGTTTTTTGAATAGTCCCACATGGGAAAGGGAAGAGAAAAATCTGTGGTTTAAATTATAATAGTGGAGTATTATAATATTTACCTACCTAGTCCGTGGACTATGGACCTTGCGTGTTCCAGTGCGTAGCACTGGAACACCTGTGCGCGCGCTCCCGCTCGGGCTCGAGCACGGGCTCGGGCTCGGTGCGAGGGCGTGGACATGTGAGGCAGTGTGGCTGCAGAGGTGCTAGTGACGCACTTTGCACTTCGCACGTGTCGCAGAGAGTCGTTCCCTTCGCGAATCGGAGCAAGACGTGTGCAACTAAGTGGCTAAGGCAGATGGCGAGATGAAGGGAAACTAGAGGACTAAATGAAAGTCCTCCAGTATATATAGAGAGCTGAAAAATAGAGTACATTCTGCGAGATCTATGCAAAGCAATTTGTGCTACGATTAGTCCAGTCCGTATGGCGGTGTATGGCTAGCCCAACAGCTAGAAAATGGCTAGCTGTTGTCTCACAACAGTCAGCATGTAGCACCTTAATGGCCCATGCATAACAATCAGAAAACAGCTATAAAACGGCTAGTTTTCTCCAACAGCTAGAAAACGGTCATGGGATTTATTTCCCTGGACCATAACCCCCAGCCACCATAGCCTATAAAAGGAGGGTCTGGATGGGTTTCCAAACCATCTCAAAACCCACTCCAGCAGATATGCATAACAATCAGAAAACAGCCATAAAACGGCTAGTTTTCTCCAACAGGTAGAAAACGGTCATGGGATTTATTTCCCTGGACCATAACCCCCAGCCACCATAGCCCATAAAAGGAGGGTCTGGATGGGTTTCCAAACCATCTCAAAACCCACTCCAGCAGACCCATACGAACTGAGACAGCCCACTACTCGTCTCCTATACTCCAGTAGTTCTAGTAAGACAGTAAGGGTTAAACCTTTACTAGAAGAACAGACCAACAGTGTGGTCTAGAACAGTTCAACTGAACCAATGGCCGAAGTACTGACCATTGCAGTGGTTTAAATCAAAAGAAAATTTTTCTCTTTCTTTCTCTTTTTGAAATTTTTCTATATTGTAATTCTGCCAGATAGTGTGTATAAGAGTTCCAATAGGTGGGCCTTCGTGTTTGCTGAACTTAGACCCACACCAGGCTTGTCGTATCCTAGGTGCAATTTACCTGTAACCTATCAGCATACTCAATTCATTTGAATAGGGGCAAATAACGCTTTAAGGACAGCGTTTCAGATGTGCTTTAGCCTGTCTTTAGTTTTGATCATCGTAATTTTTCGATTTCCATATTTTACAGAAATACTTTATTCTGTATAATTAACAACAAGCATATTGTATATATATATATATATATATATATATATATATATATATATATATATATATATATATATATATATATATATTGTATCTCCATTGTCCATTCATTTGGAGAGATAATTTTAAGGCATCAGGAAAACATGCATTTGGAGAGATCATTCAATGCATTAGGAAAACATGCATTTGGAGAGATCATTTTAAGGCATTAGAAAAACATGAGGCGAATCCAAAACACAAATGGACCCACCACCATTGAAACCTTACTGAGCTCACCATGATGTCCATCCATTTGGAGAGATCATTTTCAGGCATTAGAAAAACACGCATTTGGAGAGGTCATTTTTAAGCATTAGAAAAACATGAGGCGAATCCAATACTCAAGTGGACCCGCCACCCTTGAAACCTTCCTGGGCTCACCATGATGTTTATTTCAAATATAACATGAGTCCACATGAGCTTTAGATCTGCCTCATTCTCTGGATCATGCCCTAAAATTATCTCTACGAATGGATGGACAGTGTAGATACAGTACATATATCATAGTGGGACCACCTAACTTGGTGAAGGCACTTCAGTAGCAAAACTACGATGTCACTGGAGAATCACTAGCGAATCCGCGTCCCCTGTTAACGAGATACGCCGGATTTGTCCTTCGTATGTATTACGTCCTAGTTCCTACACAACCCGACTTTTAACGGTGTGAAACTCTTTTGGGCAACAATAATTTATATTTTAGATCTACACGGTCCATCAATTTGCAGATTATTCTAGTGCATAAACTTAAAAATGGGTCACATCCATAGCTCAAGTGGACCACATCATAAAAAGCAGCGATTATTAAATGACCATGGTTGAAACCTTTTTAGAGTCCACCGTGAAGTTTATAAGCCATCTAACCTCTTCTTAACGTCAGACGAAGGGAAAACGCAAATGTCACTCTGATCTGAGTCTTCTGGCTCGAACTTAAGCCTTGGATCTGCCAAGCTTTTTATCTATTTCTCTGAATAGGTGTGGAAAAAATGGATAAACGGTGTAGATCTGATACATTCATTATGCCCACTGAAATTCCACATGTTTTCGGTTTTCTTCTCTCCACCTGGAATGTGCTGCACCACGGGAGCATATTAGGTGAGACCCCGGCCACACTCAAGAGAGTGCGGCCCTTACCATAGTGCAGAACTTGATGTGTGTACTATGTATCTACTCCGTTCATCCGTTTTTCCAAATAATTTTAGAGGGTGTTTGGTGCATGGTATTAGTAAGGATTAGGTGGGATGGGATTCAAGAAACATAATTATTATTAATGGCGGGATTGTCCCCTGTTACCATCGGATAAGCTTAATTTCAATGTTTGTAATACGGTGGTATATTGAATGGATATACCCACCATCATTTGAAACTATTGAGAATAACACATATGTGTTATATCCAAACCGTTCATCTGTTTTGTAAACTCATTTTAAGGTATGCGCCTAAAAATGAGGTAGATCCAAAACTTATATGGCCCTGACGAAGTTTTCAACAGTAGGTATTCAATCCCCACCGCTTTCTATGGTGGGGTCCATTTGAGCTTTAGATCTACCTGATTTTTTGGCCCATGCACTAAAATGATCTCGAAAAATGGGTGGATGGTGGATATAGCCCACACATTATGGTGGGACCTACACAACTTGCTAATATTGAGTGGAATTGGCACGGGACCAATGTAATTTCATGTAATCTAATTCTGGACGCGGATTTCCTGCGAAAGCATCTCGCACGAAGTTCCTGCGCTGGGAACCCAGGTACGGCCTGCAGTGATTTTTTCAGGAATCTGCTCCGTCCATCCATTTTGTGAGCTCATTTTAGGATAATAGACCAAAATTAAGAAGAATCCAATACTCAAGTGGGGCATACTTTAATTTAGGGAAATTACTACCGTTGAAACCTCCTTGGGTTCGACATTGATGTTTACATGCCATCCATACCTTTAATAATGTCATTCCTACTCGGATGAACTGAAAACACAAATATTAGAATGATTCAAAACTTCTGTTGGCCCACAAATATTTCAACTGTGGACGTTCAATTATCCCGTTTTCGCCTACTTGAGTCTTAGATACGGCTCATTTTTGGCCTTATATCCTAAAATACACTCAAAAGACGGATGGATGGGGTGGATTTCTTACAAACATCTAATTCCTAACTTTTCCATTCTTCCCAAACAATGAGTGGAATTGACAGGACTAAATGCAATTCCATCCCACCTAGTCCATCTAATACCATAGGCCAAACGCCTCCTTATAACATTAACCAAAATTAAGATGATCTAATTATCAGGTGGACCATACTTCAGGAAACAGTGGTAATTGAACCTCCTACCACTAAAAATTACTAAGGGAGCACGTTAACATTTCCTTACCTTTTATTTGCAATCCAATACGTTGATAAGTTCAAATAATCCTGAATGAAGGAAAAAGCAAATATCAGCTTGATCCAAAACCTTTTTGGCTCATTAATGGTCAATGACTACTGTTTCCTATCGTATGGTCCACCTAATAATTGGATCTTCTTCATATTTTGGATAATGCCCTAAAATGATCCTCCAAAACGGATGGACGGATTTGATATAATATACACGCATCAAGGTGGGCCCCACGGTAAGGGCTGCACCCTCTTGGGTGAGGCCGGGTCCCACCTAATCCGCTCCCTGCCGTGGGGAAATTTAAGTGGGCCCGCAATGATGTATTTCTTAGATCTAAACTGTACATTGATTTTTTCAGATCATTCTAAGATATGATCCCAAATAAATGAAGATCTAAAGCTAAAATGAGAATATTAGGAATCGATGCTACCGTTGAAAACTTTTTGCGTTAAGGAAGGCTCTGATGGAGCTTATATTTGTACATTAACTTCATCCAGGTACGTGTAATCTTATGAACGGGACACATGAAAAATAAGCCTCATGATTGGCCCTAGGAAAGTTTCAACGGTGATTTCTTCAATCCCTACAGATTTTTATGTGGTATGATCTACCTTAGCTTAGCTTTATATGTGCCTTATATTTGATTCGTCCTTTAGGATTATCTGAAAAAAACTGATGGACGGTGTAGATCTAACAAAAAAAAAAAAAAAAAAACGTTGGGTGCAAGAAAAGCTACACATTTTAAAAATTGTGCTGTGTATATCCCAATCTATATGGGAGAGAGAAATCCGGCATATCATGTTAGCCAGAATCATCAGAAAGGAAGTGGACAAATGAGAAGCGATACTGCAGTGGATTGGCCTGGACGCGGATTGCGTCCTACCCCCGCCCGGACAGTAATCCGTCTGGGCAGGGATCCGTGGGGCACACCATGATGTAAGTGTTTTATCCATGCCGTTAATCGTTTTTCTCATATCATTTTAAAATGTCACTATAGAAATTAAGCAGGTCCATAGCTACAGTGGACCACACCAAAGGAAGCTGCAGTGATAATGACACCCACCGTTGAAACCTTTCTAAGTGCCACGATGATTTTTTTTTACCATCCAACCTATTAATAAGGTCATGTAGACGTGGATTAAGTGAAAAAACAAATATCAGATTGATCTGAAACTTCTCTAGCTTCCAAGAAATTTTTAATGGTGAACGTTAAATCCCCACTTTGTGGTCCACTTAAGACCTATACCTGCCTCATGTTTTTGATGATACCTTAAAATGATCTGAAAAAAACGATTAACGGCGTGGATAAAACACTTACATCACGGTGGGCCCCACAGAGTGACGCAATCCGCGTCCGGAATGGCCTATGCCTTCAACACAGACGATCCGCACTCAATAGCCAGGCGAAGCTCTATCCAAATCCAGCCGCCATTCATGAGCCAAAAAGATCCAGCACGAGCCTGATTATGTATGAGAGAGAGAGAGAGAGAGAGAGAGAGAGAGAGAGAGAGGCAGACCTGTATAAAGCTTGCTTCTGCAATGGACACAAGGCCGTGTAGGGTGGTCTGAAGAGGTCGTGTGTTGGTCCGGTCGTTTGGTATTTATAAAGCGAGAATGGTGTCAAATTCGGTGCGGATCCCAGCTAAAATCCGACAGTTTGGCTAGAGGCAATGATAGGAGGAAGTTAGCAAAATACCAAAGGCTGGAGCTTGAATGATGAGGGCATGGGCTGGAAGTTGGACGATGAGAGAAAGAGATAGGTGAGCTCGTGGTTTGAGGTAGAGAAGATGAGAGATACAGGTGAGGTGAGTAAAGTAGTCGGTGGATGGGGGTTGGTACATCTTACTGTTTATGTGATATCCACTCCAACCACTCCATTTTAGGTAACGGCCCAAATATAAGTCTCATCCTTCATTTAGGTGGAACACAGGACTGTATAAAGAAAAAATTCACCCTCCAAATTATTTTCAGTAGTATGGCCCAAATGAATCATGTATGACCTTAAATCGAATGATGTACTTAATAGGCTCTTATTGTTCAAACTAAACTTTGCCGAGCCCAGTACATCCGTTTTTCCAACTCATGGTAGAACATGAGCTTAAAATTGAAGGATATCAACATCTCAAGTGGACCACAGCACAGGAAAGAGTGGCATCTAGGGCGCACAAGGGAAAACACAAATATTAGCTTAATACAGAACTTTTGTAGCCCCCAAGAAAATTTCAAATGTAGGCATTCAATACTGTGGTCTACTTGAGTTTTAAATATATTTATTTTTGTGTTAAATCCCTACTGAAGCTGAGATGCCTAGCCCACTTATTAGGTCCAAATGAAATTATCAGGTACAATGGATGGATAGAGTAGACAAAATATGAAAATCATAGTGGACCTAACAGAGTTTACTAAGTATGCAATCCCCTTCCACATGAGCTTGATTTTTGTGCCCCATGCCCAAAGTTTTGTGTGGCATCTAATCGTTGGGGTGAATTTTTTATTTAAACATTACATTGGTCCACTAAAAATTAAAGGTAAATGTCTCTTTCCTATTTTTCTTTTTCCTTTCAAGTAGTCTGCGTGAAGCATATGTCAACCTATTTTTCGTCCAGTGCTGATAACTATAATGATAACACCGAGAATGTAGTAAAATATAAGTTTCTGATTTGCGTCAAGCATAACTGCATAAGTTCTAGATTCCATGACATTATACATCTAATGTTCAGAGCGAATTTCACGGACACATCATGAAAGCCCTTTCCCCACTAAAAAATCAAGAGTGGGCCATTGTACACCGTCCATGGCCCGCTTGAGAAGCGGTGCCTGGACCTGAAATTCTAGCCCAACTACAGCCTGAGGCGGGCCAGGACAAAAAGCCCAGGGCATCCCAGCCCATTCACACAGCTCGACTTTTGTACCTGTCAGCTTAAATGGAACATGCGTCTACGTCCAGGCCAGTCATCAAACGCTGGCTGTATGGCCCCACCATGATGTGTAATGACATCGAACCAACACCTTCATTTCAACCTTAGAGTTACGTCCCAAAATTCATGATGATTCATAAGGGCCTGTTTGGAGCGTGGATTTGGCACCCTGGACTGTGAATCAACTTTAATTGAAAAGTAACTATGCATGGTACATTCACAGGGTGTTTGAATTTAATTACTAAATAAACTTTAATATCTCTAGTTAGTGAGATACGTAATTTTTGACATAATAGTTGTAATAAGCCCCGCTAAAATATATGCTTTACCCAAAAATGATGAAATTCCGAGTCTCAAATGGGCCGCAAGCACAAGATCTGAGTGCCTAACCAACGATTTTTAAACGTTGATTTACATGGACAATGTTTGGACGGTGCCGGACAATGTTTCGACGGTGCTAATTTATATGGACAATGTTTAGAAGGTGCTGATCATCATTAGTGGGTCGTGTGCCTAAAAGAATGATAGCATAGTGACACACATGTTACACTTTAAGTATTGAAATGATTTTAGGTGTCATCCACGCTCTCACCCTGATATCAAACCCCCTAATTTAAAACCCCCACTTACTGTATGCTGCCAAACAAGGATTTGAAATCCCCACCAATTCCCTCGAATCCACGGTGCCACACGACCCCTAAAGCATTTGAGCCCTGCCCAAGTTGAAATGGAGGACATGGGGGATTGGGGGCATCATGGGAACGTTCAGCTGGAATGTGGGGTCCACTGTATCATTTAAATGCATCCTACCCATTTATCAGGTGACCCCATCTGGATGAACGGACACACCGAAACTCAAGTGGGCCACACCACAAGAATATATAGGTTCTAGTATTGGTTGTGCATTGCTACATGTGGTCTCTCTCACCTGACTTTTGGAGATGAACGATTCTAGGCCCGTACGGTTCATGGTTTGGGTTCCACGTACACATCATGAGTGGGCCCCACGCAGGTCGAACGTGTGTTAATTACCATGTGATTCCAACGTCTGTGATTATTCCTATCCTAACAATGAACATGCACCGGTTCTATTGTAAACCGGGTCCACTCGTGATGTTGGCCACATGTATATGTTGAATACTGACCGTTGGCCGTAATTTTATAGCCGTCCATTTTTCACTTGGCACTCAGGTCAGAAGAGGAACGGTATTAGAGATATACTCGAAATTGATCCTCTTTTCAAATGTCTATTGGGATGTCTTCGTTAGTCTCGGGTTACCTGATGACCGTTGATTTAAATTACTCAAATTGCACCATCTGAGAGGAAATGACTTTGCCCAAAAGTTAGGCTCGCCCGATTAATTTTTTGGGCCTGATTTTTTACCAATTTTCATTGATCCGGTCCATCACAATTATTTCTGCATGTGTGGTCCACTTGATCAAGGGATGGATTAGGAATATTCACCTTTGATTTGTTGATCCAGCGTGACCCATTGGGGCTGGGGGTAGCCCCGAACTTTCTTTCAGACTGTAACCACAGCCGTCGGATATATGGCCTTTTTTCTGTGGACCTTTGTGTGCTTTTCTCTTCACCGTCTATTTGTATGGCATAGTTGAAGGGCTCGGAACCACTAATTCTGTATATTTTTGGCAAATCTCCCATCAGGCAGTAGACCCATAAGATCAACGGTATGGATTGCTGAACCGTGGGTGTTTGTTATAGAGACAGACTAGTGCTTCAAGTGGCAAATCATGTTCCTGTGCATCACGACTCTTGACACATGACACATTGTGGCCACAGTTAAATCCATTCCATCCATCAGGTTCTATCCTCGAAACTAGATCATGAGGAAAAAAATTCATTGAGATCCACAGCTCAACTGGGCCACACCAACCATAGTTTTCTGTGTGCCACCATGGTAGTATGTATCTTCCATCAAACCCGTTAATCAAATGCCACTCACGAAGATGATGTGAAAATGCAGAAACCAGCCTAATCCGACTATAAAGCGATCCATGCTGTCTGAATTGAGAGGTTTAGGAGCAGTTTTATATTTTTCCCATTGGTGTGTCCCATCAGATATTTTGCACGTACAGTTCAAATAATGCTTCTCACCTGATGGACGGATTGATTTACATATAAAATGATGATGGGCCCACAGAGCCTGTTCTACGCAGCAGCGTAAAACAGGTGCCGTAGATGTGGTTCATGCAGGTGGGCCCTACAATGGGTGCGGGACCACTAGCACGATAATGAGCCTGGTCCGTCTATTAATAGCTAATTACGAATGACGAGACATCTCATGATGCTGGCGTCCAGCAGCAACATTCCCCAGACTTTTTACTATGGCCTATGGGGAATCATGTAACGCTGTCTATGGAGCGGGCTTGAGTAGGTCTCAGCCCGGATTTGAACTGTTTCGGGCCGGGCTGTATTCAAAATTCTGATTCCTCAGGCCTAAGCCCGGCCCATTGACACCCCTACTCCGGCTACGTATGGCGCTTGCTTGTGACGCAGCAATAGAAATCATACACGTGGCATATAACCAACTCAAATTAACCGATGAAATCATAAATCATATTAGTTGAACAATCGTGACCATTGATTCGTGGACACCTTTTTGTTGAAATAAGACCATTTGATTTTTCTCATCCTCAACCATTGATTAAGGATAATTTTAGGTCGATGATACATCTAAACGGCTACTCCCAATTTGGTTCGTATGCGGTTTTTAAGTAATTTCTAAGTGCCTGTGTATCATCTATCACCCTGGGGAAGAGTATCGAAATGTTTCTCTTCTACTTGCGGTTCGCTTGCGTTTGGAATTTGGATGCTGATGCTCCATGTGAAATGCATAAATTCTTTTATTCGTTAATAAATTCAGTGTTTTCAGTTTTGACGAGCGGGGGCCCACGGTTCGATAATCCGAACTGCTGGATTGCTCGGTCCCTCTGTAGACGTACCATATCCTGTAAACATCCTCAGTAAAGCAATCTTAACCGTTGGAATTGTGGCTTAGAAATAGATGGTTAAGAATAGAAACCGAGCAGCACTCAACACTTAACTGGAAGAATTCCAAAGGTTGGTGGTTATAATCTATCAATCTGGTACATTTTTTACGCATGATCCATTAACGGTACGATGCAAAGACCACCGGCCTGGATTACTACACCATACGACCCCATTTGATACTCTGGCGGAGTGTGATGGATGATATGCACGCACTTGGAAATTACTAAGAAATTGCATCCCGGGCACAAAAGTTTAAAAGTTTTACTAAATTAAACAGCTGTGGGTCCCATTTTAAATGCACCATGAACCAAAAATTCCGGTTATTGGACTATTTGGTTGGTGGACATTTATTGGACGGTTGGAAATGAAAAAATATCCGATGGTCTTATTGCCAAAAAAAGAGTTAATGTGTGCCACGTGTACAATTTTGTAGTGCCTGAGTATTACCAGAGCTTCGGCTTGCTTTGCTGCAAGGCTCACGAGAACGGATTGGCTACTTCCCTGCCACCAGCCCGGTGGCCGGTCGTTGTGCTCTGTGGGCCCCACCATGATGTATGTGTTTCATCCATTCCATTCATACATTTTTACAGATCATTTTAGGGTTTTATCTTAAAAGTGAGAGGGATATAAATCTCAGGTGGACCACACCGCAGGAAAACAATAGGGATTGGATATCCACCATTAAAATCCTCCTAAGGCCCACTGTACTGTTTATTTAACATCCAATCTATTGATTAGATCATAAAGACCCATATAAAGGGATTAAAACAAAGATCAGATTGATCCAAAACTTTTATAGCCCCCCAAAATGTTTTTAATGGTCGACGTTATTCAACAGTGTTTCTTATAATGTGGTCCACTTGAGATTGCGATATATCTCATTTTTGTTATAATACCATTAAATGATCTATAAAATTAGATTGACAGCATAAATGAAACATATACATCATGGTGGGGCCCACAGAGCACTGACCATCAGCCATTAGCAGGTGGCCGGAGTAGCAGCCAATCCGTTTCCAAAATAGACGGCCTACCGTACGGCTTTCTGGACTGGTCTAACTTTGGTCTGGGCTTAGTGGGCGGTAATAAAAGGCCTGAGACTGGGCCCTATCTTAAAGTTTTAGCTCATCTATGATAAGAGTCAGGCTCGGGTTTTTTTTTTTAAGTGCCTATCGGCCTGGCCCCACCAGGGGGGTGTACGTTTCATATATAACAAGTTCACAACTACCGAGCAGCCTCGATCATACCGAGAAGTGGGCAGCGGGCTTGGAAATGTCTGTTTGGGTCCATCAAAGACCTGGGCCGGCTCTAACATAACCTCACAGAGACCAGGCCTAGCCCGTTTGTAGCACTACTTTAGCGCTGCAGTGGCCGGGCCTGGGTCAAGTTGAGAATGGGCTTTGGATGATATGTCGTGCTTTTGTCTTGGCCCCAGACCAGCCCATTTTAGTATTCGTGTCTTCAGGTTCGGAGCTAAGTCTAAACCAAGGACCGGGCCAAACCCAGTTGTCAGTTGGGCTTCTTAATCAGACATGAAAGTTTTACATTGTCCCAAATTTCCAAAGGGCCTACCTCATCCAACCTCTTTGGAGGCCCATTTTGTATATGCAAAATCTACACCGTCCATAAGGTGTCCATAAGGTCATAAACCTTTAAGTTTACTGTATTTATTTACTGTACATGCAAAAGATCAGCCGAATAAAAACTAAATCAAACGGGTCATACAATGGGAACCATGTACAACCTCTAAGTTCACATGTAGTGGCCCACCTGAGCTTTGGGTGAGGATAATTTTTGTAGCTATAACCTAGTGATTCCAGCCTGATGAATGGGTCTGATGAAATGTAGACTCCATGATCGCCCCACACACAAACCTATGGTTGTCGTCTCATCCATATTATTCCTTGGAGTGTGGCTCGCTTGAGTTGTGGATATGAATAATTTTTTGCTCCAGTGTCTAGAATTGAGGAGCTCAATAGATGGACGGAGTGGATTAAAAATATAAAACATGGTGGCCCGGAAAGAACTTGGGTGTGTTGCAGAGGAGTTGGGTCTCACAAAGGCAACATGGGCATTCAAAAGGCACGGTACAGATACGAGAGCGTGGGAGCGCGTTCTAGCTTTTTCACCTTAAAAGCATGTCTGCTTAGATTGTGGCAGTGCCGTGTGCGTGTGGTAATGTGCTTAACAATTCAAAATCTATGCCCAAACCATCTACGCCACATCAGCAAAGCTCTTTTATAGTTGGGGCCACCATCATTCATCAATTCCAACCATTTGTCAGTCGCTGTCCATTTCAAAATAGACGGTTAGAATCGAAGTTTCCAAGTTGAACATGTGGTGATTAGGGCCACCAACCAAAGGGGTGGACTGTGTAGTTATCTGTGCAGCAGATATAAAGATGGACCGTTGATACAAAGCTGACTAATGGGTCGATTTGGACAGGGCAAAACTTACATCTGGATGGATGGTATGAAGTTATCAATTCACCATAGTGAGTGTGTAAAAAATTTATTTATTTATTTATTTTTTTTAAAGTTATCAATTCACTATAGTTTTTCACTATGGCCCATCTAAATGATGGCCCACTTGATCAACACTTCCAGTCACAACGAATGGAAAGTGTTTCCCATGCAGTAAGTATGCAATTCAAGTTACATAACAGCACTTATCATCGTGTTAATGAGGAAACTTGCCTGTGTCACATGCACACTTGGAGGGCCAGATCAATGCCCGTGGGTAGATTGGTCAGATAATCCGAACCTTACATCATGTGGCCCATAACTCTGACATGCAACTAACAAAAATTACGCTGTGAAACAGTCCTCTGCCCACCTGTTTGACGGCGTGGATATCCACTACGCATACACTGAGGTGGTCCCAAAGGTCAGGGTCGCACCCACCTGACTGGATCTGGGGTAACAGATAATCTGCGTCCCAGTCATTGAAAAACAAACAAAACACCAATTCCAATGTAGAACCACCCAACGTATCATGTTCCAATACATTCGGATGTATTTGAGTAAACCTCAGTGCAGTTTAGGCCATTTCAACTGTCAATTTAAAGCCCACTAGTGGGACGAGTACTATCATGCACATCTCTTCAGGCCCATCAGATGAACAGTCCAGATCAAGTGTCGAGCGTCCACATGAAAATGGTCCAGAGGTATTAAAGGAAGGGACCAAAAGTCGTCGCAAATAAATATGGAAGGTAGACAGAAGGGCAGAAATCCATTACTAACAGTAATAACTTCGGTCTGTGAGAGGGTTGAAATTTCTGTGATGTTTTTCGGACAGAAATCAATGCATGTGAACTCCATATCAATCAAAATCAAAGCACCAAAGATAACGAAATCTAGATGTTTTACATCAGTAACATAAACCAAATGTAGGATTTATCATATTTCAAAATAAGAGGACACAAGTCCCTATGTTTTCACAATAACTAGCTGTAACATAATATCACTACTGCCATTGGGCAGTAAGCTCGTATTTTACTATGGAAATTCAAACTGTAATAAATGAAAACTGTAGAAGGATTTCATTTCATTTCAACACCCCAAATATATCTCTCTCTAATGGGCTAGACGTCAATGTGCCATGAACCTTCTCATCCAATCAAAAATGGCATTCATGCATGCGAATCTGGACTGTCCAAATCATGGGCCTCACAATGGAAAAGCATGAGTTACCATTAACCATTCAAATATGGACCACAAATAAACAGTTCAGAAGAAACCGGTTCACGATCTGATCAATGTGATTTTCGAGACATGCTCAATCCAAAAAAGTGGGCCCATGTGTATGTTAGGTGGGCCCACATAGCTCAGTGAATTGAAGCAAACACATTGTAGTCTAGCCCATCTCAGTTACCCTCCATTCACTTTCCCCCCATCAGCCAAACACAAAGCATGAATGGCCACAACCTGGCCTCAAACAAGGTTTCCCTCATTGGAACCTTCCTCCAAGTAGTATGGTGTGAGCTTTCCATCCTTCTTCCCTTTCTCCAGCCTTGGCTTGCAACCAAGGCCTATCTCCAGCAGCATCTTTACCACCCTACGCATCGACGGGCGGTTGATGGGGAGGGGGCTGGTGCAGAGAAGCCCAACGCTTAGAACCCTGCACATCTCTTCCTTGAAGGAGATATCGAGCTTGGGATCAATGATGTGGTCCATCCCTTTCTGTTCCAAGGTGGTGCAAACCCACCTCACCAAGTCCTTCTCGCCGAATTCTGGGTCGACCGAGCGCTTCCCTGTTACTAGCTCTAGAATAACCACTCCAAAGCTGTATATGTCACTCTTCTCGTTGACCCTGAGTGTATATGCATACTCTGCAAAATGTACAATGGGACACCATTGGTAAGTTACAAGAAATCACTGACCAAAGCACACAATGTAGAATGGCATGCGATGTGCCCAGATATCTCATGTCCCCTTTCCGGATGATCATAGTGGTCTAATCTGCGACTCGCAAATGGATAATTACAGCCAATTGTCCAGATTCAATGGGAAAAGTATTAAATGGTTAGGATTGTCTAATGGGGGGATTACTTGGGGATCGAGCATCCACGATGTCCCAACAAATGAATGGTTCAGATCATCAAAGACAAGCATCACATGTCGAGTTTGTTCAAACAAGCAAATTGTTGATCACATAGCTTATATTTCCTAAAACTGAACATGCCAAACTCTAAAAAAGAAGCAGATAGGGACTGTTTCAAGTGCCAAAACCAGAGCATGAGTTGCAATCTTTGTAAGGACTGATTAAAGAACCATGGATCAATCTCTACGAGGAATGAGAATGATATGAATCAGAAACCAGGAACTACTTGGAATCATTAAAATAATATAATAGACTCTGTTCTGAAGTCATGTGGATACTGAGCTCTGGTGGGGACACACTGATTAGATATTCTGCCCTAAAAATCAAGGCGAATTCATACTTCTGGACAAGTGACGCTGGGATGAATGTGATGAGGATAACTACTCCAAATCCACGGAGCTTCTCTGGACTCCTCACAGAGACTTCTCGAATCCACGAGGAAAGAAAGCAGAAAATAGAAATAAATTCTAAGAAATTCAAAATTGATTAATTGATCCCTAAAAACGAGTTCACAACCCTTTAAATAGGGGTACCACGCAATGGGAAAGAAATCAGAATCAAACTACAACTAAAACTCCTAGAATCCGCGACTTACTATAAATAGTAAACTTACTATTTATAGACGGTCGTGATGTCTACTAGTGCACAAGGTTTTCGGCCAAAAATAGTAAGTGTCCTATTTGGCTTCACCAAACCGTTCTCCTAATTATTCTAAACTCTTTTCACGTTGGGCGCAACTCCTAAAGCCAGACGGATGAAGAGTTATAATCAAACTAAAACTTACTATTTATATTAAAAACGAAATTAAAGCAGGAAACGACCATCGATCCAGGGGTTTTTCGCAATTCCGACCATCGATCCAGGAGTTTTTCACAATTCCGAGCGTCGCAACCCGGCATAGCTGGGTTGGTTGGCTAAAGTAGCTTGTTCTACCCAAAAATCATATATTTTACATCAGCTAACTCATTCTGGATTACGAGATACGCCCGATCTAAGGTCCGACGGTCCGGATCACTTCTGTCGTCGACCGGGCCTTTTCTGATCCATCTTGGCCATGAAACTGTCCGCGACCCGCTCTACATCAACAAGTACCATATGGCACGTGTGCTTGCATGTGGATGAGCAGGGATATACACGTGTGCGTATGTGTGCTAACCTCTATAACATAGGGATGTGGCCCAAAAGGGCCAAAACGGTAAAGTTCATTTGAATAACAAAGGAAACATAGAAATCTGTACTTGAAAAGCAAATCACCCTTTTACTGATTTGAATGAACTTACCACCTCTAAGTAGAGATGCTAAAAAACGTGGTTACTGTAGAAACAAAATTCGAGAATGTGTAATAACACATACAACAGGAAAATCAATGCAGGTGAAAAGGAGAGAACCAAGCACAAACATACAGAAAACAGAATCAAAAATAAGAAAAACACAAATCAAAAGGAGAACAAAACAGTTCTATTTTAAGAATATCAATTCAGATAAAAAAACCAAGAAAGAAACAGAGCAGAAACAGAGCAGTTGCAAATCGATTCACAGACCTGGTGCAATGTAGCCGCATGAACCGGCGATCACAGACATCGAATTAGGCCCCTTCCCGATCACCTTTGCGACCCCAAAATCCGCAACGCGTGCTCCAAACTCCCCATCCAACAGTATGTTATTTGACTTCACATCTCTGTGAATGATCGGAGGCACACAATCATGGTGTAGATATGAGAGCCCTTCAGCCGCCTCGACTGCAATCTTAAACCTCATCGGCCAATCCAACAGTCCTCCCTTGCAGCTATGCAGCAGATCGCCCAAGCTCCCGTTGGGCATGTACTCATAGACCAGAAGCTTGGAATCTCTCGTCGTGCAGCAACACCACAACTTCACTATGTTCTTATGCCGGATCTTCCCTAACGTATTCACTTCCGCTTCAAACCCATCATCTGAAATCCGCCGCCTTCCATCTTCTACATCATCATCACCACCTTTCTTCGAAGTCCCCCAAAGCTTCTTCACGGCGACCGTCTCCCCATTGCTAAGAACGGCCTTATAGACCTTCCCAGATGCTCCACTTCCGATTACATTATCTTCATCGAGGCAATCCAAGATTTCATATTCACTGAAACCCAATTTGTGGAAAGATGTTAACGTCCATTTCGATCTGTCGTTGCCCATTTTTGCCTGCTTGAAACTCCGGTACCGCCAGTAGAAGCAACCGACCCCAACAACAAGAACAAAGCCCGCAAGAATAAAGATTGATCGGAGCAACCAGATAAGCCCGAGGTTCTTAGCTGCACTTCTGCCCGAATCAGGACACAACCCAATCATACTCCCACACAAACCTGGATTGCCCAAGAAGCTCTCTCTGTAGATTTCACTGGCGAAAAGGGGTGGGAGTCTCCCAGATAGATGGTTGTTTGAGAGATTGAAACGGTTGAGCTTCAAATTCTGCATTTCTATCGGGATTTCGCCTACGAGGTGGTTTCCCGAGAGGTCGAGGTAGTTAAGCACCGGCATTTCCCCGATTTCCCTCGGAATTCTTCCCGTGAGCTCATTGTCTGCGAGATTCAACTCACTGAGCTTATCCCATGATTTTATTTCTGCCGGGAGTTCACCTGAGAGATGGTTGCTGTGAAGATCGAGCCTAACGAGCTGATCCAGGTTCTGGACTGTCACCGGGATTGGGCCAGAAAGCTGATTATTACTGCCAGAAAATTCGACCAGCTTATCCAAGGAGCTGATCTCCGCTGGAATGCTGCCAGTGAATCCGTTGTTAGAGATGAGCAGGAGCGAGAGATTCGATGCCCCAGCTATGGCCGCCGATATCTCGCCGGATAATGAGTTTTCAGAAAGCTCCAGCAGCGACACGTGCGGCAAGCCCCAGAACCCGGCCGGGACCTCGCCGGACAGCCGGTTGCCTTTCAGCCGGATTCTGGTCAGACTCCGGCATTGCTCAAGACTCGCCGGAATTCTCCCCGATAAGGAATTATCTATCAAAAGCAGCTCTTCGAGGACACCCATCCCGCAGATGCTCGGAGGAATCTCTCCAGTAAACAGATTATCTGAAAGATCGACCCAGAGCAGCGGCGAATTCCTGCCGAGATCCTCCGGCAGGCTTCCGGTCAGCCGGTTATTGAAGAGCCTTAGTTCATAGAGATTGGGCGAGCGGGCAATGCTCTCCGGAAATCCTCCCTCGAAGAGATTCTCGTACAGATTCAGCGACTCAAGTGGCAGCCGGCAGAGCTCGTCGGGAATTTCCCCTTCGAGATTGTTCATCGACGCGTCGAATCTCCGGAGCGATGTCAGTTTCGACATTCCGCTTGGGAGCGGACCGGAGAGCGAGTTGTTGTAGAGCTCAATCTGGACAGCATTCGGTAGCTCCGTGAAGGATTGCGGAATGGGACCTATCAGGTTGTTGAAGGAGAGATCCAGGTCCGTTAATTTCTTGAGGTTGCCAATCGACGATGGGATGGGGCCGTAGAGGTTGGATCCAGCGAGCCAGAGGATCTCGAGGTTGGAGAGGTTGCCGTACTCGGGCGGGATTTCGGAGGGAATGAAAGGGTTGTAGGAGAGATTGAGCTGCTTGAGAGAGGAGATATTGGCGAGAAATGGCGGGATTGTGTCGTTCAAGAGGTTGGCGACGAGGGAGATGGACTGGAGGCGTGGGAACGTCGCGAAGGACGGTGGGATTGGGCCGGTGAAGTTGTTGGCAGAGAGGTCGAGGTAGAGGAGGTTGGGAATGGAAGAGAGGGAGGGAGGGAGCAGCCCGACGAGGAGGTTTTGGGAGAGGTCTAGATGGCGGAGATTTAGACAGGTGGAGATGGTGGATGGAAGAGAGCCGTTGATGTAGTTGTCGGGAAGGGAGATGGAGGAGAGGTTATGAAGACGGCAGAGTAGGGAAGGGAAAGGGCCGAGGAGATTAGAGGTAGGGAGTGAGAGGGAAGTGACGGAGAGAGAGGAGGGGTCGCACGTGACTCCAGTCCAGTTGCAGGGGGTGAGGTCACGTGCGTCCCAGTTGGAGAGCACTTGAGATGGGTCGTCGAAGGAGAGCTTGATTTGGTGGAGGAGGAGCCCTTCTTCATTGAGAGAGAAGGATGGGAGTATCGGAGTCTGAAGGAGGCAGAGTATGAAGAAAGGGAGTAGCAGCATTGTTTGAGAGAGAGAGAGAGGAATGTAGGAAGAGAGGAGAGGTTTGAGGGAGATTTAAGACAGGAGAGATTTTGCTATGGATTTCTTTCAGAGAGAGAAAGAGGAGTGGAATGTAGGAAGGAAGGAGAGGTTTAAGAGAGGACTGGAATGTAGGAAGGGAGGAGAGGTTTGAGGGAGATATAAGACAAGGAGAGATGTCGCCGTGGATTTCTTTTTCTACTTCTTTTTCTTTTTTTCGGCGGATGATGAGAGGAGTGGGGCCAGCAAGGGCCAGAGAGTAACAACGGAAGCTGTTCGTTTGGCTTCACCCGGGCTAAAAAGAACGCGGATTGCATACTGACCCTTCCAGTACAAACGTAGCTACTGCCGGGTTGTGTACCCCACACTGATCTATGTGTTTTATCTACACCGTCCAATCATTTTGACAGCTCATTTCAGGCCATGAGCTAAAAATGAGGCTGATCCAAATCTCAACTCTCCAAGTATAGTAAACCAAGGAAACAGTGGTGATTGGACGCTCACCGCTAAAAACTTAATATGCTCTCTAATGTTTATTTGCCATGCTACCCGACACGGACTTGAATGAAGAAAAACACAAATGCTTCACCAAAACTTTCTTGGTCTCTAATAATCTAATAACGAGACATGTTACACATTTAAAAATAAGATAGCAAATAAAAGAGGATTAATAATAAAGAAAAAGAGAGAAAAAAAAAAAAGATTTCAATTTCTTTGGATTCAAAATACTCTGGAATTCTCCCTATAAAATAATAAGTGGATTTGGAATACTCTCAAATCACACAACCCCACACAAATGTCAAAAGCTATCAAATTTTTTGAAGTAGGCTCAGTTTTAATACCTACTGGAGGATTTCTTTATATTTTGCTAAGTATATATTTCAATAGACCTATTAAAATTATTACATCAAATGTTACATGTACTAGTTTGAGGTATTAAAATTGATTTACTTAATGTATTTCATGTTGTATTTTAAATTATTTTAAAATAATTTAGTGTTTCAAAATATTCATTAGTCATAGGTGTTTTTTGGATGTGTTTTTTCACTTAAGTTTGAAAGGTTACATCCTTTCAATTTTTGTTTTGAAAAATTATGTCTTTTGGAGCCTAAGGGTCGCACCAATTAGATTTAAATCTAATAGTCACAACCCTTTATGAAAGGATGTCTCTATACTCTTAAGGGTGTCTTCACAAAGTCTATAAATAGACTTCTGATTTTAAGTTTTGAAATGGATTAGAAAATCAGGTTTTCTCTTAAAAATGTGTTCAAGTATTTTCTAGTTCGGGTTAAGACTATAAGTGGTTCGAGCCCGTGTACAGTGAGTGCACTGCTGGGATCGGGTCATAGTCATTGTATCCTGAAAGTCGATTGCTCTGAAAACCTGTTGCACTTGGGACGCTGTCCAAGGGGAGCAAATTCAATTTCAAGCCGAGTGACTCACGTCACGCCTCGACTTATACAAATTGATAAGTTTTTTAACTTTCTTATTTTAATTTTATATGATTTTAAATAATTTTCCAAAATCCAATTTCCAACATTTCAATTACAGCAACAAAACACAACATTTTTATTCCATTGTATTCTAAATGCAGTCATCCAAACACAATCAAGAATTCCAATACACATTAATTCTATTTATCTTGTAATTTGAATTCTAATGTATTTCAATTATAAGCATCCAAAATGATCTCTAGACCCTAAAGCCTAAACCTTTAAA
The DNA here is from genome assembly GCA_030180095.1 of Magnolia changhungtana. NCBI lineage: Eukaryota > Viridiplantae > Streptophyta > Magnoliopsida > Magnoliales > Magnoliaceae > Magnolia > Magnolia changhungtana. The sequence goes on along the minus strand of JASAUF010000272.1, from coordinate 7,599,099 downwards.
ATATCGATTAAAACTACTCTACAAAATTGCTATTAACAGTGTGGTACCATACCTAGGGTCATGACCCTGCCAATAACCCTCCCTTATAGCCCAAACCTTTGTGGGGCCATCATTATTTTTGTGTTATATCCTTTCCATCCATCCATGTCTTCAGCTCATATTGCAACATGATCTCAAGTACAAGGAAGATACAAAACTCAAGTAGGCCATATGAGTGAGGATTGAACGCTGGCGTTGAAACCATTAGGGTCATTGAAGTCCTAGAACAGGGTGATATTTGTCTTTTCCCTTCATCAGGGTGGGGTTGACCTTATTAGCAGTTGTATGAAATTTGAAATTACCAGTGGCCTTAGATTTTTTCAATGGAAGGTGCTTCCACCCACACTTTTCTATGGAATGACCCAAATTAATTTTGGATCTCGATGGTGTTTGGGCTAATGTACTAAAATTAACTAAAGAAAGGACTGAGTGGAAATAATACAAACATCATGATCGTCGGCAAAAATAACTTCTTTGAAAATGGGAATTAGATTGGCAGTTATCCCATGGTGGGTTCATTTTCCATATGATTTTAAGTCATGTGATAAAAAATGAGATAGATTTAAAGCTCAAGTGGATTACATCACAAGAAATAGTGAGGTTTAAATGCTTACCCTTATTATATTACTTTATGAACATGTTAGATAGCAAATAAATATGGAGTGAGTCATAAGAAGGATTCAATGATAGGCATTATTATCTGTCCACTTGATATTTGAATTTGCACCTGAAATAATGCCTACTAATGAAATAGAAAATTGAATGAATGCATGAGAAAACACATACATAAGGTAGGACCATATATTTTTTGCAACATACCCAGCTTGGTACCGAATGGGTCACCACCGAATCCGAGTCCTTGAAAACGAGGAGGGGATTTGTTGAGCTGTGTGGGAGACATAGAGATATCCCTGACAAATCTACTCCCTCCATCTGTTTTGAAAGAACATAATAGGACAGGATTTTAAAAATCAAGAAGATCCAAAACTCATGTGGGCCATATCATCCGACACATTGGGGAATGAATGCCTTGCGGTGAGAGAAGTTTGGCATCGGTATGCTATTTGTTCCTACGGTTTATCTTAGTGGTAATAATTCTATAAACGTCTTGGATGGCATATAAACATCATACTCAGCTCTAGGAAGGCTTCAACGGTGGACGTTACTTCTCCCAGTATTTTGTTAACGTGGCCCACCTGAATTTTGAATACGCCTGATTTTTAAAATACTGCTATCCTATGGTGGTCTTTTAAAATAGATGCACGGAGTGGATTTGTCATGGACATCTCTGTGGACCCCACACAGCCCAGGTACATAGATATCTATGTGCCCTGGGTCACATGCAATCCGCACCCTTGAAAATGCTATCAAGTGCACGGTGTACGGACTTGCATGAGATGGACGGAGGGGGTTGAAGCATGCGTGCCAACATACTGCACGTCAATAGAAACTCATCCGTTCAACAGGTAGGAATCCCTTCCGGCATGCATGAGGGCAGGGTTGATGGGATTAGGTTGTATTAGGATGGATTGGAAGGAGAATTTCCGGATTTGGCCGGGCGTGCCAAACAGGCAGAAGTTGGATATAACAAACAGCAATCCACTAACATCACCATCATTACCTGAAATCCACCCCATACCTCTTAGTCCCATTTATTTTGCTTGGACATGTTTGGTTAGACGGAGCAATCCCGGGATTGGCTGACGTAATCTCGGGATTGGCCAGGCGAGCCAAACATACTTGGTGGTGAATTCCCTCTGGATTGCCAGCAATCCAAGGACACAGCCATCATTACTTGCCATCCACCCTAATACAATCCAAATCCCATGCGATGAGCCCGTCCAAACACACCCTCAAGGGCCTGTTTGGGCTGTGGGATTAAAAGCGATTAGGTGGGATGGGTTCATCTCGTCCTGTACCAATTTCACTCCATGCTAGGAAGGAATAGAAAAGTTTGGAATTACATTAAATGGAATTGCACTTGGTCTTGTGCCAATTTCACTCAATGTTAGTAAATTGTGTAGGTCCCACTATGATGTGTGGGCTATATCCACACCGTCCACTCATTTATTGAGATTATTTTAGAGCATGGGCCAAAAAATCAGGTAAATCTAAAGCTCAAGTAGACCCCACCATAGAAAGCAACCGGGATTGAATACTTACCGCCCTCCTAATCTCTTCTACGTGGGATGGGATTTAAAAAACATAATTATTACCCCATGCAGGGATTGTCCCTGTTGCCATGGGATAAGATTAATGTCATGATTAGTTGATAATAAGGTGGTACATTAAATGGATATACCCATCATCATTTGAAATTACTGAGAATAACACATGTGTCATATCTCAACCGTTCATTTGTTTTGTAACCTCATTTTATGACATGGGCCTAAAAATGAGGTAGATCTAGAACTTATGTGGCCTCAAAGAAGTTTTCAACAGTAAGTATTCAATCCCGTTGCTTTCTATGGTGGGGTCCACTTGAGCTTTAGATTTACGTGATTTTTTGGCCCATGCTCTAAAATAATCTCAATAAATGGGTGGACGGTGTGGATATAGCCCACAAATCATGGTGGGACCTACGCAACTTACTAACATTGAGTGAATTTGACAGAGGACCCAATGCAATTCCATTTTATGTAACTCCAAGCTTTTCCATTCTTTCCAAACAAGGAGTGGAATTGGCACAGGACCAGATGAATCCCATGCCACCTAATCCCTTCTAATCCCACCGCCCAAACAGGCCCTAAGTCCTCCATGCATCAGGTATGTCATTGATGTGGTCCATCTTTTTCAACGGTCCAATTTCTGATACAAATGCGCCCCGCCTGATAAGTGGGCCAGCCTGAAATTTGGTCTGAGGCATGCTCGGCGTGCGCCCTATATGATGAGTGAACCCAATCCCTCCATCAGTCTCACGCAAAACAGTACATCTGGCATTTCTTGCAGCTCTCCCTGTCTCCCATGGGCCAGAGCCCGTGACGCTATTGTGGGTTATTTGATGCTTTGGCTGCGTACAGAACTTGATACACGAGCACATGCAAATTTGTACACGTGGCATATATAAGCTCAAGATAAACCGATTAAATCACGGATACAATAGCCTATAAGATACGATCCAAAAATCAGAATCATTGAACGATTCTATATCCTCTGATTCGTGGATACTTCTTCCTTGAAACAAGACCGTTGGATCTATTCAATGTTAACCGTCCAATAAATATCACCAATCTAATATTGAGATTATCAAATACGCTTCTTATTTTTTGTTCCTAGCACATCTAAACTGGTAGACATTATTTGGACGGTTTAATTTGAATTATAACATTCCATGTATACAGTATTCAAATAATTTGTAAGGGCCAGTGTATCGTCTCTGGCAGAGTATCGAAGTTTTCATTCAACATTTCCTACTTGAGAGTCAGTTAAAGGGCTGAGACTGGCAGTGCTTGACTGTCCCCATTCACGAAAACAGCCTCATCACACTTTGGCATGCATATGCTTTCATCCAATGTCCAAATCATGGACGCGGATTAGGTAGTCTTGCCAACACCTCCATGTGTTGGGCACTGTTGGAGCCCAACGTTATCGTATATGTTTTATATCCACTCTCTCCTTTTGTTTCTCCGGCTCATTTTTAAGCATGAATTTAAAAAATGAAATACATTCAAAGCTCAAGAGAACTGTACCACACGAAACAGTGGGGAAAATGACACCCACCATTGAAATGTAATGCTTATTTTCCATCCAACTTGTCGACAGGGCCAATCAGACCTAAATGAAGGGAAAACAAAAATATCAGCTTGATCAAAACTAGTATGCTAACCAGGAAGAAAATCTTAATGGTGGGCATTCAATCACCACTGTCATGGGGTGGTGTGTGTGTGTGTGTGTATAACACGAAAATCATGTTGGCCCCACACTGGCTAACACATGGGCACAATACTGTTCAGGGTGCTGTTGGCAACACTACCTTATCCGTTTTGCCAAATCACGACCATTAAAGACTGGCCAACAAATGAGGAAGTAGGTTACATAGATAATATGACTTGCCAGTGGATGGAGCTCCGTGGCCTCATCATAAGGTATGTATTTTATTCATGACATCCACCCATTTTATTAATAGAAGTAAAGAGATTAATTAAGTAAAGTATTTCAATCACATAACACTAAATTGAATCTAGCAAAACTCTTGTAGAAAAAAAAAAAAAAAAAAAAAACCATGGCATGGCATAAAATGATATTAATATAGTATGAAAGTAGAAAATTACAAGTGATAAGGATTATCTGATTCCAACAAGCCTCGAATCTCTCCAAAACATATCATTAAAATACTTAGGAAGAGATTTAGAAAACCTAGAACACATCTTTATATCTTCAAATCACAATTACACCTATATATATATATATATATATATATATATATATATATATATATATATATATATATATATGAGAAAAGGTACTATGCACTCGAGGTCACGATAAGCTCCCATGAGGTCGAGCTGTGTGGGCCCCACCGTGATGCGTGTCGATCATCATGAACATCGTGCATTTGATGGGTCCCCTTTAAATTACGGGATATCCCAAAAATCAGCTGTATACGGAACTCAGGTGGGCCATACCATCTAAAATCATGTGAAGACATGCCAAAAATATATAAAAGCACTTGGTAGGGCCCACCTGAGTTTTGAATGCTGCTGAAACTTGGTTTGAAACCTCATCCAAGTGGGACACACATAATGGATGGGTTGGATTTGCAAACCACATCTCGGTGGTCACAAAAAATGATTATTAATGTTTTAATGGTGCACGGCCCCTCTCAACTTCTGTATGTGGTGTGGCCCACACAAGTCACGGATTGACTTGATTTTTGAGATGTAGGCCCACGATGGAATGGTGCATCTGACTAATGGGGTAGATGTTCGAAACGCATCACGGTGTGGACCACACAGCTCGACCTCATGGGACGTTCCCATCAGCTCGAGTGCATAGTACCTTTTCCCTATATATATATATATATATATATATATATATATATATATATATATATATATATATATATATATATATATATATATATATAGTCTTTATGAGTATCGTAATAAAAATCAAAAACAAATTCGGCACTTATGTAATTTTACATGTGCGCTCAATAACACCTTTGATGACAGTTGGATAGCATCGATAGTCTCTTGATAGCATTGAGAAATCACCAAAACTTTACAACAAGAAAATATGAATTTTTCAAGTTTTTCCAATGGTATTATTGGTATTATTGAATAACTATGTTACTCATAGATTTAAGGCATCAATGACATTTATTAGATCATTTTATAACAAAGCAAATCCAAGTTTAGGTGAACCTAAGAAATAATGGCGATTGAGCAGGGCACAAACATCTTGAATCCAGTTGATATATGTGTTTTTTTTTTCCATTTAAACGTATTGTTTTATCAAAAATAAATATTACAATGGCCCGCCAAGTTTTCAATGGTGAGCGTTAGATCAATTTTGTGTGGTGCATGTGAATCACATGATATTTGGATCGGACTCATTTTTTAGAGTCCTACCCTAAAGTGATCTAGCAAAAATGGAAAGATGGCACCACATAAATCATGGTGGGCCACGAATCACCGATCAGTGGCCACTCGACCACTAGGAGTGTCAGTATGCAATCCACGTCCAACAAATTAATGGATGCTCATGCAAATAATCGACCGGGTATGTGCCATGAACAGTTGTGTAACACCCGTATTTTTTTTAAAATAAAATTTAAATTTTAAATTTTAAACTTTAAGTGGGAAAGAGATCCGCTGATCTCGTTATCCTTCCTCTAATCTCTCGTCATACAAAATTCCTTGTATCTCATAGTTCCCCAATCAACCTTCCTTCTTTAAAAAAAAATAAATAAATAAGAAGAGTCCTATTAAAACTGAAAGAATCAAGGAATAACTCGTAAAAAGAAAAAACGTGAGAGAGAGCATGAGTTCTATCAAAGCTGAAATAAACTAATAAAAAACTTGTAGAAAAAGAATATAGAAGGAAAAGTGGGAACGAAGAATTTCTTTAGAATTCACTTATTCAGGTAAGTAATTTTATATTATTTTTCTTTATTTTATTCATGTAATATGTAAATTGACATGACTTACACATTGGATGGATTGGATCAATCAAACATCCATTGTGTAGATTTAATTAATTTATATAAAAAGGTATGCGCATGACTTACTGAAGTATAAAACGTAAGATTTTAAGGTATGCGCAGGGCTTTAAGGGTAATATGTAGAATGTGATATTTTTATTTTAATGGACAGAGACCAGTATGATCCGTACTGTTCATGGGTGTTATAAAAATTAATTATATAATATTTTTTTAGAATCAGATCGATTCGACACATTAATGGACCATACTGGTCATATATCTATCAATCTTCTTCCTTAACTTAATGAAGAAAAAAAAAAAGATGGAAGAATAATTCTCTGCGCAAGATACAATTTGGCACAGAGAATTATATGACATAATTTGAAATGTGTGATTAAATCATCACCATTCATTAGTTTCTTAATATTAAAGTAAATTAAAATATTAAATTCTAGACAGATCAGACCATTGAATGGGCAATATTAATCTGAATAAGTAATAAATCATACGTTTTATTCATTATATATAATCGTAAGAATTAAAGAAAATTTTTATTTATGTGATTTTAGGAAGTCCTAATTCAATTCAAACCATTGGTTCACGAAATCATCTCTACCACATTAAGGTGAGTGATCCCGATGTATTTCTCATCCATCAAGTTAAAATAGATGGATTGTTTGATGTATTGTATTATTATTCTGATTTAATTGTCATGTACTCTTAGTTGATTTAAAGAACTATAATTTATGTATTAATAATGATATGATTTGATTAAGGTGTTAAACTATATTAATTCAAATGTAATAAATAGCTTACGCAATGCATGATTCATGATTTCATGGTGCATCTATCAATTGCATACACAACACATGCTGGATTGTTGGGGGACCTCCCTAGACGGTATATCCTGGTAGAATCGTTATCAGAAGCCACTATACTAGTGGAAGCCTATTCAATGAGTAGATGCGGGCCTTGCCTATGCCTACCAAATGGTAGAAGCCTGCCAAGGGGTAGATGCTGGTTGACGGGTTTCCAACTCAAGCAAGTGGACGGATTCCCACTTGATGCATTATTGCATTGCATTTACATTTTTTTAAATTTAATTTTATAATGTGTATGTTTATAGGGCATTCTATTATAATTTGATGTAAAGAACCATGTCGGGAATTCTCACTAGGCCTGGCCAGCTTATCCTTTTTATTGATGGAAATACCGTACAGATGTGAATGAGAGTGAGCCGATGGCTCAAGAATAGGAATACGTGGCCGAGCCGGATGAGAATTTAAGGGACACGTGACCCTACTTGACAGAGGAAGAAATTACTGCCATGATTTGTTTTTATTATATTTGATTTTTTTAGATTGTTAATTAATTATTTTTTTCAAGTTGTTAGACATGTTTATTTTATTTCATAAGACCCCGAATGGAAAGGTTCTTAACTATGTTTATGATTAGTTATTTGAAATAAATAGTTATTTCTTGTTTATGAGATGATTCTATGAATGGAACGTATCTACGGTAAAGTTACTTAGTAGATGAGATTTTTTGTAAGCAATTTAATAGTTTAAATACACTCAGTGTATAAGTCATGACATGGATCTTGAGTCCGAAGTATACGCTAGGTACCTGAAATCTGGGTCATGACAAGTTGGATTTGCAAGTTTCGATCCACGTGTGTGCCACGTGTGATGTGCTCATGCACTTGTGTGGGTGGTTTCAGTTCTCACCATGCGAGAATATCAACGATTTATTTTTATTTTTTTTTTACCAAAAACGGAAGGTTACATTTGGATACGTCCTTCCGTTTAAAATTACCGTTTGGGATTTGGTATCACAAGCATGGCATGCAAATGTAGTACGCATCCGTACCCTACACTCTTGTGATAGTTTTACCACCAGTTTGAAAATGCTGGTGGCTCATCTACTACATATGACATGGTTATAAGATAATCCAAACCGTCCATTTTGTTAATGTGTCAAGGATGGACCATTGATTCTGTTTAAATTATCCTTCCATCTGATATCCACTAATTGCATGGTTAGGATTTCTTCATTAGCCAGGTTTTAGACCTACACTCCATCTAAAATATCCTTCAATGAGGATGAGTCACACATGTGAGGAGGATGGCTCTCCAGCGTCATGAAAATGGTGGTAAACTACCACTGGTTTCCTGTACTCCTTTATATATCGAGAGGTGGTAGCGTACGACCGCGATAATGTACTAGGTTACTTCCACTTACCAAGAGACTCCCCGATGGAACTTTCATGAGATCTAATCCATCCATCAACTATGTAATCTTGTGTTAACGGTCGGATCCAAAAATCATGATCATTCATCACCCACATGGGCCACACCATAGGAAACAATTGGGAAGGGATACCTACAATTAGTTTTGTGAAGGGATCACTGTGGTGTTTGTATTCTATCCAATCCATTCATCTGATGTAGCTCTTCAGATGAAAAAAATCACCCAGAAATCAAAGTTGTGCTATCATCCATCCTCACATTGCTTCCTAGTTCCTACCTTATCAATGGCCTGGATCTCTCAGGAGAATACATAGTTGACACATGCGCCGCAAAGCTAGCCTATCCATCTTTTGGGATGAGAGGCAACATTCCTCGTTCACTGCATGCGAGAAATGCAGGATAGCACGCACTACGACCGATAATGAAAACACTTACGTATCTTTTCGTACAGATGCTACGGACGCTACTTCTGCTGACTTAGACAGAATGGCTTCATTTGAATAAGATCCACCCCGTCCATCAGGTTCGTTGCCCCATATTTTGAAAGGTTTCCAACAATCAAGCTGATTGGAAACTTTGGCATGCTACACCATGGGAAGTCCATCATTAAATTGCCCAAATTTCGTGTATGGTCCACCGTCTTGTGTATATTCCATCCAATCCACTCGTTTGAGGTGCCACATCAGGTTGAATGGATTTTTAGACACTGAGGACATACTAAGACTCATATTCGTTAGACCACGCAAAATTTTCTTTTTCATTATTTTACACGTTCTTCCATGTTGTGGCCCACCTAACCAATGCATTTTATTGAATTTTATATTCCACTATGAAAATGTAACGATAAAACTGATGGACGGTTTAGATCTGATTTATGTCCGTTCCACGTGACGACCCGTTAACTCAAGTTAGGCCTCCGCGTGTCACGCAACTCCGGCTGGGCTGTCCGACGGATATAGAGAAATGCTGGGCGTTTGGATCATGGAATTAGATGGGATTAGGTGGGAATTACATTTGGTCCCGTGCCAATTCCACTCAATGTTTAGGAAGAATGGAAAAGCCTGGAATTAGATTAGATGGAATTGCATGGGTTTCGCTACCAATTTCACTCAATGTTATCAAGTTGTGTAGGTCCCACCATGATGTGTGGGCTATATTCACACCATACATCCATTTTTCATGATCATTTTAGAGCATGGGCCAAAAAATCAGGTAGATCTAAAGCTCAAGTGGACCCATCATAAAAAGTAGCGGGGATTGAATACCTACTGTTGAAAATTTCTTTAGGGACACAAGTTTTGGATCTGCCTCATTTTTAGGCCTATGCCATAAAATGAGGTTACAAAATAGATGAACGGTTTGGATATAACACGTGTTATTTTCAATAGTTTCAAGTGATGGTAGGTATATCCTTTCAATGTACCACCGCATTACAAACATAGCATAAAATTAAGCTTATCCCACTGTAACAGGTAACGGGGACAATCCCTGCCATACGTAATAATGACATTTTTTTAATCCCATCCTACCTGATCCTTCTTAATACCATGCACCAAACACCCCCTGCATCCAAGTACGATACCCTTTCCGAGAACCGAAGTCGTCAACAACACCGATTTCACGGAGCGGGTACAACACCCAACCTCCACAAGCTCACCATGCCATACATGTGTAATCCACTCTGTGCATCATATTATAATCATCCTGATGATTCACATCCAATGAACGACTTTGATGAAAAATGTTTGCAATGTTGGCCCCACACATAAACTATGACTGACATCATTTTCCATTCTCCCCTCCGTTGTGGCACACCTAAGTGGTGGATTAGGCAAATAATTGTGTTTAGAATTTATAATCGAACAGATGGAGTGGATTTCACACATACAACATAGAAGCCCATACAACTTGAATTTTTTTACACCAGACGTGGATTGTGTAGTGAGGCACCCATCACACATCACACAATAGTATAGTATGAGAAGTGAGAACTTTGTGGGCCCACCGTGATTATGTAATTTATACACATTATTTGTCCATTTTTCTAAACTTAATTTAAGGCTTGAATCCATGATTAAAGCATATCCAAAGCTCATGAGTACTTGTAACGTCCTGGATTTTCACTGTTTTAGATTTCCAAAAAAAAAAAATCCTTGAAATTTTTTTTGTAATTAACTTATAATATTACTTACTGACCATTAGCACTCAATGTTAGTTTATACACGGGTGGTACCACTAAAGAACTGCATAAGTCCGATTAATCAACTATAGGAAGCCAACGAATCTGCCCGATCACTTGAATATCAAGTTTAACCACACGATTTACTCACATAGGACTAAAATCTAACCAACTCATCGCTAACTAATTAAGATAATTATAACTAAATTAAAGATCTAACCGAAGCCGAGTCAGATAAGGCCCGGATCTTGGCTAATAGACCAAATCAACCATGTTACTCTTTTAACCTAAAACCGACGGTTTAGAGTAATCATAACCAAATCTCCACTTTCACTAGTTATAAATAGGTCACACTATGAACATAGTTATTCCAAACCCTAATTATTGCCCACGAGAAATCTCAATACCTAATTCATTCCAGAAATGCCCCGATTCTCCGAACAAACTTTAGACCACTTGCTGGTAGGCCACTAGTTCCAAAACTATAGAATAATGTCCATCTTACTGGGCTCAACATCCATCGCGGGAGTCGGACCTGGGTACTGTCCAGAACCGCTCAACTTGAGCCAAAGGATGAGTGCATGAGAAGTGCAAATACCCTAAACGAAGAAGATAAACCTTAAGTGAATTGGGTTGTCTGCTCTTATGCAAAATTTAGGAATTCGGACCGTCGGTTTAGGACCAAACTTCACACGTGGAGTAAGGATATTTTCCTGCTCATATTTGTATAGTCGCGGCCCCGATCGACTATTGGTGACCATTGAACAGACTTCTAATCATATCTGTCGATCAGCGCATCCAAAATGACAAGTCGATCATATCCATATGTAGATCATCATTAGGGCTAACTATCCTACGGTGTATATCAATATGTACACCCCATAGTGGGCCTTAGAGGTTAGAAAGACCCTTCCATAGGGCTAGTATAGTAAAAACCTATCCCTTGGGGCCATTTACACCAAATCTGACATTATAAAAGGGCCTCATTTGTACACCCCCTCTCCCCATACGAATTTGCCCTAGAAGAAATAAAGGGAGAAAGGGAGAAGAGAAAGAGGAGAAAGGGAGAGGGAGAACTTGGAAACATGAGGGTTTGTGCACCTTCACCCTCTCATCTCCTCTGTAACAACATTGTCCTTCATTGGTGACGATTTAGTGACAATTGAAGGTAAGTATAGAGTTACGTTTATAGGTTTAGGTCTTGGGTTAAATTCCTTCTAATTCTTACAAGCTTGTATGTTTATTTATGCATTTCAACAATAATTTTCTAATACCATAACCCTACAGGCACTATGAATCGAGCGGATCGTCATAAGGTGCGGACTATTATCCTTAGGTGGCCTAGCACCAACTTTACTATGAGTTTAATGATTACAAATGTTAGAATGATGTGCTTAAATAATCTAGAGAGAGCCTCCCCAAGACCCTACATGATAGGTCCCCCTAAATTCCATGAAATGAATAAGTGTTGTTTATTTGTTTTTCAACATAATTGGGTTTGATTTTGGTGTGACATGTTCATCTCATGTATGATTTCACTAAATTCCATGACATGATTGAGTGTTGTTTATTTGCTCTTCAACATGATTAGACTTGATTTGGTATGGTATGTTCATCTCATATGCGATCGTAGTATAACCTTTCTTATGGCATGCATGATTGCATAAATCCTTGTTGTACGTTTGTCCTATGAATGATGTGTAGTTCTTGTTCTCTTTGTTAACCCCACACAACACACATACACATTTATTTCGTATTATTGTTAGTAGTTGCAATTGTAGAAAAATCTAAGTTTTTATGTTTGATGTGTGAATGCATGACTTCACTTGGGTTTTTATGAATGATGTGTAACTCTTGTTCTCTTCGTTAACCACACACAACACATATAAATATTTATTTCGTATTATTGTTAGTAGTTGCAATTGTAGAAAAATCTAAGTTTTTATGTTCGATGTGTGAATGCATGACTTCACTTGGGTTAGAAGACAAATCCTGAATTGTTGGAATATTATTGGACGTCATCAAATCCCTGGGTTGGTCAGGGAACTGAGCTGGGAGAGGGTGGTCCCGTTGGTAGGACCATCCTGCGGCTAAACCAACAGATTTGGGCGGCTTACTGACCAACCATGTTTGTTAGCCATGTCTGCTCATGCCTGTATGTAACTTGGAACACCATTCAACCACTGAAGCCTATTGATAACCATTTGAAACCGATCCACTGACTCGAGAGCCGGGCATGGTGGAATGGGACACTGTGTCTGAGCTGTCGGCCTACGCTGGGGTGACGAGCCTCCTCGTAGTGATCGTAAGCGATCCCTCTTCTCAGCACTCCCCATGTGCTTGAAATCAGGGATGGGGAACCCGATGGAATCAAGGATCGCGGGGTCCTGACCTCACACGTTGAGGGGGTCTTGGCCTCGCAACCAGTTAAGGGCAATGATACGTGGGGTGTACCAATTTCTCCAATCTGCTGGATGAACGAAATTAACTAAATACTCGGCTAATATTATTCACGCATCGTATTAGCTAGGATTTGGCAACTTAGCAGTTGAGGTCGCATTGAGAGAGTGTTGGTCATGTGCGATCGTTGGACGAAGTCACTCGAGAGAGTGTTGTTGCGAGGTCATACATCATATCATAATACATGCATATGTATTAACAAGACTATTTAGGGATCAGTGAATGTATGCCTTTCATTAAATTCATCATATAATTGCTGCTTGTTGTAACTTAAGACTAATAGTAACCACTAAGTTAGCTACTCACTCTCACTCTGGGACGGTGTTTTAAAACACCACCAGACCCTTTACTAGATGCAGGTGAGGCGGAGCTCGACGAGCTGAGCGGGGTGAGCATGAATAAGGAAGAGGAGCTTCCCTACTTCCAGACTTTTGGCAGATCCTTTTAGTTTGAGTTCGGGCTATCGCAGGGTATGGGCTAGGGCTCTAGTTGCTTTAGGTCATGTATGGGTGGGACCAGTTCCCTATTTAGATGACTTGAGATTTGTGGTTTAGATATTTTTATATTTAGTGGCGCTCGATACTACTTTATGACTTACTTATGCTGCATGTCTTACTAAACTCTTCATTGTTTATGAGATCATCCAAATGTAATTAAATTTTGAAGCCCATTAGGGCACCTAGGAATTTGGGAGCCGAGTTCCTACACGGCCCTTGAAAACCTGGGGTGTTACAGTACCACATCGGAGAAAATAGTGGAACCTTTCTAATAACTATGGTAGTGTTTATTTTCTATTCAATTAGCTTGAGAGGTTGTCTTTTTTTTTTTCAATTTTGGTCACGTGATTTATGCAAGCATGGTAGAATTGAATGGGTGGCTCAATTCAAACTGAACAACTACAATCCTAAGTACCAAGATAGGCAAATACATCGGAATTAACTATATGTGACTAAGATCGAATGAGATCGGTCACCCATTCAATCACTTGCACACCGTTACTTAGGATGATTAGGCGATTATCAAAGGATGAGGTTCATCTTTTAAAAATGAGTTACACATTTGCTTTTCATACAAAAATGACATTTTCAATACATATAAAATAAAATAAAATAAAAATCTTATAATTAGTCGCAAAGAACAACAACAAAGTGCCTTTTTAAACAAAACTTGCTTTATATTTGAATTGAGTCCAGCACATAAATATAAATTAAAATTACAACTACTTAGTTACTGTTACCGATTACATGAAAAATGTAAATGATAAATAATACTAAGAAATACAAAGTAAATAAAAAGAAAGATTTGATTTGGTATGGTTGGTACGGTACTCTTCTCACTGCTAAATTCTTTTTACTATTTATAGGCTTAAAATGGCCATATGGATGCTTTCCATATTCTAACGGTTACTATAACTGTTTTAACATTAAATCTTCTGGAATCATTCCTTCTTAACTTGCCATTTGTTTTTATAATCGTTCCAAACTTTCTTACTGATTTGACCACATTCCGCTAAGCCACTTCATTTTGTAGTTAACGTGGCATCACTCGATAGATGTTAACTGTATCATCGCAAAATCCTCTTCAGATATCTCACTAAATTTCAAATACCCCACCCAACTCTTATAAAATTATACTTGTCACTTTCTAATTAGTTCTCGTAGAAATAAACAAAAATAGAGTCCAACAGAAGCCAAATAAGTCAAGTTAAAAGGGAAAAGGCAAATATCAACTTTGTTGAAAAATTCTTTGGCTCTTAAGAAGTTTTCAACAAACAAGTGTTCAATTGCAACTTTTCCTAAGGCTAAGTCATAGCTTCAATTTTAGCTTGATGCTATAAAATGATTCAGTAAAAATGAATACATGGCGTGTGTAAATCATCAACAAGTATCCAAAAGTATGGTGACCTCCTCCCTACACAATTGAGATCGAGGTGGTGGGACCCTTGACTATGGAACCCACTGTGATGTATGTGGCTACATCCATGCTGTACATTCGTATTGAAAGCTCATCTTAGAGCAGAAATTAAGCATTTCCAAATCTTAGATAAACCATAGTACAGGAAACAATGGTGATTGATTATTAATAACTTGTTATGGGCCACAAAAGCTTTGAATTAAGATGATACTCGTGGTCTATTCATCTAAGTATTTGTGATCTATTCATCGAAATGTTTGTTACCATATTAACAGGTTGGATGGCAAATAAACAAATGGAATCCAAAAAGTTTTTAATGGTGAAGATTCAGTCACGAATGTTTCGTGTGGTGTGATCGACCTAAGATTTGAGTTAGCTTCATTTTTTGATCATGCTGAAAAAAGAGTGGATGGTGTGGATTGAAGGCAAATACTAGAGGTGGGCATCGGTCCGGATCAGATCGGATTGGACCTAACTCTGTCCGATCCGAAATTCCAATAGTCTGACCCGAACTCGATCCGATCAGAGATCGAGTCCGGGTCACCTAACTCGGACCGATCCGATGCTTGATTGACTTGATCCGAACCGAGCCCGACTCGGTCAGGGAAACTGAGTCGGATCGGGTTAGGTACGATTCGGATCGTTCGATCTGGTGTGGTCCACTTTAGTCTTCAATATATCGTACTTTCGTCTTCAACGCGTAAAATGATACGTCAAAATGGATGAATGGCTTAGATAAAACATATACATCAAGGTGGGCCCCACATGACTATGAAAGAAGTGTATCTAGATTTCTCCGTATGTATTACACGTTGACGTGTGCAGTGACTTTCTTTTCACGCAAGTGTGACTCGCTATATTGAGGTTAGTAATTTATATGGGTTAGATGGTGGGGTATGTGTTATATCCAAACCGTCCATTCATTTGGTGAGCTCGTCTTAAGGCTTGAGACTAAAAATAAGACAGATCTAACTATCATGTGGACCACACAAATTGTTTAACAGTGAAAATCATTCTCTGCTGCTATTTGGTGTGGTCAAGATTATCTTTGGATATTATTCATTTTTTGAACAATGCTCTATAATGGTCTATAAAAATATATGAACGGTGTAGATATAATAAATACATCACTGTGGGGCCCATGTAACTTTGATATCCTTTGAACCGTTCGTACAACTCGGAGCTCAAGGAGTGTCAATGCTCGTCTTGGCACTACATGTACCTACAGCTAGCATACAACCAGCTACATAGTTGTGTGCGGTACGTCGGTAAATCACCTATTAGTGTACACAGTAAACTCTGTTGGGGCCCACCTCGAATGCATGTGATTTATCCACGCTGTCCATTCGTTTTTACAGATAATTTTAGTGGTTGAACCCAAAATCAATGCATATCCAAAGCTCAAGCGGACCATACTACAGGAAAAAGTAGAATGATTAATAAGAACTACTCCGGATCAGGTAGGATCGGATAGGTCCGGATCCATTCAGATCGGATTTTCGTGTCGGGTCGGGTCGGATCAAGGCCAATCCGAACTCGACCCGAACAGATTTTGGATTTACATGGGGCTACCCGATCCGCACCGATCCAAACCGTCGATTCGGTTCTGATCGGGTCGGATCGGGTCTGATTGGGTCGAATCCACCGAATCGAGTCTGTTTTGTCTAGCTCTAGCAAATACATCACCGTAAGCTTCACAGTCAGGGTCCACCCACCTCGGTCGATCTGGGTCTCACCTGATCCGCTCCCGTTAAAACAGGTGTTGGAGGATTCCGGTCCCCTTTCCAACGACCTTAACCACGAATTTGACCAATGGAACTGCGCGTGGGAGTATTCAGAGGTTAGCGAATTCCACACGCACGTGGGAACATCCACACATAGCCGCATGTGTCACGAAGCGATACGAGTGTGGGATCTGAACTTTACATGATATCAGATAAAGTGTCTAGATCTTGTGGACTAAAAATAAACCCATTTCATGCCTCAGGTGGGCCACAACATATCAAAACAAATGAATGGCTGGAAAAAAAAATCAACCGTCAAGTTCACACATTACGTTGTAACCACCTGGACAGTGAAAGTATCTGATTTTGCAGGCAGAAGATGGGAGCATTATTTCCAACCTTATGGAAAGCTCAGATCTTATACACGATGTTTAATACTTGCACGTGTGGCTGCGTTGAGACGAGTACGCTCCACACGCGCGTGGAATTAGCTAACCTCTTTTCTACGAGCACGTGTAAGATTCTCTGACCGTAGCTATATCTTGGTGGATCGGATTCTGCAGGAGCCACGTGTCCAGTGGAGACTGTGGTCAAACATAATCCGAGTTGGAATCGGGAAATTTCTGACGTTCCGACCAAAACCAAACCAAACCAAACCAACGGCGGAGAAGTGGTAGTCAAATGTGGGACCATCCGAATTGGTGGGCCCCACAGTTTTCTTCGATTGCATTGGACGGTCTACAACTTCCAGACAAGTTCATATGGTTGGTAAGTTTTGGTGTAACCATTCTAACCATATCATCCGTCCGCTTTAAAAAAAGGCGAGTCAGAAACCCCAGCAGGGATCTTTCGCTGTCGCTGATCAGACAGTTGTTAGAGGTGGGCCTAAACGTTAAAGCGAGTGGGGCCCACTTCCTATCCCCTTGTGTGGTGAAAATCTAAATTCACCCACATTGCTGAATGCCGTCTAATCTACGAGTCATTGTACCATGAGTTACTGTGCATGGACTGCCTGTGGGGCCCGACGGGGCGTGTGTATGACATCCAACCAGTCTTCTGGCTATTAGGAAAGTTGGATGACCCTAAAATCAGGCCCATCCAACCATAATGTGGGTGATGATGAAAATTTGGAGATTTGTGGATCGTTGTCAATTATTTTATATAGCTGTGGCCCACTAAATGATTGTGTAAGCTCAATTTTGAGGACATTTCATTATCATGGTAGGGCTTACATTATGAACGGGTTGGATAGATAAGAAAGTCAGCTCCATTGAAGAAAACAATCCACAACCAACCTAAAACCTACAATTTCGCATGGGAGCTCACATAATGGCATCTGTGGTGTGTTGACGACACCAAGTTCTGTGGGTCCCATAATGATTAATGTGTTATATCAACACTGTTCATCTATTTTGTGAGATCATTTTAGGGCATTGGATTAAAAAATGAGGTAGATCCGAAGCTCAAGTGGACCACACCAAAAGCATTGGGGATTGAAAATTTCCCCCAAAGCCTTGTAAGTTTTGGACCAAGCTGATATTTTTGTTTTCCCTTCATCCCCGTCTCTGTGACCTTGTGAACAGGTTGGATGGAAAATAAACAACATGATGGGCCTTGGGAAGGTTTCAACTGTTGGTGTCACTTTCTGTGGTGTGTTTCACTTAGCCTTTGGATCTATCTCATTTTTGGGCCCTTTCCCTAAAATGATCTTGAAAGTGGATGGACGGTGTGGATAAAACACATACATTATTGTGGGGCCGACAAAACTTGGTGAGGTAAACACACTACTGAGGTTGGTGGTGTGGGGCACACTACGCAATCCGATTCGATCGTTCATAGTTTTCGAAATGCAACGGTCACCAACGGCTCACGTAATGCACACATATGCCCACGCCCAGATGGGTCCCACGCCCAGCACTTGTAGTATAAGCGCATTGTATATGAACTAATAGAGAAACTGACCTCTACATTCCTGTTTTTAACCCGGCGCACTTCCCTTCTACAGCGGCTTTCTAACGGTACTTGGAAATGAGAAATGATCAGACAGCTTATTTATATGAACTTTCACGTACAACCATTTATTTCCAGCTGAGAGGTCATTTCTGAAATATCATGTCCATGCAAAATGTGGGACACACAATGATAAACTCCCAACATGAAAATCAGGCCGATCCACACCCTGGGTGGGCCACCATTAAAATTAATGGACAGTTGATGGATTGACTCATTGTACTGTCGTCGCCAACGCAACGAGTAGATTTAATTTCGTACGTGGATTCACATATCAGATATTCTACAAATGGGATGAAAGAGTAGAGGCAAAAAGAAAAAAGAAAAAAAAAAAAGAAGAAGAAGAAGAAGAAGAAAAGAAATATATACTTAAAAATAAGCTTTTGGTACATTATAATGTCATTATTTTTAAGGGGGTGTTTGTGCTTTATTGGTGGTTAAACTAATTTGTAAGAAGGTTAATGTAAATCTACCTCCAAAATATAATAAATTTGTTCTTTTAAACTGAAGAAATGTGAGCTTTAGCTTGTAAAATTGAAAAACTAACCCAAATACGTTTTCAGCAGTGTATATCCCTGACTTCTTTGTCATTAAAGTTTACCTCCTAACGTTTTCTTGTTAACAATTTATCCCTTAAAAAATCAACAATTTCTACAACCTTTTAATAAATAAAATTAAAAAAAAAAAACCAACTCAAAATGAAAAAATGGAGATGAATGAGAGATGATTTTTGGAGTTGTTTTTATTTAGAATGAGCCAAAATTGAGTTTTAGTGTTGTAAAAGTCATTTGAATGCTTATATATATATATATATATATATATATATATATATATATATATATATATATATATATATATATATATATATATATATATATATATAAAGACGTATTCTTCCGTAGTGCCTTTTCTTTAATGGCATTTCTTCACCAATTTTTCCGTAGAGAAGATCAGTAGTGAATGGTCTAGATTCAACCAATAGATCACAATTAATAAATGGTTAAGATTATCTAGTCAATCAGATTTTGGTTGCATGACCGTTCTACCTTAATGCTCACTGATGAGGTTGGTTCTCACATGACGGTTCTAACTTAATTCTCACTAATGAAGTTGGTTCTTGCAAGTCCTGCTTATTCTATAAGTAAATTTACTTTAATGGCCTTTGAACTTCTCAACTTCAAACTGTACATTAGATATATCTTTATTTACACACTTTTAATAGATAATGAATTACTGATTGAAAATGTATACTACACACACCGAACAGAAATGAAGCAAGCGCTAATACTTATTGTCATGTAACTACATTTACAAACATTTGAACTCAACTGAAAATTTTTTGAGCTAAAATAATCAGCTCAACTTGGCTCGAACTCAGCTCCGAGTCCAATCGAGCTTTTTTTGAGTTGAGTCCAGCGAGCTAACGGAGCTAACTTAGTTCGTATACAGTTCTATCTGTCCCCATGTGGGACTCAACAAGAGTATTAAATAACACGGTAAAACAGTCGAAGGTACATACCGCTGTTGCTCATTTGAGGAGAGCGTCAATCAATGGACTTGGTATAGGCAGTGTCTCTGTAGGGCCCACTGTGTTGTATCGGTTTTATATACATCGTTTTTGGTTCTTGACAGTTCATTTTAAGAAATGAGCCGAAAAATGAGACGTATCTCAGGATAAAATGGACCATATCACTGTGGTGATGGCCCAATGTTGAAACTTTCTTAAGGAGCCATCGTGATGTTTATTCGCCATCCAACATATGACCTAGATGAAGGGAAAACATAAATTTCAGCTTGATTGAAACTTCCTGCAGCTTTCAAGAAGTTTTAATGGTTGGGTTTCAATCACCACAGTGTGGTCCACTTGAGCCTTATATCTGGCTAATTTTTTAGCTAATTCCTTAAAATGGTCCAACACAATGGATGGACGGCGTTGATAAACACCCCCCCCCCCCCCGGCAAGAGCCCCTGCTAGCATAGGACGTAGTCCGCATCCTTAACATGCATGCCATCTAACCAGATCTTATACACGTGTTACCCACCTCACGTGAGGAGCTAATTCAAGATTTTCTCTATTACTATTCTATGTAACGTGGGTCCAGTTTTGCATGCGACTAAAATTTCAAGTTTGAATGAAAATGCTGTTGAGATGGATTGAATGAAAATGCTGTTGAGATAGATTCCAATTGAATGTGGAGACAGATGGCAGCGACCAGAATCTTCTACGATACTTGTTCCACACACTGGATAAGCATCCAAGCTCGCTGGGGCCCACCATGCTTTATATGTAAAATCCACTCTGTCTATGTGGTCGAAACTATTACTTTGACCGTACATGCAAAAGATAAGGCTGATTAAAAAATGTTTATGGGCAAACCCAATGGGAACAATGTTAACCCTCTGCTCGAACGGATAACTTCACACGGTGTGGCCTTCTTGAGGCTCCTACGAAGACCATTTTTTCATACTGCCTTAATTCCAGTGGTTCCTATCTGATTAACGGATTTGATGAAAGCTACCGACCATGTTAGCTCTACAAAGAAATCTTTAGTTAGCAATTTATGGCCGTTCGTTCCATGTTGTGTGGCCCATCTGGCAATGGATTAACTCTTTTATGTTATATACGGCTAAATAGATATGATAGAACCTGATAGACGGACTAGATTTTACATGTAAAACATGGTGGGCCCACAGACTTGAGCGTGTGGGTAAAACAGCTGTGGCATAGGATTCGAGTAAGGATGGGACACGTTGGAGGTTGGCTCCTAAATTCAACACATCTACTGCCTCGCATTAAGTGCGACACGACGCCTGTGCAACGAAAACCTCTGCGGGCCCACCATGATGTGTGCGTAACATCTACTCCGTCCACCATTTGCGCCTGCTCGCGCGAAGAAGGGATCCCAAAACTCATGCCAATCCACTTAGATGGGCCCGCATGGCATGGACGCTCAGGATGGGACGCCCACTATTCAAATCTTTCTGTGCCCAACTGATGTTTATATGCAATCCAACCGTTCACAAGGTGGGTCCCACCAGGCTGAGTGGAAAATCCAAACATCCACCGATCCACAATTACGGCTGGCACCGAAAAGGTTTTTCTAATTTTTCCAAGTCGTGTGGCCCACCTGACTTTTTATATCATCCTGACATTTTGGGAGACTTACTAACATGAGCCGGCTGAATTGGTGGACGGAACAGATGTCATCCACATCTCGGTGGCCCCAGAGACCTTGTTTTTCTTCTTATTTTTGCACGTGTTGACCACAACATGAGATTGAGTTTGATCACGTACAAAATGCAAGTGCTAGTTACGTGCCAAACAGAGGACTTTTTCTTTAAAATGCCACGTGGGACCCCTACATTTAGTGATCAATAGCCCCGAAAATCAAGGTTCGTCCGCTAATTAGGTGGGCCATACATGCACAAAAGTGAGTGGTTAAGAAATGGCGAACCAGTGTGGATTTATGTATAGGTGCAGAGTTCTTGGTAAGTATACCAGCCTTATTTTATCTTGGGAACCACCAGAAGAACGGCTTGGATTTCGAACAGGGATACTGATTTTTTCAAAGGCACGGAGCTTGTGTTTGTCGCCTGCAGATGGGCGGCTGCAAGTCAGCGTTACTGTTTCGAAGTTGAACGATACTCATAAAATTTACACGTGACATAAAAGCACTTCCGCTGTATAAGTCCGAAAATCAAGAAATGTGCTGTGGACTCCGGCTGTTTGAAACCGTAAGGCCCATGCTTCGATGATCCAGACCATTGATCTGATGGGCTCAAATGTCAGTGGAAGATACACTGAAAATTAATAAATATGGGGAAATCCTAAGATTACATAGATGGACTACAACGAACCGTTAAGAAAAGTTGTCCACTTTGGAGAAAGGCCAAAAGGTGGGACGGTTAGGTTCTCCTGAAGGTCACGTTCCATCCTTGCCGGGGCCAATTCGATCAAAGGTCTGGATCACCGAACTATGGGCCATGCCTGTACAAACCAAAAATAAACGGTACTATATTTAATTTTCGTTCCTCGACTGGTCCGAAAGATCCAACGGGCTATTGCATGGATTGGATGGACGCGGATTGTGTAGTGGGCCCACCTTGATGTATGTATTTAATCCATGCCATTGAACTGTTTTTCCAGCACATTTTAGGACATAGGCTCAAAAAGAGGTGGCCTCGCTAATGTTCCATCAGTGCACATTCAATCCCCACTATTTTTTCTCAAACAATCCACTTGAATTTTCTATCTAGCTTATTTCTTTGTCCATGATCCGACATGAGCTGGTAAAACATGAATACCCACTGATAGGGCTGAAAGTCAGGCGGGTTGGGTCGGGTTGGTGCTCAACCCTAACCTAACCCGAGGTTCCTATACCTCAACCCTAACCCAACCCAACACAACCCAATCTCAGGTTGGGAATTCTCAACCCAAGCCCAACCCAAGTGGGCTCGGTCAGGTTGATCGGGTTGGTCGGGTATATACATGTTAATATTTTCGTTATTACATTAGTTTATTATATTTCAATATAGGAGTTATTTTTTGTATTTATAATTTTATTAATTATATATGTGATTATTCATTATAAAGAATATTTTTTTTTCTTTAAAAAACAAGTTTAAATATAAGACAACTACTCCTTTAAAAGTCATGTAGCATAGCATGAAGTCTATTTGAGACAGAGAAATCTGGCATATCTTGTTAGCTTGAGTCCTTGGAAATGACGTGGACAAATGAGACTTGACATCACTAGTGTGCCTTCGACATAAACAATCCACACTCAATTATAATTTATAAGTAACTTATATATTGACCGGGTTCGAGTTGGGTCGGGCAACCCGAGACTTCAACCCGGGCCCAACCCAAGTTTTATTGGGTTAGTGTTTGTATAGCCCAAGCTTAAGATTGGACTCGAAATATTTTGCCCGAGCTCAACCCAATGTTGGGTTGGTCACAGGTTGATTGGGTTGAACCCGCCCAACTTTCAGCCCTACCCACTAATAAGAAATCTAACAAAGTCTACTAAATACAGGGGTATTTAGTTACGGATACAAACCTATTGCTACGGTTTTAATCCATAGCTAAAGTTTACTACCCCACTAAGACTTACTAGAGACTAACGGTCTTGTAAAGGATTCTATGGAGCGCACCACAATGTATATGTTTTATCTAATCCGTTCATCCATTTTTACAGCTCATTTTAGGGCATAATCCCAAAAAAGAGATATATCCAAGGCTCAAATGAACCATACCATAGGCCCCCCTAACTTCTCATCACGGAAAATTCTTACAAAAGTCTTTTACAGGAAATCCATGTCCAGCCAGCAGGGCCCACCATGTGTTATATATCAAATCACTTAGCCTGTAAGATTCTATCCCAGATGTTAGGCCCTAAAATAATTAGCCATGCAGCTTATATGAGTTTCACTACATGGAACGATGGAAATGGGAATTCAATTATAAATTTGTGCGTGGGGTCACCATGGTGTGTATCGATCATCAAACCTGTTCATTACGTGAAACCATTGAGGATGAAGCGAAGATAATAACAAATCAGCCTTCTTTAGAATTCTTGCAGGCCACACCGTGTGAACTTAATGATTTCAGAACAATTTTAAATTGTTCCCATTGGTGTAGCTCATGTGAGATTTCAGACTTCTTAATAAAAGTCCCAACGTGATGGACGGAGTGATTTTACATATAGAACATGGTGGACCCAAGGAGCTTATAACAGCTGTAGTAGTACTATCAACCTCGGGCTCAACCAAAATTCCAATCCTTCTAGATGGTTGGTGGCACCTCGGTTTGTGAAATCCTGTCCATTATTGTTCATTTATCAATTACCTTCCCTTTGGTGGCCCATAAATCAAGCAGATAGGATAACATCTTTTAAGAAAGTATTGGATTATGGCCCCATCCAAAGTAGGCTCAACTGTTTGGGATGTTCCAGTTGAGCCATTTCCTTTTTCTCAACCCTCATGATTAATTAAGTCGTGGAGTGCATAAGCCCAACAGCTACAGGACAAGCCTTAAGGTAAAGAGGTTGAACGGATTTTCGGTCAATGATCTAATCTGTAAATAAAATGTCTAAAGATCCCTATCTTAATCATATGGTATGTTTTGTAAAAAATAAAAATCCACAGATCCCTATATTAATCATATGGTATGGATCAATCTTCTTCCCCTTTCACTCCTTCTGGTCGATCGTCTCTATCCCTCGAGTTTGAGTCTTTGAACATTCTACTGTTAAGACGTTCCTACCATCTGCCCTTCTAGCAAGCGCCAAAGAGTGTGTGGCTGGATCTTATGATGGACATTTTTAGATCCAAACATCTAGATGTACATGTTTTATCCACCCATCGAACATGTGGCTGGATCTTATGAGGCAGACCTAGATGTACGTGTTTTATCCACACCATCCATTAGGGGTCATTTGGCACCGTGGATTGGTTGTATGGCAACATAAAGTAAAGTAATAGGGGGTTTCAAATCCCCTCTTTGAGGGGTTTGCAATCCACCGTGAGAGCTTGGATTACACCTAAATTCATTTCAATAGTTGCATGTGTAACATGTGTGTCACTAACTATCATTCTATTGGGCACATGGCCTACTAATGATGATCAGCATCGTCTAAACATTGTTCATGTAAATCAACACTGTCCAAACATTGTCCAGCACCGTCCAAACATTGTCCGTATAAATCAACAATGTCCAAACATTATCCAACACCGTCCAAACATTATCCATGTTAATCAATTATTAAAAATCGTTGGTTAGTCACTCAAACATGATCTTGCGCTTGCAGCCCATTCGAGACTTGGAATTTCATCATTTTTAGGCAAAGCATATATTTCAACAGGCTTATCACAACCATCGTGTCAAAAATTATGTCTCACTAATTAAAGATATTAAAGTTGATTTAGTAATTAAATTCAAACCCCTGAAAATATGCCATGCATGGTACTTTTGGATTAAAGTCGATTCACACTCGAGGGTACCAAACACGTTGGGAGGATTGCAAATCCAGGGTGTTTTCAAATCCTGGGGTTCTCAATCCATGGGGTTTTAAATCCACGCTCCCAAACAGGCCCTTAGTACTGCTAGTTCAAATCTGAATAATGGCATTCCTGGTTGAAACCTGAAGCTACAAAAGTTTTGGATCAAATTCGTATTTGTGATTTCCTTTTGCCAAGAATTGGTCTAAGGTTAATTGGAAAATAAACATTACTGCAGGACTAAAAAAGGTTTCAACGTGGATGTCATTATCATCACTGCTTCTATTAGTATTGTTGTCCACTTGACTTTGCATATACGTCAATTTTGTGTTCCACCCCTTAAATAATGTATTTCATCTACCCGTCCATTCGTTTTGCCACCATATCATTTTAGGGCATAGCCCAAAATGAGACAAATCCAAATCTCCAGTGGACAGCACCATAGACCCACTGTAATATTTATTTGTCACCTAACTTATTGATAAGGTCACACGTACCTAGATGAAAGGAGAACACAAATATCAGGTTGATTCAAAACTTACATGACTCTGGAGAGGGTCTCAACAGGAAACATTCAATATCTACTGTTTCCTTTGGTGTGGTTCACCTGAGACTTGGATCTACCTCATTTTTAAGCTCATGCCCTAAAATGAGCTGTCAAAATGGATAGACAGTGTGGATAAAACGCATACATCATGATGGGGTCCATTGAGCTTTAACACCAGGTAACACATATAGATCGGATGATCCCTCTGATCAGGACCCTTCACAGATGGTGTAGAAGTCAAAAAGTTCCTAGTATTTGACAATCAATCCCAAGTTGAAATAATAGTGATGGATATAACTATGAGGAGGTTGAAAATTTTAAATATAGCTCATCTGAAAGTGGGCCCACTATATGAACGATCCCGATTGATATACAAAACCCTACACCTGTAAAATAGGGAGCTAGAGCTACCGTATTCCGGTTTTACCCAGTTTAACGTATCCTCTCCCTAAACGTGGCAATAAGAATACACAACGCGCGAGTTATTTGATACTCTGTCAGCGAGTGATGCTTGATATGCAGGCACTTAGAAATCGTACATGTTAACTCTACTTAAACATCAAAATTGTGTAACCCTCTGTAGCAAAGTTCCGATCCCAAAGTCAAATTGGTTAAAAAATCATAACCTCTGTCTGATTCGAAGACACTGTTTACCGGATAGAACCATTGGATTCATCCTAACTGTCCAATAAATGTCTACCAATCTGATAAATATATAATCAAATAAGTGTAATTTTTAGTTTATGATTCATCCAAACTTGAACACATAACTTGGCCAGTTTAATTTGGATTTCTGATATATATGCTAACTTGGCCAGTTTAATTTGGATTTCTGATATATATGCTACATGCAGAATTTCTCTGTGCATGCGTATCATCCATCACGCTCTGTCGGAGTATCGAAGGTTTCCTCAAATTAAGTGGTCCAAAAAAAAAAAGGAAAAAGGGTAGCAGTCAAGTGTTCAGTTCAGAAAAGTTTGTTCTACTGATTTAAGAAACATAAACCATCCATCATGTTGTGGCCCACTAGATGGACAGACTCGATTGCGACCTTACAATGCTATTCCGATCCGTCCAGCTCTACGGTTTCATCAGCTCACACTCGTTGGAAAAATAAGAATAATAGTACTTCAAGATTGTTGGTAAGCCACAGGGAATGTGGCTGTCGGTGTTCTCTACTGCAAGATAGCATCATCTATTAAAAGCATGTACGAATGTTTCCACGTGTCACTGCCATGGCCATCCGTTATCATGGCCACGCCGGGTACACATATCATCAATGTGGCCTCCAACCAAACGACAAGTTTATGGGCTCTGGATAACCATCGATTGTCTCTTTACAAGCAATCCATCGGCTGTTGTAAGAGGCCTTGCCTCTCAATGCTCAGTAATTAGCCGGAAAAAGATTTGATAGTTCGGCAGAGTATGAATTACCAAACTCTTGCATATGGCTACTGTACATGTAACAAATGTATGGATTAATCCAAGCCGTTCAAGTAATGTATGGATTATTTCTAGACATGGTTAATTCAATTTATTATTTATCTGGTCACCGGTCTAGATTGTCAAACTATGGGCCCGCTTGTATATGCTGGAGACCGTTGGACAGAATGCGCGTCCCGAGTATTGTCATGCGGAGCTTTTTTATGCTTTTTTTTTTTTAAGTATGTTTGATACTCTAGCCGCTTATTACACTTAATAAGCAGGCATTCAGAAATCGTACACGTGGCTTACGCTGAAATTACACGACTAAATTATGGAACCGACTGTCAGTAGGTCGCAATCCGAAAATGATATTGGTTGAGCAATCTTAACCTTTGATTAGAAGACACTTATCTGTTGAAACAGGACCATCGGATACTTTTCACTTTCAATCATCCAATAAATGTCCACAAATCTGATGGCAAAATATCACAAAATCATAATTTCAGTTCATGGTAAATCTACTTTGAATTACTTGTACGCCAAGTAAGTAACTTCCCAGTAATTTCTAAGTGCTCGTGTATCATACGTCAGTCTCGGCCAGAGTGTCAAAGTTTTTGGCACGCTCAGGGCACCTATGTTAAATACCAATGTCAGCGAATCTAAGACACTGGTAAAAAGGTGGGCCCCACGTGACCCCGCAGCCTTGCAAAGCCAGCATATGGGGTCCACCATCTGTCGGGTAAACATTCTCCCAATGCACACTTTCACCGCGGATTCTCCACCACGAGTGATCATTTCCCCGAAGGGATGATCATGTGCCCTCTCTTCCACGCATCCCTCTCTACACGCACCTTCGTACATAGAACACTTGCCAGCATGGCAAGCGTGTGGAACATCTGAACGGGTCATAGCGTCGCCGCGGCAGTCAGCTCACATATATCACCCATCTATTCATCAAACAGCTCACACGTGTACGCGAAGTGTAAACCATTCAAAAGTTTTTAAACCGTCCATCCTTTTCCTATAGCGTTTTCCACCAAGCCTAAATTTTATATACCGTAATCTTCAATGTGAAGGACACCTTATGAACGGATCAGATGTCCCATTTAGTTCCCCGTTTGGCACGTGTGCTGAGTGTTAGGTGTCAACGTGCGGTAGCGCTGGAAAATCCCTGGGAGAAACGAAATCGATTAAAAGTGGAAATCAAGCACTCACTACCAGGATCATGAGACGATGTTATCAATCTCGTCTCGGAATATCATGAGTCGCTATAATCAGTCTGCTCCAAACAAAAATGATAGTTTACCACCATTTGGTCACTCATCCACCCTACAAGTGTATTTTATACGTACACTTGCCACAGGTTACGTATTTAGATTCGTTAGGTATTTTAAGGCTATCAACCATCCACGGTGGATCACATGATATGGTACCCGAATCATCTACATTTATGCAGCTGTCTAAGACACCTCAGCTTTATGAGGGCCACCGTGTTTTATACATGTGAATCCATTATCTCCATCAGGTTAAAACTATCATTCGAACCGTACATTTAATAGTCATCCTGGTAGAAAGACTATTGAACAACACTAATGGGAACAGTGAAAAATTACTATTAGTGTGGCCCACTTCATAATTGGATTAGTTTGATTTTTGCATTTTTACATCATTCTAATTTAACGGATTCGATGAAAGACAACTGGCATGATAGCCTCACGCATCCCATTCTCATTGTTTCTTGTAATGCAGCTAACTTGAATTGTGGTTTGGCTGATATTTTGTTCAGGTCTACCCGATTAGTGATTTTTATACAGAAAATATCGTAGCCCAAAAGCTCGGGTGTTACTGGCTGCGTAGAGAAGATGTTGGGGGCGTATAACGGTCCACCGATTTTGAATGTCTGTTGTTGCATCTATGCCACATCTAGATTCCAGAGTGGTATGCATATATGCCACGTCGACAGGTAGGTGAAGGGACTCGGATTTGGTCGGTGCCGTGGACCCCACGATGATGTACGTTTTTTTTAATGTATGCAGTCCATCAAATTTTGAGGTTCACTTTAACGAATTATCTAAAAAATGAGGTGGATGCAAATCTCAGGTGGACCACACAAGAGGAAAAAGTGGTGATTGAACGCTCATCATTAAAAATTTCTTGGGGCCCACACAAATTTTGGATTAAGCTGATATTTGTTTTTCTCCTTCATCCAGTTATGTGTGACCTAATCAACGGGTTGGATGGAAAATAAACATTACGATTAGGCCCTAAGAACATTTTAATGATGGGTCTTCTATCACTACTGTTTTGCTGTAGGGTGGTCCACCTAAGAATTGGATCTGTCTCATTTTTTTTTAATCATACAATAAAATAATTGTCCAAAATGGATGGGCTGCATGGATAAAACATATACATCGTGGTGAGGCCCACAGAGCTTTTCCAGCACCGACCATGACCGTGCTGGAGGGGTCCCTACCGAATCCGTATCCCTAGTGAAGAGCCTTGGACCGCGGTTTGTAAACCGGTACAACCGATGAGTTATTTTGATACACTCGCAGAATGTGATCATTGATAAAACAGTACACGTGTCAATCGTAAGTAAGCTGAATTAAAGCGTCCAAACTGTGGGACCCGCTTTAGATGGATGATAAACTAAAAATCAGATCAATGAACTAATCCTAACCTTTGATTGATTTACATTCCTTTACGTGATTCAGAATGGAAACTATTTTTAACCGTCCATTATATATCCCCCCAATCGCCCAGCTTTGACATCTATCTTATTTTATTTCTAGCCCATGACCCATCTAAAGTGGGACCCAGAACTCGGAAGGTTTAATTTGATTTGCATGTATACTACCTGTACTATTTTCAGTACAAGCTTATCAACACCATCAATTTTTTGCAATTAAGATGGCCCACCAAAATAAAATCCTTTAAAATTAAAAATAAAATAAAATAAAATGAAAAATCACTGATTTTGATGCACCCTCACCCTTAAAATGCAGGACACCCTCCCGTCAACATCGTAATGATGAGAGAAAAGGAAAGAAAAAGAGAAAAAGCAGATGCCACTCACAACAGGTCGTTATGATCATGATCATAATCATGAATGGGCCATGTGCGATGGGCCAATAGTCCCTTTCTTCTTTGGATTGGATACAGCTATTTTCGAGATCTTCGGATCTCATTCTATGTTAGAATTTTGTTAGAGGATCTGGTATGGAAGTTTGTGTAGGTACGTTGGGAGACCTATGTGGTGGGAGCTTTGCATTCTGCCTTTCAGTCTTGCATTTTCTGCTCATGTAAACGTGGTTGGCTTGTACTTTACACGTATCACACGTGTAGCATCTGTATATTGTATTGGTTGGGCCCCACCTTGTCCACATTCAACTACAGGCAAGGCCGGCATGATGAGTAGATTGGCCTGCTCCAGGTTCATCCACGTGGCTGCTGTTACGTAATTCAATGGGAACCATTCAAATCTTTGGCTCAGCTGTAGGTTGGACGTGGCTACGAAATGGAATTGACTGGACGAGTTAACTCAGGTCTAGAGGACATTGGTTTAGTGAAATTGAGCCCTTGATTATTTTCAGCCGTCTATTTGATGGATGAGAGTGTATGGTGCCATTCGGGTGCCCCGGGGGAATAATATATTAACAAGGCATATTTACTGCTCTTGAGATTCAAACATAGGATCTTTCACTCTTATATCATGTCCAATAACCATTTACTCTATAAGCTTAAGTGGTTAGAATGTGGTTTATCAATGTATATCAAGAGATTTTATCACTTCAACAGCCATCAGGTACGACCATACTATGAGGGACACGGTTTGGCACGCTGCCACTGCTGGTCGATGTCAAATAAACATTACAGTGGGCCTAGGAGGTCTTTAATGGTGGACATTCAATCACTAATGGTTTCCTTTGGCGTGATCCACCTGATATTTATATATGTCTCATTTTTTTTTTATCAAACCTTATAATGATCTGAAAAAATGGATGGACGGCATGGATGAAATATATACATCATGGTGGGGCCACAGAGCACCGATCTGTACCCACCTGGCAACTCGCAGCGTCACTAGCCAAACCGTGTCCCATTCTCAGAAAGTAAGAACGCTCTGGCCCAAAAATCAGATGCGTCAGCGCATCAGACGGCCAATAATCGTTTACGAAAATGGACGGTTTGAAAAAAAAAGGCCAACGGTCCTTACTCAACGTGCACATGTGCTCCGTTTTATGCGTGGACCCGACCACTTGTCCTGCGCATGCTGCCAGGTGGCAACTTTTACCGTGTTAATAGTTACTTTAAGAGAAGCGTGCCTCGCTTTCACGCGAGTTAGTATACTCGAGTGCAATTGGCACGAGTAACGATGCTTCTGGACACGAGAAATTCATGGTTTGACTCTCAACCAGGGAAGGGCTGTGAGAGAAAATTCATTTCAGCCCCGCCCCTGCACTGAGCATGGCATGGGATATAAGGACCGGAATCGTCTACAAAAACTGTTTTAGGAACTCTATGGAGCCCACCGTAACGTATATATGAAATCAGCTCCGTCCATCAGGTAAGAACCCTTATGTTCACTATATATGAAAATCCCAGTTCGATAAATAGGTCTCAGGTGGGCCACACCAATTTAAACAATGTAAATTTGACACGATGTGGCCCACTTTAGCTTTTGGCCGGGCTGATTTTTTATACTCACTATCTGGCGAGTTACACTCATACTTGATGAACGGGTGTGATAAGATACACAACCATGGTGGACCCACTAACGTTCCCATCCTCATCGCTCCCTGTGGTGTGGCCCACCTGAGTTGGCTAGTAGTTAATCTGGGATGGCCATGGTTTTAAACCACTAAAGTAAACTGTTAGTCAAATTTGCTTGTCACCGTTCATTTGAGGTCGTCAATTTTCTCTGCGGTATCACCCAATTTGTGTTATTTTTATGATAATGGGCCATCCATGGTAGTGTCCTTGTGATGAACGGTCCGGATCCACTTCATTTGTCAAGTGTACATTTTCATTTACGGTGGAAGTGCTTGATTCTCATCTCACTTTACCAAAAGTGAACTTCATTGCTAAGTGGCAACTGAGCAAGACCGTTGCTACTGGAAGGGCCGTGGCTCAAAATATCACGTTTTCCCCTTTTTCTCTGCAATGCAGATACCATTTTATCTTAACTGTCTATTTCGGACTACCCATCAAAGGGTTTTTACATAATAGCATACCACAGTGGGACCCACCACTTGCAAATTTCCGAGTCGCCTGAGGTGGGGCCCACTGCAGAGACATAAGACTCTAGGACTGTATCCATGGTAGGATCACATAAATTCCTATTAAAACCAAAGAGTAGGCCACCTAATAAATGGTGGGGCCCACAGCCGGCTAAGTAATGCTTATCAAATTTGTCGGTAACGAAGTCCCTATCACATGAATCCAACTAGACTGACGGACAAAATTAGCGAATTTGCTCTTTAATGTCCGCCTATTGAAGTGGACCACATGCTTCTAGTTCTAGGAAGAGAAATGTTTCCATACATGTATTATCTGTAAATTTCCTCATACAGCCTAGCCCTCCCACCGACGGTCAGGCCCTTTTATAGAACATCCAAGACGTGCTAACGTGATCAGGCCATGCCATGAGGATCGTCTTTGGCAAATTCAGGATGATCCGCAATCAAACGGTCGACACTTTCAAAATCAACGGACATGCAATGGCCAGACTCAGCGTGGCCCATCGAAAGAGCTTATCTGATTGATTTTCATAGAAGACAACCTTCATGGCCTGACTCATCTTCTGCAAAGCTCGGATTTCCTGTACGCAAGACACTTTGGTGTCAAAGATAAAGCTGTACGTAAAAGAGCCCGTCCAGTGGCTGGTATGTTATCTTTTCTCATGGATTCTATCAATTAAAGAGAAACGATCATGCAGTTGTACGTGAACTTTCACATACAATGCTTCCTTCCCACTCAAACTGTAACTTTGGTAACACCTAGTGATGGTTCACTTATCAGTAACACCACACGGTTGAAATCAGTGGACCACCAACGGTCTTACTCAACGACCGTACCAGTATGGCTCATGTAATGTGTTTGGATTGGTCTTGTTTTCACCCAGGGTGATATTTATGGTGTGGCCCACGTTATGAACGGCTGGGAAGAAAAAGTCGTATTTTACTTTTCCTTGGATCGTAGCACTTGTATCTTTCCCTTCATTTTCCTCCACCCAAATCACTTTCAGTGGTACATCTCACAAGACACAAGATATGAAGGATTTGGGACCCACGTCACCTAATGCCTTTGAAGATTGGTACAACCTCCACCGGCATAAAACAGTCCATCTCAATAATTAAATGTGTATATTATTTTATAAATGTTGTTTAGTCGTCCAAAATATCCACATGGCCTAAGAAAAAATTGAGTAACGTTGGCCCATTTGAGCCTAGTAAAAGGCGTATATATGATAAAGCCAATCAACAATGCTTTGAGATGGTCGTTGCTTTGACTGGAGTAGGAATGGGTTAGCAAATTATCTAATATCTTGATGTAGACAACTTTGAGTTTTCCATCACATCCATCTGATATGTTAGAAGTCTTGAAAATATATATTGTTTTCCCAAACTATGATACCCAAATAGTGGTAACAGCTAGTGATTTTATAGTTACTAATTTCTTCTCTACTATTTATAATGTGAGTGGTTAGGGACAACATGCTCAGGCAATTAGTCTTTGCAGAGTTTTAAATGTTGGGTTTTAAAATGCCATTGATAGAGATTTTGAACCTAGAGAGAGCCAATTGGGTAATTTCAATGTCTTAATGTGCTTGGTAACTAAAGGTTCAAATTTTATCCGCTGTCCCATAAATGGTGTTGATTTTACTTGTTCTAACAATATTTTTATAATGTAAATTTTTTCATGTGAGTAGCCTATATATATATATATATATATATATATATATATATATATATATATATATATATATATATATATATATATATTATCCTTTTCTCTTGTTGATGCATACGTGTGTGTAGCTTCTCTTTAACAGACACTTATATTATCTTTATGTGTAGCCTATACCTTTTTATGGTTGAAGAGCCATGATGACATAAGGATGGACATGATATGATGTTCATCACTTTCTTCATTTGGAAATATCTACTCTAAATCCATGGAGCTCTTTAGACTCTTCACAAAGCTTCCTCGAATCCACAAAGGATAAAAGTATAAATAATTTTTAATAAATTCAAAAAAGAAGAAGAAGAAGAAGAAATTAGAACTCTTTATATAAGGAAATCAAACTTAAGATGAAGTTTTATACTCTTAACACCCTAAAAATGTGACTTACTATAAATGGTAAAATTACTACTTATATATGACCTCTATTTATACTAGACTTCATGGTTTTTGGTCAAAAATAATAAGTGTCCAGTTTAGCTCAACCATGTTATTCTCCTAACTTAATTTTTTAAGTTATGTTAATGTTGAACATGACTTTTACATCTCAAATGATCAAAAGTTATATTCAAACTAAAACTTTTTATTTGTTGTAAAAAAATAAAAATAAATGTGACTTTTGATTGTCGTTTTGATGAAATCTCGTAAATTCAGCATGAACAACCCAACATAGCGGGGTTGGTGGGATTAAATAGCTTCTCCTACCCCAAAATCATATATAATAAGTTGAAAAACTCATCCTATTTTATGAGATATGAGTGTTTTAAGGTCCGACGGTCTGGACCATTTCCGCCTCCGATAAGGCCTTCTCTGGTCCATCTTTGCAATGAAAGTAACCGCGACCCGCTCGACATCACATGCTTACAAATTAGGGTTTTAAGTGTTATTATTCCATTGTGTCAGAATGTCAAAACATGAGATATCATGGCTATTTAAAAGTGTTTTCTAGCTCACCCAAATGTTTGTGTTATATCCTGTTTATCATCTATTTTGCTCACTCATTTTACATCATAATCTCATATGTGAGATAAGATCAAAAACTCAAGTTGGCTACACCTTAGAATATATTGAGGGTGGAAATGCTCAAGGTAGAAACCTTTACAAGACTAACTGTGGATATGCCATCCGATATGCTTGGGCATTAAAAACTTCCTTTTTTTTTTTTTAAAATTTCTTGTCAATGGTAGGTATTCAATCCGCACTATTTCTCGTGGTATGGCATACTTAAGTTTTGGATCTTCCTTCATGATCGTGGCCATGCCTAAAAATGAGCCAAATAGCTGAATAGATTGGATTTAACACAAACATCATGGTGAACTCCATGGAGGAGAGCGAGGAGAAGCTAAAGAGGAAAACACTTGCAAACATGGCACATAGAGATCCGAGCTATTCGTCAGGTGGGGCCCACCATAACTGATCTCTGACCCAAAGACCAGTCAGGTCTTCGTTTTCAAGTGCACTACATTGTATGTTAAAAAAATGACGTCAAAAAAAAAAAAAAAAAGAACAATGGCCCCACCTGATAAATGGACCAGATCTCCCCACCGGTGTCACTTTGACAGGCGACCTACAAATCCCCTATCCAACGTCTCATTGCACAATAATCACACTAAAATATAGCCAATCTGCATGTGGGTCCCAGCCCAACATTACAGGTTTTGGCATTTAATCCAAGTTAAAGCTACCCAAGATAATAAAAAGGAGTAAGGGAAAAGGGATAGAAATTCCTTTCAACCATAGCATCAGTAGAATGGCAGTTGCGTGATAGAAAGCTGTACCATTTCAACTTAAAAGCAACCACGTCACCTATCGTAGAAACATCATTTTCATGTCCGGAGTGAGCGAGCGGTGAGCGAGCGGCTAACGAGACGTGACACTTATCTAACCTACATGAACAAGGTCACTGATGGAAACATCAAATAAATTAGATTTTGCCCTGCTCTATTCTCGTCGAGTAATATCCTCCCATGGCCCATTTCATCTATGCCACTTCTCTTTAGTCTGAATTGATGTCAACCGTTCATATACAGCTATGTATTATTGGACCATAAGGGCCGATTTGGATGCAACGCACAAGGGGCTTTTGACGCTAAACATCGTTGCAAGCCAAATCTAGTTTGTGTTGTGTGTTTAGGTGCACTTTTGCAAACTTCTGCTTGAACCCTCACTCAATGAAATAGCTGCTAAAAAGCCCCAGTAGGCCAGTTGATTGATAAAGCAAGTGGGAAACTCTTTTTGCAAAAACCCCTTCTCCAATAGTTTCATCCAAACAAGCCCAAATGGCTGGTTTGAGTGCCACTTAAAAATGAGTTTATCTTATTTTAGTTAATAATAATTATATATTGTAGATTATATTTTATATGCTAAAGCCACTCTCTCTACAGTCCTTGTAGGATAAGCTTTAGGATAAGCTTATTTTATAGTTAATTAACTTGTGGGTGAAAAGTCATTTACTTATGTGTGAAACTTAATTACCTGCTAATTCACCATGCCTATTCACATGCTTATACCCATGTAGGTCTACCAAGTTGCATATTCCATCCAATCAAAGACGATGGTATGTCATACATAACGTGGCATAGATGTATTCTTAGCTTGGCTGAACTAGAAGAGAGCCAAATTGAAGCGAAAGTAGTTTGTCAGATTTGGGCCTAGTCTTATATAAGGCGTGACATGACTGGCCCTTAGCACGCATGGCTCAAAGAAATTCATTTTGAGCAAAGAGAAATTATTGTTTGAAGTGAACCATAAATCAGCCATAACTTTTAATCCGAATATCATTACACAATATATATATGATTTATTGATTTTTATTTAACGATGATTTCAGGGTCAACCAATCTCTTTGTAGGTTGCGTTCAAACATTTTACAAGAAAGCATATGCTTCATATTTAAAATTATAATTTTTAGAAAAAATAATATTATTAATAATTCTATTTTTTATTGTATTTACTTATTTTTAGAGTTTTAGATTTTCATCCTTTTTAAAGATTGATTGTAATGATATAAGGAATCCTTTAGTAAAATTAATTTAAGACTTTTTATTTTTGAAAAAACTTATTATTTTAGATAAATTCTATTTTAATTGAATTAAGACTTTTATTAGGATTAAAAATTTACTATTTAAAATAATTTTGAATTATGATTTTATTTTTTATTTTTCTTTATTAGCAGTTTAATGAAGAAGTCATATACATTACACATTATTCAATAAAAATGTTTGAGTTTTCTCTTATTATTTCTTATAAATTTAAGAACTACCTTATGGAATAAAGGTTTTAATCACTTGCAAAAAATTGTGATTTTTCTTTAATCGTTTTACATCCTTTCCTATATCAATACGGCGTATAAAACAATAATAATAATAATAATAATAATAATAAACCATTCAAAAAACCTACAAAATCATGTGCTAGCCCACATTTCACATTACGGTTGGATTCACTTGGTTATTTAGGCATCCAACTCTTAGGGTGGACCAACTGTTTCCGACAAGTTAGATGCAATACACACCATATATAGCTAACCCCATACAACGACCCTTGTAGAATTAGCTTATTCTACAAGCATACAAGGACATGTAGAGGAGCTGACCTTGTGTTGGTTATCACGGTAATATTTTATTCTTACAAAAATCTCTAATACATAATTACTATTAATGAAAATAAACGAATTCATTCTTATGTTCCACCAAACTGGCCATCAGGTGTTGCAATTTTTTTAAAAGATACATAATAGGACAAGCCCAGTCCATAAATTCCAATAAAAGAATAATAGGTTCAGCCCAGCCCATTGACAGCCCTAATCAGGTTTGTATTTGGATGGTCCATTAAATTATAATAATGCAATTCAATAGTGAAAAATGACCGTAATGGGATGTAAATATCATTTTTCCCCTTTATGTATTTGAGTGTACAGCCCTTCTCAATTACCCACCAGGGCCCACCAGTTGGACCGAACCACCGACCAATAAATAAAGTTCAGTCGGGAATGGTTTGAACTGAACAAATATGTGTGTGTGTGATTTTTCTTTTTTTCTTCTTTTAGTATTTCATTTGGATTCGTTGGCATCCACATTACTTTTCTTAAAAATCATTACTTTTCTTAAAAATCCATTAGCTGATCGGCGCCTTAGTAAATATATACTGACTAGATGATCCAAACCGTCAAGTTAGTGGAATGGAAAATGGATGGATAAGATTATTTTGCAGAAGATAAGCCCAGTCATAGATGTTTAGACACATCTGATTGCAGTGATTTTTCTTCCTAGCAGTGGAAGAAGAAGATAGTGAACCTCATGGACAGTACAAATAGCTGATGTGAATGCCAACAAATTACAAATACAAGCATGTTCATAGGGTTATTATTATTATTATTATTATTATTATTATTTTTAACTTCTTCTTTTTGTACTTAGCCCACTAGATAAGTACTCTTTTACACGTAAAGAGAAGAAATCGGATCATGTAAGACGTAGATAATTACTCTTTTACACGTAAAGAGAAGACGTCTCATCAGGTAAGATGCATGTGGCTGAAAAACCAAAATAGAAGAGTGGGGGCCACAATCATGAAATCAGCTTAGCTTAGGTAAGGAGATCTAGAACGTTGGTCTTTTTACCTAATCCCATTTCCCAGACCACATCCCCTCACAAGTTGTAATCCCACTTCTTTCCATTATTATTTTACTACGTAGAGCTTATGTTTATTAGCTCAACGTGCAATGTATCATACTCATTTCTAATTGGTCTCAAGTAACCCAAAAAACAAAACAAAAAGAAAGTAGGGGTGAGACATATGTTTTGATATTTATAACCCATTTTTAATCTTTTTTTATTATTTGATTAGGGAAAGGGTGTGTGTTTGAAAAAAGGGGTGTCAATATCACTCTCCTTTATACGTTTAACTGTGGGGCCATCTCAGTTTATGCATATGCCATCCAATCCAGCTAGAAAGGTCATTCTATCGCGAGAATGGACGCCATTAAAGGTGGACCGGTCATCACGTGAGCCACTAAGTTGGAGGCTTTTGGGTGGTTTTCCTTTATTACTA
Organism: Magnolia changhungtana; assembly: GCA_030180095.1. Taxonomy (NCBI): domain Eukaryota; kingdom Viridiplantae; phylum Streptophyta; class Magnoliopsida; order Magnoliales; family Magnoliaceae; genus Magnolia; species Magnolia changhungtana. The sequence continues at coordinate 7,559,393 of JASAUF010000272.1, read as the reverse complement.
TGTTGTGGCCCAACCGATGATTGGATCTGGCTGATTTCTGAGGTGTACCATTTTCATGCTGGAACTACAGTGTTGAACGGGTTGGATGCTATACACATACCCTGATAGGTCCGACACTCAGCTAGTTGCACCAAATTTTCATTGACAACAGTTGTAGATGAGGCCACCTCATGTTGAGGTGTTTTCTAAGTCAAGTTCGCCGTTCGGCTGAGGAAAGTGTCACAGTCAAACAGGGGATTGATGACGAAATGGAAAAAACCACTTTCAAACTTTCAAAGCCCAGTCTCTGAAAGATGGCGAGCTTTGACGCTGACCATTTATTACGTAAGCTCTCTCCTGGGCTCCAAGTGGACACCATAAGTTATAGTCGCAACTTAAACAGTACAATACATTGATCCAGACCGTTCATTACATCCGACATATGTTTGATGGGCTACCATGCAAACATCACAGCAATCTGACAAATATTAGCCGTTCGATCAATGGTCTTGAACATGGACGGTCAAGATTGTTTGCAAAAAAAATAGATGCAAGCAGCACTGTTGTCCATATATTTGATAGGGTCCATCATGGATGGTTTATGAGTCTAAAGAATCACTTTTTTAGGCAATCACAGCCATTGGGTTGATGTCTGGGAAAGGGATTGGCTGTAGAAAATAAAGCCAAATCAAGGATGGATTGGATCATTTGATCGGTGCAGTTTTCGTGAGGGAGTCTATGAAACTTGTTCTGAAGGTAATGGATGGTTTGGATTGACTGATTAGCTTATGCAAATGTATAAATGCAATCAGAAATACCTAATAACAAAGGAGAACTAAAACTCAAGTGGGCGACAATACAAGACAGTGGGTATGGAGATTGCCTACCGTTGAAACCTCTGGGACCCATCATGATGTTTATGTTCCACCCAACCCGTTTATGAGGTAATTCCTGCCTGTAATACAAATAGAAGCATGATCCAATACATTTGTAGCCTTAAGAAGGTTTTAATGGTAGACCTTTATTCTCAAATGGTCTAGTCTACTTAAGTTGGGCTCATGCCATTAAATGAGCCGATGAAACGGATGGACAGAGTGGATATAACACAAACATCACAGGTGGGCCACACAAAGTTTAGAGTTGCAGGAAACTCCTGTAACCGTGTCACAGGCAAGTCGTTTTCATTTTCCCTCACGTCTGACCTCAAGTATATTGGTCTTGGCTAAGTAGAGATTGGGTGGTACGTGTCAAGCACGTGGGGGGTGGGAGAGAGCTTTTAAGAATTATTAAGTAGTGATAACAGTAGAGTGGATATGGACGGTGAAATGCACATGGAGAAATAACAGGTATGCTTGACTAAGGGCGGCAATGAGCTGCCCTGGCCCAACCTCATTTCGTCAGCTGCCACCATTACCTCTATTGACATTAATCAAGCTTAACATCTGTTGGGGATGAATGCACATAGAGAAAGACGATTTTTCATGACTGGGATTTAACTTTTGAAATCAAAGCTCAAGGTCCAAGGAGTATATATTACTTAGGGTAGCAAAGAGACCGTCTGATCATGTGGGCCCATTGGAGGGGTGACACACGATTTATATAGATATATATACAAATAGGACCATAGTTAATTGATCTAGAAAATCAATCTGTTGAGCCTGAAATTGGAGGGACCCTGCTGCGAGGATCTTCCATATATGCGTCTCAAATTATTAAAGTTTGCTAATATACATTAACATGCCATCCTGTAATTGTAATAGCTCGAGCTTGTAAAACCAGTGGTTGTTTGACAAGGTATCTTACTGTAGCCATTATGGTGCGGGCGAATATCCCTCAACAGAAGTTGATATACATTGATATGTCATTTTCTAACCGCTACAGCTTTTAGAGAAAATGGTTATTTATAGGTTGATATACATTGATATGTCATTTTCTAATTAACCGTTTCAGCTTTCAGAAAAAGTGGTTATTTGATATGTTGATATACATTGCTATCTCTCATCTCGTATATGGATCTTTCTCTTGGGTCATTTGTGATGGACGGTCTGGATTCATGCGGCTGGTGATTCGTCAGCATCCAGTCTCCCTTTTAATTATCACCAATTCAAACTTAAAGGATTTACTGTAATCATTTTCCTTTACTTGCAATATTTACTCAAACTTTGTAGTTAGTCACTCGGTATCAGGACTGCTATGGCTACACGTGAGAGTAGTCATCTGAAACCTATGCACGTGTGTGCAAGATCCAAGCCATTCTCATCAGATCGGTCACTAGCTCCCTGTATGTTTTGTGGCCCCTAAATCAGGCTGGCGAAATTTGGACGCTCTTTTAAATAAACTTTGGTGTCTGTCATACACATGTGACCCATCTGATGATGATCAGAATTTTTTTTTTTTTTTTTCCTTCATTGCATGGGACATTCATGGTTGTGACCACCAGATGAACGGCTCCGATCTCACACGTGTGCCAAAGCGAACGTTCAAATGCCTACTCTCTCAACATGATCATGATTATGAACTAAGGTTGGGATTCATCAACTAACAGCAACGGACAAAAGAGAAATACACCACAGGTCCACAGGAAAATGAGTTGAGCAACTTTCAAAGGGAAAAGATCCAGTGAGCTCAATGTATGGAAACCTTCCACGACTGATTCGCAGTTTGAAATCCAAACGGTTGAAATATCTGACCCAACTGTGGTTGAAGCATTACCTAAAAATTTCCACTGAGTAGATAATTTTAACCATTCAATTGTTTTGTGTCATTTTAGGAATATGCTCCATCCACGACTGATTCGCAGTTTGAATGGCCTGGGTAGCTGTACATCAGTGCACGTCTGAGCTGGATAATCACCACCATTTATAAAATGGTGCTAAACTAACATAGAAGTCTATCCGTATTTCAACGTGGAGAAATTATCTAGCACGTCAATTGCATGGATAACTTTCCATGCGGCCACTTGCATTTAGCCTCATTAGCATATACAACACGTATCCAGCCTGTCCATTAGATCCAGTCCACTCTTCATAATCTGCTTTGAGAAAGTCATACAGAGTGGATGATCCAAACCGTAAAGTGAGTGGCAAGGAAAAATGGATGGGGAAGATCATCCGTCCAAGATAGGTCGCTGTGTTTTTTGCAAAATATGGTATGAATAGTGTGTTAAACTAATGGACCGTCCAGATAGATGACCTAGATGCCAACGAGTCCAAATCCATCTAGGTGCATGGAAAGGTTTCATACACGGAGCCCATTGGATTACTTCCCTCTAATGATAATTCACAAAAAAATGCAAACGATATCCATTGAACATGTGTTGTACAGCTTAGATATGACCAAACTACCTACTGATCAACGACGTAGACGGCTAACAAATGCTTATTTAAAGTACTAATTGTTGATATTTATATCATGTAATGGGACCCTGTGATGAAGGGATGGTGGGCCATAGTAAACTGATGAGTTTGAACATCTTAGATCTTCAGATAAATCACAGAAGGATAACATCATGAAATCAATCTATCTTATCTTATAATAGAGTAGTTGGATCTTTTCTAGATTCAGTGTTTATGCCGTCACCAGTGTCTGCGAATTGCACGTGCACAAAATCTACGGCCCACATCATGAATGAGTGGGCCATAGCTAAAAGTTTCACGGATGTGATGATCTTATCCATCTAATCAATGTATGTATTTGGGAATGGTCATCCAACTCCTTTAACTATTTGCCAAATGTAGAGAAGAAAAAAAAAAAAAAAGAATAAAGAAATATATTTATTGATCGGACGGTTAGGAACATAGCATGCAATTTTTAGTCTATGGCCCACTTGTGAACGGCCAATAATGGGCATGCGGAAATTGTGTGGTAGAGATCACTTGTAATGTATACCTAAAATATCCAACTTGCCTTTAACAAGGTAATTGCACAGGGCTGTCGATGCATGGGCTGGGCTAGTACGAGTAAGCCAGGCTAGTTCTGGGTCTAAAAAAGCCTCAGGGTGGCAATGGATCATGTTACAGCTGTTCTAGGGATGGACCTAGGTCCATAACAACCCAGGTTGAGCAGAGGCCTCGGTTTAGTATGTGGGCGGGGCTTGGCTGACCTTAACGGGCCTATTGAAAGCTCTGGAGTTGCAAAGTCCAATGTTTATTGAAAATGATGAGATAAAAGGGTAGCAAGTAGGTTATGAGATAACATGTAATGTCGGAAGCAGTTGGGAAATGGTCATAAAACATTGAATTGGAAGTATTAGTTTTCAAATCCAACCGGTTGGACCGTCATTTACGGGCCGTCTAGCAAATAATTTCCAACCTTTCATGTGTGTGTGACATCCAACCCATCGAATAGGTTGACCAACCATTGAAATTATTTTGTGCAGAAATCAGCATCATCCACTAGCCAAGTGGACCCCACTTGTACTTTGTTATTCATCAATGGTTAAAAGTTGTTTCTATGGTATAGCCCACCTAATGAATGGATAAATTCCATCACCCTTTTTTAATCCCTAGTGCAGACCATTTAACATCAACGGCCAGCAGAAACAATCGACTGATTGCAACCCTTGCTAGGATATCTGTCGCATGCAAGTTTAGCTACACGTGCGCCTCCAAGGGAAAAGCTATTTGCAGCCGCACATCAAGAGCCCATGTAGAAATGGCTATGGAATCCGGGACGTTGATTTCATGGGTCTCTCATTGAATGTATCCTAGACTTAAATCAGGCCGTCCCGTTCATTGGGTAGGCCGTATATTGACTGTTGGCTATCCTTCCTAACCATTGATTTTTTATTTTTTTTTGTAGACATGGCCCATGTGATCAGTGGATGGGACAGATTTTGAGTCAAGGAGCATTCACTCTGGGGCCTGCCTGATGAGCGGCTCGGATCTTTCACAAACTTGCCATGCTAGCAAGATGCGTAGCCACCTGTCTTATGTGAATGCAATGCGACTTGGATGCCAAAGAGCATTCGTCTAGGCATGTACCCAGGTATATTTTTATTTTCAACCATCCATTTGTGTGTCAGTGATGGATGAATATGATAATTGAAGGGAGTGATTTTTCTCACCCCATTGCCTATCTATGGTGGGCCCACCAGACGAATGGTTTGGATCACCTAAACGTAGGTCCAATCCTCCAATCTATTTGTAAAAATGTCGGAAATGATAATGTTTACGCAAGATTTATCTTAATCATGTAAGAGACACTATCTTTAAGTGTACGGAAACCTTTTGTAATGTCTCGGAAAAATCCGTACAAAGACCCGAGTATCACCTCAGGAAGAAATCACTAAAGAATGAATTCTGTGGAAATTAGATGAAAATAAATTAAGTACTAAACTAAATTAATCGGTGGATTAGCTGGAATCACTTTCTATACGAACTGCAAGACCCAAAACCATTAGAATGATCGCTAACCCAACATTTCCTAGAAACGTAAGATCAATCTCAAAACCCAGTTGCTCTCCGGAGGACATTAAAACTCCGTATCGAACCTGGACCGCGCGTCGAAAGTCTGATGACCGTGAAACTATAAGGTTATGACCACCTTACTGGGCTTGACAACCAATTCAGGAATCGAGTCCAAATAGTATTCAAAAACGCACAACTTGAGCCTGGAGCGAAGTGTGTGAGAAACGCGAATATCTTTAGAAAATGAATTCAAACTTAAGTGAATTGAGTCGTTCGCTTGCAGGCCAAATTTAAGGTTTCAGACTAGCAAATTTTGACCTAACTACACCCTTGGATCAGGAAAATTTTCCTACACCCATTGATATACTTGTGGCCCTGATCGAGTGACGATGACCGTTGAACTGAAATGGGTCCCCTACGATCGAACCACTAATTCGATCGGAATGAAACCTTAATCTGGCATAGATCCATTGTTAGGGAACTTTCTTCAGACCGTATGTAAGCAATGGACCTTTAGATGAGATTTGTTTGCCCGAAACAGATGCCTTTTGGCTGTAACCCAAGTATATTATGGCCCTGGGGCCATTGACATCACTTCTGGGCCTATATAAGAACCTTAAACCCACCCCTCTCTCTTTCATACGAATTTCTCTAACCCTAGAAGAGAGAAGAGAGAAAAGAGTGAGGAGAAGAGAGAGATAGGGAGTTCGTTGCTGGGATCCTTTCCCACTACTCCACGCACTGAATCACCTCCTCACCATCGCTATAAAGACCACTCCAACTTCGATTTGGGTAAGAAATCCTAACCCTAATATTCATTTAGAGATCCAAATAGAGTAAACGATGAAATAGCTAACATATTTCGTGATTTAGGTATCCGTTGTTCCGTATTCAGGAACGTAATTCAAACCGAGTTCGAAACGAGCAATCCGACGAAAGGTGCGGACTATAAACGTTTAGGTTATGATTTTCAAAGCTTTCAATGTTAACTAATGATTTACGTCTGACTTGATTGCTACCATATGATCTTAGTTACGATATATATTTGATAATTTATACATGTGTGTAAACTATGTGAATATATGATGCATTCCATGTGTTTATTGAAATGTTCGAGTGAATATGAAATCATGATTTGTGCTTGCCATGACTACTAACCTAGAATACATGATTGTTATATGTATGACAACTCCTTTGTGAAAGGATTTGCCATAATATATGCTATAACTAATTTAGTTCATATATGTGGTAATGTGTAGTCTAAATGTTTGAAAATATGTCTGAATAAGAAATTGCCCGATGAATTATATTTATTAAGGGCGTTGAGATAGGATTCTCAACTACCTTATCTAGATGTATAATTTCCTTCATGTAGTCTTAATTTCAACTACGTGATTTATGTATAAAATGCATATGGATGATAACATGTTCTAAGTGTTTGATAAAATGTCTAAATGAGAAATTGTTTGATGAATTGTATTTAATGAGTATGTTGAGATAGGATTCTCAACTACCTTATCAATATTTATAGTTCCCTTCATGTAATCTAAATTGCTACTACGTGATTTATGGATGAAATGTATATGTATAATGACATGTTCAATGTGTTTGTTAAAATGCTCAAATGGAATTTATATTTGAATTGTTTGTTAATGCTGATATGACTATCACATGTGAATACCTATTATATTTAAGTATGATTGGGAGTATTACGTAGTTCAAGCAATCGGTAACAATTCTTATTTGAGTGGCGGAACCAGTCTAGCCACATTAGATAAGTTCGATGAATCCGAGTCGTATGACGATTGTTGATAGTGGTTAGGTCACGTGGAGTGCTTATGCGCTCCATGTTGATTAATTCAACGTGTAGTCGTACCAATCGAACTTGTCAAATAACCCGATTGGTCTATCGTGTGTTTATCGTGTATGGACATTACTGCTTGAATCTAAGGTACCACTTACCAATGTAAAGCCTGTTCAACCATGGTACCACAATCCGCTAAGACTCATGAGCCGAGCATGGTGGTATGGGACACCGTGGTCGAGCTGTTGGCCTACACTGGGGTGACAAGTCTCCCCGTAGTGACCAGTGAGCAACCCAAACTCGTGAGCCAAATATGGTGGTATAGGACACTATATTCAAGCTGTCAGCCTACACCGGCACAACCTGGCTGCCGTCCCAGCGTGGGTTGGAGTGTACCATCTGATCGGGACCCCCTTCGAAAATAGCACTCCAGTTGGTAGGGCGTTGGTGGAGTGACCTCGAGCATGATCAATTGAATTTGCCTATCCACTGCTTTCATTAAGGGTGATGCCCTACAACTTGCCTATCGTATGTGATTAACTAGGATTGATGACCCTAGATAGATCCTCATTGGGTTAATGATATAAAGGGAGGTACCTTAGCTTCCCGAATCTGCTGTATGAATCAGCCTAAGTAAGTACTTAGCTAACACTATCATGCACCGTACTACATGTGCTTTGGCGAGGAAGTGCACAGTGGGAGTTGTCATGCACGACTGTGAGATGGTGTCTGTCACGCCCCAAACCGGGAAATCGGATTCACAGGAATTTCGATCGCCGAATCCGGTGCCGACAGCTTCCGTAGTACCTCATTCTCGGCTTCTAGCATCCATATGCCAGATTCCGATCCTGGGATCCTACAAAGAGGATTTTTTTTTCTCAATACATATTTAACTCGTAATAAGCATAGCCACAAGATTACCCAATTCACAAAGGTAACATCATCATCACATATCCACTAATATAATCATTTGAGTACAATGCTGAAAGGAAAAATACATAAATCGAAAATCGGCTCGTAAGATCATTTGCCGCACGCTCCAAGCCCAACACACAGAACCTAACATCACCTGCACACATCTATCGTGCATAAGCTTATAAAAAGCTTAGAGGGTGGTGTAAGTGTGTGTACAAGGTAAGTGTCAAGTATTTAATACAATGTCATAATCATACAATACCGAAAATACTGATAGTCCATAAATCATACAATGTCGGAATAAATAGAAATGCTGACAAGATTATGAATTATCGAGTAAACAGAAGTATTGACAAGATCATATATCATATGATAACGAGTAAACTAATACTTGATTAGACCATGAGTCATACAATATTAGAATACGCAATACAAATCAACTATGCAAATGAGGAGTCATAGAGAGCCAAATATCAGATGCAAAGGATGCAATGCAATATACATTCCTGATGAGTAACATATATAGCGTCGGCCATACCTAGTCCATATAAATGCAGAAGCACAATGACCCAAATTGTCATATGCCGCAGATGTAATGCAACATGTAGTGCGAATGGAATGACCATGCTGGAGTGCGAAGTCGGGATGATAGTACGTAGTATCGCAGGCTATGGGGTCCATCACAAGAGACTTCTATCCAAACCAGTCTCATACCTAAATTTGGATAGTCAGACTCAATGTGGTAAACTCCTGATCTCAAGTTAGTCGCGCGCCCAACCGAAATCTCAGCCGTGCGAAGGTACACGTAACAAATAGTTGCGCACCACCAGCCCGAGTGGATAGTGGATGAATGAATGAATGAGTATGCAACTCCTGCTTGATAAGTCCACATATCGCATGCGGTTCATCTCTCGGGATCATCACCGATTTAAGTACACTCCAAATGGCAATCACTCTCCTGCAGCAAGACAAATTCAAGTGAGCGTAAGAAACCACATTATCCGCCCGGCCAATAGTGCCGCAATACCTATCCCAAGACGTCGATAGCGGACCCATTCCTCGAGCCGGTCGACTCACCAGCAATGCCCCCTACGCTCGGGCGGGTAAGGCCACACCCCCTCCCAACCGACCACGACACAGTGGGAGACGCGGCCTCCTAGTATTCGGCACTCAGGCACTCATATATCCACTCGGTCTCGACGTTGGGGCGTCTCCTGGCCACGGAGGTTTAGGGATTTTCACCAAAGGACATTTATGGCGCCCGTATGCTAGAACCAAATATTTCTAGTGTCCCCTCTAGGCATCCGCGATATGCCTGTGGAGGCTACGGCCCTGATGTCGCTAGGGCATATAGTAATCACAGCATATAATGCAAGATGCATGACTCATACAATCCAGCCATACATCAATCCTGCGCATACCATGCACTCATGTGAGGTGACCTCCGACTATCAGGGAGTCTCATAACAACATGCTCAATGACATATGCAATGATCAACCACATCTCATAACAAACATGCAGATGATGCGTATGGGCATGTATCATGATGCTATGCTGTCACATATTCATAATCGGTATTAATAACCAGCATCAACAATCGACCTCGATAATGTGGACATTTAACCAACATTGCCCTCGAGGAATGACCCTCATAGATCCTAACATATAATTGGCCCACAGCCTCACACAAAGGCCTAATATACAACATAATGGGCCTTACTCAAGGGCCACATATACACAACAGGTGGGCCCTGTTCATGGGCCTCATACATATCACGATAGTCCTTGCTCATAGGCCACGAATACCTCACAATCACGACAAATCAAATCAAATTAATTAGCCTCGATCGATAATCGACGGTGGCCAATTGGCGATCAATCGAAGCGGCCTCGATAGATAATCGGCAATTGGTTACAACAATTTAGAATCGATCGTGTAAGACCCGTATCTTAGTTCATCGCTTGTTCGTGCGACTTCCACGATCCTTCCCGTCATATCCAAGATATTTGACGTTAATCAACGCTTAACCATCCTACATATCCTCAGTATCTTAGCGATCTTAACGGGACGTCGCGACACGATTCCAACACGCGTCTCATGCACCAATCCGACGCTTAGATCATAAGATGTGGACCATACATTATAATAACCATGGACCGCACATTGCAGGACCCACCCATCCCATGTGGCACAAATCCTAGGTAATTATGAGAGTGATGGATGACATCACTCTAGCTATAGCCACCCTAGCCTAGCTATAGCCACCCTAGTCTAAGCTATAGCCACCCTACCCCCTAGCCTTCTTACAAGCACTTATGGCTAGCCACCCTACCCCTAGCCCTCTTCCTCTTACAACCATTTATTGCAAGCCACCCTCTCTTACAAGTAATCATGGCCTACCTAAGCTACTCTCTCCCTCTCTTTACTACACTCTCTCTCCCTCATTTCTCATTCCCAAGCAAGGAGAAAAAATCCCACGTCCATGGCATCCCAAGTGTGAGAAAAGTGAGTGTATTGAGAGTGACCCATTCCCATCACAAGATCCATCATCCTAACCATTCAAACCCCATCTTCCACCATCAAAGAGGAGCACAAGGAGATAGGCATTCCAACGGATCAAAGAGATCAACCGGTGGGTGCTTTGATAGGGTAGTTTTCATGCTTTCTTAGATGGGCCAAGTGATGCATACCGATCAATGGTATGGATCTCACTTGGGACCCTAAGATATGGCCAATGGCCCATTATGATTATCTTTTGATGTATGATGGAATGAAAGGGAGGGCCCATAGTGTCGGGGTCCCTCCATCACACGTGTGTCCCACCTTCTCTCTCTCTCTCTCTCTCTCTCTCTTTCTTTTTCATTTTCCTTTTCTTGAGATGATATGATTGTGTGACCCACTTGAATGGACCCCACCATGAAGTAAGAATTTTATCCGAGCCGCCTATGAGTGGGGACCACCTTATATGTATTACACCCACACCAACCACCATTTGGTGGCCCACCTAAACAGGGCCCCACCTTGTATAGCCGTTGCCCAAAACCGTCCAGCGTCCAGGGACGCTGGACGTTGGCTGAACAAAAAAAAAAGAGAAAGAAAAAGGTGATTTTTTTGGGTTTTGGGGTAGACTGTTCATGCAGGCCCCACCTTGATGATTGGGTCCAATCCAAGCCGTCCATCCCCTTTCCTACCTCATTTTAGGCGTTGAGCCGAAAGATGATGTTAATCCGACTCTCAAGAGGACCACACCTTTGGAAAGAGTAATTTTCACCGTTGAAAACTTCCCTGATATTTCTGTACATTGAAAAATATCCAATATTAGGCTCTATTAGACGGTGTCGGGCCATGGAATCCAATGGTTGGGTCCGATCCACCCGATGCAGGCCCTACCCACGAAAAACCTTGGAAATATTGGGATTTCAAAAAAAAATAAAAAAATAAATAAAATAAAGGGGCAGCAGCTCTGCTGCTGCCGCTGACAGCGCCAGAGGCGCAGGTGTTGCCTGCCTTGCTGCGGGCGGACGGGCTGGTCCCACGGCCCTCAGCCGTGGGCCCCACCATGATGTATATGTTGTATCCACACCGTCCATGAGGTGGACCACCCCCTAAGGTGGGTCCCCTCCGAAAATCAGGCCGATCCATGGCTCAGGTAGCCCACACCACAAGAAACAACGGTGATTGAACTCCACCATTGGAACCTTCTCTGGGCCCACTGAAGTTTTGGATCAATCCGAAATTTATTTTTCCTCTTCATTTCCAGGTCCGTGTGACCTCATGAACGGTTTGATGGAGTATAAACATTACAAGTGGGCCCCACGTGGAGCCCACAAAGATGTATGTGCTTTATTCCCACCGTCCAGGCGACGGTGGGAGCCTACCCTGATGCATGTGTTGTAACCCACCGTCCAGTGGACGGTGGGGCCCCTTGTAAGTGAGTGCGTGCGTGCGTGTGTGAGTGTGCACGTGTGTGTGTGCATGCGTGTGTGTGTGTGTGAGTGTATGTGGGTGCATGTGTATATGTGTGTATATAGATATATATATATATTTATATATATATATATTATATATAAATTATATGTTATATTATTTATATTATAAGGGATGGTGGGCCTTCATGTGGGCCCCACCATGATACTTGTGTTGCATCCAAACAGTCCACCATTTGGCAAGCTTGTATAAAGGCTTGGGGCCAAAAATAAGATAGATCTATTTATCATGTGGACCACACTATACAGTGACGATTGAACGTCCACCATTAGACCCTTGGGCCACCAAGTTCTTGGTGACTCTATGAACAGATTGTATGAGAAATAAATGTTATAGTGGGCCCTAGGGATTTTAATGGTGGAATTCATTATCACCACTTATATTGGTGCGCCCATTGATGTGGCCCACCTTAATGTATATAAGGCCCATGTTACAAGGCCCATTGTGATGTATTCAAAGGCCCGTGGGATATGGCCCATTGCAATGTACATAAGGCCCCTTTGATGTGGCCCACTTGATTTATAAAAAGCCCATACGATGCAGCCCATTTGATGAATATAAGGTGCATGGGTCGAGGCCCAACAGGATGTCCTTAGGGTCCATTGCAATGAGGGATTCTCCCATAGTGTGTGTAATAATGTTTGATGACAGGTTATGTCTTGGGAGAAATGTTGGTTTGACGTCCACGTTGTAAGAATAATGTTGGTTAAATGTCCGCATTATAACTCTCCCTAGGGTCCATTAGTAGGCCCACATTGGTTAGTAGTTCACCACTTTATAACATGCTTAGTATAGCTCCATGATTCATACCCATACGCATCATTTGTATGCTTGATGTGAGGAATGTTTGATCATAGCATAAGCCGTTGGACTGAGACATTTACGGGACTCCTTATGAGACGGAGTGCCCTACATGATCGCGTGGTACGCGTGAGATTGCAGCATGATTGTACGGTGTGAATCATGCATCTCGCATATGTGTGACTTGATCATCCTTTAGCGCATCGCCCAGGCACATAGCGACATCGAATCGAAAATGTGGCTCCACAGCACATCGTGGATGGCCGTATCGGATCTGAAAATATTTGTTCTAGCACTTGTGGGCACTTAGGATGTCCTTGGGTGAAAGTCCCGAACCTTTTTGGTACCGGAGATGCTCCAACGTCTAGACCGAGTGGATACACGAGCGCCCGAGTGCCGAATACCAGTAGGCCGCGTCTCCCACTGTGTCGTGGTCGGTTGAAAAGGGGTGTGGCCTTATCCGCCTGAGTGAGGGGGCTATAAACTAGGCTGAGTTTGACCAGCTCGTAAATGTGTCCGCTATCGACGAGCCGGGTAGGTATTGGCAGACTACTAGTCAGGCGGATAGTGTGGTCTCTTCCACTTGCTTGACTGTGCAGCTAGGGAGGAGGCAGTCAGTGTGAGGTGTATTAGACCCCGGTGATATCCAGAGAGGAACTGTACTGATATGTATACTTGATGAGTACTGGCACGCTTGTATTGCATATCGCATATGACATTTGGCTACATAGGCCTCGCATCGCATGGCCTTGGTATGGCCGATAGCATTCATGCCTTGCATTGCATAACTTTAGTACAGCTGATAGTATTCATGGACTTACCGCATACTTCCGCATTACTCTGATATTGTACACTTGGCGTTTGCCTTGTACACACACTTACACCACCCTCTAAGCTTTTGTAAGCTTATGCACGACCGTTGCGTGCAGGTAGCGTTGGACAGCAGCAGCGCTGAGGCAGGAGCGCGTACCAGACTATTTTGGAGCTTTTTGATCACCCTGTATTTCCCTTTCTACATTGTACTTAAAAGTTTTTGATATAGTGGATATGTGGTGATGTTGTTTTGTGACTTGGTTATGCTTTTGGTTATGCTCCATTACATTATAAAAAAAAAAATTTCATACTGAAAATCCTCCTTGTAGGATCCCAGGATCGGAATCTGGCGTATGGGCGCTGGAAGCCGAGAATGGGATACTACGGAGGCTGTCGGCGCCGGATTCGGCGATCGGGAATTTTGTGAGCCCGGTTTCCGAGTTTGGGGCGTGACAGAAGTTGGTATCAGAGCATAACTTGGGAATACCTGAGATCACAGCACATATCTGTTATGAACTTAGAATGAATAGGTTCCGAGTCCTGATAACTTAGCAATTTTTCGACGTAGACCCTTGACGTTTATGCCTTCGAAAATTCTCAAGGCTGATAGACCCTTGTTGCTTCCTGTAGGACGTAATGGCTAGAAGACCGACCGAGCAGAATCCCGCTCCACCACTGCAGCCCCCCGCTCCACCACCTGCTACTCCGGCTCTACCACCTGTGACTCCCGCTTCACCACCAGATATTCCTGATTTTCAGCCTGTAGATGCCACTCCTTTACCTGAGACCGGTGCGGATCCGACCGTACCTGTGAGTGTCAGTCAGGTGCAGCAGATGCTTCAGGCGATGACTGCCATTCTTCAGGGCGAGCAGGCGTCCCATTATTACACGGCCGAGGCCGAGCAGAGCGTGCGAGTGCCCTTCTCAAGACTTTCGTCGGCACGATCCTCCACGTTTCAGGGGTGAGCCAGACCCCACTGCAGCCGAGATATGGTGCTCTGAGGTGGAGAAGATATTCGACACCATGAGATGCACGACCCAACAGCGAGTCCCATTAGCCGTATTTCTCCTTCAGGGTGAGGCACAACATTGGTGGGCATCTCGTAGCCGGGTCGTAGCGGCCGACTTTGAGTGGACCTGGGAGGACTTTACGGACCGGTTTGACCGGAAGTTCTTTCCTGAGCATGTGCGACAGCAGCGCGCATTAGAGTTTGAGACTCTGGTCCAGGGAGACATGACTGTGTCCCAGTATGAGGCACGTTTCATCGCACTCTCGAGGTTCGCGACGTATCTTGTGGATGATGAGGGGCGAAAGGCCCGCCGTTTTGAGAACGGTTTGCGTCCTGCCCTCCGGAGTCGTGTGATCGGGCACATGCTTCCGACATTTGAGGAGATAGTGGAGAGAGCCATGATATATGAGACAGATTGGGCTAGTGTGCAGAGAGCCCGTGATCAGAGGGGAGATCAGAAGAGGAAGGCGCCCTCTGGTAGTTCGCAGCCGCAGCAACATCGTTCACAGCAGCGACGTACGGCTCGCCCAGCATTCCGAGCACCAACAGTACCCCCAGCACCACCTTCAGGAGGACCATTCACCGGTGCTTGCTTTGGGTGCAGTAGGACGGGACATCGTGTGCACGAGTGTCCCCATCCGCAGCGACAGCAGCCGAGGACACCGCATCAGCCTCCACGACAGCCGCCACATCGGCGGCCGCCGACCAAAGACATCGGCCTCCTATACCTCCCCCGCGGCGAGCGAGACGGCGGGTTAGGCCCCCCACACGGCGGCACGGCAGCAGCAGAGACCTCAGAGGGGACCTGCACCTCC
Source organism: Magnolia changhungtana (assembly GCA_030180095.1). NCBI lineage: Eukaryota > Viridiplantae > Streptophyta > Magnoliopsida > Magnoliales > Magnoliaceae > Magnolia > Magnolia changhungtana. The sequence goes on along the minus strand of JASAUF010000272.1, from coordinate 7,543,859 downwards.
CCAGCAGGCCCAGGGCAGGTTCTATGCTGCACAGCAGGACCCACAGTCATCAGGAGGGGTTGTCGAGGGTACTCTCCTTGTTTCTACATGCATTGCACGTGTATTGTTTGATTCTGGTGCATCGCATTCCTTTGTGGCCGATGATTTTTGCCGATCGACCGGTTTGCCGATGGAGTCTGCCCGTGAGGGTTTGTCAGTATCGACGCCCTTAGGGAAGACTGCAGTGTTGGGCCGATTTTGCGCATCTTGCCCCATTCTGGTTGGGGATATCTTTTGCCTGCTGACCTGTTCGTATTGCCGATGTCCGATTTTGATGTCATCCTGGGCATGGATTGGCTCGCCGAGTACCACGCTATATTGGACTGCTCCACGAGGATAGTCACGTTCTGTATACCCGGCGTGCCAGAGTTCCAGTTTGTTGCCGAGCCCAGAGGAGAGCAGCTTTCTTGCCTGTTATCATGTGCCGTTGAGGAGCCAGTTGCTTTGTGTATCGACCAGCTGCCGGTTGTTTGTGGTTTTCCCGATGTATTCCAGGAGATTCCGGGGTTACCACCTCGTCGGCACACCGAGTTCCAGATTGATCTCGTGCCCGGTACCGCGCCTATTTCGAAGGCCCCGTATCGTATGGCACCGTTGGAGTTACGGGAACTGCAGAAGCAGTTGGACGAGCTACGTGAGTTAGGCTTTATCCGACCGAGCAGTTCGCCGTGGGGAGCGCCGGTACTCTTCGTGAAGAAGAAGGATGGCTCGTTGAGGCTTTGCGTAGATTACCGCGAGCTCAACAAGGTCACGATCAAGAACAAGTACCCACTCCCGAGGATCGATGATTTGTTTGATCAGCTGCAGGAGGCGCAGTTCTTTTCGAAGATTGACTTGCGGTCCGGTTATCATCAGGTTCGGGTTCGAGATGAGGATATCCCGAAGACAGCCTTCAGGACGCGCTACGGTCATTTTGAGTTCCAGGTCATGTCCTTCGGACTGACCAATGCACCGCAGTGTTCATGCAATTGATGAACGAGGTCTTCCGTCCATATCTCGACCAGTTTGTTGTGGTGTTCATCGACGACATTCTGATATATTCGAGGACCCGTGAGGAGCATGAGCGGCATCTAGAGATTACATTGCAGACCCTCCGTGCACACCAGCTTTATGCGAAGCTGGAGAAGTGCGAGTTCTGGCAGGAGGAGGTGAAGTTCCTCGGTCATGTGGTGACGAGGCAGGGTGTCGCAGTGGACCCCTCGAAGATTGATGCCGTGCGTCAGTGGGGCCAGCCCACGAACGCATCCGAGATCCGCAGTTTTCTTGGTTTGGCGGGCTACTACCGACGTTTCATCGAGGGATTCTCTCGTATTGCAGCCCCGTTGACCAGGTTGACCCGGAAGGGTGCCGAGTTTGTATGGAGTGACACTTGTGAGCATGCATTTATGGAGCTGAAGGACCGCCTCACGTCCGCTCCTGTCCTCACTCTTCCCTCTGGGAGTGATGGATTTGTTGTATTTACCGATGCTTCACGAGTTGGTTTGGGTGCTGTCCTGATGCAGCACGGGAAGCCAGTGGCTTATGCGTCACGTCAGCTCAAGGTCCATGAGCTGAACTACCCCACGCACGATTTGGAGCTGGCAGCAGCGTTGTCTTCGCATTGAAGGTGTGGAGACACTATCTTTATGGGGTGAGGTTCGAGCTCTTCTCTGACCACAAGAGCTTGAAGTATCTGTTCTCGCAGTCTGAGCTGAATATGAGGCAGAGACGTTGGATGGAGCTCCTTAAGGACTATGATTTTGATCTCCAGTACCACCGGGTAAGGCGAACGTGGTGGCGGATGCCTCGGCCGTCAGCCACGAGGCCTGGTGGCGCACTTGATGATTCGGGAGTGGAGGATGCTCGAGGATGTAGCAGTACGACTTCGAGTTTGGTCTGCAGTCTTCTATCGTCCAGTTATCGAGCCTGTCGATTCAACCCTCTCTTGTTGCAAGGGTGGTCGAGGCTCAACAGGCAGACGAGTCATTACAGGATTACCAAGTAGAGGCAGCATCTGAGAGTCAGTCAGACTGGCAGGTTGGTTCTGATGGTGGACTTCGTTTTAGAGGCCGATTATGTGTCCCGGATATTCCTGAGTTGCGCCGAGACCTTATGACCGAGGCACATCGATCGCGTTTCTCTATCCACCCTGGCTCGACGAAGATGTATCGCGATATGAGGCGTCAGTATTACTGGTCGGGGATGAAGCGCCAGATAGCTAGCTTTGTGGCCGAGTGTGACACGTGTCAGCGTGTCAAGGCCGACCATCAGAGACCCCCTGGTCTATTGCAGCCGTTGAGCGTCCCGATGTGGAAGTGGGAGCACATATCTACCGATTTTGTACTAGGCTTGCCGAGGACTCAGCGCGGTCATGACTCCATCTGGGTTGTCGTGGACCGTCTGACGAAGTCGGCACATTTTCTTGCGATTCGTGAGACTTGGCATACGGACCGACTTGCCAAGATGTTTGTTGATGAGATCGTGAGGCTGCACGGTGTTCCTGTTTCGATCGTTTCAGATCGAGACTCGAGGTTCACATCCCAGTTTTGGAGGAGCTTCCAGAGAGCGATGGGCACTGATTTGCAGCTCAGCACCGCGTATCATCCGCAGACGAGATGGGAGAGAGAGGTCAACCAGATCCTTGAGGATATGCTTCGGGCCTGCGCGATTGATTTCTCGGGTAGTTGGGACGAGCACCTGCGATTGGCTGAGTTCGCGTACAACAACAGCTATCAGGCGACCATTGGCATGGCTCCTTTTGAGGCATTATATGGCAGACCATGCAGATCTCCGAGTTGTTGGACCGAGGTTGGGGAGCGCCGTCTCCTAGGTCCTGAGCTTGTGTCGCAGACATCAGAGGCTATCGATATCATCAGGCAGAGGATGCGCACAGCTCAGAGCCGACAGAAGAGTTTTGCTGACCGTCGGCGTCGTCCCTTGGAGTTTGCCGTTGGGGACCATGTGTATCTCAAGGTCTCACCCATGAAGGGTGTGGTTCGTTTTGGAGTAAAGGGTAAACTTGCCCCAAGATTTATAGGACCTTTCGAGATCACCGGGCGCATTGGCGCCGTGGCCTATCGGCTTGCCTTGCCACCTCAGTTGTCTGGCGTCCACAACGTTTTCCACGTCTCTATGTTGAGGAAGTGTGGGTCAGACATCGTTCCTGTTATCGATTGGCAGCCGTTGGAGGTTCGTGAGGATGCTTCTTACATTGAGCAGCCAGTTCGTATCCTCGATCGGAAGGAGCAGGTCCTGCGGACCAAGATCATTCCCTTAGTGAAGGTGCAGTGGGGCCATCATAGTGTAGATGAGGCGTCTTGGGAGCGCGAGGCGGAGATTCGCGAGCGCTATCCCCATCTTTTCGATGTTTGATAGTACGGTGTACTGTATTTTGATTATATATGATGATATGTTTCCTATTTCCTTATGATTTACGTTTAGCTGCGATGGTAGTGCAAATTTTGAGGACGAAATTTTTATTAGGTGGGGAGAGCTGTAAGACCCGTATCTTAGTTCATACTGTTCCGTCGACTTCCGCGATCCTTCCCGTCGAATTCCGGCAACCTGCGACGTTAATCAACGTTTGCGAACGATCCTAAGTCATATCCTGTATATTTGAGTCGGCTTAACCCGGGACTTGTATCTTAGCGACCGCGCCGTCGCCGCTGAGAATTCGATTCCAACACGCGTCTCATGCGCCAATCCGACGCTTAGATCATAAGATGTGGACCATACATTATAATAACCATGGACCGCACATTGCGGGACCCACCCATCCCATGTGGCACAAATCCCTAGGTAATTATGAGAGTGATGGATGACATCACTCTAGCTATAGCCACCCTAGCCTAGCTATAGCCACCCTAGTCTAAGCTATAGCCACCCTACCCCCTAGCCTTCTTACAAGCACTTATGGCTAGCCACCCTACCCCTAGCCCTCTTACAACCATTTATTGCAAGCCACCCTCTCTTACAAGTAATCATGGCCTACCTAAGCTACTTTCTCCCTCTCTTTACTACACACTCTCTCCCTCATTTCTCATTCCCAAGCAAGGAGAAAACATCCCACGTCCATGGCATCCCAAGTGTGAGAAAAGTGAGTGTATTGAGAGTGACCCATTCCCATCACAAGATCCATCATCCTAACCATTCAAACCTCATCTTCCACCATCAAAGAGGAGCACAAGGAGATAGGCATTCCAAAGGATCAAAGAGATCAACCGGTGGGTGCTTTGATAGGATAGTTTTCATGCTTTCTTAGATGGGTCAAGTGATGCATACCGATCAATGGTATGGATCTCACTTGGGACCCTAAGATATGGCCAATGGCCCATTATGATTATCTTTTGATGTATGATGGAATGCAAGGGAGGGCCCATAGTGTCGGGGTCCCTCCATCACACGTGTGTCCCACCTTCTCTCTCTCTCTCTCTCTCTCTCTCTCTCTTTTTCATTTTCCTTTTCTTGAGATGATATGATTGTGTGACCCACTTGAATGGACCCCACCATGAAGTAAGAATTTTATCCGAGCCGCCTATGAGTGGGGACCACCTTATATGTATTACACCCACACCAACCACCATTTGGTGGCCCACCTAAACAGAGCCCCACCTTGTATAGCTGTTGCCCAAAACCATCCAGCGTCCAGGGACGCTGGACATTGGCTGAACAAAAAAAAAAGAGAAAGAAAAAGGTGATTTTTTTGGGTTTTGGAGTAGACTGTTCATGCAGGCCCCACCTTGATGATTGGGTCCAATCCAAGCCGTCCATCCCCTTTCCTACCTCATTTTAGGCGTTGAGCCGAAAGATGATGTTAATCCGACTCTCAAGAGAACCACACCTTTGGAAAGAGTAATTTTCACCGTTGAAAACTTCCCTGATATTTCTGTACATTGAAAAATATCCAATATTAGGCTCTATTAGACGGTGTCGGGCCATGGAATCCAATGGTTGGGTCCGATCCACCCGATGCAGGCCCTACCCACGAAAAACCTTGGAAATATTGGGATTTCAAAAAAAATAAAATAAAATAAAATAAAGGGCGGCGAAGCTCTACTGCTCCTTTTAACATCTGCCACCACAAAGAGAGCGCGGCGTTACTGCCTTCTTTGTCATGGGCGGACGGGCTGGTCCCACGGCCCTCAGCCGTGGGCCCCACCATGATGTAAATGTTGTATCCACACCATCCATGAGGTGGACCACCCCCTAAGGTGGGTCCTCTCCGAAAATCAGGCCGATCCATGGCTCAGGTAGCCCACACCACAAGAAACAGCGGTGATTGAACTCCACCATTGGAACCTTCTCTGGGCCCACTGAAGTTTTGGATCAATCCGAAATTTATTTTTCCTCTTCATTTCCAGGTCCGTGTGACCTCATGAACGGTTTGGATGGAGTATAAACATTACAATGGGCCCCACGTGAAGCCCACAAGTGATGTATGTGCTTTATTCCACCGTCCGGGCGGACGGTGAGGGAACCTACGATGCATGTGTTGTAACCCACCGTCCGGGACGGTGGGGCCCCTTGTGAGTGAGTGCGTGCGTGTGTGAGTGTGCACGTGTGTGTGCATGCGTGTGTGTGTGAGTGTATGTGGGTGCATGTGTATATGCGTGTATATAGATATATATATATATATATATATATATATATATATATATATTATATATAAATTGTATGTTATATTATTTATATTATAAGGGATGGTGGGCCTTCATGTGGGCCCCACCATGATACTTGTGTTGCATCCAAACAGTCCACCATTTGGCAAGCTTGTATAAAGGCTTGGGGCCAAAAATAAGATAGATCTATTTATCATGTGGACCACACTATACAGTGACGATTGAACGTCCACCATTAGACCCTTGGGCCACCAAGTTCTTGGTGACTCTATGAACAGATTGTATGAGAAATAAATGTTATAGTGGGCCCTAGGGATTTTAATGGTGGAATTCATTATCACCACTTATATTGGTGCGGCCCATTGATGTGGCCCACCTTAATGTATATAAGGCCCATGTTACAAGGCCCATTGTGATGTATTCAAAGGCCCGTGGGATATGGCCCATTGCAATGTACATAAGGCCCCTTTGATGTGGCCCACTTGATTTATAAAAAGCCCATACGATGCAGCCCATTTGATGAATATAAGGTGCATGGGTCGAGGCCCAACAGGATGTCCTTAGGGTCCATTGCAATGAGGGATTCTCCCATAGTGTGTGTAATAATGTTTGATGACAGGTTATGTCTTGGGAGAAATGTTGGTTTGACGTCCACGTTGTAAGAATAATGTTGGTTAAATGTCCGCATTATAACTCTCCCTAGGGTCCATTAGTAGGCCCACATTGGTTAGTAGTTCACTACTTTATAAAATGCTTAGTATAGCTCCATGATTCATACCCATACGCATCATTTGTATGCTTGATGTGAGGAATGTTTGATCATAGCATAAGCCGTTGGACTGGGACATTTACGGGACTCCTTATGAGACGGAGTGCCCTACATGATCGTGTGGTACGCGTGAGATTGCAACATGATTGTACGGTGTGAATCATGCATCTCGCATATGTGTGACTTGATCACTGCACGCCCTAGCGACATCAGGGCTGTGGCTCCACAGGCACATCGTGGATGGCCATATCGGATACCGAAAATATTTGTTCTAGCACTGTGGGCACTTAGGATGTCCTTGGGTGAAAGTCCCAGAACCTTTTTGGTACCAGGAGATGCTCCAACGTCTAGACCGAGTGGATACACGAGCGCCCGAGTGCCGAATACCAGTAGGCCGCGTCTCCCACTGTGTCGTGGTCGGTTGGAAAGGGGTGTGGCCTTATCCGCCTGAGTGAGGGGGCTATAAGCTAGGCTGAGTTTGACCAGCTCGCAAATGTGTCCGCTATCGACGAGCCGGGTAGGTATTGGCAGACTACTAGTCAGGCGGATAGTGTGGTCTCTTCCACTTGCTTGACTGTGCAGCTAGGGAGGAGGCAGTCAGTGTGAGGTGTATTAGACCCCGGTGATATCCAGAGAGGAACTGTACTGATATGTATACTTGATGAGTACTGGCACGCTTGTATTGCATATCGCATATGACATTTGGCTACATAGGCCTCGCATCGCATGGCCTTGGTATGGCCGATAGCATTCATGCCTTGCATTGCATAGCTTTAGTACAGCTGATAGTATTCATGGACTTACCGCATACTTCCGCATTACTCTGATATTGTACACTTGGCGTTTGCCTTGTACACACACTTACACCACCCTCTAAGCTTTTGTAAGCTTATGCACGACCGTTGCGTGCAGGTAGCGTTGGACAGCAGTAGCGCTGAGGCAGGAGCGCGTACCAGACTATTTTGGAGCTTTTTGATCACCTTGTATTTCCCTTTCTACATTGTACTTAAAAGTTTTTGATATAGTGGATATGTGGTGATGTTGTTTTGTGACTTGGTTATGCTCCATTACATTACAAAAAAAAATTTTATACTGAAAATCCTCCTTGTAGGATCCCAGGATCGGAAATCTGGCGTATGGGCGCTGGAAGCCGAGAATGGGATACTACGGAGGCTGTCGGCGCCGGATTCGACGATCGGGAATTTTGTGAGCCCGGTTTCCGAGTTTGGGGCGTGACAGATCGATAATCAAAATCGACAAATCGGTCACAACAATCGAATCGACAATCGGCCACGACAATCGGGATCGACCGATAATCAGAACAACAATTCGGTCACGTCAATCGGAATAGGCAATCGGCCACGACAATCGAAAGCGATTGATAATCAGAGTCGACAATTCAGTCACGTCAATCAAAATATGCAATCGGCCACGACAATCGAAATCGATCGATAATCAGAGTCGGCAATTCGGTCACGTCAATCAAAATAGGCAATCGGCCACGATAATCGGGATCGATCGATAATCAGAATCGACAAATCGGTCACGTCAATCGGTCAAGGCTTAAGAGAAGGTCACAATGTGGACATTAAACCATCATTGCTCTCAAGGCATGGTCTGCCGTAATCATTACATACATCATGAAGTAATCACACATTGCAATGGACCTCATATACATCACATTCGACCCCACACAAAGGCCCCACCGACATCTCATTGGGCCTCACTCGTGGCCCTACATATGGGTCTCATATGCATCAAATGGGTCACGTATCTGGACCTCGACTACATCAAATTGGTCAAGCGTCATGGGCCTAATACATATCACAATGGGTCTTGCCCATAGGCCTCGAATACATCACAATGGGCCTTGCCCATGGGCCTCATATTCAAGCAGGTGGGCAGGTGTCCACGGTCGCACCAATGGGCTTCATATACATCAATTGGGCCACATCAATGGGCCACACTAATGGGTCTAGTGCATATTACAATGGGTCTCAAATACGTATTAAGGTATGCCCCATGATCTGGACGGTATGGGTGACATAGATGGCTAAACGGTTTGGATACAACACGTACCTCAAGGTATGCCACACGTCCAAGGGGCAGACGATGGAGATATACTATACATGCATCAATGGTAAGCCCCACATGGCACCGTCCAGCGATGGACGGTGTAAACATAGAATACATATATCAAGGTAGGTCTCAACAACGACCACAATTACATCAAGATGGGCCTAGTCACATAGGCCTGATATATATCGAAGTGGGCCACACCCAATATAAGTAGTGGTAATAGCTTCTACCATTAAAATTTCCAAGTCCTTACGAGGATGGACGTCATAGATAAAGTACATGTCTCATAGTGGGGCCCAAACCAATTGAAGGTGTGGATTACAAAACATACATCAGTGGTTCTCATGCAGGGCTCACCATAATATTTATTTTCCATCCAGCCCGTTGACAAGGTCATAGGGCCCACCATGATATTTATTTTACATCCAAACTGTTCATAAGGTCAGTCAGACCTGGGGAGGGCCTGGGGCCTACCGAAATGTTTGTTTGACATCCAACCTATTAGTGAGGTCACATGAACCATAGGTGGGACTGGGGTCCACCGTAACATTTATTTGTCACCCAACCTGTTCACAAGGTCACACGGTCAGGGGGGGCCACTGGGATGTTTATTTTCCATACAACCTGTTGATAGGGCCACATGACCAGGGAGGGGCCCACCGTAATGTTTATTTGCCAAACAACCTGTTCATAAGGTAATGTTTATTTCCACCCAACCTGTTGATATGGTCACGTGGACCAGGGAGCCCATAGTGATGGGGTTCACAAATCCAGCCCACACATTATGTGTGTCCCACCTGGCTGAGGGGTCAGACCAATTTTCAGCCACATCCAGAATTCAGGTAGGCCCCACTAAACAATTTTATATGTTTAAGGCATGTCTTCACATGATTTTAGATGGTATCGCCCACCTGAGTTCCATATAAGACTAATTTTTGGGATACCCCATAATTTAAAGGGGAGCCATCAAATACACGGTGTTGATGGTCGAAACGCATCATGTGGGGGCCACCGTCCACTGCCGTGGACGGATGGCGTGAATGAAACACTTGCATCATAGTAGGTGTCACCACCCACTGTTGTGGATGGTGTGGCAAGCCACACATACCACAGTGGGTCCTATGTAGGGCCCACCAAAATGTTTGTGCAATCTAACCTGTCCATTATGTGTGTCCCACAAAATTAAGTGTCCAAATCAAATTTCATGGTGGGGTCCACAACTAGGGCCAATGTGGACCCACCCCTTTTACGTGTACGCCATAACAGCGAAGTGCTTGCCACCTTTTTGTCATATGCATATTTTCTTTGTTATCCTAGGTAGGACCCACAGTAACCAGATCTACTCCGTCCATTGTATGTGTCCCACAAAATTAGGGGTCCAAATCAAATTTCAGGTGGGTCCAAGTTTCTTGTGGACCCCAGCAATCATTTTTCTCAATTTTTAACAGAAAATACTAGCATTCTCAATGTCACAGCCCGCCAGATAATGGGATCGGTCTCATTTTTCGGCTCGACGCCTAAAATGATCTGAAAAATAGAATGGACGGCGTGGATTATGTATATACATTAAGGTGGGGCCTGCATAAGTGGCCCACCCCAAAAGGCACCTTTTTCCTTTTTCTCTTTTTTTTATTAGCTTGTTAGTACACCACCATGTCAGTACACGCACTCCATGTTAGCCTACCTCTACCACGTCCAGTGTCCAGAGACGCTGGACGGCATGGATATGACACAAACCTCGTGGTGGGTCCCACACGGATGTGGCCCACATTTCATCAAGGTGGGTCCCACATGAACGCAGCCCACCGTATTTGAATCAGTCTGATACTTGTGTGTTTCCACCACCATAAGGTAGGGTCCACTTGACTTGGACGGTTGGATAAGACATACATCAAGACGGGGTCCATCCAAGTGGGCCACACATCACACAAAAATGAGAAAGAGAGAGAGAGAAGCACCCACCTCTAGATCTTGATCTCCTCCTTCCGCCAAAGCATGCTAAAGCTCCAATGGATGGACTTCAATGGTGGAGATTGATTTTAGAGGGTGAGGATGGGAGATAGGAAGGTGGGCCACACCAAAATCTCTCTCACGGGGGGTGGGTCGTGAGTTGCTCGGGAGAAATGAGAGGTAAGAGAGATGAGAGAGATGGGAGATGTGATGTAAAGAGAGAGAGAGAGGGATGGGTGAGAGAGTGATGAGTGATGGGGAGGGTGTTGTTCTTGGGGATGGGTGTGAGTGATGGGAGTGATGGAATTTGGTACTTGATTGATTGATGGGATTGATTTGACATGTTGTAGAGATTCCCTCGGTATTTGCAACGTGAGACGTTTTATCGAATCGAACGCGGGCCTACATCTCCTGGCCAGGGTACCGCATCGGTGTGCAAGATGCGGCATTAGAACCGCGGCGACAGCGCGGTCGCATTGATACAAGTCTCGAGTCGAGCCAACTTAGATATGCGGTACACGTCTCAAGTCACACGCAAATGCCGACAGTCAATCGCGGGTTACCGAAATTCAATCGGAATGACCGTGGAAGCTACGGAATAGTACGCGCTAGGATACGGGTCTTACAGTGTCGTTGAGGGAGTGCAAGAGAAGGCATGCATCATTTTCGCATATCATCCCTGCATTAATAAGAGTAGCTAGGATTGTTTGATGTAATGCTTTATCATTACTGTTTGACTGAATTGATAACATGTTAACCTTTGCTTTATAGTTTCACTGAATTAGCTACTCATTCCCACTTGAGATGGTGTTTTAAAACACCAACCAGACTTTGTTGTAGATGTAGGTAATGACGGAGTCTATGCAACTGAAATGGACGTCATGGACAAGGAGGATGAATTCTCCTATGTTCAGCTATCAGGCGGGTCTTCGTAAACCTTGTTCTGATTCGACGAGATTATAGGGGTTACATGGATTAGTTGGATAGTTACACTTTGATATTTTGTAATTTTTGGAATCATATATATTCAACCCTGTTACATTATCATACTCTGGAGGCAAATAACCGCTTACTTATCTCAATACATATATTTCAGTCTTCCGCTTACTAAATGACATTATCTCTGGAGTATGATATGATGTTTTAGTGTAATCCCACTCATGTTTAATGCACTAATATGGACAACATTTAAACATCGTTATCTATGTTGCATAAGTAATGCGTTGGAACTCAGAAGTTGAGCTTGGCTTGACCCCCAATTTTCAGGGCGTTACACCTTTCTATGCGCCTTAGATGGATGCAGACTTTTTGCACCTACAACAAGATATCGGCACATAGGGACCATTTGGGGACAATCACAAATGGATGGATCCCATGCAAATTTTTTTCTTCTTATCTTTCCTAATACTTTTTCACGGTTTAAAGTTGAATTTTAAACTTTAGAGTTTAATTTAAAATTTTAAAATTTTTAATTCAATATATATATATATATACACACACACATATATGGGTTAGCTTGTCAGTACACACTCCATGTTAGCCACCCCCACTAGGGATCGATACCAAGACCTAAGTGTTGAAACGAGAGGTATCTCCACTCAGTCTGCCATGGATTTGGGTGTATACTTGATATTGAAATAGAGTGAAATTGGATGATACCGTGACCTTATTTATATGCGTCACCTTTCCAAATACTATTTGGTAGTTTTTATAGTTTAAGAGTGAAAAATAGTATATTATATATTTTGTTTATCAAGCCCATTGCAACTATGCTCGTCCATCCACAGTTGGGCAGCAATTTAGACAATCTGGATTGGGTACGACCATGCCACGTGTACGGTTTTATGGTCTCCACCATTCTTTCTAAAAACGGTGTAGAATTTACACATGAGTCCAGGGGTAACATTTTTGGCACAATTAATTTTTGTTGTGCTCAATCCTTGTATCGGGACACTTACTCTAATCCATTGACCTAGACTGTTCATTTGGTTCCACACTCATGTCATGGACTATCATATAAACATCACACCAATCTAGCAAAATTTAACCATCTAGGCATCTAGCCTTCATATGGACGGTTAAGATCTTTTACACAAAATAGGTAAAATCAACCATTTAATCCATCTATTTCTTAGGACCCAATATTAGGGCTGAAAGTTCGGGCGGGTTGGGTTGGGTTGGGTTGGTGCTCAACCCTAGCCCAACCCTAGTTCGTACACCTTAGCCCTAATCCAACTCAACCCAACCTAACCTCAGGTTGAGAATTCTCAACCCAAGCCCAACCCAAGTGGGCTCGGTCGGGTTAGTCGAGTTAGTTGGGTGGATACATGCTAATATTTTCATTATTATATTAGTCTATTATATTTCAATACACATTTATTTTTTCTATCTATGATTTTATTAATTATATATATATAGTCATGCTCCCCTGTGCACCTATGCACGTGTGCACCTTTGCACACGTGCCATGGGTGTCTAATCTGAACGGTCCATGTGATGTGGAATCCCATGAAACTTCATTGGACAAATTTTCACCCCGATCTAAAATTCTGGTGGGCCATAGCAAAGAGAAATGCAAATCAAGGGAGGAAACTGTTTTCATTTTTCATGGCCCATTAAAGTTTTAGATCAAAGTAAAACTTGGGCCCAAGGGGTTTCACGAGGTGTTGCTTCACATGAATAGTTCAGATTTTGGATCCCCATCACGTATGATGAGTTCTCAAAAAAGTTTGTACATAGTACGTACGAACTAGTTTGCAGGTGAGCGTTTTCGTGTATATATATATATATATGGAAAAGGTACAATGTGCTCGAGCTAACAAGCTCCCGTGAGGTCGGGCTGTGTGGGCCCCACCATGATGTGTTTTGACCATCAACACCGTGCATTTGATGGGTACCCTTTAAATTATGAGATATCCCAAAAATCAGCCGTATACGGAACTCAGATGGGCTATACCATCTAAAAATATGTGAAGACACCGTTAAAACTTATAAAAGAACTTGGTGGGGCCCACCTGAGTATTGCATGCGCCTAAAACTTGGTCTGAACCCTCATTCAAGTGGGACACACATAATGGATGGGCTGGATTTGCAAACCACATCTCGGTGGGCCCCTTTAAATGGTTATGAATGTTTTAATGGTGCACGGCCCCTCCCCACTTCTGTATGTGGTGTGGCCCACACAAGTCACGGATTGACTTGATTTTTGAGACATAGGCCCATGATGGAATGGTGCAACTGACTGATGGGATAGATGTTCGAAACGCATCACGGTGGGGCCCACACAGCTCAACCTCATGGGGGCGTTAAAATCAGCGGGAGCGCATTGTACCTTTTCCCATATATATAGTTATTTATTGCAAAGAATTTTATTTTTTCTAAACAAACAAGCTAAAATATAGAACAACTACTCCTTTAAAAGTCGTGTTGTGTGGCACCCAATCTATCTAGGATAGAGAAATCTAACATATCTTATTAGCTTTAGTCATCGGAAATGACATGAACCAATGAAACTTGATGACACTAGAATTTCCTGTGCCTTTAACACAGATGATCATACACACTCAATTATAATTTATAAGTGACTTACATATGGATTGGGTTCAAGTTGGGCCGGGCAACCCGAGCCAGGTCCAAGTTTTATCGGGTTGGTGTTCGTATAGCTCAAACTTGAGACCGGACTCGATACATCTTGCCTAAGCCCAACCCAATCCGGTCCGTCTAGTTGAACCCGCCCAACTTTCAGCCCTACCCAATATGGATTGTTTATGGTTCTAAAGAATCACTTTTCTTAGGTAATTGTAACCATCCCATCCATCCGTTAGAAGAAGGATGGCCAGAAAATAATGGATAGAAAAAGACACGGATACATTTGAAAAAAATATTTTAGGCAATGATAAAAGAAAATTGAGGTAGATCTAAAGCTGGAGGAGACCCATCACAAAAAATAGTGGGGAGAGTGATGCCCACTATTGAAACCTTCCTAAGCTCCACTGTGATGTTTATTTAATATCCAACATATTTATAAGTTAACACATATATTAAAAAAGGGAAAACACAAATATCAGCTTGATCATAAACTTTTGTGGCCCTTAGAAGTTTTTAATGGTGGGTGTAACTCTCTCCACTGTTTTCTGTGGTAGGCCCCACTCGAGCTTTGGACGTGATTCATTCTTTGGCTCATGGCCTAAAATGATATCTCCAAATGGATGGACGGCGTGGGTATAAAACATACATCATGGTAAGACCTACAAAACTAAGTGACGTCATTTCCGTGGTGAATCTCACTACTCAACTTGTAATTGCACATAGAAAAGGTGGAGACGGACGCGGCTTGGCTAGTGATCCCAGCATCCACCTGCTGGTGTCAAAGCTCTGTAGGCCCCATTGTGATGCATGTACATCCATTTTTTCAACATGAGCACAAAAATAAGACAGATCAAAATCTCAGGCAGACAACACCACTGGAAATAGTGAGGATTGAATGCTTAGTGTTGAATTTTATTTTTTTTTATTTTTTTGAAGGGGGGGGGCAAGAGGGGCCAGGAAGTCTTGGATTAAGACGGTATTTGTTTTTTCCCTTTATCTAGTTCCACGCTACCTTATCAACAGGTTGGATAGAAAATAAACATTACAGTGTGCCTTAAGAAGTTTTTAATGGTGGATGTTTAATCCCTGTTGTTTTCCCGTGGTATGGCCCACCTGATATTTGAATTTACCTTACTTTTGGGATCAAACACTAAAATGAGCTTCCAAAATGGATTAACAGCGTGGATTAAAAAAAAAAAAAAAAAATCACGATGAGGCCCACAGAGCTTTTACATCAGCTGGCTGGCTGTCTTGGGGTCACTAGCCAAACCTGGTCCGGTGGGGACGTAGAAAAACTTTAATACATTGGTGGAGTATTATAGTTGATAAATAGAGATTGAGAAATTGTATACGTAATGTAGAATTGGTGACTCGACTCCCAACTCAGTTACATCGATACGGCTGAAGTAGATTTCAACCTGAGTCATGACTCGATGTGACTCACCAAGCCCAACTCAGTGACCCGGAGGTCTTTTTGGTTTTTTAAGAGTATGCAGACCTGCCCGAGTCTCCGAGTTGACCCAACCTCTCTGGACTTGAGTTGAGTTCTCGGGTTTTGGAAGCATGAGACTTACATCCATATTCACCACATCCATATTCACCACTAATTACACTTGCAATAACTGTGCAAAGGGATAGAAAATCAAAAGGATAAAAAAGAGAAGATATGGAATTGAGACATCATAATAGAAGATATGGAATCAATATCTGGTCGATTCAACATTATATGATCACAGCTGGGGTCCACCACCTGCTCGATGTAATTGCTCGGGTGGCCCACTCGCCTACCTACTTAAAAAGCCTTAAAATCATAATTTTAAATCTTCACAGCTTTAAATTTTAGAAGGGTAGTTACTATGGTGTGTGCCCATCACCGTTTATCAGACGTGGTAATCCATCCACAGTTCACATGCGTACATGAAGAATAATCTGGACCGTCCAAATGATGGTCCCGTAGTGGATGGACTATGAAGCATGAGGAAAAGTTCAAACTGCTTGGATGATATTTCTCCTCTTGAATTTGGACCATAGACCGTCTATTTTATGGCCAGTGCCGTCAGTATGATCCAATCAGTTTGTGACGTTCCTAGCATGGTCCTTTGAAATTGGACCTGAAATTTCAACGGTCTGGTTTGACATACGTGTCCCCGGTCGATAAATGAACCTCCCTGATGCACACCGAGTTTGTACATGCGACCGAGGGATGGTTTATCATCCAAGCCATTGAGTTTTTCCAATTGGGGCCCATGGTTGGTTTATCCAAGCCGTTGATCTGACTGCTCTCATCGTGGATAGATCATGTCCAAAAAATCACCTGATTTTGTGAACACTCACCATATATATATATATATATATATATATATATATATATATATATATATATATATATATATATATATATATATGTAGATGAGTAATGCTCACACACAACTAGTTGGACATTACATTTTCGTCCAACTAGATGTGCATTTAATGAAAACTCTCTTCTTAATTAATGTAAATGCTTTCATTGCTTGCTAATTTCATTTTAGCATAGAAAAGTGGCCCCATCATGGTGTTAATGTAAAATCAACCCGACCATCACGTATATCACTCCATTTTAGAATAAGTTCTCAAAATTTATCTCCATCCCTAGTTCAAGAGGACCACACTATTGGAATCACTGTATATGGAAAGGTTCACCCTCCAAACAATTTCCCTTTGTGTGGCTCACATGAATGATATATAAATCTGATTTTTGGGACCTGGGCCTACTTTCAGTATGACATCTAATAGTTGGAATATATTTCAAAGTATCGTCGTGATTGGCCTTGTAAAAATCAAGGGTGGATGTCTATCTCCTGATTATTCTCATTTGGTGTGGCTCTTTTGAATCGCTGGTTAGCCTGATTTATTGCTAGTCGGCCTATTACTTGAGTATACATTTAATGGTCTAAGTGGATCTTACATACATATTAAGTATATCCATTAAAAAAAAAAATTAGGAGTGGAAGTCCAAGATATATGTGTTTCTAAAACACCAATAGTTTTAAGGTCAGAAGTTAATGCTCATGAGTCATAACACTTGCCTTGCCAATTAGCTACTGAACCTGAAGTGATGTCACACGTTCTTGTGGGGCCCATAATGATGTATGTGTTGTATCCACACCGTTCATACATTTGGAGAGATCGTTTTAAGGCATGAGTCAAAGAATGATGTAGATCCAAAGCTCAAGTAAACCCCACCACAGAAAACAGTGGGGAGAATGACACTCACCGTTGACACCTTCATAGTGCCCACTATGGTGTCTATTTGATATCCAACATGTTTAGAAGTTAACAGGGACTTAGAATAAGGGAAAACACAAATATCAGCTTGATCGAAAACTCATGTGGCCTCAAGATGTTTTAAGGGTAGGCATTCAATCCCCACTGTTTTCTGTAATGGGATCCATTTGAGCCCTGAATATGCCTAGTTCTTTATCTCAAGTTATAAAGTGATCTTTCCAAATGAATGGGCGGTGTGGATGCAATACATTCATCTTGGTGGGGCCTACAGAATGTGACATCACTTCAGTAGCGAGAATCGAGACTCGCTAAGTTCCCTAGCTAATCAACCAGCCTCATTGCTGGCGGAGAAGGGAAATGGATCGACTACTCCCCTGCTAGCCCGTGGTCGGTGCTGTGTGGGCCATATCATGATGTATGTGTTTCATCCATACGGTATGTCTATTTTTCTAGATTATTTTATGGTATATTACCAAAAATGAGGTATATTACCAATCTCAAGTGGACCACATTACAAGAAACAGTGATGAAGTAACGTTGACCAATAAAAAATTTTAGGGGCCATAAAAGTTTTGAATCAAGATGATATTTGTTTTTTCCCTTCATCTGGGTCTGTATGAGCTAATCGACAGATTGGATGTCAAATAAACAGTACAATGGACCTTAGTAGGATTTAAATGGTGGTTATGCAATGACTATTGTTTTCCTGTGGTGTGGTCCACCCGAGATTTATATCCCTCTCATTTTATGTAGAAAGCCCTAAAATGATCGGTAAAAACAGATGAATGGAATGGATGAAACACATACATAATGATGGGCCTACAGAGCACCGACCCTTTGTTAAATGAGAGAGCATTAAATAAGGTAAAAGATGTTAAATAAGGAGAGAGAAAAGAGGAGGCCTAGTGTTTACAAAGAAAATAATGGGGAGACTAAAGAAGCTGTATACATACGATGTATTTGGGTGATGCGTCACATATCTTGCAAATCAAGTCCGTTAATTGGGTAGGATCTATTGTAAGCATATGAAGGAAAAATAAACTTATTAATAGTACGATATCATCTGCAAGAAAAGTGAACTGTTAGAAATCTACTCCAATAGTCCATATTCAAGTTACATTTGTGGTTCTAGTGGTGACGAAAATTTACTATATTTTAGTATATAAACTTTTATTAGCGTGCTCTATTTAATAAACGAGTTGGATCTATAACACATAATTCCCAACATATTTATGTAAAACTAAATGTCACATATCCTCACATGTGGTGCATTACATGCGGATGAAAATTGAAATTTTAACATTTATTGCACAGCTAGTTGGACCAATTTAAATGGTCCAACTAGTTGTATGTGAGCATCTCTCTCTCTCTCTCTCTCTCTCTCTCTCTCTCTCTCTCTCTCTCTCTCTCTCTCTCTCTCTATATATATATATATATATATATATATATAGGAAAACGCTCACCTGCGAACCAGTTCGTACGTAGTACGTACGAACTTTTTTGAGAACCCATCATACGTGATGAATCTCGCAAATCTGAACCGTCCACATGAAGTAAAACCTCATGAAACCCCATAGTATAAAATTTTAATTTGATCCGAAACTTTGGTGGACCGTGAAAAATGTAAACAGCTTTCTTTCCTTGATTTGAATTTCTCTTTGCTATGGATCGGTATGGATAAAAGTTTTAGATAAAAGTAAAACTTGGTCTGAGGCGGTTTCACTAGGTGTCTTGCTTCACATGAACAGCTTCAAATTTGCGAGATTCATCACGTATGATGCGTTCTCAAAAAGTTCGTAGAACTGCTCGCAGGTGAGCTTCTCTCTCTCTCTCTCTCTCTCTCTCTCTCTCTCTCTCTATATATATATATATATATATATATATATATATATATATATATATATATATATATATATATATATATATATATGGAATTACTAATAAAATTAGTTGAACCCAACCCAATTTTAACCGGAAACACTTTAACTGGGTCCCAAAACCGAACCCGGCTAAAAAGGGTCCGGGTACCCATTGACAGCTTATGGGCTAAGGCAAGGAAGGCGACGATTCATCCCAAGCGTGTCTCTGATAATTAACTGATCCAAAAAGTCAGGACCTGCCCCAGCCCATGTATGGACTGGGTCTTAGATATCAAGCCCAAATCTGCCAAGACATTTACGCTCGGTTATGAAATCAGGGCCATAAACAAACCCCGGGCCTCTGGTACAGAACCCAAGACGACAGCTGGGCCTGTTCCCATCCCTATAACGGCCTTGTACCTCAAATGCACGTGTACAAGATCCCAGCCTATCATCAGATGGGCCCACCATTTATATATCCTCGCCTAAAAATCAGGTCGTTATGTTCATCAAGTGGGCCTAACATGTACCGAAGAAATACCCCTGAAAAGAAACATTAACTAAACTCTTGTGTGGCCCATCAACAAGTGGAGAGGCCAACCTGATGAGTAGCTTGGATCTAGCAGATGAAATTGGCACTTGTAGGCCGAGAGTCTTGCATTTCTCACAAACAAAAAGAAGAAAAAAGTAAGACAAAACCGAACTCCGTTCTAATTTAATTCTCTCAACACAGCAGGGCTAGGGTTGTCCTAGGTCCGGATTTTGAACTGTTTGTGCAGGGCCTATTTGAAAATTTGCAATTGATAGGCTGATGTCTTTCTCATTGACAACCGTATGCGAATGGGCCCAGCGAGGCAGACATTACACATCCCAGGTCTAGTCTGCTTTGGGCTGGGATTCGGAAAACCCTTGAGTACTGTGGAGCTTTGTCTCGTTTTAGTTTTAGGTGAAGGCCCAAATCCAGCCAGACACGTGTTATGAGTTATGACCTGGGTTAGGATGGGCCTAGACCCTGGCCCTTAGATAACAGGTTGGTCTTAGACATCCTTCGGCCGGGCCCATTTCCTACTCCACTTCTTTCTAATCCAATGCCAAAACAAAAGTAGGCCTAAAAGAAGACGTTGGAAAACGGATTTTTAAAGAAAATATTCTCAAGAATTTTATTTTTTAACAAAAAAAAAAAAAAAAAAACATCTCCACTAACTAAAATCCCCAAAACCTGCTTCTGTGAAATCCGAAATGGTGGAGTTGAGCAGTGCGGGACCGCGTGTGTTTTTACGAAATCCAAACCGTCCAACATGAGCAACCTCACCATTTTCATTAGTGACCCAAAAGTCAATCTGATCCAACCATCAACTGAGCCAAACATACATTCAGATGTTTGCAGGTGGTGTACATTGGTTTCTATGGTGCGGTCCACCTGATAATTGGATTTCCTAGAATTCTGGGTTGCTTTACACATGCACAGTATGTGGGCCCCACAGTGCTCGACTCCAAGTCATAGAAGGAAAAAAAAAAAAAAAAAACATGCAAAGGGCATTTTAGTCATTTCACCTTTCAAGAAATATATTAATAAAAAAATTAAAACACATCAATGCCCTGCTGGAAATCAGACGGCTGGAATTGGTTAGCTTCAAAACTACACCCTTCCTTCCCGCCATAACTAACCCTAAAATATCCCATTCCATAACGGTCCACTCTTTCCTAACCTTCCCTTTTACCCACATTAAACAAAAAAACAACCAAAACCCCCTTCCCTCCTTTTTGAACGTTCCTTCCTACGCATTTCAGTTTCATGCAACCCATCCCTCCTCCTACATGTACACATCCATCCCACCCACACCACATCCATCTTCCAAACCACAATCAAATCATACCAAAAGCTGCAACTGGGCCACCACATCCATCTTCCAAACCACAATCAAATCATACCATTTTAAGCAAGTGGGCCATGGAAATCAAGCCAGAAGATGTCGAATCTCAGCAACGACAGCCACTCTTAGACGAGCATGACCTGCCTCCAGCACCACCGGCACTGCCTGACCAAAATCAGAAAACTCAAAAAAGGAAAGTCATCAACCGTACATTCAAAAGCACGGCCCGTTTGGCCAATCTCCTCCCGACTGGAACGGTTCTAGCATTCCAACTCCTCTCTCCCATCTTCACTAACCAAGGCCACTGCACCGGCCTCGGCTGGCATCTGACCGTCGCCCTTGTTTCCATGTGCGCAGCGTCTTGCTTTCTCTTATCTTTCACAGACAGCTTCAGGGACCCGGCCGGGAAAGTCCGTTACGGGCTAGCGACTCGCAAGGGATTGTGGGTCATCGACGTCAAGGGTTCTGTCGCCCTATCTGCCGAGGATGCGTCTAAATACAGATTGAAATTCATAGATTTCGTCCATGCATTCATGTCGGTGTTTGTTTTCGCTGCGGTTGGTTTAATTGATAAGAACATGGTGGGGTGCTTTTATCCAACGCCATCGGAACATACGAAGAATCTTCTTGCAGCATTGCCGGTGGGATTCTGCATCGTTTGCAGTATCCTCTTCATTTGTTTCCCTACGAAGCGCCATGGAATTGGCTTTCCACTCTCTTCTCGTTAATTCATCTCTGTTTCTTTATTTGTTTTTTCTTATTCATACATACCTCAAACACTTCATATGCATACTGTAAAGAGACATCAGTCTGTACAAGAGGTTCTCATGATTCAGTGATCCAGATCATTGATCTGATGGGACCCACCAAGGATGGATGACGTTAAAAATATCTCACACGTTGGAATATCCTAGCTATACACTCGTTGGCCTTTTCTCTATTGAATGTGGACCCCAACAATGCATTCTTATGAATTTTTACATAATACTACCTTGTTAGTATGGTATTTACATTCCGATGCTTATTTAAATTAACTTTTCATTCAGTTGCCTCATTAATCAAGTCAATTGCAGTACCTTCCGTTAGTTTTCTCTAAATTCCATCAGATTAAGTGTGTGTATGTGTTTTTTTTTTTTTTTTTTCCCATAAATGACAAAAAGCCCACCAATTAAGCTGATTAATGAAGTGGCTTAATGAAAAGTTATGTACTGGAACGTAAATACCATAATAATAAGGTAGTATTATGTAAAAATCACTATTTTACTTTTAGGACCGGTTGACATAAGGTTTCAACTGATTGACGGAGTAGATTTCACATATAGTTCTTGGTGGGCCTGCTCATGTTCTAGTTCAGCACGTTTTGGAAGTAATGGTGACTCTTTCACCATACGCATGTAGTAGCTGTATGTTGATCCAGACGGTCCAATTCGTCGAACCAACCTGTGGTTGACCAAAATACAAGAGTAAAATTTCATCAAATAATAGCAACCATCTGATTTAACCCGTTGAATATGGATCAGTCATTGTTTTACTTCCCAACATCCATTTGACAGGCAGTAATTGGACAAATAAAACCATCAGAACATTGAATTTTGACCCAATACATCATCTATGGTCGTCACTATCATTTGGACGGTCTGGATAGTCTTTCTGATGTACCGTATGTAAGGATGATGGATCACCACTTTCTGAGCATGAAAGTGACATTGAAGATGGCCATTCCTGGCCATACGAACGGAGGATCGCGCATTAGCTACTGACAGAGCCCAGACTGGGTACTGAAGTGACGTCACCATGTTTTGTGTGGCCATCATGATATATGTATTGTATCCGCACCATTCATCCATTAGGAGAGATCATTTTAGGGTGTGAGCCAAAGAATGAGGCAGATCTAAAACTTGAATGGACTCACCACAGAAAACAGTAGAGATTGAACGCCTACCATTAAAGACTTCTTAAGGGCCCCAGAAGACTTCAATCAAGCTGTTATTTGCGTTTTCCCTTCGTCCATGTCTGTGTTAACTTATGATAGGCTGGATTTCGAAAAAACATCATGGTGGGTCCTAAGAAGGTTTCAATGGCGGGCCGGTCCCCTTTGTTTTATGTGGTAGGGCCATTTGGCACATGCCCTAAAATGGTCTCTCCAAATGGATGGACGGTGTGGATACAACACATACATCATGATGAAGCTCACAGAACCTTGTGACGTCACTTCAGTGGCTGACGCTGTCGGGAGCGGATTAGGGATGGCCGGGCCTCACCCAAGACGGTGGGGCGTGCAGGCCCAACTTGATGTATGTATTTTATATCCACGCCGGCCATCCATTTCAACATATCATTTTAGGGGGGGTGGCTAACGGTGGAGTGTGTATTGACATTAGTGTGTACTAACAATGCAAGCTGACCAAAAAAAAAAACATCTTTTAGAGAATGAGCCCAAAAATGAAACAGATCCAAATCTCGGGTGGACCGTACCATAGAAAACAGTGGTGACCATTAAAAACTTCTTGTGGGCCGCGAAAGTTGATCAAGTTGATATCATGTTTTCTCTCATTATTCAGGTTTCTGTGACCTTATCAACATGTTGGATGGCAAATAAACATTAGGGAAACATTACCATGGGCCATGGGAAGTTTTTAATGGTAAGTTGTTTAATCACCACTGTTTTCTATAGTATAGTTCACCTGTGATTTAGATATGCTTCATTTTTGGGCTCGTGTCTAAAATAATTTGGAAAAACAGATGGATGGCATGGATAGATCCAAATCTCAGGTGGACCATATCATAGATTAAAAATTCCTGTGGGCCACAAAAGTTGATCAAGCTGATATTTGTTCTCTCCTTTCATCTAGGTTTTTGTGACCTTATCAACAAGTTAGACGGCAAATAAACATTATGTAAACATTACAATCTGCCTTAGAAAGTTTTTAATAATAAGGGGTTTAATCACCACCATTTCCTGTAGTATGGTCCACTGAGATTTAGATCTGCTTCACTTTTGGGCTCGTGCCCTAAGTGGTCGATTGAGGAGTTGGTGGATCCCACATGCAGGGATGGTAAGAGAGATCGGAGATGGCCATTGTCCGGTCACTATTGTGAGCCGTCTCTCGTACTCATGCTGAAAGATGGTCCTGCCCATTGAATATGAGTCGTTGAAATTTTCTTTTTCAGTGGTTCACATTCAATGGCCCAATCAATGTGAGCCTTGATCGTGGCCCACTTGTGGCAGTCCCAAGAAGATGGATGGTATTAATCATCACTGGTGTCTGTATGCGGACCCCAATGCAATGAAGTGATGAGCAGCCACTGAATCTCATTTTGCAAGGGAAAAAAAAAATGCTCATGCGTATGAACAAATGTACTGAATTGAGGTGCACACAGGGAGGAGATTTTTTCCCCTTAGTCGCAATTTAGGTTGGACACTCAGTTAGATATCAGTCGTACAATTATACTTTTCAGATGATAAATATTAACCATTTGATTTAACGGACAATCAAGATTAATTATACAAAAATAGGTACAACCAACAATACAATCCATCTATTTGTTAGGACCATCACTCTAAAGAACCACTTTTGTTCAGCAGCCGTAACCATTCCATCCATGGCTTGGAAAACAAATAGCTATAGAAAATAATACAAAAAGAAAAAGAAGAATGGATTGGATCATCCTATTAGTGCGATTTTTGCATGGTATCCTGTGAAGTGTGTCCTAAACTCAATGGACGGTTCAGATGGATTGGACAACTAAGAGCACTATAAATTACGGTGCTCAGAGAGTACGGGAGCATTCATCATATTAACAACATGTTCGGTGCCACGATCCTGACCACCGGAGTCTACATGCCGAGCAATCCATTATGGGAACCATCCATTTACCGGACACCACACTATACAAACAACCATAATAAAATTACACAGAATGGATGATTCCAAACATTGCTGTCTGTAAAAGAGATTTTTGCATGGCTTGCATCAATCATATATAAAAATCAAAGGTTAGGATTGTCAATGACCTTAACTATGAGAAAACAAGATAGTAAAAAGATTGCACAGTTCAGATCACCAGACCATCACAGCATGTGGGCCCATTTGGTGACACAAGCTAGGATTATCATCCTAAGCCACCACAGTCACGGATGCATTGCCAATGGGACGAGACTTACCTGCAAACCCGAAGGCATTGGTGGGCATTTTTGTCATCTATGGAAAAAAAAAAAAAAACCACAATCTAACGAAATTTAGAGAAAACTAATAGAAGGTCCTTCTATGATAATTAATTTAATGAAAAGTTAATTTACATAAACACCCGGATGTAAATACCATATTAATGAGGTAATATTATGTAAAATCCCTTTTTGAACCATTTAGGTATCAGCCACTAATCAAAGGTTAGGACCATCCGTCGGTTGGAACATGGTTCCATCCCTGCAGAGGTCTATCAAATTAGACATCTGAATAACTGAATCATCAGCCTTGATGGGTTTTTTTGACCCATCTTTGACCGGTCGAGAGCCCTGCTCGACTGGTCGAAGGCTGGTAGTCGACCGGTCGAAGGTTCGAGTCGTAACTTCGATTCAAAGTCCAGCCAGTAATTTTGCAGTTTTTTACTGTAGCTTGGACTGGTCGAAGGAATGTTCGACTGGTCGAAGGGGACCTACGACTAGTCGAAGACTAGGTTCGACTAGTCGAAGGTTACGCAGTTTGTTCCGCGATTTTGCGCGAAACTGCGGATTTGAGTCCTTTCGCAACAAGGATGCGGAAAGGAGTTTCTCAAAACTATAAAAGGGGTTGCCTAGGATTTTCTAGGTACACAGCAAGAGGGTTTCCTAAAGCTTTGCAAGGGATTTGATAAAGGGTTTAGGGCTATCAAAGGTGAGAAAGAGGGAGAAAGAGAGAGAGGAAGCTTATAGAAGGGAGGTTCTGCTCGTGGAGGTCTTTCTACTGTGCAATCTATATCTCAGTGCTTCTATGTCCTCGTGATCGGTTAGATCTCTCCGTTTTCTCTATTTCTCTTATTGTTTATCCACTCCTGCGTGAGTGAAGAAGATTGTAACATTCTACTTCATAGTGGATTGTTGATCTAGACGAGGTCCCATGGTTTTTACCTCTTTGAGGGTTTTCTACGTAAAAATCTCTTGTGTGGTATGTGATTGATGCTTTGATTTATTTCATTACTTTATTATCCATAATTCTGGTTTGTTTCGGGAGGCTAGATCCTAAGGTTTGTGCAAGGCATCCCAACAAAGTGGTATCAAAGCTAAGTTCATTGAACGGGTAGGATCGGTTTTGAATTATGGAAGGTGGCTCAAGGATGATTAGCCTCAATGGTTCTAACTGGATCATATGGAAGGCTAAGATGAAGGACTTGCTTTATTAGAGGACCTATATTCTCCATCTCGGGCATATCAGCAAAATCCAAGGATATGACTGATGATGATTGGAAGAAGATGGACCGAAAGGCGGTGGGGTTTATTAGACAATGGTTGGATAATTCTGTGTTCCACCATGTGTCTACTTTAAACCTCACCAATTATATGGCTAAAATTACAAGGGCTGTATGAGAGGAAGACAGCCGGTAATAAGATATTTCTGATAAGGCGACTTGTGAATCTCAAGTTCAAGGATGGTGGTTCTGTGGCCAAGCACATGAATGAGGTCAACAATATAGTGAACCAACTCACCTCCATGAAGATGGTCCTGGATGATGAATTGCAGGCTTTACTATTGCTTAGTTCATTGCCTAACAGTTGGGAGACATTGGTGGTGTCTCTAAGTAACTCCGCGCCAGACAGAAAGATATCCATGGAACTGGTAACCAGTTGTCTCTTCAATGAGGAGATAAGGAGGAAGTCTCAGGGGTCTACTCAGCAAGAGGCTCTTGTGACATAGGAACGGGGGAGAGGAAAGAACGGGAAGGGCGGGAAGGCCCGAGATAAATCAAGAGGCAAGTCGAGTAACAGAAAAGAGGTTGAATGCTGGAATTGTGGTAAGAAGGGCCACTACAAGCATGAATGTCGTGGTAAGAAGAACGACAAAAAAGGAAAAGTGAAGGAAGATGAATCTGATTCCACTACAATCGCTTCAGATGGTGACATGGTAGTTATTCTTTCTACAGATCATGACATATGTCTCACGGCTACGAGTCAGGGCACCGACTGGGTGATAAAATCGGGAGCTTCTTTTCATGCGACTCCACACAGGGACTCCTTCACAAGCTACAAGTCAGGTGACTATGAGACTGTGAAGATGAGAAATTCTGGCATATCAAAAATCGTGGGAGTCAGTGATATTTGTGTGAAGACCGATGTGGGCTGCACATTGGTTCTCAGGGATGTGAGGCATATCCCAGACCTTCGCCTCAACTTGATGTCGACGGGAAGGCTGGATGATGATGGCTATGAAAGCCGGTTTGCTGGTGAGCGATGGAAGCTCATCAAGGGTTCATTGATCGTGGCTAGAGGAAAGAAGTATTGCACCCTGTACAAGGCAAGTGTCAGTATGTGCAAGGGTGGATTGAACGCAGCGGAAGATTCAGCTATTGACATGTGGCACAAGCATCTAGGCCACATGAGTGAAAAAGGGCTTCAGCTACTAGCGAGGAAGCAGCTCCTTCCAGATGTGACAGGTATACCTCTCAAAACCTGTCTTGATTGTTTATCAGGGAAACAGCATAGAGTTTCATTCATTAAAACTGCTTCTCATATTAATAAAGTGCATGCATTAGATTTGATTTATTCTGATGTTTGTGGTCCTATGAGGACAAAAACCTTGGGTGGGGCATTGTATTTTGTCACTTTTATAGATGATGCATCTAGGAGGGTTTGGGTTTATGCATTGAAATCCAAGGACGAGGTCTTTGGTGTGTTTAAATTGTTTCATGCTATGGTCGAGAGAGAGACAGGTAGATCATTGAAGTGTATCCGCACTGACAATAGTGGTGAATGCATTGGCGACTTTCATGAGTACTGCAAGTCTTTAGGTATACGGCATGAACAGACGGTTCCCAAGACTCCCAGCATAATGGTGTAGCTGAGCGAATGAATCGCACCATTGTTGAGAGAATCAGATGCATGTTATCCCATGCAAAGTTGCCCAAGACATTCTGGGGAGAAGCAATGCACACGGCGGTGTATTTAATAAACAAGTCTCCATCAACCCCGTTGAATGGAGAAGTACCTGAGAAGGTGTAGACTAGACATGATCCATCGTACAATCATCTCAGGGTGTTTGGATGCAGGGCATCCGTTCACGTACCAAATGACGAGAGGTCCAAGCTCGATATGAAGATCAGGCAGTGTGTGTTCTTAGGGTACAGTGATGAAAAATTCGGTTACAGGTTATGGGATCCAACCGAGAAGAAGCTCGTCAGGAGCAGAGATATGGTTTTCTTTGAAGATCAGTGTATAGAAGACATTGGTAAGCCAGAGAAGAATCAGCCTAGTTCAGGTAAGCTAGAGGACATGGATCTGATTAATTCTCCCGTGGTGCCTGATGACGGGGGAGTACAGAAAGGTGTAGAGGATGAGAGAGTTTCTTCAGAAGATGGACCAGGGGAGCAGCCCCACTTGATCCACCTGTCGAGCCACAGGTGAGGAGGTCATCTAGGGACAGACAGTCGTCCAAGAGATACTCGCCGCACGAGTACATTATGCTAACCGATGGGGGAGAGCCAGAAGATTATTCTGATGCCCTAGCCGACGAGCATAAGGGGGAGTGGTTGAAAGCTATGCAAGAGGAGATGGAATCCTTGCATAAGAACCACACCTATAATATGGTGAAACTACCTAAGGGCAAGAAAGCTTTGAGCAACAAGTAGGTGTTCAGAAAGAAGATTGAGAAGAAGAATTCACAGTCGAGGTTCAAGGCCAGACTTGTGGTGAAAGGGTTTGGTCAGAGGAAAGGCATAGACTTCGAGGAGATATTCTCACCAGTGGTGAAGATGACATCCATACGGGTGTTGCTTGGGTTGGCGGCTAGCATGGATCTGGAGATAGAGCAGTTAGATGTTAAAACTGCCTTTCTCCATGGTGACCTAGAAGAAGAGATCTATATGCACCAACCAGAGGGGTTCGAAGTCAAGGGCAAGGAGCATATGGTGTGTAGGCTGAGGAAGAGCTTGTATGGGCTGAAACAAGCTCCACGACAATGGTACAAGAAGTTCGACTCGTTTATGTTGAAACATGGGTATGACAGAACGGAGTCGGACCACTGTGTGTTCACGCGCAAGTTCTCAGATGGTGATTTCTTAGTCCTGCTGTTATATGTTGATGATATGCTCATCATGGGAAAAGACATCAAGAAGATTGACAGGCTGAAACAGGAGTTGGGCAAGTCTTTTGCGATGAAAGACTTGGGCCTGGCTAGACAGATCCTAGGAATGAAGATAACCCGTGACATAAGCAGCAGGAAGCTTTGGGCATCACAAGAGCGGTATATTGAGAAAGTCCTGAGCGGTTCAATATGAATGCAAATGGCTTCGATCAAGACTGACCGGATGGTCACTTCAGATTGAGCGACAGGCAGTGTCCCAAGACGAAGGCAGAGGTGGAAGAGATGTAGAAAATACCCTACGCGTCAGCTGTAGGAAGTTTGATGTATGCTATGGTGTGTACACGCCCAGACATAGCATATGCGGTTGGTGTTGTCAGCCGGTACCTTACCAATCCTGACAAAGAGCATTAGGCAGCGGTGAAATGGATACTACGGTATCTAAGAGGCTCATCCAGGTTGAGCCTATGCTATG
This sequence comes from Magnolia changhungtana, assembly GCA_030180095.1. NCBI lineage: Eukaryota > Viridiplantae > Streptophyta > Magnoliopsida > Magnoliales > Magnoliaceae > Magnolia > Magnolia changhungtana. The sequence goes on along the minus strand of JASAUF010000272.1, from coordinate 7,514,092 downwards.
GTGACGGTAAACCTGTGTTAGAGGGCTACACAGATGCAGATATGGCAGGTGACATAGACTCCAGGAAGTCTACATCGGGGTTTATGTTCACGTTTGCAGGGAGCGCTTGGCGAGCAAGCAAGCTACGAAGGTCGTAGCATTGTCGACGACAGAGGCCGAATACATTGCAGTCACAGAAGCATGTAAAGAGATGCTTTGGGTGAAAAGGTTCCTACAGGAACTTAGCCTAAAGTAGGAGGAGCACGTGGTCTATTGTGATAGTCAGAGTACTATACACTTGAGCAAGAATCCAAGTCAGCATTCCAAGTCGAAACACATTGAGATTCGGTATCACTGGATTAAGGATACTTTGGAACAGAAGGTGTTACAGCTTGAAAAAGTCCACACGGACGGTAATGGGTCAGACATGATGACCCAGGCTTTACTCAAGGGCAAGTTTGAGGTTTGTAGAAACCTGGCTGGCTTGAAGAAGGTGGATCCCTCCTGGGTCAAAAAGGGGGAGATTTGATGGGTTTTTTGACCCATCTTCGACCGGTCGAGAGCCCTGCTCGACTGGTCGAAGGCTGGTGGTCGACCGGTCGAAGGTTCGAGTCGTAACTTCGACTCAAAGTCCAGCGAGTAATTTTGCTGTTTTTTACTGTAGCTTGGACTGGTCGAAGGAATGTTGGACTGGTCGAAGGGGACCTACGACTAGTCGAAGGTTACGCAGTTTATTCCGCGATTTTACGCTAAACTGCGGATTTGAGTCGTTTCACAACAAGGATGCGAAAAGGAGTTTCCCAAAACTATAAAAGGGGTTGCCTAGGGTTTTCTAGGTACACAGCAAGAGGGTTTCCTAAAGCTTTACAAGGGATTTGGTAAAGGGTTTAGGGCTATCAAAGGTGAGAGAGGGGGAGAAAGAGAGAGAGGAAGCTTATAGAAGGAAGGTTCTGCTCGTGGAGGTTTTTCTACTGTGCAATCTATATCTCAGCACTTCTATGTCCTCGTAATCAGTTAGATCTCTTCGTTTTCTCTATTTCTCTTATTGTTTATCCACTCTTGCGTGAGTGAAGAAGATTGTAACGTTCTACTTCATAGTGGATTGTTGATCTGGACGAGGTCCCGTGGTTTTTACCTGTTTGAGGGTTTTCCACGTAAAAATCTCTTGTATGGTGTGTGATTGATGCTTTGATTTATTTCATTGCTTTATTATCCATAATTCTGGTTTGTTTCGGGAGGCTAGATCCTAAGGTTTGTGCAAGACATCCCAACAAGCCTCACTTGCGAAGAGGAGCTGAGGAGATGATACCTTATCCTCACTTCTTCACATTGATTTATCATTTTTCTCTTTCTACTCTTTTTGCAAGACAACCATATAATCACGTATCATCATCATCAAAGTCTTTCTCCCAGCAATTTGGGTTGGATTGTATATTAGTTACCTGAATATTAATTGCAGATGAGAAAACACAAAAATCATTTGAATGCTTGAAACTGAGTAGAGAAAAATTATATCTGGGCAAATTTATGATGTAGAGCGGGTCGCGGACAATTACATGGCAAAGATGAATCAGAAAAGGCCCGGTCGGCGACAGAAGTGATCTGGACCATCAGACCTTCAATCAGGCGTATCTCGCAATCCGGGATGAGTTAGCCAACATAAAATATATGATTTTGGGGTAGAACGAGCTACTTTAGCCAACCAACCCAGCTATGCTGGGTTGCGACGCTCGAAATTGTGAGAAACCCCTGATTTGACGGTCGTTTCCCTGTTTCAATTTTGTTTTTACTATAAATAGTAAGTTTTAGTTTGACTATAACTCTTCATCCGTCGGGCTTTAGGAGTTGCGCCCAACGTGAAAAGAGCTTAGAATAATTAGGGGAACGATTTGGTGAAGCCAAATAGGACACTTACTATTTTTGGCCGAAAACCTTGCGCACTAGTAGACATCACGACCGTCTATAAATAGTACGTTTACTATTTATAGTAAGTCACGAATTCTAGGAGTTTTAGTTGTAGTTTGATTATGATTTCTTTCCCATTGCTTAGTACCCTTATTTAAAGGGTTGTGAACTCATTTTTATGCATTTATTAATCTATTTCAAATTTATTTAGAATTTATTTCTATTTTCTGCTCTCTTTTCTCGTGGATTCGAGAAAGTCTCTGTGAGGAGTCCAGAGAAGTTCCGTGGATTCGGAATAGTTATCCTCTTGAGGAAGATGGTGCTCGACCTCACGTCCTCCCCTGTGTCAATTTGGTATCAGAGCGAGGTTTCTCCTCGGATCGATGACTTCTAACGACAAGTCGGGCAACAATCCCATAGGCGGTGCTCCAAGAAATTTGCCTTTAATGGCGGCAACTTTCCAAGTAACACAGCAAGAGAATCGGCAAGCCATGCAAGGGCTGCAGGCTTCCATGGACCGCATAGCGAATCTTTTAGCAGAAACCCTAGGGTAACTCCGTATTCCTGATGGTAATCCTCCACCGCCAATTGCTGAGACTCGTAATCGGCCTGATCGCAGGATAATACTGGCAGTGCATCCAAGGGTCATGCTTGAGGACGGGGGCTCTAGTGAGGAGGAGATCGATGACATAATCTTCCAACACGCCAGACCAGGCGGCGATCGAGTAGATCGAGAATTCAAGATACGGGTTGATATTCCTAACTTCAATGGCCAACTACACATTGAGGATTTCCTCGATTGGCTTTCTGAAGTTGAGCGATTTTTTGACTATATGGACATCCCTGAAGAAAAGAAGGCCAAGCTAGTGGCTTACAAGTTGAAAGGAGGAGCGTCAGCTTGGTGGAAACAACTGCAACTCGCACGAACTAGGCAGATGAAAGCACCAATCCGCACATGGCAGGGGATGAAGCAGCTACTACGCGCCCGATTCCTCCCTAGCGATTATGATTAGGTATTATTCCAACAATACTAAAATTATCGACAGGATAGTCGGTCGGTGAGAGAGTACGCAGAAGAATTTTACTGCCTGGCGGCGCGTAACGATTCGGTCGAGATTGAATCGCAACAAGTCGCCCGATTCAACGGTGGATTGCGTATGGTGATTCAGGATTGGGTCCAGATGCAGTCCGTCTGGACGATGAATGATGCGATCAAGTTGGCTACTCGGGCAGAAGCACAACTTGAACGTCCTAACACACGGACCTATCCTACTGCAAGGTTTACTGCGGCAGGTCCACCTCAGGGAGCTCCACAGCCTAAGGGGAAGGAGCCCGTAGGAGCACGCACTCAACCTCCTACGTCTGAGAACCGAGATCAGGGAAGCGGGCAAGCTAGGCCCCAAAGGGACGTCTCGACTGCTGCTGGTCCAAGTAGAATTCCGAACCCTTATGCTCGGCCAAGGCCCAACAGCTACTATCGTTGTGGCCAGCCCGGCCACCTGTCAAATACTTGTCCCCAGCGAAAAGTGGCAAACCTCACCATTAATGATGGTAGTGCTGATAACGCTTATGAAGACCCAGCTATTGAAGAACAGGAGCATACCGCCGAGGACGAGATAGATGATTCAAACTGGGTTCAGCAAGATCACAGCGAGTCGCTCGTCGTGAGGCGGCTATTATATGCGCCAAGAAAAGAAGTGCATCCACAGCGGCATAACATCTTCCGCACTAGGTGTACGGTGAATCGAAAGGTTTGTGACATGATCATTGACAGTAGAAGCAGCGAGAACATCGTCTCCAGGGGCATGGTGGAAAAATTACAATTGAAAACAGAGCGTCATCCCTCTCCATATACAATCGGTTGGATCAAGAAGGTCAGCAAAACAAAGGTAACTGAACGGTGCACCATATCTTTTTCAATTGGCAAATATTATAAGGATGAAGTAGTATGCGATGTGGTTGATATGGAAGCATGTCACATACTACTCGGTCGACCTTGGCAATCTGACCATGACACCACTCATAAAGGGCGAGATAACATATATATCTTCGTCAAGGACGGCCGGAAGACCATATTGGCCCCTATGGATCCAAAAGGACCACCTCAAACTTCTAAAGTGGAGGGTCATTTTCTCTTAACCATTTGGGACTTCGTGGAAGAATTCAAAGAAACAGGACAGACTTATGCATTAATTGTGAAAGGGGAAGAACTCGAGCCCACCATCATCCCTGAAAGACTAAGGCCCTTGTTACATGAATTCCAAGAAATCTGGCCCGAGGACCTTCCCAATGGGTTACCCCCTATGCGAGATATCCAACACCATATCGACTTTGTCCCTGGGTCCAGTTTACCTAATCGTCCTCATTATCGAATGAGACCGAATGAGTGCGAGATTCTGCAGGGACAAGTGGAGGAACTGATCCGTAAGGGTCTTATTCGAGAAAGCATGAGCCCATGTGTTGTACCAGCTTTACTAACTCCAAAGAAAGATGGGAGTTGGCGCATGTATGTCGACAACCGGGCCATCAACAAGATCACCATAAAATACAGGTTTCCTATACCACGGTTGGATGATATGTTGGATATGCTAAAGGGTGCAAAAATATTCTCTAAATTGGACTTAAGGAGCGGCTACCATCAGATTCGAATACGGTCGGGTGATGAGTGGAAAACAGCCTTTAAGACTAAGGAAGGATTATACGAATGGATGGTCATGCCTTTCGGTCTTTCTAATACGCCTAGCACATTCATGAGGTTGATGAACCAAGTTCTAAACCTTTTATTAGGCGGTTCGTTGTGGTTTATTTTGATAATATTTTGATATACAGTCAAGACGAAACCACCCATATGAAGCACCTCAAGAAGGTCCTTCAAGTGCTCACTGAAAATAAATTGTACCTCAATTTAAAAAAGTGTAGCTTCATGACTGATAGCCTATTGTTTCTGGGTTTTGTGGTTACATCCACGGGCATTCGAGTGGATGAGGAAAAGGTGAAGACAATCAGAGAATGGCCGGTTCCCAAAAATATTCACGAAGTGCGAAGTTTCCATGGACTAGCGACATTCTATCGTCGGTTCGTGAAAAATTTTAGTACTATTGTGTCACCGATCACAGATTGCATAAAGAAAGGGCAGTTTCAGTGGACCGACGAAGCCGACAGGAGCTTTGCCGAAATCAAGCACAGATTATCCACGACCCCGGTTCTTATACTTCCCAACTTCGACAAACTGTTTGAAGTCGAATGTGATGCCTCATATGTCGGGATTGGGGGAGTTTTGTCTCAAGAAGGTAGGCCGGTAGCTTTCTACAGTGAGAAACTTAGTGATGCACGTAAAAAGTGGTCTACATATGAGATCGAGTTGTACTCGGTGGTCCAGGCACTGCGACACTAGCGACATTATTTGATTCAAAGGGAATTCATACTTTACACGGACCATCAAGCCCTCAAATTTATTAATAGTCAAGCTAACATTAACCGTGTGCATGCTAGATGGATCTCGTTTTGCAGGAATTTACATTCGTGCTAAAGCATAAGTCAGGGCAACAGAACAAAGTAACTGATGCGCTGAGTCACCGTGCAACTTTGTTAGTCACTATGAGCAATGAAGTTGTTGGGTTCGATCGCCTCAAAGACATATATGCCGACGACGATGACTTCAAGAACGCATGGGTTAGATGTCAGGAAGGTCACCCCGGTGACTTACATATACAAGATGGGTTCCTTTTCAAGAAAAATCGACTATCTATCCCAAAGAGTTCGCTAAGGGAACAGATAATCCAAGAGCTACATGGAGGTGGCCTTAGTGGACACCTTGGGCGAGACAAGATGCGAGCTCTTATGGAAGAACGGTATTACTGGCCGTAATTGGTATGTGATGTGGGAAAGGCAGTCCAACGCTGTTATATTTGTCAAACTTCTAAGGAGCAATCTCATAATACGGGCCTCTACACCCCGTTACCCATGCTTGACGGCCCTTAGGAGGATTTATCTATAGACTTTGTGCTTGGTCTCCCACAAACACAACACAGCATGAATTCAGTGTTCGTGGTAGTAGATCGTTTTTTTAAGATAGCGCACTTTATTCCATGCAAGAAGACTCTCGATGCAACACACGTGGCGAATCTATTCTTTAGAGAAATTGTGCGGCTATACGGGGTTCCCAAGACTATTACTTCCGACCGTGACACAAAGTTCATAAGCCACTTTTGGCGGACTTTGTGGTCTCGATTCGATACACGCCTTCAGTTCAAAGAAATAAGCAGTACCACCTGGTGACGGTCCAACTGAGGTTGTGAATCGCACGTTGGGAAACCTCCTTCGATGTATTTCAGGAGAAAAACCGAAGCAGTGGAATTTGGCCTTGTCTCAAGTGGAGTTTGCATTCAATAACATGGTGAACCGCTCGATAGGGAAATCCCCGTTCCAAGTTATTTATTGACGAGTACCTCGCCACACACTAGACTTGGTCCCTCTGCCCAAGCTCTCAAGCATGAGCATTGCAGCAGAACATATGGCAGACAAAATCATGGGTATTCATGCGGAGGTACAGAACAAGCTACATGCCTCGAACGAAAAGTACAAGGAGCAAGCGGACAAGCATCGGCGACAGAAAGTGTTCGAGGTGGGCGACCAAGTAATGGTCCATCTGCGCAAAGAAAGATTTCTGACTGGAACGTACAACAAGTTGAAAAATAAAAAGATTGGACCGGTACCAATCATCCGAAAGATCAATGACAGCGCTTATGTTGTTGATCTTCCAGATGATATAGTGATCTCACGGACTTTCAATGTCACGGACCTGACCGAGTATCATGAACCAGCGCATAATGATAACTCAAAGACGAGTTCTTTTGAAGTGGAGGAGACTGATGTAGAGCGGGTCGCGGACAATTACATGGCAAAGATGGATCAGAAAAGGCCCGGTCGGCGATAGAAGTGATCTGGACCATCAGACCTTCAATCAGGCGTATCTCGCAATCTGGGATGAGTTAGCCAATGTAAAATATATGATTTTGGGGTAGAACAAGCTACTTTAGCCAACCAACCTAGCTATGCTGGGTTGCGACGCTGAGAGTTGTGAGAAACCCCTGATTCGACGGTCGTTTCCCTGTTTCAATTTCGTTTTTACTATAAATAGTAAGTTTTAGTTTGACTATAACTCTTCATCCGTCGGGCTTTAGGAGTTGTGCCCAACGTGAAAAGAGCCTAGAATAATTAGGGGAATGATTTGGTGAAGCCAAATAGGACACTTATTATTTTTGGGCGAAAACCTTGCGCACTAGTAGACATCACGACCGTCTATAAATAGTAAGTTTACTATTTATAGTAAGTCACAAATTCTAGGAGTTTTAGTTGTAGTTTGATTATGATTTCTTTCCCATTGCTTAGTACCCTTATTTAAAGGGTTGTGAACTCGTTTTTATGCATTCATTAATCTATTTAGAATTTATTTCTATTTTCTGCTCTCTTTTCTCGTGGATTCGAGAAAGTCTCTGTGAGGAGTCCAGAGAAGTTCCGTGGATTTGGAATAGTTATCCTCTTGAGGAAGACAGTGCTCGACCTCACGTCCTCCCCTGCGTCAATTTAAATGCACAATCTTTGCATTTCATCATCTCTGTAAAAAGGGGTAGCTAAAGACCATCTACCAGTTTGATCCATCCAACAGAAAATAGCAAATTCGCAAAGTCATTCAAAATAGCATGGGAAATTGAAAATATTGGTATTACCTTCGAGATAATGCGGGGAGTATGCAATTCATAGAATGATGTTCAGAGTGTCATCAGTATCAAGACTTATGAAGTCTAGAACTTAGCAAAAAAAAAAAAACTATGGAAATTGTTGGTGTTTAATTTGATCCTTAAAAACAAATTTTTTTTTTACCACATCGACCATGGGCTACTTTGATTGTTAAAAACATGTCAAAACAGAAACGTCAGAAATTCGGAGAATGAGAAGTTCAGTTTAACACTGTTTGGAGAAAAAAAAATGGATTGAAGAAAAATGTGCATATTTATGTCTATATATCAAATATAAATAAGGTTAAAATAGAAAACCTTAATTAAAATAATTAGAACTGCTATATGCATGAATAATAATGTATATAGATAGTTGAATGGTGTTCTTTGCCTCTCTCAAATCCTTCCTTTCAAGTAAGCCTCATATAAATCAGTCTATCTCTACTAAAAAATTTCACCTTCTACTCAACCTTTATCAATGTTTAGCAACTACCAATCTATATTTCTTAAATTGCCCCAAAAAGCTTTTTGGAATAAAATGCGTTTTATTGGGGGAAAATGTGTTTAATTTGGTTTTCCCAGAAAGAAAATAGAAAAAGAAAAGAGTTTTCGGCTATTTTCTGAAATACACGAGTTTTGAACTTTTAATCAAATTACACGAAAAAAAAATAAAAAAATCGAAACCATGGAGTTTAAAACAGAGCTTTGCTAACACTTGTGTAGACCACAACATAAACAACCAAAAGCACATTCCTTCAATACAGCTTTTCAATGCCAACATCATCTGTCTCCTTAATCTTCTTAGCCTTTCTCATTATCTTATTAGCCTTTCACACGGATCTAAGTTTTCATATATGTTCTAACCAAACCTTCCAACATGCTATTTGATACTAACCTAAGTTTTCATCAAATCCAGCTATAAATTATCTGAGATCACTTTTAATAAATCCACCCATCCCAGGCAAATATACTGCACCTTGAAATCCACTTAAGTCTCTAGAATAGCCTCCTACAAGAATGATGTACCCCTTTGATAGAACGACATTGATGAATGATGTGATTTGTTTTGTGAGAATGATGGACCCCTTTGACATAATAGAAGATCAAGACAAGAACAATATAGTCTAAGAGAAGAAATTACTTAGAAGACCATTAATCAATGATTTTTCTTTTTAAAAAGCAGCTAAGATTTTATTAAGAGCGAAAAGGATAGATGATGATGGATCATCACTCCCGTTACAAAGATAACCTCATTCCCTAGAATTATTTGATTAGCAAAAGCTTTTGATCCCCCAGCCCGGTTGAACACTCTCCCTCTAGCCTTTTGAAATATTCTGGTAGCCGCGTCTGCTATGTTGCAAAACATCCATTTGTTGCATTCCTTCCAAATCAACCACAGCCCAGCAAGCAATGTGAGATGTCGCAGGACTTCTCTTACCCACTTGTTCTTGGCATCAACTAAGCCATAGAGAAGAGTTCATCGAACCTCTGCTCACAAAGTCGGCGCATAAATAAATGTTCTCCCATTTCCTCATTGCAAAGACAAAATACGTTTCCAAGCATCCATCTCCTCAAGGACTTTTCTCGCAGGACTTTTCTCTCAGCATTCCATTTCCAAGCATCCATCTCCTGAAGCAGAGGTGCCCATTCCTCTTCTCACACCCACCAAGATCAGACCATAGAATGACTTCACTGAAAGGTCCCCGGTATCTAAGGGTTCCATTTCTAACCATCCCTCTCCTCAAGCAGCAGGTTCCACCTGCTCAATGATTTCACGAGGCTAACGAAATCCCCAACCTTGGTATCATTGAGATTCCTCCAAAATACTGAAGACCAGACCACCAATGATTATGTTGTATCACCGTGACACCATAAACTCTTTTATCAGCTCCACGAGGTATTGCTAGGGCAAAAGTCCCTATTAATGTTTATATGTGTAAGACACTGTCGGATTTTCAATTAATGGAAAGAAAATCCCTCCCGCAAGATGACAAGATGATGCACATGTACAAAATTATTTAAAAAATAAATAAGCCACTATAATCATGTGATATTCAAGTAGAGATATTGAAAAGGTTGAGATCTCAGCCTTTTTGGTTAAGATCAAGCATAGTATCTGTTCCTATCAGTTAAATATCTGATATGTGGCCCATCAAGTCACATGTTATTGGGGAGGGCCCACCACAATAGCTTGCTGCTAGGGACCTCAAGCGTCACCCATGCACTGTAGTACTGCATGTTGAGAAGTAGAGCCACATGCGCGGATTTCGTGTCGCAAGTCCTTTCGCAACTGGGATACGAAAGGAGTTTCGCGGATTTCGTGTCGCAAGTCCTTTCGTAACTGGGACTGCAAAGGGAAGTTGCCAAAACTATAAATTGGGGTCCCTATGGCTATTCTAGGGTTAAGGTGAATATTGGGGAGCTATTCTAAGGTGTGAGAAAAGGATTTTCTCTGTATTTCCAAGGAAGAGGTTAGTATATTACCTTGTAATCTTCGTTTCTCTTCATAGTGGAATTTTGCATCCGTGGTTTTTTTACCCTAGTTTGGGATTTTTCTACGTATATCTTGTCTTGTGGTTTGTTTGAATGCTTTTATTCCTTTCTAGTTTATATTTCTTCCTGTTTATCGTTTGTGGGTGAGGCCTGAGATTGGATCTAGGCTCACTGCGTTATTGGCGTGCTGCGCAACAACTGGTATCAGAGCTATTAGTTTAGTTCTATTGGGAGCGATGGCGGAAGATGGGAAAACTAGAATTAAAAAGTTTGATGGTTGAAACTTTGCCTTATGGAAGATGCAGATGGAGGATTATCTGTATCAGAAGGACCTCTATATTCCTCTAGGAGGAAAAAAGAAGAAACCAGAAAAGATGACAGATGATGAATAGTTTTTACTGGATAAGAAGGCTTTAGGAACGATCCGACTCTCTTTGTCTAAGAGCGTCGCCTTCAATATATCCAAGGTGAAAACTGCAAAAGAATTAATGGAAGCCCTAGCCACCATATATGAAAAACCCTCTGCATCCAACAAGGTTCATCTTATGAAACAGTTATTCAACATAAAGATGTCAGATGGTGGAGTGTGGCTGAACATCTAAACGAGTTCAATATAGTCACGAGCCAGTTGAAATCTATTGGCATTGCTTTTAAGGATGAGGTCAGGGTGTTATTGATCTTGTCCAGTCTGCCAGATAGTTGGGATGGTTTGGTGATTGCTGTGAGCAATTCTTCAAAGTCGACAAAGTTGAAATTTGATGATGTAGCTGGTCTAATTCTCAGCGAAGAATCTAGAAGGAAGGCATCAGGAGTTTCAGGGGACTCAGGGAATGCTCTAAACATTGAAGGAAGAGGAAGATCGCTGAACAAATGAGGCAATAAACACGGGCGTTCTAAGTTGAGGAAGAAGTCCAAGGGACCGAAAGACAAAGACGGGTGTTGGCATTGCGGCAAGAAGGGGCACATGAAATATGATTGCAGGGCGCTCAAGAAACAAGAAGGGAACTCTCAAGGCGGGAAGGATTTAGTGAATCTGTCTGAGGAAAACGACACAGAGGCATTGATCTTGTCTCTTGATACGAAGAATAAGTCTTGGGTTATAGACTCGGGTGCTTTGTTTCATGCCACTTCGTGTAAGGAAGTTCTGCGTGATTATGTGTCAGGTGACTTTGGGAGAGTCTACCTGGGTGATGATGAGCCGTGCAATATTGTTGGAAAGGTGGATGTTCATGTAAATCAGAAAGACGGAACAGTCTTGAAACTGAAGGATGTCAGACATGTACCGAGTTTGAAACGTAATCTGATCTCAGTGGGGCAGTTGACCGATACCAGTTATATGACGACATTCACCAGTGACTCCTGGAAGATCACAAAAGGTGCCTTGGTAATATCTCAAGGTAAAAAGGAAGGTACTTTGTACGTGACTTCAGGATCGTATAGTTCACTCGCAGTCGCATCAACTGGAGTGAATGGGCAGTTATGGCATTAGACGCTGAGACATATGAGTGAGAACGGGATGAAAGTGTTATTGTCAAAAAGGAAGCTACCAGGGCTGAAGTCTATTGACTTGAAATTCTGCGAGGACTGCGTGTATGGCAAGCAGAAGAGGGTAAGCTTAGACGCGCTTCAAAGACACATCTGTGGAGCTAGTACACACTGATGTGTGGGGACCAGCACAGGTATTATCTCTTGGTGGCTCACGTTATTTTGTTACCTTTATTGATGATGCTAGTAGAAAACTGTGGGTCTACTTCTTAAAACATAAATCTGAAGTATTTGATGTATTTAAGAAGTGAAAAGTTATGGTAGAAAATGAGATAGATAAAACAGTAAAGTGTCTCAGATCTGACAATGGGGGAGAGTATTGTGATAAGAGGTTTGAGGAGAATTGTACAACAAATGAAATCAAACATCAGAAAACGATTCCAAGGACACCACAGCAAAATGGTGTGGCTGAGCGCATTGACAGAATCATCCTTGAGCACGCCAGGAGCATGAGGTTACATGCAGGGTTGCCCAAAACCTTTTAGGCAAATGCTGTGAATACTACTACATATCTCATCAATAGAAGTCCCTCAGAACCATTGGATGGTAGGCTACCAAAAGAAGCGTAGACTGGGAAGGAAGTGAACCTTGCACATCTCAGATTGTTCGGTTGCACTTATATGTTCGCATTGATGCGGAGCACAGAAACAAGCTGAATGCGAAGTCCAGGAGGTGCACGTTTATAGGCTACGGGCAGCATGATTTTGGCTACAGGTTCTGGGATGCAGAAAATAGGAAAATCATCAGAAGCAAGGACGTAGTCTTCAATGAAAAAGTGATGCATAAGGACAGTGTGCAGGAAAATAAGGCAGAGAAAAAGAAATTCGTAGAGTTGGAAGAGTTACCGAACATGGGTGTTATAGTGCCACAGGATGAGGCAGAGCCGCATACGCCGGTTGTGAGGAGGTCTACTCAAGAGAGGAGACCCACGGTCCGATACTCACCCTCCTTACATTATCTACTACTGACAGATAATGGTGAGCCAGAGTGTTTTGAAAAGACGTTATAGTCAGATATACGGGTTAAGTGGGAGCAGGCCATAGATGATGAGATAGACTCTCTTGAATCTAATCATACATGGGAGCTAGTCACTCTACTCAAGGGTAAGAAAGCTCTTCATAACAAGTGGGTTTACAGACTGAAGGAGGAGCACGATGGTTCGAAACGGTACAAGGCCAGATTGGTTGTGAAAGGGTTTCAACAAAAGGCAGGTATCGATTTCACTGAAATATTTTCACTGGTAGTGAAAATGTCTACGATTCACATGGTCTTGAGTATAGTGGCTTCAGAGAACTTACATCTAGAATAGCTAGATGTTAAGACAGTCTTTCTTCATGGGGACCTTGAAGAAGAGATATATATGCATCAGCCGACAGGATACGTGGCAGCAGGTAATGAGAACAAGGTGTGCAGACTGAAGAAGAGTCTATATGACCTGAAGCAGGCCCCAAGGCAGTGGTACAAGAAGTTCGACAGTTTCATGTCGAGAAACGGTTTTAGGAGATGTCATACAGACCACTGTTGTTACTTGAAGAAGTTTGATACGTCTTACATCATCCTTCTTCTGTACGTTGATGATATACTTGTGGTCGGTTCAAGCATGAAGGACATCTCAGATCTCAAAAGACAATTGTCTAGAGAATTTGTCAAGAAGGATTTAAGAGCTGCAAAATAAATCCTAGGCATAAGGATAAAGCGTGACAGGGAAAACAAGAAATTAGTTTTGTCACAGGCAAAGTACATAGCTAAGATACTTGATCGATTCAATATGGGAGGTGCTAAGCCGGTTAGCACTCCATTAGCCAACCACTTCAAGCTATCTAAGGAGCAAGGTGCAAAGACACGGGAAGAACAGGACTACATGGCTAAAGTTCCATACGCATCAGGTATTGGGAGTCTCATGTATGTTATGGTGAGCACGAGGCCAAACATTGCTCAAGCAGTGGGAGTTGTTAGCAGGTTCATGAACAACCCCAGGAAGGAATATTGGGAAGCTGTGAAGTGGATCCTTAGGTACTCGGTAGGTACTAAGGACGTAGGGCTGTGTTATGGTGGATCGGAAATCAAGTTACAAGGCTAGCTACATGGATTCAGATTTGGCAAGAGATATCGACAGCAAAAGAAGCACTACAGGTTATGTTTTTACTCTGGGTAGCAGTCAGTTGGTTCTCTCAGTTACAAAAGATAGTATCTATCAGTACGACAGAAGTAGAATATGTTGCGGCTACAGAAGCATGCAAGGAGATGGTGTGGATGCAAGGTTTTATGGAAGAGTTGGGTAAGAAGCAAGCAGATTGCAAGCTGTACAGTGACAGTCATAATGCAATACATTTGGCTAAGAATTCAGTCTTTCATTCAAGGACCAAGCATATTGCCATCAGATATCACTTCATACGTTCATTACTGGAAGATGGATCGATTGCTCTGGAGAAGATTCATACAAGTGAGAATCTTGTAGATATACTGACCGAGGCGGTCACAAGGGAGAAGCTGAAGCTCTGTTCAGCTTTGATTGGTCTTAAGGCTTGAAGACGAGGAGGTGGTATACTCCGGATGAATAAGACAAAGGTTTATGGCGATGTGTCTTCAAGTGGGAGATTGTTGAGAAGTGGAGCCACATGCGCGGATTTCGTGTCGCAAGTCTTTTCGCAACCAGGATGCGAAAGAAGTTTCACGGATTTCTTGTCGCAAGTCCTTTCACAACTGGGATGCGAAAGGAAAGTTGTCAAAACTATAAATTGGGGTTCCTATGGCTATTCTAGGGTTAAGGTGAATATTGGGGAGCTATTCTAAGGTGTGAGAAAAGGGTTTTTTTTATATCTCCAAGGGAGATGTTAGTATATTGCCTTGTAATCTTCGTTTCTTTTCATAGTGGAATTTTGCATCCGTGGTTTTTTACCCTAATTTGGGGTTTTTCCAGGTATATCTTGTCTTGTGGTTTGTTTGAATGCTTTTATTCCTTTCTAGTTTATATTTCTTCCTGTTTATCGTTTGTGGGTGAGGCCTGAGATTGGATCTAGGCTCACTGCGTTGTTGGCGTGTTGCGCAACACTGCATGGGCATAGCGCATCCCTTCAAAAAAAGAACTTGATAAACCATCTCTTCATGGCACTTCACAAATGCAAGCATGACACACATCTTGAAGGGACGGGGCAGTCTGGCAAGCCTATGAAACTGACCTCGCCCAAAGATCTAATATATTTTCTCATAATGTGGACTCTGTATGTTCGAAAAATATCGATGGCTAAATATAAAGTATAAACTGACTCATGCAGAGGACCAAAATCCCTCTTTAGGAACGGTTTTCAACCATTCCTAAACCATTTCGAAATGGTTTTCAACTGTGGCTAAATAAGGCGTCGCAAATAATCCCTCTTTATTTTCTCGTTTGCTTGTCATTGGAATCTAGAATGTCAAACCACACTAAAAAAAAGCATTGAACTGTAATAGAAGAACAAGTGATAGTTCAAAATTCAAATATGAACATGCACCTCTAAATAAGCATAAGATCTTTAGAGCTATGAAAATTAGCACAAGCAAATGAGAACCATCACATGAAGGTGTAAAAGATGATGATGCTGAAAGAAATATTACATGAACCAGGTAAAATGGTATAAAACAAAGTTCGGCATTACCAAAGGCTATCAAAGATGTATATACAATCAGTAACAGTAACCTTACCTAAAAGAATGGAATTGTCCATCATGGCTCAATTAGGACTTCAAAACAACATAAGCAATTTTTATTTTTATTTTTAAAAATTTTAAAAAAAAAAGAAAAGGAAGAAAGCTCCCAAATGAATGGAAATGTCATAGCTTTGGATCTTGTAGAAGAAAACTGATGCTTGGATAACAAAACTGCCACACTGATGAGAGGATATTTCGATAACGACCCTTTAAAAACTTTCGTGAAAATCTTATCATACAAAGTCTCAGATGCCACTTCCAAGATAACATGCAAAAATCAAGAAGTTAACTGAAGGGGTTACAAAGTTGAAAGGTATAATATTAAATACATGTAATACAAGCAGTTTGATGAGGCTAGAATCATTTCATTTAGACACCTTTTGACATTTTAATTTTGGGCCCAAAGTCGAATTCATTAACAGTTTTTTTAAGAAAAAAATTCGTATTCTAAAAGCGAAATTTTTATAGTATTTTTTATTCCATTTCCTCTCCTTTTCTTTCTAAACAAACTGAGAACCAAATTTTCTGAAGTGGTAGTTCTGTCAAAGATAATAGTTGAAAAGTATGAAAATCTACTGAACAATAGTTGAAAAGTACCACAGATGATTAATACGATAGTAAAAGAAAAGTTAACAAGAGAGTAATGTTGAAATAAATTCAAGTAAAGAAATATGGTACAAGAGCATTTATTAAAGTGCTAAATGAGTAACGATGAATTACATGGGACATGCTCTGAGTAAAGCTGCTGACTGGTACCCTTTTTTCTAAGTGTCACGTAAACACTGTGGGCCCACCATGATGTGTGTGTTTCATCCACACTGTTCACTCATTTTGTCTAATCATTTTCACGCATGAGCTAAAATACTAGGTATATCCAAAACTTTTGTAGACTGAGGAAGTTTTCAATGGCAAGCGTTCAATCTCCATGTTTTCCGTTGTATGGTCCATTAAGATTTGGATCTGCCTCATCTTTGGGCTTATGCCCTTGAAATGATCTGAAAATATGAGTAGACGGTGAGGATATAACATATACATCATAGTGGGGCCCGCCTCATCTTTGGGCTTATGCCTTTAAAATGATCTGAAAATATGAGTAGACGGTGAGGATATAACATATACATCATAGTGGGGCCCACCTATTACCGCATTGAGTTATGCTCAACGCTAAACCAAACATGTGGCAATTGTTATAATTGTTTGTTTAGCACTATTATATGAATTTACAGTCAACCAAATAATCCCTCATAGAAAATTAAAAAAGTTGTTACAAGGATAGAAAAATAAAAATTTAATAAGAAATGTTATTTTCATAGAAATAAAAGTAAAAGATTGGTTTTTGAGTGATTTTCAAAGCCATGTAGTTATCAATGGAAGGTTTTGTCCGCTCTTCGCACTTGGTGAATCATGAATTGCACAAATTTTAAGTAAGGGCATTTCTGTCCTTTTAATTCATATGAGTAGCACCTTCCTTTGTCTGTATCCGTCACCAACCTTTGTTTCTACCGTTTATCTGATTGGTAATAAATTCGATTTGGATGGCATATAAACATCATGGTCAGTTCAAGGAAGTTTTCAGTCCCCACTGTTTCGTGTGGTATGGCTCACCTGAGTTTTGAATCTGCCTGATTTCATGTTCTATTGTAGTCTTTCAAAACAGGTGAACGGAGTAGATTTTTCAAGGACATATCTGTGGACCCCACACAACCCCACAGAGATATCTCTGTGCCCGGGGTCACAGGCAATCCACTCCCTTCTCCTTCAGGCTATAGGCGGCCTATAGCCCAGAAAACGAGAGGACCACTCCATAAATAGGAAACAGCTGGTGTAGCACGCCCACCATTGGTTTTGTGGAGGGTTCACAGCCCTGTCTATATTTCATCCAATCCGTTCATCTAACTTGCCTCATCAGGACGAAAGATTCTCCAAAAACCACGCTATTCCAGAGCTCATGCGGGCGATAACACGGGGACTTGGAGTTTTAAGTATAATTCCCAATGGGGTGGCCCCTAAAATGTTGAATTATCCTGATTCTTGGGATCAATGGTAAGAAAAGGGTGTTTTACATGATGGATGGGGTGGATCTCATGAAAGTATATGTTTTTCTTCTCTGGCACCAGCGTTAGGCACGCGAGAGTTATCCAGTAGATAAAGGGAACTAGACTAGTCGCATTGGAATAATTCCATACGTGCCAGCTGGCACACGTGTCCGCCCGTCAGGCACTCCGCTTCGCCTCTGACCCCGCACACAGGGATAATGCCGTGCCCGGAGCTATGTGCCCCGGGTCACAGGCAATATATAACTAACCTGCCCATTTCTTTCTCACGCATGTGAACCAGCTCACAAGCAGCTCCTTCCGCAGCAAGACGGGCACGTGCCCGGAGCTCACACGATTAACTTTTACACGTGCCAATCTGGCACGCACGTGTGGGAAATCCCTTAAGGAGCTGTTTATTTGTAAGCTTCTCGGTCAATACGTGTAAAAATAAGTAATTATTACTACGTTAACCAGTTTGCTGATTTAAACTTATGGGACCAATCATGATGTATGTTACTTATCCACACCATCCATCCTATGTAACGGCACATTTTAGGCTATAAGTCCAAAAATGAAGAAAATCCCAAGTTCGAGTGGGCCACGCTTTAAGAAACAATGATTGTAAAGATGTGAACTGTTGAAAGCTATTTTCTCCCTAGGGCCTACATTAATGTTTATTTGTCATCCTAACCTGCTCATTAGGTCACATAGTAATAGATAAAGGGAAAACAAAAATATCAGTTTGATCCAAAACTCCTCGGGCCTCTAAAAGCTTTCTATGGTATAAGCTCAATTTCCATTATTTCCTATTGTGTGCGGTCCACTTGACCCTTTTATTTGCCTCATTTTGTTGACTTATGCCTTATAATGAGCTAAATAAAGGGATAAACTGTGTGAATAATAAAGTTATATCATGGCTGGCCCCACAAAAGCAACATGGTAACATGAGGGGCTATAAATGAATGTAGCCGTCAACATCAACTCAAAAATATAGCAGTAAATACAAAGGTAAATAATTATTACTAATCATACATTGTCAACTACCACGGTCTTTGGAAAATCAAACAGCCTCTAATTCTAAATATCATCCCAATTAGGGCCTCACCTAACACGGTTCGGACCAAACCGTGTGGCCTACCTTTATGTATATCCACGCCGTCCATCCGTTTTTCCAGATCATTTTAGGTAATAAGCCAAAATAAAAATAAAAATGAACCAGATCCAAATATCATGTGGGCCATTACATAGGAAAAAGTGGTGATTGAACGCCCTCCACTGATGAAAACTTCCAACGGCTCATCGTAATGTTTACTTTCCATCCACCTGTTGATAAGGTCACAAGGACCAGGACGAAGGAAAGATTATTAAAAAAAAAAAAAAAAACAAACATCAGCTAGATCCAAAACTTTTATGGCCCACGAGAAGTTTTTAAATGTAAATCACCACCGTTTCCGGTTGTATGGTACACCAAAGATTTGAATCTGCTTCATTTTCCGACTCATACACTAAAAAGAGCTGGCAAAACCGATTCACGGCGTGGATATATAATACATTTATCAAGTGGGCCCCACGATCAGGGCCGCACCTGATCCGCTCCCTTCAGACGGATAAAAAAAAGAGCAGAAGCGATAAGGGGTTGAAAACTGTAGGGAGGAGATGGATGACTGGACAAGACAAGCGCTCACGCAGAGGCCTCTCATTTGAGGATAAGATGAGGACAACAGACCCCATCCCAACAAAATCATCCACGAGAAAAATAAATATCTCAAAACCGCTTCCACTCGTCACACCTCCCGCGCAAGATAGCCTCCCCGGCGCACCATAAACTCCTTCTCTCTCCTCCCATGAATAAGAGCTAGAACTAGCATTCAACCAGAACAAAACCATATCTGATCCTCTCATTAGAGAATAATGGAGTCCAGAGCTCTATCCTGCGCCACCATCTCCTCCCTCGTCCGCCTCAGGAAGACGACAACAGAGAGTGCTTACGTCATCTCGGCGCGATCCAACCGCTCCGTCGGCGGGAACCTCATCTGGGGGCGGCAACTCCGGCCAGCGCTGCTGCTCGACAAATCGTCGCCGGCGAGGAATGCCACCGGGAGGCGGGACCTGCTACGTCCGGTCTGCGCCACAGCAGAAGGGAGCGATTCCGCCGGGTGAGGTCCGTTTCCACCATTCCGACTCCGTCGCCGGAGAATCTCAACTTCCGGCTAAGATTTGACATTTTATTGTCTTTTTCAGGGAAGGGAAGATTACTCCGTTGGGATTTGCGGAGAAGTATCCCGCTCTGATCACCGGTTTCTTCTTTTTCATGTGGTAAGGGAACATTCCACGAGTGCGCCGTGTGCGCAGTGCGCATGTGCTTTGTCTCTTTGAGTTCGTGAAATTACGAAATTGTCCTTTGCCGGTGCAGGTACTTTCTTAACGTGATCTTCAACATACTCAACAAGAAGATCTACAACTACTTCCCCTACCCTTAGTACGTGCAGTCGCTTTCTTTTTCTTTTTTTTTTTTTTAATATTCTAAAGGCTGGTTTCACTTAGGGCGTACGTTAACACAAGCATGCTGATTTTTACTGGCTGTGACTCTGGGGTGCGCAGTTTCGTCTCGGTGGTGCATTTGTTGGTGGGGGTGGTGTACTGTTTGGTGAGCTGGGCCGTGGGTCTACCTAAGCGCGCTGTAAGTCAGCTTTCTGCCTTTTGTCCCTGCCACATGGCAATTTTAGTTAGAGGTGTTATACGTGGCATTCAGAAATTGTATACGTGGCACGTATCGACTTAAGTTAAACCGACTAAATTGTGGAAACCACTGTAGCTAACTCGCATTCTCAAGATCAGATTGGTTAAGCTGTCCTGACCTCTGATTCGTGAACACTTGTTTGTGGAATAGGATAATTGGATTTTTTCAATTTTCGCCGTCCAGTAAACATCCAACGATCTGATAGTAAGATAGTCAAATAAGTGTAAATTTTGATTGATGAGACATCTAAAAATGGGAAACATAATTTGGACGGTTAGAATTGATTTAGTTGTATTCCGCATTTGCAATTTGTAAGTGCCTGTGTATCATCCATCACACTCTGACAGAGTAAAAGTTTTTCTAATTTATGGAAATTAGCCTAACGTTTATGTTGTGGTGGGAAACACGGGTGACAGTATACTCGGGTTTGATTTTTTACAACTGGGTTTGTAGTTTGACGATCCAGACCATTGGTCCATTTGATTCCACGGTTGGATGGAGCCATGTCTGAATACTCTTTGATAGGACAATCCTAACCTTTTAATTATTTGTATGCAAGTAGACGGTTAAAAGGAGAATGGTTTAATTTATTTTTATTTTTATTTTTAAAAAAGGCTGAAGATTGACGGCTTGGATCTTCCAACCTTGGAGGTATTCTGGGTCATGGTCCATTCATGGGCGGGCCGGCAGATTAATGGTCTGGATCACTTGAACAATGGGCTCCGCTGCTGCAAACTAAAAACCCAGATTATATTGGGATGTCATAAATCATAATTAGAGTGCGGCGCTCTTTTCTTTGTTTTTTCTCTGTTTGACCGGGCGTTGAAACTCTTAATTGCGTGTTTGGGCGGTGGGATTAGAAGGGATTCGGTGGGATGGGATTCAGCATGGATTGTCCCCTGGTAAGATTAATGCCATGCTTTGTTGGTAATACTGTAGTACATTGAATGGATATACTCACCATCATTTGAAATTACTTAGAATAACATACATGTGTTATATCTGAACCGTTCATTTGTTTTGTAACCTCATTTTATGGCATGAGCCTAAAAATGAGGTAGATCCAAAACTTATGTGGCCCTAAAGAAGTTTTCAACGGTAAGTATTCAATCCCCATTGCTTTCTATGGTGGGGTCCACTTGAGCTTTAGATTTACCTGATTTTTTGGCCCATGCTCTAAAATAATCTCGAAAAATGAGTGGACGGTGTGGATATAGCCTACACATCATGGTGAGACCTACACAACTTACTAACATTGAGTGAAATTGGCACGGACCAATACAATTCCATCTAATCTAATTCCAAGCTTTTCCATTCTTCCCAAACATGGAGTGAATTTGGCACAAAACCTACCAGATGAATCCCATCCCACCTAATCCCTACCACTCTCACTGCCCAAACACGCCCTAAGAGTCTACAACCCGAGCAAGAGTAATTTATTGCATTTGGACGTGAGAACTCCAACCAATTGATTCGGACCATCCATTTGGTGCAGATCACACTTCGTGGGCCAGCATGCAATAATCCCACCAAAAAGGCCGTCCAATTAGAGTCTTATAGAATGGACGATCCATATTGTTTATAACAAAATGGTCATCATCAATCCGAAGCATCCATTGAGTGTGCCACCTTGGTTTTTCCGTTATTCTCAATTGCTTGGATGACGTGATCGTAACCATCCAAACTATGGCTTTGAAAACGAATGGTTATAAAAAGATGTGTGTTCGGATGCGTAGGATCATACAATTGATTTAATTTGTGCACAGCTGCCCATGAAGGTGGCCTGTACGGCATGGACGGTCTAGATCAATTGATCTGAGTGTCTGCGATCAAGTGCAGCCCAAAATACTGTAACTAACACTTCTAGCACTGGGAGCATTCCTCATGTCTAAAAAGCGTATTTATTGGGAATTTTTGGGCCTGTTTGGTAGATGCCTCAAAATGATCTCTAATACATAAATGACGATTAACCAAAATGAAATGAATTTGCAATTAAAAAAAAAAAAAAAAAAAAGGGAGAAAAAACTTAGTTTTAGGTGTCTGCCAAATTGGCCCGATAGAGATTGAAGTCAATGATCACAATATCTCTAAGCCTATAAATGTGAAAGGAGAAGAGCATTTTCACCCTCTGGTGGCCAGGTCGAACGGTGTAAATCCCAACTAATAGTGGATTTTTTTTTATTTTTCAGTTATCATAAAGGATTTGAATCCAAGAAAATTGGATCATTTAGTTCATCCAAAATGTTCAGGCCCACCTAAACAGAAGCCTGATAAAAGTGACCTTTTTGTTTTTTGTTTTTTTTTTTTTTTAATTTGCTTTGTTTCCTCACCAACTTGAAATGAAATGGACTTCTATAACCCTTAGTGTTCACATGTTAAATTTCCTCCTTTTCCTCCAACAGGTTAGTCTGTTCAAAGTAAGGTTTTTTTTTAAGTGTACATAATGCAACGACGTAATACAAAACAGCACAGTATACCCAAGAATCAAATTTCAAGTTTTGAATGAGATTTAGTACATGATGACGACCAAGCAATCATGTCCATCAAATAGAACGAGCCTTCAATCATTAAAACGATGAACCTACCCTTTCAAATGACCATCACTTCCTCTCTATCCACATGCATTGTATGTACAGCTCAGGAGTTAAAATAATTTTAAAAAGAAAATTCATAACCGTCCTGCTTTTAACTTTCATGCTAATACCCTAGCTAAGATCCTGTGTGTTTCTTACCTACTCGCTTGGAAATTTTTGAAGTACAGCATCTCATCCTTGTATCTTTCTTTTTTCACTTTTCTTCCTTTTTAGCCTTCACTAAAACTCATCATCATCACGTCATCTAAGCCTTATCCCAATGAATTGGGGTTGGCTACTTGAATCCTTTTTCCGCCATTCCACTCTATCTAAGGCCATGACTATGAGCTAAAATTATCTGTTGCAGATAAAATTTTCAGTTTCAGCATCAAGACTTGAATATTAACTACGTAGGCTGTAGCAGCTGGTACGGTCTGTAATGTCTAGAAGGTAAGTGAAAGAACAGACTCAACAGACACAAAAGTGACATGTAAATAGTTTTAAAGAGACTTGTTAAGTTATACCCAATTTAGCAAGTTACAAGTGCACAGCAATTAGTTGGACAGCTGGTAAATGGTATTTTGTGACTAGCATAAGGGGAGACCTATAATGGATGATCAACAGTGGGATCTAGAAATGGTGGAAGATCAATGGCCTGATCTACTGACAATGGATGGCCAATAGTCAAATCTAGAAATGATGGTAGATCAATGGTCAGATATAGTGATGAGGGATATTCTGCTGTTAGATCTGAACTGATGGAAGATCAATAGTCAGATCTAGTGATAGTGGATGATCAACAGTCAAAAGTCTTTTTCTTTTTTTTTCTTGATGAATATCAACAAATGAATCTAGAAATGATGGAAGATCAAAGGTCAGATCAAGGGATGATCAATGGTCATATTGAGCGATGATGGAAGATCAATGGGCAAATCTAATGATAAGAGATGATACTCAGATAGGCATGTGGAAGATCAATGATCACATCTGGTTATAGTTGATGAGCAGTGGTCGTATTGTTCAATGATATAGATTAATGATCAGATACAGTTATGATGTCGATGAGCAATGGTTGTATCGAGCAATAATATAAAATGGATGATCAGATATAGTTATACTGAATGAATGATGGTTGAATCTACTGATAGTGGACCCCCCAACTGATTGCACATTTGTTTACTAGAGTACTAAATTGTTACAGGATAGCAGAGTGTATTCAGGAAACAACAAACAGACTATTCCAGTATCTAAATAGCCCTTTCTTCTTTTGCTTCTTCAAAATTTCAATTCAAATTTCCCCTAAAATGCTTAGGATCAGTACGCCCTTTCTAATTCCTCTCTCATCTTTTGCCCCTGCTGGTAGCCCACACACTCTCCCTACTGCTAGCCACAACCCCCGACTCACTCCAACCCTCTTTATGTGGTGCTGAAACTGTATGAGCTACTGTGATGATTTTGAAGGTTCTCGATCTACATACCGAAACCACTCTTAGATCGTCACAGCAAAGCTTTTGGTTTCCCCTTGGAATCTTTGTGCACTACCATCATGATTTGATGGCTCCTGTCTCCTTATTCAAACTGTTTCTTGTTGGAAACAGCAAAAGTTATGGCTTTCCTCTTCATCTTTGAATTCTTCTATGGGCCTGGTTTCTGGACTTTGATCTCAATTAGAACATTGAAGTGCTGGGTTTTGTAGTATGCATGTTAGATATATTGTTTATCTGCATACATGTCCTGCATCGAAATTGATTTGTGAAGAGTACCTAACACTTTATTCAGGGAACCTAATCTTTGGCTGTTGAAGTTCTTTTTCTTTTCTTTTCTCTAGTATGGGCTCAAACCTGAGACCTCAATGTTGAAATGCACTCTATCTACCATTGAGGCATGGCATAGAATCCTTTGGCAGTTGAAGTTGATTCGGATTGATGTCATTCAAGAATTGGAACAAGATTCGTGGACAATGGATTGTCTGCTTTCAGTAAAAAATCTCAATGATAAGGAATTTGATTTTGTTTCCTACTGTCTGCTTTCTACGAATGATAACATGGAAACAGTCACTGCCAAATGCATCTCCCTCAGATCATTCCATTGTTTCCCAACTTGGATGATGCAATTCATAGCTTTCAAAATGCTAAAGAGAACTCTGTGGTCCAAAGTCAGAGCCGATACAGGGCTGGGGCGGTAGGAACCAGGATTAGGTACTAGAAGATGGGTTTGGTAAAGAAAAAGGTAATGAGGTATTAGAGAGGCTTGAACATGGGGCTCTGAGTGATAGGGGTAGAAAATGGGGACTAATCATTGGGGAGCGAAAGTGAGTTTTAGAAGAGGAGTTGAAATGGGAGGAGAGGAGAAAGTAATCTCAACGGTTAGAAAGTGGTGAAGAATGGGGAAATGGTGTTGGAAAGGTGGAAAAGGAGATTAGAGAATGTGGAGAAACTGAGAAAAGAAAATGAAGGAATTTGCTTCTCTGCGGAAGGAGGCACTTCTATCCATATAAATATGACGAAACTAATACCCAGACCATTTATATAACATGTAAATATGACAAAACTAATACCCAGACCATTTATGTAACTATGGAACTGCCATTAAATATGGTAGTCATAGGCCAAGTTCTGTTTTGCATGTTTTATTTTATGATGCACTCATTGTAAGATAACAAGACCACCCTTTAAAAAATAATAATAATAAGAGGATAACAAGGCCCCTTTTTAATGGGATTCTTATTTCTTTTTAATGGTTCTCAGAACACTTGTGCCATCTTGTAATGTTTAAGTGACATGTGACTGTGGTTGTTTCTGTGTTTTAGCCCATAGACTCGAACCTGCTGAAGCTGCTGATCCCCGTCGCAGTATGCCATGCCTTAGGCCATGTTATGAGCAATGTCTCGTTTGCTGCGGTGGCTGTCTCCTTCACCCACACAATCAAAGGTATATCTTTTGACGTGGACAAAGTGTTGTCACACTGTACATTTTCTGCAATATCTCTGACTGTGTTTATTCATTTCAGCTTTGGAGCCTTTCTTCAATGCTGCTGCTTCTCAGTTCGTTCTTGGACAACAGATACCCCTGACACTATGGCTATCTCTGGCTCCTGTTGTTCTCGGTAAACCACACCTTTCTGGCAGTTTTTATGTTGCAACACCAGAATGTGTTTCTTTTGCTGATAATGGCATCATTTTTATTTTCACAATGAGCAATTTTGCAACTAAATCAACTTCTGGAAATAATAAGGATGTGTTGGAGGAATACATTTTTGGTCTGTCATAACTCACGAGGAATCTGCATGGCCACTCACCACCATACGCATGGCTATATGGTTGTTGCATCTGTACGATCCATTTGATAGTCATGGTACAAAAGCTGCAGTAATCAGATGATACTAGCAGCCAGATCAATGAACTCCCCTTCTGAATGCTGCCTGCAGATTTTTTTTTCAAGATATATTTTCAATGTCCGCTTGAAGGAAGGGCACCAAAAACTAGCTGGGTTCATCCAATTGACATGGTTTATCTACTGTGGGCCTACCAGATGCATGATCCATACACAGAGTCTATTGGCCAAAAGAATGGGGATGAGTCACGAGGAATCCATAGAGCTTTGCTGATACAAACCCAATCTTTTTGTATAAACCAACGTTTTAAAAACTGGACTGAACAATGGCTTGTTTTTGTGGGTGGTTCAGTCCAACCACCGATTCATCAAGTCCAACCACTCCGGGCTGTTTCGTCCCAGGACATCTACTTGCAGTAGTACTACTGCATAATAGAGAAAAGTAAAAGGAATGAGTAAACAGAATGCCTCTGGTTCAGTGGATGAGATGCCTGGTTCTTATGTGAGTGCTGTGGGTTCATAATCCGCTGGATGATTTTACAATTATCAAGAAAAAAACACTTGGACACTAATTGACCAGGGTTTTTGGGAATCCAGTCTGTTTTTGTGGCCGGTTCTGGTCCAACTGTTCCATCAAGTCTAGGTTTTAAAACACTGGTACTAAGTATTATGTGTATTGCAATTTTACTGCATTCAAAATGACTAAATTTTGCTTGGAGACTGTAGGTGTGTCAATGGCATCTCTAACTGAGCTTTCATTCAACTGGACGGGCTTCATTAGTGCCATGATTTCCAACATCTCCTTCACTTACAGGAGTATCTATTCAAAGAAAGCGATGGTCTGACAATATCTCTCTCTATTCTTTATATCTGGATTCTAAAATGTATCTATCTGTCAAATGAAGATTGACCCCTTGTTTGTTGCAGACTGACATGGACAGCACCAATATCTATGCCTACATTTCCATCATTGCACTCATTGTTTGCATTCCACCAGCAATTATTGTGAGTGGTTCTTCAATCTCATGCAGGAAATTAAAATATATTTGTTATGGGGGACGCCTCCATCTCTTGATCGGCTATTTGTAGCAGTTTTGCCTTTTGACTTTCAGGTCCCTGGATAAAATCTTTGTCGCTGATCAAAAATTTTAAATTAATTAAATGTCCAGTCTATGGACATGGATTTTGTTTGTAGGCCAAACCCATGACCTTGTTATGATCCTAACCATCCAATTATGGACTTTTTTGGCTGTTGCCCATATTTCCTGTTGACCCTCCAGGCTTGAACTGTTGTTCGGATGCTTTAAGAGCATCCTACTTGCTCGTTTCTACACTATATGGCTTACTATTCGATTACTGGTCCATCAATTGGATAGGCTGGGTCAAAGAGCTTATGCACCAATCAGGTGGCGACGTGGTATTCAAAAACAGTTACAGCCATTGTGCAAGGCTGTAATGGCTGTTCTGAAGAAAAAAAGAGAGAGTTCCATAATGGACCTGTTACAGCTGTAATGAGCCAATACAGGGCTGCAACAATACAGGCTTGATTCAGTTTTTCCCTCTAAAAATCGACTGTTACAGGACCGTAGCTGCCATTACAGAATGACCGTTGTGGCCCGTATTGTAACGGTCATAAGGCTGGCCATTATGGCCGCTGTTACCATTATTGAATACCTTGGGTGGTGAAGATGTTTGATACATTGAGTCTCACCATATAGTGATAGATTACATCATGCCCCCATTGATACGAACACTAGCACTGCTCCATCTCATCTCATCTCATTGACAAAGAGACACTGTGCCAACTTACTTCCAAAAAGAGCTTTGCGCCAAAGCAGACTACCATTTCTAGTTTGGTCCATCCATGATCTGCATGGTCTAATTGTTGGGATGCCTTGCACAAACCTTAGGATCTAGCCTCCCGAAACAAACCAGAATTATGGATAATAAAGCAATGAAATAAATCAAAGCATCAATCACACACCACATGAGATTTTTACGTGGAAAACCCTCAAAGAGGTAAAAACCACGGGACCTCGTCCAGATCAACAATCTACTATGAAGTAGAACGTTACAATCTTCTTCACTCACGCAGGAGTGGATAAACAATAAGAGAAATAGAGAAAACGAAGAGATCTAACCGATTATGAGGACATAGAAGCCCTGAGATATAGACTGCACCGTAGATCACCTCCACGAGCAAAACCTCCCTTCTATAAGCTTCCTCTCTCTCTTTCTCCCTCTCTCTCACCTTTGATAGCCCTCTTGTATTTTTCTCATCAACACAACATACGTAGAAAAATCCTAGGGACCCTTTTTTATAGTTTTAGGAAACTCCTTTCCACATCCTAGTTGAGAAAGGACTTGCGCATCCTAGTTGCGAAAGGACTTTGCATCCTGGGCTTGAAAGGACTTGCGTCTTAGTTGCGAAAAGGACTTTGCAAGCATCCTGCACTAATGATGTTGAATCTCATGAACAAGGCACGATCCAAAAAGATGCACTGACTGGGTGATCCTGATTTATCTGATCTGTAGATGAGTTGTAGTCCACAAAATTAAATTGACCATTGATCGACCTCTAAGATTTTCTGATTGGTGTGGCTTTGTACCATCGGCAGTCCTTGGTAGACTCCATGACAGGCCCTGTAGCTCTTCATTTCAGCAAGCAAACCTGCATGACTAAAATCTCAGAGACTACAAAACCCTTCTTCCTTTTTAATTATCACATCCCCACATCATAAATATCCATTTTCTTGTCTGATGTTCAGTTGGAGGGGCCTCGATTGATTCAGCATGGTTTCAATGATGCAATTGCTAAAGTGGGTTTCACAAAGTTCCTCTTGGATCTCTTTTGGGTGGGCATGTTTTATCACCTTTACAACCAGGTATTCGTTTCGCTCCTTTTCTGGACGTTGTAATCTCACAAATTATCATGTATTACTTACCTGCTTGTGATGATGATGTGGATGATAGCAACTCACTTTTATTGTTGATGATCTCTCTTTCAGTTGGCAACTAACACCTTGGAGAGAGTAGCTCCACTTACTCATGCAGTTGGGAATGTGCTGAAGCGTGTGTTTGTGATTGGGTTCTCGATCATTGTATTCGGTATGTACTAGCTTGGCTTTTTTCTCTTCTCAGATGATTTCAATCTGCGTGGACCATGGTTTTCTAATCCTCTATCATGTGCAGGTAACAAGATCTCAATGCAGACAGGCATCGGAACATCCATTGCGATTGCCGGTGTAGCAATTTACTCGTACATCAAGGCCAAGATAGAAGAGGAGAAACGAGTGAGTGCTCACTAGCCATATCAATAGGGAACAGTCTATTGGGTATCGTACAGAGTGAACGGTCTCTGTATATCTCACAAAGGGATGTGTAGGGCCCACCCAAGCTGGGTATTTCGAGCAGGCAGTGGGCCCAACACTGCATGCCTTTGATCATAGTCCGGCAGTGGTGGTGCATACACCAATTATTTAGTGTATGCACTATGCACCAAATCCCTTTTATATCACTTAAAACACAGTTTGGACAGATATTCTAGCCAGCTAACATGCGCATTTGAATTGCAAATTTGCAGCAAATGAAATCTGCATAAGATGAAAAGGCGTTCTTTGGACGGGTGGGATGATCGTTGTGTAGATTTAGATGTTTGTGGACATGAGGCTCCCAGCCATTTGAAGTTCACTTAAATTGTATTTTTGCTCTTCTTTCATTTGGAGTAAAACTATCACTGATCTGCAGTCTTCCCATATCCACTGAAAATAATGGTTCTCTTAAACACTGCTTACATGAGGAAGCTACCGAGAGAGACTGGTATTGTAGCATAAAAAACACTGCATGTATCATAACCAATGGAAGTGCAATCTGCAACCACAGCGTCTTCTATCATTGTTTTTGCACTCTAGCACCAGCAAACTAGAAATGCTTAACCATCTTTTCTATGTGGCATGCTCGAGGTATTTCAGTACCACCCTAAGTTTATGGTTGTACTGGGCAGATGTGGGGGCCACATGATATATAAAGGCCATCCAATCCGTCCATCAGATGCGTCACCCGATCTGGTGAATTTAGAAACAGCTGGATTTTCAACCTGCCCTTTCATCCAGATCTGGTGAAGGGACTGAATGTGTGGGCTTCATATATACAACATTGTTGGCTTTTACGATCACAATAGTTTAAAGAGCCTAGCTTGACGCTTTCTATCGGTAAAAAAGGGCGCCACAGCGTGGAAAGAGCTATCTGAGCAACCGGATTGTACTGAAGTGAAAAGGGCTAGCTAGATAAAGAGTGTAGCTGCCCAGTGAAAAGGGCTAGCCAGATAACTGGAGTGCAGCTGCCATGACTTGTTAGTGCTGCCACAGAGTGGGCAGCCATGGACGTTGGCTGCGGAGAATGGTGGAATGTTACGACCCTAATGGTTTAAAGAGTCTAGCCTGACGGGTTCCATCAGTCCTGTGGCTTTTGGCGTATTGCTTAGGTTCTTAACATTGGTCCTCTTCACAAATCAAGGATGGATGTTCCCTCTAAACTTGCTTCCTGTAATGTGGCCCACTTGATTGGCGGATCAGCTTGATTTGAGGGTCTAGGGCTCTAATGTGATATGCTTCTGATGTAGGGGTTGAATGTTATGGATGGATCATGTGGGCCCCACATCTCTGTTACAAGGGTAGTTTATGGCGGTGTGAGTACCACTGGAGCACCCCCTTTCCTATATTGGCCTATAAGAGTTATGAGGTGTCCTAGTGGGGCCCTCTTTTTTGGATTTTAGACCATCGGTATGATTGGTCCTGATGTGCATGATTTGAATCTCAACAGGTTTCCAAAATGGATGGTTTTACTCATCCCATCTTCAGCTGTTGTTTTGGACTGTTGACGTGTGTGTTTCCCTCATCTGAAACCAGATTCAGTATTAAGTTTCCCTAAATTGAAAGTAGAATAGTTTACCCACAGTTCAGATTTCCCTTTAGACACCCAGACAGATTTGCAATAACAGATTGTAATAATTCCATTAGATCTGTTTTAGCAGAAACGTTCACTCACAGTGGAAAACCGAGAATAAGAGAGACGAAATAGAAAAGAATAGAAGGGACTCAATGTGGAGTAAGGCATTCGATAATGGTAATGGTGGCCATAGCGGCCACCATCATTACTATTATAATACAGGCCATAACGGCTGCTAATATGATTTTTTTTTTTTCGCTTTTTGAAAATTAAAATTGTATTTGACTGTAATGGTACAGGGCCGTAACAGCTAACAGCTACAGCTGTTACAGGCCATTTTTTGCCTGTACATCTAGCAATGGCCACCACTACTTTTACATAGCTGCAAGGATACTTTGACATGGAATCATTCGAAACAATTAAAACATGCAATATGAAAGGACACGAGGACACGAGGTTTTTTAAGCAATTACAAGCCCTGTCCTCTCTCTTACCAGCATTGCATGTGCCAGTTTTATTTTTGTATTTTCATGTAGGAAGATACTTGTATATAATATATATTTTACTTAACCCTAGCTAATGAGAGATTATGGTTTTTCCCAAATCAATCTACGATACAACAACAAGGAAGCTAGTGCTGCGGTAAATGGACCAGTTTTAAGTGAAACAAACCATCCTTATTTCAAGTAGGGATGTCAACAGGTACCTTGACCTGCAGTCTCTGATTTTAACAGGTCAAGGTACAATTTTTCTGAACCACTTAGAAATTGGGTCTTGGGTGTCGTTCTCAATCCATCCAATAATCCAGCCTGCCGTCCATCCATCCATTGATTCATCTAACTCATCCAGTTACCATCTCCAGTGACCCCTTCACAGTCTTTGAGGATATTACAATCACACACAGGTTAATACATTCTTATCAATTTCTACTAACAGGTGTTAAAAATGCTTAAATCTATTTTGGTTGTTTAATGATGAATTAGAGAACTATTAGATGAATCTGAACACACCTTTCAGTCTGATTCATTTCTCAGATGGGACACCATGTGAAATTAGACCTAAAATTAACCTCTAAATTTATATGGTATGGCTCAACTAAGTCTTCCAATACTGTGATTTTTGGATAAACAACATAATAGTAATTACATGAAACCAACAGTAGGCATTCCTTCTCAACTGTTTCCTGTAGTGTTGCCTATCCAATTTTTAGACGATCATGATTTTTGGGTTTAACAATTAGAATGGGATTAACAATGAGTGGTTTACTTGATGAACGGCATGGATCTCATGAAAGTTACACACTAGTAGCTAAAGTAACCATAGTACGTAGCTAGCCACACCATTGGGAAATTTTGACCATAGTGAGAGAGGGCCGGACACGGATTGCGTCCGTGTAAGTATTTTATCCATGCTGTTCATCGCCTTTCTCAGATCATTTAAGGTATGATCATAAAAACGAAGCTGGTCCACAGCTTCAGTGGACCACACCAAAGGAAGCTATAGTAATAATGACACCCACTGTTGAAACTTTTCTAAGGGCCACAGTAATGTTTTTTTACCATCCAACCTATTCATAAGGTCACGTAGACGTGGATGAAGTGAAAAAGCTTGATCCGAAACTTCTCCAGCTCCCAAGAAGTTTTTAATGGTGCACGTTCAATCCCCACTTTGTGGTCCACTTAAGCCCTGTACCTGCCTCCTTTTTTGGCTCATACTTTCAAATGATATGAGAAAAATGATGAACTGCGTGGATAAAACATTTATATCACAAAGTTGATTGCTTTTCTTTTTCAGGACATAAAAACTGTTGAATGCATTTATGATTAAAATGTTAACTGCACAAAGTTGATTGCGAATATTTTTTTAATTCCTAAAATATTCCTAACTTTACTTAAAATGTCTTTCTGTCTCTCTTACACACTCTTATGTTTATCTTTCATTGGAAACCTACATATCCTAAAAATAGGAAGAGGGATGGGTCAGAAACAAGCTGGAGCAATATCTTTTCCTGACATACAACTTGAATATCCGTCGAATATCCAACTTTTTTGGACAATATCCAGCATATGGCTATAAAATCAGATATTCAAAAAATATTTAATTAAAATAAATTTTTAAAAAATAATTAAAGACCTAATATAGACATAGTATCACGGATACTTACATGGCCAAGATGGATCAAAAAAGCCCGGTCGACGACAGAAGTAATGCAGACCATTGGATCTTAAATCAGGCGTATCTCGCAATTCGGAATGAATTATCAGAAATAAAATATATGATTTTGGAGTAGAACGAGCTACTTTAGCCAACCAATCCCACTACGCTAGGTTATGCAAGCTCGATTTGTGAAATACTGCCAAATCGACAGTCGTTTCCTATTTTAATTCCATTTTTACTGCCAGAGAAGTTACATGGATTCGGAATACTTATCCTCTTGAGGAAGATGGTGCTCAACCTCTCGTAATTGAGTTCCAATTTCATGGTAGGGGGACCATGATGGACCGCAGCAATGGGAACCAGGCAAAAACTGTTTTATAAGATGTCCATTTCATGATTTGGAATTGAAACGAGTAAGTTGCTGTTGATAAATTTAATTAATTACTACATATATTAGTGTTTAATGATTTAATTGAAAATATCATTAGTTAGGTAAATTACAAAAATGGTTCAGATACCGATAAGCGGATGTAGGCTGTAACCTACGCACATGATTTCAACTGGGGGCCATGGCTGATGTGTAGTGCAAGATCCAGATCACTTATCTAGTGGGCCCTACCATTAATCTGCTGCTGCTCCGAAAATCAGGACCATTGGACAGGCCTAAGTACTCTTTTATCTCTACTGAGGAAGGAATGACCAGCTTGAGCCCTGTTCTGATCAAGTTGCTGGGATTACCTGATCGTTCCAATCTGGGCCATTGAAATGGATGTAAGTCACTGACCATATGCTGATAGGAAATCTTGATATCAGGATTCTTCGTTAACACACACTACACTAGGTTTAGTTCCAGTGTTTGGTTGTAAGTCCAGTTGAATGTCCGAACAAAGCCCCAAACAGACCTGGGAGGTTCAACCCTAGTTTTGCTGGGGCCTGCGGGTTGTGTTTGGGTTATAACTCTAAGACCCAGACACCCAAAGCATCACTAGCCATGAGCACGGCCCACCCTCTCGGCCATCAAGCCCTTCTGTTAGAGAGAGTACCAACTACAGAAACCTGTTTTAAGATAAATATAGTATGGTTACAAGGTTAACCTTACATAAAGAGGGAAAGTACACCGGTCGTAGAGAGAGAGAGAGAGAGAGAGAGAGAGATCTACAATTGGAAGTAGGGTTCTAGCCACTTTTGCAACTTGCCCAAAAGATAAAAATATGGCCAGTTGTAAATGTGCCAATGCATCCAGCAAGATTATCCTCATTTGCATTGGCTGATCTACCACTAAAATTTTGTTTTTCATCCACAGGTATATTTGATAAACAGAAATGAACCTGTAAGTAAGCTTATTACATTTATAGAGCTCACCACATTACAAAATCCATGAACCCGAATAAAATCCTAGCAGACGCAATTGCAGCCATCGAAAAATATCACAGGTGCAATCACGGCCATCCTCATCGGGGCAATAGCCTCTTGATGCCAGCCTTCTGCTCAGCAGTTAGCCTTGTGGGGAACTTGATGTCGAACTTGATCCTGAGGTTCCCCCTCTTAGAAGGGTCTTTGGGTATTGGCATTCCTTCCCTTGGAAGGACCTCCTCATAAGTCGGATGGATTATGTTGTTGATGGGGATCGTTAGGCTCCGTCCATCAAGGGTCGTCAGATGGACCTGGTAGCCAGTCAAAGCATCAACCAGTGGTATTTTCTGTGTAACAATCAGATCGTTCCCATCCCTTGTGAATACACTGTGTGGTTTCTCATCAATGATGAAGACAAGATCAGCAGGGACGACGTTGAGCTGCTCGTTCCCTTTCTCTGGGAAGGTGATCTTGGTCCCCTTCTTCCAACCGGGCTTGACTTCAATAGTTAGTATCTCCTCCACTGGCATCTTCTTTCTGAAGAAACAAACAAACAAACATGTCAGCACATGATGGTACTGGGTAGAGTGATTGGAAGATGGAACAAGACTACAGGGTAGAATGGAAACTAAACTGAAATGAAACCATTTCCTGCTAAGATTACTTCTTCTTCTTCTTTTTTGAATTATTTTTTTGAACTTTTTCCCTGCTAAGATTACTGCCATTGCATTCATGAAAAAATATGCACTCCACGACATGAAAACATCCCAACACCGCATGGCAAATGGGGTCTGGTTGTCAATGTCCTCCAGATGGGCTTGGGCTGGAAAATGGGTTGCCAAACCAATTTGAAGTCAGGTAGGCTTTGGGTTCAGAAATTTCAGGTTGGACTGGGCCATGTGTAGAGGAGTTCACGTTGGGATCAGGTTGGGCACCTCAGTTTGGAATTCAGATCAGGTCAGGTTGCAGATAGCATCCTCTTGAGGTTGGGTTAGGCGAGTCAACCCACCAAATCCATCCGAGTTGCACCCCTAGTGGCAAACATCTAACTTGGAGACTGACTCCTAAGTTCACTGTCAAACACCCATCTCCAGACACACTGCTAACATTCTTCCACCCATACAAATTGCTAACATCCTTCCATGATGCTACACAAGCATATATGGTTTTGGTACAGCTAAAGGCAACTATGATCAATTTTCCAAAAAGAAAATACAACCATCAGATAGCTGTGCATGCCTTTGCCTCTCCCCAGAAAAGAGAATTAGGGATTCCCATTCTGCTTTGTTTCACTCAAAACCCCACAACACCCATCACAAAGAAAATAAAAATAAAAATGGGACCCATCACATCAGCTATCATCTTGGTCTATTCTGACATGCTAAGATATTCTTGTTCTAACTTCCAAGTTCCAACCAGAGTCATCCAATCTCCAATTACTCTGTTATTATTATTGGATCACTAACAAGACTTCTATAAAAGAATGTAGTTCCTAATGGCATATATACTTGCAGCTTTAATTGTTGATTGTAAAATTCATGCCATCTCTCCACATGAAACCATAACAATCAAGAGTTCTAGTGCATTAGAAGGGTCCTTCACTCATGCCTCAATGGTAGACTCACAAGAGTTTCAACACGAGGTCATAGATTCAAGTACCCATTGTGGTGAAATCCCTATGTAGTGTGAGTGTGTGTGTAAAAGAAGAAGAAGAAGGATGCCCAATGACCCAAGGGATTGTACCAAGAAAGTCAAATTTTGATCTACAAAGACGGTAGTTTCTACATTTCCAATAAAAGCTTATCTAAAAATAGATCTTTTGAAAAGAAAAAGAAAATGAAGCACTTTTCCATGAAGGGACGTTTCACTATATTTAGATATAAGAAAAAAGTAGTAGTGGATTCCATATGGCAATCATTACATTTTTCCGAAGTCAATTTCTCACATTGTTTATAACATGAGTGCAGCTGAAATGAGGATGTTGAGATGGATGAGTGGCAAGACAAAGATGGAATAAGAAATGAATGCATTCAAGGGATCATAGAGTAGCACCAATAGGTAATGAGATAAGGGAAAGTCGACTTAAGACTGTTTCGGCATGTGCAATAGAGACCAAGAAGGGAAAGTAGACTTAGATGGTTCCGGCATGTGCAATAGAGACCAAGAACTGCACCAGTTAAAATGAGTGTGTTGGTACAAGTTGAAGGCTCTAAAAGGGCAAGGGAAAGACCCCAAAAGGACGTGGATGAAGGTAATAAGAATAGACTTGATGACCTATGATCTAATTGAAGGTATGGTCCTTGCCAGAGTGGTATGGCAGAACAAGATTCATTTAGCCAACCCCAATTAATTGGTATAAGGCTTAGATGACTCGTGACAATGATTATGATGATGATGATGATGACGAGAATACGAAGCAAGCATTACCTCCCAAAAATGAGATCTCCACTCAATACCCAACCAAGGCCCCTAAATATGGAACACATGTGTAATAGTACTCAGGGAAATCATAACTGGGTAATTATTCTTTCTTTCCTCTTCCCATCATCCAAGCAAGCCTAAAGCCTTTGGTAGAAAGTTCTAGCCTTCTAGAATTTTTAACTTCAACACCTAACATTCTCCCTCGAACAAAAACCCAACAAACTTTCATCTTTGAATCAACTAGTGACCATGGCATGCACAAAGTAGGAGGCATGACTAAAACTTATGACAATATCAGATATACATGATAGAAAAATTAATGATTTGCAAAGTGAAGTGCCAGTTGAAAACTGAGTATGTCCATCAGCAGGAAGAATAGAGCATAACATGTTACTGAAAGTAATCCAAATATCAAGAACAAGAAGAACTAAGAAAAGAAAATAATTTTAAAAAAGGAAATAATAAAATAATAAAACAATGATGTGCATGCAACTTCTATACGCGTTCCACCAACAACTCTTAAAGGGGCGGCTTAGATCCATGCATTTATCAATCCTGGATTAGCCACCAGTATTGACAACTCCATCAATTCATTACACTAACAGTCATGATTCAATTTGATACTGCATCCAAACAGACTCAAAGCAAGATGATCAAGTAATTCAAAGATTGTATCTCAGTGAACATAAATCAAATGTACGAGATAAACCCAAATCACAAAAAAAAAATCATATGAGTTATAAAATCATCACTGTTCATCACTTCCTATGACAAAACAAGCAAAACCCATATCCCAAAAAACATAAAAACCTACTTCAAATTAGAGAAATTTTCCCAATAAGAAAAGAGAGAAACTCACCCGCTTGCATCAACAATCTCCCTTGAAATCTTCATCTTCTTAGTAGTCCCCTTGTACAGCTCTTCGAGGCTACAGGGCAACAAATTCTCGATTGGTGCCGCCTTCCGAGGCTGATTCACTGATGCCTCCCCAAACGACCCAAAGAAATCATGGTCCCCAAACATCCCACTCTGAAACCTCGAACCCCCTCTCATACCACCGCCCGGACCTCCCATTCCACCCATCCCTCCGCCAAATGGGCTAGAGAATCCAAAAAACTCAGCGAAAATATCATCAGCGTTTCTTGGATTGAATCTGAACACATTCGGCCCGTCTCCCGTCTGGAAATAGGTCGGCCCCCCGGCACCACTGGCGCCAGTCGGTGGAACTTGCCCTTTAAGTCCCTCTTCACCATATTGGTCGTAGACAGCTCGCTTTTGGGGATCACTCAATACCTGAAATTTTCCAAAAAAAACAGTTAAAAAAATGTACAGACACTGAATTTTGCCGATAACCAATGTGGTTGACCACAAGGAATGGATAATTGAAAGATAAGACTATTTATTAGATGTAAAAACAACAACAACAACAACAACAACGATACCTCATAGGCTTCCGAGATCTCCTTGAACTTGGCTTCAGCTGCCTTCTTGTTATTAGGATTTTTGTCGGGGTGCCATTTCATAGCAAGCTTGCGGTAAGCTTTCTTGAGATCATCATCTTTAGCGTTCTTGTCAACTTGGAGGACTTTGTAGTAGTCTACTCCCATCTCCTTCTCTGCTTTTCCTTTATTGTGGTTGTTTTTCTTCTACCGGCACTAGTGCTCGTTGTTGTTTTGGTCGCTGTGGTTGTGTATTCTGGTTCGACTGCTGTGGTTGTTGTTTTTGATAGTGAGAGCTTCTTCTTGTAATAGAGGTGATCTTCTGTTGTTGTTTGTTGTTGAAGAATAGAATGATTTGGGGAAATATAGAGAGAGAAGGAGACGGATGTGTCTGGAAGGAAGGTGAGGGAAGAGTGCAGAAGGTTCGAGATTTTGCCGTCGGCATACGGGCTCCAGATGTATTTGCAATTGGTTGTACGTTCGGGCTTTCGTTTTGTACAAGGGAGGCAAGGGGCTGTGATCCGAACCGTTGGTATGATGAGAATTTCCGTCGATGGCCTATTCATAAAAAATCCACTGATATATCGAAAGTAATTGGTCTTATTTTCGAGTTGGATATAAACCGTTGATATTTCGCTTTGAGCCGTTCTTTTGTTTGCCACCAATAAGCGTCTTTGGATTTTGTTGACTGGTACATTTTTACTCTGTGAATCATTCATAGTGGCTCAATGGAATCAACCGTTTGATCTTGGAAAATTCGGCTTAACAACAGTTCACTCCCTTCGGCCGAGCATTCCACAATTCCGCTCTAGTATTTACAGGACGCGACGCGGATTCGGTACGACGCGGATTGCGTCCTACCCCGCCCGGACAGTAATCCGTCCGGGCAGGGCTTTGTGGGGCCCACCGTGATGTTTATGTTTTATCCATACCGTTAATCGTTTTTAGCATATAATTTTAATTTACAAACGAAAAATATAGGCAGTAAAAATTCTTACGTGGACCACAAATTTGGGATTGAACATCCACCGTTAAAAACTTCTTAAGAGCTGGAGAAGTTTCGGATCAAGCTGATATTTGTTTTTTCACTTCATCCACGTCTACGTGACATTATGAATAGGTTTTATGGTAAAAAATCATCATGGTATCTCTTAGAAAGGTTTCAACGGTTAGTGTCATTACCACTGTAGCTTCCTTTCGTGTGGTACATTGGAGCTTTAAACCTACTAAATTTTTTGGCTCACACCTTAAAATGATACGCTAAAAATTATTAACGGCGTAGATAAAACATAAACATCACAGTGGGCACCATAGAGCCCTGCCCGGACGGATTACCGTCCGGGTAGGACGCAATCCGCGTCCGGTTGGACGCGGATTCCCTGCGAAAGCCTTCTGCTGAGGAACTTAGGTGGGCCACTACGTTCCGTTTTGGGAGTTCATTTGTTTGTGAGAAATCCTCCCCTACGTTCCGTTTTGGGAGTTCATTTTAGGATATTTTATAAAAATGAACCGTATCCGAAGCCCAAGTGAACCATACCAAAGGAAAATGTGATTAGGGAAATTCTAAATGTTAAAACCTTTCTGGGCTCAACAGTGATGTTTAGATGCCATCTATACCGTTAATAACGTCATTCCTATTAGGATGAATTGTAAACAAAAATATTAGCATAAATCAAAACTTCTAAGGCCCCACAAGTATTTCAACTGTGAATGTTTAATTATCACTTTTTTCGGCTCACTTGAGCTTTGGATACGGTTCATTTTTTACAACATGTCCTAAAATGAACTCACAAGAGGGGTGGACGGGAAGGATTTTTTACAAACATCACGGTGCACCCCACCTGGGTTCCCACGCGGAATTCCTACATGTCGCAGGAAGCTCCTGCGCTGAACCATGAACCCCGGAAATTGAACGGAATCTAACGATAGCGTGCCATTAGACGGGATTAGGTAGGATGGAATTGT
Source organism: Magnolia changhungtana (assembly GCA_030180095.1). NCBI lineage: Eukaryota > Viridiplantae > Streptophyta > Magnoliopsida > Magnoliales > Magnoliaceae > Magnolia > Magnolia changhungtana. Next base: position 7,473,783 of record JASAUF010000272.1, on the reverse strand, counting down.
ATTTGGTACCGTGCCAATTCTACTCAATGGGAATAATGAAAAACCTTGGAATTAGATTAGATGGAATTTTAGAATTAGATAAGATGGAATTGCATTTGATGGTGTGCCAATTCCAGTCAAAGTTAGCAAGTTGTCTAGGTCCTCTCATGATGTGTGGGCTATATCCACAATGTCTATCCATTTCTTGAGATCATTTAAGAGCATGAGCCAAAAAATAAGATAGATCTAAACCTCAAGTAGACCCTACCACATAAAGCAGCGGAGATTAAATACTTACCATTGAAAACTTCTTTAGGGCCACATAAGTTTTGGATCTGCTTCATTTTTAGGCCCATGCCATAAAATGAGGCTACAAAACAAATGAGTGGTTTAGATATTACACATATGTGTTATTCTTAATAGTTTCAAATGATTATGGGTATATCTATTCAATGTATATCAAACTAAAGAGTGACTTCCAATGTGTTACAAACATAGCATGGAATTAGGCTTATCCCACAGTAATAGAGGACAATCCCTGTAATATGTAATAATTACATTTTTTGAATCTCATCGCACCTAATCCTTCCTAATACCATGCGCCAAACACCCCTTATGACACAAGTAGGGAGTGTACATCTAGTCGAGATGGGCTCGGCTTAACTCAGCTCGGCCACTAGCTAACCTCAGCTCGAATTTGGCTCGACTCGGTCCTTGAACCTAACTGGCCAACTCAGCTCTGTTCGGTGAGCAACTCGAGCCAGTTCATGCTAAGATCGAGCTGAGTTTCCCTATGCGGCATTTCCACAAACACCTAGACTGCACCTTCGAATCCCACTGTTTCTAAAACAGTAGGAAAAGTTTTTCAGGTATTTTATCAAATACCTTCCAAGCAACATAAAAATCCAGGAAAAAAAAAAAGATTTTTGTTTCATATACATATCTTTCTTGCCACCAGCCACACTTTATTGAGTCATTTCATCAAACACTTGGTAAGCAACATCAATATCAAAGTAACCGAGTCACCGAACTAGTTTGATCTGATTTAGATTCGAGTCGGATTCGATCCAAGTTGAGTAGAGCCAGGGCCAGCTCAAAAATCAGCTCCACTCGGCTCGAACTAAGCTTTGAACCGAGTCAAATCGAGCTTTTTCGAGTCGAGTCCAGCAAGCTAACCAAGCTAGCTCGGTTCATGTACACCCCTAGACACAAGTAGGCCATATTAAAGGAAAAGGTGGTTAGAGGAATTTCTACCGTTGAAACTTTCTTAGGTCGAACAGTAATGTTTACATGCCATACATAACCTTAATAAGGTCAATCCTACTAGGATGAACTGAAAACATAAATATTATTGTGATTTAAAACATTTGCCACTGTATAAAGACGTTCAATTCTTACATTTTTTGTCCATTTGAGTATTGAATTTGGCTTATTTTTAACTCACATGATTAATAAACGGGATGAATTTCTTACAAACATCACAGAGCCCACTTGGGTTCGCAGTGCAGGAACTTCAGGCAAAGACTTTAGTAGAAATCCAAGTCCACTACTACCTTGCTATAGACACACGGTCCGACATAGGGCCCACTTGATATATGTGTGTATCCACGTACATTCATTTTGAAAGATTATTTTTAGGCATAATGTCTCAAAAATAAAAGACAAGTGGTCCACACCACAAAAGCAGTGGGAATGGAGCACCTACAGTTGAAAACCTCACAGGGCCACAGAAGTTGTTGGTCAAGCTGATATTTATGTTTTCCTTCATCCAGGTCCATCTGACCTTATGAACAGATTAAATAACAAATAAACATGACAGCGACCCCTACGGGCATTAATCTTGCTACTACTAGCCGGTGGTGTGGTCCACTCAAGACTTCAATCTTTCTCCTTTTAGAGTCTCTATCTAGATCCTAGTCAGGTAGTATGCAGAACATAAGATTCAAATTTTAACTTATCTACACCAAGTAAAAAGAAATTTCAAACCATGGAAGTTTTGAATGAGGTTAGTATTTGCATTTTCATTTTTATTAGGCAAAGAATTTTTTTCATGGCCGAATGTAAGCATGAATTTATAAAAAGTGACCTGTGGAAAAATTCCTCTTAAATTTCAAATTTTCGGAAGGATTTCTTCACTAACCAAAATAACAAAACGTGTAGCAATGATTTTTTTAGAGAAATGATCGAAGTTGCGTTGCATATTATTTTTATTTAAAAATTAATAAAGTTGGAAGTTAAGGTATGGAATGCATGTGTCAATTATAATAATCACATGGACAAATCTCTTCCTGTGTTGAACATGCATTTTGATCTTTTTAAGTATTATATATTATTCCTCTGGCTACAATGGTGGATCACAACTATCGAACATGCAGGTTGGATATTAAAAGAACATCTATTACATCAACCTCACATTTCTCCACTTTACCACTTTCTAAAACAAATTGCAAGTGCTTCCATGACATTTCGGTTCGCGCAGCATCATTTGGTAAAATCCTAAATCGTGCAGAATTTTTTAGTAAAAATCGCATTTATAAATTACTTAAAATTGCACACTTGGTGTACAAATAATTCAAATTAATTTACTCAATTTGTCTTAATTTATATGTATCATGAATCAAAATTATGGTGAAATGTATGTTTTTGGGATGGTTAAAAAAGTAACATCTTAAGTGTCTTTTATCATTAAAAAAGAGCATGCCAATAAGATATTTGGGCCATTCTGCCAGAAGGTTAGGGCCTGTTTGGCCAGGTGAATCCCCTGGGATTAGGAGGGATGGGATGGATTTAAAGGTAATGATGGGGGTGTCAGTGGATTGGTTTAAGATCCATGGGATTGCTATATCCCGGGACAAGTTCACTAGGTCTGTTTGGCACGCCCAGCATATCCCGGGATTTTACTTTCCAATCCGTTCAACCAAGGGATGGGATCAATTTTAAGGTAATGATGGTGATGTCAGTGGATTGTTTTAAGATCCATGGGATTGCTTATATCCCAGGACAAGTTCACCGGGTCTGTTTGGCACATCATGCATATCTCAGGATATCGCGATCTCATCCGTCCTAATGCCGTGGGATTGGTCCGGCCAAACAGGCCCTTAATGCATATTTCATGTACAATGTCCAAGGGACTATTTACCAAGTATCATAGGTAACTGGAGTATCAGAGAACCATGCGCATCCACATGCAAGCTCCTGTCAATGGGCAAAGACCTGAAAGATCCAGGCTTTCCATTTCATGGGACAGATCGGATCTTCTGGAATAAAATCAGGCTGTTTTCTTTTTGTTGGTGACCAAGAAATCAGGTTGCTTCATCCCATGTGGACCACATCGAGAAATTAGACAGGTTAAAAAATATTTTTTTTCCTGACCATGCATTCGTTTTAAAACAATATTTTTCTCAAAACGTTGATCATTTTATAATGTATTGGCGCATACATTTACGTGTAGATAGTGGGGAGCAACTCACATATGTGGGCTACAGTAACATGCTCTAGAGCATGCTAAAAATTCGGGAGATTGGATTACAAGCAACTCCAACATCATGCATGACTTTTATATGGAGGCTGTAGTGAAAATGGCAAAGGTATTATTTTACTCGAAAAATATTTAATTTTTATTGTAAAATACATCTAACAAATACACACAATGCTATTTCTATTATCTAATTGCAAGCAATTTGTATACAGATCATATCTATTGAATATGTTTCTTTTCAAAACAGAAAATTTTATATGATTGACAGCATTATGATAAGTCTAAGGTCAAAATATTTGAACTCCTCCCCTTTATTAGTGATATGTGGAGTGGATGACTGTTGGCTGAATTGTTAATTTTCCGTGCATAGGTGTGGCCCACCTGCTAACCAAATCAACCTAGCTTTATATGGAGATGATTCATCTCTCTACAGTAGATGTGATAGATTGACGTATCAATTAGGATCGTCCATCTAAGTGTTGTCTACCAGCACTACAACAAATTAGACTTTTTGCAACAATTTTTTTTAGTGACGAGTCGAATTTCATTGGGAAATGCAATTTTTTACAACGACATTTCAAGTCGTTGCAAAATATAGATTATTTACAATGACATTTTAAATCGTCGCTAATAGTTAACTTTTTTTGCGACGAGCTTCAATAATCGTCGCAAAACTTGTGACAAAAAGTTTTCGTATGAATTTTTTACAACGATCTTAATCAGTCGTCGCTAATAGCCACTTTTTGTGACAAATTAGGTGTCGTAAAAAAATATATATATTATGACGACACAAAAGTTGTCACAAATAGTAGCTTTTGCAACGACTAATTCAACTCATTGTGAAAATTACTGAATTATACTTGTGGCGACGAATGTAGTTTCATTGCGAAATGTTAAAGTATTTACAACAACATTGTAAATCATCGCGAATAGTCAACGTTTTTGTGACGAGCTATAATTATCGTCGCTAAAACGTTTCCCACCAATTTCTTATGGAAAAATTACATAGCGGTAAAGACATTTCGCCACGCGTTTATATGGTCATCGCTAATGTCCACTTTATGCGATGAATTGTGTGTCATGGCAAAATATTATTTTTTACAACGACACGAAAATCGCTACAAATAGTCTGTTTTAGCGACGACTAAGTTAATTCATTGCGATAAATACCAACTAAAACGATTTGCGACGAATGTAGTTTCATGGCGAAATGTTAGAGTATTTGCAACAACATTGTAAATCATCGCAAATAGTCAATGTTTTTGCGACGAGCTATAATTATCGTCGCTAAAACGTTTCCCACCAATTTCTTATGAAAAAATTACATGGCGGGAAAGATGTTTCGCCACGCGTTTCTATGATCATCGCTAATGTCCAGTTTATGCGACGAATTGAGTGTCGTGGTAAAATATTATTTTTTACAACGATACGAAAGTCGCTACAAATAGTCTTTTTTAGCGACGACTAGGTTAACTCGTTGCGACAAATACCAACTGAAACGTTTTGTGACGAATGTAGTTTCATGGCTAAATGTTAGAGTATTTGCAACAACATTATAAATCATCACAAATAGTCAACATTTTTACGACGAGCTATAATTATCGTCACTAAAACGTTTCCTACCAATTTCTCCCTGAAAAATTATATGGTGGAAAAGAAGTTTCGCCACGCGTTTCTATGATCATCGTTAATGTCCAGTTTATGCGACGAATTGAGTGTCGTGGCAAAATATTATTTTTTGCAACGACACGAAAGTCGCTACAAAGAGTCTGTTTTAGCGACGACTAGGTTAACTCGTTGCGACAAATACCAACTGAAACGTTTTGCGACGGATGTAGTTTCATGGAAAAATGTTAGAATATTTGCAACAACATTATAAATCATCACAAATAGTCAACTTTTTTACGACGAGCTATAATCATCGTCGCTAAAACGTTTTCCACCAATTTCTCCCAAAAAAATTACATGGCAGGAAAAACGTTTCGCCACGCATTTCTATTGTCATCGCTAATGTTCACTTTATGCGACGAATTGAGTATCGTGGCAAAATATGATTTGTTGTAATGCACGAAAGTCGCTACAAATAGTCTGTTTTAGCGACGACTAGGTTAACTCGTTGTGATAAATATCAACTGAAACTTTTTGTGACAAATGTAGTTTCATGGAGAAATGTTAGAGTATTTCCAACAACATTGTAAATCATCGCAAATAGTCAAAGTTTTTGCAACGAGCTATAATTATCGTCGCTAAAACGTTTCCCACCAATTTCTCCCAAAAAAATTACATGGCGGGAAAGACGTTTCGCTACATGTATCTATGATCATCGCTAATGTCCACTTTATGCGAAGAATTGAGTGTCATGGCAAAATATTATTTTTTGCAATGACACGAAAGTCGCTACAAATAGTCTATTTTAGCGACGACTAGATTAACTCGTTGCGACAAATACCAACTGAAACTTTTTGTGTCGAATGTATTTTCATTGCAAAATGTTAAAGTATTTACAACAACATTGTAAACCATCACAAATAGTCAACGTTTTTGCGACGAGCTATAATTATCGTCGCTAAAACGTTTCCACAAATTTCTCTCATAAAAATTATATTGCGGGAAAGATATTTCACCACGCGTTTTTATTGTCATCGCTAATGTCCACTTTATGCGAAGAATTGAGTGTCATGGCAAAACATTATTTATTGCCACGACACGAAAGTCGCTGTAAATAGTTTATTTTAGTGACGACCGGGTTAACTCGTTACAAATACAAACTAAAACTTTTTGCGATGAACGTAGTTTCATTGCAAAATGTTAAAGTATGTGCAACAATATTGTAAATCATCGCAAATAGTCGACGTTTTGCGATGAGCTGTAATTGTCGTCGCTAAAAACGTTTCCCACCAATTTCTCCCGAGAAAATTACATGGCGGGAAAGATCTTTCGCCACGCGTTTCCATGGTCATTGCTAATATCCACTTTATGCGACGAATTGAGTGTTGTGGCAAAACATTATTTGTTGTCACGACACGAAAGTCGCTGTAACTAGGCTGTTTTAGCGACGACCAGGTTAACTCGTTGCGACAAATACAAACTGAAACTTTATGCAACGAACGTAGTTTCACTGCAAAATGTTAGAGTACTTACAACAATATTGTAAATCATCGCAAATAGTTGAAGTTTTTGCGACACGCTATAATTATCATCGCTAAAACGTTTCCCACCAATTCAAAATTTTAATTTTGACACGCAATGTTGTTGAACATGATGAACCTCCAATTAATGATTGAACGATACAAACCAACATAAATCTTGTTATCAATTTTCTTATTGACGATAGAATGGTACACACTGACAATCGCTTGATCAACCTCCAATCAACAATCGAACGATATATAGAAAGTGTTGTTGACCATCCGATCAACCTTCAATCCTTTATCGGATGGTGGAAATCATCATGCATCACTTCATGAAGTCTCCAATCAACAATCGAATGTTGCACATCACCGAAAATCACAAGGTCAACTATGTTTGATGGATAGATGGAATGGATGGATAGATGTTTTGATGATTGATGGGATGATCAACCATGTTTGATAAACGAGATGGTCGGATGTTGGATGGATGGATAGTATGGTTGGATGGATGGATGTATAAATGGATGTTTGGATGACTGGATATATAGATGGATGGAATGGTTGAATAGATGGATTAATGGATGTTTGGATGATTGTATGAGATGAATGGATGGTTTGATGGGGGATGCAATGGTTGGAAGGGGGATGAGATGAATGAGGCTCCGATGGGCCACTAAGTGGCCAACAAGATGTATGAATTCTATCCACACCGCCCGTCTTTGTACGATATGTATATATACACCAGCTGCAGGCTACAACTTATAGCCCGTAAGCTTTTGCAAATCGAATTACGTACTGAGTTACTCAGTAATCAGTACACTCTCATCGTACTAAGTAAACTCAGTTGGGCCCACCTTGAATGTATGTAGTCTATCCACAACGTCCATCCATTTTTCCATCTAATTTAAGGGGTTGATCCCAAAATTGAAGCATATCCAATGATCAAGTGGATGATACCACTTGAAACAGTGGAGATAATGATTTCCACCGTTGAAACCTTTTTAGGCCCACAGTGATGTTTATTTGTCATCCAACCTATTCATAACATCATAAATACATGGATGAAGAGAAAACACAAATATAAGCTTGATCCAAAACTTCTGTGGCCCTCAAGAATTTTTCAACGGTAGATGTTCAATTCAACTGTTTATTGTGGTGTGGTTCATTTGAATATTGGATATCTCTAATTTTTGGGCTCAAGCCCTAAAATTATTTTGTAAAATGAATGAACGGAGCCGATAAAATACATAAATCATGGTGGACCCCACAGACTTCACTCCGTACGCTGTCCATTCATTTTTCCACGTCATTTTAGTGGTTGAACCCAAAATTGATGCATATCCAAAGCTCAAGTGGACTATACCATAGGAAAAGGTAGCAGTATTATTTTTCACCGATGATAAATTTATAAGGCCCCAGTGATGTTTATTTTTCATCCAACACGTTCATAAGATAAATATATGTGATAAATATTCATATGAATAACTCTGGATCGGATCGGTCTAATCAGATCCATTCAGTTCAGATCAGTCCAGATTAACCGCGATCCGAACTTGATTCGATGAACGGTCGAATCTGACTAATCCAACTCGAACAACACCGATCTAGGCCTTCGGATTGGTTCAGATCGGGTCAGATTCGCTGGATCGGGTCGGTTTGTGTCCAGCTCTAATCAACATGTCAAATGTGCCGATGCATGTCTTATACTACATGGCGTTTCTTGTTCCAAGATGTCACAAGTGTCATCATCCATCTTTATTAGTTCCGAATATGCTACATATATCTTTAAAAATGGTTAGACGGTATTGTAATAACCCGAATCTTCAGGACCCGAGTACACGACCCATGTCTCGAAAACCCGAGTGTTAACTTTAAAGGATGGTCAAATTCGAGTGTACTTTTTTTTTTCAATTATCAGAGTAAGCAGATGAGCGTAGTATGGACAAAACAACATAAATGAAATTTTCATTATCATTCAAATATACAATAAGCTGCCCATAATGACTTATACAAACCAATGTCTCTGCACTATCAATTGCAAGATTACATACATGAGAAATTTGAAATGTATAAAACATATAAATGAGAGCCATAAGATCGCGCAGCTCCTCTTGGCAATACGGTCGTGCATCCTGCACAGCTTCTCATCAAGTCTGAACATACATATCACTAAAGCCACCATATTACTGACGGTTGTATTTTGATGGATGAGTGGCCAAATTCAGAATTCCCCTCAAGATTACACACCGCCACATTAGGTAAGCATAGTTATATACAACAAGGCAATCAAAATAATACATGATGCAGTCTTTTTAAATGTATGGATGCGTGAATGCACATCGACCTGGGGATGCACATCCAGTCGGACTTGGGCTCGTCGCCCATGCAAATCATCGACCTGGGAAAATCATCCAGTCGGAACAGGGGTCGATAGTCGGTGGTCTGGGAGCTAGCGAAACAATACCCCAACAACTCCAGGGCACGTGCTACAGCATCTAGAATTAGCCACCCGTCATCGCCAATATGCTATGGATGCATGATTAGCCAAACCGTTATTAGTCCAAGCATAATCACCAATTTAGGTAAGCTCAAGGTCACTACGGGGAGCTCAGAGCCCAACAGAAAGCGACAAATCGGGCATAGTGTCCCATACCACCATCCCCGGCTCATGAGACTACTACCTTAGGATGTTTAATGGAAAGTCATTTCGACTAGTGGTCAATCATATTACAACATATGGGGCTTACCATCGCATGGTTGCACGATATAAAACATCAAACCCATATAGGGCAAATACCAAAACAAACCACGTAGCGTATATCAAAATAAGCCACATAGGGCGAGTATCAAAATATGCTACATAGGGCGAATATCAAAACCATACGATAAAGACCATCCTTAAAAATCATTGGGCACAACAACCCTCGATGGTAGGCCCACATCAATTATCCACCACTCAATAACCACCCAGCCGAAGGTCCATTACGATCACAACTAGTCAAGTTACATCCCAAGTATGGGTGTACATTTATACGTGGGAATTTTCCACTAATGTACCAGCTTTAAGTTCATAAGCAATCCACAAATAATCCACAAGCATGAACAATTATACAGAATAATCATAAAGTATGTAAGACAGCAATTTAATTTTCACCAGCTAACACATGTGATTATAAAGGAATATATCAATTATGAATTTAAATAAAGACTATAACTTAAGCTAATGAGAAGATAGAAAGCTCAAGGGGAAGAATCATCACCTTATTGTTGGATCGCCTACCAGTATGGTTAGGGGACGTGTGGTCCCTTATAATCGAGTCCTATCATGAATTAAGAAATTACATGGTTAGATCGAGTTTTATACACTATTTATTGTTGAGATTATAACCTAGGGTTTGAATTATTTATTTTAGGGTTTAGTCTTAAACTTAAATTCTAAAATTTGAATCCAATTTTTAATATTATTATTATTATTGTGCAACTGATTAAATAATATTTATTATGGGGTATTAATCTATCAATATTAATAATATGGGCTCATAAGTTCATATTTGAATGTACCGTCATTATCTAATGACTAATAACTTCCTAAGTATAAATATTTACTAATGATAATATGATAAGGACTAACACTAGTAATTTCAAAACAATAAGTAATATTAATAAAATGCCCAATATTAGCTAACATGACACTAATAATCATTGTGATGAAAATACATAGTATGCTCTACCCTTAATGATAATATTTGATAATGATATAATAAAACATTAATGCCTACTATTACTAATCTTTATATGTAATTTATATGTAAATCTAATATAAATATAAATAATTTACTAAAGGCATTCATAATATTAGTAATCCTAATAATCCTAATAATGATAATTATGGTAATGTTTAAAAAGAGTCTAGTGTGGGTTTGAGGGGCCCCATGAATAAGATTATTTGGTCCGTAACATACACAACCGTTAGGAGGTTTATCCACCATTAAAGCATTCATAATCATTTGTTGGGCCCACCAAGTTGTGGTTCACCAATCCAACCCATCCATTCTGTGTGTCCCACTAGGTTAAGGGGTCAAACCAACTTTCAAGTGCATCCAAATCTCAGGTGGACCCCAGCAGTTGCTTTTATATGATTTAACATGTCTTCACAAGGTGGTAGATTGTGTGGGCCACCTGAGCTCTATGTATGGTTGATTTTTGGAGGCACCTCATATAAAAAGGGGACCCATCAAATGGACGGTGTTGATGTTCAACACACATCATGGTAAAGCTTGTGGTGGGGCAATGGTTCAAGCCAAAATTTCAAGTAAAATGATACAGCGTCTTTTGAACGTTAACGTGCATGTTTCTTATATTATTTTAATTTTGTTTTGATAGGTGGGGCCTGCATAAGGAGGATCTACTCCGTTGATTGGGTTCCGGGGCTCAGGAATGGTCAAACGTCCAATTTTGGATATGTCTTGATGCACCAAAATATCGAAAAGGGCCCCAATGATTTACCACTATTAAATCAGTCTTTCTGCTGGTGTGGCCTACCAGAGAGTTAGGTTGGCTTCATTTTTCGGGTCAACGCCTAAAATGAGGTGAGAAATGAGATGGACGGTCCTGAATGAAATCCTCACACACCATGCTTCATGTATTAGAGGTGTAATATAATACTTTATCATTTTCATGCATGCACAGATGCATGCATACATACTAATATGTATTTTATTTTATTTATTTTTTTGAAACAAAAGTCCACGGCCTGATGGCCTTTGATGGACGGCCTGGACGAGCCACATCATCGAGGTGGGGTCCACGCGCTGGACGACCCAGATGAGAGGCACCTGACCACACACGATAAGAGAGAGAGAGAGAGAGAGAGAGAGAGAGAGAGAGAGAGAGACCTGACTTGGCTAGGCTTGGAGCTAGGACGAGGCCGGACGAAGGCCAAAACCACCAGCAACCGACTGCTTCTAGGTGGAGAAGAAGACCGCCATTAATGGCAGATCTCGGGCGGAGGCTTCTTCCTCCGATCTGCTTCTTTGAGACGATTCGTATGGTTCCTAAAAGGCTTCCATATAAACTTTTTCGAAGCTTAAGGAAGGTTAGAGCAGTGGGTTTGAGTTTGGAAGGAAACGGCTATTTTCGTGCAAACTTGCAAGAACTAACGAGGATCCCTGCTGCACTCGATCTGTAGCTCCTTTATTGTATGTCAAGGCTCCCTTAGCACCGTTGGATGAGAAATCAATGGCCCTGATACACTCTGCTGATTAGAGGTATTTGCAAACGGCTGGCGCGGCAAAACCGGTTGCGGTTTTGGTTTTCTGTGGGTGGAAATCCTCTCCCACGTGGAGAGCCACCAGACGGCTGAGATTTCCATGCAGATGAACGGACGAGATTAGTGGATTCCCACGCACGCGGATTGCTGAGCTAGAAGGAAACAGATTCTATTTTTGGAATTCTTTGTATTTTCAGGCCTTGTTTGCACCAGTGTTTGCGTGCACATATGATTGCATGAACGGGGATGGAGGGTATGGTTTTGGTCACGGCCATGATGTGTACAAGATGGGCGGATCAGATCTCCCATATGATCTTAGATGGTGGGCCCCAACGCGTCCCAAACGGACGTGGTTTGTCGGCAGGCGCAACGAGAGAGAGAACTCTCAGCTTTGGGAAGGTGCGGGTCAGAGGTTCTGACCGAGCGTGCCCTACTCGGTGCACGGCGAGCACGAGTGCACTAGGTGCACTCGCACCTCATGTGGGGTCCACCGTGTTGTTTGGAAGAAATCCACACCGTCCACTATATTTTGTGAGTCCTGTCATAGTCCTTTACCAAAGATGGGGAAATCCAAGGTCCTGGTGACCCATACGGTTCAATTCCTAGCTCTAACAGTGGATTCTCATCGATCTAATGGTCGGATTATTCCTAAATTGAATGTCAACGGGTAAAATGGTCCCTGAAATTTATCAGATGACTGAGTCCATATGTTGTAGGGACATGGGAGTGGGAACCACTCAACTCCCGGTTTCACCATTCGCTGTCACACAGCATGCACATGTTATTTTCTATCTGGTTGTAAAAAAAAATAGATGGGTCCACCTGTGATAAACTTCCGGAAGATTCACTCCATTCACCATCTTTGGCACGCCGTGCAAACCCATGGTCCCAAATTTGAAGTAGATCCGAACTTCAGGTGGGCCGCACGATCCCACCGAGTAGCGAGAATTTACACCGTTAGAATTTCAATTATAACTCACGTAAACAACATGCAAGTAGTGTTACCATAATTACAATTCTACCCCTTTTCTTTATCAAAACTTCTGCCATCCGTAATTCATAAGTTTACCGTCCAAATGTCCTGAAATTTGGCGGAGGTTACTTATTTTTCGTTCTCTTTCTATCGGTCAAGTTTGGGCCCCGATCTCCCGAAGATGTCCAAGATACTCTTTTAAATGGCCAACCCACTCTGTGTTTCAGAATGTCAATTGTGCAAATCTAGTTGAACTATTACCTGGTAGTTTGGTCATATACTTTAGGATCTTCAAATTGACTGATTCATCTTAATATTTGGATGGCCCACTTGACGGATCCAAACCTGATGGGTGGTCAGATGACTTGTTAAAAATATGAAAACTTGATGGAATACACCCCGGCCATGTATGTGGGTCGATGTATGGTTAGTTTCGTAAATGGATGGATATAAAGTAGGTTTCTTGAGTGATTAAGGGTAGGGATTATATAACGTTAGATTCGAGTGACTTTCTTACATGTGAAAGTTTCTCAGATTCTAATTCTAACGGTGGATTAATCATATTTATATAGTGTGAATAAGGTGGACGGATCAGAATCTTGATCTGATAAGTGTACGAATGGATGTAGAGGTCAAGTAGCTGATTTACTATGATCTGAGGGCTGAAATTTGATGTGTACGGTTAATTTATGATAATTAGGCCTGGTATAAAATTTCACATGAAACGGATCATGAGGACCGTGTGAATTGGAATTCAAGGGCCTAGGTCAATGGCATTTTCGTAATTATTGCTGATGTGTGAGTTTTGGAAAATCCAATAGCTCTACATGGTTGTAGGCACGTTTCTAAGAAGTTCTTAAAAAATAGTATATATCTAAATCATTACGGATAGGAAGCTCTTCGTCGTGTTCTTCGTGGGAAAGTACTTACGTCAAATCATGTGATGGGTGGCTTGTTTTGAAATTCAACGGTCAGATGGCTTGATTTATGAATGAAGATCATCCCCAACGGTTAAGTTAGAGGCAGGAAAAGGATGTAAGGCTAGAATAGTTGGATTGGTATCGTACACATGTATATGTCATGTTGAATCTTATGGTAACGCTCGAGGACTTTCGATGCTCGAGCATCGAAAAGTTCGGGGCGTTACAGGTATGGATACAACTAGAGGTGGGCATTGAGTCGAGTCGGACCGGATTGGCCCCAACTCGTTTCAATCCGAAGTTTTTAGTACCGGACCCGAACCCGATCAGATCCGGGACCAAGTCCGGGTCCTCTAACTCAATCCGATCCGTTGTATTATTGGCCTGACTCAAACCGAGTCCAACTTGGTCTGGAAAATCGAGTTGGATCGGGTTATATACGGTTCGGATCGAATATTCTTGACACTAAAAGAGTTTCAATGGTAGAGGAAGGTGGTCATTAAATCTACATTGTTTCCTCTCGTAAGGGCCACTTGAGTCTTGGATATAATTCATTTTTGGCAGCATGTACTAAAATGAGCTCCTAAAACGGATGGACGGTGTGGATTTATCACAAACATCACGGTGGGACCCACCTAACATTTCAAGCAAGAAAGGTGAAAGACTTGCTTTTTGTCGGGAGCTCTGATCGAGGAACCTCGAGCCGTGTGAGAAGAAAGATTGGGTACTCCCATCCCACTAGTCAAGGGATGGTAAGTCAGTGCTCTATGGGCCCCACCATGATGTATTTACTTCATCCATGCCGTCCATCTATTTTTCTAGATCATTTTATGGTATATATATAAAAAAAGAGATATATCCCAATCTCAAGTGGACAACATTACAGGAAATAATGGTGAATAAATATTGTGCGGATTGAATCGAATCGAATCGGATCGGATCCATTCAGATCAGATTCCGAATCAGGTCGGTTTGGGTTGACCATTGATCCGAAATCGATCCGATTAACGGTCGGATCTTGGTGGTCCAGCTCGATCCTACCCGATCATGGCCTTCGGTTCAAATCTGTTCGGGTCAGATCGGGGTGGACCGGGTCAGATCCGCCGGATCGGTCCCTTTCTGCCCAGCTCTAGATACAACACATGCATCATGGTGGGGTCCACAGAGCTTGGTGATGTCATGTCCTTACTCTTGCCCGGGTGGTAGGCTTTCAGGAGTTTCAACTCCCGGTTAAGGGTTTGAGTACCCATAGGTGGTGAAATTCCACCAGTGTGAGTGTGTGGGGTGTGTGTGCGGGTGTAAAAAAAAAAAAAAAGTGTTGTCTACCAGGGGATGAGAAATGATTCAAGACCCTTATTCATTTGGGAGGTCTAAATGGTTCACGGCTCTTAACTACTACCCTATGATTTTAGGGCTTCTTTGATAAGCAGGAATCTCTGGAAAAAAGAAATTATTTGATTCTCTCCCGGTATTATTGAGACAATGAATTTCAATGGCTTCTATTTTTAGTGGTGTATTTGATTTACAAGCAAATATCTTTAATTCATTCCACAATACCCTTGAATTGTGTACTTGAGAATTGTAAAAAATTAAAAATTAAAATAATATATATATATATATATATATATATAATCATAATATCATAAAATTCATTATTTTCTTTGCAAAACAAATTAGAAAAAATGTCTTTTGCTCATTGTAAGTGTCAACAGTCCCAAGCTTTGCCCTAAAAGTTGACGTGATGACCGGTTGAGGCCATTGGTGATGAGGGCATGGATTGGGTAGTACCCTCGACCTAGCTAGAGACAATTGGTACTGTCAAAGACTCTATAGGGCCCATCATGTGTTTTATCCGTGTTATCCATCCATTTTGACAAATTATTTTAAATGATTAGCTTAAAAATGAAGCAGATGGAATGCTCAAGTGGACAACCCCCACATAAGCATTGGCAACAATGAACCCCATGGTTGAAATCTTCACGAGTCATGATGTGATATTCATTCATCATCCAACTTGTTTATAAGGTGATATAGACTTGGATGAAAAGAAAACATAAATATTAGCTTATCCAAAACTTCTATCCCCTAAGAGCTTTTCAATAAGCATTTAATCCCCACGGTTTCTTGTGGTGTGGTCTGCTCAAAGCTTCAATTTGCTCCTTTGTATGCTTATGTTCAAAATGGATGGACAGCTTAGATAAAACATGTATATCACTGTGGGCCCCACAGATCCTCAAACAGGACCGTCCATCTCTAGCTAGGTCGTGGTAGGGCTGGTACCCAATCCACACCCTCGTAACGGCCTAATCAATTGGCCGGGTCTAATCATTAGGTGGGCCCTCATCACAGAGAGTTTAAAGACACTTCCGATCCATTCTCATTTACCACACATGCTGCAATGTCCACATATCCACGTCAATGGTGGAAGAGTCCCGTACGTCGATTCCCATCCCAAAAAAAAAAAAAAAAAAAAAGGAAATGCGACCTAATAATTTGACCGTTGAAACCATTGATCATCTAAATCTTTTTTTCCTTGCGCCGTTGGCTCTAGCCCCGGCCTACAGGGTGAGGGTCTTTTCAGATAAAAGAGGGACATGGGCCAGCGTTCAGGATACCAGGGCTTGGATAAGGCCCAGCTCGGCCCATCGACACACCCATCACTTGTATTCGGTGAAGCCGGTCATTTCATTTGTAAGGCTTCTGGGGACCATAAGTAAAGATGGTTTTCTTTTCCAACGCATCAGAAATGATTTCTTAAACGTCGTTTAGACACCTAATATAATGGATAGATCATCTCATCCTTGGAGATTTTGATGGTTTCAGCTTGTCCATGGTACGCCCAACCAGATTAACGGTCTTGATGGATGAACTATAGGTCCCAATTCCTAGACATGGCACATCATGACCTGACGCATGAGAACCCTGTGGATGGTAAGTGGGCCTGGGCCATCCTAAAAACAGGCCATCGTTACAAAATCAGATGGATTAGAGTATCGTAACCTCTGAATCTGATTAGTGTACACTGTCTAATGAACCTGTTCCTTTGACTACTTTTCATTTTAATCGTCCAATAGGTATCCACTGATCTTTCACTAAAAGAAATAAATCAGTGTAAATATGGGTTTATGATCCGACGAAGCTGCGACCCAGCATTTGGACGGCCTAACATGAGTTAATCACATGCCGTGCATACGATACGATCTCTTTAGCGTGGTCGTATCAAACACAACACTCCGCCAGAGTATCAAAAGTTCCACCTTTCCTTGTTGGAAACGGATTAGGTGTTACCGTGGGGCCCACCTTGATGAATTTATTCTATATCCACGCCGTCCATCCCTTTTACCAGCCTAGTTTAGAACGTGTTCTCAAAAATTAATATGATCGAAATCTCAGGTGGATCATACGACAGGAAACAGCGGTGATCGATCACCCACCATTACACATTTTGTAGGGCCCACAGTAATGACCACCTTAATGTTTCCTTTCCATCAAACCTAGATGAAGGGAAAAATATCAGAACCTTTGTCGCCCAAAAAATGCTTCTAATGGTTATTCACCACTGTTTCCAGTGGTGTGGTCCACCTGAGATTTGGATATTATTAATTTTTTAGATCACATCCTGAAATGATAGGGAGAAAAGGAGGGAAGGCGTGGATATACAAAATAATAATAATAATAATAATAATAATAATAATAATAATAATAATAAGAAGAAGAAGGGAAGGCGTGGATACAAAATAATAATAATAATAATAATCAAGGTGGGTCCCACACGGTGAGCGTAAGACGGAAGCGGATTGGCTGCTGTACCACACATCAGCGATTTAGGTACGTGTCGTGCGAGGAAACGGATTGGCTACTTCCCCTGCCACCAGCCAATGGCTGCTGGTCGGTGATCTGTGGGCCCTACCATGATGTATGTGTTTCATCCATGCTGTCCATCTATTTTTCCAGATCATTTTATAGTATTAGGCCAAAAATAAGATATATCCCAATCTCAATTGGACCACATTATAGGAAAAAGTGTTGAATAAGCATCGACCGTTAAAAATATTTTGGGGGCCATAAAAGTTTTGGATCAAGCTGATTTTTGTTTTTTCCCATCATCTAGGCCTGTATGACCTAATCAACAGATTAGATATCAAATAAACAGTACAGTGGGCCTTAGGAGGATTTTAATGGTGGATATCCAATCAATATTGTTTCATGTGCTGTGGTGAATCTGAGATTTATATCCCTCTCATTTTTAGGATTAAGCCTAAAATGATCTTTAAAATGGATAAACGGAATGGATGAAACACATGGTGGAACCCACATGGCACCGACCATCAGCCACGGGGCTGGTGGCGGGGGAAGTAGCCGGTCCGTTTCCGTCGTGCGAAGACGAGCTCTAACTCTCGTTGAGCTCCGAGTTGTACGAACGGTTCAAAGGATATCAAAGTTACATACCCCACAGTGATGTATTTATTATATCTAAACCGTTCACCCATTTTTCGAGATCATCTTAAAGCATTATTTAAAAAATGAATTATATCCAAAGATCAAATGGACCACACCACAAATACCAGCGGGGATAATGATTTTAACAGTTAAAAACTTCATACGGCCCACCATGACGTTTATTTTCAAAGACCTGGATGAAGAGAAAAAACAAATTTCATATTGATCCAAAACTTCTGTAACCCCTAAACCTACTGCGTTTTTTCAGTATGATCCACTTGATAACTATACCTGTCTTATTTTTCTTAGGAAGCCTTACGACGAGCTCGCCAACGGGATAGACGGTTTGGATATAACACATACCTCGTGATGGAACCCACGGAACTTGCTCACGTCAGTACACCCGCTATATGGCTGGTGTGGTACATCAGCCAATCCGCTTCCGCGTGAGACACACCTTGATTAACACCGAATCCGCTCCCTCAGTCGGAAACGGATTGGCTACTCCCCTGCCACTAGCCATGATTTGTGTGGCATCCATGATGAATATTCTGTCACTATTATTTTCGTGGGGATGTCGAATAAACAGTACAGTAGGCCTTAAGAGGATTTAAATGCTGAATATTCAATCACTATTATTTTCCTGTGGTGTGGTCTACCTGAGATTTATATCCCTCTCATTTTTGGAATAAAGCCCTGAAATGATCTTTAAAAATGGATGAACGGAATGGATGAAATACACACATCATGGTGGGGCCCACAGAGCACCGACCACCAGTGTCAATCCGTTTCCCCCTCAGGCATGCTCTCAGTTCTTATATCGGCAGAGAGTGGATTTTGCATTTGGGCGTGCTCCGATACCCAAACCTGATATTGCTTGTTTGGAGTTTGATGGCTGGAAACAATCAAGGGGATTTCAACATGGACGGCTCTGATTGGAGGGCCCAGTTGCTGGATGCTTCTCGACAAAGGATCGTCAATAAGATGTGAGTTTCCGACCCTTGCTTTTCTGTTTAGGGTGTGTTTGGATGCCCAATTGAACTGAATCGCAAACCCTAATTGCAGTTCCATGCGTTTCGTATTGGAACTGAAACCATTCTGATTTCAGTATTCAGGGCTGGTCTTTTCCATTTTATTCATTTTTAAATAGCTGTTTTAGTGTGCGATGATCCATGTGACTGAAACCCGCATGACCGGCAGTTCGTTCCGCTTCCGTCCCGTTCCGTTCTGGTGACTCGTTCCGTTGCCTACTGAAACCGAGTCGGCTTGGATTCAGCCAAGGCTGAGTCGACTCGGTTTTGGATGATGTTTAGACCGTTTGGATTGAATTATTGCAATTCAATCGTATTTTTTCTTGAAAGATACGATTGAATTGCAATAACTTACCTCAATGAGAATCTTTAAATCCAGTAATAAGTCTTAAGTGCATGCAATCTCAATGAGAGAGGGAGGTCTCCGGATCCATAGTGAGAATCTTTAAATTCAGCAATAATTTATGATCGTATTGGATTGAGTTATTGCAATTCAATCGTATTGGGCATCCAAACACAGACTTACCTCAATGGCAATCTTTAAATTCAGCACCACTGTGTCTGACTAGCCACAACCCTTGTTTGAATGCTTTTTTTCTTCTTCTTCTCTCTCGATGTGTGTGGATACTCAATGAATAACATACTAGTTCACACAACCATCTTCAGCAAGCAAGTCGGCAATAGAAATTGATAAAAACAGGAGAGCGAACAAGTGGTCGATCAAAGATCTGATGACCCGACCATTCATATTGCCTTGATTGTCTGGACCAGATCCATAGTTTGATGATAAATCTCATAAGATCAATGGTCAGCTTACATTGTGGGGCTGATGAGATCAATCAAATGGATCTCAAATTCATTATATCTATGGATTTTAGGGTTAGAGTTAGTCATGACTTATTTGATAATTTCCCTTTTGTATTTTGGTCACTCTTTTAAGGGGTTACTTTTTGGGAATCAAACAATGTAAGAATGACATGATATTGCCCATTTAGTGACCCATTGAGCTAGCTTTCAAACGAGTCTAAACTTGCAACTCCAACACTCTTTGGATGAGGAAGGCCCACAAGGGTTTTTTGTGATTTTCAAGGGTATTTTAGTTTTTTCATAAATTAGGGCTTTCTTGCTTTTGTTTTGAGCCTATATAAGGCCTCCTTAGAGAACACATGGAAATTATTATGCATTGGAAATAAGCAGTGTTTTGAGTTATGGGTGTTACGTGCTTTGGAAGTTATGATCATTGTTCGAAATATCAGTATCGCATTACATATCGCACCCTTGGGATTCGAATATGTATCGGTTATCACATGTGATATATCGGTCGTATCGCGTAATGTATTGTTGTTGTTGGAAACATGGGGAAACATTGGAAAATTGGTCAAATTTTTCAATGAAACTTCAGTGATTGTTAAAAAAGACATCAATACACACTTATAAATCAAAACATTACAAAAAACAAGTACACATAATACGTTTTCTTTGTATAGGGTCCTAGTCTATGCACTGTCTAACTGAATTGATGCAAGTATATTCAAAGTCTATTCATATAATTTATAAATGTAAAAAGATGTATGGAAATATAAGCAATACATTCAAAAGCAAAAGAAGAATCACTAGATCGGGTTACATACATGTTTGATTTTATGTTTGGACACAAAGATTGCAACCGATTTGCGAGAAATTGAGAAATTTTGATTTTTTTTTTCAATTTTTCGGAACTCGGCCAATCCATGGATTCATAACAATTTAACACTGATTTATTAGCATGAAGAAATTTAACACTGATTTAACACTGATTTATTAACAATTTAACACTGATTCGTAACAATTTAACACTGATTTATTAACAATTTAACAATTTAACACTGATTTATATATATATATATATATATATATATATATATAAAGCAATTTAACAATTTAACACTGATTTATTAACAATTTAACAATTTAACACTGATTTATTAACAATTTAACAATTTAACAATTTAACACTGATTTATTAACAATTTAACAATTTAACAATTTAACAATTTAACAATTTAACACTGATTTATTAACAATTTAACAATTTAACAATTTAACACTGATTTATTAACAATTTAACAATTTAACAATTTAACAATTTAACAATTTAACACTGATTTATATATATATAAAGCAAGCACCCGGTTCCTCCTATTTGAGTTTTTTCTTTTCTTTTAATTTTTTCAGTAGTGACAATCTTATTAGCCTCTGTGGTCCAACAGAATGCTTCTAGGCACCCAAGTTCCCCAAACCTTTATGCCAGGGTGCGAAGATAGATCATCTGGCTTAAGCCTTCAACAATTCCTTGGCCAAAAAAAAAAAACAACAAGCAAGGATGGAGCCATATCCTCTCATTGTGATCAGTCATGCAAATCAAGACAACATCGAGGATGCCCAACAAATCTAATTCAGAACTATATTACTGTTGAGGAGGTTCCATCTAATTGGCATGTTCCACACCACTTTATTCTCAACCCACTGGTAGCATTTCTTAATCAAAATCCCCCTAGGAGATAACCTTTATAATTTAGCCAAAGTAGAGTTTCCAGTCCACAAATCCTCCTAGAATCTAATTCTATCTCCCATGTCGATGTTAAATACGACTCCTGCATGCTACAACAAAGGTTTACCCACACCACTCTCCCCATTACTGAAAGCCAAGATATTCTTCCACACTATCGAGCCTCTTCCTCTTCTAGTGTAGCCAAGAGTTCACCCCCGGATGTCCTCCACCATACTTGCAATGATCTTCCTCCACAATGCGTCCTTCTCTCTATTGCTACCACCACATCGATAACAAGGACCCATTTTTTTTCCTAATATTGTTAATGCCAATTCCCTTACTCGCCTTCAAGCTTTTGTACTTCCTCCCAACTAGACCTGGTGCTTGTTCAGACCCGGATTTTGAACTGTTCAGGCCAGGTCTATTAAAAATTGTTGATTTTGCCTAGCCCAAGCCTGGCATTGCCAACCGTACACCCAACTAATCAAATGACATTTGTTTCCACTTACCTTCCCTTCCCAGAGAAAATTTCTTTAGAACCTCTCTTGACAACCTTGAGAGGAACTTTAAACAAAGAGAAATAGTACATATGGGACAAAAAATTGCAGCCTTAGGAGAGGATACGACTTATAAAAGATAATACTTCCCTTCCCCAAAGTCATTCTCCACCCTTTCTAGGACTGGATCCCACATAAGAAACCTGAGGATCAGCCTCCAAAGGAAGCCCCAAATATATCATGGGAACGGTAGCCTCCCCACATCTAGAGCTGGGCACGGTCCGAGTCTGATCGGATTTCGATAGATCCGACCAGATCCTAAAATTTGGGTCGCCTGATCCGAATCCGATCAGATCCGGTGCTATTCACTTCCGATCCTAACGGTAGATGGAACCCGATCGAGCGATCCGTGAAGCCTTTTGCTCGACCACTATCCCTAACTCTCTTTCTTTTTCTCACTTTTCTCTCTATTTTTACTTTCTTTCTTTGATTTCCTTCCTCTCTTACCGTCGGACGGGGTCTTATCCATTGAATATGATTTTCCGCATTTTGTTAAAAGGGAAAAAGAGATCGATTTCGGGTCGGGTCGGTCGGTTTTATTTGCTATCCGAATCCGATCCGAACTACATTCGGATCTGCCCTTTTGCATCCGAATCTAACCGATCCAACCTACCGATCCTGTTCGAATCGGGGCGGATCGGGGCGGATCGGGTCGGATCCACCGGATCGGACCCATTTTGCACACCCCTACCCACATCCTAGGGCCAGAGCCGCCTGATCTATCTCTGTGCTATTACACTTCTTGAGAAATCAAGCTGAAGCCCGGATACAACTTCAAAACAATGGAGGATTCCTTAAATGACTAAATCCTGTACTTCACAGAATATGATTGTATTGTCAACAACCTGGAGATGAGACAACTTAATATTGGCATCATCAATAATGAATCACCTCAAGAGATCTCTATCCATGGCTTGCATAATCACTTACTCACGTTCTCTACCACTATAATAAAGAGAAATGGGAAGAGGGGATCCCCGTCTTAACCATCTAGTGCTTTTGAAAATTCCCACAGGTGATCTGTTTAAGAGCGAAAAATAGGCGATGATATTCCCGCACCGATTCACTTTATCCATTCAGACCCAAATTTCATTCTTCATGACAGATACACTAGATCAAGTTTCTGGTGTATTATTTGGATGCACTGTCAATTCTAATTGTGATAATGAGTTCAATCAGGCAGAAACTATTATATTGCAATTAACTTTGGTAGTACATTAAATTTAATGGATTATATATCAATTACAATTTTATTGCTTTCAAGTTGAAATTAAAAGGAATAATACGTCTGCAAAAGAGCAACTTCCCCAATATGAATACTAAGGTAATTACAAATTGGTAATTTTCTCTCTGTATCAAATTATTATCACAATTCGATTCAATGGAGCATTCAAACACAGAATCAGCATAACAATTTTTACTGTTTCTGATTCTATTCCTACTTCTACAAAACTGGTAGTGTGCTTCTCATGCTAGATACCTCCCATAAGAGAATAATATGCACCGATGTGGGTACCTAGCTCTCTCCTAATTGACACTGCATGTATAATAAGTCTGTATATACTTAGAGAAATGAATTTTAAATATTTTTAAATCAAAGATAAATCTTAAAGTGGTCATGTTGATTTAGCATTCGCAGGCCCCAATGGGAACAATGCTGCTATGTGAGGTCAAGGTATTAACCAGCCTTGTGGATTGATGCCAAGATCATCTTTAGTATCATCAACGGTTTGGATCAAGAGCCACTCCTTTAATGCTATCAAATGGTTCAGAGGATTTGATCTGCCTCCTTGTAGACTTAACTCTAAAGTTCAGGAAAAATCACATCTTTTATGATCTTTCCTTGGGATGAATGACTTGCATCTCTTGCGATTATCATGAAGCTAATGCAAAAGCTGATAAACTTGCTAACTATTAATAATTTCTCTTGTTGTATGATTTATCCATTAGTAATGAGTTTCTTGAGTTTGCCCATCAATAATATGTGGAGGTTTGAGGTTTCGTAAGGCTACATGTGTATGGAGTCCTTCCCACCCACACACAGCATGTGCCAAAATGGCACACGTGTGAGACATCAGCCTCCATCAGGTGGACCACACTGATAAGATTTCTGGCTTAAAAATCAGGCTGTTGCACTCATTAGGTGGGCCACAATGTACAAAAACAAAAGGAAATTTTTCTAGCCGTACATTTCTTTTGTTCAGTGTGGCCTGCCAGAGTAGTAAAATGGCCTGGACTTTTAGACCATAAGGTCTTAGCAGTGTGCCCCACCTGATGGCAAGCTCAGATCGTGCAGGTGTGACGTATTGGACATGTGGGTGTAATGTGGCTGAGCAGAGCTCCATGCTTAACGAACTTTTTGACACAAATCTTTTCCAACTCTTCTATAACCTGTTAATATTTGCCTTTTCACATCTACAGAACAGAAGGTTTAAAGGGGCACTTACCGATTACTCGCCCCGAGGCATTAGTTGAACTCCAGAAAATTGCTGTACGATATGAGGAAAAGATTTATACTTCTGCCACGAGCCAGGTACATCCATCCCTCAATGGGCTTTTTGTTTGTATCTTTGGTTTTGCATTTCTTAGTTCTTTTCTTTATCCTTTGAAAAAAAAAAGTAAAACTTGGTCAGTTTATCCTACGACTCTTCTCCCTTTTCTTTCAATGGCAAGGAGAAAGGGTTGAGATGGCATCATCTAGAGAGAAGGCCAAAAGCATCCCCCGGATAGATCAAAGGACCCCCCACTACAACTATGGAAGACCTTAAGAGTTATGACCCATATCCCAATTGATAACTGATGTAAGAAGATTTCATGTTCCATGTGTGTTCCTCAGTTGAAAACGTGTGGCTCCCAATGGCAACAAGTGTGGGCTCCACATAATCACGTGTGACCTGGTCTCATAACCACTGCAATGGGAACTAGAACCGTCAGTAGATTTGCATTTGAGATAATTGCCTTTTCCCCTGATCTCCTTTTCTGGATGGCACCTTGATTGCAAATGAGCTTATTGATTCTAGAGCTAAAAGGGGAGGAGCAGGTATTATTTGGAAGACGTGTGCCAGATTAGGAAACAACTCATGCTAGACTGTTAAAAGAAGAAGAAAAACCATCCTCTCATGAATGATATGGCTGTACCGCCTTGTATTGACCAAAATAGCCCAATATGAGGGTGGTGCGGGGTTGTATCGGTGGTGAATGATATGATAGCCGATACACCAATTTAAAACCTTGGGATTGGCCATTACGTACCCATTTGCATTACCAGCCCACCTGGGATAAAGAAATAATTGAATCCAGCACACGTTGAGCTCTTATTGCGAGCACCTTTGCTTAGATCTTGTATCCGGCCTGGAATGAAGCTGATAGGCTGCTTGTTTGAGCAAAAAGCACCAACATAAGATGGGAAATAAATGCTGGTCGGTAGTCAATCATGTTAGACAATCATACATAAGATTTATAGAATCAGACTTCTTCTGTTGATGTTTGTGGGTTTGGACGGAATTTTGAAAGGGTCCTAAGGTTTGTGATGCATTGATAGTTGACACATGTTTCCTGATAAATGTACCCTCTCTCTGACTGGAACTTGAATTTTAGCTGAACATTGAAGTACTCTTTGAAGCAAAATCTTTGTCGACATATTATGTTTTTCTCAACATCCAGGCTGCATTTGGATGCACAAGTGAATTGAATTGTGAACTCTCAATCAAGAGAAAATAACAAAAAACTAACAAAATTTCCTGGTATTCATCACTTGGATGTGGTGCTCAAGTTGCAGTTGGGTTTCCTTTAGAAGTAGCAAAATTACTATTTGGTCCGGATTCCTTTAATGTGAATTTGAATTGTTCCAATTCTATTTGATGCTGCATCCAAATACCCCCCTCAATGATTACAGAACATACAGAAAATATAACTCAAGAACAACAGTTCAGAACTTGTTGCTTGCTGATCTGATAGATCAATCAATCCGTTCGTGCTTGTTCATTGTCAAGTTAATTTTAATTTGTAGTCATCGGTACTCAGAATTGTTTTCCCCCTTAATTATATGGGTCCTTAGTATGAAACTTACTAATATAGGGGGATGTGATTGTCAAAATTTCTCATTTTTCAGTCTGATTATCTGCGGAAAATATCTCTGAAGCTGCTTACAATGGAGGAGACGAAATCTCAGACCAGTGGAGCAACAATGTCAAACTAATACTCTATTTACCTGGCATTAAAAGCGAGTTGCCATGTGCAGTGGACCGTGTCTACATAGGAAAACCTTTGTTTTTTTTTTTTGTGTGTGTTATTGGATCATTTGGATTACTGTATATTCTCTGTTTATTTTACTGTTTTGACATATCAAGACAGTAACTTTATTTTTATTTTTAAATGTTTTAAGCGAAGTGAGGGTTTCTGTTAACCTTCATTTCATTGGTGAACGGTGTTAACCTTCAGCTCGCCAACCCTCAATGGCGAATCCACTTTTTTTATCTGGACCATCCATTAGGACTGCCATCTCCTAGAGAGACCACTGCTTGAAACCCAGATTGATTGGATGGTCTGAACCTTGCAAAAAGTAGCCTAAAATGCCCATTAATTGGACGGTGGATATAATCTTAGCCTAAAAGTGGGTAAAAATACCGTCTAGATTTATATCGACCATCCACTTTTTAGACAATGTTACTTACATTTCTCATGCACCAAAAAATTGGGTTTTGAGCAGTAACCTGTTCGAGAGGCGGCCATTCTAGTAGACGGTCTGGATCAACGGGAACGTTCAAGGATGAGAGGTGGACGTCCGCAAGGCGGTGCAAGTCTACAATCCTGCTCATGCACACATCATTGTACGTGCCAATATGTGTACAAGATCTGATCTTTCCATGACATTGGCCACGCTTTCTTAATGCGAAACAAACGTAAGGTTGAGATGACTATTCTTCTGGTTGTCCAATTGTTCCATATTAGGAGTGAACCGACCTATTTTTGGGCCATATGAGCCGGACATTGCTGCACGCGTAATGAGAAGCCAAGAGCTTGCACGCTATGCCATGTTTGCACACGTGCTGGCGTGTACATGAACGGGGCTATACAGGGCTTTTGGGCTTCGCAAGCCTCACTACAAAAATCAGCTCCGAGAATCCCACCCATCAGATGATCCTATCCATCTAATTTTCCAAGACTCCCATGGCTTTCTGATCAAAAGTGGTTCCATCGTACGGTACCATCTGATCAAAATGGGCCCCACTGTCCCGTACAAATTCATGATGAGATGAAGGATGTGTTTGAGATGTTATTGGATTTATTATCCATAAACAATCTTGACCACCTGTTTTATAGGCTATTGTTGGAGATGGTTAGGATAACCATCTGTTTTTTTTTTTTTTAATGACTCATAGATGCATGGAATAGATATTTCAAAGAATCATCGAACCAAAGTACTACTTTGAAATCATATACAATACGAATTGCACATATGAAATAGATGTTTCAAGATGATAATTGGACCTTTGTTTCTCCACTCAATCTTGACATATATTCCCATGATAATGATTGGAGGTTTGGGATCATTTAATTGGCCTGATCTTTGCATCATGGGTTGCTCTGTTTGTATAAATGAATGGACAGTTCGATAGCTTTGGGGGATGTTGGGACGCCGATCAGGTGGTGAGGAGCTCACCATTCTCAGTGACGTGCTAAGATTTGATTGGTGGACTGTCCCAGATAGGCAACGTACATACTCTGCCAAAAAATATTTAACAAGGCTTGGGCCATGTGTACAGCCCACCAATCAAATCTCAGCATGTCACCGCACCACAGTTGAAGGCAGTGAGCTCCTTCACCACCTAATCCACGTCTGTAATATTGCTAGACTTCCCATGACCGGTATTGAAAGTGAGGAGCTCACCACCTTCAACATTGGTGTGGTATTGTAGTGAGATTTAACAAGTGGGTTATAAAGATGGGCAAAAGCCTTTTTAAAAAAAATAAAAAAATAATAAAAATAAAAATAAAAAAAGAGAGCTTTTTAGCCATAGTCAACCATATCTGACTGTACAGCCCACCAATCAAATCTACCCACATCACTACACAACCTAATCAGCGTCAAGTGTATTATAACGAACCTCCGTAGAAAATTGCCACCATAGCCACTTTCTCTTCTTCAAAATCCTATTAAAACATGATATCGAGTAGGTGGCAAAAGGGCCGTGATTGGACAGTGAAAAGTCAGAATTTTGAATAAAGGAACCGCCAACCCATCGATTAGGCTGGAACAGAACTACCGGAGACCCGTTTGCAACCCTAATTTAGACAGATTTCTTTTCTTGGGTCAATACACCACCTTTCACATCTCTATTTTACTAAATCAATCAGTAAAGAAAATCAACCCTTTCAAATTTCGATTTGATACAAATCATAGGGTGGGCCACACTAGAATTTATTTTTTCTAAAGATCCAAAATCAACCATCTGCTAATTTTCCTGATACAAGATTGGATTGTCCACAAAACCTGGGACAAAAATATTATAGACTTGTCTAACATTCAATTAATCACAAAAGATCCAATTAAAAAACTAATTAAATAAATCTTTCCAAGATTCAACCCAAAGGGAGAGAAACAATAAATTTAAAAGAACAAAAAAAAAAAAAAAAAAAAAAAAAAAAAAAGGAATGCTGAAAAACATGAGAAATTTCAACAAGGGATTTGATAAATGAACCATCTGATCACTCTGACAGGAAGCTTTATAAGACTGACTGCGAAATTCGCGAGTCCTGCGCAACAGATGCAACATGGGCACAGGCAACTCAACAACGTCCTGCAATCAAAATTTAAAAAAGAAAACAAAATAATAATAAGAAAGTGCCCATCTCAAGTTTCTTTCAGAAATCGATGGTGGATGATAGATTATACACCGAAAGAATGGTGTATATATGTATACACAATTAGAATTCTTTCAGAAAATCAATAATATATGATAGAATATACATGGAAAGAATGGTGTATAATGTTTATGAGAAAGATACTAACCCGAGGACCCATATAACTGCACCCACAAGGGCCAAGATCAATGCCAAAAGAGCGAAGGGTAGACCAATCAAGAAGCCCAACGGTCTGCAGTCTTCCATTGCTCTTCTTCTCTGTCTTCTCCGTCTTCTCGGTTTACACAGGGTGGGGTTTCGGTGTATGTGAGGAGATATCTAACCGTTTTATTTTAAAGCGGTGCTTTGTTTGAAAGGTTCCCTAATTTGGCCACGCGGTTTTAAACGTTGACGAATCTGCGCTTCTGTAGTTTACCAAAACACCCTTGGACGGCCTCATTCAATTTAAAGACTATAGGGATAATATGGTAATTTTCATGGGTTGTTTGTTTTTGACATTGGCTAGGTTTGGTGGAAACGTAAGGACTTGGAAACTTCCTTCTTTCATATGGTCTTGAATTCTACGAAAGGCAAAGCGCGTAGAGTTGAGGATCCGAATCACCTACAATACTTGTTCGGGAGAGCCCGTGCAACAAAATGTTTTGTGGGGCCCATAATCGTGTATGATTGACATCCAGTCCATCCAGTCCGTCCATCGTGGTTTGCACGCCACAGGAAACGGCCTGGATGGAGATGCGCACAATTGAGGCGTTCTTCGGTCCATGGAAGTTATGGATGAAGTTGATATTTTATGTTTTCCATAATCATGGTGGGGTTCACCTTATGAACGGTTTGGATGGCATGTTAACATAGTGATGGCCACAGGGAGGTTTCAATGGGCGTTCGCATCTTCCTTTGGCGTGGCCCACTTGAATTTTGGATCTAAGTAAGACCCTTAACAGGAGCTAGCGTGACTGATGGACGGGTGAATCTGTTCCACGAAGGTTCTGTTGGATAGGACCTTTTGTCACACAGACATGATCTGTGCTGCCCATGTGTTCCACATGAATGGATAGCCATTGATCATTGATCTGACCTAGCGTACGCGTTTCCCATGGGACGCGGATTGCCTGCGAAACCCTTTAGCGGTCCACTGTGATCTATATATATTTGATCTGCGCCATCCATCTAGTTTGACAGAGTATTTTAAGACAAGAGATTGAAAATAAAATAATAATTGGATTTAAATCCCCACTTCTTCATGTGATGTGGTGCACTGCACTTGAGCCTTTAATCTGTCTTCTTTTTGGACATGTGCCCTAAAATGATGTGTCAAAATAGATGAGCGGAGTGGATAAAACAAATAGATCACTGTGGGCCTCACACAGAGCCCCTGACATAACCGTCCGTCTCTGGCTTGTTTAGGAGCGATGGATCAGTCCTATTTTCACGTTAGCTGATCTTGGTCAACCTTTTCTAGGACCAAATATCCGTCCAGATCGAGCCGGACCCGGAAGGGTTATAGAGGGCCCAGATCAAGCCCGCACGAGTCTGAGCCCAAAACAAAAGGTAAGCCACTAAGCCTTTCCTCGTTTCACAGAAAGCGCACACCCATAATTTTCACGGGGGCCCACCGTGATGTTCGCGTGAGATCTACTCTGCCCATTATACGTGTAATACCACCTTAGGAAAGGATAAATCACCAAGCTTACACTTGATTCAGGTGGGCCACACCAAGGGAAAAGGTGCGAGAGATGTCCACCCTTATATTTTATAATGTAATACCACCTTAGGAAAGGATAAATCACCAAGCTTACACTTGATTCAGGTGGGCCACACCAAGGGAAAAGGTGCGAGAGATGTCCACCCTTATATTTACAGGCCTACTGTGATGAGTATATAAAATCCACTCCAACCATTACCACACAAAAACATATGGCTGGGATTTTTATTTTTAAAAAAATCAGGCCCATAAGTTAATAAGTTAATAAGGTGAGCCACGTGAACGGAAAGAGTTTGGAGGGTGAGCATATCCTGTAAATTATTTCCAATCTTGTGGTCCACTTGAAAAACAGATAAAGCTGATTTTTGGGCAATAAGCCTAGCATGGCTTACCACACCTGATAATCGCAGTGGATCTTAGATCAACACCAAGGTGGGTCCCACCCAAGCTACCCGGCAATGCATGGTTATGTTATGTTGTGCCGGTACCTAAATTAACTCTCCCGTGGACACCACCTTTTATTTTTTTAGAGCCTATCCTGATGTGTATGTGTGATCCACTCCGACCATTAGATATGTAAAGTTACGCTGGGCCCGTGGCAAAATTATTAGATTGACCCGTGGTTTAAGTTGGCCCATATCAAGGGAAAAAGTGAGATAGGTATGTCCACGATAATGATAGTATCAAATCAACTCCAACTATTAGATACCACATAAAAGCTTAGGGCTGAAGAGCAGGTATCAGGCTCATTAATTAAACAGGTGGGCAGGGAAACAATTTGGAGGGTGATTGTACCTGTATACTATTTCCAGTATGTGGTCCACTTGAAACATAGATGAGGTTGATTTTTGAAACTAGGCCAACCATATGATGCGACACACCTGATAGGGGTAAATCTTGGATCAACACCAAGGTGGGGCCTACTCCAGCTGCCCATCCCCTTGCCCAAAAGTCATGTGAAATAATGATTGCTGTGTTCGTGATGTGGTGCTGTGTACCTAAAATAGCTCTCATAAGATGGCCCTCCTTTATTTTTTGGGGGGCAACCCTGATATGTATTTGAGATCCACTTCAACTGTTAGATGTGACATCTTACGTTAGGCCCATGAACAAAACATCAGGCTGACCCATGATTTAAGTGAACCACACGAACAGAAAAAGTGAGAGACTTGTCCACCATTGATATTTAAAAGGTACACCGTGATTATTATATAAAATCCACTCCAGCCATCAGATACTACACCAAAACTTGGCATTGAGTGCCAAACATTATGCCTATAAGTTATTAAGGTGGGCCCCACAAAGGGATACAGTTTGGAGGGTGAATTTTACACTGTACATTCTTTCCAATCGTGTGGTCCACTTGAAACACGGACAGGACGGAGTTTTGGGCCCTAGGTGTAAAATGGGGTGCCACACCTCAGGGTGGATTTTACATAAACACTGGGGCCCAGCCCATGTAGCAACCCCCTTTTGCCTAATTGACTTTTCCCTTGTGAAACGTGGGGAACGGTTTGAATTTAAAATTTAAATGCCGGCGTAAAGCCCAAGGGGTCGGGCTGGGCCGATGGGCCTTTTGACATCTTAGTCATGTGAATTTTTAAAATATAAATAACTTTTTACTATTTCAAGTGTCCATTTATTATTTGAGATTAAAAAATTTATACACATATACATATACCACTGGAGAAAGACATAAATATAACATGCTAGCATGCTATTTTAGATTACAAAAATTAAAAACAACCCTTTTCATAGATTACACCACTGAGAAAGACATAAATATAACATACATACACCACTTATTTTAGATTACAAACAAGTGTCTACAAATGGAAGTTTAGGATTGTCCCACCAATATGATTTTGGGACTAGTATTTTGCGACAATGATTTCAACAATTTACTCAAGTTTAATTTAAGGTATTGTTTGCCAAGTGTTAAAAAAAATAATAAAAAATAAAAAATAAAAAAAGTCTAATCAATTGTCATAAATAAGTGGGTCACAATTTACCCCCCGCCCCCCAAAATAAATAATAATAATAGTTTGCCATGCTTATCAATACTCACACGCAAGTCGTGCACATGCACAGATAGGAGGAAAACAACCTGTGACGTGCCGGGCAAAAAAAAAAAAAAGAAATCAATAGTGTTTTATATGTTATAAATGAATTCGAAATGAAAATCTATCGACTACATGTAAGGTAAATCGGAACGGAGATTGGGACATGGAATTTGTAAGAATGGAGAATTAGCCATCGAATGGCCACAGACCCCACAAGATCAATATCTGATTCAATCCTTATTTTATGATTCAACAAATTGCACACTGGCGGCAATGGAAACCACGAAACAAAATTTATATATCTGGGAGAGAAAAAGAAAGGGGAATCCCTCATAAATAGAAAGATAACAGAGACCTACTTATTCTTAATTTAATTTAGGGGATCAACACAGGAAACCCAACGTAAACTTCATACTAACCCTCACTCAAACATCACAAACAGAACTCAAGACAAGGTAGGGCTACTTTTGCTACTTGATCCAAAGCCGACAGACCACCACTTCAGGTGATAGCATCCAATGCCTTTCAGTCTAACCAGCGGGCCACAGTATACAATGTCATCTGTGAAAGGTAAGTAGGAAAAAAGATAGTTACATGATGCACGATCTGCAGAAACAACATACCTTTTTGCTTGGCCCGGTGGTGCATGGAGGGGGGTCCCACCCTCTTTCAGCAAACCTGGGATGTGGAACTGGCAGGTACCATTATGGGGTTCTCACCCAAAATGTCTCAACTGTCAGATGCTTGCCATCTTATGAAAATGAACATTTACAGGCAGTGGTGTGCACGTTGGGTCCCCCAACGATCATGGGGCCTACTATGGGACTCAGAAGAGAAGGTGAAGACAAGCTCAATTCAAAATTGTGTATTTCCTCATAAAATAAAGAGCCATTACCTGTTTAAGCACTTTGCTGGACTTGGCGGTGTATTTGCTGGATCCAATCAATATAGCCACCAGCACCCCCAATGTGGTCCTCAATCAGATTGGCAAATAGCAACAAACCTTCCCTTGGCTGCTCGGCTTGTCTTACGAGATGGCACAACTGATATGATGAAGGGTCACTCTCCCTCAATCTTTTCAGAATCCCCATTAGCTTTCTTGACACTCTGTTGTCGAGCTCAGGAAGGATAAACTGCAATACAGAACAAAACAAACGGATTATTTTTATAGCATAAAGTCCGGATTTCAGTCCAAAAGACTTCGTCATGCGGGTATAGCCAATGCTTCCTATTGGTGAGGTGGGTTCGAAAGACAGAATTGATGAGGAGGCCAGCTAGGCATGGTTCTTTCAATTCTGCAAGTTCGACAAAGTCTCTTAATAGGATTGGATAACTCTTACTCATGCAATATAAGAGAAATTATGCATAACAAAACAACGCCAAGGGTCTGGTAGGCAATGAGGTTCCAAAGGGATCTAACTTCCTATAGTCCTATCTTCTACTGCAGATAGGGCTCAGGTTGTCAAGGTCCTCAGATTGGGTTTGGGTTGGAAAACAACAAAACCCGATTTGAATTAGGTTTGTGTTTGGGTTGAGGAAATTCAGGTCGGATTAGGTTGGGAATAATCACATGTATTTGGGTTGGGTTGGGTCCTCTTGAGGTCGGGTTGACCCTCAACCCAACTCAAGCTGCCCGAGTTGCACCCATAACTGCAAACATAGCTAGACTTCTCTTTCCCCACTATTATCTGTGTAAGTATTAGGTTGACTGTTTGTTTGTAGATGCAAAGCATTTAGGGTTCATCTATCTCATACAGTGTTAATGCGCTTTGAAATTTTTATGTCCATCAATAAAAAAAGATTAAAAAGAAGAAAAAGAAAAACCCATCATGCAAAAGGCTAAACCACAATGTAACTGTTTGGCAACCGAAATACAGAGTGAACTTGACATCAGAAATTTTAAGGTTGTCATGGAGGACCTATTACCTTGGACAGCTCAGGATACCCGGATGAATCTACCCCAAGTAAATTGGCAGTGATATCAGGAGATAGCATTTTGCCGAACCAAATAATGAAGCGAAATCCATCATTGTAAATATAAAGGCCTTTAGGGTCTAAGCTCCCAGCAGTCAAAGGCAACCGCTTTAAGAAGTTCCTAAAATCATCAGCATCAGCTACTGGAGCCTGCAAGCATGAGACAGTTTGGTGGTGGAAGTCAACATCCAATCATCAATCCAATTATTTTTACTTTAGTTTATCACACATACACGCACACAAATGCACACACTCAAGAACCTCTGGAACATTGATACATGCAACAAGCTCACATACCCTTACAAGGTACTCGTCAATCCGCATCAAACTGGGATAGAGAAGCTTCAATAATCTTTTAACAGGCAAAACCATCATATTGAAACCAGCAGCACACCGCTCGTCAAGTTGAGCATCAGCATATCCTCCACGGATGGGAATAGATTTACACAATGCTAGTCCATACAGAGGTAAGAATTTCAGTGATTCTGGATATATCATCCTGCCACTCAACCGATGCTGAACAGCATAGAGGTTCCGATATTCTCTGAGGGCCTTCACAATCCTTAGCTGCACAGTGTGGCGAGCATCTTCAAGCTTATGGGACAATGTTTTCTCAATTGCTGCAGATTATTGGTTTTGTTAGAAGAGACTAGAGAACCTGCAAATGACGGAACATCACAGTTCTAAAAGTTATCATAAGGGATGTTAATCATACCGAGTCTACTCAACACAGAAACAATGGCTCCTGTGTCAGCCTGGCGGTACATCTCTCCAAGATCTGCGACCACAGGTGCTGCTGCTGTATGGACTCTGATACGCCTTTCCCCAGAAGATGAGGTGTATCTTTTACTGGCTAAGGAAACTAATGTTTATAGTAAAGCAAGGGGATGGTTCATTTCATATGCAGATCCTTCAATTCAAAGAGCATCATGTTTAGCTGGCAACTTGGCATATCAGGAACCAGGAGTGTGGACTATTTTCCAAAAACAGCAACGAGACAAAAAGATACAAAATGGAGAGATATATGATAAGGAAATAAATTTATAAGAAAAGATGAAATGGGAAATTAAACACTTCACAGGAACCAGGACAAGATTGAATCAACATAAAATACACAATATCATTTCCCATTATACGGGCCTTGTAATATCCTTTCTAACATGTAAACTGGTTAACTAACAGCAGAAAATGTATCTGCAATATGCACATGAGTCACCAGTGGGAACGGACCCGTGTGAGAGCATGGATGCGTTATCATAATCTCCATAGCCTTGTCCCAGCTATTTGCGGCCGGCTTCTCGTGCTTGGTAACCCTCCTTTACCCGGGCTGCTGACCAGCTGGAGAAATTGCTAGTTGCTACTAGTTAGAGTTGACACAAAAAGAAGTGCACTCAATATAGATGGTAGAAGCCATTTTCTCAAGAACTATGCTCCAGTGCCAGTGACTGGGGTCAGCTTCTCATGGTAGTTTGGAAAATGTCTGATGACTGGCTGCCTACCTGACATCAGCCCTTCCTTTACATGGCTGGTGCAATTGCCACGCACACACACAAAACAATAAGAAGCGCCTCAACATAGATTATAGAAGGCATTTTATCAGGAACTATGCTCGTGTGCCAGCGCCTATATCTTAAAAACAACTACGATGATAGTGGGACCCACATGATGTGTATGACATCCAACCTGTTTAAAACGTGCACACTGCACACTGCGCGTGCGGGCGCGAGCACACACACACACAGGATCTAATTCGAGATAAAGAATGTATAAAGATCCAAAATTTGGCTTGGCTCACATGCATAAGGAAGCACAAGAGGTAACACACAGGATCTAATTCGAGATAAAGAATGTATAAAGATCCAAAAATTGGCTTGGCTCACATGCAAATGGAAGCACGAGAGGTAACAAATAGTTATGTTAGAGTAGATTAGGGTAATCTTTTAGATTACAATATTAACTTTTATTTTAATATTTATCTGTTAGGATGTCTCCAAATCTCCCATCTCTTCTATCTATATATTCGTGTTATTTTTAGTGAAATAAACAAGTTGCAGTTTCAACGATGTAGTCTCTAGTGATTAGCGTGGTATCAGAGATGGGATAAAACCCAAGTCCCATCTCTCTCTTTCTTCACCATTTCTTCTCTGGCTTTCTATAGCCACTGCTCGAGGACAGCTTCCCGCTGCATGGTCTAACAACTATCGTCATCGCCGCCGCACGAAATCCGTCCGTCGCACTGCCGCTGCTACCCCCTGCACTGCCACACAACCCCAATCCCATTGCAATGGCCACCCCTAGAATCTGACACCGGTGACCCTAATATCCTGAAGAACCACTGCTTCCTCCTCCATGCTAGCATAATCATCGCCGCTTCTGCTCCTCCGGCTTCAAGCCGTCCCGCTTCCTTCTTGCCGGCAGCAGCAGCAGCATGGCCACCGTACCTAGGGGTGTACACGAACCGAGCTAGCTCGGTTAGCTCGTTCGACTCGACTCGAAAAAGCTCAATTCGACTCGGTTTGAAGCTGAGTTCGAGCCGAGTCGAGCTGATTTTTTGAGTTCGAAAATGAGTTCCAGCCGGGTTCGAGCAGGCCCTAGCTCGACTTGACTCGGATCGAATCCAGCTTGAATCGAACTCAGATCGAACCAGTTTGGTGACTCAGTTACTTTGCCATTGATGTTGCTCACCAACTGTTTGATAAAATGACTCAACCAAATGTGGCTGGTGGCAAGGAAGGTTTGGCTAGTGGCAAGGAAGGTTTGGCCAGTGGCAAGCAAGGTTTGTACATTAAACAAATACCTTTTTTCTCTTTATTTTTTTTATTTTTAAGGTGTTTGATAAAAACACCTGTAAAACCATTGCCTCTGTTTTACAAACAGTGGGATTGTGAAGTTGCAGTTCAGGAGTTTGTGGAAATGCCTCAATGACGAACTCGGCTCAATCTTGGCTCCCGAGCTGGTCTGAGCTGCTGACCGAACCGAGAAGAGCTGGCCAGTCAGGCTCGAGGACCGAGCCGAGCCAAGTTCGAGCTGAGGTCAGCCAGTGTTCGAGCCGAGTCGAGCTGAGGCTAGCTCGACTCAGTTCGACTTGATGTACACCCCTAACCGTACCTAAACATATGCAATCTGCCTCCTCCACCATCGTACAACAGCGGTACCATTGCCAAGCATTGCCCTTGAGCACCGATTCATCACTGGCAACAGATCTGACAATCTGTTGCCCCCTTCATTCAATCAGATCTCTACCTCTACTGTCGCCACAACACCCCTACTGCACTACCATCCAGCAGCCTTAACGGATTAGAGCAGCCATCTCATACTGGAAAAATCAAGCACAAGGCAACCGAAAATCCGGTATTCATCTCATGTCAATCCAAAAGAAGCCCCATATCTCTATCGGTAAAATCCCCATCATCTTCTCCAGCACCATTGATCTCGACTCCCGAACCCGTTGTCTTCAACGGAATCCACTCTGCCTGTTATGCTGCGTGCACCGACCTACATCCGATCTTCATTGCACACTGCCATTTGCAGTACCTCTGTCCAAATCAGTAGTAATATACTGCCCTTCCGCCATTCATCACCACCGGACTTTGCCTCTTCCATGATCTGCACCCATCACAGCTCCGACCCTACTGTATTCCAGCACCCGATTTTCATCACACCACCATCAGATATCTTCTTTCCGGGGCAGTTTTCAGCTTTGATTCTGGTGGAATTGGATTTGCAAGAGTTCCATGCAAGCGCTGGGTAGATGGAGTGATGGGTCCGGTTTGTGGGAGTGGTGAATTGGATCTGAGATCTGGGAGTTTCCAGGGCAGTTTGGTCCTTGGGCCACCAAAGAAATGGTTTTCCATGTGGTTTTATCATCTTGGAGTTCCTGAAAAGCAGATTTGGTCGCTTTCTCATCGATTTTTGTACTAGTCTCGCAACGATCAATCACCACCTCTGTATCACCATCGATGATGCGTCTTCTCCATATCGTACGTTTTGATGAGATGTATTTCTTGTTCTTTTGCTGAGCAGATGGACCAGACCTGTTTGTGTCAAGTATATGGATTGGACTTCATTTGTGCCAAGCATGTGGATTGAATTTTTTTTCTTTATTATTGGAATATCTAGAACCATCAGAAGAACAGCAGTTGAACTTCCAGCCACCAGAAGTGTGTATCCACTGAAAAAAACGAGGCCACTGGAAGTGGCAATTGGTCAATCGCTAGTTCTTAGAAGTGCTAATGGTACACATCCTAGAAATCATCAAAAGTGCTTGCTTGCCTCATGCTACAGTTTCATTTTCCTTTTGCTTTTAAATA
Source organism: Magnolia changhungtana (assembly GCA_030180095.1). Taxonomy (NCBI): domain Eukaryota; kingdom Viridiplantae; phylum Streptophyta; class Magnoliopsida; order Magnoliales; family Magnoliaceae; genus Magnolia; species Magnolia changhungtana. The sequence goes on along the minus strand of JASAUF010000272.1, from coordinate 7,434,562 downwards.
AATGTTCATCATACCTTTACTCCTTCCAAATCACCTTGAATTGAAAGAAAGGGAAGAATTGGGGGGGGGGGGGGGAGACTACAGTAGATTGGGGTAATCTTCTAGATTAGAATATTTTCTTTTATGTTAAGATGTGTATCTATTATGATATCTCCAGATCTCTATAGATCTCCCATCTTTTCTATATATTCGTGTTATTTTCAGTTAAATAAATAAGTTAAGAGTTTCTACAATGTTAGTCTCTTATTTTCAGTTGAAGGAAGAGTGTAACCCAGATATACTATAACTTCCTAAGTTGGGGAAAGGAAACACATACTACTATGGGTAACACTTGAACAAATTCTAAGACCAAACTGTGTCCCCAATCTACTATTAGCTATCTCAGGAAGTGAAGGATACAACAGAGCAACTTGAAAATATACTGTCTGAGTTGTCAATAAAGTTTCTTCTAGAGATAACTGCAATGCAAAGGCTTTATCACTGTCAACAGCTGGAAGAGCCAATAAATCGGTAGACCTTAACATAAAGTGCCCATGATAAGTGGTAAACCGGACCCCTGAAAAGTCATAAAATAAAAACTCCATCAAGACCCCAGTAACATAAGCTGCTGTCTTTCCGCAGGTACTAAAAGCTCAAGATGTCCAGGCATTGAAAAACGTGTATATTAACCATACACCTTTTCCACATCGAATGCGCATCACAGCCTCCCAAGCAGTCTCCCTCGTGAGATCCCGGGCCAAATCATGCCTGAGCTTCTCTTTGTGAACATCCCCTTGAAAAGATGGATAATAATATACCTGGCCACCAGTATATTTTGCAAGAGTTCCTGAAACCCCCCAAAAAAAATGTTGAGGATAAGATCAGCACCATAAAGATTAAACTAGCCTGTTGCTAATATAATAAAAAATGGTAAAGGCTAGTGTTCTTGAATGGGTTAATTGCTTCCTAGCCACCAACCTCAGTAATTGGGTTGAGTAGGATAGCATAACGTAATTTTCTTGCTGTTTGGCTTTCTTCATAAAAGTTGCATTACCTTCCAAAATAATAATAATAATAATAATAATAATAATAATAATATTTAAAAAAATGTACCTAGTGAAGCTATATCCGAATACTTGTCACTGAAAACATATACGTTCACCCCAATCTGGCATTTTGTAAGATCAGCAGCCATTTGCTTATAAAATGGCTCTTCTGGTAATCTCAACGTATGTTCTTTATCTGTTCCATAAACACGAAGATCATCTCCACGTAACTTTAGGCGACCAATACCAAGAGACGGTAGAGTGGTCTGAAAGATCAGTAACTTTCCTCCAAGTCGACTCTGTAGACAAAGCAGCCGCAATAGAGGGTAGGGTAATTCAACAACCAAATGGACACCAAAATGCATCAAGGAAACTTGGTGACGAAGTATTTAAATAACTCTTAGAAATGGTCAATAAGTAAAAAAAAATTAAAAATAGCTATAGAGAAACGCACCATAACCATGAATGCCGCTTTAAGTGCAGGCCCGAAAGCAGATTCTATATTAACATTGTCCTGAAACATGGAAGGCAAGCTATCCAAAAATGTGTCCACCACACTTCTAGATTCAGACAAGTTGACTAGGAGATCATCTGGCAAAGGTACAAATATGTCATCCAGATCTGACACCACCATCATCTGAGGCTGAGTCAAAGATGACTGCAACAGACAAAAGCTATAAATTAATAATATGGTTGCTACATCTAAGCATATGTTTCTCAAGCAGCTTGGGTGAAATTGAGGTGGAGGTGCAATATTCCCATGTAATCAAGTGACAAACAACAATCTAAGTTCAGATGGTTCAGTATAAAGAATAACATGCCTTCATATTATAAAAATGTAGAGTGCTGTCAAAAGTTATGAATCCAATCTGTGTCCTAGGGAAGCCAGGCAGCTCATCCAAACAAGACTTGATGGTCTTGGCCACTATCTGTCAAAGAATATCAAAGGAAAACATAAACTGAAGTTATTCCAAACAAAACACAATACGAACCGAAAACAACAATTTTCCAAGTTTTAAAAATAAAAAATAAAAACAAAATAAACAAATAAAAAAAATAAAACAAAATAAAATAAAAATAAAAGAAGCAGAAGCAGAAGAAGAAGAAGAAGAAGAAGAAGAAGAAAACGAAGAAGAAAGGGCATTACATGCTCACACTCTCCAACTAATCATGAACAGCGAACAAAGGTTTGCCAAAAGTCCAGGTGTACATAAGGGTGGTCCAAAATCCAGACATGCCTTAAAAGTTTAAGATGATTACCTCAAGCATCCCACTTCTAACAGCAGATGACGATACATCAATGAGGAAGAAATATAGAGGCGGCATTGGAGGCCGCACCATATACTCAGTCGGAGCAACAAATTCTACACTACCCTTTGTAAGCTCAGGTCGTTGATCTGCATCACACCTTCTACCACTTGCATCCAAAAGGGAGAAATAATCACCAGGAACTGAAATGAAAGTTTAAATGGATTAGCACATGTATCTTGCAACAGAGGAATAAGGATATCAATCAAAGAAAACCAGCCAGAATTTCAAGCAATGTTGCTTGCATTTTTAGCTCCAAAAATACCGCTAATTGTTCATTCAATTAAATCCATAAGACAAAACATATATGATAAAAGCTCTCTACCATGGTTTAAAATCACCCCAAACATTAGAACTCAGACACATTTCAAGACATTTCAACTGAGTCAGAACATTTCAACCAACATGAATCACACATGATACTAAGGGATTTGAGGTTGCGAGATTCCTTTCAATAGTAAATCACAAAAGAAGAAGAAGAAGAAGAAGATCAGATTGAAGTGCGGATTAATGGATTGTAGCAGATATCAATGTCCTTCAGAATCTCAAGTTCAAGGTCATCTTTTCTTCTCTAGACCAACATTCTTTTCAAGTGAATCCATGACAGAATCAAAATCAAGTGATTTGGCACTTGCACATCTGCAACATAGACAGATGTCAGTAATAATATTTCACTATTTATTATAATAAAAAATTTGTGTAAACGAGGAATTAGTTAAATTGTTGACCCAGAAGTGCCCCAAAATGACCATTTTTAATATCTTGGGTTAATGATTCATGAGAGAGCTTGAGAAGGATGTTACTCACAGAACCCAAGCTGGGTGGAAGAAGTGGAGACATGCCTCTGGTTTTATATGATCACCATTCACCACGTCCCAATCAAACTGACTGGGAAATTTTATATAATGCCTATAAGACCACCCATGCTTTATGGACATAATCTTGGGTGGTTGAAGAACAACGTGTTCATGGGATGTGCATAGCTGAAATGAGGGTGTTGAGATGGATGAGTGGCAAGATGAGGATAGAATTAGATATGAATACATTAGAGGGAACTCTAGAGTAGCACCAATAGGTAATAAGATAGGGAAGGTAGACAGATGGTTTGGCCTAGTGCAATAGAGACAAAGAACTGCACACGTTGGAAGGACTGAGTAGGGATCAAGTTGAAGGCTCTAAAAGGGAAAGGGGAAGGCCCAAAACGATACAAGGGGAAGTGTTGAAGCCAGTGCCCTGAAAAGCCAATGTCAGCTCTAATCAATTAATCGTGTGGATGTGATTAAGGCGATCTCAACTGTAGATCATGATGACCATCAGTCCTTGGTAGACATCCTATTGATCGTCAGTGTATAGAGTTGCCTTGAATCTTCATTATGGGTTTGTTGAGGAGTGATTCCTCTAGCAATCCATGGGAACTTGAGATTGGACACAACGGTCATTGACCTAGGAGAGTCATGGTCCATGGATCTCAGTACCCTGTTAGACATGACCATCACAGGTGCATGGAACACACCTGTGGACATTGGTTCATGAGATATACGGTCGTCTTGTGTGAGGGGACTAACTTGGGTCAGGATGGCAGTCTCCACCACTAGGAACCGACTTGGTGTTGGTTTATGCCTTACCCCTTATCTTGCACAAGAGTGTGAGTGTGCCATGAACAAATGATCCAAGTTCAGATCTTTAGTCACTTAATTGTTGGATCGAGATCAAGTTAACAGCCTGGGAGCCCATTAGCCTGGATTGTGATCATGAGATCAAGACTCGATGCATGAAAGATGATTATTCCTTGGACCTGAGGACATGTAAGGGTCACGATCTTGATTGGTCAACTTTGGCTCTTCCTACGAGGTCCATGCAGGGGCCAATAAAATGGATGTAGCTGAGTACTTTCATCAGGAGTTGTTGATTCTTGCACGGTCCAACAAGGGATCCACCGGTCTGTCTAAGAATATGTTTATGGCTTTGATCTAGATAAATCGAGGAATCATCAAGTGATTTTTCCGTTGGGCCCAACACTCTAATTGTTTTAATCGGTTTTTCAAAAGTTTCTAACCGTTGAAGTTTTGTTTTAACCGTTAAAACTGCTTTGATCACACTTGATGATAATTTGATGGTCCAAATCTAATGGTCCACTTGATTAGCATAGGATATAATCATTAGTGGATGGCCATGGCAATGGAGGGATTAGATCATGAATATATGTATAGTTGAGGTGGATCAACACACTTCCCTAGGTTACAAATTTGTGTGAAGGGTGAAGTATCATACCGGTATTCCCCTAAAACCCTAACTTCCTCCTTATTGATTTGATCATATCTCAGAGGAATTGTTACGAGAAGCCCTAGACACCATTTTCCATTGGGAGTGTGAATTAGAGAAGTGAGAGAAAAGTGTGTAGAGGGAGCAAAGGAGTTTTTCATCCTTTTTCGCATCTTCTCCATCTCTGTGTGGTCCATCATTGTGGATGATTGAGGGATTCCTTGGCACCTAACGGAGGAAATTCCTTGGGCAATCTAGATCTCTCAAGTATTGGGACAGATATGGGACAGACCTCTTAGGTTGGAGGACCATCATTGACATTGGATCAACGCATATCGTCAGATTCCAAGTATGATCTAAATTTCTCAAGTTAGTTATTTGATTCTAATATATATAAATCGTATTCGAAAAAATCTTAGGATTAGGATTTCAATTTTGGATTTAGAGAAAATCAAATTTTGTTGCACAATCCGATGAAATCCTATCAGGTAGTAAGAAAAGACCTGATGACCTGCGGTTTAATTGAGTATATGGTTTGTTCAAACACTCAAGAGGTATTGGACAACACGACCCGCTCTCGCCGTTCCTTTTTGTGGAGATTGCTAAAGGGCTAAGAAGGATGATGATTACAGGCCAAGAGGAGGGTCTTTTTTGCAAGTTCAAGGCAGAAGATTGAGCCCCCCTGTCTACCACATCTAATTTATAGATGACACGCTTCTCTTCTGCAAGGCTAAGGTGGGGCTAAGGTCGACATTTTGACTATGATTATAAGGTGTTTTAAAGTGGTCTTAGAGCAAAAGGTACATTTGGCAAAATGCGAGATGCATGGAACTCACATGGAGAAAGAAGAAATAGGTCATGTGGCTAGGTCTTTCAAATACAAGGTGGGATTATTCCCCTCGACCTACCTAGGGCTTCCCCTCTATGTTCGAAAGTGCTGCCTGTAACACTCGCAGGACAGAGTTGTAGAAGATTTGAGTGGAAATTGGCAGGATGGAAGGGGTGATATCTGTCTCTTGGAGGCCAGATTATCCTCATTAAAGCAGCGTTGTCAAATTTGTCACTTCACTTCATGTCACTTTTCAAATGCCCAAAACTAGTTTTAGTTTGATTGGAAAGGTTAAGATGTGATTTTATTTTTTTTTAAGGACACAAAAGAGAGAAAAAATTCCATCTTTTAGAGTGGGGTGAGGTGTGTAAATCCTACAACAACGATAGTGCCGACATAAGAGACTTGGAATTGATGAACTTGGCTCTCTTGGGAAAATGCCGATGGCACTTTGGCTCGAAGAAGGGGGGCCTCTTTAGAGGGAGGTCGTTGAAAGCAAATATGGGTGCCTTGAGGAGGCATGGTGGGCAAGGGACTCATCGCTATACAGAGCTTTGGCAGTATGGAAAGGGAAATCTAGCGTAAAAGCTAAATTCAAGAAAGACATGGGATTCTCTTTAGTAAATGGGAAGAAGATTAGCTTTTGGGTGATGTTTGGAGAGGTGACTTACCTTCGCATATCAGATTTCCAATGATGGCCCGCTTTGCTATTTATCGCAATATCATGTTCACTAGATGTTATTCTTTATGAGGTGGCTTACGGGTAGAAAAAGAGTTTTGACTATCGATAATCTTCAAAAACGATCAATAATCATCCCTAATATCTGCCTTGTGTATATGTCTAACGCCCAAATCCATTCATCCGTTGTCCTTTCGCAACCCGAGTGTGGTCCGCTATCCTTAGAAGATTTGATGTAGCTTGGTTCATGCCTTTCAACATCGGAGATCTTTTATTGGCTTGGCTTGGCTTGGCATGGCATGGGCTTTCTTAAGTAAAGGCTTTATAGAGACTTTGCTACTGGCTGGCTTATTGATGATTTGGGGAGAAAGAAATGGAAGGTGCTTCTGAAATGAAAGCAGTCCAGAGGAGTGGATTGCTAATAGAGTAATGTTTCTTGTAATTGAATGGGTTGTGGGCCTAGGCTGCTTTGAAAAGATGTGATTTTCTTTATCTTTTTTTCTGGGTCTTCTTTGTTTCTGCTTGGGCCGTAGTTAGCGCCATCTCTGCGCTTCTTTTCCTCTTAATGAAAGTTTCTGTTATCTTTCAAAAAAATAGTGTGGAATGGTGGAATAGTATTAATGTAGCCAACCCCATTTTGTTGGGATAAGGCTTTGATGGTGATGATGAACCAAAAAGAACAAAAAAAAGTACACAGATATCACTTCACCTATGGTTTGCAGATTCTGCACTTTGCAGATATCTGAATGGTCACCAGTGCTGCAGTGCCTGGGCCTACCAATGCACTACCAACCTGGTTTTTGATGTCACAAGTCAGAACAGTAACCTATAATCTGCAAACAACAGAACAGTCATATGCAGCCATTAAATAGCAAATAGTACTTTCTATTTGTAATTAGTGTCACCTAAGTATTTTCTCGGGCAAGTTTCTAACTTCATATTTATATTTTTCACAGATCTAACCTAAAACTGTATGTTCTTTAAAAATTTAAAAAAAAAAAAATCTAAAACTGAAGTAGCTTGTAAGTTATAACCACCAATCACTAACAAATGAAAAGGTGTTTCTTAATTCCACATCTTATACCCTTTCGCTCCTATTTTTCCATCTTTTAATTTGTCTAAGCAAGAAAAGTGAGGACTATGAGTTGTATAACTCGGGATCACCAAGTATCTAGGTTACAAAACATCAAGGAAAACCCAGAACCAAGATTTTAGACCTCGCCACTATCAACATCACTCACTTTATCAAGTCCACCTCCTTATTTGTTTATATGCACCATCCTAAACCCTTTTTTTTATTGGTGGTGGGACATAAACCTATGCAACCATCCTAAACTTGATTTCATTTTCAGACAAAGTATATGCACCCAGTAAGTAGTTTTTTGCAAATGAAAAAAATAATTTAAAAAAAAAATCAAACTTAAAGAAGTCTGAGTTGATCCTAAACCACTATTTCATGCTTACATAAACATCTGAAAATCTGTTATCTGCGTATCATTTGACACCATGGTCAAACCATCCTGAGCTACACATATAGGCTGCAAAAACAGCAATTCAGCCATCCCAATCAATGTAAAAATTGAGTCATATTACATTAAAAAAAAAAACCCAGTCCCATTTGACACTTTCTTTTTCGCAGATCTGTAGAACTTTCTTAAAGAGAACAAGAAACAGTGAAGCAAGCTAAGAGTGGCCAAACGTCCCTCGCAAAAAGTCTCTCAATAGTCACACTCCTTCACAAGCATATCAGCAATGACGCTCATCAATGGAATCTTTAACCAGAGGAGAGGAGAGGGTTTTCATCAAAGACGAACACATGCTCCCAAGGTCCCAAACATTCTTCTTAGCCCAAGAAATCGCCTTCAATGATAAAATTGCTGAGGTTTCTAAGCGCCTCTTAATTCTCTAGCTTCCGCAGAATGGACTCTCCTCATCCACAGCACAAAAAAGCATGTACGAAATAGTGCCATTCTCATCTCTAACCAGCACTCCTGTGCTCAAGCAGCCCAGTCCCATTTCACTAGCTGCTATAAAAGTATAAATGTAATACATAACAACATGCTTTTAACAAATCAGAGTACAAATTCTGACAAACATAGTAAATAAAAGAGAAGCTGCTATCTTAAACCAAACGTTCCGCACAATGTGAATTTTTTGGCAGACAATTATTGCATTTGGTTAAGAAATCATCCAAGGTGCAGTAATTACTTTTAGCTGGAAAATGGTTTCGTTAAGAATAAATATTCAGACCATTATGATATTTGAAATAAGTAAAACACAACTGGAAATTTTAGATGCATGCCTAACCAAGCAACCATGATTCACTGGGACAAAATAAAGAGCTGCATGCAAAAAAGAATATTCGATTCAAGATTTACCATCATTAAGCAAAGCGCAAATGTTGCAACGCCACTTTCTTCCTCCATCCGTAAATGTCACATATGGATTCACATATGTTCGACATCTTCTACAGCGAATAATGCCTGCTGGTCCAAAATTGACAATGGGCACTTCGTCCTGAAAAACAAAGAACAAACTGCAGATAAGCAACCAGATTAGATGACTTCATACAATGGGTACATCAGGCAGTAAATATCAATAAACCTTGGCCCTTCTGAGAACAGTGTTACTGACCCCTTCAGGAGGTTCCGCCAGAGGATGAACCACTACTCCAAGAGGCAAATGCCACCTGGAAAGCAATGATTGAGAATTTGGTATTGCACTCGTCGTCAGCCTTAGATATCTAGGATGGCAATTCAAGGGGTACATCTCAACAAAGGAACTTGGCTCCACATCGCCATCCAGTGGCCTCGGCAGCGCTTGGGAATCAATTCCAGGATCAATTGATCCCGGAACAGATCCAACCGTTAGTGAGCTGAACTCCTCAACCAAGCCTTGAAGGGCACCTACAGGAGGTCCTGCACTGGTATATGGCACATGTTCCCTGGAATTCAGACTTACAGGAGTTCCTCCAGGTGGGGGTGGTACAAAGCCTTGTTGTGGATGGAAAGGGGAAGCCTGTGGAGGAGGAAAATGTGCAACAGGAATGGGTTGCCTACTGGGGTATCCATGCAAAGATGACTGCAAAACTGGCCTCAACGCAGGAAATGATGACTCCACTGATGGAGGTATATTACCTCTAGGTGGTGTAGGGTTTACATTTTGAGTAGGAGGTCCCATTGGCACCGGGGGAATCTGGAATGGACGAGCAGCAACAGTTGGGGCTAAAACTGGTTGTTGGCCCATAGAAGGTAGTGTTGGTGGCGGTAATCCTGGCTGGCCAGTGTATGCTGGGCCACGCAAGGGACCTGGGGATTGAGCAGTTGAAAGATAATTTGGTGACGGAAAGCGCTGATAAGCACCTAAATCTGATGAAGGATAAGATGCTGGCGGGGAAGACATTGATGGACCATTAAACCTAACTGGTGAGGCAGCTGCAGCTCTATAACCAAAAGCATCTGAACCAACAACTGGCCCAGACGATAAAAATGGCATTGTAGTTTGAGGAGATGGCATTGTAGTTTGAGGAGCAGCCCCAAAGAGGGAAGATGCAGGTCTTCCAGGAAAATTTGGAGGTCCAGGTCTTTCATTCCCCATGGGCTGCATGTCTTTTTTTTATCAGTCTTAGTTACAGTTCCATGTGCCAAACCTGTTAGACCTGAAAGCAACATCAAAAGAAAGAAAAAGAAAAAAAATATATACTTTTGGATAATGAAGAGGAAGAGCATAAAATAAGAAAAATCAGAAAATAAATCAAATGAATTTAATGGGCATGATACCAGAGACATTTCAGGAAAATATTCACTTCTTTCTCTTTTGGTGGATAATGAAATTTTATTCAGAGTAAATGAAGAGAGCTCTGAAACACAAAATTGCAGAGGACACAAGAGGATCCCCAAATTACAAACCAAAAACAAGTCATTTCACTTTTGGCTAGGGTGATCACCATTCTCGTCAATGATACAATGGTTGGTTGGGGGCAGTGTGGCAGTGTACAAGATGTTCATCCTTGACAAGAATTCAAGGACTTGGTCATAGATAAAAGCCATTCTCCATGGCTCCACATTACACCCCTTCAATCCACCCCTATAAGGATGCCCCAGCCCCAACAACCAGGAGGGGTCCCATGGTACCAACAGTAATCAGGTGCAAACCTTTCACTAAAATATTTGTTACTTTGCAAAGATAAACCAATACTGGATTGGATCACAGACATTCAGTTTACCACGAGGAAATTACAGAACTTAATGATGTTTCCTAGTGTTCATAATGAGAGGGTTGCTTTCAAATTGCAGTTGCATTCCTTTCAAGTCTTAACCTGATTGCAATTTGGAGGCTAGAAACCCAGCATGAATGCTCAGGTAGGAAACTACAATTTGCTTATTTCCACTCCACTAGACTAATAATTGCAATGAAAGTCAAAAGTACATTCAACGCACCTAGTGAACAGCTTCTAATCTATGTTTTATTCAATAAATGTCCTAAATGGTTAATTTTTTTCCATTTTGCCCCTACAAGGTTACACCATTACAGATCAAATAAACGTGTAACAAACAGTCGTATGTTTCTAGTTCAACATTAACTTTTTATTTTATTTTTTATTTCTTTTCCAAACTTAAGGAGGAGTTTGCATGCACAACTGAATTAAATTCTGAACATTCCATTCAATCAAGGGAAAAAAAATTGAAATGATGGTTGATTACATTCAAATAACATGGTTGCAATCTAGTGCCTACTCCCTAAATATGAATATTGAGGAAGGCAACTACAGTGTGGTGACTTCAACCCATCCTCCTCCTCGTCATAATAATAATAATCATCATCATCTTAGCCTTTTTCCAAGGAATCTAGCATTGGCTTTCAAATGGTACATTTATTAGCTTCCCTCTAGACACCAACCTTCCTCTTTTTATAATCGGGCTTTGAGAACTAGGCATAGCAGAGACTCACAATGAGATGTTCTACAACAGTCTCATCCAGTATTGACCACAACCCAAAAATGAGATGTTCTAAGGGTGAGCAAGAAAAGTCGGTTCATATAGGGGCAGTTTTCCAAGCAAACAGCTAATCATTAGGTACCCCTGCACATGAAAGGTCATGCTCCAGCAGTGGACTACCAAAAAAATCGTAGGGAAGTCAACAATATGCATACCAAGACGATTCACAAGCCAGCACAGGCAAGCCCCATACTGTGCCTTAGCCAACTAGCATGCGCTAGCCACACAGGGGAATTTGCGAATAATTGATGTCTAGGCCATGTCGTGCCAGATGAGCCCAGTAAGCACAAAATGGCAAGGAGCATGCCATATAAGACGAGCCCATTGAGCACAAAACAACAAGAAGCATGCAATGCCAGACAAGCCCACACACATGAAAGGTTGTGCTCAAGTAGGTAGATGTACATAATAGCAGTAGATAGATGTACATAATAGCAGGGAACTCGCCTATACATGTTCACATGTCAACACATATGCATGCAAGATTGAAGGTGGCTGGGTTGAGAAATGCGCCTCACAGCAATATCGCGGTAACCCATGGCGGGTGTGAGAAATGTGCCTCAAAACAATGTCTAATCATGTGGTAACCCATAAGCAACAGATGTACAACAGACAACTAGTGTAAGCTATGGCTCCACATAGGTAAAACAAACAGTCGATGGACACATATATCCAAACATCAGGTGGGCCACATGCAGAGCCCACTTGTGCAAACTCATTGATACAGAGTACAATTGCTAGTGTAGCCTAATGAAGAGAATTTTAGAGATTACTGATTAGCTGTACAAGGCTTATGGTGTCATTGAGTTTTAAAAGGAACTAACTTGGACAAAAAAAAGGAACTAGCAGCTACAGAACCTGCTAAAGAACAATGCAAAAAGGAGGAAAACAGTCCAATTAGATATTACACAAGCTGTGTAAGAGTGATGTAACATACAAAATCCATGTACCCTAAAAAGGATTGAATTTACAGAAAGGCAGTGATACATTAAATAGCCATTCCAGATTCTATATCAAATAAAGCACATACAGAAAACCCATGAACTATTTTGACTCAAAGTCTAATGGTGATGATTTAGTTCCGCTCAAGCAGTTGTCATAGTAAGAAGGTACAGAGTACATGAAAGTTGAACTTTTATATAGTACAGATCAGTTGCTCTAAATCATTTCATTTCTATTCAAAAGCCCTACAAATAATTTGGTAAAAGGAAACTAATTGTTTCTACCCAAGTTAATAAAATTCACGTGGCTGAATTGGTCTAGGATGAGTGGTTAGGGTTGCCCATCACATTTCCTGTCAGTTTTGGTATCAGAGCAAGTTCCATTCTTTGGAAACTTGTTTCAAGTCTGGGTAGTTGGTTTCTTCAGGCAATCTGTTTTCTGGCACAGTATTGTGCTTAACTTTTGGCTGAATAGTTTCTGCTATACAAATAACAGATTCATCTGCAGCTTTTATTCTTCTTCTTTTTTGAAAGGTAAAGAATCAAATTAAAAGAAGCCAAACGGCAAAGAATACAACAAGGAGACAAACAAAAAGAAGAATATGCAGCAGAGCACCCTTCACTAAAGAATTGAAGATCCAACTCCCTAATCAACAGAAAGACCCTCGAAACTGCCGAAGCAGTAGAACTGCTGATATTCCTGAAACAGCAGTTATTCTGCTCTCCCCAAATTGCCCATAAAGCAGCTAGTAAGGCTAATCTCCAAGTCCTGGCACTGCCCACTAACATACTGCCGTGCCAAGAAGAGAGAAGGCCTGCTGTGGAACAAGGCTTAACCCAGGAGATCTTTAAAAACTGTAAAATATTGGACCATACAACTGAGGCAAAAGGGCAAACAAAAAGATGATCAGCACATTCTGCGTCCATCTTGCAAAGGATGCAAACATCAGGAAGAATCATCCCTCACTTGCGCAAATTGTTGATAGTGAGGACTTTGTTATGTCCCACTAACCACGCAAATGCAGCTACCTTAGTTGGAGCACCATAAGACCAGATATAACCACAGTTGCAGCTGATTGAATTCGGTCTTCTGGGGTGAATAGAATCATGCAGCGATCTGACCACATACAAACCCAACGTGTCCCTCTGCCAACGCAACGAATCAGACTCCTCCTGGATTGGCCCGATGCCGTGAAGCAAAAAAGAGAAACTGGGAAATTTCCACCAACTCTACATCATTCAAGTTACGCCTGAAAGAAGGGATCCACACTCCCTCAGAAGCAGAACCAGAAAAACAGCCCTTCACCAAGATATTATCAATAGGGCATAAAGCCGCATGGTAGGGGAAGATAGATCTCCATTGGCTGTCCCCTATCCAAAGATCATCCCAGAAGCAGATTCTGGAACCATTCCCCAAAGAAAAACCAATGTCCCCCACACTTTCCAATCCAATTGCATAATAGATTTCCAAAGGACAGACGCTCTATAAAGAGGAGTGTCTTGATCTCCAGCCGTAGATCGAAGTCCTATATTTACCTCCAATAACGGAACGCCACAAACTGTCATCTTCACACCCAAACCACCATATCCACTTGCCCAAAAGAGCCCGGTTCATGTCATCTGACCATCTTAAACCTGCTCCCCTGTCCTTTATAGGAGCACAGACTTCACTCCAATCAAGAATGTGACTTTTTTTTCTTGGAAACAGCTCCCAACCAGAGGAAATCCCTCAATTTTTCTAACTTCGAAAGCACAGCCTTAGGACATTTAAATAGAGAGAACTAAAAAAGCAGGAGGATTAAAAAGCGCGGTTTTGATCAAGGTCAACCTCCACCCAAGGGAGAGGTGTCTACTCTTCCACAGCGAAACCATTCTCTCTGTAACTTTGTCCCAAAGATGCTTAGGTGGTTTGCCTATACATAGAGGCAGCCCAACAACAAAAACCGCAGCTACAAATAAGAGCTTATTGGTTTATTTCTTAAAAAAAAAAAAAAAAAGCTTTTAGACCGTTTGGTAAACATCTAATCAGAATGCTTATTTGTTTAGAAAGTAGCAAATTAAGCTCCGATTTTATAAGTTGGGGAGGGATTACTTTTTTAAATGAAGCTTATTTGGCTTAAGCGGGTTGACATTTTGGAGTAATTTTTAGACAAGTTTGTCCTTAAACTTTTCAAGTAATTCCCATCTTACCTTCTTCTCTTCTCTTTACATTCTCTTCGAGGTAGGCTCACATGATGAACGACCCATATTGAAGGTGGGCCTACATAATGCACGGTCACATCAAAGGTGAGCCCCACATGATGGATGGCCTGCATCAAAGTGTGGCTCCACATGATGGACGATCCATATCAAGCAAGCCCTACCTGATGAATGGTCTACATCAAAGGTGGGACCCACATGATGGAAGGTTGACATTAAAGGTGGGCCTAGATGATGAATGACCCATATTGAAGGTTGGGCCCCACATGTTGGATGGTCCACAACAAAGGTGGGACATACATGATGGATGGTGGACATCAAAGGTGGGCCCCACATGATGGACTATCCACATCAAGTGAGCCCCACATAATAGATCCACAACAAAGGTGTGACCCACATGATGGATGGTGGACATCCTCTCATGATGAATGACTCATATAGAACATGGGGCCCCACATCAAGGTGGGCCTACATAACGAACGGTTCACATCAAAGGTGGGCCCCACATGATAGATGGCCTGCATCAATGTGTGGCCCAACATGACGGAACATGCACATCAAGTGGGTCCCATTTGATGGGCAATCCACATCAAAGGTGGGACCCACATGATGGATGATGGTCAGTCCGCATCAAAGGTAGGGCCCACATGATAGATGATGGTCATTGAAGGTGGGCCCACATGATGGTCGGTTGACATCAAAGGTGAGCCCACATAATGATCGACCCATATTGAAGGTGGGGCCCCACACAATGAACGGTCCACATCAAGGTGGGCCCACATAATGGACGGAGCGGGCTTCACATGACGGATGGCCCACATCAAAGTGTGGCCCTTCATAATGGATAGTCCACATCAAGTGGGCCTCACCTAATGGATGGTTTGCATTCAAGGTCTCGTATGATGGATGACCCGTATCCAAAGTGGGCCACACGATGGATGATCCACATAGAAGGTGTACCCACACAATGAATGGTGGATATCAAAAGTGGGTCCCACGTGATGGACAATCCACTTTGAAGGTAGGGCCCACACTATGGACACATCAAATGTGGACTCCAAGTGATGGGTGATGGGTAGCGGACATTGAGGGGCCCACATAAAGGACAATTAGCATTGATGGTGGGCCCCACATGATGGATGACCTACATTAAGGAGGGCCCCTAATGATGAATGGTCCACATCCAAGACGAGCCTTGTATGATGGACGGCCCACTTTTAAAGTGTGGCTCACACAATAAACGATCCACATCAAAGGTGAGCTCCATATGATGGTTGATTCATATCTAATGTATGAGATAATGGATGGCCCAAATTGTTTAAAATATGAAAATTGTAGTCATTCACTCTTTTGTCATTAGGGGCATGGTTTATCTATGGTGAGATCCACCAAAACAACCATTTGGATTGCTCTTATAATAAAGTTGTTGTAATCTTTAAAAATGACATCAACTATCCCTTTAAAAAAACTCTTATTTGAAGGTTTTACGAAACGTGCTTATTTCAAATAAGATCTTTTTTTGGACTTGAAAACATAATTTTACCAAACGAGCTTATTTAAAGCAAGAGCTAGAACAAAAAACACCTTATTGGAGTAGCTCTTATTGAAAAAGCTTTTATTCAATTATAGTAGAGTTGCCAAACGAGCCCTTAGAAATGTTCACCTTCAAGCAAGTGACAATCTTAGGAAGTTTATCGACCATATAGTCCTTTCCCTAGCAAAAAATAATCGTATCACCCGCAAATTGGAGATGAGATACTCAAGACTTGACGTTTTCCACCTTAAATCCTTGGAACAAACCAACTTCCTAGCCCTTGGACAAGGGTTTATAATGCAAGGGCATTTTCACATAGGGCTCGAGTGGGTGGCCTGTGGGATGCATGGGCATGCTCAGGGTGAGCAGCCCATGTAAGGCAGGTGGCTCGTGTGAGGCGGAATCCAGGTGAAGTGGGGCCCACGAGGGGGGTTCGGCCAAGGTCCTAACCCATGCGATGTGGGGCATGGGCTATGAGATAAGGGGATTGATTTGCCATGCTATATCAGTTCAAGCTTTTAGAGCAAGTGATTAATTGTCTTGCATCAAAGTGGTATCAGATCGGGAGGTCTCGTGTTCGAGACTCCTCACCGGGGGTGATTAATGCAGGGGCATTTTCACACCTTGCTTAAGACCTCTTAAGGTTGGGAAATAACCGAATGGAAATCCATAAAGGAGGATCGAAAGACGAGCTGAACAAATACAAACCCGGATCCAATTCCTCTATATAGGCCCACATCCAACTCTATCCAGCATGTAATCTATAAATTTCTAGTCAACATGGTCATACAACCCCTCCAAGTCCAGCTCGCAAACCATAACAAGAGAGCATGCTCAATGACAAGAATCGATACACTCGTGGGCCACCAATGCATAGTCCAAAATCCACCTGCCCACTATGAAAGCACTTTGGGGAGGGGATATAAACTTCGGATGAAGGACACGAAATCTTTGGGCAATAATCTTGGCAATGATCTTATACAGGCCATTGATCAAGATAATACACTTGAAATCTTTAATGTTTTCAGCACCTCCAGTCTACGGAATCAAAGTTTTTAAGGTGTGGCCCAACTCGGAAGGCAAAGACCCCAAGGAAAAGAACTCTAAAAAAGTTTTCAAGTCAATTTCGATTACCTCCCAGAAGATTTGAAAGAAGGCGATCAAGTACCCATCTGGTCCCGGAGCCTTATCACATACCAAAGACTGCAAGGCATCCCAAATCTTGTCCTTTGAAATTTCTCTGCTTCAGATACGAATAATGAAGCGAAAGGAAGGTCGTCCAGATTTGGTCTTACAACATCTTTCCCAGATAGAAGAGAGAAGTAGATGTGGTTGCTTCTGAAATCTGCAATGTCTTCAATCTGCGACCATCCACCATAAGAGAGCAAATTATGTTTGAACAAGCTCTCACACGCGCCAAGCCATGGAAGAACTTAGGGTTTTTGTCTTCCTCCTTGAGCCATGTAGCCCAAGACCATTAACGCCATTTGATTTCGTCTTCCTTCAGCCGATTATTGTATCTTGGATGAGAGGATTCTTTTTAGCTTTGACATCTAAAGGAAGAGGGGCACGTTCTTCTTCCAAGTCAAGGTCCTAAATATGCTAGAACAAGGTGTTGATCTCCTACTGACGAAGATCGTAGACTTCCCAGTTCCATGTCTTCAAATTATGCTTCAACATCTTCAATTTTCGAAGCAGGTTCAAAGTGGAAGGGTTTCAAACCCCAATTCTCCAAATCAGCTTCTAATAGAATGGGACTATGATCAAAGGAGGGGTGGGGGAGACATCTCTAAATAACAAGAAGGAAGCACTCCAACCAAGGAGGAGCAACTAGGAAGCGATTTATTCTAAACATAGAAAGGGGCTCTCGTCCATTAGACCAAGTGAACCGAGCTCCTGCAAGTGGAAGGTCCACAAAGCCGTGACTTAGAATCCAGTCAGAAAATCCTATCATATTGTTGGATATACGATCGCCATTCAACTTCTCATGGGGGAACCCAACCACATTAAAATCGCTTATAATACACCCAAGATGCTCCACCTGTTGATATTGTGTGAAAGTTATTCCCAAAGTAGAGGTCTCTAATTAGGCGAGTTAGGGTCGTAGGCACCTGCGAACTGACCATCAGCTCTATCCTCATAGGCCCAAACATCAGCATCCCACATAACGATGATGCCCCATCGCTGAGCCATGAGCATCCACAAATACCCACTTGACATTTCTTTTTCCCCAGGTGGAATCAACCATCTTCGAATCGAACACTTGAAGCTTAGATTCTTGGGTAATAATCACGCTCGCTTTAAATCATTTACACACATCCCAAACAAGCAACCGTTTCTACTGGCAAGCCAACCCTCTAACATTCCATGAGATGAAAACAGCTTCATTGGTAAATTAATCTACCCCAACAATTCCTTTTCGCACGCCTCTAGTTGGTTTTACCTTCAGATTGAAGCGATGAGTCCAGCAAATGAGTTCTCTACAGCCTTTTGAGCTTCTTGCGTTCTTCCTAGGAATGAGTGAATGATCTTGTTGCCGGCCTCTCTCAACCACAAGCAGAAACAGGGCCACGCAATCTATCTTTGTCACCGAAGATCATACCCAACTATCTACCCACATGGCCCATCGCATCTCCAATCCAATGTTAAACTTTGATAATAGATACTAGGTTCCCGTTATCTTTAAGATTGCACCTTGAGGAAGACAGAGTGATCCCGAGGTTAGGCCTGAGCATTTCCTCCGAGGTAACTCTATGGATGGGAGGAACAAAAATCGTGTTAGAAAGAATATCCAGATCTTGTGGTTGAAGGTGTCTGACGCTCTTATCCAAAAGACACATATACTCGGAATCGACTATGATATTCTGAACTTTAGTGATTGAGACCAAGGCAAGAGAGGTAGGGTTGGGGTCATCCTAGGAAAGAGGGGCGGCTACGATGGATGAAGGAGAAGATGGGAAGAGGATGAGGGGTTGGAGAGGGTTTTGACGAGGGGATTCAGTTTAGGAAAGTTGAGCTTAGGGGGGTGTGGAAGGAATCACACGGGCCAAGGGGAGTGGTCATGTGAGGGGGGGGGGGGGGTGTTACGCATCAGGATGCTCAAGGCTCGAAGGTCCCACCCATAGCATCAAGACGAATGCCGAGTCTATCGATTCTACAAATTGACAATAGAAAGCCAGATCCAGAGCGAAACTTCCAAGTGAGCTAGCAGACAAAGATGAGTCACTCGAGGGAATCTCGGCCACACCGGCAACTAAAGCACCAGAAGGAGATGACTCCGGCCCATCAAAAGAGATACAGGAATCAAGCCCACCAGGATCCAAGGCCTACCTTGAATCTTGCGATGGTCCTCCACCGCAATCAAAATTGTAGCATAAGTCGAACTTGACGTTGCACAGGACTTGATCATGACGCCCTCGGTTGCTCTGCTAGAAAGACTAGTACGAGAGCCTTGGGAAAAAGAGTCATGTACTGAGGCCCGATAACGAGATCCTACCCAGAAAACGACAAACGCTCAAGGGCTTCGATTATAGCACAAGACTAACATTTAGATGGCACCAGCACAGAGCTAGAAAAAGGAATGCCTACCCAATTCCTAGATCCCGTCACAACAATAAAAGGCAATTTCTCCATAGTCAAATCAGACAATAGGATACGTGTCTCTTTCTGCAGAGGGAGAGGGAATCGAAGCAAGAGCGGGACTCGAGGGAGAATTCAAATTCAAAATAAAGGGCCCACACATTCAATCCTTAGAGGCTAGGGTCTCACACGACTCAAAGGAGTCATTATTAAGCCAGCACGTACCCTACAACTCTGACGATGGATGAAAAAAAGACTACTCTAATTCGATGGGAATAGCCAGGTGTCCTGGCCCCTGGCCCCTACAACTCTAACATGCGTCGAGAAGCACTAACTTGCACCAATCCAACTGTCTTGGACAAAGGGCCACCTGTAGATGATATCCACCCTTGGATACTACTTAAGTTGAGGGGAAGGATCATAGTCGAACACATAGATACCGCTAGATCTAGTACATTGCGGGAGAACCCCCAAGATATCTTCATCTACAATCTTCAATGCAACCTGAGAGCCATGGAAGCCGATAGCCTCTAGAATGGCATTGAGATCCTCCCAGTTTGGCTTGGATGAGTACTTCCCCCACAAGCGGCACTGAGATCCTCCTAGTTCTCCGTAGTCAGATCCATGGAAATGAGTTCACCCAAACATGAGCCTACCACCATCCAGCGGTCCACTAACCATAGTTCGAAAGGAATATTTTCCAGTTGGACCAACGCTGAGTTGCTAAACAAGGAATGGTTCGACCACTTGCCCAAAGAAATGAACGGGCCATCTTTGTGAACAATGTTGATGAAGATGATTCTGTCCACATTCTCTATCTCCTTCAAGGGGCGTTTGGCGCATGGTATTAGATGGGATTAGGTGGGATGGAATTGCATTTGGTCCCATGCCAATTCGACTCAATGTTTGGGAAGAATGGAAAAGCTTGGAATTAGATTAGATAGAATTGCATTGGGTCTCGTGCCAATTCCACTCAATGTTAGCAAGTTGTGTAGGTCCCACCATGATGTGTGGACTATATCCACACCGTCCACCCATTTTTCAAGATCATTTTCGAGCATGGGCCAAAAAATCAGGTAGATCTAAAGCTCAAGTGGACCCCACCATAGAAAGCAGTGGGGATTGAATGCCTACCGTTGAAAACTTCTTTGGGGTCACATAAGTTTTGGATCTGCCTCATCTTTATGCCCATGCCATAAAATGAGGTTACAAAACAGATGAACGGTTTGGATATAACACGTGTTTTCTCAATAGTTTCAAATGATGGTAGGTATATCCATTCAATGTACCACCGTATTACAAACACAGCATGGAATTAAGCTTATCCCATGGTAACAGGGGACAATCCCTACCATATGTAATAATTACGTTTTTTTAATCTCATCCCACCTAATCCTTCCCAATACCGTGCACCAAACACCACCTCAAAAAAATCCAACACTCCAATGGAGAAAATGGGCGTAGGACCTCATCTTCTTCCCCCAAATTGCAGTAGACTTGAGCCACCTGTGTAGATCCAACGGGGATGAACTTGGTTTAAGATTGGCAACCAAGCTCCATTGCAAGCCTTGCCAGGCAGAATCAACGGTCTGGGGATGTACCACAACCACGGGTCTTAGTGGAGAAACCTCCAACTAGGCCCAATGCTCTGCCTAAGCAGCAAATATTGGCAGGCTACCCACAGGATTAGGAAAGGTCTCCCTCTGCTGGCTAGGGGGGGAGATGATTGGACAATCTCCTTGAAAGATCTCCAATTGTCGGTCACATCCAACCCCCAAATAGTCTTCCCAGATGCCATTGCACACACTAGAGATGGTGTCAGCTTCATATGTGGTCTGGGACCTACCACAGAATGCTCCTTAACACCGTTGGATGCAGGGCCAAAATGAGCTTTCAGAACTTTGATCTTCCTACCTTCGAAACTGCGACCATTAGCACTTGCAATGGCCTTTTTATTTCTTCCCCCGAGCTCATACAATTACAGGGATCACCTCTTTCACAGAGCCAAAGTGGCTGAAAACCCTAGGAAACTAGATATCCATCCAATCTTCAGGGAAGTTGTTAACACGGAGAGTTGGGAACAATCGGAGAGGGTTTTAAGCCAAACCTCGAGCATAGTTAGGAGGTTTCTTCTTTGTACTCTTCACCTTAATCCACTACTCACCTCTTCCAAAAGATTATTCCAGAACAAAAGAACAGACGAAAGATTCCTCTGCTACTCCTTTACCCTTGACGATATGTCGCTCCCTAAATGATGAAGAGTTTCGAGATCGACGCTTACCATCCTTTGTTTCCTCCCTAGGAGTAGCATCGATATATTATCGTCCTAGAGAGAGAGAGAGAGAGAGAGAGAGAGAGAGAGAGACTATGGCAAGCACTTCGAAAATGGAGGTGATCATGGGAGATTATGCTTCTGGAATTCCTTATGCGAGATGGAGAGAGAGACACTCACCGGAATCTTTTTTTCCTAGAGAGTTGCTTCTATGGCCCTTCGTTGATTCTCGAGTCGTCTTTCGAGAAGGGTCAGGAGACAAGCCACCATTAGATCTAGAATGGAAGTTTCTGCCTCGGGATTGAGGATGAGGCAATGGCTTGGGATCTTGAACGATGGTTTTTGCCTCAGGCCCCATCCATCATTATAACACTAAAGGTGGGGGACTGCATCAGCTTTTGCCACTGTTTCTCTCTGAAATTGGGGAAATGGAGGAATGGTCTCTCTAACACCAGACCCTTCAACGGTAGACGATGTTGCTCACTTGCCAACGTGAACGGCAGATGGTGTTGGAATCAATGGAGTCAAGTCACAAAAAGAGTGTGCATGTGTGCGTGTGTGTGTGAGAGAGAGGGAGAGAGCAAGAGAGAGAGTTCTTTACACGAATGCTACCCTCATGAAAATCGTAATCCCTACGAACTTCTCTCTTCGTATCTTCCCCTTCCAATCATATGTTTTCTTAGATTTTTCCACATTTGATGGGGATGTGTTTCTTTGTAGGACCACAAGATTGGACGGTGAATAAGGAGGGGATTCTGCGGTGGAGCCACTGAACATTTGATAGTCAAGATGATAAAATAACCAAATTTCAGAGAATTTGATTATTACCACCTCTTGCCCGTGAATGAGGAAGAATACGTTTCAAAAGTGGGTATCTGCAACTCAATTTTAAGTTTCCTGCATTGAAAAGGTTTACTTTTAGATTGTTTCTGCTGAAAATACAGATCCAAGATGCAACTGGTTGGTCCTGGAACAGTTCTGAAATCTTTATTGAAGCACAATCAGGCGGGTTTGAGATTCACTCTCTATAAGTTTTTGCTTTCAAATCTCTTATTCTGCTGCCGCTAGAGGTAATCATTTATCTATTTTCTGTTTTCCCTTTTTTCTTGCAGTCAAAAGTTATCCTGAAGAGAAGTGGGATGCCTTAAGGCTACTTCTATTGTGTAAAGAAAACAAGCTGAAGTTGGAAGCAGCTATGGCAATTAATTTCCTTCTTCCACAGTTTAACATTAAAATGTGAACATTCTAAATCAACTATTCACTTTCGCAATTGAATTGAATTGAATTTGATTCAGAATCCAAACAGAACGGTAAGTGTCAACTCAATAAAATAGTATAATATAAGAGCAGCAAAGGGAGTATACATCCATTACCCAAAGTTTTCTCTCTCTTTTTTTATTAATAACCACAAAAATTTCTTTCCGGAACCTGAAAATGAAAACCACGAAGTGAAATTAGAGAATAATAGCTGACAATAGCATCACCGAGTCTAAATTCAACAAGCAATGCATTCATCATTACATGGATGTAAGTAACAATTTCTAACACATGACAAGGAATACCTGCTTCGCCCAAAAAAACCCTAGCCTTTGCTATTTCTATGTGAGGACTGGATGTTAACGTCTGTATGGATGGGGCCAAGGGACCAAATGTCCATCATTCCAATGGTTCGATCATTTTCAAACAGGTCCAACAAAACAGGACATCAACATTCTATAAAAATAAATAAATAAATCAAGCTCCTTCGAATGTCAGTAACCTGAAATTACAGCATGTGAAGCTAGACAAAGGACAGAATCAAAATGACGAATCCAGCATTTGGGATTTCAATTTTTCATTTTCAGCCACAAAATCCAAATCCAGACTAAGGGCCACAAATTGCAACAAAATATGAGAATTTAGGTCCGTATTAAATCAACTGCATGGTATTCAACTGAAATCATCCTCTTTAGTGCTAAACCTGCCTCACTTGACTGTGGACTGTTGTTGTATTCCTCTTTTCAACAGTACACTTGCAGAGGTTAAGATTGTCCCATCGATGAGATTTAATGGACGACATCTGTCAACCAAGGGCTCCACATGCTAGAATGGTAACCCAAAAATCAACCAAAACAGATGATCCCAGCCACTGATCTTATAGCTTTTCTAAATGTGGCCTGAGGTTGCATCCCCTGCGGTGGTTGCATTAGTGGCCAGAGAGTGGACGGTTAGAACAAGTTGAGCTAAGCAGTAGTAGCTTTACAATCACAAGGGATAGAACTGCATCGACCAAAAGGCGAGGATTGTCCAATGGCCACAATCAAAATCTGCATAAAAAAATTTTAAAAAAAAAAAAAAAAAAATTCCCCAGAATCACACAGCAAGGGTCAAGGAAGCGACCGACAGTGACGACTAGCCATATCAGTAGTTTGGATTACAGAAACCCAGCACCGGCCTACAGAGACTGAAGACACGAACCGAACTGTGCAACCTTCCTGCCCTAATATTGTAAAATTCCTCGAAACCATGGTGCGGCTCATCAGATCACCAGTCTGGATCGATGGGCCACCTTTTCCATCCACAATCTGGATCTATGAACCAAATCAACACATCACGATCCCCCCGCCCAATCACCCAACCAAAGATCTGGATGGAGCAATTCCTAACCTCATCAAATCGACGATCTGGATCGCTAGCTCATCATGGCCAAGCGAAGATCTGAGGGGTCCCACCGTACGTGAGACCGTATGCACAAAAACCCCAATCACAAAGGGAGGAAGCCATGAGAGAGAGAAAGAGGAGGGAGGGAGAAGGAAGATACGCCACGAGAGAGAGAGAGAGAGAGAGAGAGAGAGAGAGAGTACCTGGCACCAATAGCCGCGTCAGAGAGAGAGAGAGATGGAATTGGTAAAGAAGCGAGGGACGGAATCGAGAGAGATACAGACACACCTATCGGTGGAGATTTTATTAGAATGAAGAAAAGAAGGGGGCCGGCTCCTCTACTTAAGAAATATCACCTACAGGCAGACCGTGGTACCGCGCCATCTTTACTGACAACTTGGAAAATGTTTACGAAATCAGGACCAATAACAAGATAGGCCCCAAAATGAAGATCATGTTAGTTGAAAATCACAACAATACGCTAACTAGATGGTCCGAGATTGTGTTGAGTCGAACCGTCCGTTGTCCATCGATTCCAACAGCATGGCGCACCTGATGATCGTATCAGTCTGTTTTTTTGTACTAAATGATCTTCATGGTGGAGCATACCTCTTGAATGGTTGTGATTTTCTGACACAAGTGGCATGATGCTGGAAATATGGTACGGTACCGTAAGTTGATGTACCTTACCTGTTGGTGATCACAGGGTGTACACGAACCGAGCTAGCTGGGTTAGCTAGCTCACTCGACTCGAAACAGCTTGAAGCTGAGTTCGAGCCGAGTCAAGCTGATTTTTTTATCTCAAAAATGAGTTCAAGTCGAGTTTGAGTTGACCCCACTTGGACTCAACTCAAATTGAACCCAATTTGCATTAAACTTGGATCAAACCAATTAGGTGACACAGTTACTTTGATATTGATGTTGTTCACCAAGTGTTTGATGAAATGACTCAAAAAAGCATGGCCGGTGGCAAGGAAGGTATGTATATGAAACCAACACTTTTTCTTTTTTTTTATGTTGCTTAGAAGGTGTTTGATAAAATACTTGTAAAACCATTGCTAACGTCTCAAATACAATAAGATTTTGAAGGTGTTATCCAAGTGTTTGTGAAAATGTTGCAATGATGAACTCGACTCGATCTTGGCTCGAACTGGCCCGAGCTGCTGACCGAACCGAGTCAAGCTGGCCAGTCAGGCTCAAGAACCAAGCCGAGCCAAGTTCGAGCTAAGGTCAGCTAGTGACTAAGCTAAGTCGAGCTTAGGCCAGCTCGACTCGATGTACACCCCTAGTGATCAATTCGCCATGTCCTGAGAACTATTCTCTTAGAAGGTTTTCTTCAGAACGCATGGAAAGGCATGGTTTTAGTAATGCGGATGCAATTGACTCTTGATACATTAGTACTCATAAACAGTAAACACTCAAATTACAATCTTAATCTCGTACTTTTGAAACAAGACCATTAGAATTTCATTTTGACCGTCCAATAATGGTCCACCAATAGATAGATGATCCAAAAAGGGTAATTTTTTGGTAATAACACATCTAAATTAGGTTAGATCATTTGGACAGTTTAATCTGAATTACTTGTACTCTAAGTATACAATCTCTTAATAATTTATAAGAAAGTACCTGTGAATCATCCATAAGGGCTGTGAATCATCCATAAAGGCTTGTTCGTGAGCGTGGATTTGAAACCCCTAGATTTGAAATTCTCTTGTTGTGTTTGGCACCTAAAATCAACTTTAATCCAAAAGTAGTTTTTTTTTTTTAAGCTTGTTAGTACACCCACTGTCAATTCACACTTCGCTATTAGCCACCCCCACTAGGGATCGATACCAAGACCTCGATGTTGAAACGAGGTATCTTTCACTCTTTCACTCAGTCTACCACTTGAGCTATGGATCAGGGTGTTAATCCAAAAGTAGTTATCATAGTATATTTGCAGGGGTTTGAATTTAATTACTAAATAACTTTAATATTTCTAATTAGTGAACTTATGTAATTTTTGACACAATGGTCATAATAAGCCCACTAAAATATATACTTTGCCAAAAATTAATGAAATTCCAAGTCTCGGATGGGCTATAAGCACCAGATTATGTTCGAGTGACTAACCAATGATTTTTAACCATTGATTTACATGGACAATGTTTGGACGGTGCTGATCTTCGTACTAAAGTAATTATAGTGATGCAATTGATAATCTAATTATTTTAAGATATCATTAGTGGGTCATGTGTCCAATAGATTAATAGTCTAGTGATACGCATGTTACACATGCAACTATGGGAATGATCTTTGTTATCGGAAGATTCGAGCCCCTTATAATTTCGAGGGCCGACTTCATCGAACAGATAACTACTCCCTGCGACGCCCACAACTGAAAGATTCACCAATGAGTCACAGAGGTGATTTGGCCCTGAGACTAATGACCAGGAGGAAACTCGACTTAATAAAGCAGGCCTAACGCTTCGCCTCGGATCTCGTGATAGAAGTCTTTCGGAATGCACGACTGGCGAGAGGCTAAGTCTATCAACTCGGCTCGGACTGTAAACTCGGCCATTGTTTAACGAAGGAGTGTAATCACTCAACTGAGGCCTCATCTGTCAAAAGGACCGAGTTGAGGCTGGATCCCGAAGTGGGCGCTACATGAGTTAAGCTTATAAACTACCATAAGTGGACATGGCCGGTTACTTCGCTCGCTATATGCATGATGGAGCACATAAGATCCTACACGATCCTCGAATTACGCACAATATCCCCACAATCCGAAAATCCCACCGATTAAGTGAATCGTGCTGAGATTGACGGACCTCGACCGTCCGACAGTCAGGTATAAATGCAATAAGACTCCATTGCTACAGGTACGCAAGATCTCACACCCTCTCTCTACTATCAACTTAGACCCAGATTTCCTTTACCTGACTTAGGCATCGGAGAGTCCCTCGGTTTAGCCAGGGTCTCCTTTGCTCACTCTCTGTGCAAGTTCAGGGTTCCTTAGAGGTTCGCCTTGCTGAGTAGAGGGTGATCCAAATTTTGACATCAACATTTTTGGCACCGTCTGTGGGAAATTGATACAAAAGGTCAGGTTCCTATTTTTGAGTATAATGGCTTAAGGAAAAAAGAAAGCAGTAGCTGCGGAGTCGGAGCCAAACGAACAAACTCACTCCTCCTCACTACTTCACGCGGAATCAGCCCTGGGGCCTTCTCAGCATTCTCGCAATCGGGCGAGTAAATATCGCGCCATGTAGAGCAAGATAGAAGCCATACGTGACGAAGTGAACTGGATGAAACAACAACAAGAGCCGCAGCCGCAACCGCACCCGACTTAGAAAAATCCTATTCCCGAACCGGTCAGTTTGGTCGTGGAAGCTCACTCAGCGTCGAGGAGTATGAGCCCCGAGGCGCGTCAACATCCTCAGATGGCGGTTTCGGGTCAGGATCCTGTTCCGACCCAAATCGGAGCCTCGGCTAGGAACATCGTCACTCGGGCTCCAACTAATGTTTCAGTCACTTCAGCCCTGGCACCGACAGATTTCCGCCATTGGCTAGAACGGAGGAGGGGAGGGAGAACTCCAGAAATAGAAAACAACCAAGAAATTGTAGCGAAAAATAAGGACCCGTAAGAGAAACGGTTCGCGAAGCTCAATAAGAAATTCTTAGCTCTGGAAAATAAACAACAGCCGACGTCGGTTCCCGCTACCATTCAAGCAATGATGGAAGAGACCGAGCCACCCTTCACCTCGAAATTTATGAACGAGGTGATGCCTCAGAGGTTCTGGATACCTCCCATCATTCAATTCTTCGGGTCTGAAGACCCATCGGAGCATGTGAAAGCCTATCGCTTGTAGATGCAGATTCAGACGACGACGGATGTCATGATGTGTCGAGGGTTCTCGATCACGCTCATGGGTTCCGCACGGAGTTGGTACCAGCAGCTCAAACCAAATACCATTGGATCCTTCGCAGAGTTGAGTCGACTATTCCTCACCCAATTCATAAGTGGTAAGAGAAGTTGAAAGCCCAACACTCACTTATTTGCCATCAAGCAAGAGTCGAAGGAGTCGTTGAAAGACTACATCGCTCGCTTCAACGAGGAAGAGCTGTTGATAAAAGATTACGACGATAAAATGGCGCTCGCTGCTATGTTCAGCGACCTAAAAGAGAAGAAATTCACTTTGTCCATTGGAAAGAACCCACCGAAGATGTTATCAGAGCTCGTTGCCAGAGCTCATAAATATACCAATGCGGAAGAATTCTCCAATGCTAGCAAAAGTGTCCAAGTGACAGAGCCGAATGCTAAAGAGAAGAGGCTTAGGAACGAGGAACCCCAGCCGTCCAACAAGGGGACTGATGACCGCGCCCCTCGCGATCGTCATCCGAGCAGAAGGTCGGAAGGAAAGTTCCGCTCCTACACCCCTTAACACATCCACCGAGCAGATTGTGTTAGATATCCGAGGAGAAAAGTTGTTAAACTGGCCTGTTTGCATGAGAGCCGACCTGGATCATCGAGACAAGCGCAAGTACTGCCACTTCCACCGAGATCATAGCCACAATACGGCTGACTGTGTAGATCTCAAAGATGAGATCGAGGCTCTTATTCGGAAGAGACACCTGCGCCGATACACTAAGGAAGGAAAAGCCGCTCGAAAATGAGAAAGGGAGCTAGAGCAGCCAAATAACACCACAGAAAAGTTCACCGAAATCCGTACCATCTTCGGGGGCTCGTCTAGTGGAGGAGATTCAAACAGGGTGTGGAAGGCTTACTCCCGGAAGTCTGAACTGGAGCATTACGTCAACTTAACTGAGCGGTCCAACAAGAAACTCCGGCTCATCCCATGCATTCTGACTTTCACGGAAGAAGATGCGCGCGAAATTCAGCATCCGCATGACGATGCCCTAATATTTACCATGACTATAGCGAACCGTAAGGTATAACGCATCTTAGTTGACACTGGGAGCTCGACCGACGTGATTTATTTAGAAGCTTTTAAAAGAATGGGGATTCCGATGTCTCATCTCAGACCTGTGAAGACCCGCTACACGACTTTGCTGGGGAAAGAGTGATCTTCGAGGGAGTCATCTCCCTCCTTGTGACTGTGGGAGAAGGATAACATCAAATCACGCTTATGGTGAATTTTTTTGTTGTTAACATACCATCAGTACATAACGTCATTTTGTGAAGACCTTCTCTCAACACAATAAGAATGGTCATCTCCACTTATCACCTAATGATGAAATTTTCTGCCGAAGGCGGGATAGGCTACCTTCGAGGCGATTAGCAAGAAGCTCGGAGATGTTACGCAATGGTAGTAAAGAAAGGGTCAGTTAAGCAGTCACTTATCATCAACACAGTAGACCCCAGAGGACCCACGGAAGATTCGTCCATGAAAGACTTGGAGAATGTGCCACTCGATGAGGCCGATCCGAGCAGAACCGTTCAACTCGGGACATCATTGAACCCTGAGCAACGATTTAGAATACTAACCTTTTTGCGACAACATAGGGACGTCTTTGCATGGTCCTACCAAGATATGCCCAGAATTTATCCGGATGTCATGGTCCATAGGCTGAATGTGAATCCAGATCACAAACCTGTCAGATGTCGAGCGATACGAAGCAATAGCTGACGAGGTCTCCGTTCTGCTCGACGCCGGATTCGTAGAAGAAGTGCATTATCCCAACTGGATTACAAATGTACTCCTTGTGAAGAAAGTCAATGGGAAATGACAGGTTTGCATAAATTACTCAGACCTAAACAAAGCTTATCCGAAAGATAGTTTCTCGTTGCCTCGGATCGATCAGCTGGTGGACAGCACAGCAGGACACGAGTTACTTTCCTTTTTGGACACATACTCCAGGTATAACCAGATTGCAATGCATCCCATATACAGGCAGAAGACTACTTTTGTCATGAATAAAGGACTATATTGTTACCGGGTCATACCGTTTGGCCTAAAGAATGCTGGGGCCACGTATCAAAGACTAGTAAATCAAATGTTCTCCAAACAGATTGGATGCACAATGGAAGTGTACGTCAATGACATGTTGGTAAAAAGTATCAAGGCAACCGATCACCTGACGGATCTCCGAGAAACGTTTGCCGTCCTCCGAGAATACTAGATGAAGCTGAATCCCACGAAGTGCACTTTTGGAGTCGGCTCAGAAAAATTCCTTGGGTTTCAAGTTAGTCAGAGAGGCATCGAGGCGAACCCAGACAAGATCAAAGCACTCCTCGACATGAGTTCACCTCGGACCATCAAGGAAATACAATGCCTCATGGGACGAGTCGCGGTGCTCAGACGTTTCATATCCAGAGCAACAGATAAATGCCTTCCCTTCTTCCAATAGCTGAAGGGTCATAAGAGGGCAGAGTGGACGTTAGAGTGCGAACAAGCCTTCCAGCAACTGTTATTCCTCTACCTCGCGGTCTCGGCCTCAGTTGTTAGCTCGACCCTGATCAGAGAGGTCGGAGGTAAGCAACACCTCGTATATTACGTGAGTAAGGCAATGATACCTGCAAAAACGAGATATCCGCCTCTGGAGAAGCTAACGCTCAGCCTCGTCGTTTCAGCTCGGAGGTTACGTCTATACTTCTAAGCTCATTCCGTAGTTGTGTTGACCGACTCCCCTCTCAGACAAGTTCTTCAGAGGCCCGAGGTTTCAGGACGAATGACCAAATGGGTTATCGAACTTGGTGAGTTCGCATCCAATTTCATCCGATGACAGCAATCAAGGGCCAAGCTGTGGCCGACTTCATTGTCAAATTCACCACTCTAAGCGCATAAGAGATCAGTACTGAAGTCAAAATGACTCCACCCGTCCCCCAGGGTGACCAAAAGGTAGTGTCAGACCCGGGATGGGTTCTCTATGTGGACGGGTCATCCAATATCAAAGGGGTCGGGGCCGGAATCGTCCCGATCGCGCCAGATTCCACGACTATTCAATACGCGATCAGACTCGGGTTCAAGGCCTCAAATAATGAAGCGGAATATGAGGCTTTACTGGCCGAACTCAGATTGGCGGCGAGTCTAAGTGTTCAATCTTTTCAGGTCCGATGCGACTCTTAGCTAGTGGTAAACCACATTTCTACCGAGTACGAAGTTAAGGAGACAAGGATGATTGCTTATCTCGACGAGGCAAAGAAATTGATCGAAAGATTCTGAAGTTGCACTATCCATCAGATCCCGAGAGCGAAAAATTAATGGGCTGACGCCTAACTAGGCTCGCCTCGGCCGCGGAAGTGAAGATCCCGCGAGTCATCCCTGTTGAATTCATAGAGCATCCGAGCACCGACAAGGTAAAAAAGAAGGAAGTCAATCCAGTGCATGCTAATTTGAGCTGGATGGACCCGATCTTTGACTACCTCACGTCCGGCGAGATCCCCTCCGATAGGTTGGAAGCTAGGCAACTGAGAGTCCGAGCAGCTCGATATACTATCCTGGATAGTATTCTATACAAAAAGGGCATTCTCAGCTCTACCTCAGGTGTCTTCGGCCCGATGAGGCAGAATATGTTATTCGGGAGATTCACGAAGGAATCTATAGGAACCATTCTGGCAGCCGAGCCTTGGCTCTGAAGGTACTCCAACAAGAACATTTTTGGCTGACCATCAAGGAGGACTCTAAAGGCTATGTTCAGAAATGCGACAAATGCCAGTGTTTTGCATCCGTGCCGAGGCAACCCGCAGAAGAAATGACTCCCATGAGTGGTTCCTAGCCGTTCGCCCAGTAGGGAATTGACATCATTAGCTCTCTACCCACAGGAAAAAGGCAAGTCAAGTTCGTCATTGTTGCGGTCGACTACTTCACCAAGTGGGCCGAGGCTGAGCCCATTACCAAAATCACAGGACAGAAGGTGATCGACTTTGTCTAGAAAAACGTCATCTGTCGGTTCGGGATTCCGCGGATCATCGTGTTAGACAATGGGCAACAGTTTGACAATGACAAATTCCGAAGCATGTTTCAAGGACTCGACATCATAAATGCGTATTCTTCTCCTCGACACCTTCAGTCCAACGGACAGGTGGAGGCACTCAATAAAGTTATCAAGCATCATCTCAAGACGAAGCTGGAGAAAGCGAAAGGCAGTTGGGTCGAGGAACTCCCATTCGTCCTCTGGGCTTACAGGACCACAGCTCAGTCCTCAACTGGAGAAACTCCATTCTCACTTTCTTACGGCTCTGAGGCGATGGTGCCAGTTGAAATCGGTCTCCCTACGGCTCGAGTTAAGAATTACTAAGAAGACCAGAACTCCGAGCAAATTGCGGCCAACCTGGATCTACTTGAAGAAATCAGAGATATCTCAAAGCTCCGAGTCGTAGCTCGGCATCAACAAGTTGCACAATTCTACAATTCAAAAGTCAAGGCCAGGTGATTTCGACCGGGGGACTTGGTCCTGCACAGGTTATTCAAGAATACCGCTGAGTCGGGGACTGAAATACTCGGGCTTAACTAGGAAGGGCCTTACCGGGTCGTCCGGTCGACCAAACCAGGCTCCTATCACTTAGAAGACCTCGAGGGTCGCCAGCTCCCCCACCCATGAAATGCCGAACATTTGAAAGTTTACTATCCATGACGTCAAGCCTTTAAGACCCTTAACAAATGCACACCTCTGAGCGACAGGCCTTTAAGGCTCCCAACAAATGTACACCTCCGAGCGATAAGCCTTTAAGGTTCTTAATAAAGTTCACCTCTTCTTATCTACATGAACAAATTATCTATTAAGGAAAAGTTGCCTCTCATATGCAGGGACGGACTCAATGAACTAATCCCTTAAAGAATGGGTTAATACATTATTCCACAAAAATTTTACATGGCATCCCCTCTAAGGCAAGGGGAAAGCCGAAAAGGTGACCCGACCCCTCTAACATAGGAGTCGGCCCACTGACTGATGGATGAAGTAGAAGCTCCTCGCAAATTGTGGGATGAGCTGACCCCCTATGGGTCCGAACTCAACGAACAGGCCATAAAGGCTTCAAAAACTCTACGAGACGGCATTGGAAGGGGCTGACCCATCAAAGGGTCGGCTCAGCCACGCCCTAAAGTAAATCGACCCATCAACAAATCGGTGCGGCAATCAACAATCGACAATCAAAAATTAGTTACGGATTAACATATAAAAGAAATCGTCATTCATGCGCCCTCTCTAGAGGGTCAAAAATCATCATTCATAAACCTTCATTAGAAGGTCAAAAAGTAACCAAAAAGGAAAAAGTTTCGACAAGTCCTAAAAAAAAGAAAAGGAAATGATCCAATCTACGCGGTCGGGGGAGGAGGAGCTTCGGTGTCGGGGCCTTGATCTGAGCGGACATCTCTAGCAGGCACCTCTCCGACGTCTTCGAACAACAAAGGTTCGAGGTTAAGGTCCGGATACAGACCCTGGACCACCTCGATACAAACATCGAAACCACAGTTGTAAAACTTGGCAGTTTCAGCGTCCTTCTCCTTTGAAATCTTGAAGGCGTCTACCGCTACAGCTAGAGAAGCCTCGTCCTCAGCCCGCTGAGTTTCCTTCGCCTGGAAGACGGCTAGGCTCTGCTCTTCTGCTGCCTCAGCCTTAGCCCGCTCAAGGACTTCACCCAATCAAGCGTTCTTCTTAGCCAGCGAGTCCACGTGAGCCCTGGCCCGGGTCAGCTCAATAGTTGCAGCGTCGCACCGAGCTTTAAAGTCATCTGCGATCCCCTGTAGTCGCAACTCTCTAGCTTCAAGGTCAGTCACGACCCCCTGCAGCCGAAGCTCCCTAGCATTCCCATCTTTAAGTTGTCGACATAACTCGCCCTACTCAAGTCGAAGAAAGGTGGCTTCATCCCGCAAGACCCCCACTTCGGTCTTGAGAGCCTCCGCCTAGGCATCTCTCTCTTCTAACTCCCGCACCCTCTCCCGAGCCGAAAGAAGCTTTAGGATAGACTGAACAAAAATTTAAAAAAAAAATGAGCACTCAGGAGCAGCGAGTGCAGAAAGGCAAGGAAAGTTGATGAAAATACTGTGTAAAATACGGAGGTTATGTCGTTCAAGAAGGAGCTGTCCGACTTACTAAGAAGGTGAGCTATGCTCTTCTCTGGGGCATGTTTGGCAGCCCAAGGCATCAGGCAAGATAGGTGGTAGCCCAGCGCGAACTTCTCGCCACTCGTCCCTACATGAGCCGAGTCTGCTGCTTCTACAAACCCGGTTCTACTGCCGGCCGAGGCTTGAGCCTCAGCCCTGGGATTGTCTCCAGCCTCGGGAGGGGTAATCATGGCGTCAGCCATCCGAATGACTTCATCCCGCTCAGATGATGAAGGGATAGCTATGCAAAGAGCTAAAGAGCGAACTTCTTCGGTGGGGGGGATAGTCGTGGGCAGAATGGAAGGAGTTATGGTTGCTAGAGAAGGAGTTATAGTTGTGGGAGGGGTTATGATTGCCGGAGTTGAAACAATGATTGCTGGGACCCGGGTCTCAGTGGGTCTCATAACCGGAGCTTCAGCCGAAGCCGCAAAAACAGAAATTGGACCAGAGGGGCCTGCCTCCTCAGAACGGTAATTTTCATATGGGACTCGACCCTCAACAGCTCCTCCGCCGTTGGAGCAGCCTTCCTCCTCCGAGAGCCAGATGTAACGGCCATGCCTGCGTGAAAAAATAACAAATCATCAACCAAATGAATAACTTTGATCCCTCCAAAGGGAACGGAAGAAACACCTACTGAAAGACGTCGGGAGAGGCGGCGACTTACAAAGCCCAGACCAATGAAGGTTGGCGACTGTAATCGGGTCCGATCATAAGCGGAGCTCTCCCAATCACGCCTTAGCCTTAGCTATGCGGTTCTTCTAGGCCGAATCGAGGAGAGGCGTGCCCCTTGGGAAATCTGCAAAGATGAAGAAAACTTCAGTTTGTCTGAGATAACAAAGAAGGGGATCAGAAAAGAGGGAATGACTAGTCCGACGTGGTTTTAAAAATTAGGTCGGAACTTGAGTCGTCAAAGTCCTAAGCTCAACTACAGGTGCCTCCCATTTGCCCGTAGCCCAGAACCATTTATTATTCCAGTCCTTATTGGAGGACAAAAAATTCATCACCAGCCCCGACCTCATGCTGCCTCGGGTCGCGAAGTAGTACCATGGTTCCTAACAGTTGTGCTTGACCAAGTACAAACTTATCAACTCCTCAGGGGTCAACTCCGGATTTCCGACTTGACGCCAGGTGATATAAGAAGAGATTAACACCCTCCAAGCGTTGGGGGTGAATTGTCGAGAAGCTAGTTTGAGGTAGGCTGTCACGGCTCGGACAAAGGGATGCAGAGAAAGTTGGAGACCACATTGCAGTGCACAGAAAAATGACAACTTCTCCCTTAGCAGGTGCTCCAGCGGTGTCAAGGGGCTTTGGGGATCTTATCTGAATGGAGTCCGGGATCTGAAACTTCGAGCGGATCCACTATATTTGAGACTCCGATAGCACGAAGCCTCGTGGGACTACCTCCGAGGCTCACCCACTCACTGACATCTCAGTAGCCTTTGTAGTCTTGGTCCGGGGGGCTCGAGCAGTTTTCTTTCGGCTAGCACGACGAATCCGAGCCCCCGTCTCCTTCTGTTTTCAGGGCGGAGGGAATAAAGGTACAACTTCATAGGGGCATTCAGAGACCCCTCTCCCGTCACAGAGCTCCCCGACTCGAAGCCATCACCATAATCCCGAATAGTCTCCAAGTCAGACAATATCTTAAAAGAAAGGAATGCAAAGAGGAGCAAAGAATGAGACTCACCAGACGATCACCGGGAATCGCTTCTGTCGAAAATATTCTGTCGGTTGGAATCGCCCGTCGGAAAACCCTGATTGGCCGAAATCGCCCTTGTCGAAAATCGCCTCCTTCGGTATCAGCTCAAACATAAAAGCGTAGAAGTGGATAGAAATTTTCAAAGGGAGGTTATATAGACCTTGTCAAATCTCTGCATTAATGACAAGAAATGATGGTTGCAGCCGAATCGTTATGAGCCGACTTCGGAACTAACGTGGCCACACACCATTGGCTCGGGCTCTGTCGAGCAGTACGCCTCTGACATCAAGTGGCGTGCCCCAGGATAAACGAAACGATGCCCGAGTAAGGAAGGTTCCGTCCAAAACGCTACTCAGGGTATACATGGCAATAGGTCATAGGCAGATGACGATTTGAAATCTTAACCGTCGCCACGCGTCCACTTAACGTTGGCCCGTGGGCGAGAAACCCTGAGGGCGCAACGCTTCAAAATTCTAAAAACGTGATAGTATCAGCATGTGTGGAAGAGTCGACAAATGAGGTGATTGATCTTCCGTATGCTTACTCTCCGAGTCCTTAGTTGACCTCGAAGAGTAGGGGGCTTCTGTTATGGGAAGATTCGAGCATCTTATAATTTCGAGGGTCGATGTCATCGAACAGACAACTACTCCCTGCGACGCCCACAACTGAAAGATTCACCACTGAGTCACAGAGGTGCTTCGGCCCTGAGACTAATGACCAAGAGGAAACTTAACTTAATAAAGCAGGCCCAACGCTTCGGCTCGAATCTCGTGATAGAAGTCTTTCGGAATGCACAACTGATGAGAGGCTAAGTCCATCAGCTTGGCCCGCACTGTAAATGCCGCCACTATTTGACGAAGGCGTGTAATCACTTGACTAAGGCCTCATCTGTAAAAAGGATCGAGTCGAGGTCGAATCCCGAAGTAGGCACTCCATGAGCTAAGTTTAGAAACTACCATAAGTGGACGTAGCCCATTACTTCGCTCGCAGATATGCATGATGATGCACATAAGATCCTATACGATCTTCGAATTACGCACAATATCCCCACGATCCGAAAATCCCACTGATTGAGTGAATCGTGCCGAGATTGATGGACCTCGACCGTCTGACAGTCAAGTATAAATACAATAAGACCCCATTGATATAGGTACACAAGATCTCGCACCCTCTCTTTACTATCAACTTAGACCCAAATTCCCTTTACCTGACTTAGGCATCGAAGGGTCCCCCGGTTTAGCCAGGGTCTCCTTTGCTCACTCTCTGTGCAGGTTAAGGGTTCCTTGGAGGTTCGCCTTGCCAGGTGGAGGGTGGTCCAGATTTTGACATCAACAATCTTAGTTGTAATCCAAGGTCTCGCCTTGGATTTCAAACCCCCTGATTGAAGAGATTTGAAACCCTTATTTACTTTATGGTGCCAAACAACTCAGGGGATTTGAAATCCCCTCAAATCCCCCTAAATCCATGGTGCCAAACGATCCTTTAGAGGCTCTATAGTCATGTATATGTTTTATCCACGCTGTACATCCATTTTGACAGTAAAAAATGAGGCAGGTTCAAAACTCTGGTGGACCACACAATTAAAAACTTTCTAAGAGCTGTTGTGTTATTTATTTCAACCACCCTACTAATTATATCACACATCATAAATAAAAAGAAAACATAAGTATGAATTTGATCGAAAACTGCAATAGCCCATTGAGAGTTTTTAATTGTGGCGTTCAATCACCACTCATCACCTCAAGTCAACGAGGCTGATACAACTTTTCCAGCATAGACCACTACCTAGGTATTGGTGATATCTACCGTACTATGCAATTTGAGTCCGGGCTAGACTTGAGCAGATTTGGTCAGACTGAGGTAGCGCCAAGTTCAATAGGGAAGCTGATTGGGTGGTGATCCATGCACCACCACCCAGCTAGGTGGTGTTGGGTATTATGAGCCCACTATAATGCATGCATGTGTGTTTATATCCATGTTATCTATCTATCTTGCGGACTCATTTTAAGACACTAAAAAATGAGACACATTTGAAGCTTAAAAGGGATGATGAGACTCACCGCTGAAACCTTCATGGTATCGGTTTGCCTTTGAACTTGTTGATGAGGTCACATGGATCTAATATGGATAAAAGGAAAAGACAAATATAAACTTAACAAAATTTTTGTGGTCCTAATAGGTTTTAAATAGTGGGTATTCAATCACCCTTATTTGGTCTACTTTAGCTTTTGATTTGCTTTGGGGTCGTTTGGCACCATGATTGGAGGGGATTGGAGGGGGTTTCAAATCCCTTGGTTGTTTGGGAGCATAAAGTAACGGGGGGTTTCCAATCCCCTCTTTGAGGGGTTTGCAATCCACATTAAGAGCTTAGATTACACCTAAAATCATTTCAATAGTTGCAGGTGTAACATGTGTGTCACTATACATTATCAATTTATTGGGCACATGACCCAGTAATGATGATCAGTACCATCCAAACATTGTCCATGTAAATTAGCACCATCCAAACATTATCCATGTTAATCAACGATTAAAAACCGTTGGTTAGTCACTCAGACATGATCTTGTGCTTGCGGCCTATCTGAGACTTGGAATTTCATCATTTTTAGAAAAACTTATATTTCAATGGGCTTATCACAACCATTGTGTCAAAAATTACATATCTCACTAATTAGAGATATTAAATTGATTTAGTAATTAAATTCAAACCCCTATAAATGTACCATGCATAGG
This sequence comes from Magnolia changhungtana, assembly GCA_030180095.1. NCBI lineage: Eukaryota > Viridiplantae > Streptophyta > Magnoliopsida > Magnoliales > Magnoliaceae > Magnolia > Magnolia changhungtana. The sequence continues at coordinate 7,395,822 of JASAUF010000272.1, read as the reverse complement.
TACTTTTGGATTAAAGTTGATTCACATTCCCAGGTGCTAAACACACTGGGAGGATTATAAATCCAAGGGGTTTTCAATCCTGGGGGTTCCGAATCCATGCTCCTATTTGGGAGTGTGGATTTGGAACCCCTTCGATTTGGAACCCCCTGGATTGGCAATCCTCCTGGTGTGTTTTGGCGCCCTGGAGTGCCAATCAACTTTAATTCAAAAGTACCCATACATGGTATATTTAGGGGGTTTGAATTTAATTACTAAATCAACTTTAATATCCCTAATAAGTGTGAGATATATAATTTTTGATACTATGGTTGTGATAAGCCCGCTGAAATATATGCTTTGCCTGAAAATGATGAAATTCCAAGTCTCGGATGGACCGCAAGCACAAGATCATGTCTGAGTGACTAACCAATAATTTTTAATCATTGATTAATATGGACAATGTTTAGATGGTGCTGATTTACATGGACAATGTTTGGATGGTGCTGATCATCATTGTGGGCCATGTGCCCAATAGAATGACAGTGTATGGTGACACACATGTTACAACTGCAACTATTGAAATGATCTTAGGTGTAATCCAAGCTCTCACCATGGATTGCAAACCCCCTCGAAGAGGGGATTTAAAACCTCCCGGATTTGAAACCCCCGATTACTTTATGATGCCAAACAACCAGGGGGGTTGGAAACCCCCTTCAATCCCCTCCAATCCATGGTGCCAAACGACCCCTAAATAAGTTGTCAAAAATGGATGGACAACTTGGATAAAACACATACATCACGGTAAGCCCCAACAACACCAAACACCGCCTAACTAGTGTTGGGGTCTCCACCCAATCCACTTCCTTCGGTCAAACTATGGGCATGGGGCCCACATTGATGTATGCATTTTTATATCTAAGTTATCCATCCATTTTTTCAACTTATTTTAGGAAAGTAACTCCAAATCTCAAGTGAATCATATCACGGGAAACAAGGGTGACTAAACTCCCATCATAAAAACCTTCCCAAGGCTCACCTTAATGTTTATTTTCCATCCACCCTGTTGATAAGCATAGACTCATAGGAAAGGAAAACATGAATATTAGCTTGATCCAGCAATTTTTGTGGCCCATAACTTTCAATCACCACTTTTTTTTTTCTTTTCTTGTGGTGTGATCCACCTTAGATTTATATCTGCTTCACTTTTAGCCCATGCCTTAAATGAGCTAGAAAAATGGATGGACAACCTGGGTATATAACACACATCGAGGTGTGCCCCACAATCATGGTCCCACCAAACACGGTGATACTCTAGCTTATCTGAGTACGTTCCCAAATCCATCCTTATCACATATAGCAGTGATGTACACCTATCCCAGCCATCCAAATTGTGAGTTGCATTACAGATGGGAAAAATCTTATAGATAATAGAGATCAAGCAACCCTAACCGTCCAATTGATCATTATTAAATGGATTGTTAAAAGTAAAATAGTGAGTGGTCTAAATTCAAATCAAATAATCAAATGATTACTAACTTTTGCCTTTTAAGTGTAAATTTTGGTTTATACACAATCTGCAGTAGGGTTAACCTATCGGGCGATGTGGGTTGCCTTGCAATTGTGCCATGTGTGTGATTTAAGAGTCACAATTGTGTCATACCAATTTTCAAAAGTCGGTTTGCTAACGAAGGATGTTAGCCCAACCATTTAAAAAAAAAAATCGTTATTGGGATTTATCATCTTTACACGTGGCATTCATGACCGTTTAAATTTTATAAATAACGTAGATTGATCATATCTCTATAATCATATTCGTCGAGAAATCTTAAGCATTTGATTGATGACTATTAGACAGATGGTCGAAAGTAAGTGAGTGGTTTGAATTTCAAGTGTGAGTTCTATCTATCAGTTGTCAACCGCCTCTACCTCACCTGCTTATTTGTCATTAGCTTTGGGAGCTTCGCTTTGCAACTTGACGCTATTTTATTATCAAACTTGGAGATAAAGGCATCTCCTATTATAATTCTAAGTCTCTGTAGACACCCCACCTAGGCTAGCAATCTGATGAAGCATGAATTATCCTTGGAACCAAACATAAACCCTAAATCCTATATAAAACTTAAGTCACCTCTAAGCCCAAGCCAAACCCTGCTACCTCCAAGCCATTACTTTAGCCAAGCCATGCTCGAGCCATTACTTAAGCCAGGCCATACCCAAGCTGTTTATAAGCCAAAGCCTTAAAACTCAAACCTTAAGCCGCTCTCCAAGCACAAACGAGCCAGTTGGCTAAATTGGATCGATGAACAATAAACAGAGGTAATTTGATTACCGCATTCTCTGTGAATATGTGCCTTGAGTTATGGTTTTTGCTCCTCTAGAGAGATATCCGTAGTAGAACCTACTAGTGTAATGATTTATGCATTATATTTGTCAATCACGTGAGTTCTCGTATCATGTAGTCGGTTATATTGGGGGCCTTGCACAAAACCTTAGGATCCAGCCTCCCGAAACAAACCAGAATTATGGGATAATAAAGCAATGAAATAAATCAAAGCATAAACCACACACTACACGAGATTTTTACGTGGAAAACCCTCAAAGAGGTAAAAACCACAGGACCTCGTCTAGATCAACAATCCACTATGAAGTAGAACGTTACAACCGTCTTCACTCACGCAGGAGTGGATAAACAATAAGAGAACAAAAGAAAAACGGAGAGATCTAATCGATTACGAGGACGTAGAAGCGCTGAGATATCAAGTGCACAATAAATCACCTCTACGAGCAGAACCTCCCTTTCACAAGCTTCCTCTTTCTCTTTCTCTCTTTCTCTCATACCTTTGATAGCCCTAAACACTTTAGCAAATCCCTTGTAAAGCTTTAGGAAACCCTCTTATCATCTTTTCCATGCCCTAGAAAACCCTAGGGACTTCCTATTTATAGTTTTAGGAAATTCCCTTCCGCATCCTTGTTGCGAAAGGACTTAAAAATCTGCAATCCATACAAAATCGCGGAATGAATCTGCGTAACTTCGACTGGTCGAGTGGATCCCTCGACCGGTCAAGCATATCCCATGACCGGTTGAGTACCTTGGAAATCCAAAACCTCAACTCGCTGGACTTTGAGTCGAGCCCTGCTCGACTGGCCGTGCATCAGCCCTCGACCGGTCGAGCGAGGCTCACGACCGGTCGAGCACGGGACAAAAAATCCCATCAGGTTAAGCCCTTGAAAGTTGAAGACAGAAGACACTGGTGAATGTAGAGTATGAAGGAGCGAATGATGGATAAACACTGTACCTTAGTGACCTTAACCCTTGATCTAAAACAATACAAACCTCTAAATGATCTTAAACCCAGCGGGTAAACACTTTACTGATCATCCCTTAAGCCATGAGAGCCTAAATTAACTATTATTAGATCGGCTTTAGAGGTATCATGTTACTGAGAAAACTACACAATTTCAGCAACCTTCGGTCCCATTGAACCCACCGAAAATGGTTAAAATAGGACAACATGCTAAGGCAAAATTTCAGGTAATTCGATTGCAATCAAGTGTCACCTTTAATCCCACCGAATACCATGCTCGGTGCGATCGAATGACTCAAATATGTCCAACAGCTTTCTTGTCTAATTCGGTTCAACTGAAACTCTACTTGGTGTAACCAAAGACTATCCATTATAAATCAATTAAAGCCTTTTTCTTATAAATCTGGTCACTGATTTTTGTGGAAATGAAAGATTTTGGCATTTTAAAGACCCCAGTGCATCTCAAGCTCTACCAAACCTCCTAGTCTATATCTCATTGAGATCCATGCTCTCTTCTTAATGATTATTCACTCTAATGAGCATTCAAAGCTCTTATATAAGAAATCATGATCTCAAGCTATCTTTAGAGTTTATACAACATTTCTCTCGGCAAACTCATGTGTCTAGCAACATTTAAAATGTTCATCAAGTAGAATCCTCTAAGCTTGCCAACTTTCCATTATTTATAAGAGATTATAACCAACATCCAATCACTTTGGTCACCGCATTGGAACATCACATCAAGGTATTTGATCTTGAAGCTGAGGCCTTGACAAAACATTGGCATCATGATCGGGGGAGAAAATGAGAGTTGATTAAAGCATGAAAGATCATCAATCAAGCAACCTGAAAATGTGCTACAAAAGGGGGCTCAATTCGACAAGAAAGTTATCATGTGTAAGAGTCCATATATACTCATTCATTGTGTAGGATTGAGCGTAAGAGTTTAAATCGCTAAACTCGATTAGGCTCTTGTGTATGACATTGGTTCTTGTGTAGGACCTAAATCAAAGTCCATGTGTAGGCCATCAGACCTAGGTGCGTATGTATTAGTCTTTGTGGGAGCCTCCAGTAGGAGTAAACGTATGTTACTGGATTATGACTGAGGTTGTTGATTACTTGATTTAAAACCAACAAAAGTATTTTGCGGGAGCCTCCAGCGGGAACGTATGTCAATATGTTTTTATGTATAACTAAGGTTCATAGTGAGCCCATAAAAAATAACGGAAAATCTCTTATGGGAGCCGATCCTTGTGTAGGATTGTAAAGGGTATGGGTGAACCTGATTTAAAACATTCAATGGTAAAATTTGGTATACTCATGGGTTGAGTGCGTCCATTGGGAGTGGAGTAGAAAAATTGAAAATTATAAATGCTTGTGTTTGTGATTGATATTTAAGTACTTGTTTTATTATGCTTATGTGCTGAAAGTTTAATTATATGTATGTATGGTTAGATAAATGCTAGAAGTTGATCGTTAGCACATCCGACGCGCACATGCACACTATCATGTTTATAGATTAGTTGATGTTTATAGATTAGTTGCTTAATTGTCACATCTTTTGTAGTCTATGTGATTGGACCCTCTAACAACTTGGAAGCCTTAGAGCTTAGTTTGAATTTCATATTAGTTTAAGAAAGCAATTGAATTTTAAAATGTATAATTTTTAATTGGTCATAATTATTCCCTCATATGACATAGTTATCATTCCTTAGCTCCGCCAAGCTTTCGCGCATATCCCATGGCCCCACCGTGTGCAATTTTAAAATTCTTATCACCCCCAAAGTTCTTATTATTTACAATTTTACTAATCCATTTAATCCACAAGAAAATGGCATGTGACATCTCCATTCCTCACCATCTTAGGTTGCCACATTATCCTTTACCCTCATATAATCCCAATAATTACCAAAGAACCATCACAGGGGTTATAAATACCCCCATCCTCTCTTTATTAAAAAAAAATAATAAACTCTCACCAATAGAATGAGAGTAAGAGATAAAGAGAGTGAGTGAGTGAGAATGAGAGGGAGTGCTTGAGTTCTCAAGCTCCCATCTTCTTCAACCCCCTTAAGCCTCCTCATACCCTCTCTTAGCCTCCTACACCCACTTAGGTCAACCATGCCAAACCATAATGTACATACATTATCCAATACACATCCAAGTGCAAGACAAAGATCGTGCCACTATCACTTGCATTCATACTTCGTCAATCGCATCATTACTTCCCTTCTCAAATCCCCTTATTCTTTAGGTTGCCATTGAATCATGTTCTATAACTCGCCGGAATTCTAGATCCTGTCACATTGGAAACTCATGGCAGCTTAATCCTCCTACATAACATTATAGCAGCATCACATATCTTTTAAAACCCCTTTATAGACATTCTTTAGACGTATGCTTTGTGGCTTGCCGAAATTTTGGATCCTGCCACATCAGAAATTTATGTCTTCTAATCTCATTTTAATACTTTATATCTTATCATCTTATCCTCTAAAATTAGCTTACCACATGAGTAAAGACTATACACCCCGTACGGGCAGAGTGGTGCCTAGCACCTCTCTCTCTGTAATGGAGGTTTCTTACTCGGAATCTCATGTCACAAATGAGGAGTCAACTTAAAGCAATAGAGTCTCCGAATTCTCCAACTTTTACAGATTATGTAGGTTCTAGCCGACTGCGGGATTTTGAGCCAAATGGCTAGTAGAGACTTTAAGTCTGCTACATCATCGATACAAATTAACTCATATACTTCAAAAGTCATACGCTCCTCATAAATGTATTAGCTCATACACTTCTACCACATCTAAGATGCAGTAGGAAAAGTCAGCAAACATTTGTTTGTATCACCTTTAAAAGTCTTACACTAATCATAGAGCCATTATTTCTAATCCTAGCCCGCTTTCCCTTAATATAATTAATATAGATCTTAAAGTTTAAAAAGTCTAGAGAGTAAAGAATTTATTATTACATAAACTTTTTCATTATTTCATGAAAGATATAATCTAATCACTTATGCCATAATATGAAAGAATTTTCATTATCTAAGTTTTGATTAGCGCCACTCCCATATTCATGTAAAGAATCGTTATACATGTTTGAGACATTCTAATCCAGTTGGTAAAAAGGTTATTAACTAAAATGTCCGTACCAGTTACAATCAAATCATAACAAATATTACGCTCTTAATTTATAATTAAATGAATGGAAAAGCAATAGACCGATGAAAAAGTTTGGTAGGCCCTAAGAAAGTTTTCAATAATGGGTATCCCCATGTCTATTGTTTTATGTGTTTTGGTCCTCTTTAAGTTTTTGATTTGCATTATTTTTATGTATCTTACCCAACTGATGGAAAGAGTAGATGTCAAAAATAAATAAATTAAGGTGCATCCCATAGAGCTTTATTTTCACCTGATCAACTCCTCTCTCTCTCTCTTTCTCTCTCTCTCTAATGCATATCATGCATTCACAACTCTTGAGCTGGTAACACCCTCTAAAAAAAAAAGAAGAAGAAGAAGAAAAAGGAAGCTTTGTTTTCATTTGGATTGCATGTGTAACTAACCCACAACCTCTCCATGTGCATAGTGCACAAGGCCCATGAGGCATAAACCTTAGTAAACTAATGAGCTATAAGAAAGGGCTTCATCATTTAATGAAAACTAGTTCATGCTTGTTTCTCCAACTTCTCGCTTGACCTTTTCTCTCTGTCTTGTATTTACCACTCTCGCCTGCAATTAGATTAAAAAAAGGATGTTGCAGGTTGCATTGCAAGCCAAATCCCGTCAGATATTTGTACCATAAAACAGTAGGCCCCACCATGAAGATCATCCTTTTCCAAATCAGGCTCATCCTGAATTTTTTGTTATGATCTATCCAAAGTTGGGACAATGATGGGACAATCTTGATTTCCATGAAAGTATGCCGTGTGTATGGTGGAAGAATCGATACCATTCTTAAAAGTTGAAAAATTAAACAGAAGGGTATCCCCAAAACAAATAAAATTTAAACGAACCACAAATCCAAGAAACGTTTCTCCATTTGAGCTGAAATGCAAGTTTGAGATAGCCAAGGTGCAGGGGTCAGGTTTGGGTCCAGCAGCATGGCCCAGCAAACACTATAAGTTCCATGTCCTAGCATACAAGATCTAAGCCCAAGCCCACAAAATGATTTATAATCCATCCAAGAATCCCGTGGGACGCAAGTGCACAAAGAGATGGTCATTTAGAGAAATGAAACCTACCATACACATGCAAGATGCATGCATTGCTTAACTGAGAATTAAAACTACATATCTAGAGGATAGAATGTAAGGTGGGCCAGTCTAGATGGGGCTAAAACGACCTGAACAAAAGCCTGGCCTGAAAATTAATCAGGACATATGTTCCAGGCCCAACCATGGCCTACAGGTCGAGCTAACAGGTCCAAAGCTAGTACAAAGCCGGGCATTGCCAACCCTAGAAAAGGGTCAATGAAAAACATGTACCTCACCTATTTCTTGAAACACTATATGAACCAATAATGGCCAATCTAAACATAAGGTGGGCCACAGTTAACTTTGGAGTGTTGTGGATGGCCTACATTTTCTTTTTGTATTGTGGTCCACCTGATGGTTGGATTGGCCTGATTTTCGGTACATGTGATCAGAATAGTGAGATTCACCCGTTGGACGGGTTCATGTAATACACAAGCAATGCCTCGATTTACTTTTTTTTTTTTTTTTTTTTCAGAAAAATAAGAGTATTGAGGGCATTTTGGTTTCTTACTCACCAAAAAGCACTCTCTTTAGGGTTGTCAAGGGACCAGGCCTGCAGTTGGCTTGGGCGTAGATTTCGAACTGTTTTGGGTGGGCCTAAAATTTTGATTTTGCTTGGTCCAATCTGCGCCCATTGACAGCCCTAAACTCTATTGATTAATTGGTAAAACTAGAATTCCATAAGAATTTTCTGGTAAAAATCCCCTTTTTAGGGGAATTCGATCACCTTACATTCGGAAACTGATGTGGATTTTTTTTTTTTTTTTTTTTTAAATAAATCTCAAGGACTCTGTACGAATGGGCCATATCGCTCAAAAAATCGCCACTCGCTGAATATCGGCTCCCGAATGGGATTGGACCATATTGAAATTTTGTATGGACCAAATGATCTGATTGTATTGAATAGAGGCTTTTGTGGATTTCGTTTAATTATCCATTTGCAACCACCAATCAGATAGGATTACACAAGGGCCCATCCACACTGTCCTCAGGCTCGTCGGCTTGAGTTGGGCAGGTTGCGCCTGATTCCAGCCTATCTACTTTTAGGCACACGTGTCCGGTCCATATTGTTTTTTTAGACACGTGCCTGACTTTTGGACCTGGAAATTAGCCCATTCAAGTCCATGGCAGCATGATGGGCGTATATTTGGGCTCGAGAAAGGCTTTGAAAGGAAATATTGTAAAAATCTAGACTGGGCCCAATCGAACAACAATTTGGTAGGCTAAGATATTCAGGCCCAATCCCATTTTAAAGGTCCAAATGTCAGGCCCCAGCCATTAGTGATGAAAAGATCCTTGGGCCGAACCCAATGGGTCGGCTAAGCCCAACTGCGCAACCGAAAGGGTTGGTGTGATGTAAAGAGAAATGCTCCTAGTTGCCTAAATTCAGTTGGACATTCCGATCAATCGATCTGAACCGTCCATTAAGTCCAGAACATATTTTTCAGGTTACCATGCAAAATTGCACTGATCGGATGATCCAGTCCATCCTTGAATGGGCCTTGTTTTCTATAGCGATTCTTGTCCCAAGCCATGGATGGGATGTATATAATTGCCTAACAAAAGTGATTCTTTAGAATCATAACAAGTTCATGATGGTCTCTAACGAGTAGATGGATTAAATTGTTTATTGGACCTATTTGTGTGTGAATGATCTTAACCGTCTATATTAAAGACCATTGATCGAACGATTCATATTTTTCTAATTGGTGTGATGCTTGCGTAGTTGCGAGTAAAAAGTGGGTTGAATCTAATGAGCAGTCTAGATCAATTGATTGGACAATCCAAGTGCCCCAATGCAAATAAATGCAACTAGGAACACTATAACATGTGGTGCCTGGGAGCAGTGGAGCATTTCTCTAACATAAGAATATTAAGATTTTAACTAATTCATTATATAATTATATATTGACATTTTAAAATTATTTACTATTTTATAATAAATATTTTAAAATTTTACTGATAGCAATAATATCTCAAGAAAAAACCACAAAAATTGAAAAATCTCCCGAGAAATTTCCAACATGGTAGACTTGTCACGATGAAAGGTGGAATTTGAGCCTATCCCCCACACAGTTTGGCCAGTGATGCACTTGCTGGTTGGTGCTTTGTGGGCCCCACCATGGTGTATGTGTTTTATCCCTGTCATTCATCCATTTTTCTATATCATTTTAGAGCTTGATAAAAAAAAAAGAGAAGCAAATCTAAATCTCAAGTGGTCCTAACAAAGAAAAGCAGTAGTGATTAAACGGCCACCATTAAAAACCTCTTAAAGCCTACTGTATTGTTTATTTGACATCTAACCTGTATGATTAGGTCATGCAGACCTGGATGGATGAAGGGAAAAAATAAACATCAACTTGATCCAAAGCTTTTGTGTCCCCGGGAAGTTTTTAATGGTGGGAACTCAATCAACACCAGTGATGTGATGGAAGCTTTTGTGCCCCCAAGAAGTTTTTAATGGTGGTAATTCAATCAATGCCGGTGATGTGATCGGCTTGAGATTTGGATCTACCTCAATTATAAGCTCATGCCATAAAATGATCTAAAAAAATAGATAGAAAGCTTGGATGAAACACATACATCATGGTCGAGTAGCCGAACCATGTCTGGCTCCATGGCTCAATGGTAGACTCTCAACACTGAGACTAGACAATGAGTGCATACAACATTCAATCCTTCCAATAGGCTGGCCTTGTGCAAAAACCAACCATGGCCACTCATTAATGAGTGGACAATATTTGTATTTTTTTCTATTTATCAATTGCTAAATACTGTATGCTATGGTAATGTCAAGAGCAAATTGGTAGATGGTTTCTGGTAAGGGCTCGTTTGGTTTTAAAAATTACATAAATGTAAATAAGTCATAATTACTTTTACATCATGTTTGAAAAAGTAAAAAGTACCTCTCTTAAATGTGTTTGGAAAATCCTGGATACATGAAATTGGACGGAAATGCATGCATGGTGGTAAAATCTGTGCCCCACAATCATATATATGTCTGATCCACGCCATCCAAATGTTTTACCATTTTATTTTAGGGCATTGACAAAAAACTGAGGCAGATTGTAAGCTTAATTGGATCACACCAGAGCAAGTAAGGGGATAATGACTTGCACCATTCAAAAACAAAACCTTCCTAGGGCTCATAGGGTAGTGGGGCTGCCATCCAACCTGTTTATTATAACATCACATATTCATGGATAAAGGATAAACATAAATATCAGCATGGTAGGACTAAAAATGTTGGATGTCACTTGCTCTTAATAGGCTAGTAGTTATCCTGTGACTGGATGGTAACCCGTTGTCCAACCAGCTGGAACATAGACATATTTTATAAATATTAATCTGTGCTGTATACATAGATTGTATTATTTCAAACTTTGATCATTTAAATCTTCTTTTTTTCAGGGTAGGGCCTGACTATGCCAATGGCTGGCCACCTTAGCTAAGCCACTGCCTCTCCTTACTTTCATGATGGTGTGCATGTCATACACCGTTCAGATTGCCCACACATATACTTATGCCATCTGCACTCGTTGTCGTGCATACGTGGTAGACTCTCTGGAGTTTCAATGTGAAGTCACGAGTTCAAACACCCTTTATAGTGTTAGAGCGTAGGGTAGTTTTGCTTGTGAGCACGTGAGTGTGCAGAGAGAGGTGAGTGTGTGTAAAAAAAAGTGTACTGATGTCTTCTTGCCACCTTTTTGCAGTATATATGTTTTGTTAGCTCACGTGATGAGAAAGGCCTCCCCATTTTAGACCCCAACATCTAACATGTTGTTGCGTACCTAATGGATTCGTAGAATTCCACCACACATTAATGGCATTTGCATGTAAATTACTTATGATAAGCTACTTATGCTAGCTTATCTAAGTTTCTTCTTATTAAGTAAATAAGTATTATATATTTAACAAACAACATACTTATAAGCTTCTTAATTCTCTCATTTGTCTCTCTTCAATAACCGATGAAAGGTAGAAAAGCTAAAAATATTAGCAAAAGTCGTTAAATAACTTTAGGTAAAAAAGTTACTTTTAACTAATTATAAACTCAACTTACTTATTTGAAATAATTTACTTAATTATTCACTGATGTAAATAGAAAAAGTAACTTATTTGATGGTATTCAAGCGTGTACCATGAGTGCATTTGGATAATAAATTACTTATGTCTTAAGTAGTTTATTTTGATTTCTATTTATTAAAGTGAAATGATTTATTAACTTTAAATAAAAAATATTTATAATTGATCATAAACCATACTTACTTATCACAAATAAGTTATTTTTATGCTGATGTAAGTAAAAAAAAAAAAACTTATTTGATGGTATCCAAACAAGAGCTAAATGTTTTGGCATGTGTGGATGCATGATTCCCGAAGTTGATAGAGATCCGAGAATTTTAACGGAAAGAAATGTCCTTGTACGATTGCACCAAGGTCAGCTAGATTCTTTGAGTCACTTAACAGCGGGCCCCATCCATACTAACCATTTCTATGAGACGCGAACTTCCTTGAGGGAGTGGTGTAACAAAAAGTTCAGTGGGCCCATCGTGATGTGTGACATACGGATTACGTCCTCCCACACCCCGTCTTTAGCCCCAATCGGGCAGTTCCGTGGGTGGGCCCACTGTGATGTATCTGTTTATTTCAAGCTGTCCATCCCTGATATGTTTGTTTATACAAGTTGTTCATTGCTTTTCTTATATCATTTCAAGGCATGAGCACAAAAATGAGGCGGATCCATTGCTCGAATGGATCACACTCCAAATGACTCTTGTATTTAATGCAATTAACATTTAATGATTCATGCATTTGGTGTGGTTCACTGGATCTGCCTCATTTTTGTGCTCATGCCTTAAAAAGGTATACACAGCTTCGATTACCAGATACATCATGGTGCCTGCCCACAGAACTGCCCAGGTGGGGTAGGACGCAATCCGCGTCCATACAAATTCGTCCTTTTTTCCGACAAACCATGTTAGGCCTTCGAGACCAAGCATCACGAATCTAAGACTCAAGAGGGGCACACCACACAAACCGTGAGAGTGGTTACGCCCACCTGTGAAACTTTCCTGGGGCCAATGTGATGTTAACATGCCATCCAACCGGTTAATGAGGTAAGCCCGCCACGATAAAGTTAAAAAACCAAATGTCAGCCTGATTCGAAAACTTCGGTGGGCCGTCATAAGGTTCCAATAGTAGGCGTTCCCTTCCCCACTTTTGTACCAGACCGATATTTGGGCTCACATCCTAACATGCATGGTTAGAAATGATGGACCGAGTGGATGTCACACACACAAAAAGATGTTCAACCATCTATAATTCAGCGCACGTCTGCAGTGAGTTTGATAAGTGAAGCATCCCTTAGCTGGTCAAAAGCGTGTTTAAGGTGGCCGCCACAACATGAGAGGACCGAATCCCATACACGTGTGCTCCGAAGCGCCTCTGCAACCACACGCAGCGACCAAACAGAGAGATCGACTAACTCCCCCAGCGCAGGACGCGAATTGCGTCCTACCCCCGCCCGGACGGTAATCCGTCCGGACAGGGCTCTGTGGGGCCCATCGTGTTGTAAGTGTTTTATCCACGCTGTTAAACACTTTTTTCCGATAATTTTAATATTTAAGTTAAAAAATAAGCAGGTCCAATGGTTAAGTGGACCACAAAGTGGAGATTGAACGTCCACCATTAAAAACTTCTTCGAGCTGGAGAAGTTTGGGATCAAGCTGTATTTGTGTTTTCACTTCATCCACGTCTAAATGACCTTATGAATACGTTGTATGGTAAAAAAACACAACACGTTGGCCCTTCGAGAGGTTGCAACGGTGGCTGTCATTATCAGTGCAGCTTCCTCCGCTGTCGTCCACTTAAGCCTTTGACCTGCCACGTTTTTTTGGCTCACATATTAAAATTATCGAAAAAAAGAATTTAACGGCAACACTTACAACACGGAAGGACGCAATCCGCGTCCCCCGTGCAGGCGCACGAAGAGACTAGCTACCCGAGCATTGAATAGAAGTGTTTGGATGAAAGAGGTTTGCTCGAATATATCGCAGTAAGATCCGTCTGGACTCTGCCGATTGCATTTGGTATTTTTTTATTCAGTTATCCAAACCGTCTATTTGATAGGAACCATTGGACGGGGAATTACCAAAAATTCTAACAGCATAAATATTTTAGAAAGATATTTTTTGAACGCTCACGTACAAAGAAAAGGTACCATGTTGTTTAATTGTTGAAATAATCCATTCCAAAGATTTTATTGGAAGTTAAAAATATATATTTACCATATAAGCGGTTTAGATCATCGGAAAATGACTCAGATTCAAACGAAAAAATCCCAACGTTTCCTATTGTAATACATCCCGATGTATTGGAGTAAACATCTTGATCAAAATATGCCTTTTGGATATCGCTTGACAGAGGTTGGGTAATTCCAGACGCGTGTGGAATCCCGACCATCCACACGCAGGAACACATGCCCACATGGAACATTTTCATGGGATCCTAGCTTTCCATCTGTTTTTATATAACATATAACTTCTTTCAAAAAAATAGATAGGTTCATTCATTAGGTGGGCCACAATGTACGGAATAAACAGACTTTTACCCGTCCATTTTTTTTTTTACATTCTGTGTCCCACTTAGACATGAAATCGCCCCATATTTAGTAAAAAAAATATAAAGAATATGATCCACCTGTTGAAAAGATCTGATCAGACACATGTCACCCATATTGATTAGTATTCCCGCACGTGAATAGGCAGGGCTACCACGCGCGTGTAGAATTATCAAACCTGTATCTTGAATTATTGAAGATATGGACTGATCCTGGGGGTCACACGGTACACTAGGGGACCAAACGATCCGGAAAGTTTCTTTCAAGTGGAGAAGTTCACGCACTTCACACGTGGAAACAAGGCACGCATGTGAAAGATAGGAGCTGCACGCATCTAGGATCTGAGCTTTGTAGATGGGTCCCATAAAAAATCAGCTCCACATGATTATCGAGCCAACTGTTAAGAGACATAGACCGATGGTCGATATTCATTGTAAACATGTGCCCAACCCGATAATTCGCTGAGCCAGAATTTTTCAGGATATCATCTACACAGCTGCGATCACCTGATGAGCGGCTCTGACTTACACACATGTTGCTCGTTTGCGGTGCGCGAGCTACTGCATAAGTGTTTCTCCCTCATATTCTCGTACGTGCACCAGCAATTATTGCGGTGCGGGGACCATTTCAATGCAAGGATAATGACCTTCGTGTCCTGTCCATCCGGCTTAGGCAAATAGACACAACTGTCCATTTTCGTCTAACAAAATCTGTCGGTTAAAGTAGTTGTATTGCTTAAAAAGCATGCACCCAGAAATATAATAACTAAAATAAACCCGAGTAGATTGTGAAACCTACTGTCGAAAAAATAACAATTCCAAGATTAGGTTGGTTGAACAATCCTAACCTCTGATTCGTAAACATTGTTTATGGAAATAGAACCGTTGGATGCTTTTCATTTTGCACCGTCCAATGAATGTCCAGCAATCCAATAGTCAGATAACCATATTAGCTTGGTTTTTAGTTCAGGATACATCTCTACTCTAAAATTTGGACGTTTTAATTTGATTACCTATATTCACGCGCAATTTCTAAGTAATTTCTATGCGTCTGCGTTTCATACATCACAATATGGCAGGGTATTATAGTTTCTCTCCTGATGTTAACTCGACCCAACGGATACGTTCCGTGCAACGTAGAGATTGATCTGCAGGTAAAG
The DNA here is from genome assembly GCA_030180095.1 of Magnolia changhungtana. NCBI lineage: Eukaryota > Viridiplantae > Streptophyta > Magnoliopsida > Magnoliales > Magnoliaceae > Magnolia > Magnolia changhungtana. The sequence continues at coordinate 7,380,505 of JASAUF010000272.1, read as the reverse complement.
GCATTGATTGAATAGGTGGTTCGCGGCACACATAACTATATGACAACATATTGAATTGATTGGGTCCATTCATCAGGTGTGGGACTTGGAGAACATGCCCTGGATCAAAACTCAGGCTTTTTTCACTCATCTTGTAGTGGGACACATGATGAGGGAAATGGATGGTGAGAGAAAATATGCTCGTTAATTTAATTGGGCTACTTGATGAATTGACCTTTTTAATTTTTGGGCCATTTTAAGGTGCCCACCATCCGATGAATGGCCTAGATTTACATACATGGGTCACAAAGTAGCACTTTTTTCTGCCTGGCATAACCAGCCAAATTACTCTAGCATTATCCGCAGGGGCCATGAGCACACGATGGAAAAGATTTGATACTCTACAGTGTGTGATGGTTGGTGCGCAGGAATTAGGGAATTATATACACGTGAACAACAGAAATTGATAGTTTGAAGAGATAATTAGAATAATGGATATATATTAAACCAAAAATAACATTGGTTAGTTTTTTAAATTAATGAAATTTTGATAAACATTTAATGAACAGTTGAAATGAAAATTAGCAAATGGTCCAAAATCTACAAACAATGTCCACTGATAAGAGATCATGATCCCTCTGTTGAGCTGATTTTGAGTCCATATATGCCTCATGTACTAAGTGCAAGCGTATTAACTATGACACATTGCAAGAGTATCAAATAACTTTGTCATGGCACTTTCAGTGAATAGCCGATTGCGATGGTACCCAAAGCCCTGGCTTTCTGAAAATGGAAAAAGACCACTGAACATATTTAAATTTCTAAATATTTCTCTCCTCATGTGCATGATTACAATAGCTTTCTTTCCACTTAGATAAAGAAAACCCACCAAAGACATTGATTTTTCAACTATTGATGGAACGACACTGTTGTATGTACGGTAAGATCAGTCAATCTTATGGATTAGAAATTTTCATATGGATGATGATTTTTTTAGGGTTAAGGTTCAAGAGAGGAGTTTCTTAAATGAGGTGTATGAAATTACTATGCTCCCTTGTAAATGAAAAATTATATCTGCACCCTCTGATTTTTTTAGTTTGGTGCGAGTCCTTTTTAGGCTATTCTTGATTGCACAGGTTGTCGTTCTTCAATAGTAGACTTTCTAGAGTTTTAAAAGTTGGTCACGGGTTTGCACTTCTCTTGTGGTGCGAGTGCGCAAGTGTGTATGCTTGTGGGAGTGTGCGAGTGTGTGGCGAAGTGGGGTGTGTGTGTGTGTGTATATAGCATTGATGGAATGGGAGGTTCGCGGCACACATAACTATATGACCACATATTGAAGTGATTGGGTCCATTCATCAGGTGTGGGACTTGGAGAACATGTCCTGGATCAAAACTCAAGCCTTTTTCGCTCATTTGTAGTGGGACACATGATGAGGTAAATGGATAGTCAGAGAAAAGATGCTCGTTCATTTAATTGGGCTACTAGATGAATTGAGCTTTTAGAATTTTGGGCCATTTTAAGGTGCCCACCATCTGATGAGTGGTCTATATTTGCATACATGGGTTCCAAAGTTGGCACTTTTTTCTGTTTCGCATAACCATCAAAATTACTCTAGCATTATCCGCATGGGCCATGAGAACACAATTAATGGAAAAGATTTGATACTCTGCAGTGTGTGATGGTTGATGCGCAGGAGCTAGGGAATTGTACACGTAAAATACAAATAACACAAATTAATAGTTTGAAGAGATATTTAGAATAATGGATATATAGTAAACCAAAAATAACATTGATTAATTTTTTTAATTAATGAAAATTTGATAAACATTTAATGAACAATTGAAATGAGAATTAACAAATGGTCCAAATTCTACAAACAATGTCCACTGATAAGAGATCACGATCCCTCAGTTGAGCTGATTTTGAGTCCATGTATGCCACATGTACTAAGTGCAAGTGTATTAACTATCATACGTTGCAAGAGTATCAAATAATTTTGTCATAGCACTTTCGGTGAATAGCCAATTGTGATGGTACCCAAAGCCCTAGCTTTTTGAAAAGGAAAAAAACCACTAAGATATTTTAATTTCTAAATATTTCTTTCTTCATGTGCACGATAATAATTGCTTTCTTTGCACTTGGATAAAGAAAACCCACCAAAGACATTGATTTTTCAACCATTGATGGAACGACAACGTTGTACATACGGTAAGATCAGTCAATCTTATGGATTGGATATTTTTAAATGGGTGATGATTTTTTAGGGTTAGGGTTCTAAAGATGAGTTTCCTAAATGAGGTGTATGAAATTACTATGCTCCCTTGTAAATGAAAAATTATATCTGCACCCTCTGAATTTTTTAGTTTGGTGGGAGTCCTTCTAAGGCTATTCTCGATTGCACTGTTGCCTAGCTCCAATGGTAGACTTTCTAGAGTTTTAACAGTTGGTCACGGGTCTGGACATCTATTGTGGTGCACGGGAGTGCGCAAGTGTGTGGTGAAGTGGAGTGTGTGTGTGTATATATATATATATATATATATTGTCATTTATATCTGCCCTTTACATGTGAGATTCGCGTTGCATATTTATACAAGTGATTGGTTAGCTTGCACCACTCGACTCGAAAAAGCTTGGTTCAACTCGGTTCGAAGCTGAGTTCGAGCTGAGTCAAGCTGATTTTTTGAACTCGTAAATGAGTTCGAGCTAACTTTGAGCAGGCCCCAGCTTGACTCAACTCGGATCGAATCCAGCTCGAATCAAACTCGAATTGAACCAGTTCGGTGACTCAGTAACTTTGCCAATGATGTTGCTCACCAAGGGTTTGATAAAATGACTCGACAAAGGTGGGCGTTGTTGTCATCACCACAATCCTCAATATCAATAAACTATTACAATAATGAAAAATACAAGGCACAACAACTCAAAGCAAACGGAGAATGTAATCATTGTCTTCAAAACAGGAGGCAAAGGAGTAATCTTCACAACCAACATTCCCTAGGGTGCTTTGTTTGCACTGTTTCACAAATAGATGAGTTTTGAAGGTGCAGTCCAGGTGTTCGTAAAAATGCCTAAACAGCAAACTCGGCTCGATCTTGGCTTGAACTCAGCCCGAGTTGCTGACCGAACTGAGCCGAGCAGTCAGGCTCATGGACCACGCCAAGCCAAGTTCGAGCTGAGGTCATCCAGTGGCCGAGCCAAGTGGAGCAGAGGCTAGCTGACTCGGTTCGACTCGATGTACACCCCTACTTCCACGTTTGGAAGGGTGGATTGTAGGGACTTCAGTTTCACATCCAGGCGCACGCTTGGATGTTCTGTTGCAGCTGGACGGGTACAGTGGTTCGCTCTTTCAACTGTGGATTGTATCCTGCCCCCACCCGTCTCCAGCTCGGAGCGGGAAGTAAATAGCACTGAGGACTGGCCACTGTGATGTATGGGTTTCATCCACACCGTCCACCCATTTCACAGTGGCATTTCACGCCTTTATAATGAAATTAGTCAAATCTAAGCTTCCAGTGGATCACACTATAGGAATTAACAGTGATAATGTTGCTCACAATTGAAAGTTTTCTACACCCCCACTGTGACATAGATTTTCTATCCAACTCATTCATAAAGTTACATGGATGAAGAAAGAATACAGATATTAACTTGATGGAAGACGTTTGTGGCCCCTAATTAGCTTTCAACGGTTAGAGTTTAATCCTCATTCCATGGTATATCCGTGTCTTGGATTTTCCTCCTTGTTGGGATTATATCTTGAAATGAGCCAGAAAAAAAAAAAAAAGGGATGAACAGCGTGGACGAAACACATACATTACGGTGGCTACACCGAGTCTTTTCCTGTTTCGAACCGTGACGGGCGGGGTTAAGATGGCCTTGGCCGTTCCTCTCTCTCATCAGAAAGGGCAACAAACCCTGGAATACCTTACCGGCCACACAGCTGTAACCCAACAGGGAAAAAAAAAAGATATTACAATTGTATATTTTTCCTATTTTCAAGACAGAGAAACCTCTGAAATATAAATATCCTTCCAAACCACACCAAAACTCCCACTCAACCCGCCACACCACATCCAAGTCATCTTTGAAATTAAAAAACTTCTCACATCTCCTGCAATCCAAAGATGGATTAACTCAAGATCAGATGAGTTGAAATTAAAATCGAACTATAAAATCTAAAAATTAGTCAACTTGATTGTATCGTAAGTTTATTTTCCCCACTTCAAAGGTCTCATCAGCAGTCAACTTCATTCTCTATATAGTCCTAACTTTGAAGGCGAGGCGATTTAAATGGTATTTTGTCTTAATAAAACACACGATATCAGCATTCGGATGTGTAAAAAAAATAAAAAACTGTAAATTTCCTATGGCCAAACTAGTTTTTATGATGTTCTTGTATCACTATTGTAAGCATGGAGTCTTTTTCTCTAAATATGAAAATTTGTAATCTAGTGTGGTTGCTTCCCTGGTTGATTTATGATGTAGAGTGGGTCATAGACACTTTCATGGCCAAGATGGACCAGAGAAGGCCCGATCAGAGGTGGAAGTGATCAGAACAGTCAGAACCTTAAAACAGTCGTATCTCGCAAATTGGAATGAGTTTTTCAACATATCATATATAATTTTAGGGTAGGAGAAGCTACTTTAGCTAGCCAATACTACTGCATCAGGTTGTGCATGCTGGATTTGTGAGATTCCATTAGATCGACGGTCCAAAGTCCATTTTATTTTCATTTTTACTACAGATAGTAACTTTTGATCTATTTATAACTTTTGATACTTTGAGTTTTAGGAGTTGTGCCCAACATGAAAGGGCTTAGAAAAATTAGGAGAGTAACATTGTTAGATCAAATTGGACCCTTACTATTTTTGACCGAAAACCTTGAAGTCTAGTAGGAATTATCACCTTACTATTTATAGCAAGTCACATTTTTATGGAGTTTGAGTCTAAAATATCGTTCTATGCTTGAGCTCATTATTTAAAGGATTGCAATTTTTTTTTTTATGATAACTAATTTATTTTTAAATTTATCAGAATTTATTTCTATTTTCTTTTTCACGGATTTGAAGAAACTTTCTGAGTAATAAGGAGAGCTCGGTGGATTCAGAGTAGTCTATAGGTTTAGGGTGGGGATGATTGAATTGTTGTCCCTATACTTAGTTATGAAGCCAAATATGGAAACCTACTGTGTAGAGATCCTAGAGGGAGAAGTGTGATGGGTAAGCTTGTAACTCTCTTTCTTATATATATATATATATATATATATATATATATATATATATATATATATATATATATATATATATATATATATATATATACATAAATGCTCACCTGCAAACTAGTTGATCATATGTACTACATACGAACTTTTTTGAGATCTCATCATATCTGATGAGTCTCGCAAATCTGAAACGTCCACATGAAGCAGAACCTCATGAAACCCCCTAGTACGAATTTTTACTTTGAATCAAAACTTCGGTGGGCCATGAAAAATGCAACCAATTTATTCCCTTGATTTGAATTTCTCTTTGTTATGGCTCACCAGAATCTTAGATCAGGGTGAAACTTCACCCCCTAAGGTTTCATGAGATTCCGTATCTTATGGACTGTTTGGATTCGACACCCATGACACGTGTGCAAAGGTACACATGTGCGTAGGTAAGTATGCCTATATATATATGTCTTGATCCTCTCACCAACACAAAAGAGAAAACACTAATTCCATTGAAGGTTCTCCTAAAGATGTAAAGTACAAAAGATCAAGATTCCTGTCGGTGGAATATCTTTCTAATTAGGTATGCTTTTAGTTTATAATTTTGAATCTCCATTGTTAATGCATAAACGATCAGTGGATTCCATAATATAAGTATATCATAGTCACCTACCGACTTACATTCTGTCCTCTTCTCTCTTGGGAAGTATCTTTCCCCCTTCTCTCTCTCTCCGTCTGAATGCTCCCCCTTCTCTCTCTCTCCGTCTGAATGCATGTGCTGATTCTCGTGGCGTACATGCAAGCCAGCCCATTTACGTACACACCACACACCCTATGAGTCCGTGTAATCTAATCCATTCATCAAGTGGGTTCAACGTGTAAATACCTGTATTTAACCATGACGCAACCACCCAGGTGGAAATCAAGGTCCGAAGACCTTATGGTAACCAGACCCCATTGGATCTAGGTTCGGGCCGGTCCATAAAAAAGACCCATACAGGTACTTTGAGGACCGACTAGCTGACAGCCCTTCTCATTATCCACTAGATTCATGAACCATACAAACACATCTACACTGATTCGCGTGATGAATGGTCTCGATCAAAGCTTGTCCACGTGGGCACGTGTATGGCTCCTGATCAAAGTAGAGCGGGCTTCCCTAAAATGGAAATCGACAAAAGACATTATGGAGGAGATCCCTCCACTTGCACGAGGGATTAGTAACCGAACGAGTCCTTGTCTTCGTCGCGACTGTGGATCAATAATACGTGTCACTCCTTGTGGTCCACATATAATGATTAGAGCCGTCCATCATCTTTTCCGACTTTTCTATAGTTTAAGATCCAATAATCGTGCAATCAAGCCGTTATCACCATCGATTGTGGTGTTTGTTTTGAATCAAAAAAAAAAAATCATTTTTTAATGGTTCGAATTTATCTATACATATAAATGGTCAGAGAGAATCTTTCAATTGATTTTTCTTACTGTGGCCAGAACATTGTAGCATTTAAAACTTAAACGGTTGAGATCATCTTAACATTGCTTCATATGAGCAACGATTGGCGACACATGCTTGTGATCCTTAGTCCCGGCAAAACTAACTCACGATCGAATCACGGACCAGATACTCACGTCATGCTTCCGCATAGAAGAATAACGAAAACGCTTGCCTTATTTACGTAGTCACGGGGGCGTGATTATTCACTGACGTCGATGTATGACTACATATGGATGAGATCCTCACCGTCCATCAGGTGCGCCAACCTGTTTTTAATTAGACTTAGAAAATCAGCCTGATTTAAAAACTCATGTGAGCTACACCATGCATGGGAACAGTTGAAATGGGAACTCCCACCATTAAAATATTCTAAATTGTTTGTGGGTTCCAACCTCTATGTAATATACAATCCAATCTATTCATCTGATTCACTCCACCAGGATGAAGGGATGACTCAAGAATATGGGCATTCCAACACTTATGTGGGCCGCACCTCTTGAGTTTAGAAGTTTTAGTCCTGATTTTACACACAACGTTCCTCTGGCGTGGCCTACCTAATTGGACTAATTTTTACGATCTATGGTCAAGATGTGTCAGGCAACTGATGGATGGTGTGGATCTCATGCACGTTATTCTCATGTAGGGCTGAGTTCGTCACGCTATCCGTATGACCACGCGCGGTCTGACTAGCGCAGTTCGCTGAAAAAGAGTTATTTTGCCTTTGTCATGACTCATGGCCCATGGATAGTTGCTGGAAGAGGAAGCGGATTAGGTGAGACCCCGGCCACACCCAAGAGGATGCTCCCTTTCCGTGGGGCCCACCTTAATGTATCTATTATGTATCCACGCTGTCAATATTTTTTCAGGCTTAGGTGACCTTATCAAATGGATTAGATGGCAAATAAATACAATGGAAACATTAAGGTTCACCCTAAGTAGTTTTTAATGATATTGTTCAGTTACCACTGTTTTCTAGAGCATGTTCTACCTGAGATTTTGATTTTCTACAATTTTTTGGAACATGCACTAAAATGATTTGAAAAAACAAATGGACGGCTTGGATACAAGATAGATATATCAAGGTTGGCACCATCGGTAAGGGCCGCATGCACCGTCTGGGTTGAGGCTGGGTTCTCACTTAATCAGCTACCGCCGGAAGTGGACTGCGTGGTGTAATACACACCACTGATATCGGATGTGTGTTGACGTGGCAAAGTTCTGCGTGTCATATCCACAACGCTCATTCCGTGAGATGATCGCTTTAGGGCATGCCGAAAATCAGGCAGATCCAAACGTAAGTGGATCACACCACAGTAAGAAGAAGATTAAAGAGGCCACGGAAGTTTTGGATCAAGTTTATAGTAGTGTTTTCCCTTCATCTAAGTCTACGCGATCTTATTAACCGTTTGCATGGCAAATAAATATCTTAGTGGACCCTAGGAAGATTTCAATGGTGGGTGTTATCGCCCCCACTGCTTTCTATGGTGTGGTACACTTGAGATTAGGATATGCCTCACTTTTGAGCTCATGCACTAAAATGATCTCTGAAAATGGATGAACGGTGTGGATATAACACATACATCACATAACACATACATCACGCTGAGGTTTGTGAACACCCAACCAAACCTTCCCCAAGCTACTACTAGGCATTTGGATTGGACTGCTCATGATTGAACAATATATATATTTGTGTGTGTGTGTTAGATATAAAATTAGAATTTACTTAGATTTATGATGCAGTACGATTGGGATACCTGGCAGGTAACAAAGCATACATCTTTAGTAAAACTTAGAATATTGTATGCTCATTTGATACAGGTGATAGCATCTAAAGGCACAAATTCAAAGTTCATACTGATCTTGTGAAACCCATAGTTAAGGCGTCTATACCCAAACCTCATGGAGGGATTGATAAGAGAGATTAATGATTTTAGGATTTTTTTATTTTTATTTTTCAAAAGGTTGGTTTTATATTGAAAACAGAAAGATGTAAAGATGTACAGAAAACAAAAGAGGGACTCCTGGGGACAAAAAGGAGACAGGAGAGCCCTAGCAACCATGTACAAAGAAACAAACCAAAGATCACAGCCCTTGTGTCTCTCTAACAGGACCAAAGCCCAACTTATCTAATCTATAAAGACCCTTGACTCTAATCGGGAGCTCCAAGAAAGAAAGGTATGTGAAGTTTTGTTGGGACGTTGCAGCTGCCTTAGCCAGCTCATCAGCCGGACTGTTTGCTTCTCTCGAGATAAGGAAAATCACAAAAGTGTCTCTGATTCTTAATTCTCTGATCCCCGTCCACTAATATCTCCATTTCCAGGCTGGGGTAGATTTGCCAATGAACGCATCCACCACACATTCAGAATCGGATTCGAGAAAAATCCAATTTTATATCCCCGGCTAACACAAATAGTCATAGCATCATAAAGGGCTCAGAGTTCCACTCTATTGTTGGTACCCCTGCCATAGCCATGGGAGAAAGCGAAAAGAAGGGAACTGGACGCGTCCCTACCAATCTCGCCACCCCCAGTTGGGCTAGGATTTCCCATAGTTGTGCCATCAACATTCACCTTAATCCACCATTCTTTTGGTCCGGACCACTTGACCACCTGAAGTGATTTAGTCGGAGGGGGGCTCTGCCGAAGGCCAAGATGATGGAGGAGAGATAGGTTAGACCGGCTAGTTGATCTAGCGCCAGGGGTGATGCGGCTGAGGCTAACGAGCCACCAGTATATTCGGTTAACAATCGATTGAACGGAGTGGCGAACATTATCAAAACGCGCTGCATTCCGAGCCTTCCATAGCTCCTATAAAATAAAGCAGGGTATGACACACTGAAATTTAAAAGGGCTTCGATTAAAGGGTTGGGCGATCCACCAAGAGGACAGCCCCTTCGAAATAGATTGTTGATGAGGAAGGTTGAAGCAGAAAATACCATTGAAATACGCCCACACACCGGCGACAAGACACCCTTTGATAAAGAGGTGTTCGATGGTTTTCGGATGAGGAGAAAACGAAGAGGGATCGTGACCACAACAACAACATTTCGACGCAAGGCTGACTCCCCTCTGCTGAATCCTATCATCCGTTGGAACTGCACGCTATGTCAATTTCCATACGAACATAGAAATCTTCAGAGGGAGAAAAGGGTTCCAGATATTAGTTGCTCCCACCATATCGAGGTTCCTTGAATGACAAAGATTCCAGGCCGAATAAACAGAGAAGGTACCCATGCGATCAAGAGGTCAGAAGCGCTCATCTGGGTCTGATGAAGTGCAGAAGCCATTTGAAGTTATGTGGTGGTTAATCTCCTCAGGCAAAAGAGCGGAGACATGATTTGGGATTAGCGGGCCATCCTGGGTGAGGACATCTTTAACCGAAAGGGAAAGAAGCTCCGCAGGGATGGGATGAAAGGTGAAATTGAGTAGGGGGCCGAGCCCTGACGAATTACAGCTCCAAAAATTTCTCCCCCTGGCTGACGAACCATTGAGAAGCTGATTCAATAATGTGGGACATTTTTATAACCTATTTCTATAGAGGAGAGGAACGAAGCTGATGAACAGAGCCAGAAACAGCAGTCTGCGGCTGACCAAAAACAGAGACAACAGTCTGCGGTTGACCATATTTTGAGGAAACTAAAGCAGCCTAGATACTGGGGGGGTTGCTGCAAAGGAGAATCCAGGCTAGCTTGAGGCGCAGAGCTTTGAGGACGTCTTTGAGACTATGAATACCCAGACCACCCTCCTCTTTTAGATGAGCAATCCTGTTCCATCTAATCTAATGGAGTTTCTTTCTGCCCTCCTCCAGCCCCAGAAAAAATTTGTCAATTTCGCTTCAATTTTATCCGGAATTTGTGAAGGGATAGTTGCTGATGCCATCGAGTGAATAGGGATGCTACAGAGGACATGGTTAATGAGCATGCATCTGCCAGCCTGGGACAGGTAGCGTGCAGACCAGCCAAGGATTCTAGACTCAATCTTAACTATCAGTGGGAGGAAGTGCGAGCTTTTGTTCCTTCCATGGAAGAGGGGAACATCGAGATAAATGAAAGGGGCCGACGAGCCACTCATACCGAGAATCCTGACAATCAGTCTCTTTCTAGCAGGAGGGAGCGAGGGAGCGTGGAAGAAACAACTTTTGGAGAGGTTAATCTTTTGGCCTGAACATGACTGATAAGCGGAGAGGAAAAAGGCCGTAGTCGCAATGGAAGATCTGCTCCCATTTAGAAATAACATCGTGTCGTCCGAATAGAGAAGATGTGTAATTTGTTTGCAACCCTGTTTTAGGTTGAAAGGAGAACAAGCACCACTAATCACCAGATTTGCGAAGCCTCTCCCAAGGACTTCTTCGGCTAGAATGAAGAGACTAGGGGAAAGAGGGTTTCCTTGACGCAGACCCTTGAAAGACTTGAAAAAACCCGCTTTCCCCATTGATCAAGACGAAGAACCAAACATTATTCCAACATTTCTCCACCATATTAACCCAAGAGATACTGAAGCTGAATCGTCCCAAAACTCGTTTTAGAAAATCCCATTCAATTATGTCATATGCCTTTTCCATGTTAAGTTTAAGAATTATATTCCCACCGCGAACTTTTCAACCGATATCACGATAAGTCTCCTGACCTAAGGCGATACTCTCTGCAATCGATCTGCCTTTAACGAATGCCCCTTGCTCAAGCGAAATTAGTTTGGGGAGGAGAGTGGCAAGCCTAGAAGCAATGACCTTTGCAAATATTTTGTAAACGCAGTTACATAAACTAATCGGTCTGAAGTCGGAGAATCTCTTGGGGCCCGACACGTTAGGGATCAAACATATCAAAGAAGTGGTGAACGCACAAGGGAGATCGCCCCCTGAAACAAATGCATGATTGCCTAGAGGATGTCCCATTCCACGGTATCCCAGCAGCCAGCAAAAAAAGTAACAAATAGTCCATTCGGACCTGGGGCCCCATCAATTGGAATGGCCATGACTGCGTCTTTAACCTCGACCATGGAGGGGAGGTGCAACAAGAATTCGTTGCGGCAACCGTCAGTAAATTTGGGATGTTGTCCAGCAGACAATCATCAAGGGAGTGATGTTCCAATTGGAAAAGATGTTCGAAATGCTCGACTGCTACAGATTTGATTTGGGTAGGGTCAGAGGTGCTTGATCCCGATTCGAGATGAATCTCAGATATGATGGACCGCCTGGATCTTTTAGTGGCTTGTAAGTGAAAATATTTGGTGTTGCGGTCTCCTTTTGATAACTAGTTATTACGGGATCTTTGCTCCCAGAAAATCTCTTCGGCTAACTCCATGTTAGCCAGATGACATCTAGCTTCCGAGAGAGAGGACTGACTGACATCAGAGGGGGCGAGCTGCGCCTGATTTTCCAATGAAGATAAATTCTGTTCTGCTGCCTTGAGATTCTGGAAAACATTTCCATATACGGATCTGTTCCATTCCTTTAAATGGCACTTGACCTTCCTGAGTTTGAGCGGAAGATTTGTCATGGGCTGATCATCCAGGTCCTCCCGCCAAGCCTCCTAAACCACCAGATTGAAACCTTGGTGAAGCATCCACATCCTTTGGAAACAAAACGGTTTGGGAAGGGAAGAGGGCCATCTAGGAGCTGACAGGAGGAGAGGAGAGTGTTCAAAGTTAACTTGGGGCATATGTTGAACCTGGAATTGAGGAAAATGAGACACCTAGTTGCCGTTGCAAAAAACTCTGTCCAGCCTAGTCCACACACGAGTGTTGTCAGACTGATTGTTGCACCAAATAAAAGCATTACCCGTGAACCCAACATCCAGGAGAGCAGCACCGTCCATCGCAGCAGTGAATTCTGTCGCGCTACTGAGGTCAAAGCAATTACTCCCTCTACGTTCAAAAGGGGAGAGGATTGCATTAAAATCACCACCAATAGCCCATGAGCCTAAGATCCTGCTGGCCAAGAAGGCTATATCTAACCACAGATTTCTTCGTTGTATCTTTGAGCATTTGGCATATACAATTGAAAAAAAGAATTCTGATTGGGAATTGTTTACATGAACAGAAAACGTGATCATCTGAGAAGAGGATTGCAGAACTTGTACAGATAGATAAGAGCTGAAAAAGAACCAAAATTTACCTCCAAACTCCGCGTTCGAGAAAGATGAGTGAATACCCAGATTTAGTCCCACAAAAAATCTTTTCTCCTCTCTCGCCATGGGTTCCAGGATCGCCATCCACCAGGGATTATGGATACGAAAGAGCCTACGTGCCGATCGCAAGGTTGCAGAGTTGGCCACTCTTCTAGCGTTCCAGATGATAGCCTTATCCATCAGTCACACACCCAGAGTTGAACGCCCGTCTTCTAAGTCTTCTGAGTCTCCCATTCCAATCCACTACAACACTAGTGTATTTACCCATCGCTGATCTTATACCACCAGTTCCTGGTTTATGAGAGGTAGGAGCATTCCAAGACACTAGCAAGATTTTGGAGCTAAGAATCCTATTTAATAAACTGATGTCCTGATCGGGTAGGTGGGCAAATTTTAGGTACTTGATTGATACATGAAGTAGCGTACATGAAGGCACAAATTCAAAGTTTATCTAGATTTAACAAACCTATATCCAAAACCCCCACACCGAAGCCTCGCGAAGGGTTGAGAAGAGAAGCTAATAATTATACTTATACCGTTCGTAACCCCTCATGCAACATGCTCGTATCCTCGGACGTTGAGCCATGGAGATGTATGCACTTGGTTTGGAATAACCTGGTATGATTCTAGGTTGTATACTGCCTTTCACAATATTAATAAAATGGATCAACTAAGAACTATTTTGGAGTCGCCACTAGCCAAAATAAATTATCAAGAATTCACTGTTGGCTATAATCTGTAGAATCACCCTAAGATCGAAAAAATAGAAAAATTCTCGATTAGTGACTCTTGGATAAGTCCGCGCCATTGATTCTGGATAAGGGCCTTAGTTATGCAAAAGCAAAAGGTTATGCACCCTTTTACCGCTTGGGTGAAAAACAGTCTCCATTTTGCCAGGTTGTGCACTTTTAAAGGAGATTTAAAGAACTTCTAGTAAATACTAAGCTATAGATGTCTAAATTACAAAAGATAAAATGAAAATGAAATAGTAACAGTAGAAAAAGAATTTTCCAATTGAAGTACAGAAAAAAAAAAAAAAAAAAAAAAGAACAGAGTTTTCGGTTACTCCTTTAAGTCGTGTATTCTGATACTCCTTTAAGTCGTGTATTCTGATATGGAAGATCTTCAAAAGAGACAATTGTAAAACATACTTTATGTGATGTCAAAGTAGAACCTACTACCTCAGGCGTTCAAAGCAATAAGGTTTGAATATATATACTAGAAAAGGATAAATCGACGAGGTTGACTATGAATTTGAAATAGAATACAAGATATCAAATGAATGAAAAAGGATCAAGAGAACATAAACCTCTCTCTCAGACTATGTTTCTCACTGATCAGGCTTAAACTTTGTTTAGGTCTGATTGCCCTCCTCCTCCTTGTTTGTAAGTGCGGGATCCCCTTTGTAGGCAATTAGAGAGGGACACATAAGGCTGGATGGATACAATTAAGCAGGTTCAGTTCTCTCGAGCCTTGGGCTTTGGCATCAAAGCTAGGGTCAGACAAACTGAACCACTGCTAAAGAGATACGAGCAACCAAGCCTGAGACGAAGCCAACGTACACATGAAACTTGCAAAAAAGACTACAACAGGCGGAGCCAATGCCGATTAAGTGCAGAACGTGTAAACTAGCCCAAGGAGCGCCATTCTGTCAAAACTGGCTCCGACATAGCCATTTTTATTAGATTTGCCCCAATCTGGTCCATTAGTTGCCTATCTAACTTGTTTTAAAAGGAGTATCCACTCAGATCGAGGGCCCACCAAAGTTAACAAGCCATGTCGCCATGTTTTGACTAATAGAGTGTCAACAGGCCTACAAAACTTTACCACATCAACCCAACACTGAGGTCAGTAGGGCCAACATGATCAGATGGTCCTGTGATTTGAGTCGTCCATATACACTTTATTACAATAATCTAGCTATTCTCCCATAATTATTGTTCGGATGTGATCCTAACCTTTGGTTTTTAAAATTGAATGTAATCCATTTAAAATATGCTTTTCATTGTACTAATTCATCTATAGATAATAATAGTAACAACCATCCATTCAGTGTAAGTTTACTATTGTCATGCCCCGAAATCCGGGTACAGAGTGTGCACCCTCAGACCCGAGTTTCAGTTCGTAACTTGTACATAAAGTGTACTAATTTAATTCCTTCATTAGTTTAATCAGATATGATAATTATATTCAGTCTAAGTTCCACTATAATCTCATCACACATACATAATACTTAGCAACAATCAACCAGACATATATAAATCTTGATAACCCTTAAAATAAAATAAACCTTAAAAATTATTCATTTATTATATCATCGTACTATAATTATGTTTATTTCATACTAACATTGTTTCAATGAAATAGATCTAAATAATTTCTCAAAATCAATACCGATATGCATTTTACGTTAATCAAACTATGCTAGCAAGTAATCAGAAATGATCTAATGCCGCCACTTCATCTTCAGATAAGTATTGTCATGTTTCACATGGATCATGTTCAGGTACGGTGCATCCTTCCAGTTCCTACACCACATCATCTGCTAATGGCTCCTCTGTACGGTTTTTTCATCAATAAAAAAGATAAGCTGGCCAGTCTTAGTAAAATAACCCAGCATGGTTCATAATCATAACAATTAAAATAACATAAAAATGGATGTACAATGATATGAATGCAAATGATGTATAAATGCATCAGATGAGATGATCGTCCATCTGCTTGGGTTGGAGGTCGTCAACCCATATCCACCCGTTGGGTAGGCTTTCACCTTTTAGTAGGCTTGGGCATAGCCCACATCTAGTAACGCTTTACTAGGATCGACATTTCTTATAGGGAGGGCCCTTAGGTTCAACCATGCATTATGTAAATATAACGAATGATGGATAGTGTATGAATGTATCGTTTTCATATTTGGCATAGTTGTCTGGATCAGAATATTTACATATAAATTTAGCGTATAATTATCATAACAAAATACTCAAATCAATATATTAATCAATCAAACAATCACAAACAATTTATTTTAATTTTAATGAATCATGAGACAAGTTGGATTACTCACCTGAGTCTGATAGTGTAGAATCTACAAGGTAAATGAGTTAGTTTAAATTCAGAGATCCTATCAGTTATATCAACAACATTATTATTCATATAGTTATTTTACATGGTGGAGCTAGCCCACCTTGATATACATCTTAAGTGGCCAAATTCTAAATAATCAAATAATTAAAATTATATGTTTATTTAAATTTAATTATCAAGATTTAGATTTTCTTTTTAAGATCCTGAAATTGAATGTTAAATAATTAATCGTGGTGGCCCACCGGATGATTAGATCATCCAGATTCTTGAGGTATTAACATGCTTTGCCTCTACACATTAGATGGATAATGTAGATTTAACCACACATACACCGATGGCTCATCTCGACCTTCTACACCAAGTGATACCAACACTTGCGCAAAAATCTAAGATTCCTTTATTAAACACTTTTAGATCTGACTAATGTGGCCTATCTGATGGTTAGATTGATCTGAAATTGTGGCCCTTATATATTTTAGTCATAGGGATCATATGATCCATACAGATATAGATCTAACAATTAAGCAGAAATCTCTCCGTATCTCTTTTTTTAAAGAAATTTCTAATATAGGATGAGCACATCTTCCCTTATCCTGAATTTGAATTTTTTTCCCTAAACCTCTCTCTCAACTAAAAATGTCTCTACCAACTCAACTATTGGCTAGTTTTTATTTTTTTATTTAAAATAAAAACTTTTAAATATTTATTTTAATTTGTGCACCAAAATATTTCAAAATTAATGCACAACGTTAATATAATCGTGGGTCACAATAAATTCAAACATAAAATAGAAAAAACACTACTATAAGTTCACGATGGTCTAATTAAAATGAACTAATCAAATCAGTCAAGATATTAATCTAATTTCAATTTTTGGTGGGACTCATATCCTTAAAAAAATATTTCTCCTTTCAAAACAATAACCGAGACATTTTTATTCCCTAACAATGGAAAAAATTGATTCACCGCTGCCAAAACCTTGAGTTTGGAAAGTGTCGGCTACTGCCAATTCCACGTAGCAGAATGGAGCTGTTGGACCAAAAGCGTTGTTGCTAGCGAGGAGTTCGTTTTGCCTCTGTTACGATTTAAGATGCATTGATGTCTCCATCCAGAGTGATGGTCCGATAATTTGCACCGTCCATATTTATTTAATATTATTAAAAAAATAATATTATCCTGTGATGGCTCTTCATGGATGATATTAATCTTTGATTTTTAGGGTTGAATGCAAGCCATTGAAAATTTTCTTGTTAGTGTTTTAAATTCATCTGCAGATAGTGATGATCCAAATCATTCGTTCATATTAAATTTCTCCATGTCATGTTTATAGAGTAGGTTCCAAACCATGGACGGTCCCGATCATTTTACGGATCAAAATGTGGGCCCTAGTGGTTGCGGCACACGCTGGAGTCTTAATCGCGACAGAGATAAAACGCGCTCGCATTGAAAGAGTCATGTGAATGGGAAAGAAAGAGATGGAAAGGGACGTATCTGCCATTATAAGAAAAGACAAGGATAGGCTACGGGACGACATCCGCTCTGACTCCTGTTCTACGCAGTGCGTAAAATACTCAAGCTCTGTTGGCCCACCTTTTCATCTGTTTTAAATTCACTCCCTCCAACTGCTGATATTCTCAATGATTTGTCTTAATTCAAAAAATAAGCAAGATTTTTCTTTTTTTTAAAGTAATTGGACCACACCACAATAAAAATACGGATTGTACGAAGACCGTAAGTTACTGCGTGGGCCAACTGTGATATATATATTTCATCAAACCCGTTCTTAAGATGTGTCTTACTATTATTAAATTAATGTATGAAATTAAGCCTAATGAAATAACATGTAATGGCCGATGCCACATTGTTGTTAGGAGATTTTGGTCTAAATAGCCCTATGCCATGGTCGTGGTAAGAGACCATCCTTTTTTAGACTTAAGTTTTTATAGCCCTAAATTCATTTTTTCATTTTTAAAAGATGAAAATGTCCTCTTACCATAACTGTCCCTCTTACCGTCGGCTCTCATTTTGAAAGGAGATGTTTTTTTTTTTTTTTTTCAAAAGGACGTGGGCTCCAGCAAAAATTAAAAATTGAAATTCAGCTCATTCTTTGATCGATATTATCCATTCATTTTAATCAGAGAATTGTGAATTCACAGTTGAATTTTTTTCTAATTTTTGTTTGAAGTTCTTCGTGGCCCACAACTACACTAACGTTATGTGTTAATTCTGAATTGTTTTCACATGTGTTGTCCATTTGTGATGAGTTTTTCCTACAAACTTGAGACGATGACATGAGATTAAAACTCCTTACATGCGAATATGTTAGATTTACTTCACGACAACCTAGTGGATCCTACATAAGATGTTGATGAGTTTAAAACATGGGGCCATTATGCAGAGGGTCATTTGGTCATTTCCTTTTTTTTTTTTTTTTTTTTTTTTTTTTAAAACTGAGACATTTGGTCATTTCCTTCTTCCTTCCTTGGTTTTTTCAAGGGAGAAGAGGATTGTGTTTTTTATTTCCCTTTTTTCTTTCCTCCAGCTTCCTTATTCCTTTCTTCTTCTTCTTATTCTTCTTCTTCTTCTTCTTCTTTCTTTTCTTTTCTTTTTTTTTTTAAAAAAAATAAAATAAAATTTTACGGAGGGGAAGAATGTATTTTTTGTTCCCTTCCTTCCTCCTTATTCCTTATTCCTTAATTCTTCATTCTCTCCTTAGTTTCTTTTTATAAACTTCCGTCATTCATACCTAATTAAAAAAAATCAAAAAACAAATATAAAGGAAACTAAAGAAGGAAGGAAGAATCAGGGAAAAAATGAAGGAAAAAGACTAAGGAAGAAGGAAAGGGAACAAAAAATACATTCTTTCCCTCGAAAAAAAAGGAAGAATGAAATGACCAAATGAACCTCGTGCAAAAGGGTCTTATGTTTTAACCCATTCACATATTATGGGGAGTTCACTAGGTTATTGTGAAGTAAATCAAACATGTTCACATGTAACGAGTTTTAATTTCCGATCATTACTCCAAGTTTGAGGAAAAAAGTCATCCAGATGGACTACACATGATAAAATATTTCAAAATTAATGCACAACATTAATGTAATCGTGGGTTACAAAAAATTCAAACATAAAATAGAAAAAACACTATTATAGATTCACGATGGCTTGATTACAAAGAACTAATCAAATCAGTCAAGAGATTAATCGAATTTTAATTTTACGTGCGACCCATATCCTCAAAGCAACATTTCTCCTTTTGAAACAATAACCCTTGTTACAAAAGAGATAGAGAGACATTTTTATTCCCTAAAAATGGAAAAAATTGATTCACCCTGCCAAAACAAGCTTGGAAAGTGCCGGCTTCTGCCAATTCCTCGTAGTAGAATGGAGCTGTTTGGACGAAAAGCCCCGTTGAGGAGTTCGTTTTGCCTCTGTTGCGATTTAGGATGCATCGTATGTCTCCATCCAGAGTGATGGTCCGATAATTTGCACCGTCCATATTTCTAATATTATAGAAAAAATAATATTATCCTACGATGGCTCTTCACGGATGATATTGATCTTCGATTTTTAGGGTTGAACGCAAGCCATTGAAAATTTTCTTGTCAGTGTTTTAAATTCATCTGCAGATAGTCATGATCAAAATCATTCGTTCATCTTAATTTTCTTTACGTAAATTTTATAGAGTAGGTTCCAAACCATGGACCGTTCTGATCATTTTACAGATCAAAATGTGGGCCCCAGTGGTCGCGGCGCACGCTGGAATCTCAATCGCGACAGAGATAAAACGCGCTCCCAATGAAAGAGTCATGTGAATGGGAAAGAAAGAGATGGAAAGGGATGTATATGCCATTATAAGAAAGGACAAGGATAGGCTACGGGACGGCATGTGCTCCGACTCCTGTTCTACGCAGCGCGTAAAACACACAAGCTCTGTTGGCCCACCTTTTCATCTGTTTTAAATCCACTCCCTCCAACTGCTTCTCTTCTCCATGGCTGGTTCTAATACAAAAAATAAGAAATAGTAAAAATTAAATTGGACCACACCACAGTAAAAAAAGGATTGTACGAAGACCGTAAGTTACTGCGTGGGCCAGCCATGATATATATTTCATCAAACCCGTCCATAAAATGTGTCTCACTATTATTAAAATAATATACGAAAGTAAGCCTGATGAAGAATTCATACGGGTCACACCAGATGAACTTAAAGGTTTTAGCCACTGATTCACATCTTTTCCGTTGATGTAGCCCATATAAGAATTTTTTTACGGTTCAAATTTTTTATCTAGAGTTAAAATAAATTTTATTAATTGATGAACAGAGCATGGTTTATATATACAACATACAACATAGTTGGTCCACAGAGCTTGGGTGTTTTACGCACACTGCGTAGAAAGGATGTAGTAAACGATTCACGTGTCCGTAGACGAGCCGCTTTTCCGCTTCATTCTCGTTAAAGGGAGGTAGTCTTCATATCATTAAAGCAAATCGTACTCCCCCAGGTGGGCCACTTGGTTCAATGTAAGATCCACTTACAAAGGTAGTCCCCACCATGAGTAGCGACCCCGAACGGTTGAAAACTTATACTTTAGAGATCAAACGGCTAGTACTGTTATAGTACTTATAGATCAAACGGCTAGTACTGTTAGAGTACTTATAATTTCGATTGCCTATTCTGAGATGAACCTCTTGGACCTACTCATCTTGGGCCTTTGGACGGTTCTGATCACCGATACTTATGACCGCACTACGGTAATTCAAATTAATTTAATAGACCGCGGACTACAAGACCCCGCTTCTTTTCCCCAACGCCAGTCGCCTGGCACTATTTTGGAGTCTCTGTCTCATGAGTTCTTCTTCGTTTTGCCTCTGTCGCGACACAGGATCCAGCGCGTATCTCCGTCCACATGTTAAGTTTTGAGATGATCGGTACCGTTCATGTTGTGTGAAATATGATATACAAGACATGTTGAGAAATTTAACTGAGAATACTTTTCAACATTCCAATCTCTACACAAAATATTAAGGAAAGAGTTTTCATTGGCCACTATCCAAATCGAAAAATCAAAGGCTAGGATCATCACTGAGCCTGATTATGGAGGAATAACTTATTTATAATAACTAGAATATGGACAGTGCAAATCATGGGTGGCGACGTACGCTGCAATTGAGTCCCCACGGAGGCAGAAAGAACTACTCCAGAATTTAAATAATAATAATAATAAATCGAAAAAACACACGTCCACATATCCAGAAAAAAGAAATGCAAGTCCAAACAAAACCAATAAACAAAATCTCAGAAGGAGTTGTGGCTGAGATCCAATCTCTCTCTCTCTCTCTCTCTCTCTCTCTCTCTCTCTCTCTCTTCTATATTCAAAAATCCATACCACACCAAACCACACTCTTCAAAGTCCAACTCCTCCATTTCAACGTAAACACCGCAACAAATTACGAAAATACCAAGATCTTTCTTCTTCTTCTTGAATTCCGTTGAAAATTCCAAGTTCATGTATCAAATAGCACTATTCATGTTAGTGGCATGTAACATATGATATGCAAAGATTGTAAGTAACACCTTTGCATGGTGGAATGCTTTCGGTATCACCCCTTAGAAGCCTCAAGGATGAGAAAGAAGGAGAGATCTCGGGCTTCTTCATCGGCGGCTCTGACGAGTTCTCCGAAGAGTTCTCAGCCGGGGACTTTCTTAATGACATCGACTTCCATGATCTCTTCGTCGAGATCGATGGTGGAGATGTCTTGCAGGATTTGGAGGTGGACCAAGAACTCCTTGCGGAGTTATCGTCGGTGGAGTCAGAGGTGAATGTGTCGCCTTCGTCATCAACGACGGTTGAAAAAGAGGAAGTGAAGAGAGAGGAGGGTGAGAAGCCATCGAAGGAGGTGTCGGTGGAGGAAGAACGGAGGGAGGAATCTGTAGTGACGACGAATTCGGGATCGTCAGATGGCAGTAGAGTACGGAAACCGGCAAAACCGCAGGCCAAAGGATCTCAAGGCAAGAGGAAAGTGAAGGTAAATAGACAAGGCTGTGTGTGCTAACGTGAGCTGGTTGTATTGGGGTGCAACTACAACCATCCTCTCTCTCTCTCTCTCTCTCTGGGAGATGTATTATGAAAATTCTCTCTCTCTCTCTAAGAGATGAATTATGAAAATCGTGGCCACACCTATCCAATGGCCCGGATGGTGGTGTATGCCAGTGACAGACCTTGGCGTATGCTAGCAAAATCTTTTTTTATTTTTTATTTTTATTTTTTTGTGATTCTTCTTCTTCTCCTCGGTTTTTCTTTATTGGGTTTTGTGCCATCGAGCCAAGGGTACTATTGGGTATGCTAACAAGAGCTGACGCTATTGGGTGCAACTCTCTCTCCTCCTCTTTCTCACTCTCTCTCTAAACAATCCAATAAGATGGTTGGTCTGAATGTACATGGTATACGACGAGCAATTGACGTTTTGAGACAGAGGGAATATGGATTTGGAGATGGCAAAAAAGATTTTTCATTTCTCATGAATTCCTGTGTTCTGTTGTTTATTTATTTATTTTTCCTGAATCGGGTTTTGTGCGTGTGTACAGGTGGATTGGACACCAGAGCTGCACCGGAGGTTTGTACAAGCAGTAGAACAATTGGGAGTGGATAAGGCAGTCCCTTCAAGGATCTTAGAGCTCATGGGGATTGATTGTCTCACTCGCCACAACATTGCCAGCCATCTTCAAGTATTGTTCTTCTCCACCTTGTGATTTTTAATATTCTTTTTTATTATTTTTTAAGTTAGTTTGTGATTTTTTTGGTTCTTTTCTGTTGATTTTCTGATTTTATTGTACTTGATGTCCCAGAAGTAATTTTTCTAGTGGCCTAAGCAAGGAAAAAAAAAAAAAAAACTGCTGTTGTTATCTTTTTGTACGAAGGAATTGGTTTGTTAGCTCTCTCTCTCTTTCTAACCCATTGTTTTTAATGGATTGAAATCATGGGGTTTGTTTGAAGTATAAAAAAGAACTCAATTAGCCACCTGTTCTTACTAAGAAAATTGAAAGAGATTACAAAGTTCACAAACTCTCCGAAAAGGAAAAAAAAAAAAACACTAGATTTTAGGGTTTCAGTTGTTTTTAAGCTTTTCTTCTCTCTCTAATTTTTGAAAGTTTAGAGAGGGTTGGGTTTATACGGATTCTTGTCTAAACCCATATCCTATATATATATATATATATTAGCTACGAACAAGAGCTTCGCCTCAAACACAAGAAGTCCTCTCAAGAGCTCGGAGCTTTCCTTCTTTGTTTGTTTTTCTTTGTTTCCATATCTTTCTATCATTCCAGCAGAAAGAAATATCTTGTAGCAGTTGATGTACCTGAACATTTCCATATGCTCAAAATCCATGCTAATCTTTTCATGATTGATTATGGGTAGTTAATGCGAATTAGTAGAAATTCATTCCATTTGAAAATCGTAGGCATGAAATTAGAGAGAAGACTGTATGTGTTTTAAGAGAGTGGATTTTGGGTTGTGTAGAAATACCGGTCACATCGGAAGCATTTGCTAGCGAGGGAAGCAGAGGCGGCGAATTGGAGCCAAAGACGGCAAATGTATGGTGGTGGAAGCAAAAGGGAGGTGAGCCCATGGGTTGCACCTACAATGGGTTTCCCTCCCCCCACCACCGTCCAGACTTTCAGACCGTTGCACGTGTGGGGACATCCAACCGTAGATCAATCTTTGGTAAATGTGTGGCCCAAGTATCTAGTACATTCCCCTCCACCTCTACGGCCACCTTGGGCGGCACCACCACCAGATCCTTCTTATTGGCAGCACCCCGTACACCAACGTGTAATCTCTCTCTCTCTCTCTCTCTCTCTCTCTCTCTCTCTCTCTCTCTCTCTCTCTCTCTCTCTCTCTCTCTCTCTCTCTCTCTCTCTCTCTCTCTCTCTCTCTCTCTCTCTCTCTCACACACACACACACACACACACACAACACTCACACCTATAGACAGAAGGGCATGTTTCACACACACAGCTACAAGACCATCTCTCTCTCTCTCTCTCTCTCTCTCTCTCTCTCTCTCTCTCTCTCTCTCTCTCTCTCTCTCACACACACACACACACACACACACACACACACACCTCAACACTCACACCTATAGACAGAAGGGCATGTTTCACACACACAGCTACAAGACCATCTCTCTCTCTCTCTCTCTCTCTCTCTCTCTCTCTCTCTCTCTCTCTCTCTCTCTCACTCACACACACTCACACACACACATGCACACACGCACACACACACACACTCAACACTCACACCTATAGACAGAAGGGCATGTTTCACACACACAGCTACAAGACCATCTCTCTCTCTCTCTCTCTCTCTCTCTCTCTCTCTCTCTCTCTCTCTCTCTCTCTCTCTCTCTCTCTCTCTCTCTCTCTCTCTCTACCCCAACTATCTCCATCCACCTATTTATCTATATATCTATCTAAACGTGGGTCTCATGTTTCAGAGCCCTAAAGGAGCGTGGGTAGCAAGTCCCTTCACACAAGGAACTCCTTGCTTCCCTCCGCCATTGACAGCAGCGGTATCTCCTTCCCCTTTCCCTTCTCTTTTCTTTTTTTATCAAATGCATGATTTGCATTTTTCTTCTCGTATCAAAGCGCTGAGCTTACTTTGTTTGGAATAATAATAATAATAAATAAATAAATCAATGCAGAGGCCTGTTCCGGGCTTCCCACCCCACGCAATGTATAAAGCAGGCAACAGCATTCCCATCCCAAGTGGGCCATCAGATCTCAACCTTCAATTCGACACCCATCCGGTGAGATATCCACTCTATTTTCTCTTTTTATAGATACCCTTGTTATGATGCTTTGCTAAGCATGTGCTAGTCAGCCAATGCACACGCCACCTCATACGGTATTGATGCCCACACGTGCAATATCCAAGCCATCCACCATGTGTATCTCACCATGTTATTAGAAATAAGAGGTTGGGTTGGGAAAATTCGGCAGATTTTTTCACAACTGTACATTTGTCAGTTATTTGTGGTCCACCTGACTAGTTGACCTACCTGATCCTTGGGGTAGGGAATTTAAATAGTGGTACCCTTATGATGGACGGCTTGGATATTACACACGTGCCACTCTGGCATATGTAGTGGGGGATGCAAGGATCGAAGCAGTCCCTTCCTACTCTCAACCTTTTTACTTCACAACGTTGAGCTCTAATGCATTCAGACGTGCAACACGGTGGGATGAATTGGAGCAAATCTCTTCCTTCATTAGCAGTTCTTCCATCATGCATGCACGTGCATGTGCCCACATCCTACATGCACATGTATGCAAGCCTGCAAAAATCTATATGCATGTTTCTCATGACAAACTTCATTTATTTTAACAGGACCGAATGTTGGTCCATCATGTTAGTAGTATGTCTTTTATTTTCTAAGTGCGGAGATATTAGAACTTTGAACAGCAAACATGGACATTTTCTCATGTATGTTGCTTTGTGATGTTAACAGTCAAAAGAGACCGTGGATGCAGTTCTTGGAGATATTTTAGAAAAGCCATGGCTGCCACTTCCTCTTGGGCTGAAGCCCCCTTCTCTGGAGGGTGTGTTAGTGGAACTTCAACGCCAAGGAATTCCAAAAATACCACCATCTCGTGCTTTGATAACATGACCATCTGATCGGGTTCCAAAAAACCCAAATTCGACGACATTTCCTATTTGTGAAGGACCCATGAAGAGAAATATAGATGGAGCTTACGTGTGCAAGTTCTAAGCCATTCATCAAGTGTGGACCACCATTATCAGGCCCTGGCCCTAAAAATCAGGCTGGTCCACCAATCACATAGGCTGCACATGCACACGTTGAATACCTGCCATTTTACCTTTTCCCTTCATGATAATAAATGAATAAGCAGTGGTTTTTGTAAGAGGCTGTAACAATGAGGATAGTTCAACATATTACATTTTCCCTTTATGTCCTAGTTCAACATATTTTTCTTTTTTAGTTGTCTTGTTGTTTCTAGTTCATGTTTGCATTTTAATGGATGAATGAGGAATGAGCACCTACAACCGCTTGCATGTATGGGTTGTAGGTGATCATTTCTCTTTGGGAACAAAATGATGGTGCTACTTGAACATAGTCCCAAAATTCTGATGGGTAGAGAGATCATTCAATCAGGGTGATTTAGGGCCATGCTCAATCCAGTGGACCCATGCAATGGTATGCGCCGATCATTGGTGGGCCACCATAATAAGATATATACAAAGAACATAGGCCCGATCTGCTCGCCCCTTCTGCATGCCCTACCATGTGATGATTCCCACAAAAGGTCCACGTGGAAAGAATTGTACTCATCAGGGATGATAGTCCATACAAAGTGAACTAGAACCAACAGTCCAAAAGAGCAGCTTCTTGCTCAGGCATTTGGATTGTAATTTACTTTTAATAAGTTACTTATACTATAAGTAACTTATCTAGGTTTCTACTAATTTGTGGATAAATATGTTTGGAAAACAAATTATTTGTAGAAAAGCATATTTCGATTCCAGCATCATAAGTATTTATGCATTAAGTCCGTGTAGTCCCCCTTATATCATCATACGGAGCCAACCTTTGATGTGGAATGTTCATCATGCAAGGCGACCTTTAACGTGATGTAAGGCCACCTTCAATATCCACCTCCATCATGTGGAGCCTACCTTTGATGTGGACTGTCCATCACGTGGGCCCCACATCCACTGTGGGTTGTCCATCATGCAGGGCCTGCCTTGGACATAGGCCACTCACCATTAGAGACATCATCTATGATCATGTGGAGCTCATCATTATCAGTTGTCGGTCATATGGAGCCTACCTGTGATGTGTGTTGCCCATCATGTGAGCCCACCTTTAATGTGCATTGCACATCATGCCGGGCTTGCCTTGGATGTGGGCTGTGGGGCCAACTTCAATGTCCAGTATTGCCCATCATGTGGAGCTCACCTTTGATGTGGATTTTCCATCACGTGGGCCCCACCTTTGAAATGCATCGTCCATTATATCCTCCATTTTGGATGTGGGCTATTTATTATTAGCGGCGACCTTTGATGTGGACTATACATTATGTGGGCCCATGTTAATAATGGTGATCCATCATGTGGGGCCCACCTTTGATGTGGACTATCCATCGCGTGGGCCCACCTTCAATGTGGACATGTGGACAGTTCTTTATGTGGGGCCTATTTTGATATGGATGGATGGAGAGAGAGAGAAGTGAGAAGTTAAAAAGCTAAAAAAAGAAAGAAGAAGACTTAGAGAACAAGTAACTTTAAACACATTAGTTACTTTCCAATCACGTTTACTAAACTAACTTAAGTGAAAATTTAATTTAATGATTTAACCTAAGTTATTTTTGGTGGTATCGATGAACCGTCTAGATCATCAAATGGTGGGGAAGAAGGTGCGAGCCACCGGCCGAGAAACATCCCGTCTCCACCTGGTCATGATTCACTAGGGTACTAACTTTCCATAAGGTCCGGGAATCTGGACATTCCATCTTGAGGGTCTCACCTTGGATGGCTTTATCAGATTGAGAGGGTATCCAATGAAGGGAATGCCGCGAGGCCATTGATCGCAGGTTTTGATGGGATATCATCCTTGAAAGGTTCGTGTGTTTTCTTTACATGTGTTTTCCGTTAACATAGGAGTACTAGATTTATAGTAAACTCATCTAACCGTTCAGAATCACCCGTTCACAACTGGATGGCCGTAGGTTTCTAAACAACTTAACTATAAGCCCGTAAATAATAATAATAATAATAATAATAATAATAATAAAAACGGGTTTTATTCTATTTTAGTAAGTCAAAGAAAGGCTATACTGACACCTCCACACGTGTAAACCAGCCCATTATCAGTGACCATTTACATAGTCTACAGAATGGAAGACTAGGATTGTCTAACTAGTGTGTTTCGGGCAGTCGCTTATGGTGATGATTGACAATAAACCGAGATAGATTTATCACTGGGGAACGGAAAATCTCCTTCTCTCCGCCCCATGAAAGATTGAGATTTTTACTCAAAAATTCCTCACCAATGCCATATTGCGGACAACATACTTTCAACTTCTATATTTACTGACGCATCCTTCCTAACCTAGGAATGAGAGAAAAATGACATGTTTACCCTAGTACACACCCATGTGTGTACACACACTCCATGTTAGCCACTCCCACTAGGGATCGATACTAAAGACCTTAAGTGTTGAAAGGAGGTATATCCACTCAGTCTGCCAGTTGAGCTATGGATCCGGGGTATGAAAATATGATATCAATGATATATGACTAAGGGCCCGTTTGGCCGGGTGGATTGGAAGGGATTGAATGGTATTATGGTGGATGGCATGGATTTCAAGGTAATGATGATGTTGTCAGTGGAGTGTCTGAAGATCCATGAAATTGCCATATATTGGGATTGCTATATTGGGTCTATCTGTTCGGCACGCCTAGCCAATCCGGGGATTAAACCTTCTCATCCCTTCCAATCCCTCCAACCAAACACGCCTCAGGCAAATTTGAATGGATTAGGATGGATTGGATGGGATTTAAAGGTAATGATGGTGTTGTCAGTGGATTGTCTTAAGATCCATGGGATTGCTATATCCTGGGATCAAATTACCCGGTCTGTTTGGCACGCTTGGCCAATCTCAGGATTTAACTTCCAATCCCTTCTAATACCATCCAATCCATCCGGCCAAACGGGCCCTAAAGAGTTATTAGGTGCACATACATCGACAACAAGACTATCATACACGCCACACATGCGTCAGCATGGTGTATACTTGTGAGATCTAATCAATCAAACATTTAAATGGATGGGAGAAAATTTCATTCAGGCTCTTGTGACCGTTGAAAGCTCCTTGGGACCGTAGATGTTTTGTATCAAGCTTTTATTTGTGTTTTCCTTTTATTTAGATTTGTGCGATCTTATTAATGGATTGTATAGAAAATAAAACATAACAGTGGGACGCGGATTGCGTCCTACCCCGCCTGGACAATAATCCATCCGGACAGGGCTCTGTGGGGCCCACAGTGATGTGAGTGTTTTATCCATGCCGTTCAACGCTGTTCTATTTTAAGGCGGGTCCAAGGCTTAAGTGAACCACACCAAGGAACCTACACTGATAATGACACCCACCGTTGAAACCTTTCTAAGGGCCAACGTGATGTTTTTTTTCACCATACAACCTATTCATAAGGTCATGTAGACGTGGATGAAGTAAAAACACAAATATCAGCTTCATCCGAAACTTCTCCAGCTCCTAAGAAGTTTTTAATGGTGGACGTTTAATCCCCACTTTGTGGTCCACTTAAGCCTTGGACTCGCCTCATTTTTTGGTTTACTTATTAAAATTATCTGAAAACAGCGTTGAACGGCGTGGATAAAACATTCACATCACTGTGGGCCCCACAGAGCCCTGCCCGGACGGAAGGGTAGGACGCAATCCGCGTCCATAACAGTGGGCTCTACAAAATTTTCAACCGCGGGCATTCAATCATCACTTTTTTATGATGTGGTCCATTTTGAGCTTTAGATATACACCATGTTTGGGTTCGAGCTCTAAAATGATATAGAAAAATTGATGGACTGTGTGGATGAAACACATACATGACCTATTCTCATGGAGCTCAGGCCATACCGTACCACAAGGATATTGCTGCGGCGGGTGCGATGGGCGGACGCAAACTTCCTATGAGTGGCTTTCTGCATATGATCTTAGGAAGTTAGGTGGGGCCATTGTGATGTTTTTGAGAAATCCACTCTGATCATTTTTTTTAAATCTCATTTTAAGATATGCTATAAAAAATTTGGGTGAATCTAAAAACTCATTTAGGCCATGCAAATGGAAAAATTGTAGAAAGAAATGTCTACTTTTGAAATCTTCATGTGCTCCACCTTAATGTTTATATGCCATCCAAACCATTTATAAGATCATTCTTATTAGGATGAACTGAAAACACAAAAAGTTTAGCCCAATACAAAACTTTTGTGGCCATATGAATGTTTCAACAGTGGTTGATCAATCCCCACTGTTTCTTCTATTGTGGCCCACTTGAGTTTTTGATCCGCCTAGTTTTTAGTTGCATGTTCCTGAAATGAGCTTGTATAATGAATGGATAGGGTGGATATCTTATAAACATCACGGTGGACCCCACCTAGCTTCCAAGGGCAGATACTTTCTGGGAAGGCTTTGCAGGAAATCCGCGTAGTGACACCTTCAGTATGTTAGTCGGTGCTAGTCGATGCTCTATGGCCCCACCATAATGCATTTGTTTTATTCACGTTGGCCATTCATTTTGCCAACTCATTTTAGAGCAGGATAGAATATATTAGGCAGATCCAAATTTTAGGTGGGCCACACCACAGGAAATTGTGGTGACTAAATGCCCACCGTTAAAAACTTCCTGGGAGACACAAAAGTTTTGGATCAAGTTGATATTTGTATTTTCTGTTCATCTAGATCTGCCTAATCTAACCAACAGGTTGGATGGCAAATAAACATTACAATGAACCCTATAAACTTTTCAACATTGGGCATTCAATTGCTACTATTTATGAGGCGTGGTCTACTTGAGATTTGGATCTGCCTTATCTTTGGTCTCATTTTCTAAAATGTACAGGAAAATGGATGGATGGCTTGGATAAAACACATGCATAATGATGGGTCCATAGAGAACCAACTAGC
This sequence comes from Magnolia changhungtana, assembly GCA_030180095.1. Lineage (NCBI taxonomy): Eukaryota > Viridiplantae > Streptophyta > Magnoliopsida > Magnoliales > Magnoliaceae > Magnolia > Magnolia changhungtana. The sequence goes on along the minus strand of JASAUF010000272.1, from coordinate 7,349,880 downwards.
ATCGTCCTTGTTATAGGAAAAATCGAACTGGTCCTTCACAAAGGAAGAGCGACAATTATCTAGAAGTGATATACTTTTGAGCTTAGGTAGACCTCAAGTTAGAGTGACCAAAGTCCAAGCAGAAGGGTCATCCGCACAGGACGAGCAATTCCTCTCATATAGAGACAAGCTCCCGAGCTGAGTTGTCTGAAGACTGAGCTCAGTGGGAGAGGACCTGCCCCACCAGGAATGTCTATAATGCAGGTAAAGGACCCATAAGGGAAGTAGCTTGAACCACCCATAAGGGAAGGAACTTGAGCCCCGAGCTCCCTAACACCCCTGAGTTTAATACACGATAATTAATTGAGAACCGCCTCCAGAACCTTATATATCCACTCATTCTAAACTAGAAAGGGGGAGGAAAGATTTAAAACCATAAACTACACCGCTAATATTATCACCTACAAAGCCTAACTTAGGCATCGGAGAGTCCATAGCCGGTTACTGACACCCTTTGTTATCCATATCTTCCATGTTCCTTATAGGTTCATCAGAGGACGCACTTCTACATTGATCATATATGTTAGCTGAAATCCGATAACAACAGTCCTAACGGGAGCTGGATTACCACCAAATCCCACTCTAAAACAGGCAATTCTCAAGTCTCAGAAAGATTCCCTTTTCAAAATTAAAAATCTTTAATACTTTGGAAAAGTGTGATGGATGATATGCGGTCACTTAGAAATTGCAAATATGGCACACAAGTAGTCTAATTAAATTGTTCAAATTATGGTACCCAGTGTAGATGGATCATGAATCAAAATTACTATTATTCCATTATCTAAATAGAAAATTTATAAACATTTATTGGACAGTTAAATGAAAATTATCCAAAGGTTCTTTTTCATAAACAAGCATCCATGGATGAAAGGCTATCATTGTTCAACCAATCTGTCATATGGGGATTATGACTTGTCTACAAAGTGTGCAATCTGGTCAAATTTATTTGAATTAATATGTGCCACTTGTACAATTCATGAGTGGCTGCTTATCGATTGTCATCTAGCTTAAGTACAGTAAAAACTCTTTAAAATTTTAATTTTTGGAACATTGCTAAGCTCCATGCATATGTAATAAAGCTTAGGCACGTACATGTCACATATGTGCCAACATGGCACTGTATGTACATGTCCGTAGTCCAATCCATCAATTGAAATGGTACCATCATATCGATGCCATAACTCAAAAATTGGGTTTATCTACCTATAGGGTAGGCCAAGGTTTGTTAAACAGATGGACAACCTAAGCTACTTTGGATGAGATTTTTTAAAACCCATTCAAATATGTTCTAATATTGAGAACTGCATGCTGATGGAAATATTTTTTTTTTCTGAAAACATGTACTAGGTCAATCTAACCTGATGGATGGATTAGATCTCCTTACATATGTAAGCAGGCTTTAGTGCACATGGGTATCCGAGTAACTAAGAGCTTCTTAGTTTCTTTTTAAATCGGTTATTGGTGTTTTCATCTCATTTTTTCAAAATAAGGCATATAGGTCATTTCACCCTCATCAATAGCACGGTTCCATTCCGGAAAATCAACAGTTCTGATGAAATTTCGGGTAAAATTTAAATAAAAAATCCTGGAAAATGAAAGGCTTGTTTAAGCTCTGGATTTATACGGCGCTTGATGCACCGGGCACACTGAAATTGCATGCGCAGCATACATGAGCTTGCGTCGAACAGACTAAATTGTGTTATTCACTGTATCTATGTCGCATTGCCAAAATGAAATTGATTGGACAATCCTGACCTTTGATTTGCTGACTCTTGTTTGATGAAATAAAACTGTGAATATTTTTCATTATCGGCCGTTCGATATATGTCAACCAATCTACCAATCTGATAGTGGAATGATAAAATAAGAGTAATATTACGCATGGTACATATGGAATGGAATCCTGGACAGTTTATCTTAAATTAACTATGTTCCACGTTTGCAATTTCTAAGTGCCTGCGTATTGTCCATCACACTCTCTCAGAGTATTAAAGTTTTCTTAATTCTCGTGAAAAAATTAGCACGGTAGACAGTTCGTACAACGCTTTTTTTTTTTTGCCTTCCGATTACTTGTCTTCTCGTATACAATTTTAAGGGCACGGACATTAGTTTTTTTTACGAAAATAGTTTTACCAATTGGTAAAGCAGTTAAAAAAGGTGTAGGTATTTTCGTATTTCTAAGTTAGTCAGTACGAACATAGACCCACCTTGATACTTAAGGCCTCATTATTACCCATGGCAGGGATTGTCCCCTGATTCCATGGGATTAGATTAATGCTCTGCTTTGTTGGTAATACAGTGGTACATTGAATGGATATACTCACCATCATTTGAAATTACGAAATAACAATATGTATTATATCTAAACCGTTCATTTGTTTTATGTAACCTCATTTTATGATATGGGCGAAAAATGAGGTAGATCCAAAAGTTATGTGGCTTCCAAAGAAGTTTTCAACGGTAAGTATTCAATCCCCATTGCTTTCGAGTGGTGGGTCCACTTGAGCTTTAGAATTACCTGATTTTTGGCCCATGCTCTAAAATAATCTCAAAAATGGTGGACGGTGTGGATATAGCCCACACATCGAGTGGTGGGACCTACCCAACTTGTAGCATTGAGTGAAATTGTACGGGACCCAATGTAATTAATCCCAATTCAGTCCAAACATGGAGTGGACGAACAGATGAATCTATCCTTTAAAATCCTGTTGCCCAAACAGGTTTTTTTCGGATCCAGTGAAAAATGGTGTGTAGTACGTTGGGTCCATACGACGCAATTCTTGCCCGAAAGGGGAGCTTTGTACCCCGGTCACATGAAGTTCCGGTAATCGGAAGCCATGTAGGGCCCACTGAGATACCCGTGACAAATCCGCTCCGTCCACCAGACAAATCCACTCCGTCCATCAGTTTTTCAAGACAACAAAGGACAGGATTCTAAAAATCAGTAAGATTCGAAACTCATGCCTGCCACGTCACACGTAACAGTGGGGATTGAACGTTGGAAATTTTGTGGGTGCCACCGAAGCTTTGTATCAGGATGATATTTGTGCGTACAGCTTATCTGAGTGATAATAATCCTATGAACAGTTTGGATAGCATATAAACATCATGGTCGGCTCAGGAAGGTTTCAACGGTGGACGTTTCATTAAATCTGTTTCGTGTGGTATAGGTCTCACTAGCTTTGGAACTGGCTGATTTTTAGATTCCTGTTCTATTGTGGTCTTCAAAACCTGATGGACGGAGTGGATTTTCCTAGGGTATATATGTGGACCACACAGCTTCCCGCTACATGAACTTTATGTTGTACCGGGGGCAGAGGCAATCCGCTGGGACCGCCTGCTTCTGATTTCTGACACCTTTCCATGATAACGTTACCCCCTTGTTGTTGGAATCTAATTACCGTTTGGATGCCTCATTATAGCAATTCTACTTACATGCGCAAATTCCAAAGCCAAGCGCTAGGCCCCACAGCTTGGCAAGCATGTATTAGATCGCGGCTGTTCATCAGGCATCCTAGATGGGGTGGGCTCTTGCTCAAGAATTGGAGGGTTCGAACGTTGGATGAGCCACACGTGTTAGATGTTGACCGTTAACTATTTTCCTTTTTTCTTTGGTAGCCAGCTTTTTTCTCGTCTAGGGCGCATTCAGCCGTGGGACATCTATTGAACGGGCTTGATACCTTACACGTGTGCCACATTGGCATTCCCTGAGCGCTTGTGCTTGACGTTTGGAGATGTGTGTAAGTCGCATATAGCGACATTCTGTAAAGGAAAATTCAAATCAGGATGTGTCACTGTCGAGGAAGGAGAGCCACGAGACATGGTAGTGGGGCCCACCAAGATGGAAGTACCGTAAAATCCAACGTTGAGGGTATCGAAGCAGACGCGGCATGCGGTGGAGGGTCGGACCCTGACCGCGGACAGATGGCAACAGCAGCCTCTCTTACACGGTCCTTCTGAAAGGTTTCCTCCGCGAGTCCCTATAGGAAAAGCTTATTCCACACTTATTGCGATGGGGGTCGACCGGTCTAGCTGTGTTGCATTAAGAAAGTTTTTTTTTCTTTTTTTTTGCCCACACGCACTTACACACACCTGCACACTCACACCACAGCGAGGGCTCGAACCCATGACCTAAATGTTGAAACTCTTGTAAAACTGCCATTGAGCCATAGGGTCGCAGGCAAAGTTGCACCATGAAAGTTGAATGCCTAGAAAACGATGCCGATAGTAGCATCAAGTGGGCCACCCCTTGATTTTGGATTTTATTTTATAGCTACTTTCTATGAGGTGGTCCACCTTACGATTTCAAAAAATTATCATTTTAGGGCATCCCATCGTTATCGTAGGACTCACGTAATGCAATGTCCGCTTCACTCGTACGGTACCTGAGGTCGGTTCCTTAGAAGTCCTTTTAGAATAAACTTACACTAACAGATCATGGGGCCTACCTAGTTGTTTGTATGGAATCCAACTGGTTTAGTGAAAAATCAGAGATCTAAGGACAATCATGGCCTGAACAACATGGAAGTGTTGTTAACAATATGAACGGTCTAGATTGCCATACAGCTGCACATGTGTATTGTTTTGGGGACGCGGATTTCCTGCGAAAGGCTTTCGCAGGAAGTTCCTGCGCTGGGAACCTACGTGGGGCATCATGATGTTTTTCATAAATCCACCACGTCCATCCTATTTTTGAGCTCATTTAAAGACAAAACGAAAAAAGTGATCTAGATCCAGGACTCAAGTGGGCTGCAGTAAAGGAAAAGGTGGGTAGGGAAATTCCTACCGTTGAAACCTTCCTAAGGTCAACAGTGATGCTTATATTCCATCAATACCGTTCATAACGTCGTTCCTACTGGGATGAACTGAAAAAATAATACTAGCCTGATTCAAAACTTCTGTGGCCGCAAGAATATTTCAATTGTGGACGTTCAATTCTTCCCTTTTCGGCCACTTGAGTTTTGGATCCGGATTATTTTTGAGCCTTGTGTCCTGAAATGAGCTCACAAAACGGATGGACGTGGTAAATTTGGCAGGAAATCCGCCTCCTTGTTTTGAAGCCAAGTGACCCACCATCGACGGTGATTTGGACAGTCGGAATTGCCATACAATTATACCAATTTGTAGAGTTGAAACTAATTGTCTCAGTATTTACAATTATCCCTTGATTTGGAGAGTACATTGACCGTCCATGTTTGCTGAACGAAGAGTCACCACCGTGGAAATAATTTTGAAATGGACAAAAACTAACAAAAAAAAAGACTCTTAATGACGGATTGCCCACTAACGCTATCACAGTGATTTGTCCATCCATTTTTTTAGATTATTTAAGAGCATAATCCTAAAGACGAGGCAAATCTAAATTTCACGTGGACCACACTAAAGGAAACATTGGTGATTAAATGACTAATACCATTAAACCTTTCCTAGAAGCTACAAAAGTTTTGGATGAAGCTGATATTTGTGTTTTCATTTCATAACAATTAGATTTAGATCTGCTTCATATTTTAACACATGCTATAAAATGATTTGTAAAAATAAATAAAGTGTGGATAAAACATATACATGAAGGTAGGGTTTACATAGTTCATATACATGAAGGTGGGGTAAATTGAAAGCACATAAATATCAGTTTGATCCAAAAAAATTTCAGCGCTATTAATGTCTTAGCAGTAGGTGTTCAATCCCCATTGTTTCCTGCCATGTGGCCCATTAAAGTTTTGGATATGACTCAATTTTGGTCTCGTATATTAAAATGATATAAAAAAAAAAATAGATGGACAAAGTAAATTTCTCACAAACATGAGAGTGAGCCCCACCAAGCTTCGGATGGCAGGAGATTAGGTGGGCAATCCCGTCCCATATATATATATATATATATATATATATATATATATATATATATATATATATATATATATATATATATATATATATATATATATAGCTAACAATACAACTGTTAAGACTCAAAAGAAAGGCCAAAATAACTTTGCTTGGATGGGTCATCCATCTTCAGTCCCATCAGATCAACGCTTTGGATGATTGTGAGAAATTTAAATCTGTACTTTTAATGCCTGATACCTATAAGATATTCCAATAGAACTATTCTTATATAAATCTTGACTGTCAACCATTAAAAGTACAGATATTCTAGAGTTAGGATCTTTCAATCTTATAGCCTCACTAAGATTGAAAGATCCTAACTCTAGAATATCTGTACTTTTAATGGTTGACGGTCAAGATTTATATAAGAATAGTTATATTGGAATATCTTATAGGTAACAGGCATTGTTTTTAGTGAGTTTGGTTGAATGGGTCATCCATCTTCAGTCCCATCATATCAACGCTTTGGATGATTGAACCATGGGTTCACTTGTGTACAATTCACCCAGACACAAGATGGAGTCTTAGTCTTACTCCAGTCTGCCTCGTTCTTAGATGAATGTTTATTATGATTATCTACGCCCATATGCCTGACATATGTACACGGTGCCTTTCGATTGGCCCATGGTAGAGGTTACAGGACCTGACATCTGAGTAGGGCTGTACATCGAGCCGAATCGAATCGAGATGGGCCAAGCTCGGCTTGACTCGTCCATGCTATTGTAACGCCCCGAATTTTTGCCAACCTGAAGTTAGACGTACTTAGGTAATGGGTCGATCCTAACACCTTATTAACTTATCAGAACTCAATCACAAAGTCTAAAGTCGTTTTTTAACTCGTTTCCTTCAAAATCTCACCTTTCACCATCTTATTCTTCAAATTTTTCTAAGTACTTTCACATTAGACACTAATCATAAAGTTTAAATGATGAAGAACAAGACTTAAACTAAAACTTACTGTAAATGGTAAATACATAAATAAAATAGACTTTCGACCATTAACCCTTTGGAATTTTACGAAATAATTAGGTTATTTGTATAGAGCAGCTTCTCCTACCCCAAAATCATATATTGCATGTTAAACAACTCATTCCAGTTTACAAAGGAAACTCGAAAACACATCAAATGAACTCGGGGGCCCAAACCTCGCAATTCGGGGGGACCTAAGGTGGGTCTCGCATGTATCTGGCACCCCCGGGTGGAGGGGGGAGGACATCGCCCCTGGGGCGACCCATCACCCCAAAGTCCAACGACCGACGAGGGGCTCGCCGGTTCGGTGAGGCCTTGTCCGTACAGCGGGCCCGGTGGGGCCGCATCGGGCTGGGCGGTCCGTTTTTCGTAAATTTTTGTGATTTTTGTCTAACTTTGAAAAATCATATCTCCCTCGTTATAACTCTGATTTATGTGATTCAAAAGCAAGATTGAAACTTAATGAGTTTAGTTTCATATAAAAATAAGTAAAAAATATAATAAATTGTTTAATATAGTTAAATATAAGTCGTTGTGACAACTGTCCGAAAATCATCAGTTTGGACAGCTACTGCTTCGAGAATTTTTAAAATTTTATGCTCAACCCCCGATTTTTAGGGCGTTACAGCTATACTCGAGTTCGAGCTCAAGCTTGCCCTCGAGCTCGACATTGAAGCTTGGCTTGTTTGCCAAAGCTTTCAAGTCGAGCTAGTGGTTCGAGTCGAGTCGAGTTTATCTCGAGTCATGTCGAGTTTACCTCGGTAGGGTGAGGGAAAGAAAAAGAGGGAATGGGGATGGGTGTGGTCGGGTAGGGCTTTTTAGTAAAAACTTTTAAGTTTTAACTTCTTTTTTTTAACTTAAATATATATATATATATATATATATATATTATATTTAATATTATTATAATATATATAATATATATTATTAAAATATATTACTCGAGCCGAGTCGAGCTCGAGCTTCGAGTCGAGTCGAGTTCGAGTTGAAATACACCATGGTCAAACTTGGCTTGAACTCAATTCGAGCTTTAGTAAACAAGCATGACTCGCCTTGAATTGGCCTTTCAAGTCGAGTCGAGCGAGCTTTTCGAGCTAGCTTGACTCGTGTACAGGCTTACATCTGAGAGACTCTCTGTCCTGCCCACTAGCACCGTGGAGATGACCTGACTGTAAACTCAATAAGCCATCTGGCTATGGCATGCAAATTCATCGTGTAGATTTCACGAAATCAAAAGCTAGCTCCAAACATAAATGGGATGGCCCTTCAGAAGTTATCCCCGATCACATGTTGAATTTGGAGATTGGGGAATGATATGGCATATGACAACACGTGACAAGGTGAGAAATGGAGGAAAAAACCATCGGAGCCAATGGAACATTGAACGGTTTTTGCATGCACATGGCCATCGTGTACGTAGCACAAATTCAGCTCATTTCAAGACATTTAATTTGCGGGCCCATGCTATTATGGCATAGCACCTGGGATTTAGTACTGTCGATGGGCATACCAGCATGTGAGTTGGGTAGTAAAGCCTAGCTAGAGACGAACGGCCTTGTAGAGCCTATTGTGACATCTATTTTATTCACGTTATCCATCTATTTTGAAAGATCATTTTTAGGCATTAAATGAGCCCAAAATAGGCATATCAAAGGTCATAAAGCAATGCGATTGAAAATCTATCATTGAAAACTTTTTGGGGGGCATAAAATTTTATGATGTATAACTCATTCTTTGGCCAATATGTAAAATTAAATTCTGAATCCAATAAAATGAGTGGATTCGACACATATCCCATAGTGGGCTTCATAACCCTTAATACATAACAACATTGACCCTTAACACATGTACATGGCAACCATGACTCAGGCTTTAACACATGACAACCTCGACCCTTAGCACATGATAACCTCTCCATCCTTAGCTACAACCCAGACCTAGACCCTTAACACATGATAACTCCGACCCTTAAAACATGATAACTATGACCATACCCTCACATGATAACCTTGACCCTTAACAAAATGATATATGTTCATTGTCTTATAAGGCAATACATTATAAATTTTAATTTTATCTCTTTCATTGCCTTTCACATGATAACCACAACTATCCATCTCCATCTCAAATCCCTTCCGACAATTACTTCCCTCTACGACAAAAACTATTGTCATACCTCTTTATCCACGAGATTACTTTGGTCAAAATCCCTATTTAAAACTATTAAATTGGACCCGACTTGACTAACCTGACCTGCCCTGATTTTAACCAGGTCCAGGTACCCTGATAGTCCTATTAATTGGGCTAGGATAGGGCTGTGTCTAAAAGCCAGTTCACCCCACACCATCTAGGTTTTTGAAGCGCATTTTTGCAATGGATGAGTAGGTTTGTGATGTACTTCACATATTCCATTCCTTTTAAATGTATAGCCCAGCTCGTGATCAGACCATCTTGATTCTTGGGCAAAAACCCATATGCTAAAAGGCCCACCAAATAAACAACTTGGATTTCGTACGAAGTGAGCGAAGGAGACGGACTTGGCCCGACTTGGCTTGGGCTGAGCATAATCATCTTTGACCATGTTTGGGTCTGTTCATTTTGGTCCTTCAAAGGCCCAGGCCAGCTCAGACCTGGGCTTCTCTCAGTGGGTTTGACTACCCTGCCCAGAATACGATCCATTACATAGTGTCATTGAATTTGGACCGTTAATTTGATGGATACCCACATGCATATTAGGATCACCGCTCACAGTGTTTTCTTTTCGGGTCATAACTTATTCAAGATTAGCCCAAGATCTGGACATTTTGATTGAGGTAATTAAATTCATGCCAAGCATCCATCGGTGGTGGCCAGATATCAAGAAAGGGAAAGGCCAATCAGGGGCCCCAATGGATTAGGGCTTGGCCCTTAAACTTGGACTCAGGGCTAGATCCGGGACTGAAATTTAGGCCGGATCGGGCAAGCGCCAATGATGAATGGCTCCGCCACGACATTCATCGTTGGCCCTTACGTGAATATGGATATTCATGCTTTGCCAGATATCGAAGAAACGGCTGGGAGAGAGAGAAAGGCTAAACAGGGACCGCAATGGGCCTGCAGGGAAAGGGCTTGGCCTCCTACACCTAGTCCCAGTGCTGGGTCCAGGCCTGAAATCGGAATTGGGTAAGGGCCAATGATTGTAGCCCGACTTGGATAGCTGGCCCAAGCCAATTATAAAGTGGTTGTTTGTAATAATGGTTTAGAGACGCTTGTTAAGGACATGGGAAGTACTGATGTTTGTGAGAAATCTATCCATTCGTTAGTTCTGCGAGCTCATACTAAGATATATATATGAGCCCAAAAATGGGGGAGGGGGGTTAGCTTGTCAGTACACACCCATGTCAGTAAACACACTCCATGTTAGCCACCCTCACTATGGATCGAAACCAAGTCCTCAAGGGTTGAAATAAGGTATCTCCACTTAGTCTGCCAGTTGAGCTATGGATCTGAGTGTAAAAGAAGGCAAATCTAAAACTCAAGTAAGCCACACAATAAGAGAGTTGAGAGATGCCCACTTTTGAAACCTTCTTGTGGTCTACTTATGTTTATATGCGGTTTAAACATAAGGTCACTCCCATGGTGACGAACTGAAAATAAAAATATGTATTTATATAAATAATAGCTCGACCAAACAAAAAATAAATTATTTTTAAAAAAAGGTCATTCCCATGGTGACAAACTGAAAATATAAAAATATATATATAAATAGTAGCTTGATAATAATAATAATAAAAAAAAATTTAAAACATATATAGCTTAGGAATGTTTCCACGCTAGATGTTCAATCACTACAATTTCTGAACCCCCATTGAGTTCTAGAATTGCCTCATTCTTATATTCACATCCTAGCCTTAGAAACATCACAGTGAGCCTCACATAGCTTCTGACAGTAGACCTCTTGTTATTGCATGCAATCCTAGCCTTAGAAACATCACATCCTAGCCTTAGAAACATCACAGTAGACCTCTTGTTATTGCATGCAATCCGCATTCATTTATTAATTGTTCTCATATTAATTATTAAATTTGGGATTATGTGTTAATAATCAATCTATTCATAAGTATAATTAATCACTAGCAGAAGATGAAGGCCGGGACTAACATAGCCTGGGCATCCACCCCTATTGTGAAATGACCCTCGATGCTATGGCCCATGGTAAGGGTGTGGGTTGATCATGATAGACATTGCTGAGATTTTAAACTGAAATTTTGGTTAAGCGATATTATTATGATTTTTAAATTTGTTTTGTAATTTATAATAAATTATTATTAACCATTATATTGTCAGCTAGACTTTCCCAATAATATCACGATAAAATGGCCAATTTCCGAAAATCTCCTGAGAAATTACTGAGCGAGAAATTGTCGAGAATGAGATTTGTCTTTGGAGGTCCTCCGTACAACATCACATTCACAGCAGCATATACGTATCACGATCCAAGCTGTCTAAACGTACGCCCGCTTTATGCGAGTCACCATTCGAAATAATGCGCTGAATGGATGCCCTCCTAACTACATGGTTCCTAGCCATCTAATATTTGGTGGAAACCAAAATGGTAAACAATTTAATAAACAAATGTAACAAGTTACAACCATCTAATCATTATAATTTTGAACCTGTACTTCATTAGCAATTTTACCACGATTTATAACGGTCTGGATTGAGTTAAATAGTGACACGTGTATAGAAACTTTGTGCATATGTATTTATCATCATACTCCGCTAGAACACCATATAACCTTACCTTTTCGTGTATAACATCATAATCATATCATCGGAAAGAGAAAAGGTGCTTATCATTAATTAACCGGGATGCACAGGAGACACCGCTACTTGCGAAAGTAACTTTTTTTCTCCACTCACGTGCTTGAGATCAATTGGCGAACTGCATTACCAATGGCCTGCGCGCATTTGAGAAAGTTGAGGTGGTTCGCGTATGCTGGATGAAGTATATACATGAGAGATCAGAGTTATTCATGAGGTGGGCCATATATTTAAATTTTCTTCTGTATATAACGATTGCATTCCCCTTGTCATGTGTTTTTTCTGAATTTTACATGTTTAATTATTTATAACCGTTCATTTTTCTCATTTATATGTGGCTCAACAGAAGAGAAATATCGTAATATATTTTTGTTTTCGAGATTATTAGAATTTTTTCCATCTAATTATCGGAACAGATCTCTCAAAAAATTTCAAAATTATGAATTGTCGGCTGAGTTACAATCACCATCTCACTCGTGCGAATCTCGTACGAACGAAAAGTTCGCATCCTGAGACCGAGAGGCTCTACCTAAAGCACACGGAAAAATGGCTGCGACGATCAAAGGAGGAGATTGCCCATACAGCAGTATTCCTTGACGAAGTAAATGACGAAATTGCCCATAAATCGATGTGAGTATTTCTCTGGTGTCTCGGCAATAAATAGCGAACCATCGGACCGGACCCACTTTCACAAGCTCAAAATTCAAGCGCTGTCATGCAGAGTGCAGAGCGCTTGGATGGATAGTGCTGTTATCGCCGTTTGGCTTGTGGGTTCTTGATAAACTGAAATCGTCTGCTTGGATCTGCTGGCCCATCCACGGTGAAGCCAGCCACCACTGGTGCAATTTTTGAGTGCTTGTATGAGCTGTCATACTCAAGCTTTCTCCTGGTCAAATGGGTCAATTGCTTTCCCCTTGGATAAGGAATTAAAATGTAGGCATTTTATACCATGCCAAAAATTTTGAAGACTTTATGAAAAGACTCCTATATCTTTAAAATAATACCTCTCACCGAACATGCAAAAATCAACTGTTATTAGGAAATGCAATATCTAATTACAATCATTCAACGATTCTAGGACACCCAATATTTGGAATAACATGTCGAACAAATGCAGGCTATCCCTAACAATTGTTTCTATAATAATATAAGGATGCGTGGCTTATAACCGCAGGTGTAGCACCAAACCGCAATACAATCAAATGGAAGAATGGCTGAAAATAAAATTACTTTTGTTGATTGAGTGTCTTTAATCTGATGCAAATATGGAGATTTTAATCCATTGACAACGACTTCCATCGAATTGAGAAATTTTCACAATCATAAATTTACTTTCTAAAGTACACTCTTGAGCATGTCCGAACATGGATCAAAGTTGTTTTTTTACTCATTCCATTAGGAATGTTGCAATTTTGATACATCACATTAATTCATTTACTGTCCATGTCACTAAGGTGACGGCTGCAGGTTTTCCTTTGCTCTCGTTTGTTATGGAGTTCAAAATCATGTGGACTTGACACTCGGTTGCCTCAATAGGGTACCTATTGTATCTTCTTTACATATTCTTTTAATGAAAGGAGTGTTCATTATGTATGTAGATAAGCTATGTTGATGCAAAAATCTGGATCGCCCCCTTGGACCTTCGCGTACCTGCACAAAGAGAAGGACAAAGGAGACCCTGGCTCGAGCAGGGGACCCTCCGATGCCAAAGTCAGGCCTGGATTCTGGGTCTAAGTGTATTGAGGGGTTTTTCTAGAACGAGAGTTTTTGCGTACCTTTTAGATGATGAAGGCCTCCCTTTTATAGCTGCTGGAGCGTTTAATCGTAGGAGGATTCTTCTCCTGGTCTTGTGCAATCGAAGGAGGATTCTCTTCCTAGGATCGCGGACACCGGATGGCACCCGTCCGCGATCTTCGTCTGATCCCGCGAGCTTCAGGATCGGGGATCTTATCCCAAAATGTTCGGGACGAAATCCGGTTTCGCGCTGTCCTTTGGCTAGTCCCATTAAGAGGGTCGGCCCGATGCATCCTGGGATTACTGGTTCTTCGTCCGAGGCGAGTTAACTTTCGTCTCGGTTTATGGAATTCATAACCCTGCCTCGGCTTGAGAAGCACTACGACGGTATTTTAGTCCCCAACAAGCTACAACATAGAAATTGGTTTCCGACGCCACGTTCTTCTCTCTGCAAATGGACGTAGATTGCCCAGTAGCTACTCAATAATGCTCTATGAGCTTAACCATGATGTATGTGTTATATCCACTCCATCCATTGATCCCACTTTTTTGCATGAAATGAAATTTTAGGCAGATCCAAATCTTATGTGGACAGCACCATAAGAAAGAATGGTGATTGAATCCTTCCCATAAAAATAAATAATAAAAATAAAAATAATAAAATAATAAAAACCTTTTAAGGCTATAGACATTTTGGATGAAGTTGATATTTTCATTTTCCCTTCATCCAACTCTTTATAGCCTAATCAGCTGGCTGGATGGCAAATAAACATGGCAGTGAGCCCTAGGAGGTAGTTTTTTAAAGGTGGGCGTTCAATGACCATTGTTTTCTTGTAATGTGGACCACTTTAAATTTGAATCTACTTCGTTTTTGGGGCCATGCCCTAAAATGATACGAAAAATATATGGATGGGTCCACTGCCCTCGCTATTGGCAACGTGCATACATAGGCAATCTGCCTTCTTAGCAAATCGAAGAAAGTCACTTTTCCACGTAAACACCCTTCTGGCGGGTTAGGTGAGGTCTTGAATTCACTGAGGTAGGCGGGACCCCCTACTCGGGCCCACAATGATGTATGTGACTACATTTATGCCGTCCAACCATTTTGAGAGCTCATTTTAGTGAAGCAGGTCCAAATCTTGTGTGGACCATATCACAGGAAACAATAGTGATTATTGAATCCCCACCATTAAAAACTTCATGGGGCCATCAGAATGTTTATTTGCCATCCAAACAGTTGATAAGGTCACAAAGATTCAGGTAAAGAGACCATATGAATGTCAGCTTTATCCCAACCTTTTGTGGCGCATGAGAAGTTTTAAATGGCCAAATACCACTGTTGTATCATGGCCCACTTGAGATTTGGATATACTTCATTTTTTGGATCATGGCCCAAAATGATCAGCTTTCAATATGGATGGACGATGTGAATGTAGTCACGTACATCACAATGGGCCCCACTGTTAGGGTCACACCCACATCGGTATATTCAAGGCCTCACCTAATCCACTCCCCTTTGAGGCTATCCTTTTGGCGCTACCACAACGAGCCATGGTTTGATAATCCTGGGTGGTCCACGCCTTTGATCTTTGGACTTAAAACGTGAGCCACCGAGAATCATTGTTGGAGCCTGTTGTATGTAATTTCTGACCGTTCTAGATAAGAGGTGTATGAAAATATTTTATGAGATACTTATAGCACTTTTTATGAAATTATGGTTAGCATATGATTAATGTTGCATGTCATCAGGTGACCGAAAAATTAGTGCGGCCGAAACATCCAAGAGCGAAACGCGGTCGAAGAGTAAGCCATGACCGAGAGGAAAATAGCTTGGTTGAGAGAAGAGGAACAATCAAAATAAGAAACATAACAAGAGAATAGTCTATGTGGCGATGCCTTGGTAGCCATAACCGTTTGATAAATTTAAAAAATATATTTGAAGAACAATTATAGAAAATATATAAATTGACAAAAAGATTAGCAAAGCAACACACGAGTAAATTAAATCTATCAAATTATATTAGCTCAAGCTATCATATGAGTAGCGATAATCTAATGACTATAATTTCTTAGTTATAAATCAAGTTTATGCTCATAGGCTAGACTTGATCCTTATCCAATACAACCAGTTCTTTCAAAAGAAATATTATTGTAGTTGTTCTCATTGACCAACTATTAGTTTTTTACTTTTGCTTTAATGCACTGGTGTACTAAAAATTCATTTTGTTGTGAACAGGCAAAGTGCAGCCTATCTTCGAAGGAAGAACCCCACAATCCGATTATCATCTAATCATCGAAAATATTCTACGAGCGATTGAGTAGGCGAGCGATCTCCTCATATTCGATTATATATTGTCAAGTTTGATGTATTTGCCTATTTTGGCACTAGTGGTCAAAGTTAATCAGTTTGAATCAAGTCATTTTATCGATCATAACATGCCTGCACACACCGCATGTGACAGAAAACAAATCGAGTACCAACAATTTTGGCATGCGCGGTGGGACTCGAACAACTGCTTGGCTGTTATATAAATTTATTTTGCACCGGGCGTGCAAAAGCAACAAATTTTGGCATGCCCGACGGGACACTGATTATACTTACAGGTGCAAAAGTTATGTGAAGTCATGAGTCGAATAGGTGGTCGAAATGCTTCTATAGCTACTAATGCTGTATCTAATGAACCTCCTGCACAGGAGGAAGAGTTACAGGTTCAGCGGGTACCCGAGTAAGTGAATCCACCACCTAATCCGATGCCTGCTCTACCAAATCCAAATAAAGCATAAACATCTCAGGTTAAACCCTTTAGGATTATATTAGCCGGGATGGTCGATATGCAAATGAAAATTCAACACATTGCAGAATTGTAATGTATTCATGTCGAATAGTCACAAGCTCAAACTGAAACATTTAATAGATGGATGGGTAGCCACGCCGAGAGCATGAACCAATTGATAGGGATATTTGCTGAAAGGGCACTTGTTGCACCTCAGCAACAGATTAATGCTAGTTTAATTGAAAATCTGACACCATTACTTCCAATACAACCAATACCACAAGTAGAGTTGGGCATCAAGTTGAGTCGGATCGAGTTAGGGCTGACCCGACTAGACTTGATTTTAAAATAAACTTGACTCGACTCGGTACCAAATATAGCGTGCACGGCCCAATTCGAGTCCGAGTCTAGCTTGGACTAACCTGGATCGAGTTCGACCTGGTCACAAGTATAAAATCGGATTGAGTCAGCACCGAGTTGGGTTAGGTGTGGCGGGCATCTGCAGGTTGAAATCACAACTCAAAACCTAGGTGCACCAGTCAGAATTGCAGCCTCTCCATCAACTACATGACATCTTAGATTTGAAAAGTCAAATCTATTTTTTTATACTTATGAGTCGGGTTTCGGATCAAATTGAGTTAGTATCGAGTCAGATTTCGGGTCGAGTTAAGTCGAGTTACTAGGTAACCCAAACTCGACTTAATTTGAGTTCGGATTGGACGAAGTCTACATGGATCGGATTGACTCAACCACTTGGTTCGGGTCGAGTTAGGTCTGAACGAGTCCGACAACTCTAGTCATCCCTTGCCTGGCTCTAACCACGGGCATCCCCTTTACGGTAAAATACACATCCTACTCTTGTTCTAATTCGAGATGTGCGAAATTCACTACCACCGTGCTTTTACACTAATAAGGTAGTCGAGCCAACTTCATATAAAGTGAAAAAATGACATCTAAATCCTTTATGAAGGTCTCCTGGTGAAAGAATGAGACAGAGGAGGAGAAAGATGCAACCATGGTGATCAGAGGAAAATTAGATAAAGAAATAAATCTGAGTGAGATATGAGAATTAAGAAGTGTAAGAAGGCAAACACTGACTCTACATAGTGTTTATATATCGGCCGTGATACATGTGTATTAATGAAAGGCAATCATAACTCTTAGTATAAGATGATCGTATGTAATTTGTCATAAGGACAACAAACAGATAAGAGCGGAGACTATCATTCAGTTTAGCCTTGGTTGGGTGAAATCAATGGGGTATTG
Organism: Magnolia changhungtana; assembly: GCA_030180095.1. Lineage (NCBI taxonomy): Eukaryota > Viridiplantae > Streptophyta > Magnoliopsida > Magnoliales > Magnoliaceae > Magnolia > Magnolia changhungtana. The sequence continues at coordinate 7,332,409 of JASAUF010000272.1, read as the reverse complement.
ACATGTGGACGAACAACAGTTTGCATTAATTGCATCGGACAACCAAACAATGTTGCTTTCACCTTTTACCCAAAAGTGATGCAACACAGGTAGCAATGTTGCACCCTATTTCTGATTGTTATGATAAAAGCCAATAAGAAGGTGACATATTGTATTACACAATAAACATGAGGTGTGTGAAAAGATTTTATAAGATACTTTGAGTGTTTTTATATAATCATGACTACATATGTTTAATGCTGCACATCATCAGGTGATTAATAAAATAGTGCGGTCGATACATCTAATAGTGGAACGTGGTCGAAGAGCAAGTCATGATTGAGAGGAATATACCTTAGCCGAGAGAAGAGAAACAGTCAAAATGAAAAACATAATAAGAGAATGATCTATAAAGCGATGCCTTAGCTACTATAACCGTCCAGTAAAAAAGAAAAACCATTTGAATAATATCTACATAATAAATATATAAATAATAGGAAGATTAGTGAAACAACATAATTAAATCCAACAAACAAATCAAATATATCAATTGAAATTAGCTCAGTCTATATTAGAAATAATGATAATCCGGTAGCAACAATTAGTTGTAATCCAATTTTATGCTTATACGTTAGACTTGATTCTCATTCAATACGAGAATTTATTTCGTAAAAAACATATTTATAATTAATCTCATTGATTGATAATATATTTTTTTTATTCGATTAGACTAATATACTGAAAAGTCTTTTATTATAAAAGACAAGATGCAACCCATATGTAAAGGAAGAACCTCACCCTTTAATTATCACCCTTTAATTTGTGAATGGTTAAATAAGTGACCTTTTAATGGAATTCAATTAGATACCATTAAATTTAACATATTTACCTATTTTGTTCTTCATGGTTAAAGTTAATTAATTTGAATCGAGCTGCTGTGTTGATTATATGGTAGTGAAAACAAACCGAGCGCCAACAAAAGGCTATGTGCCTGGTCCATGTATCACTGCCTATTGGACATTTCCAATCGATGTGGGGTCCAGAGGCGACATGTGCTGGTGATCCAGAGTAACGGTACGAGCAAAACGGGAATTTTCTCGGCCTCTGTCCCGTCGTATGTTTCCAGCAGACGCTGAGATGATCTGACGATTGAATGGTCTACTTGGATATCTGGAGTTGGAATGTAAAACCATTAAAAATCCTTGTTCTATGTTCATCCACAGATAATGATGTCCAGAGTCATCGAATTAGATTAATTTTCAAATACCAGCCTGTAAACAATGGAATCCGGAAAATGAACGGTTCTGATCATCGGACTATCTCATCGAGTGGGCTCCAGTCAGGAGACAAGTGCAGGGATGCAAGCTCCCCGCAGAGGCAAAACGAACTCGTGGCATATGAGGCGATGTTCCCTCAAAACTAGCAACAGTTCCGCAACTTCGTCCATGCTCGTATCAGTGCACCTCGATCATATTGGCTAGAAATCAAAACCCCTATAATAGAGGACATTTAGAAAAACGTTCCTATAATCCAGACCGTCCGTTCGGTAGTATACCATGAATTAGTGAAAAAAAAAAGTATAGACTAATCCAATCCGTTCAGATACTTCATCAATAGGCTTTTCTTTCTTTTGCTCTAAGCAATTATTGAGCGTACAAAAAGGATCACCAAATGACTAAACTTTAATTTTAAGTCATCATAATATTCAATAAAGGGTCCATCTAAGTGATGGAATATCGATTCAACGGTTTAGATATTAATTTTTAAGCAACAATCAAACGGCCGATAGGATCGGTACCATTCACAGATCTGCACGGACTCCTCCAAGTCACATATCTGAGCGTCTGTCCTTTTTCGTAATTTCAAAGAAGATGTATAAATCCCGCGCTGCACTTCCAACCGTGGCAGCAGGCAGGCTTCCAGCAAGCTCGGTCGCTCTGTTGGATCGCTCTCGCTCCCAATCTCTTCAAAAAACCCTAACACTTGATTTTTCTCAGATCCGATCTTCTTCTTCTTCAACCTCTTCTATGACTTCTGCAATCTCCTCTCCTGTTCTTCCCCTCTCTCCTTCCATACCCAACGCTTCTCCTCTCTCTTCCTTTCCCGCCATTTCAAGGCTATCAAAACCTCATTTTCCCTCTCTCCCTCTCCCGTTCCTCTCTCTCCGTTCCAAACCCCTCCACGCCATTGGAAAACGCGAAGAGCGGATCTCTGAGACTGCCAGCATCAGCGTCGACAACGCCGCCTCCGACCCGTCCGAAGCTGCCGCCACCTGCTTCGTGATCAAGGCCCGCAACAAGATCGGCCTCCTCCAGATCATCACTCGCGTCTTCAAGGTCCTTGGGCTCAGGATCGAGAAGGCCAGTGTCGAATTCGAGGGCGAATTCTTCATCAAGAGATTCTTCGTCACGGACTCCCATGGGAACAAGATTGAGGACCGCGAGAGCTTGAATCTGATTGAGAAGGCGCTGCTGGATGCGCTTGAGGATGGGGATGGAGTGGCTGCAGCGGCAGGTCCGGCTGCAGCGGCTTCAAGAGGGCTCGCTGTGAGGAGAGCTGGATTGTTGCCGGATTTGGGGGAGAAGAGAGTGAAGGCAGAGAGGATGTTTCATTTGATGGATGGATTTCTCAAGAACGATCCGGTTAGCCTTCAGAAGGACATTCTTGATCATGTAGAATATACGGTGGCAAGGTCGCGGTTCAGCTTTGATGATTTTGAGGCTTACCAGGTGATTCATTTCAACAGAGATGATCTATTTAAACTCATATCGATAGGTTTTCTACTAAATGAGGTTGTGTAGGAGATAATCTATATGAACTCATATATATGGGTCTTCTACTAAATGTGGTTGTGTAGGAGATAATCTATTTGAACTATGGTTGTAAGCTTCTGTTTCCTACTATAGAAGCAACAAAGTGTATAAACATATCGCATTGTATGCAAGCATCACCACTACCATCGTCATCTAGGCTTTATCCCAGCTATTTGGGATCGGCTAGACGAATCCTGTTCTGCCATTTCACTTTATGCAAGCATGTATGTATTGGGAGGGATCTTTTGTGAAAAACCTGCAGAAGGTTTCTGCTCGATGAATCTTGATTGAGTGGTGATGGAGCGGTGATGGCTTGTGGATTCCATGCTCCTAACAAGGCAAGGAAAGTGGACTCATTTCCCATTGCCGTTGGAACCAAGATTAGATGGTGGTAATTTTTAGCAGTAGCAAAAGGTTTGTGATGGGCATTTCATAGATGGTTTCTCCATATGCCTGTAAGAAAGTAACAGTACTGGTATTAGCTTTCCTGGACACTCTTTTTCTCTGACAGAGAAGGAATTTTGATAGCCTGTCACCTATAAACTTGAACTTAAGCTGTGGCATTGCCTCTTCATAGAACTGTCTCATCTGCTGGGTGAAGTGATGGTCAGCATTAATATGTATTATATGGGAATACATGATAGGTGGGCAGAAAACTCATGTATGGTAGGCAACCTCATTACCTCAGTTCAAAGTAGGAAAAAAAGGGTCTATTCATTTTGACTTGATCAGATTTCATCATGACTCGAAAACACTCGTTTTTGTCGAGACTCGATTTTGACTTTTTTGATTTGGTTGACTCAGCAAAAACGTGGGAAAACTTACCAAAGCTCGACTCAACTAGCCAAGATCTACGATATTTATAATTTTAATAAATATTAAATATTAGTGAATTTTGTTATTTAGGACTTGGAAAAAACTCGACTTACTTGACTCAATAGACTATTGAGTCGAGTCGAGTTGAGTTTTAAAATTATGTTAACTGCCCAACATACAGTGAACATGCCAAATTCATCGTTGAGAATGTTGAACTATTGACTCTTCTGGTAATTCATGGCTTTCTTTGATTAAGAGAAAATTTACTCCCAATGGTGGAGTTATTTTCAGATATCATTTCCTTTACTAATATAATCTAACATCATAACTCTATAGGAAAAGACCAATCTAATAACTATATTTAGTTTTAGAGCCCAAATGAAAAGGGATGGTCAAAGGGATGCTGTGAAAGTTGGCATTATGGACAAGCTCTCAAAACTTATGGCTCAAGATCCTATTAGAGACCACAAATGCCTTCTCAAAGTGGCAAATGAGGGATGGAAAATTTGGTTCCACATGGGAACACATCTGATTGACTAGGGGTTTTAGTGTTCCTAATGTCATTGAAGCCAGTTCTCATTACACCAATTGCTGCAAATATCCAGATGATGTCACGAATTTGTGATAGTATTGTTCCACTATAAACTTTAGATGCTTGGCCTTTCATTGTAATGTTTGTTTTGAAAAGTGACCTATATCAAGGCAAAATGTATTGTGATCCTCAAATCCTGTGGCTTAAATGCAATATACCAGCTTCACTTATGATGAGTCTGGTGGCTGCAGGTGCTCCAAGATCTCACTAATTCACTTGGTTAGGATCAAGGAACCAACATCTAATTGCTAATTTAAGTGTATATCTACTTCATCTGGATAACCAACCATGGTCCTCCTCTATCAAAAGCCATGTACATGTGTATTGCCCCTCATGAGACAATCACTTCTACTGGGTTCGTTAGAGGTCCTCTTGGAATGATCACCACCACCTTTAGAACATAATCCATAGTAATAGTCTCATTGAGACTAATGTGTGAAGTGCTACTGAGCCATTTGCAGAATGGAAATCATAAACTAGAAGATAAAAAACACTTCTAAAGAGTTATTTTTATGCACAATCAAGATTTATTAGAAGAACAACAAAACAAGAAACAAATAAAACCCAGTGGGGGGCAATCTAAACCCAGACAACAACAAATGAAACTAAAGAACAAGAGGAAACTTACAGAAGAGAAGACACTTGGAGAAAAATCCCAGAAAAACAAGAATTAATACAGAAAGAAAGGACTTACCTCCAATCCTAGATAAACAGCGAGATCATGATCAATCCAATAGGGCCACCACATCACTGGCCTCTCTGGGGACTAAGAACAATTGATTTGTTGCTGGATATATGGATTTCTGTTCTCTTCTCCTAGGTCTGCAATCTTCCAAGGATGCAAACCAGAACATGCCCACTTGATCATATATGAAGAGTTGCCTTCAATGACCTTAGCCAATTTGATTGTTTGGAGAAGCGCTATAGTTTCAATGACATTGGAATGATTAATCCAATAGGGCCCATGAGGTCGACTGAAATCTTGTCTTTACTGTTCCGGACCACCCCTTCAATACCTGTTAACCCCAGGCCCAGGTTACAGCAGAACTACCAAAGGAATTAATTTTAAAACTTCCTTCGGGGAAAGCTTTTCCACATATGTTTGCGCTCACCTCCCCCGGTTGATAGTTTCCTCCCAATTCAGTATGAGCATCGAGTGAGAGAACCCTCTAAATCTTGAATCAACAGCCACCCAATCAGTGCGTAATCTAAAAATTCTATTGATCGTTATTTCCACAGAAGAAGATTTGTGAGACTGTTAAACTATATTGTATTTGGGCTGTTCTATTGTGATGATCTAGGTCCTAGGCCCAGAGGCATGTTTGTAATTTTATAAATTTTGATTAGTAAATAAGGAGAGGGAGGATGGGACAAACCCTAATGTGTGCTGCCCTCTACCTTCTCTTCCCAATTGTTGCTGTACACTCTCTCGTCTATTCCTCTCTTTCTCTTATCTATTCCTTTCATTCTCACCTCTCTCTCTCTCTCTCTCTCTCTCTCTCTCTCACTAATTGCCCCTCTCTCTGCTCTGATTTTATCATGGTACCAGAGCCTTGATCCAAATCAGAGCTCTTGCATCTCTTAAGACCAACAGACACTGGATTGAAGGAGATTAGAAATTGGTTGTTTTGATTGGGTAAACTCGTTCAGTCTTTGTTTTCATATATAGAATCGATCCGGTTCTCCCCTGACTACCGCATGTGGCTGTAAAAATCAATCCAGTGAGATTTTATGTTTTCTCGGACATGTTGGGTCCATCATTTGGTGTAGAAGATCTGGTCGTGGAGACTAGAAAGTTGTGTGTTTCGAAGACCAGTTGGGTCTACATTTTCCCTTGATCACTAGATTTGAGATCAAACTTTTTTTTAGAATCTTCTTCACGTTGTGTTTTTTGAGGCAAATATTGGTTGCTTTTGTGAGCTATTGTGATTAATCCTTTTTCTATATACATATATCATATATGTGTGTGCGTGCGTGCATGTAGTAGTGGTCTCTTGCGCACCAGTCCATAGACCATATCTACGGTCTTAAGGAATGGCCCATTGAAGTGGGGCTCACCATGATGTTTAAGCGAAATCCACCCCAATCACCATGTGACTCACCTTATTTTAACTGCAGGGCCCAAAAATCAGCCCAATTAATTCAAGCAGGCCATTCCAAGGAAACTAGGTGATCTTGGTTGCAACAGAGATGAAAAGTCGTAGGATTTTAAAACATCTAACCTAAAAAGTCTCCATCATCAATGTCGTGTTGAAACACCCGGTTTAGTTAGGCCGTGAACATGGACCCAGCTTGATGTATGTGTTATATTTCCACTCCGTTTGACTGCTTTGCCTAGGGCGTTGTCCCAAAAATGAACCAAATTCAAATCTCAGGTGGACCACACCATAGGAAACAATGGTGATTGAATGCCCACCATTAAAAACTTCCTAGGTCCCATCGTAATGTTTATTTGCAATCCGCCCAAACCAGTGATGCCACGTTAAAATTTACGCTTGGGGCCCAGAAATCAGGCCCATCCGTGATACAGGTGGGCCATACGAATGGAAACAGTTTAGAGGGTAAGTGTCATGCGCACACTATTTCCAATTTTATGGTCCACTTGAATCTTGGTTGGGGCTGGTTTTTCAGCCCTAGGCCTAAATGTAAGGCACTCACCTAATGGTCAAACTGGATTTTTGACATGCATAATGGTCGGGCCCACTCAAGCTGGACCACTCATTATGTAAATGGCTTCTATGTAAAGTGATTGATTGGATGTTGATTATGTAGTGAGGGGCTCACCACCCTTTATTGTCGTGGTGAAGACTCTATAGGATCCACTTTGATGCATGTGTTTTATTCATATCGTCCATCCATTTTTCCAGCTCATTTTAAGGCATGAGCCCCAAATCGAAGCACATCCAAAGCTCAAGTGGACCACACCACAGAAAAAAGTGAGGGCAATGATGTCCACCGTTGAAACCTTCCTAGACCCACAGTGATGTTTGTTTGTCATCTAACCTATTAATAAGGTCACAAAGACCTGGATAGATGGAAAACACAAATATTAGCTTGATCCAAAACTTCTATAGGCTCTAAGAAGTTTTCAATGGTTGGCATTCAATTCCCATTGTTTCCTGTGGTGTGGTGCACTTGAGCTTTGAATATACTTTGATTTTGGTTTCTTGTCCTAAAATTATTGGCCAAAATAAATGGATGGCGTGGATAAAACACATACATCATGGTGGGCCCCACAGAGTCTTCACACCAAAGTAAAAGGTGGTGAATGCCTCACTACACGAATGACAAACCAGGATTGATCGTGTGTTTTTGTTTTGAAAATACACCACGGTGGGGCCATCTGAATCATAGATTGACCTTTTTTTAGGGCCATAGGCGTAATGTGAAATGTTGAATCTAATGTACGGAGTGGATTTCACATACACAATATGGTAGGGCCCACTTGCATCGGTAAATGGACCAGACCGTAAGTGGCTTGTTTACGGTCTAGTGCACAGGAGACTGGTGGCATATATATATTGTTGGATTGTTTGTCTTCATGGTTGATGATGGTTGATTCAAAACTAGAATCTAAGGTTGACAAACAACAAATGGCCTCCATCAAATTGAGAGGTGTTGAGAACTATTTGCCCTAGGCCCGCTTCGTAAAGATTTCCCTCCTATCCAAAAAGAAAACTAAAGCATCTAACAAATGTTGGGCACACGTACGATGATCTACATACTCACTAATGCAGGGGCATTTTCACATAGGGCTCGAGTAAGGTGGCCTGTGGTATGTAGGGGCACACTCGGGGTGGGCGGCCCGTGTGAGGCAGGTGGCTCGTATGAGGCGAAACCCATGTGAAGTGGGGCCCATGAGGGGGGTTCGGTTGGGGTCCCAACCCATGAGATGTAGGGCTTGGGCTACGAGATAGGGATTGATTCGCCATGCTTTATCAGTTCGAACTTTTAAAGCAAGTGGTTAGTTGTCTTGCATTAAAGTGGTATCAGAGCGAGATATCTCGTGTTCGAGACTCCTCACCGGGGGTGATTAATGCAAGGGCATTTTCATACCGGGCTCGAGTAGGGTGGCCTATGGGATGCAGGGGCACACTCGGGGTGGGCGGCCCGTGTGAGGCCGGTGGCTTGTGTGAAGCGGAACTCATGTGAAGTGGGGCCCACGAGGGGGGTTTGGCTGAGGTCTTAACCCATGGGATGTGGGGCTTGGGCTATGAGATAGGGATTGATTCGCCATGCTCTATTAGTTTGAGCTTTTAGAGCAAGTGGTTAGTTGTCCTGCATCAGAAGATGATTACTGATTGCCAATAATGAGCTGATTGTTCCACAACATGGAGGTGTTAGTCTTGTCTTTATGTTCGCCCCGTCTCATGAGCCGTACGGTTGGATGGCCGTTAGTTGTGGGGCCCTTGCCCCCTCTTGTATATTGTACATTAGTGTGTATTTGTTATGGTCTTTTCCTTTTTTGGCCCCTGGACTCATGTTGGGTCTTTCTTATATGTGTAGGGATATTCCTGTATTTTTCTTAGATAAACACACTCCCTTTTTCCCTTATGGGAATAGGGGGAAATCTTCATCAATAGGTTATCATGGTATCAGAGGGGTTACCAAATCCAACTCCGATTGAGATTCTTCATCGCATAATCGTCCCCATCTTCTTCTCTAGATCCGACACCCATTGCTCCAGCAACCCCTTCTCAGATCTGACAACCCCTACTCGTATCCGATAGCTTCTGCTCGAGGTTCAACAATCCCTGTTCCAGATTTGGCACCTCTTCTATAGATTCGACACTCCTCTAGATCCGGTACCCCTACTCAATGTCCGGCTTCTCCTGCTCCAGATTTGGCACACCCCACTTGTGATTTATCAGTCGCTGACTCTAAACGTCTATTGTTGTTGCTCTTTCCTTTGGGTGTGTTTGGTGTGCTCGTTTTCTTCTCTGCTCATGGGCTCCTTTTTTTGTTGGTATGGACAAAGAAACCTATCGGGTTGATGCCCCTCGGTATAGTTTTGAGGGCACTAACTACGGGTTGTGGTCAATCCATTTCCAGAGTTTCCTTAAAGATCGAGGCTTGTGGGGACTGGTTGATGAGTCTTTTCAGATCCCTCCTTTCGATTGAGAGAAACTAACCGATTGGGAAATGAAAAATGGGAGAATCATCACTTGGATTCTCGACTCCGTGGATAAGTCGAACACCATTGGCCTAACTCCACACTGTATAGCCAAGGCGATGTGGGATCACCTCAAGGTGGACTATTAACAGAGCAGCAAAGCCTGTCTCAACCGTCTGGAATAGGATCTAGCACATATCCTTTAGGGTGACAGGACCATTCAGGAATTTTATTTGGAGATAGTGGCCATTTGGACGGAAATGACAATGATGGATCCCGAGTTTCCCACTGATTTTCAAATATTCCAGGCTATGAGAGACCGCACGTGTGTTCGACAATTCCTTATGAAGCTGAGATCGAAATATGAGCATTTTCGAGCTGCGCTATGAGAGACCGCACACATGTTCGACAATTCCTTATGAATTTGAGATCGGAATATGAGCATTGTCGAGTTGCTTTTCTAAATTGCAATCACTCACGGCAGGCCCAAAAATCGAAGGAGTAGAAGCGGCAACAAGGGCTCGGCCATGGCTATGGCCACGTTGTTTTATTGGGCTGATCTAGGCCTTAGGCACTAGGCCCAGGGGCATCTTTGTAATTTTATAATTTTTATTAGTAAATAAGGAGAGAGGATGGGGCAAACCCTAATGTGAGCTTCCCTCTCCCTTCTCCTCCCAAATGCTCCTGCTCTCTTTCTCTCTCTCATATGGTCCTCTCACTTCCCACTAATCACCCTTCTTTGCTCCGAATTTATCATAGACCAAACAAATGCTTTTATGACTAGATGTCAAAGGAGACTACCAATGGGGCCCCAAGCAGACGACTGCCCTTCAGTCATGGACATAATTGAAACTAGGAACACCCATTTAATGTTGAACGTTGTAATTAGAGCCATCCACATTTTCCTAGCGAAGCTGCATTGAACCAACAGTTGGTGAAAGGCCTCTTCCTCAGAATAACACATACAATGTCTATCAGCTAGATTAACACCTCTATTCTTAAGATGATCCACTGTGAGTATTTTATTTAAGCAGGCTAACTACATAGAAGCTTGAATAGGGGGGGGGGGGGGGGGGGGGGGGGGGTGCACTGTTGAACAAAACTTGCGGAAGGTTGGAGGCTGGATACCAATTAGAGCTGCCTCTCATTTGATTCCCCACAAGAGAACTGATGGAAAAAGGAACCCGCCCAAGATCGTTATTATTATAATCTAAGCTTATCCCAATTAATTGGAGTCGGCTACGTGAATCTTGTTCCACCATTCCACTCTGTCAAGGGCCAGACCTTCATTTAGACCATAGGTCATCAAGTCATTTCTTTCTACCTCCATCCACATCCTTTTGGGGCCTTCTCCTTGCCCTTCTAGAGCCTTCAATTTGTACTCACTCCTTCTAACCGTTGTGGTTCCGGTTCTTGGTCTCCATTGCCCATGACCAAACCATCTAAGTTGACTTTTTCTTCATCTTATTACCTATTGGTACTACTCCTAAGTTCCCTCAAATGCATTTACTTCTAATTCTATCCTTGTCTTGCCACTCATCCATCTCAACATCCCTATGTCAGCTGCACTCATCCTATGAGCATGTTCTTGAATTGCCCAACATTTTGTCTCATAAATCATGGATGTTCTTAGAGCTATCCTATAAAAGGAACCCCCAGGATGAGGGTCCTAAATGTGTCTATCAGTTCCCTCGATGGGAACATAGCAATGGTGAAGAATTTTCAGCAGCTGAGTTAGATTGCTGATTTCATCTTCGTCAAGATTTTGCATGTAAAGGGTGCTGTAGACACCTCTAAAGAGTTAAAACACAACATAGTGTTTACTATCATGTTTTGTATAATATTTCTTCATTTTTGCGTGAATGGATTTCATGGAGAGGTTTTGTGATACAGCAAATTAGCATTTGGATTTTCAACAACGTCCTTTGCTTTTGTGGTTTCCATGAACATCTAGTGTGGCATTTCTCAGGTTTCGTTTCAACTAGTTTCCAAATTTAGAAAAATATGCAAGTATGTGACCTTTTCAGGCAGGGAGATAACGTTCCATGAGTATGATTGAATGTGCTGATTGCTTTTCATAGTGCTTTGTGTCTTCTTATAAATTTTAATGGCTTGAAATTCTCATTTTGTTCGGTGATATATCTGTAGGCATTGTCACATAGTGTAAGAGACCGCCTGATTGAGCGTTGGCATGACACACACCAATACTTTAAGAGGAAAAACCCAAAGCGCTTGTACTTCCTGTCTCTGGAGTTCCTTATGGGTATCATCTAACTTTATGACTTGTTGGGGTTTATTGTTTGTTCAGTATTAGTATCTAATGAACTTTGTAAATTTTTTTATATATATCAATAACGAAAATTTAACTTCGTAACAATGTAACTGGCTTTTATCTCACCAGAATGAATACTTTTCCCAACTAGAAGTTAAATACATGATCAACCATTCATACAATGAAGTACTAATCAGCAGTTTCCCTTTTTCTATAAACAGGCTCCTTTGAAGGTCGTGCCGATAATGCTATATTCCATTGTTTCTGCATGAGTGGAAATCATTGATGGAGAATGTGAGATCTGGTTCCATTGAATCCTGTACGCCACCCCTAACTTTGTGGCATAGGATGGAATGTAATATGTTCCATGTGTAGAACCGCAGTTGGATAATTGTGCCTTTAAAATTTTTTCTCAGGCTCAATCTAATTTTTGACGTAATTGGAGGGAGAGTCTAGTTAGCAAGGGAAACTCATGTAGGAAAATGGGGGTTGTGGCAATACGGAGCAACCTTAGTGATTGATGCGACTTGTCTGGTTGAGAGTGTTGTACTTGAGTTGGAGGATTCTAGTGGTGGGGGATATATGGAGAGGTGGTTATCAGAAAACTTGAGCAGACAAGGGAGCTACTTGAGTCATATTCAAGGGCAGTAGGTTGAGTACAATTGTGGGTGAGAGCTGCAATAGTGACATTGAAATCTCCCATTGTTGGATAGAGCCAATGTTTTCAAATAGCAGTATTGACGGATGTATCGTGCCCTTGGGATATAGAAACAAATCAGTTATCACATGGGAAATATTGGATGTATCACCTAATGTTTCATTGTTTTTGGAAACATTAGGAAATTGGACAAAATTTTCAATGCAACTTTAGGGGATGTTAAAAAAGACATCATTACACACTTTAGGAAATTAAAAGATCATAAAAAACAAGTGTACACAATAAGTTTCCTTTGTATAAGGTCCTAAACTATGCGTCGTCTGACAAAAGTGATGCAATTATATTCAAAATCAATTCATATCATTTATAAATTTTAGGAATGGAAGATTTGGCAAAAAAAGAAGAGGATTTTATAAGTTTTTTTTCCTTTCATTTTTTTTTCTTCGGAAAACATAAGTGTTGTTGTTGATACATCATCAATATCGGTGATATTGTCGTCGATACAGCATCAATATAATGTGATACATTGCGATACATTATGATACATTGCAATGATATTGTCGATATCCAAAAGTCCTGCAACATTTGCCGGTGAATTGCCGAGGTGCGATATTCATAATAGATATCACAAACATTGGATGGAGGTACTGCATTGGTGCCTCTAATCTTTCAATGATAGATTGTCTTAATGAAGGACTTGATATGGGATCTATAACTGCAGTTTATGGGGGATGAGATGGATAGATAGGTATTTGGTCTGGATTGGATTTGGCTAGAAACGATTTAATAGTTCTAATTGTCACACCTAGAGGAGATGGAAGTGGTTGGGTTTTTGCAAAGAGGGTTGCCACAAATCCGAGGAATCATGAATGACTGACAATTGTCACAAATCCAAGTGTTTGCTGTAAATAAGAGTAACATGACAGTTTTGGGTGGTCAAGGGTAAGCAGATTCAGGGTTGAGACTATCTATAGGTACGCCTTGGGCCATGTTTGGATACATGTATTCAAATTGAAAAGAAAATAAAAGGTAATGATTAGGCAATGATTATTTCCATAGCACTATTGAGGTGTGGATTTCATTTTTACGGTTTTGTTTGAATAGAAAGTGAAAATCTTATATTTGTGAGACAATGGTCACCTAGTTTTGTGTCAAAAAATCCAAACTATGGAAAAGTGCAATGATTGCTTTGTTGATTCCTCTCTTTTCTTTGCCATCCAAGCGTCTCAAACTGTCACATCAATGGAAAACATTTTCCATTTCTATCATTTTCCATGGAATTGGTGCCATCCAAACATGCTCGGGAGGGATGCAGGTCTTCTTGTGGGCCTTGAAATGACAAGAAATCGTAGGTCTACGAATGCGGACAAAAAGTCCTCTCTAGCTCAAGTCTTATGCACAACTTTGATGTATAAGATCTTTATGTGTGAGCTGAAGAAAATTAAATAAGAAGTAATGCAAAAAGACTTTAGAAGGACAAGGGGAAGGTCCAAAAGGACGCGGAGGGTGGTAGTAAGAAAAGACTGATTTATGGTCTAACTGAAAGCATGGCCCTTGAATCTTGATAGAGTGGAATGGCAGAAAAGGATTCATGTAGCCAACCCCAATTAATTGGGATGGGACCTAGATGATGATTATGATGATGATGGTGATGATGAAAAAAGAAATGTCAGAAAAAGAATGAAGTAAAAGGATTTAGGGGGTATGAGTTTCTTCCAAGCTCTAGGATGCGGGAATAGAGAGTTCAAAAAAGACTACTAGACTACGTATCTTTGAGATGCTGGCATCCCCAAAGGCTGGTCAGGGGGCCTATGGACAATGCATCAATTTAAACTAGGATTTTTAATCATTGGGGTTGGGCTTATGAGGTGTCTACATATGCCCTTTCCTTTTTACACCTAAGTTTAGTTTTTCATGTTCTCAATTTCTTAGTGTTGCACATGACATTTTAATGTAGGGGCATTTTCACACCGGGCTTGAGTAGGGTTGCCTGTGGGATGCAGGGGTACACTCGGGGCGGGCGGCCCATGTTAGGCGGGTGGCTTGTGTGAGGCGGTATCCATGTGATTTGGGGCCCACGAGGGGGGTTCGACTGAGGTCCTAACCCATGAGATGTGGGGTCTAGGCTATGAGATAAAGGGATTGGTTCGCCACGCTCTAACAGTTTGAGCTTTTAGAGCAAGTGGTTAATTGTCCTGCATCACACTTGTAAGTTGATGTTTTGTTCAATAGTTGCCAACTCAATATATTTCAAAGAAAAAAGGAAAAAAAAAGAAGAAGTTACCAACTGAATTTCACGTCGCTATTTTTTAATTTATTGTTATTATTATTTTAAATTTTGTGCATCGGTGGTTGAAATATATTTTTCAGACTTGTTGATTTTGTGGAGGTGCATTATAAGAATTTGTTGCTGTTTTCCTGTCATCGATTCTGATATCTCCCAAATTCTTGCTGCTTGGCATTTCAGGTCGGTCATTATCAAATAGCGTTATAAATTTAGGCATAAGAGACCAGTATGCTGATGCCTTAAATCAACTTGGCTTTGAGTTTGAAGTGTTGGCTGAGCAGGTTATAACTATTCCATATTTATTATTTGGACTCTGTAAATGTCCTGTTCTAGCCATATTGTGGTCTATATTCCAAAGCTTGAGCTATAGAACAGCTTTGTCAACCATGCTTTTTCTGTGACTTCAATTTTTTCAATGTGGTGCTTGAAGGAAGGGGATGCTGCCCTTGGCAACGGTGGCCTGGCTCGTCTTTCTGCATGTCAGATGGATTCCTTGGCAACATTGGACTTTCCTGCCTGGGGGTATGAATCTTGCTAGTCTCATTACACTTTTTATATTGAAAGGGAAGATTCCTTATTGGTGCCTTCAAGGTACAGAATTGTTGGTATCTGCAATTTTATTTTATTTTTTTCCTTTTTAATCATATGGTTCTATACTCCCACTCCTATTTTTCAGACTCTTGAACCTGTCTTTACTTTTGGTATGGGTTTCCATACCAAGCCCCCATGAGTAGGACTCTGTCAATGGTCTCCCCTCTAGAAAAGGGCGATGCGACTCTTGAAGCTATCATGCATCTAGATTTGACAACTAATAATTTGTACACAGGAGCCTAGAAACTGTTGAAAATTAATCTGATTTCATTCTCTCCTTGCAGTTATGGGTTACGCTACCAGTATGGATTGTTCCGCCAGGTTATACTGGATGGATTTCAGCATGAACAACCAGACTATTGGCTGAATTTTGGAAATCCTTGGGAGATAGAGCGTGTACATGTCTCATACGAAGTGAAGGTGTGCAAGTAAAACCTACCATATTTTATTTCTGGAAAATTTTAATTTATCCGTTACTAATTTGACATATCCACTTTAGCTGTTACATTGATTAAAGGTTTTATTTTCCTTCCATTATGTGTTCTTCTGAATGCATAGTTCTATGGGACTGTTGAAGAGAAGCTTTGGAATGGAGAAATATGTAAAGTCTGGGTCCCTGGAGAAACGGTACTACTGTAGGAATTTCTTTGCCTCAAATTCAATTGGTTTGTTCCACGAAATATGTCTTATTAGGTTTCCTATGGCTTTGCTCTATTGCTTGATCTTCGTTTGCAGTGTGTTGATTCTCCCAATTTTTTCTAGGTTGAGGCTGTTGCATATGACAACCCAATACCAGGTTATGGGACAAGAAATACAATAAATCTACGCCTTTGGGCGGCTAAACCTGGCGGCAAGGATGATATTGTAAGTCCAACTCTTGGTCTAAAATCAATTTAAGGGACTGAGTTTCACAAGATTGGTTAAGGATCACATGCTGCACTACTCATACCTGAACCAGTATGAACATCCATAAATATCATGCAAGTTCATATTGCAGGTAGTGTTGTATATATAAAAAAAATTCTTACTGATTTGCAAGTGTTATGAGTTCTCCAACTCTCAAATTCAACAATTGTCAAAATGTTCTCAGAGAAACAAAAACTTTGCTTCATTCATTAAAATTTTTTTTTCCTAAAAGCTTATGGGAAGTAAAATGACATAAAAATAGCAATAACATAAATGACTGCTACATTGATGTTAATGTCTGGGCACTGTTTACATAAGATAAAAAGTTCAATGACACTTATGACCCTTCCTACTCAGTTGCTAAGTTGGAAGATTGGAAGTGATGTCGCCAGTCGAATCCAATCCATTTCATCTTGTCTCTTTATTGATGTTGGTTGACACATCTTTGCTTTGGAGATAGGGAATAATAAATTTCCATTCTGATGCTTGTTCCCAATGAAGTGAAAATTCTCTTATCCATACATATGCATGCTATGTTCCTTCTTGAAAAAGACGTGATTAGCAGCAAATATGCCTTTTACGGTGCCCAAGTTGCTGTTGCTATCAGTTATCTGCCTCAACAACATACTGCCTTTTCCAAGGGAGAAGGTTAGTTTTAATAAATATAGCACCCTGTGGTTGGTTCCTATCATCCAAATTCAGGACAGCCAGCCCATTCAACGTTAGTGGTCATCAGTTATTGATTATATTATGTTTTTGACGACAAAAGAATTACCTCGAAATTGGATTGAACATACAGCAGCATGGTATTGAAAAATGGTTACGTTATGGCCATAACAGCCATTAGGTTACGCGATACGGGGCTGTAGTGTGTGTTTTGAAATAAAAGGCCCATAACAGGCCTTTAAAGGCTACTGTTACGGCCCGTATTTTAATGACCATAGGGCTGCCCGTTACGGCCAGTGTTACCATTATTGAATACCTTGTACAAAAGCATTCTTAAACTACAAGGCTGTCATAGGACATCAGAATATCTTTTTTAAAAGTATTGTCCGGCCTAATGATGGTGAGGTAAAACCCTGATCATGATGAAAATACAGGAACTCCTACTAGTCTCTTCTACATGGTAGATCTTCCAGAGGACCTCTTCGACGTGTTGAAATGATTTTGTTCTAGTGGGGAAAAAAAAGAAAAATGTTTGCTAATTTATGGCTGACAATTTACGTTATCCAAGAAAATGGAAAATTTCCTCTAACACAACAATTTGTTTCTTTTACTAAGAAAATTCGTCAGAATTTAGCTAATATTTTCAAATCTCTAATAACTTCATTTCAAACTTTTCAAGGAACCTCAATGATTTGAAATCCCTTCATCATTCACAAATTGCAACAATGAAAGATGTTGTCTGCGTAGAATAGGACAAGAGCAATAGCAGTTGGATTCCACTTAATGTTGCTGTATTAGTGCTGGGCTTCGAGTCCCTTTGCATCCATAGCTGATAGCCTCAAGATGCCCAAAAAAAGAGGCTTTTGGTTCTTGTTGAAACTATCTCTACATAACTTTATTAAGTTGACAAGCGAGCCTCTTGTTTCTTTCTGAAGTGAGAACCCATGAGAGAGAACTGCACATGCTTGTCATGTTCCTGTGGAGGAAGCCATTTATTGCATCAAATTCAAGTTTGTATACTGGAGAGAATCAATCAAACATCCTCATGTTGTTTGTCGAGAGTGATGGCCTCATTATAACCAATCCAATATTCTTGATGATATCCCCTTGCTGTGAAATCTGCACCCTACCAACAAGGACAATAAAATGCCCAAGGGATTCAATTCTCGAGTAACTCTTTTTAGACTAGCATTTTGGTTACTGTCTGTGTAGTACTTTGTCATCTGCATGGTAATCATCCTTGAAGGTATGCTCGATTTATGTGTTACGCCCCCGCCCCCCCCCCCCTCCTCTCAGTTGGGTTCTGTGTGATACATCTCTGATATTAGAGGATCCATTGGGATCTTCTTAACCATTCAATCCTACTAAAAGGCAGGCGTCTATTTCTTCAAGATTACAACCCATAAATAACGAAACCCTTGACTCCCAGCCATTCTAGGATATGCACCATGGGTCGATGGAAAATCATCCCCGATGCTTCCAATTGGTTCTATGTTTTCGCTCCTTCCATAGAGCCTAAATAGCGACCATAGAAGCAATTCTCCATAGTGCTGTCCTTTTCTTTTTCTTTTCTTTATTTTTTTATTGAAAGCTATCCTATTCCATGCAAGAACCAATGAAGGTACTGACTCTGGCATTACCCACGAAACACCAAACAGCTCAAAAACTTGCCTCTAGATTTCCGCTGTATAATAAACTCCTCATTCCTCATGCACATTATACATATATTTATAATAACCATCTTCCTTTTTTTAGGCTGATCAAGTGAGCATTTTTTCCTTTTGCTGTTAACCATCCTAACATCACACCATCTTTGGTGGAGCTGGAAAACACCAAACTTGAGCTTCCAGATTCATGGGCTTTCATCCTTCCCTTCTCAACACCTGGGAGAAGGATTTGATCAGGAACAAACCTCTATTTTCATAATTCCAATACCATGAGTCCATCTTTTCCGGATGTATGTTGCACATTTGCATTTTTTCCTGCAATCATTGTCTGGACCATGCTGAAAAATCTCCAAAAGAATCCTAATCTTTGACTTCTGAGGTTTGAAAATGAACTGTAGAGAAGAACAATGCAGCCATGATATAAATTCAGTGGAGAAGAAGGCCCAAGATTTGTGGCTAGGATGTTTCCATGTGGGAAAGTTGATTGGCATGGTTCGTCCATGGGGTGGATCTAAAAGACAACTATCTGGATTATTAAGACATCGGGATGGATAAGCTTGATTTTTTTGCATCAGAGGATCCTCATGGGGCGAAAGGAGCAGATGTTGCAAACTTTGGTCGACGTGTAGCCAAGCAGCTTGTGTATTGGATTATCTAGCTTCCAAGAGTTACCTCAGATGGGCTATGGTCCAAAAGTGTCCTTGAATCAATGTTCCTGAGTCCTGACCACTGGCTTCTCTTGCTGAATGTGGGCCATTAGATAGTTTTGTCTTCAGCTGCTTGTTTCAATGCTACCCATTCATGGTCCAGATGATCCATTAAGTGTGACTCTTGGACACAATCCATCTAACTAGGGACTGCTCCTGCTTCAGATTGCGCTTCCGCTACTTGAAAACATTTTCAAACAGATGCCTTTCTGCTCCCACCCCTGAAAATGTTGGCACTTTGCTTTGTGCTTCGTCTCAAGGGTTCCATCTTAAAAGGAGGGCTGGAGCCTTCTTACCAGATTAAAGTTCTGAGGTGCACTAGGTGCTATATTGCTTACACACTCCACACACAAGACTAGATGATTTGAGCCCTTTTATATAGATAGGAGTTATAACCCACTCTCCCACATGTAACCAATGTGGGACTAAACTCGCAAGATGATAAAAATAAAACACAGCATAAAAGGTTGAGTTTGTGCTTTCAACACACTAATTGCCTGATTAGGGAAAGGGGTATAAACCATGAAATTGGCAATTCAAAATGAAAACAAAGAGCCAAGACTCTCTAATTCACGAAGTTGGTAAATCCAAGGTTAAGCTGAGGAATGGCCCTACTTGTGTAGCGAAATGTCCATTTTTCTAGACATTCATCAAATGGCTATGATTATCCCATCAAAGTGATTTTTGAGTGGATGGGCAATCAAAACTAGATCCCACATGGTGAAAGGTCCAAATCAGTGACCTTTCTAGCATATCAAGTTTCCAAGCCATTGCTCGGATTGTTAGCATCCTTTGATCAAAAGAATTTTTGAGAGGTACAAATAATCAAAAGTGTGCCCTGCATGATGGACGATGATCAAACAATTTTTGGTATAATTTAGATCATCCATTTTCTAGTCATTGATCAAATGGATAGGATCATCGTATGAAAGTGATTTTTGTGGTGGATCGACAATGAAAAGTGGACCCCACATGGAGGGTCTAGATCATTAATATGACCTTTTCTAGTATAATAAACATGGACCGTCTATTTCATTTGATTGGTCAGGTAGGACTGATCAAGGTGATTTTGGAGAAGGATGGGCTATAAAATGTGGGAACCACATGATGGATGACGGTCCACATAAATGATCAGACTCTTTTTTGTATTAAGTATGGAGTGATTGACTCTGCCCCATGATCGGACCTTCTCTATATCATAATTGGTTTCGACCATCATATTTGATAACCGTTGATTGAATGGTTGGATTATCCAATCTCAAGTATTTCAAAAAGACTTGATAAATTAATGTAAACCACTATCCAGAAATATACATTTGATATGGCAATCCAAACAACAGACGTGGAAAATCATCAGAAAAAAAATTGAAAAACAAATTTGTTAAATCATTAACTTCCAATTTCATGATGATACCCATTAATGAACTCCTAAATTCATGGTTGACTAATTTTACGCATCCAAACACCCCCTTGACCGTCTTGGCAGTCAGCAATTGGCTTTCCATTTACTGTAAATCTTGAAATCTTGATAATTAGCTAACTTTGGTGAACTGTTTGCTTTCCATTGTTGTAGTTTTCCTTCATTTGAAACTATGTTCACTCAACTTTCTATATCATGATATCTTTTATTTCAGATATGTTGAAATATCGAAAATGGAATTGTTTCTTGAAAACTACTCATCTATTTTTGTTGACAGGAAGCATTCAATACTGGAGATTATATTAATGCTGTTATTAACAGGCAAAGGGCTGAGACAATAAGTAGTGTTTTATATCCCGATGACCGTTCTTACCAGGTAAGTTGGCACTTTGTTTGCATTGTGTGGTGTTTTAAGACCCAAAATCTCGATTCAATGAGCTGCATTGAGTCAACTTGTAGACTTGATAGTCAGCAAATATTTGAAAATGCAAAAATAATATCTGGAAAATCAATAAAAATTATGGGAAGTTAGTAAATGTATGGGAAGCTTCAGAAACTTTGAGCAAAAACACTTTGAAAAGGTGTAGCACAAACCAGATGAAAGAAAAGAAATATGAGAGAGGAAGTTTGGTATTTGTTTCCTTCGTTGTAACACTTGTTAAAAGAAATCTTGGTTATCGATCAAAAGAAGAAACAACCTTCAACGAGATTTTTCATTAGCACATTTGTTGTCTTCTTATATTCATCTCAGTGTTGGTGTTTTCTTAGAAGCCTTTGAGTTGGTTGAACACCAAATGAATGAAATGAGGTCTTTTCAATCCTTTCTTTTCAAATAAAGTTTGGTCTCTTTGGGAAAAAGTTACAGAATCATTGGCAGAAAATGAAGAGGCAATGTTTAAAATTTGGCATCCATTTATTCTCGCCTTCTCAAGCCTTTCACAATTTTCTATTAGAGTTTCAGGAGTATCTAAAGGGAAAAGTCAATTATAAGGAAACTTGATGGTGGAATGACGATGTACAAAAAGCTAGTAATGAAAAACATGTGTGCTTCAAAGCCTGGCAAGGGATTAGGAACAATAAAAATCTTGAACAATATAGAAAAGTAAAATAGATTGCTAAGAAAGTAGTGAGCCTAAACTTAATGCTTTTGATGATCTTTACAATAGATTGGGGACGAGAAGTTAAGAAAGATGTCTTCAAACTTGCCAAAATGATAGAGAGGAAGAGTAGATACCTAGATCATGCTAGATGCATTTAGAGCAATGACTAGAGGGTATTAGTAAAGGACAATGAGATTAATGAAAAGTGGAGATGCTCTTTTCAGAATGTGTTAATTGACAATCACTCTGAGAGCATAGAGATAGAAGGAACCTTAAACTCAAATAACGTCAGAGTCCATAGGTAATTTCGTAGGGATATCTGAAGTGAAAGAAGCTTTGAGAAAGATGAAAACAGGAAAAGCCTGTGGACCAGATAGTATACTAAGAGAGGTTTGGAAGTGTATAGGAGATACTTGTTTATTTTGTTTGACAAAGTTGTTCAACAAGATTGTAAAATCCAAGATGCCAGATGGAATAAAGGAAAAATACAAATATGCACTAATTATCATGGGATTAAACTTATGAGCCATATTATAAAACTTTGGAAAAGTTATTGAGCAAAGACTAAAGGCATGAGACAAATGTATCATAAAATCAATTGGATTCATGCCAAAGGGGCTGCTATTAAAGCTATTTTCCTAGTTAGAAAATTGATGGAGGAATATAGCAAAAGGCGGAAGGATCTCCACATGATCTTTATTGACTTAGAGGAAGCTTATGATAGGGTCCCTAGATAGTTAATTTGGAGAGTGTTGGGAGAAAAAGGGGTTTCTAGAGGATATGTTGTCATGATTAAGGATATGTTTGAGGAAGCAGTAACAAATGTGAGGATTGTTAGTGGAGAGACAAGTGAGTTCCCAATTAATGTAGGCTTGCACTTGGGATTGGCATTGAGCCTGTTCCTTTTCTCAGTGCTTATCGACGATTTAATGAAGCATTTATAGGAAGAGATCCCAGGGTGTAGGTTGTTTGTAGATGGCATTGTTTTAATTGACAAAACAAGGGAGGGTGTAAACACAAAGCTAGATTTATGGGGAGGTGCTTTAGATTCTCAAGGGTTTAAAATTAGTTAGACTAAAACAGAGTATATGGAGTGCAATTTTTAGGAACAAATAACAATAGGAGTGGGAACGAGGAACTGTTAAAGATTTTTGGACAAGAAGTTTCCCAAAATGTTTACTTTCGATATCTTGGGTCAATAATTCATGAGTGGAGAGACTGAGAAGGATGTTGCCTATAGAATTTCAATGTGGTGGAAGAAATGGAGATGCGCCTCTAGAGTTTTATGTGGTCGTCTTGTACTGCTCAAACTAGAAGGGAAATTTTATTGGATGGCTATAAGATCAGCCATGCTCTATAGGTCAGAATGTTGTGTGTTAAGTAACAACTTGTACATAGGATGATTGTAGCTGAAATGAGGATGTTAGGCAAGAAAGGACTTTTAAATGCATTTGAGGGAATTTAGGAATAGCACCAATAGGTAACAAGATGTGAGGGAAAGTACATGTGCAACGGAGACCAAGAACTTCTACGGTTAGAAAGAGTGAGTGTGTACAAATTGAAGGTTCTAAAAGGCAAGGGGAAGGCCCAAAAGGATGTGGGTGGAGGTAGTAAGAAAAGACTTGATGTCCTATGGTCTAGCTGAAGTTGTGGCCCTTGACAGTGTGGAATGGCAGAAAAGGATCCATTTAGGCGACCCCAATTAGTTAGGATAAGGATTAGATGATGATGATGACAGCGATGAGTCTCATCTATCAAATATTTCTTGTCTTACAAGCCTATGGATTTGTCAAATATTAATGAACAGATTTAAGTTTTTTTCGATCCTTTTGTTTTCTTAAAGCACAAGTTTGGAGCATGTTTCGGCGATATTATCCTCAAAATCTTTATAGAATAACTAAAATGCGATGTTTTCCCTCCAAAAAATCTGAATTATATAGTAATTTGACTCAATTGAGTCAGTTGAATTGTTGTACTCAGTCACGTGAGTTGACTCCTTGAGTCAACCAAGTCTCGGTCAAAATCAAGTATGTACAGTGACTCAGCTCAATTCACATTGAGTCAAGATGACTTGGTCAAGTCATGAGTCAATTTTATTTCTTAAGCTATCTTTTAGACATTTTCCATTGCTAGCCATCACTCATGTGCTGCTGTCATTTAGGGGAAGGAACTGCGGTTGAAACAACAATATTTCTTTGTATCAGCATCGATCCAAGACATCATCCGGAGATTTAAAGATTCTCACAGTAACTTTGACAAGTTTCCTGAAAAGGTTAGTGTGTTTCTTCAGTGCCAGTACTTTGAACTTTGTCTCCTTTGCATTCTTTGTTCTCAATTGCCAGTTTGTTTCGCTTTGGGTTTGTTGCAATCCTTAGGTTTGTTTTTGTCAGGATTATTCACAAGGAGATAATATCTTGCAGGTAGCTTTGCAGCTAAACGATACTCACCCTTCTCTTGCAATACCTGAGGTTATGAGGGTGCTTGTCGATGAGGAACATTTGGGTTGGAATCGGGCATGGGGCATTGTTTGCGAAATTTTCTCACTAACATCCCACACTGTACTTCCTGAAGGACTGGAGAAAGTCCCAGTGGATCTCTTGGCCAGCCTTCTTCCACGACACTTGCAAGTGAGTTTTAGTGTATTTTCTTGCCTAATAGGTTCTCTGTGGATATCTTGCTAATGTGATATCTCAATAACAAGTCTAGTGGATAACTAGAAGGTAATGGACATGCGTGATAGTACAATGTATTCTTCTTGTCTTTCCATGAGCTGTTCTTGGTGAATGCAAGTTCACAGAATGGCTTCACTTTTCCCAAATAGCTTGAGATTTGTTTATTTTTTCTTCTGTTTCAGTGATGGTGGGAGGTTGATGCTACAAACAACCCATTTGTGGCATGGGGAAGATTGTAGGAAAAAGAATAATTGGAGGATAGGGATTGAGAGAAGGGATTAATAACACTCCTTTAACACCATGTTTAAAGGAATTAGATGTGGGCCTTATCTCTTTGCAAGGAGTTGCTTTTCTCCTAAGGAGTTCTACTTTTTTATTCAAAATAATCCATTCGGCATCTACATATTACATAATATATGTATTTATACATGAACCCTATCCTAGACTTGATCTCAATTATTAATTGTAGTTACCTGCTTGTCACCAAGGTCAACATAATCATTTGATTGGACTGGATGAGGAGGCCCTATTCCTCAAATCTTACTTTACAAGGAATCATAACAGTTAAATTAGGCCAGACTTGTCCCTAACCCAATTTTAAGCCGAAAAGCCCCAAAATCTTAATCGCAACGCAATATTCAATTTTGGACACTAGTGGTGGTGGAATTCGATTTTTGCTCCCATTGCCGCCACATACAATCATATGCCAAGCCACAAGAAAAAATCGGACTTCCACTACATGTTGACACAACCTATGACTTTGTGCTGTATGTCTCCCTTTGTCTTTTTCCATGCATCCCCCATGCCATGTGTCTCCTTCTGTCTTTATGACGTGCGCCCCCCATGCCATGTTTATTCCTTGTTTTTTTGCCATGTGTCTCCCTTTGACCTTTGCCAAGTGTCCCCATTTTGTCCTTTTGTGCCATGGGTCTTTGTTTGTCTTTTCGTGCCATATGTCCTTCTTGTAGGAAAATGCCACGTGTCCCACTTTTATTTTTTGCCCAAAAACAACTGCTTAGGTACCTTCCCCTTTATCCCCACGTTTTTGAGAAAATGCCATTTATCCCCCATGTACCTTTACCCTCAAGAGAATTCAAAATAACAATAAATAAATAAATAAAATCCAAAGGTCCTATGGGAAGGTGCCATGTTCCCTTTGCACTCAAAGGCTTATGGGATTGTGCCATGTGCCCCTTGCTTATTTGTTGGATCCTTCTAACCAGGTGTTACTCACTCTTTAAATCGTGCTTTGAATTCTAGCTCCCGCTCCACTTTGTGCCTATTTATACTTGTCTATATTTTGAAATCGACACCTCCCTGCACATACACCCAAATTTGCTGCCGCTTTGCTTCACTCTTCATGCAACTATATTCCCTCGCACATTTTTGCCTTCAACCTCCCCTAAATTTACCAAAAACTCTCCTCTTACATCTATAAATAAGATACCTTGCCTCTTAGCAAATGGCATTTGGCTTTTCACCCCCCTAGACTCTCCTTACAGCCTCTCCCTCTCCCTCGGTTATGGGAAAAACCTTGAAAACCCCCATTCTCCTACAGTTTACGCATTGTGAGGAAAGAGGAGGAGCATCTAAGCTTCAAGAAAGAGAGAGATCAAGGATCTAAGACCCCTTGAATCTTCCTAGTGCAATTGGCAAGGGTGCGCACTTCAACCCCATGGTTTCAAGAAACAACTCCCAAACCATTGCTGGAAGGAAGATTTAAGAGTTCTTCCTTCCTGCTTGAATCTCTAGCTCCAAGGCCCTCTATAGAGTAATAAGAGACTTTTGGACAGTTTCTCATATTAAATTGCGACATTTCCATCTCCTACATGGCCACACCCCTTTTCCCTAGAATTTCTATTTTGTGTAGGAAGACGAGGAATACTCAGGAATCAAGGAAAGAGAAGAGTCAAGGATGTCCTAGAGGTATGGAATGAATGGACTGTTCAAATTGAGGATTGGCTGTTCCACATGTCACATAAAAGCTTTGGGACATTGCTAAGGTCTCTATGAAGGTTTCAATGACTACAAAAACCTTATTTCATAAAATATATTCTTCTTGAAATATCTGAAACTCAATTGGTTGCAGATCAGCCCCTTCTATGGACTCAAACACGTGGATCACATGTGGTCCTTTGGGACCACATCTTCACTAATCTCTTCTGCCAACCATGAAAGCTTGCATTAATTTGTCAAATTTTGAAGTTATTATAATACAGATTTGAGTCTATTGCCTCAAATTTTTGAATTTTCAACTCTGTAGCTGTGTTTTATTGTTGTTCTCTCTATCATTAATTTATCATTATCTTAGCGAACCTTACAGCTTTTTCTCTACTTTCTGTTTCTTTTCTCTGAACTTTTGACACCATCCATATAAGTCTTGGCATAATCTATTGACCTAACTCACTCTGTTTGTAACAGTTTTTTGGTTATCTTTATCCTTATTATTCACAATAAGCTTTGGTGACCTTGTTTGTTATCCAGATCATATATGACATCAATTTCTTTTTCATGGAGGAGCTGAAAAAGCATTTTGGTCTTGATTATAGTCGGCTTGCTCGCATGTCAATTATTGAGGAAGGTGCTGTGAAGGTAAATGAGTCTCTGGCTCGTTAGATGAGCTGGTAGGGACAATGTAGTGTGTGTGAGTGATCCAGGGTTCAATCACAGGTAGTGTTACCTTTCAAGAAAAAAAAAAAAAAAAAAAAAAAAAAAAAGAAAGAAAGAAGGTAAATGACCTCAATATTTTCACATTCCGATCTCTCCTATTCTGAAGTGCAAGTGGCCTTTGGGGAAAGAATGGGGTGGCACTTCTGATGTAAGCATGAGTTTTTAATGATAAAAAGATGGCAAGTGGTAGGCTTGAGGCTTATGCCTTGTAAATCACAAAAATGCGCCTCAATATGTTGAGGTTGTGTGGCGTGGGGCACCTCAAGGCATAAGCCCCATGCCTTTTTTAAACACTGGTTTCAACTGTCTTCATGTATCAATATTTTCACATACTGGTATGTTTGTGCTTTGTCCGTACACACTAGTCTCCAATTCACATATTAATATATTATAATAACGATTGTTTCTTCATAAATTTGTTGTTAGCTCTTCACCAAGCTCTACTTGCAGCAATGATGGATATAGTTTATTCGTTTAGAGCGCTTACCTATATGTTTGTTTCCAATTTTGTTTGTAGAGTATTCGGATCGCAAACCTATCAATTGTTTGTTGTCATACTATCAATGGTGTATCCCGATCTCATCTAGAATTATTGAAAACAAGAGTATTCAAGGTAACCTAAACCTCACTTTTTTTTAAAAAAAAATTATTTATTCTACTTCTGCAATCTAACTTACGACTTTTTGGGTTTTCTTTTCTCTCTGCTAAGATGATGATGGTGATGATTTATCTCTTGCCTTTTGTTTCTGATGAATTTTTCTTCAATCATATATTGATCTTCATATGAGTATGGTTTCGTGTTTGTTGCCTTTTTTCTTTGGAACAAATAACGAGATATTACCAAAGAGAAGGAACTGCAGTATTCCAAGATACATAGCTGGGTAAGACAGAGTATCGTGGAATAAATGATCCAACCATGTAACAATTACAAATAATAGTAAATCAAAATGCTAACTTCATATGACACAATGTTCATTATCATTAGGTAAGAATAAAAGCGACAATTGCCTATAAAAATTGAAGACATGTTTGATTCCAGGTATGCCCTAACTGAAACAGCCCCAACTTCTGGTTCTATGTGCATTTTAGGAGTTGGGAAACTAAAATGTTGATGGATTGTTTTTTCTGCAAGGACGTGTAAGAGTGGGCAGAAATACAAAGAATGGCAGGACTATATGCTGTATTCTAATAAAACATTGTGCTAGGGCATGTTGGCTTACACACAACATTTCCCCAAACTCTCTTCTTTCCTCTTCTTCTCTCTCACTCTTCTCCTCCTTTCTTCACACCATAATCATCAAATCATCTTCTACCAGGGGGACTGTGGATCTGCTGTTCACGGTTCCATTTCGAGTACATTGTCTTGGGTCTGGCATGCATTTCTTATCACCATATAGCTGTTGAAATCTGCTTGCAATCTGTTTGGAGACTGCTTGAAGTTGTACTCTGGATCATCTAAGAATATTCAACTATTTCATCATGTGAATCAACCTCAGGGGCATCCCCAAGATTCCTGACATGCATCCTTTTGAAAATCCAAGCCTTCAAATTGCCACTATCAAGTTGAACGAAAACAATTTCTTCCCATGGTCTCGGGCTGTCAAGATGTTCATTGGAGGAAAAGAAAAATTGGGCTACATAGATATAGGTCTCTTACTGAGCCATTAGAAGATGATCATAAATATTGTGAATGCAAAGGTAACAGCGTGTTAGTTATGTCTTGGATCTTAAACTCCATAAGCGAAGATGTCAGTGGAGGACTGTACATGTGATCCTCTACAAAAGAAATCTGGGATACGGTTCATGAGCTGTATTCAGATCAGAATAATATGGCCCATGTCTATCAGTAACATCACGATATCTCTTCACTTAGACAAGGAGAGAAATTGGTCATTGAATATTATACGGTACCAAGCTGCCAACCCTTTGTCAAGAGCTTGAATTTACTGAAAACGTTGAATATCATTGTGCTAAAGATACTGAGGCAGATTAGAAACCATTTGAGGAGCGACAGATATTTGAACTCTTGGCAGGCCTTAATCAAGAATTTGGACCCATCCATGCCAATATTCTTGATGGACAGACCATTCCTAGCCGAAATAACGTGTATGCACTACTTTTAAGAGATGATCAATGGCCAAAGGTTATGGAAATTTCGGCAACAGAAACAGAGTAATCTGCTCTTATTTTGAGAGGACCTATGGGTTGAGAACAGTTTCCTGACAAGGATTTAGGTAGCAGAAACGACTAAGTGAACCTTGGTGGACGTG
Source organism: Magnolia changhungtana (assembly GCA_030180095.1). Lineage (NCBI taxonomy): Eukaryota > Viridiplantae > Streptophyta > Magnoliopsida > Magnoliales > Magnoliaceae > Magnolia > Magnolia changhungtana. The sequence goes on along the minus strand of JASAUF010000272.1, from coordinate 7,303,210 downwards.
GCTGAGGTAGAGGAGAGCGCTTCTGCACACTGCAAGCAGCAGAACCAGTTTGCCCATAGCTCCTATAAGCTTCATGAATAGCCATTGTTTGCTACACAATGCAGTGCTCACAGTATTCGCATAGAACCAAAGGGGAAGGAGGGGAAGGCAGAGGCCAATTTATCATCTGACTACCACTTTTCTGGCAATTTGGTTCAAGTTCCCTGTGTGGAGTAAGAATCCATGCATAAAAAAATGGCTAACCCCAATCAAAGTAACCTTACTCCTGAATCCTCCAATTCTACAAATAAACATCAAGGTACTTCAGCCTTACATATTAGTTCTAGCCCTTAGGCGATTGACTTTGGAGCCACCAATCACTCATACATCCCTTGGGAAGGTTAAAGTTGCGGATGGATCCTTTACCAACATTGCTGGAAAAGGGGCCACCCAATCTCTCCTAACATGTCCCTGGCTTCAGTATTTTTTGTTCCTAATCTAGCTGGTAACCTCGTCTGTCAATCATCATATGGAATCTCTCAATTGCTATGAAACATTTTTTCCTGCTCACTGTGGGTTTCAGGCCCTATGGACAAAGAAGGTGACTGGTGGTGGACATGAAGAGCGAGGCTTGTATCTTCTTGATCTTCATAACAGCTTATCAGGCTACTTTTTTAATTCAAATAAGGATGATATCCATATATGGCCACACTTCAAAAAATAAAATAAAAGATGATATCCATAAATGGCATGGCTGTTTAGGTCATCCACCCATTAGTGTTTTAAAGCAATTGTTACCTCAGTTTCTTAATGTCAGTCAGTTTGTGTGTGAGACTTGTTAGCTTACAAAATATCATCGGTGTGTCTTTTCCCTTTGTGAAAATATGAGGTGTGAAACTTTATTTTCGTTACATTCTAATGCTTGGATGGCTCCATTTGCCTCATATTCTAGTTTTCAATACTTTGTCTCCGCCATTGATGATACTTCTTGAATGGTCTGGATGCATCTTATAAAAAATAAGAATGAAGTGTTTCACCATTTAAAAAATTCCCATAGATATGGGTTTCTAGCCAATTTCAGGTGGCCATTCAAACACTACAAAGTGACAAAGCGCAGCTTGATACAGCTCCTTCCTCGTTGAATGTTGCCAGATCCTCTCTCTCCAGCATGGAACCTAAACTTATACTGCTAATTTCATTAGACTTCAGGGCATTCCCGTTGAAAAGCAAAAAAAAAAAAAAAAAAAAACATCTTTCAGACCATGACCAATGCCCCAGTTGGTCTTGAGGAGAATACCTTTCGCATGAATTTCAAAAATGCTTGGAGGACAATGGTTTAGAATCTATGCAACTTATATACACTGAAGGAGAGGAGAATACCCTTCTCATGAATTCCAAAAATACTTGGAGGAGAATGGTTTAGAATCTATACAACTTATATACACTGAAGAAGCATCTAACAATATGTGCTTGAGATCTTGCGGAATGGTACTCAACAAGATAAATAGATCAGTACTCCAACAAATATTTCGTAATTATTTATAAATTTTATAAGAAACTGTTTTGTAATTTTTATTTCTAGCGAGATCTTCCTGATTATATCCTAAGAAAATTTTCAAAATCTTAAAATCTCCGTGGAAATTCCCAAACTGAGAAATTGACAAAAATGAGATTTGTGGTGATGGTGATAGCATTCCCCAAAATCTACTAACTAATCAAGCATTGATCTCCAATTCCTTGATTTGCTACAGGGCACTAGAAACATACACTTTTCAACAATAAGTCACTAACTTCTGATTAGGAATCTCATAATTCCTTACCTTGATGCAATGACCTAGAAAAAGGTACCTTCATAATGAAAATAGATTTGGAAAGAAAGGAACAACAAAATTTTTAAGGATGTCCAGATTTCCTCAAAATCTCTTATTGAAAAGATTCAAGGGTTGATCTTTGTATGGGCATTGCCATCTTCAAGATTCAGAGGCAAGTCTGCCTCGGATATTGGTAACAACTGGTCAAAGACAATGGCGAAGACCTTCATGATCCCTCATCCAGGTTAAACGGTTCGCTTAACATGAGTCTAGGTTTTGTTGTAGCCATGGGTTACTTAATAGCTAAAGATCCTTAACAATCAATAAAAATGTTAATGATCTATTTATTGACTTTGTGGATAGATGAATTTTATTATATAAGTTTCTCTAAAGGTATTCAACACTAATAAAAGAACTATTTCTACAGGACTTCTACGAGCTGTGGCCTCAGAAGTTTCATTTCAAGACAAATGGTGTTACTCAGGTACAAAATGTTGCTCTCTTTACTTTGGTCGTGGTGGTTGAAGCTTGCTTTGCAGTTTAAGTACTTTGAGATATATGAAATGTAATTTCTCTGTCCTCTGTATATCTGGAAAGGGCTTCCAGTTTTAATACATTCCTCTCATGATGAGAGTAACTGTATCTGCAATATGTATTGGAGGCAACGTTGCTTCTTAGATGACCTAAAACCATCTAATGACCAATTCTAGGTGACCCAGAATCAACCCTGAATGAAATTTCCCCAGATTTGTAAGACATGGGTCTGAAATCCATCTGGAAAGCCTTTTTACCACCTTGGAAATCCAATCTCGCTGGTTTCGATCCTAAGCCGTCCATTACATCGAGCAAACCAAGCTAGAACAAACCTTGGAACTCTCCTCGTGATGGCAGCATCTATCTGTAGATCTGGAGATAGAATCATTAAGGTAGATGTATTGTACTATATCCTGATGGCTTGTGTAATCAGATCCACCCCAGGGTTCATGGAACAGATTTTTCTTCAGGCACATCCAAGGTTCCAGACATCAGATCAAGCCTATCCAACCATTCAGGTTGAGGATAGTGCTTATCGAGCTGTCAAATTGAAATAGAAAGGAGATCGTCTCTTTTATTTCTACTCAGTCAATAGCCAGCAGTATGAAGTCCCTTTAGGGCTCATTTGGACGCACCTCTGAAGGGGCGTTTGAGGCCTGAAAGCCATTTTGATCCAAAAAGTGATTGATGTTGTGCGTTTGGATGTACTTTGGAAACCTCTGCTTCATATCCCACAAAACAAAGTGCTAAAACTCCGACTCGAGTCTCGACTGAAAAAGCTAGCTTGAAACCTCCTTTTTGGAAATCCTCCTTTTGATGAATTGCTTCGAAACAGGTCCTTAGGTGTGTATGTGTAGATTTCCGTCAAAGACAATCTAGTGTTGCCTATCACGCTTGTTATTTTCCAAGGCTGTTATGGTATCATTGACGGTATTATGTTTCAACGTCTTTTTTTTTTTAATAATGTATTTGGCACTGATTACACACTAAGGAAATATTTAAGTAGCACATAAAAGGAAATTGGACACTGGTGATTGTTGTTTCGTATCTAACATTTGTAACATATCATCTCTCAGCGTCGCTGGATTGTGGTGAGTAATCCTAGTTTATGTGGTCTTATCTCAAAATGGCTTGGAACAGAAGCTTGGATCCGTGATGTTGACCTCTTAATGGGATTACGAGAGCATGCAGACAATGCCAATCTACAACAGGAATGGCAAATGGTATTTCTCTAGGTTATTGCATATATGCAGATGCTTTTAAAATTAAATTTCATGAAACAGTTTATCATGGAATCAAGTTATTGTGTTTTCTAGGTTCGGAGGGTTAATAAAATGAGGCTTGCTGAGTACATTGAAGCGATGAGTGGTCTAAAGGTTTGAGGAAAAGTTACCTTTAAGGACTTGCTTCTTTAGGGTCTCTGCAATTGAGTTACCTTTTACCCATTGACAACTATTAGATGCTTCCTAGTAACTGCCTCCTGGCAACCTATCACTTCAAACTGCAGGTAAGCCCTGACGCAATGTTTGATGTACAAATCAAGCGTATACACGAGTATAAAAGGCAATTGCTTAATTTACTAGGAATCATCCATCGGTATGATTGCATAAAGGTAGGTTATATGCATTTTTATTTCATTGAACATATTCCGACGTTGCACCAAAAAAATCCCAAGTTAAATTAGATTCAGTGGGGTGGAATCTTCTTCAGATGATATTCATTGTTGCATGACAGTGTTGTCTCCATATAGGAATCACCTGGTGTAATTGATGAAACCTTCATATTTCAAGCTATTTTACAGTGCGTGATATCTGTACACATTTACAAAGAGACTGCATTGATGTTGTAGTTAGCTTCATATTCCCTCCTAAATAGGATTTAGTCTTTAAAAGCGGGGAATAATTTTCTTACTGTCAACTGTTTGAAACTGTTAGGATTTTTCGCAAGTGCAGCAGAATTTAAAACCTTTTCAAAAATTCAGATTTTATATAAACTTAGTTCTAAAGATCCCCCATCTAGATATCATCGAGTTTGTACGATTAAAACAAAAAATTCTATGGCTAGGATTACCCCTTTATTGCTGCCTCTGAAAGTTATGTAGATTGTTGATATTGCACCTTCAATCTAGGTCTCTCCCACATGTATCCCAGATGAGGAGAAGAATGAGAGCCAACACATCAACCATAGAGCAGGGTTTGGGAAGTGCAAGAGTTCTCCAGTGGTGGATCCACATGTGTGAACGTGTGGATGTGATGGAAGAAAAGGAGAAGGGTTCTCTCTCTCTCTCTCTCTCTCTCTCTCTAAGTTATTCCAAAAAGGATACGTAACGGTAACTGTTATGGGGTCTTTACAGCCGTAATGGAAAAATTGACCCATAACAGTTTGTTACAGGGTTGAAATGGGTTTTCAAAAAAAGAAAAAGAAAAAGAAAAAGAGTCTCCTATTCGTTAGATGAGCTGGTAGAGACAATTTAGGTTGTGTAAGTTATCCAAGGTCCAATCCCTGGGAGTGTTACCTTTCAAAAAAAAAAAAGAAAGAAAGAAAGAGTCCTACTTGTTGAGCCCGATGGTGGAGACATTCCATCCTAACTTGTTTTCGGGTCTCTCACATAGGATGACCACATTAGAATAACCACGCGTTTCCTAAAACTTGTTGGGTGGTCATGGACTAACAGGGTATTGAGATACATAGAACAAAAACTTTCCCTTGGCCAGTGGTGGTTGTGTCCAAACTCAAGTTCCCAAGGACAAAAGAGGAAATCCTCTCCTTTAACTCATGTTCACAAACGCTTAAGATAGACCCACATAACATGTCTTTTCTGAGCTATGGTTAAAATGATCTAGACAAGATCATTATGTGTCAGTGGCCAAGATCCGCATTCTCAATGGACAAATTCCATATTAGCTTTTCAAGGCACACAACACTAATGGAAACAAGTTGTGCATTTAGTTGGCCTCCAGCACATTAATTGCCACTCAGTCTGGTGTATGCTATCGAGTTCTTTTACCTTGCTGCTTTTCTTTTTCTAGCTTTCTAGAACAGGCATTGCTTCTAATTTGTAGGTGCTACATTAGTATCAATGAAAAATATTCAGTTCTAATGTTTCTCTCATGCAATGGATCTGTGTTTTTGGCACCTTCAAATGGGTGTCTTGCTTGACTTCTCATTTTGATATCTCAGAACATGAATGAGAGTGAGAAGAGAAAGGTTGTACCTCGTGTTTGTGTCATCGGAGGGAAAGCTGCTCCTGGTTATGAAATTGCCAAAAAGATCATCAAACTCTGTCATGCGGTTGGAGAGAAGATCAATAATGATTCTGATGTTGGAGATTTATTGAAATTGGTATATCCTGAAATTGTGGATGTCATTTCCTTACAAGTTACAGGTTTTATTATGTTTATTGAAAAAAGTTACTTAGATTGCACTCTTCAAAAAAATTAACTTAGATTGGATAGTACTTCTGCTTATGGATTGTGACATTTTTCTGCTGTGCAACTAAACAAAGATATGACTTGTTTGTACTCAGTTTAAAGGATTCTATTAAAATACTCTGGCCTTTTATTCATACTAAAGTATTTCTATTATTATGTTACTAGAACTTGTTCATTGACATTTAATGCATCGATCTGCTCATATATACCCTCATGCTTGCTTACAAATACAGATAAACACATGCATACATATATCATTGGGAACAAGAAGTGAAAATCACCATGTTTGCCGGTGGTTTGGGCAGACAGTGCAGTGTACGCCATTCGATCCCACCAAAACCAGGGATGACGGCTGGCATTGGTTGTGACGTCATGATTTCATGAACTTATCCTGCATCACTATTATCATGATTTCAAATATACAGAGATGTTCATACATGTAATAAATTAAGATGAAGTCCCTTATAGATTTTGCTGCAAACCTAACTGATTTTTAGAATGTACGTCTGAATATTTATCCAAAGCAAACAAATGTACTGCATTTTAACAATTTTTTTTTACTTTCCTTAAAGCTGTTTGAAAAAGAATGTTTTACGTTATTAGATGATTATTAATCCTATTTGATTATCGTTATCGGTTATCCTGCATTAATGAAGATCAATGCTAACACAAGAAAATCTCTATTGTAAGTAGAGGGTTGCAACTGCGTTGGGCCTGGCCAAGACAGCATATCCAAGCAACCTATGAGCTAAGGACCCAAGTCCAAGGCGAGGTCAGCCTAGCCTGCAAGTAAAAGAATCAGAGTTGGACCAGACCCACATGCAGTATACGGTTCAGCAATTTTAAATAAATCAAGAGTGGACGGGCGAACCTATCAGGCCTTCATACAGGCTCCAGCCAAGGCCCAGCACAATTTTATTATAAGTCCTGGAAATTTTCTGCAAAACCCAATCTGTGGGCCTCTAGACTCGGCTGACCCAGCTGAAAGCGGTCTGCACTAGGGCTGGGCTTGGGCCAGCCCAGCCTAATTGTGACCCTAATTCTAAGTTCACCCCAATTGCAAATTGCAACCCTTACTTTAAGTTCCTTTAAGTTTCCTTTTGCCATTTAAGTGTCTGGTCAACAGGAGAAAATTTTCTTCTACTTCTACAGCTCATGATTCCAGCTCATTGGCCATTTGATTGCAAGCAATAACTATTCCAGTTCTGCAGGTTTTTATTCCAGATTACAACGTCTCTGTTGCTGAATTAATAATACCCGGGAGTGACCTTTCACAACACATCAGGTCTGAGAATGCTTGCAAGACTCTTTTTTATTCATTTGATGGTAGATTGACAGTTAGTAGGAACCAGCAGTATTTAGCAAATATTTTACCATTTGTTAATTTCCATAAGGGAGAAAAAAAAAAAAAAAAAAAACACATCCTATAATGGAAGGTGTATCCCAGGACTTTTTCTGTTCAGGTGACTCTTATCCATTGCCTTAGTGGATAGAGTTCTCGCCCTTTTACCAAAAAAAGAAAAAAAAAAGCATTGCTTATCAAAAGGGAAAAGGGAGAGAAAATAAAAAATAAAAAGAAGGAAGGACACGTGTTCTCAATCTGCTGTGTTCATTTTCACCAGTAGCCTATCAAAGTGTGGAAATACTTACACTGAGTGAAGTTCCCAAGCTAGTAAACATAATATCTTTCACTTTTAGGAGTACAGTAGCTTCCAAAAGGAACAATTTTGCACATGTTCTCTATGCTTCATGCATTCTTCCTTTGACATGCAGTGTTTTCGTAACTGTTTGGCAGTACTGCTGGTCATGAGGCGTCAGGCACTGGCAGCATGAAATTTTTGATGAATGGGTGTTTACTTTTAGCTACATCTGATGGTTCCACTATTGAAATCATTGAAGAGATCGGAGAAGATAATATGGTAAGTTCCATGAAATAGACTTGTTAAATCGTTATCTACATGGATATGTCGATGAATGCAGTAGAGGATGGGAATTCCTACTTGTCTTTAAGTATAGATTCTTGCTTCTGTTGTCAATATGAATCATTCTGGAATTCACCTACCTCAAATAGAACTTGGAACTTAGTCAACTTTCTGGACCACTGAGGGCCTTTTAGCTATTTAAGCAGGTATGAGGCCCTTTTGCGCCTATATGTCTTCTATTTGCTTGTTGATGAGAATGTATTTGCATGATATGCATGTGGAATACTGATGAAACCCCAGCTGCCCATGGTTTCCCGTAAGGATTATTGTCTCCGATAAGTCTACAGCCTATAAAGGGTAACAATCTCAGCCACTCTCCTTGTCCATGCCCTTAGTCTGTTTTTTTGTGCATATCTAATGCATAAACCTCTATTAAGGGCAACGGCCATCCAAGATCTGAAGAAGAACAGGATATTGTGGATCTCAATAAACATACTCATTACCCTAGATAACGCCAGAGATGGCATCCAATGTGTTCGTAGCGAGCTGGCAATGATGTGCTGAGGCCGAGTAACCTCAACTATGACGCTAATCCAAACTACTTTCTATAAACATTAAATTAGAATATTTATCTTTAAGTAATAGAAATGTGATCACTGGCATTTGATCCATCAATGTAATCTTCCCGGTTTGTTTATAGATTTTATCTCATACTCTCATTTCACATTGTTTAGTTTGTGACAATCAAAACTAGTCAAACTCCTTTTCCAAACCGTTAGGTGACGACGAAGGAATTAAATTAGTAATATGGACTGTCATGAATGCTTCCAAAACACTTGATGTCCTATGGTCTAACTGAGGGTATGGCCCTTGGTAGAGGGGAAAGGTGGATTCATGTAGCCGACCCCAATTAATTGGAGTAAGGCTTAGATGATGATGATGAAAGAATGCTTCCAAAAGATTGCCAATAAACTCTCTTTGGATCCACTATTATAACAATGACAAACTGCTATTCAACTCATTTGTTTCCTCTTGATAATTTTTATTTTATTTATTTATTATTTATTATTTTTTTCTGTTTTCGATGGATTGTTTCCTCTTTATATTAATAGCCCTCCAAAGAAAATGCTACAGAAAATGGGAAGTGGTGTGCTCTGGTGGTACCGTTGCCACTGTAACCTACGGTGGTACCTGGCAGAAGTGGGCCCCACTTGATGTATTCATGATATGTGACCCGTCCTTCAGATGCAATGGCACATGTTGCCAACAGGGCCTGATATCAGCCCAAATTGGAACTTAGATAGGCCACAGCATGGGCGACAAGTTGAGAGGGTACCCCCACCCTTGATTTGCATGGGGGCTGACTGTGTTGTATATATGGAATCCAGGCTGTCCAGACCCTTCATCTGCCCTGGAAAAGGGATCAGGACAAAAATCAGTTGTTCTGCAATTTAGGCGGGCCCTGGTGAGAATCAAGGGTGGGTGTCCCCTCGCTTGTTGTTCGTTGTACTGTGGCCTTCCAGAGTTTTGAATTGATCTAAGTTTTGGGCCATGGGGGCCGCCTGAGGGGATGCATCTGATGGATGGGTTGGATGTGAAATATACACCATGTGGACCCCACATCTGCTTGGTAATAGTGTGAGCTTACAGTGGTACCAGTACCACTGGAGCACCCATCAACGGGGAATTCTCCAACCATTTTGTTTATGCTTTTTTAACTTTCTTCAGGCTGTCTTCCTCTTCTTTTCTCAATGATTATGTGGAACTTCCTAACAAGTTACTATTTGTAACTATTACCATAGAATGACTAATGTGATTTTCTCTGTTTAGTTTATATTTGGTGCCAAAGTACACGAAGTACCTGCTTTACGTGATAAAGGATCCACCCTTAAAACACCTCTTCAATTCGCACGTGTTGTCAGGTATGTCATCAAAGTGCAAGATCTCTTTGCTTTGGCAAATGTGATATTTCTTACGACGGTTCACTAACCCTCAAAAGGTCCTGCAGTTGTTTTCAAGTATACGTTCCAACTGTCCCATATTAATTTCTTGTGAATCCGGTTGAATTTGAATGGTTTATGTTGGAACTAGCATTGCTTCTTATGTTTTTAATATGAAAAAAAAAAAAAACAAATGCATAGGATGGTTCGGGATGGTTATTTTGGCTTCAAGGATTACTTCAAGTCATTATGTGATGCTATAGACAACAATGGTGATTTCTATCTGCTTGGAAATGATTTTGCAAGCTATCTAGAGGCTCAGGTATTTTTTTTGCTTTTCTTTCTTAAGATTCTAATATAAAACAGTGTTCTACTGTTACTTAAAATGGGCTGGCTTTGAACTCTAAAATGAATGGCAGGCTGCAGCTGACAAGGCATTTGTCGATCAAGAGAAGTGGACACGGATGAGCATTCTCAGCACTGCTGGTTCTGGGAGATTCAGCAGCGATAGAACAATCGAAGAGTACGCCGAAAAGACATGGGGAATAGAGCCATGTAGGTGTCCTTTCTGACTTGAATGCTTGAGAGAGGATCCTTGTCAACCTGCTAGTGACTGTAAAACTGAGGTCCCATGGTGTCAAAATTTACCTGCTTTTGTATCCATTAGTTACCGTCTTTACTCGTTTTAAGCCTCTCCAAGGGAAGGGCAGTTCTTCAGCCTATCTTTGGCCCCGCCATCTTTGAAATCATACTGCAGTCAATTTTATAGGTTTATTTATAATTCTCATTATGGGCACCGGCTAATCATCAATCCAGTTGCAGTTGTAGATTTTATTCTAATCAAGTGTTCACATGAAGGCCTGTAAGGTGGTGATATTTATAATAAATGCAAGCCACCATAGTGAGATATGGTGGCTCTTCCATCAATTTTCCTTCTTTTGTTAGATAACTATGGTTCCTAATAGATAAATCAGTACTGCTTTTTTTTTTTTTTGAAAAAAAAAAAAAAAAACTCATTCTCCCTAATCCCTATGAACTCTGTCCCATAGGGAGCCTAGAGGCGCAGTATCCATATGGGCGGTCCACCAGGAGGCCCCTTAGTGTAGATCCCCTGGCCCAAAATTCCAAATCTTCACAGGCTTGCCCCGTCCAATTCAGAATCCAGGCCCCTAAATCCAAGCCGGGCCTGCTGGTAGCTCTAGATCCACTCTCACCAGGTAGGGAACCTGATGAGCGGGTGGACCAACCCAATTTTTTGGGTCAGGGCTGCCTTACACATCTGTGCAAGCTAAGAAAATCTCTTGCCGTGAAGATGTTTAATCTTTACCGCTAATCAGCTCATTTGCCAGAGAAATGCTAGGTAGCTATATTTGCTTGGGTTCAAGCATCTGTGATTTGCATGTCTTTTGCTGTAGACTAGGTACTTTAAATGGTTATTGGATGCCTGGTCCAAACTCATGCTAGACGTTGTGTAAGTGATGTGTTGCATCGGAACCTGGGTGCGATGAGATATGGGCGAGGGTTGGCTAGGGCACCTCTAGAAGCACTGTGCTACAACGGTGGTGTCCGGTTATTATGAAAAATAGGCAAGGGCTCTCGTGCCATTCTTGATGTGTGTGAGTGAAGAAGCTAGTTTAGGAGCATAGGATTCATGACCGGTAAGAGTACGGACTTAGTAGATATGATGAACCAATGGAGAGTTAAGATAGCATGTGTTCAGGAAACCAAGTGAAACAAGGGGCTAAAAACTAGAGAGATTGATGGATACAAGCTTTAGTATATAAAAAAGGACAATAATAAAAATGAGATTAATAGTGGTAAATAAAGATTTAAAGGATGAAGTTGTAGATGTTGAGAAAGTAAGTAATTGAATTTTATTGATAAAACTTATGTTAAGAGAGAAGATAATTAATGCTATTAGTGCATATGTACTGCATGAAAGAAGATTGAATCAAGAGACAATTATGAGAGCATGTGGATGGACTGGACTAATGTAAGAAATTCTGGATGAAAATAAAATATTTGTAGACTTTGGTCGAGTAGGAAAAGAAAGTAGAGATTATGGAAGGGTACATGGGGGATATGATTTTGGGCTAAGAAATGAGATGGGGAAGTTAGCTTTGATTGCACTATGGCATATAATCTTAGTTCTAACAAATACATACTTTACAAAGAGAGAAACATTTAATAACTTCAAAAAGAGGATCATAAACAAGTCAAATAGATATATTTTACTAAGGAAGACAGAATGATCTCACACACACACACACACACACACACACACACACACACACACACACACACACACACACACACACACACACACACACAGAGAGAGAGAGAGAGAGATTGCAAGGTGATTCCTAGAAAGAGTATTACCCCACAACACAGATTAATGGCTATAGATGTTTATACTAATGGATGAAGGAAATGAATAAAATTGTTGGTTCAAATTTAAAACGAGAGCAAACAATGTTATTCGAAAATAAATTGATGAAAGAAGTTATATGGAATGAAACAAGTGAGTGCATTAGGAAAGAGTCAAATATTTTGGGAGTAGAATGATGATGTACAAAAAGCCATTAATGAGAAACGTTCATGCTTCAAAGCCCGATATAAATCACTAATTATAATGAAAATATTTAATAATATAGAAATTTAAAAAATTACTTAGTAAGTGGGGTTAAGGCTTATGATAATCTTTAAAATAGATTGGAGATGAGAATGTAAGAAAAAATATCTTTGAACTTGCAAAAATGAGATAGGATAAGAGTGGGGACCTAAATCATATTAAATACATTAAGAGTGATTATTAGAGGGTACCAATCAAGACAACAAGATCAATGAAAAGGTAGATAAGCTATTTTCAAAACTAAATAAATAACAATCAGATTAAGAACACGGGAATAAAAGGAATCCTAAACTCAAATGACGTCAAAATCCATAGATAATTTCATATGATTAGGATATGAAGTGAAATGAGCTTTGAGAAAGATGGAAAAAAAAAAAAGAAGAAAAAAGAAACTCTTTGATCGGATAGTATACTAATAAATGTTTGAAAGTGTATGGGAGATATTGGATTATTTTGGTTAATAAAAATGTTTAACAAAATTATAAAATCAAAGAAAATGCTACATGAATGAAGTACCGTGATACTTATTTATAAGAATAAAGAAGATATATAAAGCTGCACTACAGATTAATGGCTACATCAAAAAATCAGTTTAGTTTCATGTCAATGCAATATCATTGAAGTTATTTTCCTACTTGGACAATTATTTATAGAGAAATATGGAGCAAGGAAGGATGATCTCTACATAACCATTATTAAAATAAAGCTTACAATAAGGTTTTTAGAAAGTTAATTTAGTATGTGTTGGGAAAGAAAGCAGTTTTATAGGGATATGTTGACATGATTAAAGACATATGTGCGAGTACTAACAAATATAAGCACTACTAGTAAAGAGACAAGTGAGTTCCCAATTAACATAAGCTTGCACCAAAGGTCAATATTGAGTCTATATCTATTTGCATTGGTTATGGAAGAGTCAACAGGACATTTACATAAAGAGATACCATGGGATGATCCAATGGTACATGTTATTTGTAAATTACATATATAATTTTGATTGACAAGACAATGATGGTGTATACACAAAATATATTTTTGAAGGGGTGCTTTGGAATCTAAAAGATTTAAAATTAGCCATACTAAAACATGACTATATAAAGTGTAGGTTTAGTAACAATAAGAATGGGAAGATTAGTTTAGATTGCTCCCCAAATATTTCTCAAAATGTCTACTTGGATATCTTGGGTCAGTAATTCATAAGTGGAAAGATTGTAAAGGATGTTACCTATCGAATTCAAGTGAGCTAGAAGAAATGGAGATGTGCCACATAAACTGAAAGGAAAATTTTATGAGATGGCTATAAGGCTAGCCATACTTTATGAAATAAAATGTTGGACAATTAAAGAACAACATGCCGATGTGATGAATGTTGCTAAAATGAGCATGTTGAAATATAGTAAAACAACGAATGATAGAATTAGAAGTGAATGCATTCATAAGAATTTATGAATAGCACAACACCATTATGTAACAATATAAGGGAAAGTAGAATTGAACATGGGGAAACCAGGAATTGTTCCAATTAGGAGAGTGAATACAAGTTGAAGGCTTCAAAAGGACAAAGAAAAGGCCCAGAAGAATATGAGTAGAGATAGTAACCTACAAACACATTTTCATCCATCCTTCACTCGATTTGCAAGTCGCTCGAGGCAGAAATGAATGGCTTCCATTTGTTGTAATTTCGGGTGTGATATCAAAAGCTTAGTCTCCAGTTGATTCCAAACAGACACGTAAGGCCTTTACAAAATTCATCCATAACAAGATTGCTTGTATTTTCTTATATCATTGATACGCTTGCTTTAAATCTCATTTCAAATGAAATGATGCTAATAAAACCACACGATCTTCCTACTTGTTTTGAAACTCGAAAAACCATTCAGCATGTAGACCATATTAGTCGGATTGATTGATCCCTTCATCCAGGTGTTCACGACCTTATCAATGGGTTGAATGGCAAATACATTCCGGTGGCTCTTAAGAAGATTTTAATGATGGGCATTCAATCACCACTTTTTCCTGTAGTGTGGTTCACCTGATATCTGGATCTACAGAATTTTAGGGATCATGAATGGAAATGGACAGCGTGGATATAATAAAAATAAAAATACACCCTTGGGGATCTACCAAAACCGTGTCCAAAATGAGGCCCCTTCCTCATCAGGTGGGCCACACCATTCAAATCAATGGACAACCGTCCCACTTAACTTACACGCCTGGCCCGCCTAGTGAGTGGATCGGTGTGATTTTTCAAGAATGCTCACTTTCACGGTGGGGCCTACTGTTGAAAATTTTTTGGGAGCCACATTAGTTTTGCAAGCGTGGGTGCTTTTGCCTGTTGGTGATCAGTTCTGTTTGGCTGGTGACTGATCCCAACACTAGCCTGGTAGCCCGTGTCAAAGCTCTGTAGGCTCAATTATGATTTATGTGTTTTATCCATGCTGTCCATCTATTTTTTAAGCTCATTTTTCGGCATGAACCCAAAAATGAAGCATATCCGAATCTCAGGTGGACCACATCACAGGAAACAGCAGGGATTGAATGCTTAGTGTTGAAAACATTTTGGGAGCCATGGGAGTTTTAGATCAAGCTGATATTACCTTATCAACAGGTTGGATGGCAAATAAATATTAAAGTAAGCCTTAAGAAATTTTTAACAGTGGATATTAAATCACCACTGTTTATCTGTGGTGTGGTCCACCTGAGACTTGGATGTGACTCATTTTTAGGCTTATGTCCTAAAATGAGCTGACATAATAGATTTCCATTGTTATAGATCATTGACTGCCGAAAAGCTACCCCAAGGATGCAAATGCAGAATATTAAAGATGAAGGACATCTTAGATAGCTCCACCCCACAGAATAAGGACCACATACTTCAAGCGCCAAAAAATGTCTTTTACAAAATCCTTGATCCTCCTCCACAGCAGTGGCTTCCACAATGGTTGCTGGACCAGAGAAGGAACGACGATTGAAACCATTCTCATTCGTAATCACCCCACCTACAGTACGAGGACCCTGATTTCCAAACAAAGAATCATCATCATAATGAAGGATTGCCGGCTCGTCTGAGTCAACTCAGACTCCAACTCAATATTGAGAATAGAGAGTAACTTGGCTCAACTAGACTGAGTCACAATTCAACTCGAGACCGAATGAGCAAGTCCGAGTTACCGTGTCAATTTTTATTTTTATTTATTTATATTTTTTAAAAGAAAAAACATTATCAAAATCCAATTTCCACAATTGGGGCAGTGGTGTTTTCCAATGATAGCTTGATTTGGAGATCGCCGCCTCACCGTGACTACATCTTTTTGATACTTTTCTGTAGATCATATCAAATTAGTGTGTTGAAACATTTCAAATATGTGACTAATTCTCTCTTTCCATACCTCTCAACGTAATGCAAATCGAGTCCATCATACCTGCCCATTGCACATCAGTGAGGAGCCCACGGAGCTTTGACACCAAAAAGCTTTGGGTGACTGCCCAAACTGAGTGGCATCTAACGAATCTTTCTCACAAAATGCACTTATTTAATTTTCGTCCTCTTTTTTATTTAACTTTTGTGCATTATGACCAATTTGCCCCTCATTAGTGTTCTGGTAACTAAAAAATGCTTGCCCGACTTACAGTAGTCATATTAGGCATGACTTTCAGATGTCGATGGTGCACTTTACGTGAATGAGATCCAGTCCGTCCATCAGTGCGCGGCCTGGTGTTTGAAATGGGGCCCAAAACTCGGGAGCTATATCACCAGAAGCAGTTGAAATTGGACGCCCACTACTAAAATTATTCAAATTATTGTGTGGCCCACTTGATTTTCGGGATCTGTCCACCACAAGGTGGCGCAACTGATGAAAAGGGTAGATCTCAGCCACATGAAATCACTGAGGAACTACCCATAGGTGGTGAAATCCCACCAGTGTGCTTGTGTTTTAAAAAAATAATAATAATAATTATTTATTTATCTATTTATCGTGAGTTCCATTAATGACGTACACATGACATTTTTTCGTTGGTGTTTGTGATGCGGTTTGGCTAGTTATCCAAGCACCAGCCAGCTAGCTGGTGTCACAGCTCTGTAGGCTCCATATAATGTATATGTTTTATCCATGCCGTCCATCCGTTTTGCCATCTTAAGTGCATGAACGAAAAAATGAGGCGGTCCAAATCATAGGTGGGCCACACAACAGGAAAATAGTATTTATTGAATGTCCATCGTTAAACAACTTTGACGGCCCACTATAAAGTTTATTTGACATTCAACCGGTTGATAAGGTGACACAGACAAGGATGAAGGGAAAACATAAATATCAACTTTAAAGTTTTCAATCGCAAACGTTCAATCCCCACTGTTTCCAGTGGTGTGGTCCACTTGAGATTTGGGTCTTCCTCATTTTTGAGCTCATGCCCTAAATTGAAATGGAAAAATGGATGGACGGCGTGGATAAAACACATACATCAATGTGGGGCCCACGGAGCTTTGACACGGCTAGCCGGATGGTGTTAGGGTCGCTAGCCAAATCGCGTCCGTATTTCGGCGTTGGCGCCCAGCACCTTGCTTGATACGTGATCAAATCCTCGCCCAAAAATAAGTACTTTCCAACTTTTTTGGACCGTTGAAAAGCTCTCCGCTCATCACGCCACTGACAGACAGGTCAAAAGAGATTGAAAAGCAGATTGGATTGTCCAACCAAACGCGTCATAAAGCAAATATGAAAGGCATTTATATTGTGAGATTAAAAGGAAGTTCCTGCGCAAGGATGCTGGGTGGCGTCCACAGAGATGTTTGTGAGAAATCCAGCCCGTTCATCCGTTTTTATAGATCATTTTAGTACGTTATAATAAAAATGAGGTGTATACAACACTCAAATGAGATACACGAGAGAAAACATTAGGCATTCAGCGATCACCGTTGAAGCATTCTTGTGGCCATAAAAGTTTTGTATCATGCTATATTTTTGGTGTTTTCACTTCATCCCATTGGGAATGATCTTATAAACAGTCTGGATAGCATATAAACATCAATATGGAGCCTAGGAAGGTTTCAACGGTATGAATTTCTTTCCCCAATTTTCCCTCTCGTGTGACCTACTTGAGTTTTGTATCCACCGTATTTTTGGTCGCACATCCTAAAATGAGCTCAAAAAATGTATGGACTGAATAGATTTCTCCCGTACATTTCAGTGGGCCCACCCAGCATCCTTGGCGGGAACTTCCTGCGAAAGTCCGCGTCCGTGTTGACAGACCCGAACCCAAGTCAATTTCATGAGAAAAGCTCGGTTTGGCTCCCTGTATGGTGAATGTGATAGTTCCCCACCATTTCAAATGGTGCTGACTTATTGACCATAGAAATGACGTACACATGTGGTTTCAGACGTCCAAATCGTGGGTCCCTTTATTGATGGAGCATACTCCGACTCTGATCAGACTATTTTAACGGCTGGATTGTGGCCGTTGAGATTGGACTGCTGACCGTTTTATTCTTAATAGTCATTTGGCTACTAAAAGGGATGGATATGATGTTTGGACCAATCTGAATTTTGGACCATGATCTATCCACAATAGGCCTCATGATATAGACGGTCTGGATCATCACTTATAACTGCCACAGAAGTCCACCGTGTGTGCTGATCCAGACCATTCATGGTAGTCCGCAGGATGGATGGGCCGCTTGGAGGAAATCCCACTGACCAGAAATCTTCACTATTCACGCGAAAGGTATCAACGGTCAAGAACGCTAATTTGTCGGAATTTTCCTATGCAGCAGGTCCTCATGGGACCCACTAGATGAATCGCCCAGCAATGCTATCAGAACACATATCCCTTTTAGTAGCCCCTTCGTGGGCCACTGATCAGATGGTAAGGATTTCTGAGCAATTTTAGGATTTGATAAATCCGTGATGTGGATGAACGGTCCCAATCATCCCAATTTCAGATGAGTGGAGGCTGCAGATGAGGATTCTGACAATGTCATTCCCTTTAAAATAAAATTTCCGACATGGGTATTTTCTTTCTTTATTAGGCAGGCCAACGGCTACGATCTACTTGGGTGTGGACCGCCAAACCTCATTTACCAAACTGGGGTCCGCCATACCTACCATCAATCCTCACAAATCAATCTGGGCCCCACAAAGCCAAGGGCACTCCCCTTTTATGGTATGAATGTTGGATGGAAATGTAGAGGCAGAGATGTATCACCGCATACCAAACTTACCAAATCCGTTAGATGTGAATATCATAATGCAATGTGGGCCGACTTGGTAGATAGGTCATAAATAGGGCTGCAGGGTTGCAACGAACTCGTCCGAGTTGACTCGGATGCAGTAGGGCCCACTGCGATTTGATGACACAAGTCACCCTAACTCGGGCGAGTCAGGACGATTTAGCCCTGACTCGACTCAGGGCATAAGGATTCTATCCGATCGCCGGGTCCTTGGACCATGAATCCAAGGGACCGGAATCCTCTACAACCCCTGGTGCAGAAAGTGCGCCCAACACGCCAGCTTTGTGAGGCCCACCGTTATGTTTGTGTTAAATCCACTCCGTCCATCCGTTCATCCACCTTATGTTCACTATAATTACAACAAATCAGCTGGATACGAACTCAGGTGGCCCCACAAAACTGGGAAACTCCGCCGGGTGTGGCCGTCCTGATTTTTGGATCAGGATGATTTTTGTGATGTATATTCGTCCTTGCAGGGTTCACCTGGTGACGGGTTGGATGGAATATGAAACAATACGGCAGCCCAAGGATGGTTTCTACGGTGGGCGTCCCTACCCCAACTGTTCCTTGTGGTGTGGCCGACCTGAGTAATGAATTGGCCTAATTTTTGGGCTCACGCACTGACATGAGGTGTTGCATGTGATGGACGGAGTGGATGTCGTACACACATCAGTTGGGCCCACAAAGCTCAGGCTACCAACCGAAACGGCCAGGATGAATCTGATCAATGTGGGTCCTACGACCAATGTGACAAAAGACCATTTATGTGCAGAGCTGAACGGAGGTCCCACTGAAATTTACATCGGGAAGGAAGAAAAACCATCTTTAGTGATAAAGCCGAGCCGACCGTGCAGAGATAGGTGGGCCTCTCTCAACCAACCCTACTCCATTGGTCAAAACGCCTTTCTAATTTCTATTTTACCACAAGCCCTATTTCGGTATTCGCGCGCGTAGAATTGATAGACATGTAGTGTTAGATCCGACCGTTAATCTGATGAGTAAAAAACAGAATACACTGGCCCAAAATTTCAATTCGATCTGCTCATCAGGTGGGCCACATGTGCACAAGAAAAAATGGGCAACCAGAAGAAAAGGAGAAGTGGTCTATATTCAAAAACGTGTGCGGCCAACTTGAGTGTACAGGCCTTGAACCAAACTATTAATTAGACAATCTTGGCAGACGTAACATGTGTATGAGATCCAAGCTTTCCATCTGTCTGGAAATAATGCTATCTTCCGCCTGAAAATCAGGCTGTTACACTCGTTGGGTTACAAGGTAAACTGAAGGTTAAAAGAATTTTCTCTAGCCATCGGTTTGTTGTGGCCCACCTGTGTCAAATGGTTGTTGTTTTTTTTTTTTGGGCCATGTGTGCTGCGCGTCTATGGGCAGAGGCCCAGTGGAGACGGATTAGGTGGTGTTGCCTCCCCCAGTGGGCTGCACCTAATCCATACCGTATATCCAATTTTCCAGCTTATTTTAAGGGTTGAGCCCAAAATTGAAGTATATCTAAAGCTTAAGTAGACCACACCACAGGAAATAAAGGGAATAATGATTTTCACATTTGAAACTTTTCTATGGTCCATAGTGATGTTTTTTTGTTATCCAACCTATTCATAAGATCACACACATGGAACAAGGGAAAACATAAATATCAGCTTGATTCAAAACTTATGTGACCCCTAGTAATTTTTCAATGATAGATGTTCAATTCACACTACTTCCTTTGGTGTAGTCCACGTAGTTTTTATTTATTCTTGTTTTTTTTTTTTTTGGGTTAGCTTGTTAGTATACACCCATGTCTGTACATACACTCCATGTTAGCCACCCCCGCTAGGGATCCATACCAAGACCTCAAGTGTTGAAACGAGGTATCTCCACTCAGTCTTCCAGTTGAGCTATGGATCTTGGTGTTGGTCCACTTAGTTTTGTATATGCTTAGTTTTGGACACAAGCCCTGAAATTATATGGTAAAATGGATGGACAAAACCAATAAAATATATAAATCATGTGGGGCCATATAAATCATGGTGGGCCCCACAGGTTTACTCAGTAGCAATCCGCTTCCCCATGTTGGTGTGGAGATGTGTTGGGCGCAGTGGAGCCCATCATGACGCATGTATTTTATATCCACCTTGTACATCCGTTTTTCCAGCTCATTAATCCAACAATGAAGAAGAAACGAAGTTTAAGTAGACTACACCGAAGGAAACGGTAGAGATATAATGACACATAACTATTGAAACCTTTTTCGGCTCTCATCGTCATGTTTAGTTGCCATTCAACCCGTTGATTAAATCACACAGACATAGACGAAGGATATGAACAAATATCAGCTTGATTCAAAACATGTGGCCTCGAGAGGTTTTTAATGGTGGGCGTTCAGTCACCACTTTTTCCTATGGTGCAGTTCACTTGACCTTCAGATCTACTTCATTTTTGGTTTCATGCATTAAAATGAGCTGTAAAATCGTATGTACTGTGTGGATATAAAGCACACACATTACGGTGGGGCCCACAGCGCCCAACACATCAGGATGGCATGGGCAACACCACCTTATCCACGTCCGTTAGGAATTATCATATCAAGCAGAAGCAGGCAGCAGCGTGTACAAAATGTCATTATTTCGATATGGCCCACTCCCCTACGATCGTTGAATCATCACAGGCACATTTTAGAAATTTCGATAAATGATAGCATGTTTTAGGTTATGGGCCAAAATCCCAACGAACCCCTTTTAAAAGAGAAAATGGAGTAGCTTTGCTGATTATATGGTTTATTACGGACAAAGGACTGGCTAGGTAACCTTACCACATACCCATCATTGCAGGATACCGGGCCCACATAGGAAATCGAGACCATTCAACATGTGGGCCTCACTGTAGGTGAGCCATGGATTTAAAATTTAAAAAAAAAAAAATCTTATTTAAGGAAATCCTAACCGTCCGCCAGCTGACGTTTTTCAGCATTTTTTTTGGTGAAAATGGATTATTTTTCTACCATGAGTCCAATAATTCATTGGACCCCTGGAGCCTATGACTCGACCCGATCCAGAACTCAGATGAGTTACACTACCAGAACATATTGAGAGTGGAAGATGGCCGTTGATTAGCGTGGGGAGCTTACCATGTTGTTTATAAATAATTAAGGCTGTTCAGACTCTTCATCCATTCCAAATGAACGGTCAGAAAAAGATTCTTGTAGTTTGGAGAGGGCCAGGCCCCTGTGAAAGGCCTTCCTTCCCAGCTCGTTTCCTTTTCCGTGGCCCACTTCTCTTTTGATCTAACTGAGTTCTGGGTGCTACGGTTTTCTCGGGTGACATATTTGATAGATGGCTTGAACGGTGTGAATTCATCGTGCGGGTCCACATCTTTCAGAGTAGATTAGGTGCGGCCGTGACTATAGGGCCCACCTTGATGCATGTATTGTATATCCACTCCGTCCATACTTTTTGCTAGCTCATTTTATAGCATGAGCCCAAAATCGAAGCAGATTCAAATCTTTGTTGGACTACACAATATGAAAAAGTGGTTATTGAATGCCCACATTTAAAAACTTCCTAGGGCCCACTGTAATTTTTATTTTCCATCTAATCTGTTGATAAGGTCACACCGACCTGGATGAAGAGAAAAAAATAAGTATTAGCTTGATCCAAAACCCAAAACTTTTATGGCCCACAAAAAGTTTTTAATGGTCAATCACTACTGTTTCCTATGTTGTGATCCACTGAGATTTAAATCTACTTCATTTTTTGCATAATGCCTTAAAATGATCTAACAAAACAGATGGACGTCGCAGTGCATGCACCGTACATATATTAAGTTGGCCTCCATGTTCTGGACTGCACCGTGTTGGGTGAGGCCAGGACCGAACCTAATCCGTTCTCGGTAGCACGAGAAGGCGCCCTTAAAAAAGAAATTACTTGCATTAGAGATTCCTATCTATTTGACCAGGGACAACTCTAGAAAACAAAAATAGTTAATGATCAAAAGAAAATTGATAGGATCGTCTGATATGCTTTTTCTTTTCCTTTTCTTTTCTTTTTTCTACATAAGCCATCCTTATCAGCTCCCAATAGATAGACGGACCAGATTACTAAGTCACCTTGCCACATGCACCCGCGCGCTTCACCAGTTTTTTTTTTTTTTTTCGGCCCTTGTGTAAGGGACCACAATCATCACCTGTTATCCTCACGTCTCTTTCCATCCTTCATGTATAAAAATTAAAAATTAAAAAAAATAAAAAATAAAAAAAATAAAAAAACAGAAAGAGGAAGAGCCTTCCCCTCTATATAAAGAGTAGCATCATCACTTCTCTTCACCATCCACACATCCACCTCTCTCCCTCTATCTCACTCATCCATGGCTGCCTTTCCAAACTACCTCTCTTTCATCTTCCTTCTTTTCCTCACCTCATCTCTCCAAATCCAAGCGAGAAATAGCCACTTCTTCAATAAGGTGACCCGCTTCAACACTGCCACTGAAACCGAACCCGTCGAGAAACAATTACTTCCCTTTCCAAAAAAAGAAGAACCCACAACATTCACCCCACAGAACCTCCACGGCTATGGTCTCTATGGCCGCGATCCTGAAAAGATGTCATATACAAGCACTAGTCAAGTCACTGAGGGACTCCCCAACGGGGTTGGAGAGTCCACCAGCCTTAGAAGCTACCAGGACAAGGAAACTACATCTGGCTACCCCAACAACGAGTACGATAACCAGAAGTACGGCATGAGCGATACAAGGTTCCTGGAGAACGGCCGCTACTTCTACGACATCAAAGCTGACACCAATTACCGTAACGGTTACGATTCTGTGATGGGAAATCGCGGAGGATATCGGCCCACCCGAGTGGGCCCCACGAACCAATACAATTATGGTGGCTATTATGGTAATAATGAGAATGCTTATGAGTACAACACTTCCATGGAGGGGTACCAAAACCCCCGAGATGAGACCGAAGAGGAATACATACCATAGATTGATTTGGACCACATCCCATCATCATGCATGTTGTTTGAGCTTTATCTAGTTTCGAACCATAAGTTATTGTAGTATTTAAGATAAATAGTTGTTTTCTGATGTTGGTTGTGTTTGGATAGCTTTTATGATTTGTATGTATTTGGTTATTTAAAAATAAAAATTCATTAGTAAATGTGGACTTTGGAAACGTGCCTTCCTTCCATTAGTTTTCGCAGTTGGTGTGGGAGTGATCATGGCTGCATGAAGCGAATGGAATTTATATACCGATATCCAGACCATCCAAATGGTGGAGCATATTTTGGATGGAGCATAGCCGTAAAATCAGAGTTATTAAATATTCCTAACTATCCAATTGATGGATATCGAGTGGATGGTTAGAAGTGTAATGGTGAGTAGGGAAAGTTCCAAGCTAGACTGAGGACATGCTATTGTTGTGCGGCAATCTAGACCGTCCAAATTTCTTACCCAAGTGTGGATGGAGCATCACTTAATTATTTCCTTCGATTTGGACCATTCACTATTTTACTTTTACCTATCCATTAAATATCATTGATAGGATGCTTGGGATTACTCCATTCATTATGATTTTCAAGATATGCTCCACCACAATAGGACCCACAATGTGGATGGTCCGGATAGCTGCATATTATTAGCTGGGGCCGCATGTGAAGAGATGGGTCACCACCATTTTTTTAAAATTGTGCTAGACTAACACGGGAGTCTAGGCCCTCAACGAACCATAGGATCCCGAACATTCAATATGCTCTCATTCCTCTCAGGGAACACGTTTCGATGACTCAGATGACTCAGACTATTTACCGATGGGTCCCACCATGATTGGAGATGTCCCAAAAATCTCCCAAGTTGCAATATCCGAACGCCTTTATGTTAGGCTTTTTTCCCGGTCAATATGGATGGTGTACTTTGCCTATTTGAAGGCGACTAATTGATAGTACCTCCCATCGCGTTGATGGTTAGAGTTGTGCCCGTGAAGGCCAATGTGAGCTCCATACACCGGTCACGTGTATATGATAGTAATGGTATCAGTTGTAGTTAAATATATATAATTAACTAACTCTTTTATGTGAATAAATTGTTTTAACTTAATAGGTGGTGTCATCTTCTAAACATGCATGAATATGGATAAATCGGAAGAATGATTTCTTTTGTTGCCCTTCAAAGCTCAAGGTTGGACATGATAATCGATAATCAAGGGAGAGTAGTTGTCCATTAATCTTATTACCTTATTATACCATGGTTATCACATGTTTTAGGCAGACCCATGATCATCTCATGAAAAAGAAATGGTTATCTTGTACAAGAGGACTGATTTAGATCATTTTGGATAGTCTCCAACGTCGAACTTAGTTTGGTGTCAGCTTGCCTTTGCCCTACCCTATATAAGAGTGTAATTATACCATGAATTAAAAAAACTCATTAGACCTAATGAGACTTTTTTTTTATATATAAATTTTTTAATACACATGCACTTTGACAAACACACCCACATACGCTGTAGTGGAATTTGACCACCTATGGGTTTCAAAGCCAAGACCTCGTGTTGAAACTCCTCAGTCTACCATTGAGGCAAGGACCTAATGAGAGTTGCATTAGATGATCAAGATCAAGTAACTAATCTAGAAAATTCATTTATCTGAACTATATTAAAGTTGATATGATGCATTGGAACATAATTAATCGGTCTTAGACCTAAGGACATATAATGGTCATGATCTTGGTTGTATATGCTTTTGCTCATTTCGTGAGGCTATCACATAATCAATAAAACAAAAGTATGGAATGGTTAATTGTATCCTCAAGGTTCATTGATTCTTCCATGAGCCAATAAGGGATGCATTTCTTTAGGCACGTGTTTATGGCATAAATCTAATAGATCAGATATTCATCAAGTTGTTTTTTTATTGGGCCAATTCTTGTAATACTTTAAATAAATTTATGAAGACTTTTAACTGTTGAAGTTCTATTTTTTTTATCACACTTAATGATAATTTGATGGTCTATTTTAATGGAATGGGCATAGTTCTTTAGTGGATGATAATAGTAATGAAATGACTTTCTACAACGAATTAACAACGTGACTTTATGACGTGCGTACGATTTACAGCCAAAATCTAAACCTTTTATTTTAAGTTTAGTGTTTTAGAAATCTAACGAAAGATAAGATTCTAAAGTTATTGTTGAGGGTCAAATATTGCATATTAGACCCCATTTATCACCGGATTTATGAACATGCCACCGTTTAAAAAGCCTAATTTAATCGTGTTTGTGATGCAAGGTACATTTGGCAGTTTCTACAAAAGGTGCTAAAAGTGTATATTTGATGCTCATGAAATCACCACACCAAGGCACGGACCATAGGGGGTTACCAAGAATGATGAATTTACATGCAACGATCGAAAAATCAAGCCGTCCACGTTAAAGAGGCCACAATCATCCAGAATGCAAGATCACGAGGTTTCCACCATCCGTTCGGCCTCAATTTCATACACATGGGACCGAGGACCATAAATGAACAGTACACATCAAATTCCGTTGCTCTTTGGATCCCTATGGAAGTGTTTCAAACAACATATCAGCCCATAAACCGTTAATTCTAGGCCCACATGATCTCTGGATATGCCTCGGCTTTGGACTCAACGCCTCGAATAAGGAGACAAACTAAATGGGTGGATTGGATTACTCGTAAACATCACATTTAGCCCATATGTGCAAAGAGTGCATATCACATGCGCATCGTGCATTGGCCGTGCACCAAACAAACAAGAGTCGGTCCGCAGCGCGGATGACCGATCATTTAAAAAAACGCGTAGCATATGGGCGGAAATTTCCGTTCTCTGTTTCGCGATGGACAAACTATCGGTTTCATTGTGCTGGTCCCACCCATCGTCCAAACGGACAATAATGGACCGTCCATTAGCTTTCCATGGCCCTTCTTACCAATGCCTAGTGGACATAATTTGAAGAAATGAAGAGAGTTGGGGATCCTAGTCGTTCAAACATCGATTGACGGTAGAAAAATAAAATCAAGTGGGCCGCGTCATCAAGGGAAAAAGTGGGAATTGAACGAATAAAATGGACCACTGACCAGGTCGAACGGTTTTAAGCTTAAGAACAGAGGATGGCATCCCATCACGGTGGACGGCTTGGATCTCCCAAATTAACAATGAAGTGGGCCCCACCGAGTTTCGGAGCTCAACGCTAAGCTCTTTAGCTCATTACGTAACGGTCCGAAAAACGATGGAAATTTCATGGATCTTCATGGCCCACAGCTTTGATTGATTCGACAATCCGAACCGTCTATCACGTGGGTGTTCGGACAAGTCACAGGGACGTTGTCTCTTCGGGCAAAGACAGATGGGATTTTGGGCTGTTATGTGGGTGCGTATACATTTCACTTCCGTTTCTCTTCAATGTAAAGCTTCTCACCTGATTCCCCATGGGCTCTTAGATAGGCCTTGTGTGAGAGCCATCCACCGACCGCATAGAGGCAAAACAAGCTATAAAGAGAGGAAGAAAGGAGAGAGAAAGGGGGGCTCATATCCACATGGCATGAGCAAGGGAGAGAGAGAGAGGGGGGAGATTTCGAGAGTTTTATTTTTTGTTTTCTTTATTTTTGGAGATTTTTGTCCGGCCCATGTCCCTAAACCTCTTGGCTAGGGCCAAGAGGTGAAGCTGTCCATGAAGCGGGATGGGTGATATTCTAAAGTACCGATTCATGTCCCTACTTTTTTTGGTTTGATTTTAAGGAATGCGATTAGTTTTTAATGGTTTGTTGTATCATTACAATATATCATCATATAGCTTGAGTATTTCCTTTTCCCTTCTTGTGATTATGAGTCGGACGTCCTGTTGTTCATCATTTTACATGGTGGAATGTACAGCCGTAACTCTTCTTAAGCTAGTTCATTCGACATTCATACATCACTCATTAGACATATGAATTAGTTTAATTGGGCTTGTTTGCTTTAGTCTCATGGGAACATGGTTTTGTGATGGAATCCATTCTAATTTACACCCCTCATCTCTTGAAAACCAGATCAAAACACAGGAAGTTGATTGAGTTCATGAATCAAGGTGTAGATCTCCTGGTGGGATCTACAAGTGGATCCTCCCGAATCCCACCAGAGTTTCGAGCTTCCTTTAATTCTCTAAATTTTAGATTACTTGGATTTCACCATTTATGCCCTGCGGCACTCAATTTATACTTGATTTAGATTTATATCCATACTGTCCGTCCTTAGTTATTTTAAGGCGTGAGCCATTGATTAACAGAAACAATTTCAAATTGACCGTACCATAGGATTCACTGGTGAGGATCATTAATACCACATAAGAGTTTCTGTCTTTTTACATTTTTTATCACAATATTATACTTGATTAATGAACGTCTTTTCTTTTTAGTTATTTAAAATATGAATTTTGAAAAACATTTTAAAATTTACTTCATTCTCATAAAAATCCTACAGGAGAATAATCATCATGAAGTGGGACCCTAATATACCAATTGGCAGGATTTTTCAAATTAACCTATGCAAATTATTTCTCCCAGTTAGGATGGATCAAGAACCATAATTTGTTATTATTTGTTTATTTATTTATCGGATTTGTGGACATTTATTGAACGATTAAAAATAAAAATTATTTTATTTCAACCAACAAGTGTCCACCAAGCAGCCGTTGGGTTCGTTCAACCAATCTAATTTTGGGACCTTCACTTGTGGGACACTCGCGTGCGTCTGAGAATCCGGGACCTTCAATGTGTTGCTGCCCATTGAGAATCCAGCGTCTGAGAATCCAACGGTGAACTAACTGGCCTGATCAAAAAACCAACTTTCCAAATAATCGTTGCATTAGAATTTGTTTTGCATCCATCGCGGCTTACGATAGTCTGGCAACCACTCGGTCCCGCATGCTGAGAAATAATGATTAGAATCTTCGATATTCTCGTTACTAATTTACTATAATAAATAACTTATTTGGCCATTATCACGCTTAAATAATGATCCTAACCATTGATTTTTAGAGTTTAATTGGAACCATTGAAGATTATATTTCCATTGTTCTGAATTCATCCAAAGATAGTGATTATCAAAACCATCCGTTGAGCATATTTTCCTTACATTGGCGCATATAACACAGGTTCCGCAGCAATGGATGGTTCCGATCATCTTACCGCGTAGCATATGGGCCCAATGGGCAGCAACACACGCTGGATTCTCAGACGCGATGGAGACAAGACGTACTCATTGCATGAGAAATCATTGTGCTGGAAACAGCTGCAACCAAAAATGATGGCAAACAAATAATTACCTCGAGAAAATTTTATGCATTCCCTTCTCATCAGGTGGACGTGAATTTCCCGCGCAAGCTCTGTGGGGCCCAACGTGATGTCTGTGGGACATCTACTCCGTCCATCAGTCTCTCCAGATCATGTTATGACGTAAGCCCAAAAATAACATAGATCTAAAACTCAAGCAAGGCTCTTCAAGGGAAAAAGTGGGAATTGAACGCCTACCATTGAAACCTTCATGGACCACTGAGGTTTTAGATCAGGCTGCTAATTTTTTTTTTCTGTTAATCCAGGTGTTAATAAGCTTAAGAACAGATTGGATGGCATATAAACATCACGGTGGGCCCAGAAAGGTTTCAACAGCGGATGTTTCCACCTCTTGTTTCTCCTATTGTGCTATCCACCCGAGTTTCGGATATGTCTAGTTTTTTAGTTAATGGCTTAACATAATCTGAAGAAACTGATGGATGGAGTGGATGTCATAGGGACATCTCCATGGCCCCACAGAATTTGCCCTGATGATATGAGCCATCCATCTGGTAAGATGGGCAAGCTTTGGATAGGTCACGCAATGGGCCAGTCTTAACCATTATGTTGGGGCCAAAGACAGCTGGGATTGTCCGACTGATGTGGGTTTTTTTTTTGCATTTTCACTTCTACAGTAATGCCCGCAATGGACGGTCTGGATCACCTGATTATCGATGGGCTCACATAGATAGGCCCAGTGACGGATTTCGAACGCAATAGAGGCAAAACATCCTTCAATAAAATACCAAAAGAGGAAGGAACGGTGAAATCTGCAGCTGCTATCTAGGTGGGGTCCACCCACATGGCATTAGCTGTTTGGATTGCTGATTGCTGAGGGTGGGGCCCATTTCGAGAGATGGCCAAATTCCACTTATTTACATTGGACACTGTCGACGGCCTCTTCTCCCTGTACACGTGGCATGTGTACGAGGAACCAGACAGAGCTGTCCATGAAGCGGGGCCCACAGTGGGTGGGCCACGGGACAAAAGTACCGCCGATTCGATAATCCCGACTGTCCTGATGGTGACTACGTGTAAAATTCAGACCATATCAGACAATCCATTCATCATATTCCTTTACTATTACTGTTTTCTACCGTCACTTTGAAGGCCGCTGATCGGACGTCCTGGAGCTTCTCATCTATATTTATTTTAATGGGTGCGTGGTACCGCCTTACCGGTACCACCTTAAGCTAGGGGTTAGAAGTGGGCCCATATGATGTATTCACGACATATGACTCGTCAATCAGGGCTCAAGCTCGGGTAGGCCACAGAACAGGGGACAAGTGAAGGAAGATGCCCACCGTTGATTTTTATGAGGGCCCAACATATTTTGGATACCGAATCCGGGCAGTCCAGACACAGGATGACGTGTCATAACAAAAATCAGGTTGCTCTCCAACTCAGGTGGGCCCTGGTGGGATTAGAGTGGGTATTCCCTCCCACCTTGTTCCTTATGATGTGGCCCACCAGAGTGTGGGATCGAGCTAATTTTCAGTGCTTGAAAGTAAACTGAGGGGACGCATCTGATGAACGGCTTGGATGTGATACATACACCATGTGGGCCATTTATGCCCCGCGGCCTCACCCAAGATGGTGCTACCCTTACCTTGATTTATGTATCCTATATCCATACCGTCCGTCCTTCCTGCTAGATCATTTTAAGGCGTGAGCCCAGAAATATGCAGAAACAATTCTCAAGTGGACCGTACCATAGGAAACACTGGTGAGTGACCATTAATGAGCCGCATAAGTTTTGGATGAAGATGATATCTGTCTTTTCTTTTTATCCATGTTCATGTGACCTTATCAATAGGTTGGATGGCAAATGAACACTACTAAAACATTATTACAGTGGGCCTTGGGAAGTTTTTAATGGGAATATTGTTTCTATGGTACACCTGAAATTTGGATCTTCCTCATTTTTGGGCTCAAGCTTAAAATAATCTGGCAAAACGAATGGACAACGGGATATAGAATACATACTTCAAGGTGGGCCCCACGGTAAGGGCCGCACCTAACTTGCTCCCAATAATAGGGCAGGGGCAGTGGGGTCAGCTTTTGCCTATAAACAGGACAGTGGGCTCAGGACGGTTGGGCCACTTATTCATGGGCCCAAACGATCTAATTTGGGCCTGAATCCATAGCTCATGGGCCACACAGGCTAGAGCTCGCAACCTCATTTATTCAGCCCATATGATGGGCCCAGTCCACATGCATCGTAATGGGTAGTTATTTACCACTATTTTGGGAATCCGGGGACGCGGTTTGGCTAGTAAGGATGCCACCAGTCAGATGGGTAGTGGTCGGTGCTATGTGGACCCATCATAATGTGTGTGTTTTATCCACGCTGTCCATCCATTTTTAAAGACAATTTTAGGGCTTGATCCAAAAAATGAGATGGATATAAATCTCAGGTGGACCACACCATGGGAAAACAGTAGTAATTGAATGTCCACCATTAAAAACCTCCTAGGCCCCACTGTAACGGTTACTTGGCATCTAACCTGTTGATTAGGTCATAAAGAATTGGATGAAGGGAAAAAATATATATCAGCTTGATCCAAAACTTCCGTGGCCCCCAAGAAGTTTTTAATGGTAGGCGTTCAATCAACACTGTGCAGTCCACTTGATATTTTGATCAACCTCATTTTTGGGCTCATATCATAAAATGATCTGGAAGAATGGGTGAACGGCATGGATGAAACACATACATCTTGGTGAGGCCCACAGAGCACCCACCATTAGCCCATTGGCTAGTGGCAGGGTTAACAGCCAATCCGTTTCCGGAATCCGGATCCGACAGTGTGGGAAAAGGAAGTGACCAAAGCAGTGCTATGGACTTACATGAATAGGAATAAAGTCAGGGCAGCCGGCTAAATAGGTGTTGTAAAATTTATAGAATAATGATTTTTTATTTAAAATATGAAATCTGAAAAATGTAAAACAATCTGAAATATGGACAGGCTGAAGTACGTCTGAAACGCTGTCCTTAAAGCGTTATTTTTCCCTACTCAAACGATTTGAGTATGCTGATAGGTTACAGGCAAATTGCTCTTAGTATATGACGAGCCTGGTGTGAGTCTGCATTCAGCAAACACGAAAACCCACCTATTGGAACTCAATTACACAATTTCTTGCAGTAGTATAATAGAAGAGAAAAATTCCAAAAGAAAGAAAAAGAAGAAAATTGTGGTTTAGACCATTGCACTATAATCAAGTCTTCAATATACTTTTAAATTCGAGATTGAACAGTTCTAGACCACGCCGTTGGTCTGTTCTTCTTGCAAAGGTTTAACCGTTGCTATTTTGCTGAAATCACTGGAGTATAGAGAGAGGAGTAATATGCTTTCTCAATTCGTATGGTAGTGCTGGATTGGATTGTAAGATGGTTTGGAAACCATCCAGGCACTCCTTTTATAGGTTATGGTGGCTGGGGTTATGGTTCAGAGAAATAAATCCCATAACTGTTTTTTGGCTGTTAGAGAAAACTAGCCATTTTATGGCCATTTTCTGACTTTGTGCATGGCCATTAATCTGTTGCATGTTGACTGTTGTAAGACAACAGTTAAGCATTTTCTAGCTGTTGGGCTAGTCATACAGCAATTTCAGCTGGACCCTACACTTATGGCACAGCTGTTATAGATTTTCTGCAACGGCTCTTTTTCAGCCTTCTATATATTTTGGAGGATTCTCATTTAGTTCTCTAGTTTCTCCTTCACCCAGTCATCTGCCTTAGCAACTTAGTCGCACCGCGACTCGCACACGTCTCGCTTTGGTTCGCTCAAGGTCACCACTAGTGCCTCTATAACACACATGCCCACGCCCACGCCCTCGCACTAAGTCCGAGATCGAGCCCATGCTCGTGTCCGAGCCCGAGTGCGAACACGCGAGTTCCATAGTCCATGGACTAGGTATGTAAATATTATAATACTCCACTATTATCATTTAAACCATAGATTTTTCTCTTCCCTTTACATGTGGGACTATTCCCAAAAAACCTAGAAAACACTGTTTTTTTCAAACAAAATAATATTATATATATATTATTTTTATTATTAAAATATATTTAAAATCAATATTTTTTCAACAATAGGACCACATCACATAAGCAGGGCAAGCAACCATAGAACTTAAAATAGGTCTGACTTGTTGATTTTAAAAAAGTTTGAATTTCATAAAATAATTTATTTCCTTTGGAAAATTGGACATTTTCTTCCTAAAAGACAAACAGGACTTCTAAAAACGAAATTTATTTTTGAGAAATGAAAATGAAAATAATCATTACTTTTACCATATTCATGCCTTGGATTCCTACATTCATATTAAAATAGTGGAATGAGTGTTTGCGTCTTGCAGTTGGAGTGAGGTAGATGATCCACATCCATCACTGCTCTTACCAAATGAGTACGGAAATCTGGAGCAGGCTGGTAGGCCTAAATGTAGATTGGATATGGTCCAAAATAGTGGAATGAGTGTTTGCTTGCTAGAGCATATGCAACCTCACCAATAATAATAAATGAACAGCTTACCTTGGTGTTGGGTTACTTTCTTTAACCGACAGCTATGTTGGTGGAACTTTCGTAAGATCCATCACGTTCATCAGGTACGCTGCCATAGATTTAGAGTGGGGCCCAGGAATCAAGATGGTTCAACACTAAGGTGGGCCACACCATAGAAAACAGTCAGGATGGGATGCTCACCGTTAGTTTTTTCGAAGGCCCACTGTAGTTTTTATATGCCTTCCAATCCATCGGATATGATATGTGTCATCGGGATGCAAAATTATCCAAAAATAATACTATTCTAAATCTCATGTGGGCCATACCACGTGAATTTAGATGTTTTATGTGTGGATTTATGGAGTGATGTCGTTGTGAGCGTAATCAGCTTGATTTTTAGCAACAAGGCAAAACAAGAGGTGTTGTATCTGATGGACGGTGTGGATTTTACAAACGTTTACTCGTTTCCCTAGAAAAGGTAACCATAGTAGGTACCAAGTATAGTAGCATGATGAAAAAAAAAAAAAAACCGCTTTTTGCTGTAAAAAGAAATGAAGAGATGCTCGGGCATGGAAGAATTGCTTCACAGCACGTGTCCTGAAGCGTCGCGCATGTGTGGGATCACATTCATTAGTTAGATCGAATATGGATTGGGTGGTGAGGAGCTCACTACCCACATCACTGGTAAAATTACGCGGCAAGATCTGATTGGTGGGCCCCACCACCAATCAGGTCTCGTCATGTCTTTTCACCACCTACTTGGGTGGTGAGCTCCTTGCCACCGAATCCGCGTCCTAGGTAGGTCGCCTACTTGGGTGGTGAGCTCCTTGCCACCGAATCCGCGTCCTAGGTAGGTCGCACCGGTAACATACCAATCAGGCTGGTCCACTTTATCAGGTAGGCCATAACCTTACGTTCAATGAAGGCCATCCATTTGTCTCCTACATGTGACCCGCCTGATGAACGGACCAGGTTGACTTTGGGGCTAGGGTATGTCCACGACATCACCATCTGATATGTGAGACGCAAAAAGGTACAGTCTGTCTCTGATTGAGATACCATCCACCGTACATGCACAAGATATAGTGGATCGTAACCGTTCGTATAGTGGACCTACACATTCAATTGCTCTCCTTCTAATGGACGGTAACAAAAAGAGCTTTGTTCGCACTCATCTATGAAAAGCAAGTGAAAGTTAGAGCTACACTTTTACCATTGTCCAATCCCATGTGGTTTTCACACTAGGTGAACGGTCCCGATCCACCATCTGTTTCCAGTAATATGTACGGCAGAGGAGGCCCATTGTGATAGAGCTAATTCTACCATGACATTTTCCCACCTAAGTCCCGAAAGAACCGCTTACCGAATTTGGGAAAAGGAAAACTTTGATACTCCGACAGATTGAGATGGGTGATATGCTGGCGCTTAAAAATTACAAACTGGCATAAAAGTAATTCAGTTTAAACTTTGAAAATTATAAGTGGACTAATCATGAACCAAAATTGCATTTATTTATCACAACCGGATTGGTGTGCATTAATTAAAAGGTTAAAAATGAAAACTATCGGATGGACCCTTGTGAACAAACAAGCGTCCACAAATTAGATTTATGATATGTCAGCTAGTCTGATTTTGGGATGGTGAATTAATGACAGTGTATGGGTTGGGCCAATCTCATAATAAGAAAGAAGAGAATTTTACAAAATAATATCTCATTATTATGATATTAACATTCCGGTGCCTTTTTAATTAAGTTTTTATTAAATACTTGATTAATCAAATTATAGTCAGGTGGACTACACTGCATGAAAGAGTGCTGATCAATGCTACCATTAAAAATTTATCATGGGCTACAAAAATATGCTGAGGTGTTGTTGACACTGGGATGAACGTGATGAGTTCAATCACCTTCTTTCTCACGGATAACTACTTTGAATCCATGAAGATTCTTTGGACTCCTCATGTGGGCTCTTTGAATCCATGAGAAAAAAAATAAGAAAATATAAATAATATTCTAAAAAATTCGTAAATTAATTAATGAATGAATAAACGAGTTTACAACCCTTTCAATAGGGATATTAAGCTATAGAAGAAGTTTAAGAATTAAATTACAACAAAAACTCTTAGAAATCGTGAGTTACTATAAATAGTAAACTTATTATTTATAGATGGTCGTGATTCCAACTAGTAGGCATGATTTTCTGTAGAAAATAATAAGTGTCCTATTTGGCCAAACCATGGTGTTCCCCTAACTAT
Source organism: Magnolia changhungtana (assembly GCA_030180095.1). Lineage (NCBI taxonomy): Eukaryota > Viridiplantae > Streptophyta > Magnoliopsida > Magnoliales > Magnoliaceae > Magnolia > Magnolia changhungtana. The sequence goes on along the minus strand of JASAUF010000272.1, from coordinate 7,267,655 downwards.
TCTAAGTACATTTCATGTTGGGTGCAACTCCTCAAGCCCAATGGATGAAGAGTTATACTCAAACTAAAATTTATTATAAATAGTGAAAATGAAATTACAACAAAATGGTATTTCATACATTTGGTATAGGCAACCCAGCATAATAGTGTTGGGTGGTTAAAGTAGCTCATCCTACCTCAAAATCATATATGACACGTTTGATAATTCATCCAAGATCACTTTTACTTTCGATTAGGCCTTTTTTTTCTATTCGCCGTGAAACTATCCATGACCTGCTCTACATCAGTTGCTATCCCTGGCATGAGGAGTAGATTTGAGTGCACTGTGAACTTCATTATGATGCATGTGTTTAATCCACATCGTTCATCCAATCTGCCAAATTATTTTAGCGCACGAGCTCAACAAATAGTGCTAATAAGGCAGTTCCTGTGTGCTACAACAAGCCGTTGATGTCCCTGGCCCATAGAATAGATTATGTGTCCTATGCCACATGTTTATTTTAATTAAATTATTGGCACAATCTCACATACAAAACCATCATTAATATATATTACATATAATAAATAATACATGTGAATAATATATATTTGAGTGTATAAATATAATATAATACATTACATATATACTTTAAAATAGAGATATGTGAGCACAACCGGATAGAGCTGTCCAGTCTTTTATATCTCAGCCCAAGCCCATCGCATGGCTTAAAAGCATTCTCCAGCCCATCACAAAGGCCCATGGCCCACCCAGCCCACTGACTTCCATGCTAATTCCTTGTGGTAAGGCCTGTGAGTCGCTATGGACCATTGATCTTCTATGTCCCACCGTGGATCGACCATGATGCACTAATCGCCCCCATCATTTCAATTTGTATCCTGCGGATAGGATGTTAGGAAAGGAAATAAATTATTGTCTACACTCAACTAAAAACGAAGGTCCATGATCGTCTGACGAGATCGCCGGATCTTGAGGGTTTTTGGGAGTGGTCCATTCACGGCGGTTTACATGTGACCAACGGTCTGGATCAATGATCCATGATGCCCTCTTGAACAAATTGAATCCCGTGTATAGTCGTGGTGGGAGATCATCGGTTAATCTGCGACATTGGATGAGGAAGAAGCGCCCTCGAGCGGACGCGGATTGCGTCCTACCCCCGCCCGTCTCCAGCCACGAACGGGCAGTTCTTTTGGGCGGTCACATTGTACTTTATCTGTTTATCTACGCCGTTCATCCCTTCTCTCGGATCATTTTAATGTATGTAGAAAAAATATGATGAACATCCAACGCTCAAATGGGCCACACTAAATAATAAGCTTGGTGGCATTAAATGCACAAGCATGAAATGTAAGTTGCATTAAACGCAAGAGTCATCTGTGGTGTGGCCCATTTGACCGTTGGATGGACGGTGTAGATAAACAGATAAATTACAGTGGCCACACCCACGGAACTGCCCGTTCATGGCTGGAGACGGGGAGGGGTAGGACGCAATCCGCGTCCCCCCTCGAGCGAGCACTTTTTCCCCTCTCGCCTTTACACGTGACACACGTGTTCCGATTTAAGCATCTCGCCGTAGCGACTTTTTTATTATTATTATTTTTTTAACACACGCACGCCCCACACACACGCCGTAGTGGGATTTCACCACCTATGGTTACTCGAACCCGTGAGCAGTTGTTGGAACTCCTGAGAGTCTACCATCGTGGCAACCTCACGCGTACTATGTCACGAGAAAAGGGCCACGTAATCCACAGGGTAGCACTTTACAAAAGAAATAGACAGTGAGGAGAATTGACCACTGCCCAATTCAATGTACACATGTGGCCCACCTGATGATTGTACAAGTATTATCTTTTAGATAAGTTATCGTTGGGATAGCTTGATGAGCGACTAGGATCGTGCACACGTGTCCCACGTTTCCGTGTCCTAGAGACATGCTGGCAAAACGGGTACACTTGGCCATCCAAAGTCTCTATTTTCCGGCCACTCTACCTAACCGGGTGTTTCTTTGAAGATAAAATATTGTTTAAAGCGATAGAAGAGGTTTGATCGAGTACATCCCCGTGTAGACTTTAAGTAACAAATAAATATTTGAAATTAGACTTTTGACCCTTCAAAATGTGGCTCTTTTGCTTGAAAATAGACGTTTAATATAATCCATAAAATTTCATAGTAGACTTAATCCAAACTCAAACCAAGGCATATACAGGACACTCAATGACTCGACTCGGCTCGACCAAAATCTGACTTGATACTAACTCGACTCGATTCGAAACCCAACTCGACTCGAGTTCAAGTTGTGTGTGTATAACCTAAATCTAATTTAACCTACCCACCGCACCAAACCCACCCACTGTCCCTCTGTCCTCCTCCTTTCTTTAGCCCGACAACCACCCACCACCACCACCAAGTTAACCTCCTCCTCTCTCTCCTCCACTCCCTCCCTCATCTCCTGCACTCGACGGTATCGACTCGACAACCACTAGCTTGGCCGCTCATTGGTACCCACCTATTTCACGTACTCACCGCTGACTCTTGACAACCATTCAGCTCTCCAAATCAACCAATCAAGGAAATTTTATATTCGGAAAGACTTCTATTTCATAATTTTCATTTATTATTATGAAATACATCATGCTATGATATTTTAATTTGGAAGTTTATGAAATTGGAGTCGGTTAATGTTGAATGGACAAATTGAAATGGGTCGAGTACTTGTATTTAGTTTGGGCTAACTTGGGTTCATTTGGGCTCCTTGTGGTGCATCCGAGAAAGCAGGTGGAACCCACCGTTTTAAAAAATATAACGGAGTATTACAAAGCCATTTATAAACCATAAACCCAAACCTTAAACTCTAAAAAAAGGTTAACTTCGACCCAACTCAGTGTTGAAACTCGATTCGGGTTTGTCCAGGCTAGACTCAGACTCATAACAGGTTAGGCATGCTGGACTCGGTACTAAGTCGAGTCGAGTTCGGGTCAGGTCTATTTCAAAATGAGATTAGGGCAAGTCAACCCTAATTCGATCCAACTCGACTCAATGCATAGCTCTAACCATAACTTTTATATAACGAAAGGGTTGAAATATCCGATCAAAGACAAATTTTTGAAATCCCACATTCTGGAGAGTCTTATCAAATATGATTTATTATATATCCATGGGTGTCCATCCGTCCTTTTAGCCCATTTTAAGATGTGATATCAAAAAATTGAGCAAATCCAAATCTCACGTGGACCATACCACAAGGAAATAGTGGTGATTGAATGCATACCATTAAAAAAATACTTAGGGCCTATTGTAAGCAGATTTTTAATGCTTATTTGCCATCCAACTCGTTAATAAGGCCAACCAAACCTGAATGAAGGGAAAATATAAAAATCAGCTTGATCCAAAACATTTTATGGCTTATAAAAAGTTTTTAATGGTTATTTGCCACCTTTTCCAATGGTGTGGTCCGCCATATATTTGGATACACTTAATGTTTGGGATAACATCCTTGAAATAAGCTTAAAAACTGAATGGGCTGCATGGATATACAACATATTCATCAAGGTAGGCCCCACATGGTAATGTGTTAACCTTCTTCTTCCATCAAATGTATAGTTTGGATCATTGAACAAAATCCAATCGAACGGCTAGCATCCAATATATCTTACAACCAGTTTGTTTCAATTGTACGAGTAATGCGAAGTAATTAGGGCCTGTTTGGGAGCATGGAGTTGGAACCCCCTAGATTTGGAATCCTCCCATTGTGTTTGACAGCCTTGATTCAGAATCCCTGTAATCCAAAAGTAGTTATGCATTGTATATTTACAAGGGTTTGAATTCAATTACTAAATCAACTTTAATATCTCTAATTAGTGTGCGTATGTAATGTTTGACACAATGGTTATAATAAGCCCGTTGAAATATATACTTTGCTCGAAAATAATGAAATCCTAAGTTTCAAATAGGTCATGAGCATTGGATGACATCTGAGTGACTAACTAATGATTTTTAACCATTGATTTATATGGACAATGTTTGGACTGCATAGACTATACTATTAAAGTAATTATAATGATGTAGTTGATAATCTCATTGTTTTGGGATATCACCAGTGGCCCATGTGCATAATAAATTAGTATCCCAATGACGCATGTGTTACACACACAACTCTTAGAAGGATTTTAGGGCATGTTTGGGAGTATGGATTTGGAACCCCCTTGGATTTGGAAATCCTCACATTGTGTTTAGCACCCTTGATTCATAATCCTTGTAATCCAGAAGTACCTATGCATAATATATATTATAAGGGTTTGAATTCAATTACTAAATCACCTTTAATATATCTAATTAGTGTACATATGTAATGTTTGACACAATGGTTGTAATAAGAGCTTTGAGATATATGCTTTGCCCGAAAATGATGAAATTCTAAGTCTCCGATGGGCCACGAGCACAGGATCACATTCAAGTGACTAACCAACAATTTTTAATCGTTGATTTATATGGACAATGTTTGGATGGCACAAATTATCCTATTAAAGTAATTATGGTGATGCAGTTGATAATATGATAGTTTTTGGGATATCATCACCTGTCATGTGCCCAATAGATTAGTAGCATAGGGACACACATGTTACACATGCAGCTCTTACAAGGATTTTAGATGTAATCCAAACTCCAACCTTAAATTTGAAACCCCCTATTTGAAGGGATTTGAAACCCCCTCAGATCCTCTCACATCCCTCCAAATCCATGGTGCCAAGAGACCCCTTAGATGTAATCTTAGCTTCCACTTTGGATTACGAATCCCTCCTCTTTAAGAGGATTTGAAACCCCAATTACTTGGTGGTATTGTTGCCTGATGTATCATCAGGGAACCCTCAAATCCCCCAAATCCATAGTGCCAAATGACTCCTCATGTTATTGTAATTTTACCACCGTCAAAACAAATCAGCAAATCATGATAGATAAGAAATTCATTGTACTTTTAGTAACAATACTGTTAAAATTTTAAATCCAAACAACTACATTAATGTATTTTAGTAATAATTTAACATTAAAATAATATAATAAAAGCCATTATTATAATTTTATTGTTGATAAACAAAATATAAGAATCAGCAGTAAAATGTAAATATTACTAAGGGGTCGTTTGGCACCGTGGATTGGATTTGGAGGGGATTGGAGGGGGTTTCAAATTCCTTTAGTTTTTGGGAGCATAAAGTAACTGGGGGTTTCAAATCCAGAGGGTTTCTAGTCCCCTCTTTGAGGGGGATTTGCAATCCACCGTGAGAGCTTGGATTACACGTAAAATCATTTCGATAGTTACAGGTGTAACATGTGTGTCATTGTACACTATTATTCTATTTGGCACATGACCCACTAATGATGATCAGTACCATCCAAACATTGTCCGTGTAAATCAGTAATGTCTAAACATTATCCATATTAATCAACGATTAAAAATTGTTGGTTAGTCACTCAGACTTGATCTTGTGCTTGCGGTCCATCCGAAACTCAGAATTTCATCATTTTCAAACAAAGCATGTATTTCAGCGGGCTTATCATAATCATAGTGTCAAAAATGATATATCTCATTAATCAAAGATATTAAAGTTGATTTAGTAATTAAATTTAAACCTCTGTAAATATACCATGCATGGGTATTTTTGGATTAAAGTTGATTCACACTCAAGGTGCAAAACGCACTGAGAGGATTGCAAATCCAAGGGTTTCCAATCCTGGGGGTCCTGAATCCAAGGTTCCAAGTCAAAACTCCCAAACAGGCCTTGAGAGATGACCGAAATAATGTGTAATCATTGCATGTACAAATAATTTGTAACCATCGCATTTACAAAGTAAATTTTATTATTGCACGTTTTTCATATATTAATGAAACAAACATGCCCTTATTGCAATAAGTATGAATTTGGAAGAATCTGTTTTTGAGTATACCACGTTTTTCTTCCTTTTAGGAAGAGACATGATATGCCGTGCAAAAGGTTATCAACTTGATAATATATTTTTGGAATATGACCCATTCACGGTGGGGCCCACAACTTACACGGGCGAGATCACTTGATACCCGCACAAAATAACTATTCTAGAAAGTAGTAATTAGGAAAATGGTACTATCACTGAGGTGGGCCGTTGCCGTCGTTAACCAGAAACGTCCATTTGGTGATGGAAGAGTCAACCTAATGGGCCACACCCAAAAATCATGAGGCTCAGCAAATTTCACAGTTGATGATTTTTGGTCACTCTTCCTTCGCTCATTTTTTTTGGGAATAAGGCTACCAGTCAAGGTCATGTTGTCTATCATTCAAGCGGCACACGTGCACACGTGTACGTCAATCCAGAGTCCAGACCGTCCAAATTGGTGGCCATCCAATTGGATGGAGCATGGTCTAGAAGTCAAACTGATTCAACGGTCCTAACTGTCCAGTAGGTGGCCGTCAGGATGGACGGCTAATATTAATTTTTTTCGAGGGGTCGAAATTCAACCAGAAAAATACAAATGGTTAAGATCATTCGATCCCGTCACCAAACAGGCGTGAGTTAGAAACGATGATCCGGATTTCAATACGGTGAGTGGAGGATCGGGATTCATGTGCAGTCCTATTTCTAACAAACACCATGGTGGGACATACCAGATGAACGATCTGGATCACTACATGGTGAGCATTAGGGCCCACAGGATCTAGATCACTATGAGGGCCGTGGACGTTTGTCCAGTCCATGTGACCATGAACTATGAATCTAACCATTGATTTTAACAATGATTCAGCTGGACGATCCAGATGGCCACACCACAGAGGAAATTGTTAGCACAGAGATGTCCACCGTTGATTTTTTAAGGGCCCACTGTGATGACTATATAAAATCCAATCTAACCATTCGAATACAAACATAAATTTAGGTCTATGACCAAAAATTCAGACTCTTTCATAATTAATTTGGGCCACACCAAGGGAAAACGTTGGAGGGTGGGCATCACCTTATACTCTGTTTCGAATCTTGTGGTTTATATGAATAATCGATGTGGCTAATTTTTTATCCCAACGACTAAAAATTGATCAAACACCTGATGGTCTGAGTAGATTTCAGAAAAACATCATGGTGGAGCTCACGACGTATTCAAATAACTTCATCAGGTTAGAAATATCTACAGGTAGATGCTGGAATAGTCCAGCGAGTATGATCTTTTGACCGTAACTCACATAAGTGGGACTCATATTATTTGACCGTTTGAATTTAATCTCATATATTACCATGTGACCGTTTGGATTTAATCTCATCTGTTACCATGTGTGGAGTGGTTGCTTGCATGCATATAGATAGCCATTGTCTCGGAGATCATCAAATAGTTTTCTACTTCTCTATGCATGCACTCAAAAAACCGCAGACATAATGCACATGTCTATAGAACCAAGCTGTCCAAATTGTACATCTCAATTGGAGTGGGCCATCAACAACAACAACAACAACAAAAATTACACTGAATCTACATCGTAATGGGCCGATTGGTAGAAATCTGCAAGACTGTTAAAATAAAATAAAAACAGTCAACAGTCAAAATCAACAAAATAATTAACCAATATTTTTTTAATAAAATTGTTGTTGCTTTGTTTTCGGCTGTATATAAGCAAGTGTGCCATAATTGAAATTTCGATTCAATTCAAACCGAACAACCGTGACCTCGAGTGCCAAGATTGGTAGATATATAGTGTATGATCGGGATCTAATGAGAGTGGATACCTATTCAACCACTCACTCAATGCATAAACTGACATTAGAAGATATTCAGATTGTAGGGTTCGTATTCTGATGATGGGTTATACATTTACCTTCCACGTGAAAAGACTTTCAATACAGATAAATTGACATGAGAAAGGTATTCTTGTTGTCGGTCATGAAGAATAGTTATAAGTTAAACACATTTCTAAGCGAAGAGCTGAATCCAGCATGTGAGCGTAGACTCAAATTACAGTTAAGATTACTAAGTACTTGATTAGTGCTACGGATTACACTATGAATGCAAACAATAAATTGAAATTAAAAAATTACACTAAAAAATATAATTAACTTGGTATGAAAAGTAAATAATTACACTAAGAAATGTAATTAATTGATAATTGAAAATAATGTTTAGTTTAATTTTATTGGTATGAGACATCTTTTATTGTTGAATTTCTTTGTTATTTATAATCAAGATCTAGCCATCTGATCATTTACATGTTACAAAGGTTACTATAACCTTTCAGCATTAGATTTTCTCTATTTCTTTTTCTGTCATCTGTCTTATAATCACTTTTTCATTATTGTTCTTTCATTAGTCATTTTAACAATGACGTGACATTGCTCGATGAGTTTTAGTTGTATTATTAAGAAACATTTTTCATATATCTCCGCAAATCTTTAAATACACCATTTGTACCCGTATAAATCATACGTAATCTATTTCAATTGGTTCTCGTGAGGAATTATGATAACATGGATAATAAAAATAATTAATTTTATTTTTAATTTTGCTCTTTGGTAGACCATGATAGTTTTTAGCAAATATTTAATGCTTTCTTCAGAGTTAAATGAATGGCACGTCTGCAATCTTTAAGTGCATGAGAATGACCTATCATGGTCTACCAGAGTATAATAACTCCCCCTAACCAACAAATGTTCGCGCCGGCGATCTAGGAAAAGTCCAATCATAGACATGGTAAAGCGATTCGCGCGAGGATGAAGTAAAAGGTGAATCGCCAACTCAGAAAACCCTGTAAAAGAAGTGAAAGATCAGGGCCGTGTACTAGGTGGGGCTCAAAGAAAATATTCCCCATCTCGAGGTTGGTATATTTATCAGGTATACAACATGTGACATTCATTACCCGTCCATTGCAGCTTTTCTTTGTAACCGTTCATCTTTCCCGCAGCAGTGTGGCCTCCCCGATACATGGACGTGGCGTGATTTACAGGTCAGGATCTTTTCACGATCGGCCCCACATATCGATTGTTCTTGACACGTGTGCTGAGAATCACTGACCCTAATCATCTACAACACCCTGTGGGCCCAACCGAAATGTATATGTGAAATCCACTCCGCCCATCACGTAATAACCCTTATATCCACCATACATGCAAAATACCAGCGCCATAAAAATCCCAGGTGGGACACACACCAATGTGGAAAAACCTTTAAGTTAACGCGGTGTGGCCTTCACTTGTTTTGGGAAAGCTTCATCCTGGTGAGTTACACCTGATGAACGGGTTTGATGAAAGACACGAACATACCTATGGTTGGCATTTCATCCCATCATGCCCTGCGGTGTGGACCACTTGAGTTGTAAATCTATCCAATTTATAGCCTACGGTCCTAGGATCTAGGAGCGCACCTAATGGACGGAGTAGATTTAACAAAGACAACATGCGAACCACGCGCTGCGTAAAACAGGTAAGAATCGGGAGCGGTTAGGTGTAACCGGGTAACACGTTAGTGGGTGTTTCCCTTACCGTGGGGCCACCTTGATATATGTGTTGTATATCCACGCGGTCCATCAGTTTTTTCAGCTCATTTTAGGGCATAACTGAAGAATGAAGCAGATAAAATTTTCAAGTGGACCACACCGTAGGGATGAATGCTCACCGTTAAAAATTTATTGAGGGCCACGAAAGTTTTGGATCAAGCTGACATTTTTGTTTTCCCTTCATAAAGGTCTGTGTGAAATTAACAACAGCTTGGATGGAAAATAAACATTACGGTGGGCCCTAGGATATTTTTAATGGTGGGCGATCAATCACCATTATTTTATTTCTAGTGGTGTGGTCCACTTGATAATTTAATATACTTAAATTTTTGAACCATGCCTTAAAATGAGATGGAAAAACTGATGGACGGTGTTGATATACAATACATATATCAAGGTGGGCCCAGGGTCGTGGAAACACTCACTAGTGTGTTACTTGGGTGACACCTAATCCGCTCCCGAAAGAATCGCCTCTTCAACGGAAACGGATTGGCGACTCCCCTGCCACTAGCCCGGTGGCTGGTGGTCCGTACTTTGTGGGCCCAACCATGATTTATATGTTTCATCCATTTTTTAAGATCATTTTATAGCTCTAAAAATTAGAGGAATGTAAATCTAAGGTGGACCACACCACAGGAAAACAATAGTTATTGGATATCCACCATTAAAATCCTCCTAGGGCCCACTGTACTATTTATTTGACATCCAATCTGTTGATTAGGTCATACAGACCCTGATGAAGGGAAAAAACAAAGATCAGCTTGATCCAAAACTTTTACTGCCCCCAAAAAGTTTTTAATGGTCGAAATTCATTCAACACTGTTTCCTATAATGTGGTCCATTTGAGATTGGGATATATTTAATTTTTGGTCTTACATCATAAAATGATCTTAAAAACAGATGGACGGAATGGATGAAACTCATACATCATTGTGGGGCCCACATAGCACCGACCATCAGCCATTGGCTGGTGGCAGGGGGAGTAGCCAATCCGTTTCCCTCTTCAACGTCTTCTGGCGCGAATAGACGGAGCATTTGTCGGTGCAACCTTCATTTGTGGGACCCACGCTCATCAACGGACATAAAAGCAGACTCTTCCAACCATCATTACGCTCGTTTTTGTATCGTTTCTGACTAATTTTCTCTCAGTCTTCGGTCTCTTCCACGCCATGGCTGCTCAGGTCAGTCTCTCCAATCCCCCTTCAGCCCATGAAAAGTCACCAAATTCTAATTAATAAAAATAAATAAAAAATCAAAGAAGCAATTCTCTTTTTCTTTTCGTGTTTAAGCATGCATTTGTTTTGATTCTTACTTATTTTGATTTGGTTGTGTTATACGCTTGCTTTGAATTGAGAGATAGATATCATTCCAAAATTTTCTTGTTTCCTGATTTTGTGGGTATTTCTTTAGGATCGAGTTTGCTCTTTGTATGTGTGGGGCCCATGTTTCAGTGATCCGGACTGTTGGATTGGTGGGACCCATCTCGGATGGAACTTGCCCGGACCGGATTGGAAGATCCTTGCCGTCTGGTGTTGGACCGTTCTCTGTTGAACGTGACTGTATTCTCTTTCTTAATTGTCTACTTGCTGGCCACCAATGGATGGGTTGGGATTGTATTGTCGACGCAGGTTTTGGGGGCATGGTCCATTAACCGTTGGTCCCATCAGATCAACGGTCTGGATCGAAGCACCACGGCCCCACTTGTATAAAATAAGGAATGGTAGACACTATGATTTTTCGGATTGCTGGATCGAATAGTTCATCATTTCTTTGTAGGACGAATTTAGGAGTCGTTTTACCCCCTACCAAATCTCAACGATCGATCAATACAATTCATCTGGTGGCCCTGATGGTAGATGGCCCACTGTGAGAAAATCATGCCAATTGCTTGATCTTGCTCATCCAACCATGGTACTTCTGCTTAAAGAATGTGAACTTTACATCTTTTAAGGCCTTAGCTGCTGGTTTACAATCCAGTGTAGAGCCTACAAACTTTCCAATGACTGGGATAATTTCACCACTATCCATCCATGGAAGGGGTTTGAGACAAAAAGAAGGTTGGAATCTGATGTTTTACTACATTTGTGAAAGGAACCTAACAAAAAGATGTTTGGAATCTGTTGTGTAGAACTTTCTTGCAGACATCTGGTCTGTGATTTGTCATATTACATGATTTAGGGTGTGTTTGGATTCACTATTATAAATCTCATAAAGTGGAAATAGCTGAATCCTAATTTCCTTAAGAGTTTGTATTAGGTTCTCGGCTCCAAATTACAATTTATGCTTTCATAGTGGTGATCCGTCATTTGTGCCGTGGTTTTTTTTAATTAAACTGTGTTTTTTTCTTTCAAGTTGGACTTAAAAAATAAAGGTAACTGCTATTTTGAGTTTGTATTAGGTTCTACTCCAAATTACAACTTTCACTTAAAAAATAAAGCTAGAATACATCCAAACTCAATCTTAAGATTGAGTTTTGAATAAACTGAATGCTTGCGATTTAATTCACTTGTGCATCCAAACGTGATCTTAGAAAATCTTATCTTGTCACCTCTATGGGCATTTTTTTTTTCTCTTATCTTTTCTTTTTTTGGATTTTTTTTTTTTTTTTTTCATTGTTGCTTAATTTACATAAATTGGAACTCTGTTTTTAATTTTGGTGTATGTAAAGAATCACTGAATATCTCTCCATGCCATCACCATAGATGTAGAAGTAATTTCAAGCTGGAAGATATGTTGAAGTCACTGAAAATTGTGGAACAAGAACCAACGAGATGAACAGGGCAGTCGAATTTTGTATTACTAAGCTCATTCCAATGCATTTTTGTTGATGTGGGACATTTAAACTTATAACAGCCTTTGAACATTGTCAAGATTGGCAAGGTTCTCTTGTTTTGGATGGATAGGCCATTTTGTTAGAAACATGGATACGAACGTAGTCATGTTTGTGCTATAATCTGACTCATGATGCTAGAGGATAAAAGGCAGGACACCAAGAGGGGACTTTTCTATTTTTATCAAAATGTAACAGATATGGCTGATTGTAGCCCTTATGATACGGACTCTGAATGATATGGGCATCCAGCTATTGACTGCTCTCTTGTGATCTTATTTTATATGAATTTCTAGCTTATGAAATATGCCTTTATCGTATCTCTTATCCTGTTGGCATTATAACTAAGTTGGGATTCTTCCATGCTTCTCAGTTTCATGTCCTAAGCCTGAAACAACTGCATATATGGAGCTGAGCTTATTGACCCAAACCTACATGAAATGTAGCCATCGAAAAACATTATGTGAACTTTGCAAATCAGTGCCATGCTACAAACCAGGTTGGATTTGTGTCATGACCCACTTGGATTTGAGTGCTTTCCATATGGGTCATGGGTTCACTCTCATCACCAACCACGCCTTACTGAAATTTAGTTCATCATTTACACTTAAGAGTTGGTTGCTTTTATTCATGCTGATCCGCACAACTAGAAGCTACATGTTCCTCGCACACATCCCGTATTATGGACCATATCTAGCATTGGTACAAAAGTATCAGGTTTTGTCTCAGATTCTAGTGGGATTGTACTGTTACGAGAGCTAGTATCTAATCCTGATGTTCGACTTCTTTCCTAGAATTAGTCTCTTGCATAAAACAAGAGTGATTTTGTCCGATTATTTTTGCAGAGCTGCTGCTGCTGCTGCTGCATTGTTGTATTTTATTTGTTTTCTTTTTTTTTTCTTTTTGAGAATAGAATCTGACTCTTAATCTTCAAAAAAAAAAAGGTGAGGTATTTGGATTGCTTCAGAACTGATGTTTCAATCAGTAAACACGCCAACTTCCTTAAATTCCTTGTACCCTTCGGCTTAATAATCCATTCAGTCTACAAAGCAAGTCTCTAGTGTGGTGTCGGTTCCTAGTCCATGTGATGACCTTCCACGATTTTACATTCAATGCCCAATAGGCACTTTTAATGCTCTGGTTGAAATGAACTAAAATTGCATTGAATTCTCATTGATAACCAATATTGCATCGAGTTCTCATTGATGACCAATATACATCAGTGCTCCTCTCACTATTCTATTTTATACTGGTTTGAATACAGATAGACAATCCTCATGCACTAACCTTTTTCCCAGGTCAACGGGATGGCCAGTGGATGGCCACTTGGGTTGGAGAACATGAACACCAGACTTAGGCTGATGGATGCCTCGCAAGCTGCCTTTTTCAATCCCAACTCCTTCGACATGCGCTCGATCAGTTCCTCTTCCTTATCATCCTCTGACCTTGACACTGAGGTGATTCTTTGCCCACTTCTTGTTGTGTTGATTATATATATATATATATATATATATATATATATATATATATATATATATATATATATATATATATATATATTCCTCTTCCTTATCATCCTCCGACCTTGACACTGAGGTGATTCTTTGCCCACTTCTTGTTGTGTTGATTATATATATATATATATATATATATATATATAAACGAATGCTAATTTTTTTTATTTTTTTTTTTAATTTTGTGAAATTGGCAGTCCACAAAATCCTTCTTCCAAGAACATAGCAGTGTGACATTGGGGAGACTTATAGGGATAAAACCGGGGGATGGGGACTTGTATTTCACTAGCTCAGGTCACCACGAGGAGCATGGCCGGGTATCCATTGTAAGAGTTGCTTCACATGCATCGGAGAGGCACAAAACGGAAGTGTGCCAAGGCATATGTGTACCTTTGATGCTGAGTATTCTTGTAAAGATGACCCGGGCCAGAAACAGTTCAAGACGTTGAAGTAGGCTGCCAAGCTGGTAACATTGAGAAGTCTCATCTATCATATGCATTTGTGCTGATGAGTGTGATTTTGAACTGGTCATTTCAGTTCAGAGGGTTTTATAAATTCCATGTGGAAGAAATTTTCGAGTATTTTCTTGGTTCTTTTTAGGCGATGAAAGCCATCTTGGCATGAATGATAATCGTCTTGGTATTACTGAAAAATCCGATCAAGGAATCAGTTTAGTCCATAATTCTTCTGTAACAATTTTATGATGTTTACATGTGCAGCGACGAATCTCATTCTCAATACAATTTTTACTTCTTATGCCATAAGAAGCTTTAGTGGTAATTAATTGGACTCTCATACATCATAATGCGTTGAAACACATGTTTTCGGTGTAGACCGGCAGACAAATCAAGCAGTTGGTGGGCCTCACCATGGATTGAAAATCTCTTGACCGGACGATCAACCACTACATTCCCCAATTTCAGGCATTCGTATTGGGTACAGCGAGGATTGGTTCCCTTAAAACCAAATTATCATGATATGGTTACAGCAAGGATTGCTTGTTGCTCATGAATACATTCATGTTAAGAACTTGAACGTTTTTGATTTGTAGTAGTATCAGAGGGTTGAATTTGTTGCTGAAACTGATGATTCTAGAGTTCGAAATCCCAGTAGATCTAGATTTCAAATCTCTGCAGGGGTTTTTGAGCCAGGGAGGATACAAGGTGGGGCCCATCAAATGGATGGTCCATATTGATCCAACTGGACGCCCATTGCATGGTCTGATGAGAATTGCACCATTCCTCTTAAAATTACATTGAGACAGTCCTATTTTCTGGACTGCCGCGTGGGCCGAAGTAGCCCAAACAGGCTTTAGTGCTCCAGATTTGGGGCTGACTTGGTTCCTATTGGCAGTAGGGCTGTGGTTGGTTCATGCTATCAAGAAGCAAAATTTGGAATAGGCCCAGCACCTTGGTGGAACTACCAAGATGCAGTCTAAGGGTGCAACTTGAGTGGGTTGGGTCGGGTCGGGTCGGGTCGGGTCTGACTAGGGTTTGGTTGGGTCAGGTTGAGGATCAGCCACAGCCGTCCAACCTCAAGAGGACCCAACTCGACTGGGATTTCAACATGAGATGCTCAACTGATCAAAACTGACCAGAGTTCCTCTATACTTAACCCTCAAGCAACCCAACCCAACTTGACCCAAATACTTGTGATTATACCCAACCCAACTAATGCAGGGACATTTTTACACCGGGCTTGAGTGGGGTAACCTGTGGGATGCGAGGAAACACTTAGGGTTGGTCATGTGAAGCAAAACCCATGTAAAGTAGGGCCCATGAGGGGGTTCAACCGAGGTCATAACATATGCGATGTGGGGCTTGGACTATGAAATAAAGGAATTGATTTGCCACTTTATGTCAATTCGAGCTTTTAGAGCAAGTAGTATCAGAGTAGGAAGTCTTGGGCAAATTGTTCTACGTCAAAGTGGTATCAAAGTGGCAAACCCTTCCCAACTCGCAGTCCTAGTTCTTGTGATTTCTATGACATTAAAATACATGTGCACGGCCAGGCCCATAATTCTATTTGATGGTTTTGGGCCAATCTATCAATGCCTTCAAATCTCACCACAACTGTCGGTCGATGTCATTAAGACCGTCTAAAACGTGAGCCCGATATGGATGGGTCGTGGCCAAAGTTGCACCCAACAGCGGTGGCCAGATAAATTGCGGGCTCTAGGATTCACGTTCCATCAAACACTGAACACGTGTACCAGGGCGATCAATGGTGATCATGATCTATTAACCAGACCTCTAAACAAAGAATAAAATATTTGATACCTAGGCAGAATGATGGATGATAAACAGGCATTTACAAATTACTCAGAAATTGAATGTGGTATACAAGTATTCAAATTAAGATGTCCAATTGGTGGGTCCCAGGTTAAGATACATCGTCAATTATATATATATATTACTTATTTGATTAGCATCGTTTATTAAATCTCAAGTCTAAAGACTGAATCTGAAATTAAAGTCAAAAAACTTGTTTGATAATTATGGCTGAAGTTGGAAAATTAAGTACTAAATTTAAAACAACTAGTTTGTTAACAAACCTTTGAAATGAAATGTCGGAAATATGTTAAATATGTTTAATATGTTAATTTGACATATTTGCTCCTATCTCCCGTTTGGAAATGTTTTACATTATGGAGAAATTATTTTTTATTAAATGAAAATAAAATTATTATATTTAATTCAAATAAATTAAAATACTTAATAAAAATTTAAAATATCATTATTCATAAGGCCCTCAATTCCTCTTAGTGGGGAGATTGTCACATGTGTCGTGTAGGCTTGAGCACAAGTAGCAACGAAACCTTCGGAACAAGGCACGTAGAATTGGTGAGACAAGGGCGAGATTCGCTACGGAAGTGACATCACCAAGTTCCCCACTATAATGTATGTGCATTATCTACACCGTCCACCTATTTGTAGATATAATTTTAGGGCATGAGTTAAAAATGAGCTAGATCCAAATATGTAATTTACCCCACCACCAAAAAAAAAAAAAAATAAAAAATAAAAATTAGGGGGGAGATTGATGCCTACCGTTGAAACCTTCCTAAGGCTTGCCATGATTTTTATTTGAAATCCAACATGTTCACAAGTTAACCCACACATGGAGGGAAGGAAAAAACAAATGTCAGCTTGTTCAAAAACTTTTGTAGCCTATTTAAGTTTTTAATGGTGGGCGTCACTCTCCCCACTATTTTCGATGATGAGGTCTAGTGGAACTTTGGATTTGACTCATTCTTTGAAACTTTACCTAAAATTATCTTTCCAAATGGATGGACGGTGTGGATACGAAACATTCATCATGATGGGCCCACATAACTTGGTGACGTCACTTCAGCAGGGAAGGGGATTGCGTACTGAGTAACTCAGTACGCTAAGCGTACTGAGTAAACGCTGTGGGACCCACTGTCATTCATGCATTGTATCAACTCCGTCCATCTGTTTTATCATATAAATATATGGTTTTAGTCCAAATATTAAGCACATCCAAATATCAATTGGACCACACCACCCGAAATGGTGTGAATTGAAGTATACCGTTGAAAAGTTCTTGGGGGACCACAGAAGTTTTAGATCAAGCTGATATTTATGATTTCCCTTCATCCATGTCCGTGTGATCTTATGATAAGTTTGGATGACAAATAAACATCACTGGGGCCTTAGAAAGGTTTCAACGGTGGAAATTAATAATTCCATTGTTTCCTGTGGTATGGTCTATTTGAAATTTTTTTTATATTTCAATTTTGAGTTCAACCCTTGAAATGATCTGGAAAAACGGATGGACGGCGTGGATAAACCACTTGATTTCACAGTGGGCCCAACAGAGTTTACTCAGTACGATTAGAGCGTACTGACTAACTCAGCACGCAATCCGATTCCCTTCAGCAGCGAGTGACGAGGATTTCCCGCGGAAGCCTTTCGCACGGAGTTCCTACCCAAGGATTCTCGGTGGGGTCTAGCGATGTTTGTGAGAAATCAAACCTGTCCATCTGTTTTTCGACATCATTTTAAAACATGCTACAAAAAATGAGGAAGATCCAAAACTCAAGTGGGCCATCGGAGATGAAACAGTGGGAAAGGAATACCTATCATTGAAACCTTCTTATGCTCAACCTTGCTTGTTTATATGCCATCTAAACCGTTTATAAGGTAATTTTCACTCGGATAAAGTGAAAACACCAAAAAATTAGACCATTACAAAACTTTTATGGCCATATAAATATTTCAACGGTGGTTTCTAAATCTCTTCTATTTCCTCTCGTGTGGCCCTTTTGAGTATTGGATCCTCCTCATTTTTTATCTCAAGTCATAAAATGAGCTTAAAAAACGAATAGAGGGGTTTGATTTCTTACAAACATCTAAGTTGACCCCACATAGAATCCTTGCGCAGGAAACCGTCCGTATCCCATCCGCGTCCGCGGAAACGGATCGGCTACTCGTTTACTCCCCTGCCACCAGCCAATGGCTGGTGGTCGGTGCTATGTGGGCCCCACCATGATGTATGTGTTTCATCCATGCCGTCCATCTATGTTTCTATATCATTTTATGGTATGAGACCAAAAATGAGGTATATCTCAATCACAAGTGGACCACATTACAAGAAAACCATGTTGAATGAACATCGACCATTAAAAACTTTTTGGGGGCCATAAAAGTTTTGGATCAACCTGATCTTTGGTTTTTCCATTCATCCAGGTCTATATGACCTAATCAATAAATTGGATGTCAAATAAACAGTACATTGGACCTTAGGAGAATTTTAATGGTGGATATCCTATCACTATTGTTTTCATGTGGTGGTCCACCTAATATTTATATTCCTCTCATTTTTGGTATCAAGCCGTAAAATAATATTTAAAAATGGTGAAACACATACATCATGGTGGGCTTAGAGAAGTGCCCCATGTTAAAAGTTGGAATGTGAGAAAATCTCTCCAAAATGACAATTTTGGATTAAAAAAATAATGATCACTGAGCACATTCTTCATTCCCCATTAAGCTAGACTTCTATCATGGAAAAATTTCAACATAAAGGACTCTCATCGTAGAAAAAATTCAACGTAAAATCGTGGAGCGCTTTCCTTCTTATGCATTAACAAACACCACTAAACATAAAATATTTTTCGCATTAAGTACAAAAATTCAGCGCTAACAAACAGGCCCTAACTTAGTGATGAATATTTATTCAACAGTTAAAAGTGAAAATATACAACTGTTCCATTTCAACAAACAAGTGTCCATGAGTCACATGTTGGGATCATTCCGCTAATCTGATTTTGGGATAGTGACTTAGCAACAGTAAGTACCGCAATCAGGGTTAACATAAGCCTTATGTACAGTTTCTGAAAACATGCCTAAACAAGATGAGAAGGGCGAAAACAGAAGGGATTCTTGCCTGGCATGGTCTCCAACTTCCACGTATGGGCAGTTCATCAAGTGGGACCAACAGCATTGTGCTCCGACGCTAAGTAGAACAGCCCATTTATCAAACTATCCACGCATATGTACTAAATGTGGACCACCGGCCTATTTATCACCCCACCTGGTGAGCGGATTGTCCTGATTTATAGCCGGTGACTGGTTGTTCTTAATAGGTTTTTCAAAATGTAGCAAAAAATTAAAGTTTTTCATAACCTTAGATTGCCTGATTGATTCTTATGGATCTCCCTCTTGATATATCCAAGTTAAAAGAGGAAGAAAAGAATATAAATATCCTATGTTAGAATTCACTCGATCAAGCTGGCCAAAGAACTTTTGATTTTTTCTTTATCAATCTTCCAAAGTACCAATCTTCTCCCATTACAAATGAAGAAGAGTTGAGAGCCCAATATGCAACCCTGAGACAGCTAAGGGAGACTGTGTGATGGAGGAGGTAGGGAGAAAGGGTTCTCTCTCTCTCTCTGACGCACAGAAGGGATGGGGCATTCAAGGCTCGCTTTACTCTACACGTCCTCTCCATTTGTGGGAAGATCTACTTATAAAGAGGAAGCTAAAGTCTTACAGTAGACTGAGTGAAAGATACACCCAGAACCATAGCTCAGGTGGTAGACCGAGTGAAAGATACCTCGTTTCAACACGGAAGTCTTGGTATGGATTCCTAGAGGGGTGGCTAACAGTGCAGTGTGAACTGACAATGGGTGTACTAACAAGCTAACAAAAAAAAAAGTCTTATGAGGCACCAATTATGATATTTTTATTGAAATTTAAACAAGTAGTGGGTCACATACATGCATCAAGATGGAGGATGTGGATGGTTTGGATCAGTTCAATGGGCATCAGCGAGGCCCATATATATAGTGTATACAACTTTTTTTATCTGCCCTTAAAGTACCATATCCACTGTTGTGAAATAGGAAGTCTCACTGGGATTTCTCTAGTTGAGGGAGAGTGAGGTGGGATGTGCATACCCGTGAATCTTATGATGGGAATGATTCGTCTTGAAGAGTTGCTCTATATAAACATCCGGTCCCCAACTATAGTAGTATATGAATTCGCATAGTTACAAGTAAGTTCTTAAAAACTAGTAATTCATTAATCGTCTCGTATAAGTTTTAACCGACCTTAATAAATATGCCCAATTACACCCACTTTAACTGGTTACAAGACGACCTCATGAAGTGAGCAAAAAATATATAATAAATTTTTTTCCCATATAACTACCCACCTTTTAAGCTATTCTTTCAAAATATTTAAAGTGAAACGATTGAGGTTTGCATAACCGTTTGCTATCATATACTGCTGGAGTTATATATGATTTATAAAATATAATTATTAGAATTCTAAAATCGTCATCATTTGATCACTGTTGTTTTCCTGTGGTGTGGTCCACCAGAGACCTTGATCTCCCTCATTTTTGGGCTTGTGTCTTAAAATGATTTCGAAAAAAGTAGATGGACGATGTGGATAAAAATATACATCTTAGAAGCGTAGAGCTGGGGATGGGACGATTTGACTCATCCAACTTGACATGTACTGATTGGGTGAGTCGATTCGAACCAAGTAGACTTCGTCCAATTCGAACTCAAAACCGAGTCGAGTTCAAGTCACCTAGTAACTTGACTCAACTTAACCTGAAATTCAACTCATACTGACTCGACTTTATCTAAAACTTGACTCGTATGTGTGCGTGTGTAGAGAGAGAGAGAGAGAGAGAGAGAGAGAGAGAGAGTGCCGATCTTACTAATCGTACCGCACGGAATTTATGCGCGAGCCTTCATGTACGCCGTAGGATGAGGAGAGTGGCTGGGATTCCAAACTGTTCATAAGTTAATACAGAGACAGAGGAAGTGAAAACATAAATATAAGCTTGATTGGAAACTTTAATAACCCCTGTAAATGGTTTGGATGGAATATAAACTACAAGATGGAGCCTTGGAAAGTTTCAAGGATAGGAGAGAGTCTCTTTTTCGAAGACTCTCTCTTTCTCAACGCAGTGGAATCTCAGCCGCTCTCCTCATCCTACGCTGTACATGAAGGCTCACACATAAATTTTATGCGGTACTGTTCGTAAAAGACGGCTCTCTCTCTCTCTCTCTCTCTCTCTATATATATATATATATATATATATATATATATATATATATATATATATATGGAAAAAGGTACTATGTGCTCGAGCTGAGGATAAGCTCCCATGAGGTCGAGCAGTGTGGGCCCCACCGTGATGCGTGTCAACCATCAACACCGTGCATTTGATGGGTCCCCTTTAAATTATGAGATATCCCAAAAATCAGTCGTATATGGAACTCAAGTGGGCCATACCATCTAAAATCATGTGAAGACATGCCAAAAACATATAAAAGCACTTGGTGGGGCCCACCTGAGTTTTGAATGCTGCTGAAACTTGGTCTGAACCCTCATCCAAGTGGGACACACATAATGGACGGGATGGATTTGCAAACCATATCTCGGTGGGCCCAAAAAATGATTATAAATGTTTTAATGGTGCACGGCCCCTCTGCACTTCTGTATGTGGTGTGGCCCACACAAATCACGGATTGACTTGATTTTTGAGAACTAGGCCCACAATGTAATGGTGCATTTGACTGATGGGGTAAATGTTCGAAATGCATCACGGTGGGGCCCACACAGCTCGACCTCATGTGATGTTCCCGCATAGTACCTTTTCCCTATATTTATAACTTATATTTGACATTTTGGAGATGAGATGTGGTATAGTTGATGGAGAGGCTACATTCCAGCGTATGCACCTAGGTTTTGAGTTGCAATTTCAACTCCTGGATACCCGTTGCATCTGACCCGACTTGGTGCTGACTTGGTGCCTGTGATCAAGTTGGACTCGATCCTAGTTAGTCCAGGGCAAACTCAGACTCAAATCAGGTAAGGTACGCTGGACTCAGTGCCAAAGTCAAGTTGAGTTTGGGTTAAGTCTATTTAAAAACCAATAAAGTCGAGCGACCCTGACTTGGTCCGACTTGACTCGATGCCCAACTCTACATGGAAGGGCCCACATAGCATAGTCCAGCAGATTTGGCTATTGGCGGCTTTTACACGTAATCCGTGGCACAGTTCGGTGGATCCCGATCCACCAAGGTCGTTGGATCCCTAATTGTGGGACTACCATGATCATGTATGTACCTTACATCCACACCATCCATTCATTTTGACAGCTTATTTTAGGACATTGTTCGAAAAATCAAGTAGATCCAAATCTATGTGGACTACACTATAAGAAATAGTTGTTATTAAATTCCTGCCATTAAAAACTTCATGGGGTCACTAGAATGTTTATGCTCCATTCAACCTGTCGATAAGGTCACAAAGACTTGGATGAATAGATCACACAAATATCAGCTTGATCCAAAACTTTGATCGGTCACAAGAAGGTTTTAATTGTTGATTACCGTTGTCACCGTTTCTTATACTATGGTCTACCTGAGAGTTGGATGTGCTTCATATTTTGGATCGTACCCCAGAATGAGTTTTCAAACCAGCGACGGTGCAAATACAAGGCATATACATCATGGTAAGCCTCCCAGTTGGGGATGTCGCGTACTTCGATGGATCCTCGATTCTACCATGGGAGCCTACAGACACCATCAATAGCCAATAGCTACTGGACGTTGCTCATGATATATGTGCTATCCAATTTTCCATATCATTTTAGGGCATGATCCGAAAACGAAGCATATCTAAATCTCATGTGGACCACACCATATGAAACAATATTAATTAAAACCCACCGTTAAAAACTTAATAAGGTCGGAAGACGATATTTGTGTTTTCCCTTCATTTAGGTCTATACAACATTATCAATAAGTTTGAATGGAAAATAAACATTATTATAGGCCTTAGGAAGTTTTTAATGATAGGTTTTTAGTCTACTTTACATTGGGATCCACCTCAATTTTCAGATTATGCATTAAAATAATCTTGAAAGGTATATAAGTGGTGTGAATAAAACAAAAGCATTATAGTGAGGACCATTGAGCATCTAGTAGCCACGTGGCTGTGGGCAGCCTAGTAGGCAATCCATGTCCTGCTTTTATGGGAGTGGAATAGGTGAGACCCTGGCCTCACCCAAGACGGGAAGCGGATTGCGGAGTGAGTTAGGCCTGAGTAAACTCTGTGAGGTCCACCATAATTTATTTATCTAATATGCTATGTCCATCCATTTTAGAAGATAATTTTAGTGCATAAACCCAAAAATAAATTGTATAGAATGTTAAAATGGACCACACCATAGGAAACAGTTGAATTAGGTGTCTGCTGTTAAAAAATTCTTGGGGGCGACAAAAGTTTTGGATCAAGCTTATATAGGGGTGTACATGAACCGAGCTAGCTCGACTCAACTCGAAAAAGCTCAATTCAACTTGGTTTGAAGCTGAGTTCGAGCCGAGTCGAGCTAATTTTTTGAGCTTGAAAATGAGTTCAAGTCGAGTTCGAGCTAGCCCTAGCTCGACTCGACTCAGATCGAACCCAGCTCGAATCAAACTCGAATTGAACTGGATCGGTGACTTGGTTACTTTGATATTTATGTTGCTCACCAAGTGTTTGATGAAATGACTCAATGAAGTGTGGCCGGTGGCAAGGAAGGTATGTATATGAAACCAATAACTTTTTTTTTATTGATTTTTATGTTGTTTAGAAGGTGTTTGATAAAATACCTGTAAAACTATTGTTATTGTCTTACATATAATGAGATTTTGAATGTGCAGTTTAGGTGTTTGTGAAAATGCTGCATAAGCAAACTTGGCTCGATCTTAGCTCAAATTGGGCCGAGCCGCTGACCGAATCGAGCCGAGTTGGCCAGTCAACTCGAGGACCGAGCCAAGCTGACGCCGAGCTGAGTTCAAGCTGAGGTCAACTAGTGGTCGAGCCGAGACAAGCTGAGGCCAGCTCGACTTGGTTCGACTTGATGTATACCCCTAAGCTTAAATTTGTGTTTTACCTTCATCCATCTCTGTATGATCTTATGAACAAGTTGAATGACAAATAAGCATAACTGTGGGGCCCATAAAGGTTTCAACGATGGAAATCATTATCCCCATTGTTTTCTGTGGTATGATTCACTTGATCTTTGGATATGATTCAATTTTGGGATCAACTCTTGAATTAGATAGAAAAACGGATGGACAACACATAGACCACATACATTCAACGTACGGCAAGAGCGTACTAAGCAACGGAAGTGGATTGGTTTGTGTAGCACACACCCACTATATATAGTTGGTGAATTGACGTCAGCAAGTTCTGTGAGTCTAATCATAAGTTGTGTTGTATCCAAACCGTCTATCCATTTGGCGAGCTCATATTAAGGCTTGAGACAAAAAATAAGACAGATCTAACTATCAAGTGGACCACATGGCAAAAAGCACTGGGGGATTGAACATCTATCATTGAAACCCTTTTATGGGGTCACAAAAGTTTTGGATCCATATGAAAATTTTTTTCCTCTTCATCCAGGTATTCGTGACCCTACAAACAGATTGGATGGAAAATTAACGTTATGGTGGGCCTTACAAATTTTTTAACGGTGAAAGTCATTATTCTGCTGATATTTGTGCTGTGGTCAAGTTGATCTTTGGATATTATTTATTTTTTGGATATTGCTCTAAAATGATCTCGAAAAATGGATGAACGGTTTGGATATAATAAATACATCACTGTGGGGCCCATGTAACTTTGATCTCCTTTGAACCGTTCGTAGAACTCGGAGCTCGAGGAGCGTCAGCGCTCGTCTTCGCACCACGGACGCGGATTGGCTACTCCCCCTGACACCAGCCCCGGAGCTGGTGGTCGGTGCTCTGTGGGCCCCACCATGATGTACGTGTTTCATCCATTCCATTCATCCATTTTTAAAGATCATTTTAGGGCTTTATCCAAAAAATGGGAGGGACATAAATCTCAAGTGGATCACACCACAGGAAAAAAAATAGTGAGTGGATATCCATCATTTAAATCCTCCTAAGGCCCGATGTACTGTTTATTTGACATCCAATCCGTTGATTAGGTTATAAAAACCCAGATGAAGGGATAAAACAAATATCAACTTGATCCAATACTTTTATGGCCCCCAAAAAGTTTTTAATGGTCGAAGTTCATTAAACACTGTTTCCTGTAATGTGGTCCACTTGAGACTGGGATATATCTCATTTTTGGTATCAAGCCCTAAAATGATCTTTAAAAATGGATGAATGGAATGGATGAAACACATACATCATGGTGGGCCCACAGAGCACCGACCACCAGCTCCGGGGCTGGTGCAGGGGGAGTAGCCAATCCGCGTCCTCGCACCACACGTACCTACACCAGCTATATAGCTGGTGTGTGGTACAGCAGCCAATCCGCTTCCCTGAGTAACTCAGTACGCAATCCGATTTCCCCGAGACGGTGCGGCCCTGACGGTGGGCCACCTTGATGTATGTATTCTCTATTCACGCTGTCCATCCGTTTTTACCGATGCATTATTCCAAAAATGACGAATTCAACTTAATCTGATTGTCGGACCGGCACTTAGCGACTGCGTCAGTATACGCAGCTTCTACAATTTGGGAGTCCCAGAGTAGCGAGCGTCACGCTCGGCCAGAGCAGCAAATACTCCCCCGAAAGAAACAGCCCCACCGCCGTCAAGTGGGAGAGAGCAGAATTGATTAGGGTTTTACAGACGTCAAAAACCCTACTCTCTCTCTCTCTCTCTCCGATTCCCAAACGAATCTCAAAGAGACGTGATCTTCCGCTACAGAACCGCCGATCTAAAGTCCTCTGCAACTTCTCTACGAGCAAGTCCTCTCAAACTCATTTGCTCTCTCTTCTTTCAAATTACGATACTGTCATTCATCTTCTCCTCTTATAATTCTTTTTATAAGCTCTTTTTCTCTATTCCCGTGAATTCTAAAGACAATACTCCAATCCATCTTCTCCTCCTCTTATTCTAAAGAGAGAAGCCTCCGTTTCTTCGGGAATTTTGGATGCAGGTGAAATGAAGGTTAAGGTGATTTCTCGGTCTACCGACGAATTCACCCGAGAACGTAGCCAAGATCTCCAGGTGATTTTCTCAGAATTTCCATTTTCATTTCTTTCTTCCATTTTTCTGGACGTTTTTTTTTGAAAGATGAAATTTATCAAGGCAAAAGCCAAGAAAGTAACAAGAAAACCAGAAGAATTAAAAAAAAAAAAAAAAAAAGGAAGCAAAGCAGGAAAGCGACGACCAGAAAGAACCTAAGAACTACCCATCAGGGAGCCCACTCCCTGACATACAAGGCAACCATGTTGGAGACACCCACAGGAGAACACCCACAATTACAGAAGCAATGGCTATTTCTTTCCAGCCACAACACCCAGAAGAACGCCAGAAGGGCAACTCTCCATTTCTTGTTGCCAAGAATACCACTGCTGGAAGCATGCCAAGATCAAAAGAGGGCTTCAACTGAAGCTGGCAACACCCAGCTAATATCAGGTGACCTGAAAATGCCGGACCACACAACGTGAGAGAACGAACAATGAATGAATAGGAGGTTGACCAATTCCTCCACATGAAGCCAAAACAGGCATCCGTTTGGAACGATTGGTGATCTTTTTTGAAGGTTGTCAATGGTGAGGATCCTATTGTGCCCGGCAAGCCATGCGAAAGCATGACACTTTTGGAGGAGCTCCATAGGACCGGACATAGAAGGTGTGGCTGGTATCGGTATCTGTAGGTGCAGACAAGATGGAGTAGAGAGATCGGACCAAGAACGCACCACTCCTAGAGTGGATCCAAGCATAAGAGTCCTTTTCACCTTGAACAAGAGCAATCCCCTGTAAGAAAGAAAGGACAGATAGGAAATCACCTAATTCTGTTTCAGACAAGTTTCTTCTGCAAGGGGGAAGCCAAATTCCCCCACTATCTTGAAAGTAAAAGCAGCATGCAACAGGGATGTCGTTGTGTGGAGAAGGTTCGCAATGGAGGGGAAGGCATGCTTAAGACGGGCACTTCCACACCAAACCTCTTCCTAAAAACGCACCCTAGAACTATCCCCCAGAGCGAAACTTAGGCCACCGACAACACTCGAAGCATCCCTCGCTATGGATTTCCACAAAGCCAAGGCTCTATATAAGGAAGAATCCCTAGTCCACCACCCTGAAGGAGACGTCCCATACTAATGTAGGGGCATTTTCACACCAGGAGATGTGAGGCCTGGGCTATGAGATACCACATTAATGCAGGGGCATTTTCACATCGGGCTCGAGTGGGGTTGCCTATGGGATGCGGGGACACTCGGGGTGGGCGGCCCGTGTGAGGCGGGTGGCTCGTGTGAGGCAATACCCATTTGATTTGGGGCCCACGAGGGGGGTTCGGTTGATGTCCTAACTCATGCGACGTGGGGCCTGAGTTATGGGATAAATGGATTAATTCTCCATGCTCTATTAGTTCGAGCTTTTAGAGCAAGTGGTTAATTGTCTTGCATCAAATTGGTATTAGAGCGGGAGGTCTCGTGTTCAAGACTCTTCACCGAGGGTGATTAACGCAGGAGCATTTTCACACTGGACTCGAGTGGGGTTGCCTGTGGGATCCAGGGGCACACTCGGGGTGGACGGCCCATGTGAGGCAGGTGGCTTGTGTAAGGCGGTAACCATGTAATTCGGGGCCCACAAGGGGGGTTCGACCGAGGTCCTAACCCATGAGATGTAGGGCCAGGGCTATGAGATAAAGGGATTGATTCGTCATGCTCTAACAGTTTGAGCTTTTAGAGCAAGTGGTTAATTGTCTTGCATCACATACTTAGCAGCAATCACCTTCCTACACGGACTATTTTCCTCAGTACCAAACCTCAAGACTCGTTTACCCAGCAAGGCTGAATTAACCATGTCCAGACGTTTGATACCAGCTCCCCCTTTCGAGAAGGGTTTGCACACTTCAAACCATTTCATCAAGTGGAATTTCCTATTGGACTCTTCCCCATTGCCATAGGAAGTCCCTTTTGAGCATGTCCATTTGGTACAAGACAGAACTTGGACACTTAAAAAGGGACAAAAAGTAAATGGGGAGATTAGAGAGAAGCTTTAATGAGAGTGAACCAGCCTCCAAGGGATGACAACTTGCATTTCCAAGAGGATAGTTTTCTTTCCATCCGTTCCATTACTTTGTCCCATAAATGCAAAGGAGGCTTTCCCAAACATAGGGGGAGCCCCAAGTAGTTAGAGGGGAAGCTAGCAGGTTTGCACCCAGAGAGATCCGCGAAGGATTCGATTTCATCAACAGATAAATTGATTCCCAATAGCTCACTTTTCACAATATTGATTCGGAGGCCAAACGCCATCTCAAACCAACCAATGAGAATCTAATGCAGGGGCA
Organism: Magnolia changhungtana; assembly: GCA_030180095.1. Lineage (NCBI taxonomy): Eukaryota > Viridiplantae > Streptophyta > Magnoliopsida > Magnoliales > Magnoliaceae > Magnolia > Magnolia changhungtana. The sequence continues at coordinate 7,238,994 of JASAUF010000272.1, read as the reverse complement.
TTTTCACACTGGGCTCGAGTGGGGTCGCCTATTGGATGTAGGGGCACACTCGGGGTGGGTGACCCATGCGATTTGGGGCCCACGGGGGAGGTCTCTTGTTCGAGACTCCTTACTAGGGGTGATTAATGTGCATTTCACACCGGACTCGAGTGGGGTAGCCTGTGGGATGCAGGGACACACTCGGGGTGGGCGGCCCATGCGATTTGGGGCCCACGAAGGGGGTTCGGCCGAGGTCCTAACCCATGAAATGTGGGGCCTGGGCTATGAGATAAAGGGATTAATTCGCCATATTCTAGCAGTTCGAGCTTTTAGAGTAAGTGGTTAATTGTCCTGCATCAGAATCATTAGGGTCGCAAGTTGGGACTCGGAGACTTAGCAAAACAGCAAAGTGTTATTGGCAAATTGCAAGTGGTTGATGGGATGAGGAAAAGTTGCTCGCTAGAAACCTTTAAACAACCCTTCATCCTGACCCCTGCTCAACATGCGACTGAGAGCGTCAATAACAATGACAAATAGAAAGGGGGAGAGGGGGTCTCCCTGATGAATTCCCCAAGAAGATTTTTTTAAGAAAAAACAAAGGGAGAGCTGTTGATTAGAATAGAGAACTTAGATGAGGCTATGCACGATCGAATCTAGTCCCCGAATCCCATTTTGGACAAGATTAAGTCTAAGAAGAAACTTACAAGATTGGAAGATTGAAGAATTTGTTGGTCTCCTCAGTCGTATTTCCAGCCTCCATCCTAACAAAGCTCTAAAAGACAAGCTCTTGTGGAGACATGACAGTTCTATATTGTTCACGGTCAAATCTCTTTATCTTTCCACAGCTGCAACCTCTTCAGGGAAGGATAACCACATGTTGGGTAAATTTTGGAAGTTCAAAGTGCCTCCAAAGATATCGGTTTTCGGTTGGTTAGTAGGAAAGAAGAAAGTCTCAACCGTTGAGAACTTACGGAAGAGGGGCATGTTTATAACTAATATTTGTCTCTGCTGCATGGCTGATGAGGAATCAGTTGATCATCTGTTCGTACACTGTCCGTTCTTTGGTCAAGTGTGGTCAGCTCTTATATCAGCTCCTTCAACATCGTGTGGTGTTTCCCCTCCTCCACCAACGACCTAATTAAAGCTTGGCTAGGTCCAAAATTGGGAAAACAAAAAACGATTTCATGGAGAATGGGTCTGTTGGCAGTTTGGTGGTCAGTATGGGAAGAAAGAAATGGGAGATGTTTTCTAGGAACCTCTAAATCCCCGGATTCTATAATTATGAGAGTCCAGCATTTCCTAACAGACTGGGGCTTGTTTTATCCCATTTCTTAACTTGTTTTTTGTTTAGCTTTGGAGGTCGTTTCTCCCGCTATCTCAGCAGGAGATTCCCTCTTTCTCTTGTACTTTAATCTTTTTTTAATATATTTTCGCCACTTTTAAAAAAAAAAAAAAAAAGAGTCTAAGAAGGACCTCTCAATGTGGTCATGAGCGTTTTCCAAATCTAGTTTACACAATACCTTTTGATCTTGACTTAAGACAAGAATCCAAGCATTCATGGGCTAGCAGAGCGTTGTCCATTATTTGTCCACTAGCTACAAAAAGCACTCTGAAAGGGCGATATTACCTGAGGGAGAGCCTTTCTTAATCTCTGGCTCGAGACTCTAGCAATGATCTTATAAGGGCTTCCTATCAAGCTTATGGGCCTAAAGTTTTTCATATTATCAACACCAGTAGATTTGGGAATTAAAGCCAAAAACGTACACCCCAACTCAACGGGAGAGCTATCAAAAGAATGGAACTCATTAGCAAAATGCAAGAGGTCGATTTTAACCATATCCCAGAAAGTATGAATGAAAGCTAAAGGAAAACCGTTTGGGCCTAAGGCTTTATCTCCCCCAAGCCCATAAACAACCTCCTTGATTTCCTCCAGACTAATAGGCATCTTCAGCGATGCAACCGACTCACAATCAAGAGAGTTGAATTGAAGATTATCGAGAGAGGGGTGCTAGAGACCTTCACTAGATAGAAAGGAATAATAGAAGTACACCACAGCCTTGCATATAGAATCCTTATCCACTATCGTTATGCCATTAACAAACAAGGAGGAGATAAGGTCGGCCCTAGCTCTAGCGCTTGTGATGCCATGAAAATATTTAATGTTCAAGCCAACTTTGAGCCAGACAGCCCTCGAGCGTTGGCGCCACTTTATCTCCTCCTTAACCCGAGATTTGTAGTCTAGTAACAACTTATATATATGGCAACAATCTTCTTCAAACAAAAGGCCTTCCTCCTCCTCAGAGTCTAGCACTTGAATGGATGAGAGCAGTGTGTCCAACTTCTTTTCCCTTTGACCAAATACCTCTTGTTTCCTCAGTATCGAACTCCAGACTGAACAGATGTTTTGTGAAGTAGCTTTTATAAAATTATTATTATTATTATTATTATTATTATTATTATGAGGTATTATACAATCCTCAAGTAGAAAGTTTATACATTAGTTTTTCGGGGTTTTCAGTATGTGTCATGGGCCCCCATTGTTCAATGATCCTTGTGATTGCTATTATGGGCCGTGCTATGGATGGCCCACACTCCAACAATATCCCGAATGGAAAAGATTTTAAACCCTTCAATGGGTGGCTAAACAAATAGACTATTAAGACATGAAAGATACATGATTGTTAACATTCGACCAAAAAAGGTCAAATATTTTATTGCTAGGATCTTCATGTATTGGGGGATTTTTGGTGTATGAAGAGTTCAAATTCCCTATGTAATGTATTTTGACTTGCTTCACAGAGCCAATTGTGGTGGTTTGTATGGGGGTGTTGCTGGGTTCATGCACTAGGATACTATTGAGGTCCATATGATCCAAGAAGGGTTCCACTGCCACTGGTCTCCTAGGAACACTCATGACTATGATTTTGTAGGTTGGACCATCCATCAAGCAGTTTTTCACTGGTACCAGTACCCCTAAAGGTTTCGACTTTTGAGTTTTTTCAACTGATGGTTGACATCTTGTGGCCCATCACTTTATTTGCATGGGATTTGGATAGTGGATGGATTACCATGTTCAGTGGAGGGATAAAGTCAATTTCGGTACTTGGTTAGGCAAGATTCACAATCTTTAGATGTAGTGGAGTATACCAAAGTCTATAAGATAGTGGAGCACTATAACAAGCCCCCCTATAATATAGTGGATGGATTACCATGTTCAGTGGAGGGATGGAGTCAATTTCGATACTTGGTTAGGCAAGATTCACAATCTTTAGATGTAGTGAAGTATACCAAAGTCTATAAGATAGTGGAGCACTGTAACAAGCCCCCCCACCTCGGAGAGGATACATAAAAGAGAGAGCCTTGGATGCCCAAGCCCCTTAAGGATGTCACCACCTAAAGAGAGAGAGAGAGAGAGAGAGAGAGAGAGAGAGAGAGAGAGCACTCCTACTGTGTGCATACGTCTACATGTGTGACACATAGGACGTGCATCTCTCTTGGCACGGCCATAGTCCCACTCTAGGTTTGTGCGTGTGGGCTCTCCTCTCCTCCTCATCTAGGATAGATTTGGCAGAAAACCTTCTGCATCGAAGGTCCGACATCAACAATCAACTGTTTTTATACATCGGTGATTAAAAGGTACGAGTAGGTACAAAATTCGTGTGGTTTTTTTTTTTTTTAATTTATAGAAATTGGGCTATATCTAAATGGAGATCCATAGGGCCTGATCTATTAATTTGGACTATTAAAAATCTTTTATTCTTCTGCGGCTTCTCTAAACTCTAATACTTGATTCCATGGTCAAATATCTTTGAATGCGGGTTCTTGAAAATTTGAAGCAGACTGAATTGTTTGTAGTCTATACTATTGATTATTGATTGGGCATATGCAATTGTGAATCTGTGATGCTAATGCATGCGCATTTTCACACCGAGCTCGGGTGGGGTAGCTTGTGTGATGCGGGGACACACTCGGGGTGGGCGGCCCGTGTGAGGTGGGCCCATGTGAAGTGGGGCCCATGAGGAGGGTTCGACCAACGTCCTAACCCATGCGATGTGGGGCCTGGGCTATGAGATAAAGGGATTAATTCGCTACTCTCTAACAGTTCGAACTTTTAGAGCAAGTGGCTAATTGTCTTGCATCAAATTGGTATCAGAGCGGGACGTCTCGTGTTTGAAACTCCTCACCGAGGGTGATTAATGCAGGGGCATTTTCACACCGGGCTCGAGTGGGGTAGCTTGTGGGATGCGAGAACACACCAAGGGTGGACGGCCCGTATGAGGCGGACCCACGAGGAGGGTTCGGCCGATGTCCTAACCCATGCGATGTAGGGCCTGGGCTCTAAGATAAAGGGGTTAATTCACCACTCTCTAAGAATTCGAGCTTTTAGAGCAAGTGGCTAATTGTCCTACATCAAATTGGTATCAGAGCAGGAGGTCTCATGTTCAAGACTTCTCACCAGGGGTGATTAATGCATGGACATTTTCACACCGAGCTCGAGTGGGGTAGCCTTTGGGATGCAGGGACACACTCGGTTGGGTGGCCCGTGTGAAGTAGGGCCCACGAGGAGGGTTCGGCCGACGTCATAACCCATGCAATGTGGGGCCTGGGCTATGACATAAAGGAATTAATTCGCCACTCTCTAACAGTTCGTGCTAGGCTAATTGTCCTGCATCTGATGCTCTCTAACACGAGGAGGGTTCAACCAATGTCATAACCCATGCGATGTGGGGCTTGGGCTATGAGATAAAAGGATTAAATCGCCACTCTCTAACAGTTCGAGCTTTTAGAGCAAGTGGCTAATTGTCCTGCATCAGATGCTGTCTAACACGATGGAGTGTACATAGAAAAGTCGTGATAGGATGATTTGCACTTTTTGTATCGATGACATGGAGTAAATTTCATTATCTTTTGTTTGTCATCATCATCTAACCCTTTTCCCAACTAATTGTTACTAAAATTGCATTCCATATACTCTATTTTAATCTGATTGGTTTTAAAACTTTTAGATTGTAAATCATCCCACCATAGTTCCAGCTTTGTGTTTACCCCCTCCTTTGTCTCGTCAATCCAAACTCTGTGATCTGTAAACAACGTATACCGTGGGATCTCGTCTTGTAAATGCCTCATTAACTTCTCCATAAATAATCCAAAAAGATAAGCGCTCTATGCTGACCCCTCTATGAGAATCACAATCAAAATCAGAAATAAATCCCGCACTTACACAATTACACGCGCGCGCTCGATAACACCTTCGATGGGACTTCGATGGCATCGAGAAAACACCAAAACGTTCCGGCAACAAAACATGGATTTTCCGATGGCATCGAGCCTCCTTCGATGGCATTGAAGTCTGCTCAATGGCATCGAATGGTCTGTCGATGGCGTTGACAGACCTTGTTGTATACAAATTTGAGACATCAACAACAAAGATCCTTCATCTTGTTTTCTCCATCAGTGATCTAAGTAGGAAAATAACCTCAATGGTTGACCTTCTTGGCATAAATCCCAACTGATTTTTTGATACACGTCTCTTTTGTTTTGTGAAAGTGCTATATTTGTTTGAGCTCAAATTGGTTTCTAATATCTGTTGAAATTTCTATTCCCTTGTGTAGAGAGTTTTCCGAAACTATGATCCAAACTTACGTCCCCAAGAAAAGGCCACTGAATATGTTCGTGCCCTTAATGCTGCAAAGTTGGATAAGGTAATCTTCCCCCCTCGCAACATAAAATTGAGGCATTTCATATTTATGTTGTTATTATGCCTTATCATTTTTTTTGGTTCATTAGATATTTGCAAAACCTTTCATTGGAGCAATGGATGGGCACATTGATGCTGTCTCTTGTATGGCAAAGAACCCAAATCACTTGAAAGGAATATTCTCGGGTTCAATGGATGGAGGTACCTTTTCATTTATGAGTTTTTTATTTTTATTTTTGGCTTTACCGTTCACTGCTTGCCTTGTGATGTCCTTTGTGACAAAATGCTATTTAATGATGCCTTTAGCCATCTTACAAATTTTTATTTTTTATATTATTATTATTTTTTAGCTTTCACCTAGATAGTGGTATCATCAATCCTTTAAAAAAGCCCTAGGTAATGGAATTCATGATACTCTATTTTTATATTACCAGAAATTTGTCTTGTTCAGAACCATATCGAGAAAATATTGAGTTCATTCTCATTTTGTAATGGAAAGAGAGACCTCTATATTCCTTTGCAGTAACCAGTTCCAGTGTTACAAAGGAGTAGAATGCGATGGCTCAGTCTCTTGCAAAAGAGGGAGTGACGAGAGGGGCACTCATTGTCAGCTCATCATTTCCTTTTTCTTAGATGCCTGTTGCTTGTTTTCTTGCATGGTTTTTCTAATATTCAGTTATCCTTCAAAAAAGACCTTTGTATCAGTTACATCATGCCTTGGGGTTGCATTTTAGAAAAAAAAGACCCTTATATCAGTAACATCCTGCCTCAGGGTTGCATGTTTCATGATCACCTTTGCAAAATCTGCCTTGGATCAGTAGGATCAATTTTGCAATTTCTCCTATTGGAATGAATATCTTAGTGGAGCATGTGCCTTGGTTATGGGCCTTATGGCTCGTGTGCGCGCCCGTGCACAAGCACATGTGTGTGTCTCTTATTTGGAGTTATACACTGTTATTGGGTTTCTCAAAAACAGTTTTTCCATTTCAGCATTTTTGTGTCTTCCCACTTGTCAATGTCTTTCAAGTCCACAAGGAATAGTGGAATTATGATCCTTGCCCATCTATGCCACAACTGATGATACTTTAGTACGACAATGATATTAACTTTGTTTTTCTTCTGTATCCTTAAAAAAAAAAAAAAGATCTTGGCTTTCCTTCCACTGTGTTTACTTATTTCCTCCAATCAATATATGATTTCTTGTGGGACATTGACAAATTAATGCAGAAGATTCTGGTGGCTACATTGATGCAGGACAATTAACCACTTGCTCTAAAAGCTCGATCTGTTAGAGTATGGCGAATTAATCCCTTTATCTCATAGCCCAGGCCCCACATCTCATCGGTTTTAAGACCTCGGCCGAACCCCCTTCGTGGGCCCCAAATCACATGGGCTGCCCACCCCGAGTGTGTCCCCGCATCCCACGGGCTACCCCACTCGAGCCCGGTGTGGAATGCACATTAATCACCCCTGGTGAGGAGTCTCGAACACGAGACCTCCTCCGTGGGCCGCACCCACCCCGAGTGTGCCCCTGCATCCCACAAGCAGCCCCACTCGAGCCCAGTGTGAAAATGCCCCTGCATTATACATGTTGCCTTAACCAACCTTTCACTTCTAAATTTTGTTCACGGTAGAGGACTTGTTCTCATATCTCAATGTGGCATTTACTAGTGAAATAAACTGTAAGATGAATGGTTCTTCATGCACATATTCCTATGATGTAGGACGTTGCCACTAAACATTTGCCAAGATGTGCAAAATTGTAAGTGTTTTGATATTTTTTTGTTCTTTTGGCAGATATTCGTCTCTGGGATATAGCATCCAGGTACCCATCACACAGCTCTGGGTTGGATTAATTTGCTCTATCAAAGAACTTTGCTAAGCCCACTCATGTGCAATAAAGCCCATGTACACTCCCCACATGTGCGAATATTGTACAGTAGATCTGATATCCAATCCATCCATCAGATTGATCCACGGTCAGGTGGGCCATCACAAGACAAATTTACAGCTCTGGAAAACTTGGGCTGGAGTTTTCTAACCCATCCACTTATTTCCAATATGTGGGTATGTGCCTTGCTGGCACGTGCAAGGCATGTACCTGACCTTTATTGCACACGGGTGTGCACTTAGCAAAGCTTTCTATCAAAATCAATCAATATTTGGACCTGGTATTTCAGTTGGAATATGGCCTGATGTCTATGCTGTGCATGATATGTGTCTACTGGAAGTGGAATGGCCTGCCCGTAGTACTTATTTCTCTCTGTTGAATGGGTTGAGTCAGATTTTTTTGGATTCCTTTTCTGAGGTTATGGTAACTTAGGATTGCAGTTATGCTATTGAATGGGTTGAGTCAGATTTTTTTGGATTCCTTTTCTGAGGTTATGGTGTGTACCTTAGGATTGCAGTTATGCTATTGAATGGATTGAGTCTTTGTTTTTTTTCTTTGGATTCCTTTTCTGAGGTTATGGTGAATATCTTAGGGGTTGTTTGTCAATAGGGATTTTAGTGCATTCTGAATCCAACATTCGTTTGGTAACATGGATTCAATGGTATTTGGAATCGGAGGTATTTGAAATACACAGTTTTGCTGTGTTTTGAAATCTCTTTCTTCTATTGTGATTTGGAATCAGGCAAAAGAGTCGCACGTGTAACAAATGTGTCTCAAGGCTACTAATCCATTGTACACGTGGTACGTTGATGATACCCCAAAACAATCAAATTATTGGCTGCATCACTAAAATTACATCAACAGAATAATCCAAATGGTCCAAACATTGGCCATGTAAATTGATTGTTAAAAAATGTTGGCGGGTCGCTAGTTTGTGATCCTATGCTTGTGGCCCACCCGAGGCTTGGAATTTCATCATTTTTTGGCCAAAGTATATATTTCAATGGGCTTATTACAATCATTCTGTCAAATACCACATATGTGCACTAATTTGGGATATTAAAGTTGATTTAGGAATTAAATTCAAATGTCTGTAAATATACTACAGAATTTCAATGCATTCCTATTTTTGGATTCCATTGCATTGGGAATACATACTGCCAAACACAACTGAGGATTCGGAATCACCCTGAGTGGATTCCAATCATTCTATCAAATACCACATATGTACACTAATTTGGGATATTAAAGTTGATTTAGTAATTAAATTCAAATGTCTGTAAATATACTGCAGAATTTCAATGCATTCGTATTTTTGGATTCCAGTGCATTGAGAATACATACTGCCAAACACAACCGAGGATTCGGAATCGCCTTGAGTGGATTCCAATGCATTCTAAATACAAGCTCCCTAGGATTGCAGTTGTGCCTGACAAAATGCCATCCCAAGCATTATCATTTCCTGTAACATGTGTGATGGATGTTTGATCTGAAAAATAAACAGGCGGACAGTTTGCCAGTTCCCAGGCCACCAAGGTGCTGTTCGAGGTTTGGCAGCATCTACAGATGGACGCGTTCTCGTATCCTGTGGAAGTGATTGCACGTAAGGACAGCCCAGCTGTATCATCTCTGTAGCCATTTTGAAATATTATTACCTAGTCATTTATGTTGTGATATAAATTTGCGTTTCTGCATTCTCTCAGATGTTTATGGAAACAGACATCTGGAACATTTTCTTTTCTTGAGGTTTTTCTTCCTGTGTCAGTGTCAGGCTTTGGAATGTTCCTGTCGCGAATACTCTGGTGTCAGATGATTCATCTGATAATTCATCAGAGGTCAGTAGTTCATCCATTTGAGCCATATCTTGTGCAATGCATGTGTCTTCTATTTGGTTTCTATCTTCTTTATTTTCATGTTTTGTACTTTTCAGCCACTGGCAGTTTATGTTTGGAAGAATGCTTTCTGGTGAGAGTTTCAAAGTTGTATTTCTGATCAATCTGATTATGGATCTTTAAAAAATAATAATAATAATAGTAAGGGATTGCTCTGATTTTGAGATAGATCAGTATCTGTATGTTATATATCCAAGTTCCTAATATTTTAACTATATTTTCAGGGCTGTAGATCACCAGTGGGATGGTGATCTCTTTGCGACAGCTGGTGCTCAGGTTGATATATGGGACCACAACAGGTTTGGATTTAAGTTGCCTTACCTTTTTTCCATAATGACATGGATTATGACATTTTTAATGACAAAGTTAAGCTCTTGCAAAAAGGTCACAGCCAGTGAACAGTTTTGAATGGGGGAAGGACACTGTTATTTCTGTTCGATTTAATCCAGCAGAACCAGATGTCTTAGCAACATCAGCTAGGTATGTATAATGGGTTCCTTTTTCCAAATAGCATATTCTTTTGCATATGAGACTGGTAACCTTACCTCCCACACCATCTTGGAAAAAAATCTCTCCCATAGTGTCTATTTTAAGGAATGAAGCATTTGACAAATAAACTAGAACATATAGCTGTGTAGTCCTATATTAGTAATAAATAAAGCAATAATTGACAAGTTTCTTGTCATTTCAGTCTTTGCCTGTATTTGTGTGTGTATGTTTTTTTAATTTTTTGTAACTCCTGAATCAATGAAGCATCATAGTCCTTGGATCCCCATATCAGACTCTTGCTTAATATTTCTGCGCCTATATTGGTGAAGCCTCATTTTACTTCTGTCTTTCGCCCCCTGATGCATGTATTTTCTATAATAGGTCACTTGTTAAATACAGGCCTACATTTGAAATTTGTTGGTACAATAGCTTAAATATAGGCTGTCGGTTCTCTTAGTAGCCTACTGTGTGGTTTGCATAATTGCAGTTTGTTTTTCCACCGTCAAAAGCATGCTTTATTGCACATTCATTCTAATCTCTTAGCTGTGAATGACTACTGCTTGCTATGTGTGTAGTTTTAAAGTGTGCCATTTAAACAGTCTTTAGTGTATAATGTATATCTTGGCATCTAGAGGGAATGTAACTCTATATTTCTGGTTTTGCAGTGACCGCAGCATAACACTATATGATCTGCGTATGTCATCACCGGCAAGGAAGCTTATCATGAAGGTAGAATGGCATGTTGTTATTGTAAATTCAAACACATTCAGCTGTCTGCTGATCATGGATTTGGTTTGCAGTAGTTTCTTTTCATTTATTTACTGTGTCATTCTTTGTCAATATTGTGAGCCTCAAATGTCTACTCCTGACACCCAGATCCATAGCTCAACTGGTAGACTGAGTTGACATACCTCGTTTCAACACTTGAGGTCTTGGTATCGATCCCTAGTGGGGGTGGCTAACAGTGGAGTGTGTACTGACATGGGTGTGTACTAACACGCTAACCCAAAAAAAAAAAAAAAAGTCTACTCCTGTCTTCCACTGTAATGGAGTTTGCTCAGACAGATCATAATAGAGACTGTTGATGTTTTACAAAGAAGATGGTCTTTGAAGATAACAGGTTGCACAAGGCATCTCGGATTTTTTATTTTTTTTTGGAGAGAGAGAGAGAGAGAGAGAGAGAGAGAGAGAGAGGAGAGAGAGAGAGAGAGAGATGGTAAAACACCTTCGGATTTAGGATGTTATGTTTGACTTAATAAATGGTTTATTATTATTATTTTTTCAGGGTGGGTGGGTGGGTGGGTGGGTGGGTTAGCTACTTTTTGACAAACCAGAGAAGGAAGCATGAGGAACGGTTTTGGGTTGTTTAGTGGAACAAGAGATCAATTATTTAAGTTACATAAATTCTTTCGGCAGTACAGAGGCCATTTCAGCAGAGGAAAATCTCCAAATTTAATCTCTCCTGCCAAGTATGTGTTGAATGTGCTATTAGAAATGTTGTCAACTGGAGAAACACAATTATCAGTATCCCTAAAAGATTTACTTTCATGGATATCATTGCCTGATACCGGAATTTGGCTCAGCTGCTCTCTTTCAGATGACTACAAACTGTGTTGATATCATTAGTTTATGAACTAATGTAATTTTATCCAAAAAAAAATTTCTTAGTTATTGGCATATGCAAGTACGGTCATAATTCGAGCTGTGTGCTTGGCTCTTTCATCAATTACCAGTTTTATGGTGATCTATATCATTTTGTAAGAGCATCCTTCACTATCAATTTGATTCGTTTCCGTGGTTTGTTTTTGCACTGAAGCACATTTTTTTTTTTTGTTTCTAATAAGTTGTAATATCTCCTGATATTGTTAAAAAAATATTATGACGATCCTGTTGAGCTGTAATGATGTCACTTCCCTTCTTGCATTTGTTTGTGTCAATATTTTCCATATCCAAAATATAAGCTTGAGGTTTATGAAAGGTTTGCCAGATTCATGCACTAGTTTTTCGAATATCACTTACAGTAAAATCTCAAGGCAACTGAGCTACTGAGTCTAAAGTTGTGAGAGGGTCTGAGTTTCTATCCTATGATTCGTGTTTATTTTATCAGAGATTTCCTGAGTGCACATTCATGTGCAATACGGCTCATGTACAAACTGCATGTGCCATCTTGGCACAGGTGTATGATCCAATCCATCCATCAGGTTGGTCTGATGATTTACATGTTTCCAGAGAAAAAATAAAAATCTGGTCTGCTCAGCATGCGGACCCAAATATTGGAAACAGGCAGATGGGTTAGAAAACTTTGGCATATTTTTTGAGAGCCATACATTTGTTTTGCAAACTGTGGCCCACCTGGTCATTGGATCAACCTGATTCTTGGGATAGGGCATCAAGACAGTGGTACTGTTCTGATGGGTGGATTGGATCTCGTCTATCGTGCCATGCTTGCACATTGTGGCGTGTACATAAGGTTTATGGTACACCCATCTGTGCTTAGCAAACCTCTATTCTATCATATGATTTACTCGATTAGGTGCGTTATTCATCTCTCTACAGTGATGATTTTCCTTATCCGTCCATTTGCATCTGGACAATCTAATCTAAACGCTGATCAACGCTTGTTATTTATAATTGCTTCTGAGAGAAACTGACCCATATTTGCTTGTAACAGACAAAAACTAATGCTATTTCTTGGAACCCAAGGGAGCCGATGAATTTTACAGCGGTAAGCACATCTAAGGTAGCTGATTTTGTGTAAATGAAATATTTCTGATGAGAACTGGGTGCAGCCTTTCAGCACATTGTACATTGGAAGAATAACAAAAACTTCTCTACCTTTAATTGCGGGGTTTTTTAGGATTTTAGGTTTTAGAATTATTAGCTTGACATTTGTATCAGGGTTTAGGATATTAGAAGTTTTACCAAGAGATGTACATATCCCATTGAACTCATGAGATCCAGTAGTGCTATTCCTCCTCTCTTAAGTTGCTATTATTGATGTCAATGCAGGCAAATGAAGATTGCAACTGCTATAGCTACGACTCGAGAAAACTAAACGAAGCCAAGTGTGTGCACCAAGATCATGTTTCTGCAGTGTGAGTGGCATGGTTAAGAAATTTTTTATCTTGAAAAAATGCCTGTATCTTTCAAAATTGATATCCTTCTCTGCCTGAGCCTTTAGAAGTGACCTTCATCAGCACTATGTTTTATTTCAGGTTGGATATTGATTACTCTCCAACTGGCCAGGAATTTGTAACTGGCTCTTATGATAGGACAGTGAGTTCTCTTCCCCATTGTTAAATTTCATTCAGTTCTTGCATTTCTTTGCCACAGAAAGAAGCCATCCATATTATCATGGCTCCCTGTTGTCATTTGTGAGTGTATCCCATTGCAATATGTCCCATTTGGCCTCTGACATTCAATTTTTGCAGGTGAGAATCTTCAAATACAATGGTGGCCACAGCAGGGAAATTTACCACACCAAGAGGATGCAAAGGTTTTTTCTTGTTTTAGAATTTCTTCTGAGTCTTAAGGTTTTTGAGTCTTGTGTTCATTTGCCCTCATTAGCACAACCCTTTTTTAAGAAATTAATCTGAGTTCAATTTGAGGAAATGGGTTTTATATTTGATTTTTGCATGTATTATTGAAGATTGACCGCATGATTTTCATTACCATCTTCTGTTCACAAACCATTTTCACTGGTTATATTTGTTTATGGAAGTATCTGAGTTTCTGACAAGTTCCTCTTATCCATGTAGGGTATTTTGTGCAAAGTTTAGCTGTGATGCCTCTTATGTTATTTCTGGGAGTGATGACACCAACCTTCGGCTATGGAAAGCCAAGGCATCGGAACAATTGGGGGTTGTAAGTATCTTGTTTTCCGCACCTGCTTTGCTGTTGTGTTTCGGATAGATTGGCGGATTAGTGATTCACCATTATTTCTGAGAACAGTCAAGATCAATGGAAATCTTGAAATTTACCAAAATAATTGCATCATGCTGAAGTCCCTCATTGTTCACACTGTTGCTGATTTTGACAGCCATCACAAAATAAGCTGACCAGCTGGTTTTTTTTTCTGGTTTTACAGCCTCAAATTTCCAGTGCAATGTGATTTGAAGTAACTTTGCTTTTTCTTTACATTTTCTTCATCACGTGCATCTAAAATGATTTTCTTCCAAAACTTGTGGTCGGATGTGATATTGAGGCACATTTCAGGGCCCTAGAGGAGCATCACAGGGAATTTCGCTTAAGCCATATATGGTTGTGTTTTGTTTTTGCTTTCCCAATGTTTCCTTTGTTTTTCGAGGAAATCTTTATTCACTTAAATGCTTCTTTATGAATGACTGGTCTGAGAGTAGTAATTCAGACAGTTTCATTGACACAATGAACTGGTAGAAATTAAAAATGTTTATGTTTGCTATTTATTAGAGAGTTCAGATCACATCATCTCCTAGATACTTAACAATCTTATCTATTTCCGTGCAGCTTCTTCCTAGGGAGCAGAAAAAGCAAAATTATCTCGAGGCCGTCAAGGAGCGTTACAAGCACCTTCCTGAGGTCAAGCGCATTGTTAGGTATGTTCTGTTTATTCTGGACATCTTTGGAGGGAGGGAGAAGAAGCACATGATTATCGATTAAAAATAGAAGTACATCAATATGAGAGAGGGAGGGAAGCCGGCGGTGGCGAATCCGTTTTCATCCTAGTGGGGATCAACAGTTAAAACAGACATTGTGTCTCAAGTTGAAAGTAACTTCAGGATCTTGGTTTTGCAGGCATAGACACTTACCTAAGCCGATATACAAGGCAGCCTCCCTCAGGCGTACCATGGTTGAAGCAGAAAGGAGGAAAGAGGAGAGGAGGAGAGCTCACAGCGCTCCAGGCAGCATGCCCCGGGAACCATTCCGGAAGAAAAGAATCCTTACAGAGGTTGAGTGATGGTTATGCCGGAGTGGAAATGCATGGGTTGTGCATGCATGCATCCCAAAAGAAGTTTTGGAAGCAGTGGCATCAAATGAATATTATGCATGCTTTCTTAGCCCAAGATTTTGAAGCCTTGCGGTTTCTTACTTTCAAAGTTTTGATCGCTTTCCTGAGCTCTGCCAGGATTTTGACTGAAAAGGTGGTAATTGGCTCAAGATGCTTTCTGTATGTAACACAGTTTTGGTAGGTTTTATCTAAGATACAAACTGCATGCTATGAAGTTGAATAAACATTTCTTTTTGAAAAGCAGTTATTTTATTGATATCAACGCCAAAGCCTAAAGAGAAGAA
Organism: Magnolia changhungtana; assembly: GCA_030180095.1. Lineage (NCBI taxonomy): Eukaryota > Viridiplantae > Streptophyta > Magnoliopsida > Magnoliales > Magnoliaceae > Magnolia > Magnolia changhungtana. The sequence continues at coordinate 7,223,774 of JASAUF010000272.1, read as the reverse complement.
AAGAAAAGAAAAAAGAAAAAGAAAAAAAACAGAGTTATTTTCCGTGGCATTTGATTCCACCTTCTCAAGCACCTCCAAAATTTGCCCACTTCCATTTTTGAAGCAACTACTACTCCTTTCTCCTCAAAGAAACAATAGACCTGCCAATAGAGCCATTCTTCACAAACGCGCAAAGAAGAAAGCTTCAATTGATTCTGGCATCATCTTTTCTTTCTTTTTTTTACACCCCCACACACTCATGCTGTAGTGGAATTTCACCACCTATGGGTACTCGGGACCCTTGACTGGGTGTTGAAACTCATGTGAGTCTACCACCGGAGCAAGAGTGAGGACCTGATTCTGGCATCGTCTAAGATGACCCAAAGATATGCAGAAAACCATACTAAATACCTCTTGTAAAAGGGCATACCAGGGATGATTGACTTGGCATCTCGAAAATACATGATACAAACATTAGGGAGATTCATTCCTTGCACAAGGTGTCCACTGTGTAAGTGCCTTTTTTTTTTCCCTACTAGAACTACCGACTGAGCGTAGGTTGCATGCCTATCATTGCAATAAGTGCACATGTAGCACATAAGTGTCCACGAAGTAATGAGCCCCTCAGGATTATTACCGCCCGCATGTGCATAAGTTATTACCTGACACGTGTATGTGTACGTGCGGAAGCAAGCCAGGGCCTCTCAGCTGTGAACCATCAAAAATTCTGTTTCAGGCAAAATTTGGACTCGGATCGCAATAATGCCCTACGCTGAGTCAGGAAGCCCATACTGCAAACTTTGGAGGAGCGATAAAACTACAAACAGGAGCTGTATGATCAGTACGAATACATTCAGAAGACCCACTTAAAACCTTTAAAACCCTTGATTTTTCTTTCCTCACTAACCCATTCCTCGCATCCAGCTACCCAGACACTTTGGGAATGTGCTAACCAAGCTAAATAAGCATATTCCCAATTGGAATTTTTTTTACCTAGGATTTTTAGTGGGGCCATCTACCAACAGTTCATCCAGCTAGAATGGATTGTAGTCACGAGATCTGCATGGGTATGGAATCAGCTGTGCTTTATGGCTGAGCTTGACCTTAGGCCCTATAGTTGATCTCAACCCTAGGCAACAGTTTTTTTTTTTTTTTTTTTTTTTAAGGTTAGCTTGTTAGTAACATATCCATGTGTGTACACACACTCCACTGTTAGCCACCCCCGCTAGGGATTGATACCAAGACCTCAAGTGTTGAAACGAGGTATCTCCACTCAGTCTACCAGTTGAGCTATGGATCAGGGTGTCCCCTAGCCAACGTTTGGCTCAGACTGATGTGTCAGAATACTATTGGCTCTTAGAGGCTGTTTGGATGCATGCAAAATCGTGGACAATACACGCTCTCCTGCACATGCTATTCAGGTCATACAATACTGTAGCCGTTTGTCAAGTATTTGAGATATGGAGTGGAGGAACATGTGGAGATCTTAACTCATATAACATGACTCATATAACATGATGACGAATTGCAGATTGCTTGACACATGGTGCATGTGAGGTGCTTGAAGATGGATGCTGGCACACATAGGTGTTTCGACATGGAGAGGCACACATATGGAACATTTGGAATGTGTGATCCTATGTTCATGAAACATTATATTCTTGTATATTCTGACCTTTGAAGCAAGGATAGTCTATCATGCGCAGAAGGGCTGCTGTACACATTGTGTACATCAAAGGAGGCCCTTGTTTAGTGAAAAAGGCTTGGACATGATGGCCGAAACATGCCCAGTGTCTGGGGACTTTCCAGTTGAATGAGCTGTGCTGTGTCACACTTCATAATTGTTCAGTTTGTAGGCCATCAACTATCGTCCTAATGAGATTATAAGGTAACACAAATAGGCAATCCCACACGTCAAACTGGTGGTTTTAAATGGATGGACAAAAGAGCAAGTCAATGGTTGTGGCAAATAGCAAGGGAAAGTGTTATCTAGGATTTTCAGGCCTCTCATTTTACAACCATGTCCATCCAAGGAAGAGCCTGCTAGGTGGACAGTTCAGATCCACGTCTTCCCGAAATTACGGAATAACCAATGCTTATCAGATCACATTGCATATTCCTATTCCATCTTGTGCAAAAAAGACCACTAAATATTCAAGAGCATATCTATAGATAGTGTGAACAGTAAAAAAGCACAACAAACAATGGGGAGTTGGTTAACGCCGCCGCCTTCGATAATCACCATCATCGTCGTCATCAGAGTCACCGCTCTCACGGAAACGTGGATTCTTCTCCTGCAGCAAAAAAACAAAGGGCATTCAAGTTATCACATCTACAAATTATAAACATACACTGCTTCAACAAAACAACGGTTTACCGGTCTGGATTCCGGGTCAGATGTTCTCCTATATTCATGGTCAGAGCTTCTCTTTGACATCTCAGAAGCATATCGGTCATCATCACGGTGCCGCTTGCGATGGTAATCTGTTTGGTAGTTAAAACACAAATCATACAAACCAAAATAATCTCCTCAGAAGGAAAAAAAAAAAAACGAAGCGTTGTATCAAGAAGAACAATTTAACACCATTAGCTTATTTTCTTTTTACACGCACACCACAATGGGTACTCGAACCCATGACCTCGTTGAAACTCTTATGAGTCTACCACCAAGGCATGGGTAAGGATAGGGCCGTACATCGAGCCGAGTCGAGTTGAGGTGGGTCAAGGTTGGCTTGACTCGCCTGTGCTCTCCTCAAGGTCGCCCTTGAGCTTACCATTGGAGCTTAGCTTGTTTATCAAACCTTTCGACCTCGAGTCGAGTCGAGCCTGCTCCCACCTCACTCAACCCATCTACCAGCACCCACCCACCCCGATCCAACCCAATGGCTAGCACCTCCCCAACTAACCCAACACCTACAACCGATCCAACCCCCAAATCAAATATTCAATTATATATATTATTAGATAGAGGAACCTTGTTGTGAGTGCTGAGAGAGAGAGAGAGAGAGAGAGATTGACTGTGGAGCTTGGGCGTTAGAGAGAGGGAGGAGCTCAGGCGCAACGGGATGAGTAAGGAAGGGAAAAAGAGTAAGAAAGGGACGAACAAGTAGAGTAAGGTTTTAAGTTTTAACTTTTATTATTTTTAAATATTATATATATATATATATATATATATATATATAATATTCGAGTCGAGCCAAGCTCGAGCTTCAATCCAAGCTGAGTTTGAGTCAAGCCGAGTCAAGCTCAACTATGCTCGACCTTGACTCATTTTCAAAACGAGCTGGGTCATATGAAAGTTGGCTCACCTTGAGTCATCGTTAAAGCTGAGTCAAGCCGAGCTAGATCAAGGCAGCGAGCTTTTCGAGCCAAGCCGAGCTAGATCAAGGCAGCGAGCTTTTCGAGCTAGCTTGGCTCATGTACAGCTCTAGGTAAGGACCCAAAACCGACACAAACATGTACAAGGCAAGAGGCATTCCGAGAAATGAACTCATTTAACATCATTAGCTTAAATATATAGCATTTGTACATAAAAATGGCATGAATAACTCAATTTCCATCACCAGCACTCATCAAGATATCTATTTAAAAGACGGGAAAAAAAAAAAAAAACAAACAGTTGTCTGGAAGGGGATATGAAAACCTCACTAAACACATACCTCTGCCCTGTCTATGAGATCCACCATGTCCGTGGGCTCCACCTTGTCTACCATCTGCAGAAATCACTGGTGTTAAAATGGGTGACATGGATGTTTATTTTTAAAACCGAAATGGGCCCCAAGCATATGTTAATGAGTTAGCCACAAAGGTTATTGTATTTAAAACTTGGCATAAGAAGAAGAAATGAAGGAAACAAAAAGAAGTGCCAAATTACAATCAATGAAACAGCAGGAAACTGCACGATGCACGAGCGCACAACATGTGCAATCAATTGCAGAAAGTTTGTTCAGATCCTAATCGTTTAACATGTGTACCTAATATGGATTGGCCCAAGAATCAACCAATACTGAACATCAGGTGGGCGTCTTAGACATGTATTGGGTTGACATGTGTGGCCATGGTTAGAATACCATTCTTTGAGTAATCCATTGGATTACCCAAACTTGAAGGGTTTTTTTTTTCTTAGAGAAACCTGGAAGAGATTTGAGGGTACTAAAATGAAAAAAAAAAAAAAAAAAGGAGAAAATTGGAAAAAGTTGTGGAGAAGGCACAAAAGCACCCTTTTGTCCGAAAAATCCCGTCTTTTATTACATTACAGTGGATTCTACCATATAATCAAGTAAATAAAAACATTAAAAAAAAAAAGAAAACACCTATAAAGAAACTGAACAGAAGCACACACAAAATTTCCCATGAACGAGTACCAACAAGGAGATAGAGGTGTGATATGCAAGTCTTAAACATAAGATTTGGTACTCCTGAGTCTTCTGAGCATATGATGATTGAGGAAAAAGAAAAAACACAGATTTTTTTTTTTTATTTAGGATAGAAATTATTAATTATAGAGCTTTTGAGATTTCATATTGTAAATGGTGACAATAATGTATTGCTTCATAATGTCTTTATCCAAAGATTAGATGATGGCGATATTATCAAGCCATGCAGGCATTCATTGAGACTATTCCCAATTATTTTCCACGCATGGCACTTTTATTTATTTATTTATTTATTTATTTATTTATTACGCACGCACACTCACACACCCCCACACACCCACTCCCTACACCTGGGGAATTTCACCCCCCCATGGATACTCAAACCCTGGAACGGGAGTTGAAACTCCCAATTATTTTCCACGCATGGCACTTAACATATAGTATAGACATTGATTAGAGTTAAATTTCTGTTAACTTGCAAAACTAATGAAAGAAAGCATGACAGATGAAAGTAGATCCATTCTGCCACAGCAATACAAGAGCAATAAGATAACCTGCTTCCAAATTGTCAATGATAATTCAGATCGCACTTGGATGCACAAGTAAATTGGATTGAGAAAATTCAGCCCAATAAGAGGAAATGACAAAAACTAACGATGTTTCATGTACTCATAATGATGCCCTGAGGCCGTAGTTACATTCCTTACAACTTGAAAACAAAATAAATAGAATCCGGAGGCCATTTGTCAATGTGAAATATGAATGCTAAAATACTTAAAAATCTGGTTATTTCCACTTTACTAGACTGAGGAAGCAGCCCTGAGATTATATTTACACTCCTCTCAAGTCCAGCTTGAAAGCAACATAAATGAAATTTGTAGCCCATCCGTCAAAATGAAATATGAATGCTGAAAAAATTACAACTTGGTTATTTCCAATTTATTAGACTAATTATTTAAATTAAACTCAATAGTGCATTCAACCGCACCCTTAATGACAACCTCCACCATTAGTTTCAAATAAGTCTCTAGCAATATGTTGATTAAGAATTGGGGATGTACAAAAGATTTATTTCCAGAACTTACAATTGGATGGAATAATTGCCTGGAAAGAATCCAAAGATCCTGCACCATAATCCACTAACTGCCGTTGTGCTTCCAGTTCTCTCTGCACCAATTTCCCATAACCACCTCTGCGTGTAATTTGTTAAGAAGATAAACGGTGACAGATTGCACTCTGAATATTAGGCAGTCTTCAGGGAATTAAAGGAATGACGCATTAACTTAGTTCCTACATGGAAATCTCAAGAACCCCTCCATACTTGAAAAAAATTACACATGGACACACACATGCATACACACATGGAGGGAGGGAGGGAGGGAGGGAGAGGGAGGGGTGGGTGTATTTAGCAAATGGTATTTTGTCCCTGTAACCTATTAAGAATGGCACAGCATGTTGATTTAAATCTGGGCCAACCAACTGGTAAGTGACATCGATGGGTCGATGGCCGAAAATCATACGAATAGGGTGTTTCTAACCATTCTATTTACAGACTCTTTTCTTTTCTTTTCTTTTTTTCCTTTTTTGTTGTTGTTCTTTGGACAGTTGGTCTAGAAACTTTGACTATCCAAGGATGGGCCATGGATTGAATAGTATGATTTTTGTTTGTGGCTCTTCCAAGTGGTAGCCCACCAATAACATGGATCAATCCAACATTTCACAGGCTGATATCATTTACTGGGGGTAGCAGAAGTGCAACCAACTTCTAAACCTAACAATGAGTGCAGAGAGAGTAACATAAATGTTCTAAGATTAAACGTATGGAGCATATCTTTGACAAAACTCCATTGATTAACTATGGAGTGCCATGGTTATTTACTTATACAAGCAAAAAGAGCATCTCTTGATCCCATAGTTTAAAATGAATATGGAGAAGATGGGATGCCATGAGAAAGAAACAGTTAAAACTATTTGAAATGCCAAACAGTAGCACTAGTTATCGATGTCTAGCAAACTTGAAACATCCACCATCAATGACTTATTACTATTACAGGCCAATAGGATGCATTAATCCGGGACCATTTACGACTACCAAGTTGTTCCGACATGAAGACTCTTTGAAAATTGACACCATTGAAAACTTTCCAGATGCATGGATATAATTTCTAATATCTCAATTACTTTAACAGGTATGGTATTCAACCATTGAACGGTGCCATTAATTTATCCAGTTGTCCCCCAAGACATGTGCGTGCATGTATATAAGTCCATGCACAACTCCAACTGCCAAAACCAAGTTTTAACATGCCACTATATCCCCAAGGTGCCAACCACCTTCTTAGAGCCAAAGCAAAACCAGCCGAGAACTATGAGACCAAAACAAGAGAAAGCCAAAATGTGCACTAGTAAAGAAATTCTGGAAGAATTGATTGCATGTTTGCAAAGGATATCAGGATCATAGTCAGTGCGATACTCATCCCGCACCTATGCCACAGGAGAAAAATAACATCAGAATAAGCAGAATGTAACATGATAAAACCAACAGGGTATGAAAAAGAAAAGAAATAGCTGCCAATGCAACAGCAGTTTAACCTGTCCACCACTTCGACCCCGTCCCCACTGCCTTCCTTCTTGGAACCCCCAGTCAAAATCAACACGAATTGGGCGATCATCAAGAATAGTCCCACTTATGTATTTTACTGAATCCTCAGCATCCCCTCTAGAATAATATCTGATAAAAACACCATCATACGATGGTCAGACAACAATAAGAGAACAATAAAAACAATATTTGAAGGCGAGTAAATTGCTGCACATGATTAGATATAATCTGGTCACCATGAGACAGTAACACTTCTGATCTGGATATCACAAAACAGCAGACAAACCAACCACCTGACCCATTTAAAATAGATGACAGCAACCGCTCAAAAAAGAAGAAGTTGCAAGGTCATGGTCCAAATGTAGTACAACAATAATTGTCATAATTGTTAGTGATCCCGATGTATTTCCCCTTCATTAAGCTAACATAGATTTATTGATGATATGTTGTGTATATGTTTTAACATTGTTATTATGATCTCTTATTACATTAATTATGTAATTTATTCAATATGCTAGTATAGCCAATGATCTGATGTACTATGTTGGTAAACTTATGATCTAATTTTCTATATAATTGCAACTAGTGATCTGATTTGCAGAATTGATATAACTATAAATTGATGGTTGTGATGATGTTATCAGTTAGCATGAAAACTACATTGATTCAAATATGAGAATGGGAATGATCATATGATATATCATTCACGACTACTTAATATGCTTGTGCATCCATTATTTGCATGCACGATACGTGTTGAATTCCTGGGGGACCTCCCTGGATGGTATACCTAGTAGAATTGTTATCAGAAGCCCACTATACTAGTGGAAGCCTATTCAAGGAGTAGAAGCAGGCCTTGCCTATGCCTAGCAAATGGTAGAAGTATGCCAAGGGGTAGATGTGGGTTGACAGGTTTCCAACTCAAGCAAGCGGACGGATTCTCACTTGATGCATTCATGCATTCACGCATTGCTTAACATTTGTATTTTCTTTCTGAACTTATATTGTATATAATTGTTGTTATTATATTCTAATTTGAAGTGAAGAACCATTTTAGGACTTCTCACTGGGCCTGGCTGGCTAACCCTGTATTGATGTAAAACTGTACATATATGATTGAGGATAAGCCAAATGGTCAAGAACATGAGTACGTGGTCGAGCCAGAAAAGGACCCAAGGGACACGTAGCCATACTTGATACAGAGGAAGAAGTTGTTGCCCTAGACCAGCCATGATTATCATTTTAATTCCATTTAATGTTCTTGGATTATTATTTCTTTCTTTCAAGTTTGTTAGACAAGATTTATTTTATTGCATAAGACCCCGAATAGGATGGTCCTTAGCTATGTTAATAACTGATGGTTAATTTCTCATTCATGAGATGTGGCCAAATATAAATAAAATTTAGATCTATGGTATTACTACTAGCTAGGCAAATTTTGTGTAAGCATATCAAATAATTTAAGTACACTTAGTGCACAAGTCATGATGTGGATCTCGGGTCCGAATTATACACCAAGTACCCGAAATTTGGGTCATGATAGGTTCTCTCTTTGCAGGTCTCAACTAAAGGTGAAATAACAATGCCAGCTTGCCTATGTTTGGAGTGTGGTTGATATATATTATCATCATTCCTCCACCTCTATCAAAAGAAAAAGAAAATTTATGCCTTACATGTTACTTTTTTGAGCATAACGAGATAAATTTGCAAATGGTGTACATAACCAGAATGGCTATGGTTGAAGACCAGCATGCGTTAACCGAATAAGATATCATTGCATCATTGAAAGGACTTGGGTCCAAAGGAATAAAATATCAATTGTGGCATTGAAAGGCCACATGTTCAATCCTGGCGTACCCACATTGTTAACAGATCCCAAATGTACTTCAGCAACAAGCAAGCATATTTTAGAGCACTCTCCAACAACAAGTATGCATACAGGACTGTGAGAAAACAAAGACACACATATAGGGATAAATACTGCCAACAAAATGTTTGATTGTGAACGACGCTATATCTACTCTCCAAGTGAAATACAATCAATTAGCATCTTTAAACTATTACAAAATTTGCACGTGTGTGAAAGTGTACAAAGCAGGTAAGAACCTTACATGACAAAACAAAAGCCACATGGAGTTTTAGTATTCTTATCCAAACCCATAATAATCTTCTTAATCTCTCCAGCTCGAGAGAATAGCTCATAAACTTGCTCTTCAGTCGTATAGAAGGACATATTCCCAATATAAACAGTTGTTGAGGCTAGGAGTGCATGTTCAAAATCTTCCTGTGTTCCAGGAAATCTTCTATCCCGATATGCTGAAAGCTTGTTTGGATCCTAATATTGAAGCAGGGTAAGTTACCAAAGAAAGCGAACATTAGATCTAAACACAGGGAATGGGAGCAGAAACAAGTGCGATTAGCATAACCAGTTGGACAATAGTCTTTGTGGCCACCAACAGTATACTCAAACATCAAATGAAAAATAAAGAAAATTATTAGATTGCATATAATAGAAAATATTATTAGAAGGTTCGAAGGGCAGCTTGACTTAAATATCTCAAATGTGAACACAGTGAGATCCAATTTGGAATAATGTATATAAATTGGAGGCTAAAAGAAAGAATGAGATGTCACCTATAACCAGTGTTTGAAATATCGATACCATCGGCCGATATTATCGTTATCGCACCACTGCGAGACGATACACTCACGATAACCCCCAGAAGATACCAAAAAATCCAAAATCCAGATATCGGCCGATATATCGTCAATATCACACCAAAAAACCCAAAAATTTGAATTAGAAAAAAATAAATAAATAAAAATCGGAGAGTACCTGGCTGTAGTGATGATCAGAGGTGGGCCATTTGACAGGTAAGTACGATTTTCTTGCCATTTTCTTCAACTTCCCTCTTTCTTGGAGATTCCGGCGAGGAATCAGGCCGGATCGATGAACCGTTCCTTCCAGAACGAGATTTGAAGGGTTGCATGCGTGAAAGACGGATCGGACTGCGTGGATGGGGGTAAAAATGGAGAGAGAAAGTGAAAGAGGGGCGCGGATGGGAAATCGGATTGCGTACTAAGTCACTCAGTACGCTCTTATCGTACTGAGTAAACTCTGTAGGGCCCACTGTGAATTCATGTGGTTTATCCACACCATCCATACGTTTTTCCAGATTATTTTAGGGGTTGAGCCCAAAAATAAAGTATATCAAAACCTCAAGTAGACCATACCAAAGGAGGAAACAATAGGAATATTGATTTCCACCGTTGAAATATTTATAAGGCCCCCAATGATGTTTATTTGTCATCCAAACTGTTCATAATATCACAAAGACATGGATGAATGGAAAAAACAAATATCATCTTGATCTAAAACTTCTGTGGGCCCCCAAGAACTTTTCAACGGTAGACTTCAATTCAAATTGTTTCAGGTGATGTGGTCCACTTGAGCTTTGGATATGATTAATTTTTCGTTTAAAGCCCTAAAATTATATTATAAAACAGATGGACGAATTTGATAAAATGCATGAATGACAGTGGACCCACAAAGTTTACTCAATACACGGTGCGCAATCCGCTTCGGTGGATGGGGTAAAGGCTTGTCATGGTGTGTTACTCAGTACGCTCTTATCGTACTCAGTAAACTCACTTGGGCCCACCTTTAATGTATGTGGTCCATCCGCGCCGTCCATCCGCTTTCCCATCTAATTTAAGGGTTGATCCCAAATTTTAGAGAAATATAAGATCATACCATAGGAAACACTTGTGATACTAATTTCCACCATTGAAACCTTTCTCCACTGTTTTCTATGGTGGGGTCCACTCGAGCTCTGGATCTGACCCATTTTTTGGCTCATGCTATAAAATGATCTCTTCAAATGTATGGACGGTGTAGATAGAAAAAATACATCATGGTGGGGCCCACGTAACTTGTTGACGTCTTGTGCAACGGGCGTTCATATGAGATTGTGTACTCAGTACGCTCTTATCTTACTGAGTAAACTCTATTGGGCCCACCATGATTACAAGTGGTTTACCCACGCCGTCCATCCGTTTTTACTGACCATTTTAGGTGTTGAGCCCAAAATTGAACCATATCCACAACTCAAGTGGACCACATTACAGGAAACAGTGTTGAATAAACATTGACCATTAAAAACGTTTTGGGAGCCATAAAAGCTTTGGATCAACCTGATATTTATTTTTTCCCTTCATCTGGGTCTGTAGGACCCAATCAACAGATTGGATGTCAAATAACAGTACAGTGGGCCTTAGGAGGATTTTAATGGTGGATATCCAATCATTATTGTTTTCCTTTGGTGTGGTCCACCTGCGATTTATATCCCTATGATTTTTTGTATCAATCCCTAAAATGATCCGTAGAAATGGATGAACGGAATGGATGAAACAAATACATTATGGTGGGGCCCACAGAGCACCGACCACCAGCCATGAGGCCGATGTCAGGGGGAGTAGCCAATCCGTCTCCCCGCGCGCGGAAGATACTGACGGGTTGCATAACCAGACTGGCTACTGAAGTGACGCACCAAGTTCTGTGGGGCCCACCATGATGTATGTGTTGTATCTACATCGTCCATACATTTGGGTATATCATTTTAAGGCAAGAGATAGAATGGGTCAGATCCAAATCTGGAGTGGACCCCACCACAAAAAACAATGGGGAGAGGGACGCCTACCGTTGAAACCTTCCTAAGGTCCACTATGATGTTTATTTGAGATCTAACCTGTTTATAGTCTATAAGTTCAGACAGACATGAAAGAAAGGAAAAAACAAATTTCAGCTTGATCGAAAACTTTAGTGGCCCTTACAAATTTTTAATGGTAGGTGTCACTCTCTCCACTGTTTTCTGTGGTGGGGTCCACTTGAGCTTTGGATCTGACTCATTCTTTTTCTCATGGCCTAAAATGATATCTCTAAATGGATGGACAGTGTGGATACAACACATACATCATGGTGGGCCCCACAGAACTTGGTGCGTCACTTCAGGGTCCACCCTGTCATTTACTTTCCATCCGACTTGTTAATATGTTCATATACACACACCTGTATGAAGTGAAAACATGCTAGGAATAAAACAGTCACAGCTCTGTAGGGTAAAACATGCTGTAAATGTAATATCTATTGTTCATCCAATGATCCGTACATACAAAATATAAGCCTGATTAAAAAAACTGTTGTGGGCCACACCAATGGGAACGATGTAAAACTTCTTCCAAATTGATAAATTCCCGTTGTGAGGCCTACCTAGGTTTCTTTTATCAAGATGAATTTTGTACCTTCTCTTTTTTTTAATGAGTTACACCTGATTAACGGCTTTGATTGAAGGTCCACATCATGGTGGCCCCTAATTACTAACCTCTTGTTGGCATCAAATCTCATTGTTTCATGTGGTGTGGCCCATTTGAGTGGTGGATCTATCTGATTTTGATATATTTATAAATATCATGCATTCAATTTAAATATAATTGCGTTAGTTCAGTTAAACATCGCATAGCTTAGGAACCTATACAAAGGAAATTTATTATGTGCATCTTTTTTTTTGAGATGTTATGATTTAAAAGTGTGTATTAAGGAAGGGCCTTTTTAACAATCCTCAAAGTTTCATTAAAAAATTCAACCATTTTCCCAATGTTTCCCCATGTTTCCCAAAAAGTGAGATAAACTACGCGATAAAAACGATATATCCCGTGCGATAACCGATACGTATCTGTATCCCAAGGGTGCGATACATTGTGCAATACCGATATTTCAAACACTGCCTATAACCAAGGTATTCTATGGCCACTGCCGTTAGCATCTCAATACGACTGGCCGTAACAGCCTCTTTTTTCTTTTTTCCTTTTTTGAAAAAAAAAAAATCAATATTGGCCCATAACGGCCCATTATAGGCCATTTTTTTCATAACGCCCGTTATGGCCCCGCAACGTGTAACAGTGCCCACGTTCGGTTACATAACTGATTTTGCATACGTTGCCTATAACCATAATTTTTAAAGGTGGGTGTCTCAAGAGTCATAATACCTCAAAGTTGTTCTTGATGCTTAATAGCATGTAGTACAAACCGAGCATAGGAAAGACTTAAACCTCAACCTCAAGGCATATGGATCATGTGTTTGGGTAAAAAAATTGCCCCTCATTTATTTTTCTTTGATCTTTTTGGACAACTTTTCTCTCGGTTTCATGTATAGGTGGCCATCCTATCCTTTTTGGACAACTTTTTTCAGAGTTCCATGTATAGGTGGCACAAAAAAATTGGTGCCCAAGACTATTTATGGAAATAGGTCCAATCACCAAAATGAACTATCCATGACCCCCAGTGATGCGGACATCAGGCCATTCAAAGTATATCAACGCAGAAGGCGTGCGTTACCTGTGTCAATGTGGTTAGATGACGGATACGAGTCGGGTCTCTAGAGGTTGAAGACCTTACACATGTGTTCGTGACATGTGTAAGTTGTTTAAATGAGACATTTGAACCGTTGGATCGCGAAGATGGTGTGAAAGGACCGTTGGATCGTCACGGCCCACCTTCATTATGACACCTTCACGGCGCTATCATTGAGGCCCATTGGGCATCTTAAATTTGAATTTAGTTTAGGAACATTTGGTTTATTTAAGTTTTGAGACAGTTTGCGCACAATTTTTGTGCGAATTTCTTTTTTTTTTTTTAAGGTTTTTTTGGTAGGGGTATTTGGTAATTTCATGTAATTACGAATTTATAAAGGTTGCCCTAAGCCTAAAGCATGTTATGTGATGTTTATAAAAGAAAAAAGAGAATTTTTTACTTCTGATGATTTCGTCTTCGACTTCCAATGATTGGAAGAAGGCGTGAGGCCCAGGGAAGTGATTTCTCATCCTCTACTTCCTTCTCCTTCTCTCTTTTCTCAAGGTACTCTTTTCTTTAACCTCATTCTCTTCCTTTTCTCCTATAATCTTTAGATTTAGAAGCCAAATCTTGTTTCTTTTTTATCTAAATCATTAGATTTCAAAAGATTTTCATCCCCACATAAAACCCATCACCCAAATCTAAATTTGAAGAACTACCAATTCTTTTTTAAATTTTCCAGATTTCCCAATCCAGGAAATTCCTATTTTTCTGAATTAGAAAATCCACTAGGATCGTTAGACGAACCTATTGCAAGATGAAAATTCTATCTTTCGCCAGATGCAACTAAACTCAGATTTTAAGATTCAATATTTCATGTTTGTGATGGATGGAAATAATCAATACTATATTAACCTTATTTCTTTCTTGTTTTATGATGTATAAGGCTGATATTTTATTTGTTTTTTTAAGATTGCATAAATCTGCCCCTTTCATATACCATGCTCATTTAACGTTGGATTAGGTCGTCCTATATCAATTTTTGGTATTAAAGCTTAGGTTTCTTGCATTGGGTCGTCTTAGATCGAGTTATCAAGAGTCTAAATTTTTATTTTTATTTTCTAGGGTTTCATGCATCGCATATAGAGTCTAGATCTGAAATTTTCAAATTTGCATAACAAAAAAAAAAAAGAAGTCTAGATCTGAATTTTTTCACATTTGCATCATTCTAAAAGTTACAATCGTCGGTGTCCATAGTCTTGTGTCAAAACAATCTCCTAGCATCGTATTTTAGAAAACCTAAGTTGAGTCTTAGTGTATATGCCCACTCGGACTGGTAGAGGATTTGGTCTACACTCGATTTTCAATATGGAACAATTGACTGAAATGATGAACACGATCAACCAACGTTTGGCCACCATTGAGGTGCAATCTAGGAACACGAATACCCATATGGATCAGATAAAAGCGTCCCTAAGAGAAATCTCCGACATTGGAGGGGATAAACAGTCTCACGTAGGAGGAGTAGTTGAGGAATGGGTAGGAAATCGTGGTAGAGGTAGTGGAGCACGTGGCCGAGGGGTAGGACGTGGAGGGGCGCGAAATCCGCAACCCGCTATCGAGTATCAAGACAGTTATGATGTCGATGAGAGGGTCTTAAAGAGTGTTAAAGTAGATGCTCCTAGTTTTGATGGACGTTTTGACCCAAAAGCATTCCTTGATTGGTTAGCGGACATGGACCATTATTTCGAATGGTATGAGATGTCTAAGAACCGACAGGTGCAATTTGCGAAAATGAAACTTGTGAGTCAAGCCAAATTATTTTGGACAAATACAGAGCGTAGAATCAAGAGATCAGGAGGTGTCACAGTCGCGCATTGGGTAGAGATGTAGTTATTAAAGGAAAAATATCTTCCTCTCTTACCGTCAAAAGCTCCTAGATCAATGGCAAGCATTATGCCAAGGATCTATGTCGGTTGCAGATTACATCGCAAAATTTGAGGAATATATGATGCGGTGTGATATTCAGGAGGATCCCTTAGTGACGCTAGCGCGTTTCAAGGTGGGTCTTCGCATAGATCTGCAGCATGAGCTTATGACCCATGCAGTGAGTGACTTGGATCAGGCTTACCAAGTTGTACAGGACTTGGAGTTTTACCTAAAGTCTCCTGTCACGAGGCGCTTCGAGTCCCGAGACTCTACTGTTAGATCTGGTTTTTAGGGAACCAAACCTAACATTGGAAGTCAGCCTAAGGGGCAGACTAGTGCACCACCTAAGCCTAAGGATGATAAGGACAAAGGTGCCCTTGGTGCCAATCCTGGCAATGGTAGTCACTTGAGATGTTATGAGTGCGGAGGTACAGGTCATTTTACATAGCAGTGCACTGCAAAGGCTCGCGGGAAAGCCTTAGTCATAGACGAGTCAAATGAAAATGCAGATGACATGGATGATTATGAAGTTGAGGAATATCACCCAGAGATAGGTGCTAGTGATTATGAAGAAGAAGAATCAGAGACTGCACCACTAGCTGTAGTTAGATGTGTTTTGGCACAGGCCAAGGAGAGTGATGATTGGCGCATAAGCACAATTTTCTACACGTTTATCAAGAGCGGTAACAAAAATTGCAAAGTCGTCATGGATAGTGGTAGTTGCACCAACGTGATCTTAGCTAGCACAGGCACTCATTTGGGTTTGAAGCTCATCCCTCAACCTCAACCCTACAAGGTTTCTAGGGTTGACACGTCTTCTATGCCTGTGTCCCAGCAGTGTTTAGTCTCCATCCAAATCGGTTCATATAAAGATATGTTGTGGTGTGATGTTTCACCTATGGATGTAGGTCACATCATTCTAGGGAGGTCGTGGTTATACAATAGAGATGTCACGATTTTTGGTCGCTCGAACATGTGTACATTCACGCATAAGGGCAAGAAAATCAAAATTAATCCATTGCCACCCAAGTGCCACAGGACAAAGCTAGGGATGTGAAAACGAGTGAATCAAGGAAGGATGTGAGGACATATATTCCGAAGTATCTACATATCGTAAATGCAAAAGAGTTTGAAAAAGAGACAGCGGATGATTCGACGGTGTATGCCCTAATGGCTAGGGAAGTTACACCCGAAGTTCATGTAGAGTTACCCCCCGAGGTGACTTCGGTTCTTGAGGAGTACAGTGATGCATTCCCTGAGGATTTACCGAATGAGCTTCCACCTATGCAGGACATCCAGCATGCCATTGATTTCGTCCCGGGGTTTACTTTACCGAACCTTCCTCATTACAGGATGAATCCTGCAGAGCATGCAAAGTTGCATAGACAGGTAAATGAGCTCCTGCAAAAAGGTTTCATCCGTGAGAGCATGAATCCGTGTGTCGTACCAGCACTATTAACGCCTAAGAAAGATGGTACGTGGCGGATGTGTGTGGATAATAGGGTCATTAATAAGATCACGATCAAGTATCGGTTTCCGATACCGAAGCTTGATGATATGTTAGACATGGTGGCCAGATCCACCTTCTTTTCCAAGATAAACCTCAAGAGCGGGTATCATCAGATACGAATACACCCAGGAGATGAGTGGAAGATAGCCTTCAAGACGAAGGATGGGTTGTACGAGTGGTTGGTCATGCCCTTTGGCTTGACTAATGCACCCAGTACTTTTATGCGTATGATGACCCAGGTTTTGAGACCCTTTATGGGGAAGTTCTTAGTGGTTTATTTTGATGACATACTCATATATAGTACCACTAAAGAGCTGCATCTCCACCACTTGAGGCAAGTCTGTAGTGTCCTAAGGGCGGAGAGGTTATGTGCAAACCTTAAAAAATGTTCATTCCTGTCTGATAGGGTTGTCTTCTTAGGGTTCATCATGTCGTCTATAAGGATGTGAGCAGATCCAAAAAAAGTCAAGGCCATAGTTGATTGGCCTAAACCACGGAACATATATGATGTGAGAAGCTTTCATGGCTTAGCCACATTTTATCGTCGGTTCATTCGAGGATTTAGCACTATTATTGCTCCTGTTATTGATTGCATTAAAAAAGGGGAGTTCATATGGTCTAAGGTTGTAGCTAAGGCATTCAATGATATTAAGGGCAAGATGATAGAGGCTCTTGTCATGCGTCTTTCAGATTTTTCTAAAGTCTTTAAAGTAGCATGTGATGCTTCAGGCGTAGGTATAGGAGGAGTACTAAGCCAAGAGGGTCATCCAGTTGCCTATTTCAGTGAGAAACCGAATGAAACAAAACAAAAGTATTCCAACTATGACAAAGAATTTTATGCGGTTGTGCAATCGCTACGTCATTGGCGTCATTATCTTCTACCATAAGAATTTGTCTTGTTTTCTGATCATGAGGCTTTAAGGTATTTGAATTCCCAAAAGAAGCTTAACCCAAGGCATGCCAAGTGGGCAGCGTTTCTTCAGGAATATCCACTTGTCCTGAAACATAAAGTCGGGATCGAGAACAAACCAGCCAATGCCCTTAGTAGGAGAGTGACATTGCTCAACTCCTTGAGTGTAGAAGTTGTCGGGTTTGAGCAATTGAAAGATGAGTATCCCATATGTCCAGATTTTAGGGGAACATATATGTCACTCTTAGGTGCCCAGCATAGTTCGGGTGAGTTCATGCTGATGGAGAGTTTCCTTTTCAAAGGAGACCGACTTTGTATTCCCCACACTTCCCTCCAGGATTTCCTTGTTTGAGAGATTCATGCTGGAGGTATTGCTGGCCATTTTGGTCGAGATAAGACAATCGCCCTAGTGGATGATCAATTTTATTGGCCAAGTCTCAAGCAAGACGTAGCCAAAATTTTAGGGCAATGTCGAACATGTCAACTGGCAAAACAGAAGAAGCAGAATACTAGATTGTACACACCATTGCCAGTGCCACACGCACCGTGGCAAGACATCAGTATGGATTTTATGCTTGGACTTCCCAAGACAATTAAAAGGCACGATTCCATTTTTGTGGTCGTGGATTGTTTCTCAAAAATGACTCACTTTCTCCCTTGTTCTAAAACCTCAGATGCGTCCAATATAGCTAAGATTTTCTTTGAAGAGGTGGTTCGATTACATGGTTTGCCTAAGACCATAGTGTCTGACAGGGATGTCCGATTTACTAGTTATTTTGGAAGACATTATGGCATACGATGGGTACGAGACTCCAGTTCTCGTCTGCCTACCATCCTTAAACCGATGGCCAAACCGAGGTTGTGAATCGAAGTCTCGGAAATCTACTACAATATTTGGTGGTTGAACACATTAAAACTTGGGACTTAGTCTTGTCAGTCGTCAAGTTTGCATATAATAGTTCAATTAATAGGTCTACGAGTATGAGTCCAGTCGAGATTGTTAATGGTTATAAACCTAGACTACCCATAGATTTGTCACCTATGTCGGTCACTCGGAGGACTTCAAAGTCAGCCGATGCATTTTCCCATCACATTCATGAGTTGCATGTAGAGATTAGAAGGCGAATAAATGCTAGTAATGAACAATACAAAATTTCAGCTAACTTACATCGTAGAATTCAAGAATTTAGTGAGGGTGATTATGTAATGGTTATGATGAGGCCAGAACGGTTCCCATAAGGTACCGTTAAGAAGTTACAAGCACGCAGTGCTGGACCATTTAAGATTCTGAAAAATATTGGGTCCAATGCGTATGTGATAGATCTTCCACCTTGCATGGGGATTAGTTCAACATTCAATGTGGAGGATCTAATGTCTTGTTCAAACCATCCCATAGACCCTAATTTTGTTCCAAACCATTGGCCAATTTCTGAATTTTCTTCCCAACCCACACCACCTATGCCTACTATACCTGAGAAAAGAGAAAAAATTGAAGGAATTGTGGATGATTAAATTATTTCCACTCGAGGCGGTGGATTTCAGAGGTACTTGGTGAAGTGAAAAAACAGACCATCATCCGACTGTACATGGTTAACGGAAGCAGAGCTACAGCGATTAGATCCAGATTTATTAGAAAAGCACAAGAGTTTTATCTCACCGGAGTCGAGATCTTCTTAGCCGAGGGGAGTTGATGCTGACATCAAGCCATTCAAAATATATCAACGCAGGAGGCGTGTATTACCCATGTCAATGTGGTTAGATGACGGATACAGGTCGAGTCTCTAGAGGTTGAAGACCTTACACATGTGTTCGTGACATGTGTAAGTTGCTTAAAAGAGACATTTGGACCGTTGGATCGCGAGGATGGTGTGATCGGACCGTTGGATCGTCACGGCCCACCTTCATTACGCCACCTTTACGGCGCTACCATCGCAGCCCATCGGGCATCTTAAATTTGAATTTAGTTTAGGAACATTTGGTTTTTTAAGTATTGAGACAGTTTGCACCCAATTTTTGTGCGAATTTCTTTTTTTTAAAAAAACTTTTTTTAGTAGGGGTATTTGGTAATTTCATGTAGTTACGAATTTATAAAGGTTGCACTAAGCCTAAAGCATGTTATGTGATGTTTATGAAAGAAAAAAGAGAATTTTTTGCTTCTGACAATTTCGTCTTCAACTTCCAGTGATTAGAAGAGGGCGTGAGGCCCAGGGAAGTGATTTTTCATCCTCTACTTCCTTTTCCTTCTCTCTTTTCTCAAGGTACTCTTTTCTTTAACCTCATTCTCTTCCTTTTCTCCTAGAATTTTTAGATTTAGAAGCCAAATCTTGTTTCTTTTTTATCTAAATCATTAGATCTCAAAATATTTTCATCCCCACATAAAACTCATCACCCAAATCTAAATTTGAAGAACTACCAATTCTTTTCTGAATTTTTCAGATTTCCCAATCCAGGAAATTCCTATTTTTCTGGATTAGAAAATCCACTAAGATCGTTAGACGGACCTATTACAGGACGAAAGTTCTATCTTTTGCCGAATCCAACTAAACTCAGATTTTAAGATTCAATACTTCATGTTTGTGATACATGGCCATAATCAATACTATATTAACCTTATTTCTTTCTTGTTTTATGATGTATAAGGCTGATGTTTTATTTGTTTTTTTAAGATTGCACTGCCCCTTTCATATACGATGCTCATTTAAGGTTGTCCTACATCACCCAGCCTTCTGGATTGCTGCTGATTTCCTAGTATTGCCTCAATCATACAATCTTAACCAAGCTATATGTTGCTATGGATTTCATGGGATTGCCCCATTTTGGTGGCAGTCCAGCTGTCCTGTCCAGGGTTTTAAAACACTGGTCTTAAGACCTTCATGCAAGTCAGATTCACAAAAGAAAATGAACAGAAAGTATTAGAGTAATGCAAATTCAAAATTCACGTGTTCAAACAACCCCAGTAGTTGGGATAAGGCTTAAATGACAACGAAGATTCTACCTTTGCTGTCTGGCTAGTTAAAACATAGTTCAAGGTGATATTGCTGATTAAATGTACACACAACCACATACACACCTACATGGAATGCATGCATGGAATTGAATCCGTTCGTCAAGGCAGGCCCTGCTATGTATGAACCTAACCTAGAAGCTAGGCTAATCTGCTTTTCAAGTGGACCAGATATGTACATTGAATCTCAACTGTTGATCAACTATTTCAAACCACCCATCTCATTCGCACCTGCATTCACATAGCCCCACCTGATGAGCAGACTGGGCGGACTTCCATGCCAGGACACATACAGAATGAGACCCTCCCAACATACGGCCCCAATCTTGCACGTGTTATACATTTTGGAAAGTGCACCTGCTTTCACGTACGTGTAAACAAGTGAATGTAGAATAATTAGGGCGTGCTAAGGCAGTATGTTTCCATCAAACCATAACTAAGCTAAAGGTTCGCAATTCCATTCACTTGTGCATCCAAACACGGCCTAAATTGTGATCTTAAATAAATATACAACTTTCAAGAAATCAAAAGCTACAGCGAAGGATTTACCTTGAACAAAGAAGCCATTACTCGCTATCGACGCGCCGGTAGTTAAATCAGCAATCGATCTGTTTCCAGAAAAATATATATAGAGAGAGAGAGAGAGAGGTTTTCGGTACTTGGTTCGAATGGGAAGTTTCTTTGTACTTCTAGCTTAAAAGGATATGTGAGCAGACAGCAATATACACCGATTGAAATATAAAAAGAAAGGGAGGAGTAAACGTACCTCAGGCGGAAACCCTAGTTGCGAGAAACGGAGAGAGAGCAATGGTGGAAATCCAGGAGTTGATCTAGGACGAAGGTCTAGGGTTCTTCAAAAGCCGCTCTTTGGCTGAAATCCGATGAGCGTTTGGCGCGGGCTCAATTTCCTCGGAAGTAGTGACTCGGACTCGGTAGTGAACCCTCCTGTACCGATGTCTCAGTACTGGTCGGTGCTGTGACCCCACGACGAATCCATGCCGTTCATCCATTTGTTCAGCTCATTTTAGGGCATGAACCCAAAAATAAGGCAGATACAATTCTCGGGTGGACCACACACCGCGCCCACGCTAATGTTTATCTGCCATCCAACCTGTTGATTAGGTCACACAAATATTAACTTCATCAAAAACCTTTGCGGCCCAGTAAGTTTTTTAATGGTGGGTATTCTATCACTATTGTATGGTCCACCTGATTTTGGATCTGCCTCATTCATGGGCAAATGCCATTAAAATGACTAGTAAATAAATGGATATCATGGATAAAATACATAGATCATGGTGGGCCACATCACTTACCAGTACCAACATGAACATTGGGGAAGCGGCTTGCGTACTGAGTAACTCGGTATGCTATACCTTACTGAGCAAACTACGCGCAGCCCACCGCAGGTGTATGTGTCTTTTATACATACCGTCCATCCATTTTTTCCATCTTATTTTAGAGCATGAGCTCAAAATTGAAGCATATCCAAAACTCAAGTGGACCACACCACGGAAAACAACAGGATAATAACATCCACCGTTGAAACCTTTTATTTGTCATCCAACGTGTCCAAAGGGTGACATGACCATGGAAGCGGATTGCGTACTGAGTAACTCAGTACGGTAAGCGTACTGAGTAAACTCAGTGGGCCCCTGTATCATTCGTGCATTATATCCACTCCGTCCATCTCTTTTAACACATAAGTTTAGGGCTTAATCCCAAAAATGGAGTATATATAAAACTCAAATGGACCACACCATCAGAAACTGTGTGAATTGAACATCTACCTTTGAAAAATTCTTGGGGGCAACAGAGGTTTTAGATCAAGCTGATATTTGTGTTTTCCCTTCATCCATGACCTTCTGATCTTATGAACAGGTTGGATGACAAATAAACATCACTTGGGGCCTTAGAAAACTTTCAACGGTTGAAATCAATATTTCCACTTTTTTCAGTGGTATGGCCCACTTGAGCTTTGTATATGCATCAATTTTGGATTGAACCCATAAAATGATGTGGAAAAACGAATGGACGGCGTGGATAAACCACATGCCTTCGCAGTGGGCCCAACTGAGTTTACTCAGTACGATAAGAGCATACTGAGTTACTCAGTACACAATCCGATTTACATTAACATAGACGAAGGGATGGTCAGGGTGCCGAAGGAGTTTTCAAGGTAAGTGTTCAATTCACACGTTTTCCTGTGGTGGGGTCCACTTCAGCTTTAGAAGTGATTAAGTTTTTGTCTTGTACCTTAAATGAGGGCGTAAAACGGATGGACAGCATGGATGGGCCCAATAGAATTTAAATGAGGGAATAAAACGGATGGACGGAATCAGTATGTTAAAAGCATGCATTCCGCTTCCCAAAACACGGGACTCACCCCCGAATCCAAGTCCATGGGTCGGACCAATGGTTACCGAGACCCAGCCACTGAAAGTTTGAGTAACGGGACTTGCTATTGAAGTGACGTCACCCAATTACGTGGCCCAACCATACCATGCTGTATGTTTTGTATCCACACCGTCTATGCATTTTGAGAGATCATTTCATTAAACAAAAAGACTCCACCATATAAAATAGTGGAGAGAGTGATGCCCACAGTTGAAACCTTCCGTAGGTCCACCCTGATGTTTATTTGAGATACAACCTTCTCACGTGTTACAAAAGACATAAAAGAAGGGAAATCACAAATATTAGCTTGATCCAAAACTTATGTCTCTCCCCATCGTTTTCTATTGTGGGGTTCACTCGAGCTTTGGATCCGACTAATTCTTTGGATTATGCCCTAATATGATCTCTCCAGATAGATGGATGGTGTGGATAAACATACATTGTGGTGGGGCTGTAGAAGTTGGTGATGTCATTTCAGTAGTGGCTACTCAACCTGTTAGTAGGGCTGTACATCGAGCCGAGTCAAGTCGAGGTGGGCCAAGCTCGGCTTGACTCGTCCATGCTATACTCGAATTCGAGCTCGAGCTCACCCTCGAGCTCAACATTGAAGCTTAGCTTGTTTGCCAAAGCTCTCGGGTCGAGTTTGAGTTAAGTTAGTGGTTCAAGTCGAGTCGAGTTTACCTTGGTAGGGTAAGGGAAAGAAAAAGAAGGAATGGGGTTGGGAACAGGTAAGGTCAGGTAAAATATTTTAGTAAAAACTTTTAAGTTTTAACTTGTATTTTTTTAAACTTAAATATTATATATATATATATATATATATTGTTGATGTCGATTTATTGAGCGTCTTCCCTGACTTCCGTCCCCTACACAAAACAGACAAACTGAACGAAGACCTTGGTTCTAACCCGGGGGACCTCCGATGGTTAAGTCAGTTCACAGATTTTGAAAGAAGGGGTGTTAAGGATTTGTGTTTCCGTACCTTTCAATAGGATGGAGGTCCTTTATTTATAGATACGAGAGGATCCCATCGTGTGAGGATTCTCCTCCCAATATCGTGGAGATTTGATTTTGCCCGCTTCTGGTCTCTATCCGATCCCGTGATCTTCGGAATCGGAGATCCTTTTGCAAAATACTCGAGATAGCATTTTGTTTTACACCATCTTTCTTTCATTCGGCTCAGCCGGCTCTGATTCAATTAAGTGAATCGGTTTTATGAGATAAGGTCTCAGAACCTTAGCCGACACATGCCAAGGTTGCTAGCTCGTCACCCGAGCCAACTTAATTTATCTCGCTTTCTTCGGTTTATAACCTTCTCTCGGATTCACCGCATGCTTCGGCGACCCGAGGCGCCAAGTCCGAGTCTCTGGACTTGGCGTACTTTTGTCCCTAACAGTAAGCCCCCTTACTCCGTGTGTCTCCTATGGCACTACGGAGTAGCGAGCTTTTGAGTCGGTTCGCAGCTAAGTCCGAGATAATAATTAGGCATTTAATGTATTTTGCGTCGTTTTTTATGGGAGACGGTTCATTTCCTGAGACCGCGTGCGCAGACAGCCGTCAAAACGTTCCCCCCGCCAATGAGTGTTGGACACGTAGCAAAGGCGTTATCTTCGTCAGTCGGCGTGCTCCACATGTCGAGCGGGGGAGTCAATGCGGGTGTCGAATCATTTCCTCATTAATTGCTCTTGCCACGTGGCAATTTTATAAAAGGAATGGAGGTCCCGCATTTCGAATTTTTACTGCTACTATTCCCGCTCTTCATTCATTTTGGAGTTTGATTCTCTTCTTCTTCCCTTTTTCCTTTCTTGACTGTCAAGGGCTCCTTCCGCCATTTTCGTTTTCCTTCCACCCTCCGGTGAGTTCTTCCCTCCCCTTTAGTTATCGGTAATGGCAGCGCGAGGCTCTTAAAGTCCCCAGGAGGGAACTTCCGAAGATGAAGGCGAAGCGCAACGTTTTTGGAACGTTGCGGAATCGCCTTCTTTATTGACGAGATAGCAGTTGATGCAAATGCCGCTTTCCTCTCTGAGAGAACCACCGAAGCTCCGGCGGAACGCTCTGCTTCTGCTTGTCCTTCTCGTGACGAGTCGTCCCTGATAACCCGCCAGGGAGGCCCAATCCTTCAATGGATTTGAAAGAGGAAGAAGAGGAGGAAGAGGAAACGTTGATCGCCGAGGAAACCTCTAGGTCGGCTCCTGTTGATAAGTCGGCGCAGGCCGAGTCCGAAAGAGAAGAGTCCGGGGATGAACTAAGCGGTCCGGTCCCCTCAGTTTTGACCGAGGCAGATTTGGATAGGATCTGAATCGGGTATAACATCCCTGATTCGGTTATCACTTATCTTCCCTGTCCGAATGACTTACCAGACCATCCTCCTGCTGGGGCGGTCGCGATCTTCCAAGTCTCGATGCAATGTGGCTTACGTCTACCCCTTCAGCCCATTGTCCGAAGCATTTTATCTCGTATTCGGATTACTCCTGGACAAATAGTTCCGAATGGGTGGAGGAACTTATTCGGATGTGCGATGTTGTGGGCTGAGTTAGAACAGCCACCACTGACAGTTGACGAATTCCTCCACTTGTATTAAGTGCGCATAAATCTAAACTATCCCGGCTTTTATGTCTTCGCTGCTTAGCGGGATAAAGGCGGCTCCTTAATAACCGACCCTCCCACTTCCAACAAACATTAGAGAGAGAGTTGGTTTTGGGCCTGTGGTCGCTGGGAAACAGCTGAATCCGGGTTCTACGAGGCTCGTGTACCTCGGACGTTTCACAAAGCAGGTGACTCGGCATCTTTCTTTTGCCATTTTTGTTTTCATAATGCTTTGAATCTGACGGACTTATGTTTGGCAGATATCCCGAAGAAGAGGCAAAAGCTTGGATCCAGTGCTTTAGCTCGGATCAAGGAGTTGAGATCGTTGGATCCGGCAGATCGGTCCTGGAATGTGCTCTTACAGCCAGAGCGCCTTCATCTTACAGGTTTAAACTCAGCCGTCACAGGTAATTTATGATGTATCTTCATATGTTCTCTAAACCTTATCTGATATATTTTATCTTCTTTCAGACTTAAATAGAAGCTCGACCTATTCTTAGGGCCGTTCTGTCGGTCGGTCCCCTCGAGATGACCGGAGCTCGGCCTCCCTTTAGGGTGGTTTCGAAGATAAAGGCGCCCGCGATCGGTTCTTCACCGAGAACCTCGGCCATTAAAGAAACAGAGAGCGACGCGAAGGAGAAGGAACTGCCGCAGTTCTTACGCCCCACTGTGGTTGTGCTTCTGACCCGGAGGAAAGGCTGAAAGTGAGGGAGACCGTAGCCGTGGAGCCTCAGACGGCATCCGAATCGGGACCTGTTGCAACGGACATTCCGAGGCAGCGGGAGGAGATGAGGGTTGTATCCTCCAGAGGGGAGGCGAGCCAAGAGGAGCCGTCAGCCTTTCGGACGGTTGTGTCGGGG
Organism: Magnolia changhungtana; assembly: GCA_030180095.1. Lineage (NCBI taxonomy): Eukaryota > Viridiplantae > Streptophyta > Magnoliopsida > Magnoliales > Magnoliaceae > Magnolia > Magnolia changhungtana. Next base: position 7,197,275 of record JASAUF010000272.1, on the reverse strand, counting down.
ATGGTCCCCTGGGCCTTAGCTCATGGGAGCGAAAAAGAGTTTGTCAGCCTCTACAATGCTCCTATGACGCAAACCGTCGGTCATGCAGCGAGGGTGCTTTTTTAACTCGCTCCCTGCTTGGTTAAGGCCTGTGAGGAATTACCCTCAACTCATAGGCTGCAGACTCTCTTGACGGAAGCAGAGGGACGACGCGAAATCGCCGAGATCCAGGTCGATGTTCTGACTGGTGAGGCGGCCCTTGCTAGGAAAGCTGTTGAAGACACGAAAGCTGAGGCGGCTTTTGCCAGGAGAGCTCTTGAAGATGCACAAGCCGAGGTTGCTCGAGTGTTGGCTCTTCTATCCGCGACCGAAGAAGAGAATCGGCAGATCCACGAAGTTCACGCTTCTTGTGAAGATACCGTGGCTCGAATTAAGCTTGAGGCAGCGGGGCTTATCTAACAAGCAAGGAGAAGACCCAGGAGGCCGAGAAGGCCAGGGATCAAGCCGTTCAAGCCTTCCTTGAGTCTAAGGAGTTCGAGGACGAGAGGGATCGCCTGTTCCAAGGCGGATATTTAGAATGTGTCAAAGATATGAAGAATGCTTTCCCTGACCTTGATCTTTCAGGACTCGAGGGAGGAGGAGCCTCGGAATCCGAGAATCCTGATGCTAGTCCCGCTAACGTCACTGCCGATGTCACAGTTGGGGACGAGGCTGGTACCTCTGAGAATGCCTCGGGAGTCGTTCCCGCCGAGGGACAGTAGCCAGGCTCCATTTTTTGCACTTACAGCAACGTGGCGTCGAGCTTAACATTTCCTGTCTTAATTTTGCTTTTCTCGAGACGGCGTTGTAACAGGTTTTGGGGTTTAACTCGGTGTAAAAACACTTAGTAGATAAATGAAAGAAAGCACTTAGTTTTATTCATATGACTTGGCTTAAATCTTTCTTAGTTCGAAATCTTTAAGCTTTGAATACCGAGCTAAGGATAATAGATCTTGAGGTGCTCAGCGTTACAGGGATGAGGCAATAACTATCCATTTAGGTCTTCTAGCCGATACGTTCCCGGTCGGATGGTACCCGAGACAATATAGGGTCCTTCCCAGTTAGGTCCCAATGTACCCGATCCAAATTCCTTCGTATCGGGAAATACTTTTCGGAGAACCATATATCTCATTTGAAATCGCCTGATCTTAACTTAGGTATTGTAAAACCGAGCTACTTGTCGTTGCCGGGCCTATGTACGCAGCTGTGCCACTTCCCTTTGTTCGTCCAGAAGGTCGAGTCCGAATGCTAGGAGTTCTTCATTTTCTTCCGCGTTGAATGAAGTGACTCGAGCCGAAGGTAACCCGATCTCGACATGAGTGATGGCTTCCGAGCCATAAGCGAGGGAGAAGGGAGTTTCTCCTGTAGCGGTTCGAGCTGTAGTTCGATATGCCCAAAGAATTTTCGGGAGTTCTTCGGCCCATGCTCCTCTAGCGCGGTCAAGCTTGTTCCGGAGATGTTGCTTGATAATCTTGTTAACCGCCTCAACCTGTCTATTCGTCTGAGGATGATGGGGTGAAGAATACACGTTTCTGATTCCAAGGTTGTCGCACATTTCGCGAAAGCTCCTATTATCAAATTGCCTTCCATTGTGTAGTAATAATGGTACGGGGTACTCGAACCGTGATAATGTTTTTCACACAAAATCGGTAATCTTCTGTTCGGTTATTTTAGCTAATGGCTCTGCCTCGGCCCACTTCGTGAAATAATCCACGGCCACAACAGCGAACTTGGTCTGACCTTTTCCCATAGGGGGTGGACCTATGATGTCGATACCCCACTGTGCAAAGGGCCAAGGACCAGTCATAGGCGTTAGTGCCTTGGGAGCTTATCTCGGAATCACCGCGAACCTCTGACATTTGTCGCATCTTTGAACGAGCCTGCGAGCGTCGTGTTGGATAGTTGGCCAATAATATCCCTAACGTCGGACCTTATGGGCGAGAGATCGCCCTCCAGAATGGTTTCCGCAGATTCCTTCATGAATCTCACGTAACACATAGTCAGCCTCGCTGGGCTTAAGGCATCACAGCAACGGAGCATAGTAACCTTTTTTGTACAGGGTCTCGTTGAGTATGCTGTAACGGGAGGCTCGGATCTTAATTTGTCGAGTCTCGGCATGATCTTCAGGCAGCTTACCCTTGTCGAGATATTGGATGATTGGATCGATCCGGGAAGGTTCCGAGTCAATTGCATTGACGACCGAGCTAACTGGTTCGTTAATACTCGGCCTAACGACGTATTCGATAGGAATAGACCTGGGTATGTCATCTTCATCGGCGGAGGCGAGCTTTGCTAACAGATCGGCTTCGCCGTTTTCTGTCCGAGGGATCCAGGTGATAATACAAAGCCGAAATCCGCTGATTATCTCTTTCGCTTTTTCCATATACGCTCTTAATTGCTCTTTCCGTGTTTGATATACACCGGTAACTTGATTAACAACCAACTGAGAATCGCTGAAAACATTTAGATGCGCAACTCCCATGCTAGCTGCGAGCCGGAGGCTGAGTAGCAACGCTTCATATTCGGCTGTATTGTTCGAAGCTTGGAATCCAAGTCGTAAGGCATATTGCATATAGGTATGATCAGGGGTTTCCAGCACTACCCCAGCCTCACTTGCCTTGGAGTTGGAAGAGCCGTCGACATACAATTTCCAGGGAACATGGCCGGGCAGGGATGAGGGAGAAGCCGTGGTCGATACTTTAACGTTCTCGGTCATATTAACGACCAAGAAGTCAGTTGGCGGTGTTACCTCGGCAATAAAATCAGCCACGGCTTGCCCTTTGATTGCTGCTTTCAGCTTGTACTGAATGTCAAATTCACTGAATTCAATTGCCCACTTCGTGAGTCGGTCGGAAGCCTCTGGTTTCTGTAAGACCTGACGCAGTGGAAGATCGGTCATCACGATAATGGTATGAGCTTGGAAATACAACCTAAGTCGGGCCGAGGAAATTATTAGAGCTAAAGTTACTTTTTCTAAGAGTGGGTATCTTGTTTCTGCTGACAATAACGCTTTGCTGACATAATAGACCGACAGTTGTTTTCCTTCGTATTCTCGTATCAGAGCCGAGCTAACCGCTGCCTCGGATACCACTAGGTAAAGCAGCAAAGACTCCCCTGACTCGGGCTTTGATATGAGAAGTGGAGAGCCGAGATATGATTTTAGTTGCTAGAATGCCGCTTCACATTCTTCCGTCCAATCCATTGTCTGTCGTCCTTTCAACTGTTTGAAGAATGGGAGAATTTATCCGTGACTCTGGACAGGAACCGATTAAGTGCCGCTACTCGTCCAGTCAACCTTTGAATGTCTTTAATTATTTTGGAAGATTCCATATCAAGCAAAACTTTTATTTTCTCAGGGTTTGTTTCTATTCCTCGCTGACTAACCAAGAAACCGATGAACTTTTCAGAGCTCACCCCAAAGGCGCACTTGCTCGGATTCAGCTTCATCCGAAATTTCCACAAGATAAGGAACATTTCCTCTAAATCATCTATATGATCGGCCGCGTGTATACTTTTGACGAGCATATCATCAATGTATACTTTCATGGTTCGGCCTATAAGCCGAGCAAAGATTTTATTAACTAATCTTTGATAAGTTGCACCAGCATTCTTCAAACCAAATGGCATCACTCGGTAACAATAAAGGCCTTTGTCAGTGACAAAGGTAGTTTTTGATTTATCTGATTGATGCATTACAATTTGGTTATATCCTGAATATGCATTCATGAAACTAAAAAGTTCATGTCCCGCGGTACTATCCACTAATTGGTCTATCATTGGAAGAGGAAAGCTATCCTTTGGGCAGACTTCATTTAGGTCGGTATAATCAATACAGACTCGCCACTTCCCGTTGGATTTTTTCACGAGCACGATATTCGCGACCCATTCTGGATAGTATATCTCTTATATGAAGTTTACCTGGAGGAGCTTGCTGATCTCTTATTCAATAACAGCGTATCGTTCGGGGCCGAGCGGTCGTCGCTTCTGTCGGATCGGTTGATAGGTCGGATCGATAATGAGTCGGTGAGTAATCACAGACGGGTCGATCCCGGGCATATCTGTATGGCTCCAAGCAAATACATCAGCGTATCTGCAGAGCAGGGCTATCAACTTTTCTTTCAAAGGGGACCGTAAAGAGGAGCCAATTTGTACTGTTTTGGATCCATCTGTCTCCACCAAGGGAACCGAGACAAGATCTTCAACTGGCTGCCCTCGTTCATGACTCTCGCTCCGGGGGTCCAATGATTCGATCGTTGATATGTCGATCGGAGTTTTGTCGGCGGGGCCTTTTACAGCTACCACATAACAACGCCTCGCATCTTACTAGTCTCCTTTGACGACTCCTACTCTCGACTCAGTCATAAATTTCAGTGAAAGATGGTATGTGGATACCACGACCTGGAGGAGACTTAAAGAAGGTCGGCCGAGTATGGCGTTGTATACTGAGGGTTGATCGACTATCAAGAATTCGACCATTACCGTCGTTTGACGCCGGAAACTACCAGCAGTGAGTGGTAGCGAGACGATCCCCTCAGGTAGTACTTGTCCACCAGAAAAACCGATTAATGGGGCCCGAACTGGACGTAGCATGGATCGCTCAACCCCCATTTTGTCGAACGCCTGAGTGAATAACACGTCTGCAGATGATCCCGTGTCGACGAGTATCCGGAATACTTTTCGGTTAGCGATAGTCAGGGTGACAACTAATGCGTCATCGTGGGGGTGATAGATACATCGGGCATCTTCCTCCGTGAATGAAATGCAGTATTTTTTCCTTTTCATTTCTTTTGTAGGCCGAACTATAATCATGAGCTCGGACTCGGGCTGACTGAGACTTCTTGCATGATTCTTTCGAGCATTGTTTGAATCGCTTCCGCCTCGCGGACCGCCGATAATAGTCTGAATTTCTTCTATAGGTTGATTTTCGGTCGGACGTCCCTCAGCTACCTCGGCTTTGACCACGTGTTCTTTGAGTTGGCCTTCCTTTATGAGTCGTTCGATCTCTTCCTTCAGCTGATAGCAATCACTTGTGTTATGCCCGTGATCACGATGATAATGGCAATATTTGTCCTTGTTCCGCCGATTGAGATTACTCCTGAGCTTATTGGGCCAGTTGACAAAGCCTTCGCTTTTGATTTAAATTAGCACCTGCTCCTGAGTTTTGTTCAGGGGGTATATGTGGAAAATCTTCGATCTGGTCGTTTGCCCGACCTTCACTCATCGCGTGCTTGATTATCTTTAGGCTTCTTTCCTCCGGTCGAGTCGGCTTCCTTTTTGGCCGATTCTTTGACCAAGGATTTAGTCTCACGCATGATTCGCGTTTCTTCGGCGTTCGCATATTTATCCGACCGTCCCATAAACTCCGCTAGAGTATCGGGTGAATTTTTGTCTAGAGACGCCAGGAACGGCTTGTCTCTGACTCCTTGCATGAGCGCATTGAATGTCATTTCTTCTGAATGTTTTCGAACCTGAAGAGATTCGAAGTTGAAACGCTTGATATAATCTTTCAATAGCTCTCCCTACTTTTGAACTACGTTATTCAAATGTGCAGGGGGCTTCAATTTCTTCTTTCCGCCTATGAAGTTGGTGAGAAAGGCATCACTTAGCTCAACGAATGAGTTGATGGACCTTAGTTTCAACTGTTTGAACCAAAGTCGAGCTACGTCGGTCAGCGTAAGAGAGAAGGCTCGACACATCACTGCATCCGAGGCATCGTGGAGCTCCATGTAAGTTCTGAAGCATTCAATATGCTCTGTTGAGTCGGTCTTGCCGGCAAAAGGAGTGATTTGAGGTAATCGAAACCTTTCGGGCAACCGAGCTTGCATTATCTCGTCCACAAAAGGGGACGCTTTTGCCTCGGATCTGACCAAGTATATATTCTGGTCCTGTTTCATGTCCGCCATTTCTTCCCGCCATTTTTTTTTAAATTCTTGAATGTCGGCTTTCCAAGGCTCGCCGCTCTCCGTCGTGCCCTCAACGGGAGGTCGGTTACGCCTTCTTCGATCTATCTCGTGTCGAAGATCGGTCGAGGGCAAAGCGGCGTTAGCCGACTGAGCCGGAGATGGCTCAGAAACACCTTGGGGTTGACCCGGTTAGAACGACTGCGGCGCGGAAGGCTGAGGATCGACCGCCGTAGTCGGGACATGTGATGTCTCCCCTTGGAGAGGCGGAGGCGGTTGCATTTGTTGATACATCCGTTCTAGCATCTGCTTCATCACATTTATGTTGGATCAGATTTCCTGAACCTCCTGGTCCAACCGCCCATCGTTACGAGCCCGCTGGTTATTATTTGCTCCGGTCGTTGCTCGTTGGCGGTTGTTAGGTGGGTTCTGGGCTGCCGGAATTGCTATTGGGCCCGCTGGCCCTGTAACCGCGACCTCATTCAGTTCTTCTTTTTAAACCGTCCTTCTAGTCATTACCATGAGGATAAATTCCCAATATTGGAATATAAGATGGCTTTTCGTACGGTTCCCACAGACGGCGCCAAACTATTGATGTCGATTTATGGAGCGTCTTCCCTGACTTCTGTCCCCGGCTCAAAACAGACAAACTGAACGAAGACCCTGGTTCTAACCCGGGGGACCTCCGATGGTTAAGTCAGTTTCACAGATTTTGAGAGAAGGGGTGTTAGGGATTTGTGTTTCCGTATCTTTCAATATGATGGAGGTCCTTTATTTATAGATACGAGAGGATCCCATCGTGTGAGGATTTTCCTCCCAGTATCATGAAGATTTGATTTTGCCTGCTTCTGGTCTCTATCCAATCCCGTGATCTTCGGGATCGGAAATCCTTTTGTGAGATACTCAAGATGACATTTTTTTTTACACCATCTTTCCTTCACTCGGCTCAGCCGGCTCTGATTCAATTAAGTGAACCGGCTTTATGAGATAAGGTCTCAGAACCTTAGCCGACACATGTCTAGGTTGCTAGCTCGTCACCCGAGCCAACTTAATTTGTCTCGCTTTCTTCGGTTTATAACATTCTCTCGGATTCAACGCATGCTTTGGCGACCTGAGGCGCCAAGTCCGAGTCTCCGGACTTGGCGTACTTTTGTCTCCAACATATATATATATATAATATTAATATAATATATAATATATATATTATTAAAATATATTACTTGAGCCGAGTCGAGCTCGAGCTCGAGCTTCAAGTCGAGTAGAGTTGAAATACACCATGGTTGAACTTGGCTTGAACTTAACTCGAGCTTTAATAAACAAGCTTGACTTGCCTTGAGTTGGCCTTTCAAGCCAAGTCAATTTGAGCTGAGTCGAGAGAGTTTTTTGAGCTAGCTTGACTCATGTACAACCTTACTTGTTAGTATACCATTCGCGTCCGTGGCTAAATAGGAATGGGCATAGGTTTAGGTTTTTTATCCCAATAATCATTTGGACCAAGTAGGGGCATACCCCAACAGACGCATGAAATTCCACTACAGTGTATTTATCAGTGAATTTAATACGTGCATATATGCAATGCACTGCATGATCTACTTGGCCACATATGCGTATTCACTACAAATCACCTTATGCAATTTGTACTATTCCTCGATCAATCAACTTGTCTGGCCAATTAATCAAACTTGTTCAAATATCAATCTATTTAATTCAGGGTTTGGTCAATTGATTGGCTAGGCTGTTCGATCGATCGAGATCCCTTATTTATGATAATTTGAAGACATCCAGACAATAATTTCAACCCATGACTTCAATCATCATAAACCACAAACTCCAAACTCTATTTCTAAACTCCTCAATTATAACTTCATCATTGTTATCGACTTTCGCATACATTTTGTCTTTATTAAACCTTTGTTAGACCTAAAGAAGTTAAACAAAATTTAAACTTTTCATTGAGAATTAACTTTATAAGCACATCTGTTGATTTTATATTAATGTGGATTTCATTGAAAATAATAGTACTTTTTTTGAGCACTTGTCAAATAAAATGGTGATAAAAATCAATATATTTGGTTTTAAAATTCTTAGTGCAACATAATAAAATGCGATAGAATAACATTGGACAAAGTGGATATACGGATAATAATAAAGTACATATATGCAATGCACTGCATGATCTACTTGGCCACATATGCGTATTCACTACAAATCACCTTATGCAATTTGTACTATTCCTCGATCAATTAACTTGTCTGGCTAATCAATTGAACTTGTTCAAATATCAATCTATTTAATTCAGGGTTTGGTCAATTGATTGGCTAGGCTGTTCGATCGATCGAGATCCCTTATTTATGATAATTTGAAGACATCCAGACAATAATTTCAACCCATGACTTCAATCATCATAAACCACAAACTCCAAACTCTATTTCTAAACTCCTCAATTATAACTTCATCATTGTTATCGACTTTCGCATACATTTTGTCTTTATTAAACCTTTGTTAGACCTAAAGAAGTTAAACAAAATTTAAACTTTTCATTGAGAATTAACTTTATAAGCACATCTGTTGATTTTATATTAATGTGGATTTCATTGAAAATAATAGTACTTTTTTTTAGCACTTGTCAAATAAAATGGTGATAAAAATCAATATATTTGGTTTTAAAATTCTTAGTGCAACGTAATAAAATGCGATAGAATAACATTGGACAAAGTGGATATACGGATAATAATAAAGGTGGCCCCCAACATAAGTGCAACACTCCGTGTCTCGCGCCGAACACCTAATTCACTCCACCTTGAATAGACGCGGATTAGAAACTGACAGGATAAGCAGTGAGGCTCGGAAGTGACATCACCAAGTTCAGTGGACCCCACCACAATGTATGTGTCGTATCCACAGTGTCCACCCATTTGGAGATATCATTTTGACGCACGAGCCAGAAAATGAGTCAGATCTAAAGCTTCAGAGGACCCACCACAGAAAACAAAGAAGACTGATGCCCATCGTTGAAACCTTCCTGAGGCCCGCGATTAAGTGTTTTTGAAATGCAACCCGTTCTAAAGTTAACAAAGATATTAAAGAAGGGAAAACACAAATATGAGCTTGATCAAAAACTTTCGTCAACAGTGGCGTCACTCTCTCCACTGTTTTCTGTGGTGGGGTCTACCGGAGCTTTGGATGTGACCCATTCTCTGAATATTACCCTAAAATGATCTCTACAGATGGATAGACGGCGTGGATACAAAACATACGTCATGGTGGGTATACATAACTTGGTGACGTCACGTCAGCAGCAATCTCGCTACTCAACGTGTCAGTGGCCAATACGCGTCCCCACTTGAAGAGGAAAACAAAAGCCAAGCAATCTCCGTTACTCCGTCGCGCGTCCGTCTTCCTTCATGGCCGCCACAGCGACCTGCCTCAGGACCGTATTCCGGTCCTCATCTTTCCGTAACGCCGCAGTAAAAATCGCTGCGGATGCCAAAGCCTCTCGCTCTCCTTTTCCTCGTCTCTCCAAACAAAAACCTAAGCCTTCTCGCCTCACCAGGTCCAATGCTCTCTCCACCATTGGAATTATAGGGTTCTCATGCGCGAGTTGGTATATGCAAGATCCATTGTTCGGTCATCTCAACCGTTGATCCGGAGTCACCCACAATGGATGGGTGGTGCTTGAAAATTCTCCCAGATTCGCGATTCTAACCCTTGGATTGGTGGCCTATAAATAAACGGCTCGGAAAGATTCACATCAACGATCCAGATAAATATCACTGGTCCTATGGACAGAATCATCTTATGTAGAATCCACTGTGTGGTCCATCGTATCAACGGTTTGGATCGCTAAGCAATGGCCCCCACTAATTCAAAAAATGCATCAGGACGTTCTAGTCATCCCCCCCCCCCCCCCCCTCTCTCTCTCTCTCTCTCTCTCTCTCACACACACACACACTACGTTTTGTATACAAATCGCTCTGGTCATTTTGCATTTCATTTCAGGTCTCCCATGGTGATGAGTTGCTGCGTGGAGTCGCTGCTGCCGCTGCACAGCGCCAATGCTTCGGCAATCCTCAATTCAATGCTTGCAGTTTATCGCCGCAATTACTGGCTCTATGAAGGTACTCCCTCTCCTTCTCGAATACGGAATTTGATGTTTACATTTTTGCAAGATTCAATATCAAGTGCAGTGCTTATTCACTTGATCTTATTGAGAATTTTTTCGCCAATGATTTCATTGAGTGTGATTGTCATAGTCTGATCCAAAAACCTGATAAGCTTAATCTGAGTCTGAGCCCGTCTTTTGAAGCGGCTTTTGTTGGTCGCCTGTGGGTTAACCCAACCCCAGCCATCCTTATTGAGCTGGAAACAAGGCAGGAATCCGATTTGTGTTTTTCACCAAGTACTACATTATGGCAACTCAATCTGTTGAACTTGGACATGCGCTCATACCAGTCCGGTCCAGACCATCCAAATATTAGCCCCATCATGGATTGATCATTTACTCAGAATTCACACTGATCAGATTACCCTAACTGTCTGGTTGGTGACCATGAAATAGATGATTTATTGGGAAATGGATGCCATCCGAGTTCAATTGGCAAAATCAGATGGTTAAGATTAGTCAGTCAGTACAAATGTCAGCCTGTGCTCCATTGACAATGAAGCACTTGGTTTGGACAGTCTAGATTCATGCATGCTTCTTCCTCTTTCTTTCTTTCTCTCTTAATATGTTGGATTTTTGCACAAATGGCATGTATGGTGGATGAGCTACCACAATTTAGTGACTCATGTTAGAGGTACATTGTGTTCTAGCAGTATGTTACCTGGTCCTGGTTTGCACATTAGTTCCCTCTCTCCTCCCCCTTTCTAAGAAATATGGATGGACCCGATTCATTGGATGTAGGCATCTATAATTCATTGATCCGATTCTCTTGAGTTCGTTGGGTTGGTTCACTCAGATTTGTTAATTAGATTGACATTGAGATAGGATTGCTGATTCCACCCTAACCAAAGCAAGTGACATTTTCAACATTTTAAGATAAGTGTAGTTTTGTAATTTGCACAAAAGGTGGCAGCAATCTCTTTCATTGAATGTAGTGCAGTAGTTACTGGCATGAGCGTTACTATGTTAGCACACCAGCAGTTGTGTGTGAGTCCTAACCTCGAGTAGGGGCTGCCTAAACAGTCAACGATCATTATCATATTGACAAATTTTGGTCTGAATAGTTATATTAGCAATCTATCCTGTCCAGTTTCAACATCTCCTGGGATTTTCCTAACACTACAAACGGTGTCCTTGCTGCGTGGCATGGGGTTTCCTTGGGAAAGAACAAATCAGTGGCTTGGAGATGCTCTCTTCTGGCAGCTTGGTGGGCAATCTGGGAAGAAAGAAACTGCTGTTGCTTTCGGGATGAATCTCATTCTGTCGCCTACGTGATCACGCGAATTCAGCATTTCCTATCTGAGTGGGCCTGCTCTTCTCCAAACTTCAGTCCCCCTTCTCTTCTCACCGGCATTCATCGCAGCGATACGTAGAGGCGCCTTTTTCCTCTTTTGATGGGTTTTCTTTCGGTTTTGTGTTTGCTTTTCCTTTTTCCTTGATGCTTTCTTTCCTTGTTGTTCTCAGTCCGCTTCCTCAGCGGTCTGTTTTTTTCCTTTTAATGAATTTCATGATTTTCCATTGTAATTGGTTGAGCGAATTCAGTAGCTATGGTGGAGCCCTTTTGTGTTTCATCGAGTAGGAAATAACACACATAAAACTTTCAAGGGTTTTATGACAAATAACCCCCTTTTATAACGCACCCTAATCTCACTACAAGCCATTCTCACTCTTGTCACAACATGTTTAGACATTTCTTTAACTATGCCAACGTATCCTCCTGGACGTCTTTCCTCATCATCATGCACCATATTACCCATATTCTGAAATTTTGGGGGTGGGGGGGTGGATATTAGTATTAGCCTGTATCATTCAAATTTTTTATTTTTTTACTTTTTAATTATTATTAAAAATAAAAATAAAAACTGGAAGAATGAAGGAAAAATGTTAGAAAAAAGGGGAAAATGAGATACTTAAAATGTATCCTTGCTTTTTTGTATTTTGAATTTGTATATAATGGTTTATTCAAAATTTTTGGATATTATTTTTATCATTCAAATTTTTTATTTTTTACTTTTTAATTATTATTAAAAATAAAAATAAAAACTAGAAGAATGAAGGAAAAACGTTAGAAAAAAGGGGAAAATGAGATACTTAAAATCTATCCTTTTTTTTTGTTGGTTTATCAGACTATTCTTTGATAAGAATGTTGTTTGTTGGCTTGACCTGTTGAGAGTCAACCAAATGGGTCCTAATTGAACACAAATCAAGCATGATTTAGTGAATTATGCCTATTATATTGAAATACAACAAAAGGAAGATAAAAACATGAAAAAAAAAAGTGACGGTTTTCCCTTTTTTGGCCATTTCATTGAAATACAACGAAAGGAAGAAAAAAAAAAAAAAAAGAAAGAAAAAAAGTGAAGATTTACCCAATTTTCTGATTTTTCCCATAATGGTCCACTCTCTCTTTGATTTATTGTATCCCACACAAATATTTTATTTTGATCATTAGAATAGGTAGATCTAGTTTAAAGTGACTTTCTAAGCTTCCTCCATTGAGAAGATGAGGAAAAATAATGCAAGGGCATTTTCACACCGGGCTCGAGTGGGGTGACCTGTGGGATGTAGGGGCACACTCAAGGTGGGCGGCCTGTGTGAGGTTGGTGTGCTCGTGTGATGTGGGGCCCACAAGGGGGGTTCGGCCGACGTCCTAACCCATGTAATGTGGGGCCTGAGCTATGAGATAAATGATTTAATTTGGCATGCTCTATCAATTCGAGCTTTTAGAGCAAGTGGTTAATTGTTCTGCATCAAATTGGTATCATAACGGGAGGTCTCGTGTTCGAGACTCCTCACCTGGGGTGATTAATGTAAGGGTATTTTCACACCGGGCTCAAGTGGGGTCCCCTGTGGGATGCAGGGGCACACTCTGGGTGGGTAGCTCGTGTGAGGCAGGCCCCACCTGTGTGGTGGGGCCCACGAGGGGGGTTCGGCTTATGTCCTAACCCATGGGATGTGGGGCTTAGGATATGGGATAAAAGGATTAATTTGCCATGCTTTATCAGTTCGAGCTTTTAGAACAAGTGGTTAATTGTCCAACATAAAAAAACCAGTGAAAAATTGAGAAAAAAAAAATCATATATGGACCTTTATGGGTGTATCGGCTCACGTTGGTGCTGATGCACCTTGTATCGGCCAATATAACTCCCCCCCTTTTTTATAAGGTGGGCCATTTCAACCCCATATCACATATCGTATCAGGCTGATATGGATACAACATCAACCGATGCAATACCGATATTCAAATCATGACATTACCTTCTTGGGTTCTCTATCATATGCTTTCTCCTATCTCAATAAATTTCCATTAGTTGCCCAAGTATAAAAAGAGCTTCAATTGTTGATCTCTTCGGCATGTAGGAATATTGCTTTTCCGATATCCTTGTTTCTTGTCTTAATTTTTGTTCCACCACCCTCTTTGAGAGCTAATAGTGTGACTCATTAAGTTTGAGACTCTAATTGGTGGTCCACCTTTGCACATCTCCTTTGTTCCTAACTTCCTGTAAGTGGGTAACATGACACTTCCCATTCATATGAATTTTCTTTGTCAGCAAAATTTTATTGAAAAGGCTAGTTAACCAAATTAATCTGATTCCTGCCGGTATCTTCCACACCTCCTCATGTGAAGCCCCTATCACCACAGCTTATAAGGATGGACTCCATCAGCTGTGTGCTATAATTGAATTGAAGCTATTTTTACTTCCCCTCCTTGAATTTCAAAGATGACAATGGCCTTATAATGAACAGAAAATGTAGAAAATAAGATTACTTCCTGCATGCAACAATACCAAAGTAGTTATTGCAAATATCGTAATCTCAAGATATTGAGGTGCCAGTCTCAAATCAAGTTCAATGGCATACTTCAATTCTCTATTTTGTGCTCTTTCTCATTGTTTCTTGGTCTATCTACCATTCTTCTTCTCCTCGTTTTTTGTTTTGATAGAAGAGCTTTCCCTCTTGTAGGCCAAGATGAAAGTAGATGACGATCAAGCACACAAACATGGAATAACTTGCTGTTTCTCTTTTCCTTTTTCTTGTCAAGCTCTGAGGAATTAGTGAATGGTTTTATTTTTTATCAATAGATTAGGTGAGAAGGCAACTGTTTTAATATAATGAGGAATGATAGATGTTTTGACGTATATTGTAAAAATGAAGAAAATGTTGAACAGTTGTTGAAATGTTTATGAAGCAGTTCCTGTTGCTTAATCATGCACTTCAATTAGTTCTAGTTGTATAATCGTTTTCTTTGATAAGCTTTTCTATGAACTTCATCTTGTTAATCACTGAAGGAGCACGCTGATTTGTTGTATTTAATCAGCTCCGGGTGATGATGTGTGATGAATATCCAGTAGGTTCATGAGAAGTTTTTTGTAGAAAAATCCCTTCATTTCGCTTCAGTGATTACTGATTAGTGAGGATGAGTAATAAATTATCTGTGAGACAGGTTGTTCTTTGTGGGTTTAACCAAGATGAACTAGTGAATTGGTTCTTTACAAATTAGTTTTTTACTCTTTATTTTTATCAATATTCGCAAGTTATGCTTGATGCGCATTCCCCAGTGGTCACCGGAAATCTGTGGGTGCCGGGGTTGCGATTTGATGCCGGGTGCAGTTTGGCTCAAATTATTGCAATTGGGAGTTGCCACTAGCTCTTGCTGAGTTGATGCGTGTAGAGAGCTAGAACTACACAATAACTAGAAGAATATGACTCTAGTTTCACTGATCCAACCTGAGATCTAAGGGATTCGGTTACAAGAGGAGAAGGGGTTAGGTACCTCCCCTTCCCGTTTTCATGGTCTTCACTCCTATAAATGAGAATAAAATAAGAGAGACTTCAGCAAATTTCAATGCATTTAACAAAATTGAATACAATGAATGATACAAGTAAGAGAGCTGGTAGAGATGGTGTAGCGTGTGTGAGTGATCCAGGGTTCAATCCCTAGTAATGTTACCATTCAAAAAAAGAAAAAAAAAAAAAGAAAAAGAAAAAGAAAAAGAAAAGAAAAGAAGGAATGATACAAATAAGAAAATGATTAGAAAATGATGATTCTTTGATGTCTTCTTGGCCTTGATCTCCTTGTATAAACAGTAACTCAGCTCCAATTCCCAGTTTTTGGCTTATTGAGAGAGAACTCATCTGTAACAATCCTTTTTGAGCTTCCCTCCCTCACATTCAAACCCCCAGCTCTTCCTCTCCTTCATTGCTTCATGCTTTCGTCTTTTCTCTCCTCTCTTCTTTAGCTAGATTCTTAACACATGAGAGTTTGGAGATCCAAAGGCCTTTTCCATGCAAAGATCTCTTTTATTTATAGACTCTTGGAATGACAATCCTGCAAAATAGAAGAAGACAAGAGGCACTTAAATTGCCTTTAAAAAAAAAAAAAAAGAGGCATCTAGATGGGTGTTGCTCAAAATTGGGAGGTTTATTCTCATCAATTAGATGCAAGGACAAGATGGTCTTTAGCTCTTTTGGATAAGAATAGGTAGAGAGGAATCTAACTACTTATAGTTGGCACGACACCATTCTAGAGTCAGCGTGAGATGACAAGTCGCCCAACACTTGGTCTCTTGCTTTGACGGAGCTCTATGACTCATTCAATAAGCTTGCAACATGTCCAAAACTGTCATTTGAGTGGGAAATAATCACCTGACAACCTTTTTGGAGGGAAAAGTGGTTGGAAGATTTCCCCAGAGGCTATAAATACCCCCCTTGGGTCCTCATTTCCAACCCTCATGAGTCATGCGATTTTGAGCATTCATTCTCTCATCTCTACCCAGGAGCAAGCTCACAAATCCCTTTTCCCCGACATAAGCACTATGAAAAGGTCAGAATGTTGGAGTCTAAGGACTCATTATTTTCCCCCTCTCAAGGGAGGGCAGTTCGAGATGATTCTTCGTCTTGTACACACTTTCAGTGGTGTTGCTTCATGCTAATTATTGGAGACCACCAGTATGGCCTTGTGTAGAGGTGGGCATCGAGTTGAGTCGGACCGGATTAGGTCCAACTCGACTCGATCCGGTTTTTGCAAGAAGCTGACCCGAACCTGATCCGATTCGAGATTAAGTCCAGCAGGGCCGACTCGTTCCAAACCGATTCCTTGCTGGCCTGACCCGAACCGAGTCCGACTCGGTCAGGGAAACCGAGTCGGATCAAGTTAAGTCTGTCCAGTCGATTCGGACTAGGCTAAGTCAAGCCGAGCCGGAGACTCTGGTGTTAGGAAGGAAACAAGAGAGAAAGAGGGAGAGAAAGGAGGAGATGAGGGAAATCGGGAGAGTAAGAGGGAGAGAAAGGAGGAGAGAAAGAAGGAGATGAGGGAAATTGGGAGAGAGAGGGAGAGAAAGGAGGAGAGAGAAGGAGGGAATGAGAGGAAGTCGGCTCGGGCTGCGGTGCCACACCACGCCAAGCCGTCCGCCGAACCCGAGTCAGCAACCCAGACTCTCCTCTCACATCAGGTAGGACCTCAAAACTAGGTCGGGCTCTGTTCGCTGGTCGTGCTTCAACCAACAGGACGGGAAGACTAGTATGGTTGCTGCTGTTACACGTCACAAAGGTCCATCTGGCGGCACCGGCTCGGGTAGAGTTAGGGTTCGGGTAGAAGAAGGGTAAATGTAAAAAAAGAAGTAAAAATATGACTTTATACTACCCGATTTCAGTCCGGATCGGATCCGACCGGATCAAGTTGCTACATGACCCGAACTCGCCTCGGTTTGGCGTTGAATACGAGTGGGTCTACTCGATCCGATCCGATCCGACCCGACCCTGTCTTTCGGTTCGAGTCGGATCCGACGAGTCGGGTCGGATCCTGCCCTCCTCTAGCCTTGTGCCAATTGTCTATGACCTATGACAGCAGCTGCGCACCAACTGTCTAGGGGCCTTAACAGTAGCTATCCACCCGTTGTTTGCACTGTCCCCAGTGGTCTCACGACAACTATGAGAGACACCAACAGTGGTCTCACACTGCCTATGTTGTCTCAAGATTGGGTCGTTCTAACCATATCTGACTACCCAACACCTAGATGTTGTGGTCTTGTGCCTAAGGGCCAAGTCGCGCATACTCTATTTAATGTAGGGGCATTTTCACACTGGGCTCGAGTGGGATCGCCTGTTGGATGCAGGGGCACACTCGGGGTGGGTGACCCATGCGATTTGGGCCCCACAGGGGAGGTCTCGTGTTCGAGACTCCTTACCAAGGATGATTAATGCGCATTTCACACCGGGCTTGAGTGGGGTAGCACGTGGGATGCGGGAACACATTCGGGATGGGCGGCCCACGAAGGGGGTTCGGCCGAGGTCCTAAACCCATGAGATGTGGGGCCTGGGCTATGAGATAAGGGGATTAATTCGCCATACTCTAACAGTTTGAGCTTTTAGAGCAAGTGGTTAATTGTCCTGCATCAAATTGGTATTAAAGCGGAAGGTCTCGTGTTTGAGACTCCTCACTGGGGGTGATTAATGCAGGGGCATTTTCACACTAGACTCGAGTGGGGTCATTGTTGATGCGAGGGCACACTCCCCATGCGATTTGGGGCCCACGGGAGAGGTCTCGTGTTCAAGACTCCTTACCAAAGGTGATTAATGCGCATTTCACATCGGGCTCAAGTGGGGTAGCCCGTGGGATGCGGGGACACACTCGGGATGGGCGGCCCACGAAGGGGGTTCGGCCGAGGTCCTAAACCCATGAGATGTGGGGCCTGGGCTATGAGATAAAGGGATTAATTCGCCATACTCTAACAGTTCGAGCTTTTAGAGCAAGTGGTTAATTGTCCTGCATCACTATTCCTATTCTCAAGGGTTGCATACATCTTTCAATGGGCTGCACACAACTTCCAGTCAAGCATCCTTTGCCACATCGGTCATCTCTGGCATGTTAGACCCATGGCGATACTGGAACTCAGAAGTCCCAAACTCGACAGTGTTGTTAGAAATTGTCCAAAACGGGGTAGTTTACATGGTTATTTGAAGCCTAGTTGGTTAGCCTAAACACTAAAGGCTATCATGCTCATGAAGCATGAGAATGCTCTAGGTTGATCGATCATCTAGAAACTTTGAAGATGAGGGACATAAATTAGGATTTCATGCATCATTTGCATATTATGTTCGGTGACATTTAACACGGAGTTCCTTGGTTTTTACCTTTTAATCAAGGGTTTTCCCTCAGGGATTGTAATTGAGGACTTGTGCTAGATCACAGCCTTGAATGTATTGTTCCTAGATTAAGAAAGCCTTTCAACAAGGCATTTTTGGTGCAAATGTTGTCCTACTGCATGATAATCTAAATGAATCAAAATTGTAACACAAATGAGACAATTTTTGTAAACACCCATATAATAGAATTTTCCACCACATGAAAGTGATGAGAATGCTCGGTTCAGCAATGAAGGTTCCCAAGGTTCATATCTCCCACTCATTGGAAACTCTCTCACTAATCGGACTTGAGTAAGCCCATTTAACGTCCCCCTCCTCCTCTTGTCATGGATGAATCCGTCTCACTCCAATCCTTAGTCAATTGACTAAAGGAAAGGTTTTGTGAGAATGATGGAATATCAAAATAAAGCATTTGTAAGGAGTGTATGGTGGTAATAGAGCACTGCCAAGACATGATCTTGGTAAATAGCTATCATTTGGGGAGTAAATAGACAATGTCCTTGAAAAAGAGAGCTAGAAGAAAGAAGAGATGAATGCCCTTAAAAAAACACATTTCATGTGATTAGTGGTGCTGAGTCAAGATTCTCAAAGGAGGGACAAGTAGAAAGCTGGGGCGAGATGAGAGAAACTGTATCTGAGTAGAGAGGGGAGAATGCCCAACCTTGTCTATGTCAATGCAAGCAATGTTTTTGGAATTAAGCATGAGAGACAGCTTGATAGCGAGATCAAATCAACAGCAGTAGTGCCAATGAGGGGCATTGAAACTCAGTCTACGAAGTTGACAGTGAACCTTTAGGGAGCCTGTGTTGTAGAGCCGAACTAAGCAACCAGATGACTGGTCTACCCATTGTATGCACTTCAATATTCCTTTGGAACCTCTACATCAATGGCATACTGAATATTCAGAACATCGGAAGAAATCCTTGAGAAGATGGGATGGATGCAAATTTACATACTCATGGAAGGAAATTCCATCACACCACTTACCTCAAAGTGATTGCCAGAAGTTATTGTGCTCCTAGTTGCATTGGACACTTAGTCCAATCTATTGATCTGAACTGTCCATTAAGTTCAGAATCCATTTCATGGTCTATCGTGCAAACAGTCACAGTGATTGGATGTTCTAATCCATCTGTAATTTGGCCTTATTTTTTGTTTCCAACCCTGGGATGGGATGGTTAAAATCATCTTATAAATGTGATTCTTTAGCATCATAAACAATCCTTGATGGTCCTTAACAAATAGATGAATCAAATTGTCGACTGGAGCTATTTTTGTGTAAATGATCTTTACTGTCCATTTTTAAGGCCATTGAGCAAATGGTTAAAGTTGTTGATCAATGTACGTTTTCATGGTAGCCCATGAAATATGTGTTAGACCTAATGAACGGTCTGGATCAACTAGGAACACTAAAGCCTTTCTCAGTATGTTAATTTTGGTTTTCTAGAACTACAATGTTAGTTTGGAACCTTTAGACTGTTTCAGTGAGAATGAAAATCTCATCTTATATTAGTCTTCTGAGTGTGTCAGCCCATTCTATGGTGTGTTGGTAAGATTCTCAGTTAGTCTTGGGTTTAAGTTCTATCTTATTCTCGGAACCATCAGAAGTTTTAGGTTAAGATAATCCACTCTAGAACTGCTTTTGAGATTTGTGCCTCTTTCTCATGTTTTGGCAAGACACCTCTATTTTCTAAAGTGAAAAGAAATTTGTCATTGATCATTTTTCATAACTTCTAAAAAATAAGGCTGCATTTAGCTCGGGCTATGAGAAATATAATTGCAATTTTTAGGGGTTTTTTTTTTTTTTTAAAAAAAGAAGGTTTTCTATTCTAGTAGAATTCCCAGCAATCATGAGACTTTGCTTGTGTGGATATGAAAGAGCCCGTTTCTTTCCATTCCAGTATGCAAAAGAGTTCCATCTTGTGAATTTCCAAATTCTATTGGAGTATAAATTTAAAAATCACAGATTATTTATATAAAAATAAAAGTAAAAATCACAGATTATTGTTCCTGTTTGTGAGATGGCCTTGAGCCAAACACAGCCTAAGGTTACATTTAAATCTAACTGAATTGCAAAAGTTCGATTCAGTATAGAAGAATTAAGTGAGGGGTGGCACCATTCACCAAACTCCTATTTCAATTCCATATGTCATCATTTCGGCTTGGCTTCAATCTGGTTATTTCCAATTTAGGGGTCGTTTGGCTCCCTGGAATCCTAAAGGGGTCATGAATCTGTTTCCAAGAGCAAATTCCCATTGAAAGAGATTCTGTTTATGGTGTTTGGATAGTGGGAAAGCTCTTTCTTATGAATCCAGTTTTTGTGTTTGGATATTGGGAAAGAGTAGTTCGGAGAGGAGAGGCCTTTTTATTGTTGTAAAAAATATGGCTGTTGGATGGGAATCCGTTTACCAAAGTTTTTGCAACCCATCTTAAAGATGGGAAATTTTGGGAATTAGATTCCCATGGGAATTCATTTCCCACCCTTTCCCTTACTAGTGAAATCCATTTACTAAGGGCTAGATTCCAGTTGGCCAAAACCCCTTACGGAATTGAACCATTGCAGTTCAATTTACCATCCCAAAGCTGCCCGAGGACTTGTTTTGAAAAAACCTCTAATCTGCCAGCCTTTCTGTATAGAATTCAGATTTTTCTTCATTTTGGAGGGAACTCTTGTTTCTGTAAACTGTCAGTATCTGAAATTATATCTTAAGAGTGTTTCTGTTACCCTTAAGCAAAATCTTTTTGAGTTCTCCATTCTGTTTTTATTGGACATGCATGCTATTCTTGTTATTTGCACCGAAAACCTTGAATGTGGATGTGTTTTTTGACCAAAACCCAAAAGACTGCCACATCAGAACACAGCTCTTGTCAATCTACAAAGTTTGGCCCCTTTGTTCATTTCTGACTTTTTTCACTTCTTTTAGGGCTGTGACATCTTCCTCGCATTGTAGGTGGATTTGGACCTCTTCTGGCCACCCTGGTTTCTAATTTCTGTATTATGCTGCTTGTCAATTGAGAAACAAAGCGGGAGCTATTTAAACTACATCATTGACTGGAGGAGTTGGGGTTGTTTTTAACTTCATATATTTGGTTTTATTGTAGATGGATGAGTTTCATTTGTTGGGGACATTGCGTCATTGGTGGTATTTCCCATGAATGTCTTCCGCATGGATTCTAACGGACTTGTGAGCTGCTTGAGGTGTTTGATAGCTTCGGTTAGAAAAGTTAGAAGTTAAAAATGGAAATATATTGTGAGGATTGGGTAACAGGTCTCAAAGAGGATGCCGATGCTCACATGGGCTTGTGAGTTTTCTTTTCATATCTTTTTTTTTTTTTCCTGATTGAGTTGCTTTTCTCAAGTTACATAGCGCCGCCACCAGTGGCATGGACTCTGTTTTTTGAGCTGTTGCGCGAGTTCCTGGTTTGTCTGAAAATTTCCACTCCCACTGCCAGGAGAAGCCTTTAGCATCAGGTGCTAAGCTCCTAATGGACAAAGGCTCTGCGCCCAGCCACAGGCCTATTACAGCATCTCTGCAAGGTGTAGAGCACCTCCCTTAGCCATGATTCAAAGATGATAGGCGCTCGGACATTTGATCAGTTCTCTCTTAGTCTGACCCCCTGCACCAAATGCAGAACCCGTAGCTCTAGACCTGAGGATCCTATCACTAGTCAGCAGGCACTAACATGCAGCATCTCTGGCATGTAAGATTCATAATTTCGTTCCTGTGTACACAACAAGATTAGACGGCTATGTGAAACCGGTGTCCTTAAGTATAGATGACATGTATCATTTGCTAGTATTCCAATGCCCAGTTGGCTATAAGAAATGCATACATATACTGATGGCTATCACGCCTCTCAGGACAGATAATATGCATCATTTGCTAGTATTATGATGCCCAGTTGGCTATAAGAAATGCATACATGCCCAAGACTCATAAAAATTCACCTCTGTTCACATTATCTTGAATCATCTGTCTTTGAAGGACCCATTATCCTCCTATGGCCATTATGAACCAGGCTCTGAATTTGAAATTACAATTTCAAGTATAGTAGACACCATAAAAATAGCTTGAAGATGGGTGCGTGGACGAGGAGATTGGCCCCACTTTGATGAGGTTTGCCATTTCAATGACTCTGATTGCATGCAAAATCCCATAAAAAGACTGCACCAGCGTTCCTTAGGTGGTTGTATGGGGGAGCGCCCCCCTGGGGGAATGATGAGAAGGGGTAGATCACTATGATAGTTTTGCACCATAGAAATTGAAGGTTACTCCTTACATCTGGCACTGTTACTAACGTATAGCTAATATTATCATCCAAATTGTGGGTCCCATTCTGGACAGAGCATATGTCTAAAATCACACTGACAAAACAACCCTAACCATCTGGTTATTGGAAGGGAAAATCAAATGGTTAATATTGTCTTCTCAGTGGTCTTTTATGTTATGACCCATTTGCAGTTGGAGTCAGTGATTTGGACTCTCTGGATACAACTATTCCATTTGTACGTTCGTTCGAAAGTCACCACCTTTTTAGAAGTTGTGCCGAAGTAACATTTGATTCTGTGCAAGTCTGCCCCAACCTGCTGCTAACCGTACCCATGCGAGATAGGAAGGTGTTTTTGCCCCGAAAAACCTTTAACTTTGTCGATGAGAGACGATGATGCTACATTAAGAACCTGCATTTCCTTTGCTGATACAGTGAGGGAAGGATGAATGGGGGAGCTGTTCTTATGTTGATGTTGAATTTGGGGTGCAATTGAAGACGAGACTCAACTCCTGCTGACCTCTTTGGGTCACATCCCAAAAGCATGGAGAAATGGTTGCTTGTCCATTTCACATAGGTTCACTACTCCAAATGCAATTTATTGTTGGTCCAGAAGTTTAAGTATGGTCTGAAGTCGGTACATATCGCCCAAAACATACTGGTACTGGTATTGCCATCAACAAAGCAGTTGTTTCGGCCTAAAACAGCCCAATAAAGGACACAAAGGAGGTAATACCAGGCCGCATTGATTGTAAACTGTGGTTCTTATACACTGATTTTAAACCTTGATATCCAAACAGTACCTAAACTAATTTACCTGCCTGACCCATAAGATCTGGAATGGTCATCACCACAGTTGAAGCTTCTCCTGCACCATTTGCCGGAGTCAAGTCATCGGGTTGGCCATGTTTGGCATCCATCTTGCATACGGAGATATTTCTTAGAAACAAAAAAATAGTAGGGGGGAAAAGGAAGTTTGGACCACACCGATATCTGTGCATGTGACCTCTTCAGCAGTTATCCGGTTGAGATCTGTTTGGACTGCCAAATTGAGCTACTCTGGCGGTCTAGTATGGATGTCCCACATCTCCAAATTGGAAAGTATGTGAAAGTTGTTTTGGACCATCAACAAACCGTTGGGTTGGATGAGATCCAGGTCATTCGGCAAGTGCATATCCCACCGTGAATATGTTCTGGCCACTCCATGTGTGTACGGAATAAATGTGTTATTGATATTTTTCATATACGTGGACAAGCTGATGAGAGCAGCTGAAATTATCTCTTGAGACTGGGCATGTTTGCTGTGTGTCAGACCCGATGAATGGCCCAGATCTTGCAATTGTGCAGCGTCTCCACTTGGCATGGACACAAGAAACAGCGATCTGGGGCGGACAGGTGGGTAAAGGTAGCATGAATGCTTGATGTAGGGATCTGTTTCATTCATGCGACTCGCAATCCTGCTATACGCCGCCCAAGCAGGCTCTAATGTTCTGATGGTCCGTTGCATTTGGGCAACCATCAGCCGTTAGATGGGGATGAACGAATCTCTCCGTAAAGAAATGGCTCTCAAGGAATCGTTCCACAGCAATCTCCAGCAGCACCATTTCGTGCAGATTTCAACCTCACATGCTACCAACTCTTCTAAATCCGAATGAATAATTGGATACGTGCTTTACACTTGGGTGGTTTGAACCATCCAGACTTTTAGCTTGTTAAGGACCCATGTCCATGGACCACTATCAAATTGTGTCTGTAAAGATATGGCTCAATTGGGGATGTAACAATGGTCCACGGAAATGAAATAAGGCCCAGCATCTGTGATAGGATCTCCCAACTAAGAGATTTTTAAGGCTTGGTAAATCCACAGGGTTTGCATTAGACAGGCAACGCAGATTACTAAAAATTGTCAGAGCACCAGGTGCCAATCTTCTATCTATTCATACAGGGCCTATTTGGAATGCAGGATTAGACAGTAATCTACTGCATTAGGTGGACATAAATTCCGACAAGCATTTGGAATCACTCGGAGAATTCGAATTAATCCAAATATTTGACCTTCCAGTCCCAACAAGAGATGCAGCATGATTTATAGTGGAATTTAAAATACACGACATCTGCACGCCACACAAATGCATGCATTTTATCCACATAATACAGTGTTTTTCCCGGAAGAAGAATTGGATCCCAAACAAGGGATTGGATTGTCAAAATACCCCGGTATTTTCCTACAGGCAATCAATGTGTAATAATTATGTTAATTCCATTTAATGCAATGCAATGCATCTTTCCAAAGATACCTATGCAGAACAACAGCTGCGTCATAGCCATGTAAAAATGATGCTGATAAATAAGAACATCATACAAGACACAAAAATGACTTCACCTCATTTTTGTTAACATTAATTATGTATTAGTGATCGTAGTTTGCAAAAAATGAGCTCTGCTAAGCGGGTGCCGGTGCAATAAAGCTCATGTAAATGCCACATATTTGCTAGCACAGTTCAATAGCCCCTAGGTCCATGCATCCACCAGAAATGAACCACCATACTGATGCCCTATCTGAAAAATCAGGTTGATCCACGGGTCCCTACTAATGGCTCAGTGGTGGACCCTGTGGCTTTCAACACTGAAGTCATGGGTTTGAGTACCCATGTGGCGTGTGGGTGTGAGGGTGTGTGTAAAAAAAAAAAGGTTGATCCACCGGTTAGCTAGGCTGCAGTCTGCAAAACAGATTGGGTTTTCTAACCCATCCACCCGCCTGTTTGCTATATTGAGGCCCACATACTGACCAGACCAGATCTATTTTTGGGAAAACATGCAGAAGGTTGGACCAACCTGATGGATGGATTGCATCCCGCAACTATGTGCCATGCTAGCACGCGCTTAGCAAAGCTCTACGTAAATTATGGTTATCATGATTTTATTTTACGAAAATCTCTGATGCATGATTACCTGTTAACTAAAATGAGAAGAACTCATTTAAAGTGGAAACCAAACAGGGGTAGTATAAATGAGGCAGGACATGCAAGCTACTAGCAAATATATATATATATATATATATATATATATATATAGAGAGAGAGAGAGAGAGAGAGAGAGAGAGAGAGAGAGAGAGAGATTTCATACTAATTAACAGACTTACCCTATTTTCCGGACAACCGTCTTCTCCCCTAGGAGGCTATAAAGGTGTATGTGGCCTACCCAATACACCCAGATGCAAATTGCCATGACTTCACCGGTTGTAAAGAAGAGATTGCAGGACCTTCACTCTACTTGTCATAAGATAAAAGATACAAATGCACAATACATCCTTTGAAAAAAAAAACCACAAATGCGCAATACAATGCATGCATACGGTCATATTGCAGTATAGTAACCACAGCAACCATGAGGCATGCATAAGAAATACCATCCGTTGATGTCAAGGTCAGAACTTCCCAAGTGAGGATTCATGAAAACTAATTGACACACACTTATTATAAACACTAGTTCATTTACTTTTCTGAGTTCGCCGGACATCTCTATGTTCATATGGTAGAATCAACAAACACTGACCCCTTTTTACACCTAAAAAACTACCGCTGCCGTCATTGTAAACTACCAAGTTCATGGAGGGAACATTTAAAAAGATAAAGTATAAAATCATAACTATAGTGAGATTTTACTCAGCAGCAATTACTCAAGCAGGCTTCGAAAGGTTCAATGCCTTCTTCCTCCACATCTCTATAAGTCATCATCCCATGAAAGAAATCATGGTCCCTCATCCACGACACTCACCAATTCATACTCAACAAGGGACAAATTGTTATCTTCTTTCACCACGAACTTGGTAGGTTCGGTGACTTCAACTCGACCCCACTTGTCGACCGCAAGCCTCATCGACCCCTTAAACATATCAATCTTCGCATTTCTCAAAATCACAGTGGTATCTGGCTTCATCAAGTCAACTGCCAAGAAGACAAAGCCATCATTGAAAAAAAAAAACGTAACTAAGAGATTGGGTGGAGAACGAAATTTTCAGCTTTGATACAATTTTGACACAGAAAAAACTAAGGGCGTGTTTGGTAGCCACATTAAAAATGAGTTTTATCTCATATTAGCCAACATCAATTGTGTACTAAAGATCATAGTTTATACAACTTGTTGGTCATAGTTTTCATCCCTACCCAAAAATAAAGAGGATCGATCACTAATACATAATTAGGATCAAATAAAATAAGATGAACTCATTTTTTAGTGCCACACCTAAGCAGGCTCTAAACAAAGTCCCACCCTAAAATCTCCCATACAGGTTTCGCATTTCTTGGAAAAATGTTTTCTTTTTCATTTTTAATAACAATGAGATTTGATTAGGTTTTAACAAGAATTGATTTATTTTTTAAAATATAAAAACAGGGTTTCTAAATTTAATGCAATTATTTGAGTTTTTTTTTTTTTACTGAGGTAGGGTGTACTGCCAAATCATGGTTGGTGGAACTCCCAAAGCCTAACTTAGGGTACATTTGGATGCATCCTTGATTTGAATTGCAACTCTCGGTCAATTGAAGTGTAGATAACCATATTTTATGATCCTTAGCATCTAATATGAGGGGAAACATTGCAAATTTCAGTTAGGTTACTTTCAAATGGGACTTGATAGAAACGTAACTGCAATTTTAGGGCGATTATCAATCTCATTCCAAGGAAATCGGTCATTTCCTCTATATTAAAACTAAAATTTTGCAACTCAGTCACTTGCACATCCAAACACAGTGTGTTTGGGTAGCACAGAAAACAGCTTGTTCTGCCTATGTTGCAACTTGGGAACCCAAACATGTGTCACCTCATGTAGATGGTCAGATGATGTAAACTGTCCTTGTTCTTGGTATCTGCAATATCTGAGCTATATTCCAATAATCACAACCCTTTGATGGCGATACCTCTGCATTTTTGGAGTTGAATTTGAGCTATTGAAAAAATTCTTTTCAAATTTATAAACTCAGCTAAACACAGTGATGGTTTGAATCATCTGTTCAGCATAAGTTTCTTTGGATGGTCCGTATTTCATAGATTCTACAATGTGGACAGTTCCAATCATCTGACCATCTCAGCATGTGGACCAAATGGAGCAACACATGATGGGCTCCTCTGGCTGCAACAAGGGCAAAACAAACTCCACAGAAACGGCAATCCACATGGTAGCATTTTCTGCCCTGGAAAAACAGGGCTACGGGCCTGTTTGGACACAACTTCTGCAAAAGGGGGCTTTCCCAGGAAGAGGACTTTCCCACAATATTGTCAGTCAACTCGCCAAAAGACCAATCAGATCGGTTCCTGGTGGGTGAGATTTTTAGCACTTTCGTCGAGAGGGGGATCATACGACGGTTTGCTTAAATGCAACCAAATGCACAAATAAACTAGGATTTGGCTTAAAATGCCATGTTGGCATCAAACGCCTTTTTCAAGGTGCATCCAAAAGGTTTGTCGCAAAAACAGGGGATTTAGGGAATCTTGTGAAGATTTAGATTTTAGGCTTGGTCAATGGGAAATGATGTGATAAAGTCATCTCCATCATATTCAATTATTATAGGGCCTCATCTCCACCGTACACATGGCAGAGATCCCATTAGATCAGGACCAATCACCTAGTTGGCTTTAGCATGGGTGGCCCACAATTAAGAAACCCTAAACTCTGGGCAATCCTAGCCATCAATTTTCATCTCTTTCCTCCCACTGAACGTCAAAATGACTATCTTTTAATGTAAAATGATCCGACATCCAGGGTCACCAAATTTTTTGCAATTCTTGAAACGTGGCCCATACATGGCATGGGTCCAACAGGTTAATGGCTGTGATTCACCATCCACCCTGCTATGCATAATGTGTAAGGTGGGCTCTATTGCGAAATTCTTATCATATATCATTTCCGTCGGTCATTGTTCAATGACTGAGGGGCATGGTTTAAGATCTTGCCCAACATTACATCCTAACTCCACAACATGGGTGTTGTCGATGTGGCACTAAAATGGGGAAATTTCAGAAAGAAATTATTTGACTGTTGGCACGGCGGACAGGTATAGTAGCACTATGCCAGAATTTTTACAAGTGGGCCCAACGAAGTGGCAATCCAGGCCATTCATTCACTTGATTTTCCATCTGGCCCCAATTACAAGAGGGTGTGGTGAATCGGTGATCCAGGCCCTCCATGGACGAACACTTCCCCGTAAATATTCTACAACAGATGACCCTAGGCATCCAATACACTGGCCTTCTGCCTACTGAAATGAGATCGTGTTGTTTTCGTAGCCATCTTTTTTGAAGGGCACCTCCGATCAAAATACTAGCATCGTCCTCTTGGGAGGAATTTTTTAGGGCATAGTCAATCCACGAGGAGACCCATTAACTCAACGGCCAAGATCACCTAAATTCGTGCAAAATCAACGGCCGATGATACAGCTGAACAGTTTTAGAGCATCTGATGAACTTCTAGGCCTTAAAAGTTAGTAGAAACGAAAGAAAGATCAATAATTAGGGCTTTAAACAGAGAAGAGGGTTTGTAAATATATATTTTTTTAATGACGAGTAAATTCATACGTGTATGTATATACATACATGTCTAAGTACGTATGAATCTACGGACGTACCTTGCTCGTTTCGAGCGGTGAAAACGATGGTGCCGGTCTCGTCACCGACAACGCATTCGGTGATGCGACTGGGGCGGGTGTGTACGGACGCTGCTCGGCCCTTCTGCAGCACGGGCTTGGAGCTCACCACCTTCACTGTCAGCGTGTGGCCAGTCGTTCCGGGCTTTAGCTGGTCCACCTTCGTAAATACCGGCTTTCTCATGGGTGTTTTCGTCGCCGTCGCCATTGCTGTTCTCCTGAAACAGTACAGAAAACCCTAACCCTAGATATGAAAGAAGGAAAAAGAAAGTGGCGAGGATGAGGGTCGAGTTTTTGGAAGGGAGGTTTTATACAATGCTCGGGTTGAGAGATTTTACAATCCCATAAAGGCGGGGCCATTGTTCGGTGATCCGAACCGTTGGTGTTACTGGACCCTTTGTGGAGGGTCTATGTAACAAAAATCTCCCAAAGATGGAAAGATTTTAAACATTTCTGATGGAGACCAACAAAGAAACGGTTGAAAATGAAGATGAACCGCGCTAGGTTACTCGCCAGGTAGGTGAACTTTTGTAAGATAAATCCACTCCGTCCATCAAGTACGCTGCCTCATGTTCGCCTTGCAAACCAAATATCAGATGATTTAACACTCAGGTGGGCCACCACATAGGAAACAGTTGGGATGGGACGCCCACCGTTAGTCTGATGTGGGGTCCGCCATGGTGTTTTATATGATGTGCTTCGTCGGTATAAAGAATTACCCAGAATCGCATTATTCAAAAAATCAGGTGGGCCACACCACGTGATTTAAAGGTTTGGGTATAATTTCTTGGGGTGGATTTTATGCACACGAAGACGTTTCTCCAAGTTAGAGAAGTGTTTTCCATTGAAAATGCATTGCTCCCGTTCAAAAAATGAAAAGAATAATATTCTACGGTTAAGATCTTAGAATATCGGAACTTTTTGGTGAGTTGGCCATCCACGGGAAGGCCCATCTTTTCAACAGTTTGGATCACTGAATAAAGACTTACTTTTACAATTTCAAAACCGCGTCTGCTGCAGAATCTCTCGTACGAGCATTATATATTCTTTCTCGGGTCATTGCATTTACAGACGAGAATTTTACGACTGTGGACCCCACCCTTTATCGCGCTTTTTTTTAAAGCAATACAAAGTTAGAATACGCACAAGGAGACTTTCTCGTACGGAGTCCGAATTTCAAGACGAAAATACCCCTCCTTTTGACGGAAACGAATTCGATACTCCCCTACCACTAGCTAATGGTGGACAGTCGGTGGTCTATGGGCCCCACCATGATGTATGCTTTTCATCCATGCCGTCCATATATTTTTCCAGATCATTTTATGGTATGAGACCAAAAATGAGATATATCCAAATCTCAAGTGTACCACATTACACGAAACAGTGTTGAATGAGCGTCGACCATTAAAAACTTTTTGGGTGCCCACTATGATGTTTGTGAGAAATCCTTCACGTCTAAGTTCATTCATAGGGTCACAAAGACCTAGATGAAAAGGAAAAACCAATTTCATAAAGATCCAAAACTTCTGTAACCCCTAAAAGGGTTTCAATGGTACACGTTCAATTCCCCACTACCTTTTACAGTGTGGTCCACTTGATAGTTATATCTATCTTATTTCTCATCTCAAGCCTTAATATGAGTTGGCCAAATAGATGGACGGTTTGGATATAACACATATTTCATAAAAGGACCCACAAAAAGAAGTGGGGATTACGATAGAGGAAAAAAAAAAACCAGGAACCTATGGCTACGGATTATAGCCGTAGCTATAACTGTAGTTAGTAAAAGTCTATAAAATTTTATTTTTTTCATGTTGCAGTTGATGTCAGATCGGCTACGCTACCTATTGCTACGGTTATAATCCGTAGTCATAGGTCTATGTTTATTACTTGATTTAAGTTATCGATACTATCGATCATGTCTCGATATTATCGATGACTTATACTCGATACTATCGAACATATATCGATAATATCGACAATTCATCCATTTTTTTAGTTTTGTTGCTGGACAATTTGGCATTCATCTTCGATATATTGAACTATGGTCGATATTATCGACGATCTATGGCTACGGTTATAATTCGTAGCCATAGGTCTACAATCATTTTCTCATCTCTTTTCCTCATAAGTACTATTACTTTATCAACTTTCTTCTTCACACCTGATGCAAAAATAAATAAATAAATAAAACAAAATAAAATAAATAAAAATACAAAAAAAAAAAAAAACATTAGGACACCATAGAGAATGTAACCTTAAAAGGCAATGTTTTGCCCGTCTGAGCTTCATAGACAACATCTTCCTATCATGAGAAGGCTCAAATTATGAAAGAAGCAAGTATCAACAGGATTCGTGTCCTATTCCAGAATAGCATGGTGCAATGATGAGAATGCAATCAAACCAATATTTGAATTACAATATAATATATTCTATAATATAACTCATGTAATCTGAAGTCTGGCTCAGTTTCTAACTTCCATCTGCCTAGCTTCAATAAATGCCCAATGTGATGAATGTTGCTCTGGTTGCTTTGGTAGTTCACATGGTTGGAGTTGGTTATAAAGAGTGCTCCATGTAGAAACCTCTGCCATGTACTTCATAAAAGCCAACCCAAATTCTTAGGAGAAGACTAAGATAATAATGGTGATGATGATGCATTTGTAAATTCATGCACATATACAAACATATATATTTATAGAAAAAAAAAAAATATATATATATATATATATATGCATATACACATACAGATACAAATACAGGCAGGGCAAATATTAAATTCAGCGGGGCAAACTGGAAAATTAGCGGAGTAAACTGGAAAATCAGCGGGGGAAACTATAAGATCAGCGGGGCAAACTGAAAAATCAGCGGGGCAAACTGAAAAATCAACGAGGGAAACTGAAAAATCAATGGGGCAAACTAGAAAATCAACGGGACAAACTGAAAAATCAGCCAGGGAAATTAGAAAATCAGCGGGATAAACTGAAAAATCAGTGGGATAAATTAGGATATCAGCGGGGCAAACATAAAAATGAGCGGGGCAAACTTAACAAATAATTTCGTTGCTTGAGCCAAAAAATCTAAACATATTCAATGTTCAAATGGACCACACCACATGAATTTTTGAATTGAACTTCTAATGTTAATCATTTCTTAGGGGCCATAGAAGTTTTGGACCAAGCTTATAATTGTGTTTTCTATTAATCCATATCTGTATGATCTTATGAATAGGTTTGATAACAAACAAATATCACTGTTGGGCTGACTATGGTTTCAGCGGTGGAAATCATTATGCCCACTGTTTCCCATGGTATGATCCACTTGATCTTTTGATATGCTTCAATTTGGGGGCTAAACCCCTTAAAATAAATGGAAATCAAAGAAGAATTCGAGCTTGAAGCCCTTGGGATCATTAATTCTGAACCACTTGATATCTTTGGGATACTTGAGAGCCCCTTCATTGTGCTCAGAAATCTGAAATGAGAAACAAGGAAAGCATAAGAACCATACCAGAAAGAAAGAGAAAGAAAAAGAAAAAGAAAACACGAGTTGGTGAAACATCATTTTTTGAGTCATTTACCTCCTCACCAACCACTTCGTTGGTTTTCATTACAGTGAGCCAAAAATTTGGTACTCCTTTCTCTGAAAAAACAAAGCTTCTTCTAGTTTTTTTGAACCACAAACTGGAAAATCAGCGGGGGAAACTAGAAGATCAGCGGGGCAAACTAGAAAATCAACGGGGCAAATTTCCAATTTATTTATTTATTTTATTTTTTAACATGAAGAACTTTATGTTTACCTACCTACATTTTTCTCTACTACATATTTATATAAATATGTATATATAAGCATATAAAAAAAAAAAATCTCTCTTTTTATAATTTATTTCTTTATTCATTTAACGAGAATATGTTCTAAACCAAAATTATTTACCTAATGTATCATATATGATTTTGGGCTAGGGGAAGCTACTTTAGCCAACTAACCTGATTATTTTCCAAGAGTTCATCAGGTCAATGGTCGAAAATCCATTTCATTCACTTCGCATTCAATTTTAATCAGTTTGCGGTCATTTTAAATCAAACTTGAAAATGAGCGGGACAAACTTGAATACGTGTCTTGATTTCCAATTGAGATAGCCAGAGAAGCCACAGCAGAATCTGTTGCAACCACTGTTCTCTCTGATGAGCACATATTCTTCCATGGCCAACTCTTGTGATCCATCTTAGACTATATAGCCTACAAAAAATTAAACTTTATAGACTATATAGTCACGAATTGAGATGAGTTCCTACTTTTCCAAGTCACACAGAAAATAATATTAACAAATATATCTATTTCTTGTACTGAAAACATATTCATGCTTGAATATTCAGGAAAAAAGATGGATAACAAAACCATTGGAATATGTGCTCAGAGGTATATCAATTATAGGGATGACAGATAAAACCATTGGAATATGGTCCATTTTTTAAAAACTTTGCCACTAAAACCCATTGGAATTGAGATGGGGATGGAAGAATCTGATCAGGAACTGAGTTCTGAGCATCCATAGCAAGGCAGACCACTGAAACCCA
Organism: Magnolia changhungtana; assembly: GCA_030180095.1. Taxonomy (NCBI): domain Eukaryota; kingdom Viridiplantae; phylum Streptophyta; class Magnoliopsida; order Magnoliales; family Magnoliaceae; genus Magnolia; species Magnolia changhungtana. The sequence goes on along the minus strand of JASAUF010000272.1, from coordinate 7,163,563 downwards.
GCCTAATACCAGTTAAGCCTTGAATTTTTGTCCGGTCTGATTGGTCCAATGGCAGCTTCATGCGCCTTCAGCGGGGCAAACGGAAAGTTGGACGGGGCAAGTATGAAATTGAGCGGTGCAAACATGAAATTGAGCGGGGGAAACATGAAAACCAGCGAGGTAAACTAGAAAATCAGCAGGGCAAACTAAAGAATCAGCGGGGGAAACATGAAATTCAGTGGGGGCAAACTAGAAAATCAGCGGGGCAAACTAGAAAATCAGCGGAGGAAACATGAAAATCAGTGGGGCAAATTAGAAATTCAGTGGGGAAAACATGAAAATCAGCAGAGCAAACTAGAAAATCAGCGGGACAAACTAGAAAATCAGCGGGGGAAACATGAAAATTAGACGTGCAAACTATAAAATCAGCAGCAGAAACATGAAAAAATATAATTCATTTTTCATAACATCTCACCTGAAAACTGTCACGCACCGAGCAAACGACATCCGTTTCCCATTCCCATAACGTTGGTTCTAATTTCATCACTACCGATGTCTGCAAAAGAATAAGGAGTAATGTTAAATAAAAAATTGATAAGGTTGTCAAGTTAAGCATAGTAAATGCTGGAGATATATATAAACTTACAGCTTTACTCTCGATGGGGTGACATAAGGCTTGATGCAATGTCTGGCAAGAATGCCAAATGGTGAGATGAATTTGTTGGTGGAATGAGGGCTCAGGTTCTAAAGCCTTTAAGATTAGAATTCAACATGTAGCTTCAATAATCTACAACATGAGAAATCAATCATTTGGGTTGATTGGCCAGAAGTACCTTAGGATAAGAACAATTCATAGAGAACTCACATTCAACCAAAAAAGCAAAAAAAGAAAAGCCTATAAAATAGTGGCATGGCTCTGGATCATTTGGTTTTTATGATTTCGGACATATGGAGTATCTACGGTTAGGTATAATAGACGAACGGTTTGGATCTCATACATATGTGCCTTGCGTACCTGACATAACTAAGATATTAACATCTAGCATTGGATACTTGATGATTCATAAAACAATGAAGCACTTTGGCATCTATAAAAAACAAATTGACAAGTGGAATTCTGCATATTACTGGTTTGCATTGGAACAAATAACCAACCAAATGGACTATAAAATGAAAATTAAAGAATGAAATACATTGAAAGAATAAATTTTCATTAGTCAGAGGTTAAAACTTACAATTTTCCAAACTTTCTTAATTTGAGGCCTGCCCCGTCTAAAGATGGGCCCATGGTTGACTTGGAATAGTACATGTATGCCCATGATTTGAGCTTGACTTGTATTAGGTTGAAGTGTCCTATTACCTGTTACAAGTGTAGCCAGTAGTTGTAACATATAAACTTTAATTTGATAAGCTTTGTCAAAGAATATAGAATATAATATCAATTGTTTAGGAAACAGATGGACAATGATTAGATGGTAAGCTGCACCCAATTAGATTTGGTTGGGTTATGGCAAAAAGAGAACTTATAAATTCCTAGATGGCCAAAGAGAACTTAGATGGTAAGGTACACCCAATCAGTTTCTCATAAAGAATTTGTTTCCAGAAAATAAATTCTTTAGCAACTTGTAAATTTCTAGTTTACAAACAACCCAAAATATAGATTCGTTACATCATATATGGATAAGGAATATAAGATTATAACCAACTTATTTGGAAGTGTAAACAAAAAGATGCATATGAGTTCTACTGTATGCTTGTAAATAATCAGATTACATACAAAATCATTCATGTTAATAGCTTCCAAGATTCTCAATCTGTAAAATCATTCATGTTGATAACTTCCAACATTCTCAATATGATATAACATGAACCTTGCATGTATTTGAGGTTCTTTTGGAATGGGTCTGCTTTCATGTGTGGAATATGTCCATCCAGCTGTAAGTTAGAGCCATAAATATAATAGTAGTGATTTCATACTTGTGTTTTTGTTGCAGCATTTGTATCTAAATCAGATGAATAATACCCCTCATCTAAACAAGGATGAGGGTCTGTAGAGCAATCCCAGTAATCATTCCACTCCAAATTCCCCTAATAGCAAAGACAAATAAATAAAATTTCACATACAGAAATATAAAATTGTAACAGAGAATCAAGCCTACCATAAATAGTGATAAAGCTTGTGCAAATGAATAGTGAAAACACCAAGTTCTTTGATCCATTTTAGAAATATATAAATCATTCCACGAAACATGCAATAATGTCATAAGCAGACACACAACAGGAAGTAAATGCAAACTAGTGAACAAATCAAATGGCTAAAGGAAGCATATACGCTGATAATGGTAGTTGGAAATATGAATATTTATTCACACCAGAAAAAAATGCAAATTTTGATCAGAGCTAAACAAAAGTCAAAACATGGGGCCAACTATAAACAGGACATCAAAGATGACAATCATGGAACAGAAAAGTCTATATACATTTATATATGCCATAGTACTTGCATACCGAATGTTGGTGCATGCCTTATTCATTAATCACCAAGGAAAAAGTGCAAGATGCCTTCTCTACTTGAGAGGTTTCAATATATGGCAATGAGGTTCTAAAGGTCTATCATAAATGGAAGAGCGCTTATGAATTTAGTGATGTAAATGTAGGCAGAAGTAAGATGGAGAGAGCCAGTCATTTAAAAAAATCAAAGACACAATCGCTCATCGGTTTTCTTTACCAATTTTGTGCAATCATGTGCTTCAGTAGATAAGCTAGGATCTGGCCCATGATCTTAAGGTTGAGACACATAGTGGCAGTTCAATCAAGTTACAGGTGTCATCATAGTCTTAGTAAGAAGTGTTTCAGAACACAGAAACAAATAGCTATTATAAGAGGCATCACTATAAAAATTGAAACCTGCTCAATCTTGATAAACTTTTCTCCATACGCCCAAGATCAAGGATTAGTCAAATCATAGCCTAATGATAGCAGTGCTAGCTTCTCATTCCTTCTTGAGCCATTTCTGTAACGCTCCGGATTTTTGGCAACCTGGGATTAGATGTCCTTAGGCAATGGGTCGATCCTAATACCTCATTAACTTGTCAGAACTGAATCCCAAAGTCTAAAGCCGCCTTTGAACTCATTTCCTTCACAAACCTCACCCTTCATCACCTTGATCTTCCAATTTTTCTAAGAACTTTCACCCTAGACACTATCTTAAACTAGCTAAGTAGTATAACTTGGATCACTTTATATACAAACTCCAAAGGCACAGTACCACCTCGACCGTAGAATTCACTTAGGACTAAATCCTTTAGAAATGAGACAAAGTAACTAAGTGCGAAACCAGATTAGCTACGAAATCCGTTTGAATCGCTTTAAATACGATCTGCAAGACCCAAAACTTGTAGAATCATTGACGCTAGGTTACCCTAAAGTTTAGAACCAAACTCATTTCCCGGCTGCTCTCGGGAATGAAACGAAACTTCGTATTAGGTCTAGATCGCACATCGGAAGTCCGATTAACACGAATCTAAGGAACTAGGACCGCCTCACTGGGCTTGACACTCATCTCAAAAATCAAGTCCATCCGATGTCCCACGGCCATTCGTTTCGATTCGGAGTGAGGGTGTGTGAAAAATACTATTCCTATTCCAAAATAAATATCAGGAATAGTGATATGGCACCATTCGTTTACGCGTCAGTATTAAGCAACCTGACCGTCAGAATCAGACCAAATTACACCCTCGGATTAAGAAAAATTTCAGGAACATTTACATGTACCGGAATTTCGGATCGTGTGTTGACCGTTGAACTGAAAGTGGTCCGCCACGTGCGATCTGGGAATCCGATCGAGTCAAAACGTAATCCCACATAGATCCATGTGTGGTGAGCTTAAGTCGACGTTTGGCTCAAGGGGGCCACCGAAACACTCTTTTGAAATGGAAAAGTGACGAAATACCTATATTAGCAGTAACCCTTGAACCTGAGTCTATTTTGGGAAGATTTTAGGCTATAAAAGGACCTTAAACCCTCTCTCATTCCAGCCATACGAATTTGGATTTGAGAGAGGGAAAAGAGAGAGAAAGTGAGGGAGATGTGGGAGAAATTCCCTGCTGTTGTTCCCTGCCGCTATTCGGGCTCCACCGCCTGATTCTCATCGCTTTTCCGACGATTCCGGCGTCGTTTCTAGGTAAGAAACCCTAACCCTAATCTGTTTTAGGGTTGTATAGGTTGTAGATTATGAAATAGCTAACCTGTTTCGTTCTTTAGGTTGCCAAACTCCCGTATACGGAACCTTAGCGAACCTATCGACTCCGTTACGATTCTACGACACAAGGTGAGAACTTTAAGTGTATAAGTTACGGTTTTCAATGCTTTCAATGTCAGATAATGATAGATTCATGATCTGCATGCAATTGCACATGTACAAAGTGTTTTCCGTTTTCTGTTTCAATTAGAATTGTAGAATTTGGAATTTCACATACTTCAGGTATTCGTATAAAATACCGTATACGTATTTTTTATGGAAATGTGTTTAACATGTTTAATTGTCGTATGGATATATGATGTATGGATAAAATACTCATTTGGCGAAAGGGTTCGCCTAAATACATGTTTACTAATATACACCATGTATGTAGAAATACGGTATTGTAAGAAGTACCGTATACGTGTATATTTTAGCGATGTGTTTGTCATGATTAATTGTTGTATAAATATATTATGTGCGTATAAATTAATTGCTTGGCGAAAGGAATCGCCGTATTACAAGTTCCTTGTAAACACTACGTATGTTGAAATTGGGTATACTAGAAAATACCCTATACGTATAAAATTCTTGATGTAATTGTCGGGATTATTTCTTTGTATGAATATGATGTATATGTATAAAATACTAGTTTGGTAAAAGGACAACCCTAGTGCACTTCCCTCTAACATACGTCATGTATGTTGAAATAGTGCATTCCAAGTGTTGGTGAAATCGCTTGTGAGTGTAAGTGCTTAAGTGTTAGAACCTTAGGTAAGTGCTGAGATGAGATTCTCAGCTACCTTAGAGTCACATATGATATCCTCCATGTGGTTATTCACTCTAACCACTCACCTATGAAATATATGTATTTGTATCCCTATTTACATAATGCTTTATAACATGCTTTTGAACATGCTTTGTAAACTTGTTTATTAACATGCTTCATGATATGCTTTATAACATGATTGCTAGTGTTCTTGAATTACTTTGTTTATCATGCTTTACTCCACATGTTATGGATGACAATTGATTGTGCTTGGGGCTATGATTATAGTCCAGACAATCGGTACTAGATTGGAGATCGTGGTTGAGTTTTATGTCACCACGTGAGATGTGTTCGACGAACTTGAGTCGTACTTCAGTTGGCGATAGTGGTTGGCCACGCGAAGTGCTTATGCACTTCATGTCGTTCAACTTGTTGTGCGCTCGAGCTAGCCGAGCTCGTCATGTAACCCGATTTGTCTAATGTATGTTCACCATATTTGGTTGCTACTGCTTGAACCTAGGGTACCAAACTTACCAGTGAAAACCCTTTTAACCATGGTACCTCGATCCACTAAGACTCATGAGCCGGGCATAGTGGTATGGGACACCGTGGTCGGTAGCGTCGACCTGCCGGAGGGCTACGTGTCTCCCCGTAGTGACCATGAGCAACAACTCGTGAGCCGATTATGGTGGTATGGGACACTATATTCAATTGTCGGCCTACATTGATAAGGTGATGGGGGAGTGGTGCAACCTTTGTGCGTAACAGCCCTGGCAGCCCTTTGTAGTGATGCGAGCATATTCTGAAGTCGCAGTGCGCCTTAGGGTTCGCCGCGATATATAGAGTATGAACTAGGCACATTTCGTATAGTGATGAATCGTTTAAGGGTGATGGGGGAGTGGTGCAACCTTTGTGCGTAACGACCACAGCGTCTCTGCGGTGACCTAGAAAACACACAATCGTCGATATTAACTAGGGTGCGACGACCCTAGAATGGATCATGTTTGGGAATGATACAAGGGAGGTACCTTAGTTTCCCAATCCCGCTGTTTGAAATGGACTAATTAAAACTCGGTAATCATGCTCATCATGCATCGCATGTGCACCGGAAGATGTGGAGCAACGTGGGATGTAAGCATGCCGAACGTGAGATGATGTCGCATGAGGGAGTATGTCGGTGAGGGCATCCATCATACACTGCATTCATACTTGCATTGTCGAGTAATTAGGAGTGTTTGATTTCTTGCTTTATCATTCTTGCTTGACCGTATTGATAACATGTTAACCTATGCTTTATTGTTCCACTTGAGTTAGCTACTCACTCCCACGTTACGGAGACGGTGTTGTACACACCAAACAGTTTTGTTGAATTTCGGATGATGGCGATGCTTATGACGGAGGACTACTCCTATGGTGATGAGGAGGAGTTCTCCTATCATGTAACCCTCTGACGGGTCTCTGAAGACCTGGTACTGTATTGTCGGGGCTGTGGTACTGGGGATAGAAGACATTAAACTTACACATTCGGTATATTTTAGAACTGTACTTGTGTTTATTTAACCTGGTAATGTTATCACACTCTGAAGACTCATCATAGTTTATATATTTTATTTATCTATCATAGTCTTCCGCTTGCAAAATTAACTGTCTCTGGAGTATGATATGTTATTTTGGCTTAATCTCACTCATGTTCAATGCACGAATACAGTCAACATTCAATCATCATTCATTTTGTTGCATAAGTGATGTTCTGGAACTCGGGAGTTGAGTTTATGCTCGACCCCCGATTTTCAGGGCGTTACAATTTCATCAAACAATTAGCATGCATATAGGACTGATTTAGATAGTGGACTCAATCCAATTCTAAACAGCACATTCCATGTAATTCCATTGCAAAATTCTTTTAAAAAATGGATGAACATGTTTGATAATAAACAAACATCAATGTTGGGCCTAATATGGTTTCAACGGTGGAAATCATTATGCCCACTATTTCCCTTGGTATGATCCACTTGATCTTTTGATATGCTTCAATTTGGGGCTCAACCCTTTAAATTAGATGAAAAATGGATGGACGACGTGGATATACTACATACATTCAATGTGGACCCAACTGAGTTTACTCAGTATGATGGGAAACTGGAAAATCAGCGGGGGAAACTAGAATATCAGCGGGGCAAACTGGAAAATCAGTGGGGTAAACTAGAAAATCAGCGAGACAAACTAGAAACTCAGTGGGGCAAACTGGAAAATCAGCGAGGCAAATTGAAAAATCAGCGGGGAAAATTAGAAAATCAGCGGGGCAAACTAGGATATCAGTAGGGCAAACATGAAAATGAGTCGGGCAAACTTAACAAATAATTTTGTGGCTTGAACCAAAAAATCTAAACATATCCAATGTTCAAATGGACCACACCACATGAAATTTTGAATTGAACTTCTAATGTTGATCATTTCTTAGGAGCCACAGAAGTTTTGGATCAAGTTTATAATTGTGTTTTCTATTAATCCATATCTGTATGATCTTATGAATAGGTTTGATAACAAACAAACATCACTGTTGGGCTGACTATGGTTTCAGCGGTGGAAATCATTATGCCCATTGTTTCCCGTTGTATGATCCACTTGATCTTTTGATATGCTTCAATTTGGGGGCTAAACCCCTTAAAATAAATGGAAATACGGATGAACGACGTGGATATACTACATGCATTCAATGTGGGCCCAATTGAGTTTACTTAGTACAATGGGAGCGTACTGACTAACTCAGTACGCAATCCAATTACGCTTGCTATGCCCAACAATGGTGTTTTTTTGGTAATACATCATGTTCATCAAATTATGTAATACCCTTCCGTTTTGATCACAATATGTATACACCAAAACCCCATATGTAGAAGGGAACCTAGACATTGAGGAATGGAACCTAGACATTCAGTGGGACTAACATGAAATTAAACGGGATAAACATGAAATTCAGCGGGGGAGACATTAAATTCACCGGGGAAAACATGGAATTCAGTGAGGAAAATATGAAATTGATCGAGGTAAACTTGATATTCAACGGGGGAAATATGAGATTCAGCTAGGCAAATCATTAAATTTAGCGGGGCAAACTGGAAAATCAGCGGGGCAAACTGGAAGATCAGCGGGGCAAACTAGGAAATCAGCGGGGCAAACTAGAAAATCAGCTGGGCAAATTGGAAAATCAGCGGGGAAAATTGAAAAATCAGCAGGGCAAATTGAAAAATCAGCGGGGCAAACTAAAAAATCAGCGGGGCAAAATGAAAAATCAATGGAACAAACTAGGATATCAGCGGGGCAGACATGAAAATGAGCTGGGCAAACTTAACAAATAATTTTGAAAATATAAACATATCCAATGTTCAAATGGACCACACCACATGAAATTTTGAATTGAATGGGACAAACATGAAAATCATTTTGCCTGCTATTTCTCATAGTATGATCCACTTGATCTTTTGATATGCTTCAATTTGAGGCCCAACCCCTTAAAATATATGGAAAAACGAATTAACGGCGTGGATATACTACATACATTTAATGTGGGCCCAACTGAGTTTAAAATATACTTGTGCTGGGGTCCTTACTCTTGCTCGGGTGGTAAACTCTCAGGAGTTTCAACTCCCTGTCAAGGGTTCGAGTGCTATAGTTGGTGAAATTCCTGTTAAGGAACCTAAGTTCAACATGTATTAGCTCATTGAATGCCTGAATCAATCATTAGTAGATAAGATTTCTGTGGCTGCTGATGGGCAAATGGTGTGGGAGTCATTCTTTCAAGGTTCTCATTCATTTTAAAAAATAAAAGTTGAAGAAATCATCCGACTACGTGTTGAAATAGAATATTAAAGTGCAGATGTTATGGCCAAAAGACTCAAAGAAAAAACATAACAACTCAACACCTCCACGCAGTTACATCTTAATTCAAGGGATGACTTTTATCATTCCTTCAAGTAACTCATCGACAAGCTTTTGATTTTCCTGGTCAGATCCTTGTTTCACGCAGACTATTAGACATAAATGGTCTCCATGCACTCTCTTGATTTAGTTTATTAGTTAGAATGACATGCTATTAACTATTAAACCCTAGTTTAGGGTACAATGCAGGAAATGTTGAAAGTTCATACGCAAAAAAAGTTCGTATAAAACTGGACTTTGTATGCAGGAAATGTTGAAAGTTCTTTTGGAGTTGTTGATGTTATTATTGAAGGAGAGGTAATAAATAAACAATGAGGCAAACATGAAAATGAGCGGGGGAAACTAGAAAATCAGCGGGGAACACTAAAAAATGAGTGGGGGACACTAGAAAAATAGCGGGACAAACTAGAAAATCAGCGGGGGAGACTAGAAAATTAGCGGGGCAAACTAGAAAATCAGTGGGGCAAACTAGAAAATCAGTGGGGCAAACATGCAAATCAGCGGGGGACACTAGAAAATGAGCGGGGGAGACATGAAAATGAGCGGGGCAAACATGAAGATGAGCGGGGGACACTAGAAAAATAGCAGGGCAAACTAGAAATTCAGTGGGGCAAACTGGAAAATCATTATGCCCACTATTTCTCGTGGTATGGTCCACTTGATCTTTTGATATGCTTCAATTTGGGGCTCAACCCCTCATATACTATATACATGTGCATGTGCATGTATGCATATGTGTCATGTGTATGTATACGTGTGTGTGGAAAAAGGTTCTATATGGTCGAGCTTATGTGAACTACCCATGAGGTCAAGCTGTGTGGGCGCTATCATAAAGTATGTCAAACATCTACCCCATCAGTCAGCCATTCCATGGTGGGCCTATGTAACATCCTGAAAATCGGGGGTCGAGCATAAACTTAACTCCCGAGTTCCAGAACATCACTTATGCAACAAAATGAATGATGATTGAATGTTGACTGTATTCGTGCATTGAACCTGAGTGAGATTAAGCCAAAACAACATATCATACTCCAGAGACAGTTAAATTGTAAGCGGAAGACTGTGATAGATAAATAACATATAAAAACTGTAGTGAGTCTCCAGAGTGTGATAAAGTTACCAGGTTAAATAATTACAGTACAATTCTAAAATATACCTAATGTGAGGAAGTGTAATATTTTCTATCCTAAGTACCATAGCCCCGTCAATACAATACCAAGCCTTCATAGATCTGCCAGAGAGATACAGATAGGAGAACTCCTCCTCATCATCATAGAAGTAGTCCGGCTCTGCTTCATAAGCATCGCCATCACCTGAAACTCAACAAATCTAGTTGGTGTGTATAACACCATCCAGTAACATGGGAGTGAGTGATCAACTTAGTGGAACAGTAAGCATAGGTTAACATGTTATCAATTCAGTCAAGCAGTAATGATAAAGCAGTAAAATCAAACACTCTTAACTACTCTTATTAATACAATTATGAATACTGGTATGATGCATGCCCTCACTACACCCTCTCTCGTGCGACACCATCTCACGTTCGCAGCATGCTTTCATCCCTCAGTGCTCCACATCTTCCAGGCACATGCAATGCATGATGAGCATGATTACCGAGTATTTATTAGTCCATTTCAAACAGCAGGATTGGGAAACTAAGGTACCTCCCTTGTATCATTCCCAAACATGATCTATTCTAGGGTCGTCAGTCCTAGTTAATCTTAGACGATGGTGTGTTTTTGTAGGTCACTGCAAAGGCTGCCAGGGCTGTTACGCACAAAGGTTACACCACTCCCCCATCACCTCTTAAATGATTCATCACTATACAGAAATAGGCCTAGTTCATACTCTATATACCGCGGCAAAACTCTAAGGCTCACCGCAATTTCAGAGTATGCTCGAGGTCACTACAAAGGGCTGCCAGGGCTGTTGCTCGCATTCGTTGCACCACTCCCCCATCACCTTATCAATGTAGGCCGACAGCACGAATATAGTGTCCCATACCACCATAATCGGCTCACGAGTCTGGTTGCTCACTGGTCATTACGGGGAGGCACGTGGCCCCACCGTAGGCGACAAACTCGACCACGGTATCCCATACCATCATGCCCAGCTCATAAGTCTTAGCGGATCGAGGTACCATGGTTAAAAGGGATTTCACTGGTAAGTTTGGTACCCTAGGTTCAAGCAGTAGCGACCAAACATGGTGAACATACATTAGACAGATCGAGTTACTTGACGAGCTCGACTAGCTTGAGCACACAACAAGTTGAACGACATAAAGCGCATAAGCACTTCGCGTGGCCTAACCACTGTCGTCAACCGAAGTACGACTCGGGTTCGTCAGACACATCCTACGTGGCAAAAGAATCTCAGTCAAGAATTCAATCCCATTACCGATTGCCTGGACTATAATCATAGCCCCAAACGCAATCAATCCTTATTCAAAGTATGAAAAGTAAAGCATAATAAACAAAGCAATTTAAGCAAGGTAATAAGTATATTATAAAACATGTTATAAAGCATGTTATAAAGCACTACTTAAATAGGAATACAAACACATATATTGCACAAGTAAGCGATTTAAGTAAACAACCTCATGGAGAAAAAGCATACATGTCTCTAAGGTAGTTGAGAATCCTATCTCAACACCCTCCTAAGGCATCAACATCCAAACACTTACTCACACAAGCATTTTCACAAACACTTAACATACACTATTTCAACATACTTAGTGTATGTTAGCAAACATGTATAAGGGCGAGTCCTTTCGCCAAGCAAATATTTTACGCATATATAGTATATTTATACAACAAATAATCATGGCAAACACATCTCTAAAATATACATGTATACGGTACTTTCTACAATACAGTATTTCAACATACATAGTGTATATTAGTAAAACATGTATTTGGGCGAATCTTTTCACCAAATAAGTATTTTATCCTTATACCGTATATTCATACAACAAATAATCATGTCAAACACATTCCCAAAATTTATACGTATACGGTATTTTCTATAATACAGTATTTCTACATACATAGTGTATATGAGTGAAACATGTATTTGGGCGAATCCTTTCGCCAAATAAGTATTTTATCCATATATCATATATTCATACAACAATTAATCATGTCAAATACATTTTCAAAATTTATACGTATACGGTATTTTTTACAAATACCTAGAATATGTAAAATTCCATAATCTACATCTTTAATCGAAACAGGAAACAGAAAGCACTTTGTACATGTGCAATTGCATGCAGATCATGAATCTATCATTATCTGATATTGAAAGCGTTGAAAACCATAACCTATAAACCTAAAGTCCGCACCTTTTGTCGTAGAATCGTAACGGAGACGATAGGTTTGCTAAGCTTCCGTATTCGGCAGTTTGGCAACCTAGAGAATGAAATAGGTTAGTTATTTCATAACCTACAACCTATATAGCCCCAAAACAGATTAAGGTTAGGGTTTCTTACCTAGGAACGGAGCTAGAATGGCCGGGAAAGCGATGAGAATGGAGCGGTTGAGCTTGGATACGGCAGGGAATAACGGTAGGGAAGAATCTCCCACTTCTCTCTCACTTTCTCTCTCTTTTCCTAGGATTTTTCTCAAATTCGGATGGCTGAAATGAGAGAGGGTTTAAGGTCCTTATATAGCCTAAAAACTCACCGAAATAGACTTGTGATAAGGTATACTTAGGTTATAACCAAAGCGACTTTGTTTCAGCTCAACGGAGCACTTCTGGCGGGCCTCCTTGAGCCAAAGGTCGGACTTAAGCTCACTAACACTGGATTTACGTTTAGTTAAGTTTTCATTTCAGTCGGATTTCCAGATCACGCGTGGCGAACCAGTTTCAGTTCGACGGTTAGTGAGTCTCGATCGGAGATTCCGAGTACATGTAAATGTGTATGAAAATTTTCCTGATCTGAGGGTGTAATTTGGTCAGATTCTGACGGTCTAGTTGCTTAATACTGATCCGCAAGCGACGAGTCTCAGATTACTATTCAAGATATTTATTTTATAAATAAACTAGTGTTCTCACACTCTCTCGCTCCGGACTCAAGCGAACAGCCGTGGGACACTATCTGGATTTGATTTCCGAGATGGTTGTCAAGCCCAATGAGGCGGTCCTAAGTCCTTAACCTCGTATTATTTGGACTCCGATGTGCGGTCCGGTTTGATCACGAGTTTCGAGATGCTCAGAGCAAAGGGTAATGAGATTGATCCTAGATTTTAGTGTAACCTAGCGTTAATGATTCTACAAGTTTTGAGTCTTGCAGATCGTATTTAAAGCGATTCAAACGGATTTCGTAACTAATCTAGTTTAGCACTTAGTTACTTTGTCTCATTTCTGAAGGATTTAATCCTAAGTGATTTCTGGTCGAGATGGTACTCAGGCATTTGTAGTTTGTATATAAGGTGATCCCAGTTATAATACTTAGCTGGTTTAAGATAGTGTCTAGGGTGAAAGTACTTAGGAAAATTGAAAGAACAAGGTGGTAAATGGTGGAATTTGTGAAGGAAATGGGTTCAGAAGCAATTTTAGACTATGAGATTCAATTTTAATAAGTTAATAAGGTGTTAGGAGTGGCCCATTGCCTAAAGACGTCTAATTCCAGGTTGTCAAAAATCCAGGCTGTTATAGCCTGGAGCTTAAAAATCAAGTTAATCCGTGACTTTTGTAGGCCACACCACGTACAAAACTTGAGAGGGGTTACCTTCCATTTAAACATTCATATTTTTTTTTGGCCCACCGAGATGTGTTTCACAAATCCAGCCCATCCATAATATGTGTCCCACTTGGATGAGGGGTTAGACCAAGTTTCAGGCACATCTAATTTTCAGGTGGGCCCCACCAAATAAATTTATATGTTTTAGGCATGTCTTCACATGATTTTAGATGGTATGGCCCACCTGAGTTTCGTAAACAGCCGATTTTTCTGCTATCCCATAATTTAAAGGGCACCCATCAAGTTCACGGTGTTGATGTTCAACATACATCATTGTGGGGCCCACACAGCTCGACCGTATAGAACCTTTTCCTCTAGTACAAAAATAAAAATGGAACTACATACATTCAATGTGGGCCTAACTGAGTTTAAAATATACCTGTGTTGCGTGCTTTCTTCACTGGACCGACCATTTTCAGAAGAAGACAAAATGCTGATGAGGGGGGTCCACAAGAAGGGTTTTTTGGGTCTTTCTGCCGGAAACGCAGTGAGGAAAGGGGGTGAAAGCAATGGCAGTGAAAGCAACAGTAGAAAGGGAGAGGAAAAATAAGCAGTGGAAATGGGAGAGGAAAAGCCACGGCCATGAAAGGAGGGGTATTTCGTCCTAAAATTCTGACTCCGTACGAGGAGGTCTAAGTGCGTATTCTAAGTTTGTATTGCTTTAAAAAAACCGTTGGATAAAAGGTGGGGTCCACAGTCATAAATTTCTCATTTACAGACAGAGTCTTTCATTCTTCTTCCGCCGATTGTTCCCAACTGGAAATAGGAAACGGATTGGCTGCTCCCCCTGTCGGTGCTCTACGGGCCTCACCATGATGTATGTGTTTCATCGATGCCGTCCATCTATTTTTCTAGATCATTTTATTGCATGAGGGAAAAAATGAGGTATATCCCAATCTCAAGTGGACCACGTTATAGGAAATAATGTTGAATGAATTTCGACCATTAAAAACTTTTTGGGGGCATAAAAGTTTTGGATCAAGCTGATCTTTGTTTTTTCCCTTCGTCTGGGTCTGTATGACTTAATCAACATATTGGATGTTAAATAAACAGTACAGTGGGCCTTAGGAGGATTTTAATGGTGGATACCCAATCACTATTGTTTTAATGGATATCCAATCATATAGGGAAAAGGTATAATGCGCTCGAGCTGATTTTAACACCCCATGAGGTCGAGCTGTGTGGCCCCACCGTGATGCGTTTTGAACATCTACCCCATCAGTCAGATGTACCATTCCATCGTGGGCCTAGGTCTAAAAAATCAAGTCAATCCGTGACTTGGGTGGGCCACACCACATACATAAGTGGAGAGGGGCCGTGCATCATTAAAACATTCATAACTATTTTTGAGGGCCCACCGAGATGTGGTTTGAAAATCCGGCCCATCCATTAGGCGCATGAAAAACTCAGGTGGGCCCCAACAAGTGTTTTTATATGTTTTAACGGTGTCTTCACATAATTTTAGATGGTATGGCCCAACGAGGGTTCATTCCATAATTTAAAGGGGACCCATCAAATGCATGATGGTCGAAACACATCACGGTGGGCCCACACGACTTCGACCTCACGTGTTTTATATGTTTTAACGCATTGTATATTATATATATATATATATATATATATATGGTAAAAGGTACTATGAACTCGAGTTCGCGTCCGTCACATCTTTGTCGATGATTTTTGGGACATTTCATAATCAACAGGGGACCCATCAAATCGTGGGCACTAGGTCTCAAAAATCAAGTCAATCCGTGACTTGTGTGGGAAACACATCACGGTGGGCCGTGCACCACAAAACATTCATAACTATTTTTGAGGGCCACCGAGATGGTTTGCAAATCGTCCATTATGTGTGTCCCACTTGAATGAGCGCATTGTGCATGTGTATATATATATGATATATATATATATATATATATATATATGGGAAAAGGTACTATGAACTCGAACGCACGCGTCCGTCACATGCTGTCGAGCTGTGTGGGCCCCACTATGATGCCTTTCGAAAATCAACACCGTGCATTTGATGCACCATTCCATCGTGGGCCTAGGTCTCAAAAATCAAGTCAATCCGTGACTTGTGTGGGCCACACCACGTACAGAAGTGCAGAGGGGCCGTGCACCATTAAAACATTCATAACTATTTTTGAGGGCCCACCGAGATGTGGTTTGCAAATCCAGCCCATCCATTATGTGTGTCCCACTTGAATGAGGGTTCAGACCAAGTTTCGGGTGCATGAAGCACTCAGGTGGGCCCCACCAAGTGCTTTTATATGTTTTAACGGTGTCTTCACATAATTTAGATGTTATGCCCCACCTGAGTTTCGTATATGGCTAATTTTTGGGATATCCCATAATTTAAAGGGAACCCATGAAATGCATGGTGTTGATGCTCGACACACATCACGGTGGGGCCCACACAGCTCGACCTCACAAACCCTTGGTGTGCGCTCGAGCTCATAGTACCTAAACCCTATACACACACACACACGCGCGCGGGGAAATGCTCACCCGCGAACTAGTACGAACTTTTTTGAGAACCCATCATACGTGATGTGGATCTAAAATCTGAACCGTTCATGTGAAGCAGCACCTCGTGAAACCCCCCAGGCCCAAGTTTTACTTTGATCTAAAACTTTGATGGGCCATGCAAAATGAAAGCAGTTTCCTCCTTGATTTGCATTTCTCTTTGCTATGGCTCACCAGAATTTTAGATCGGGGTGAAAATTTGTCAAATGAGGTTTCATGGGATTCCGCATCACATGGACTGTTCAGATTAGACACCCATGGCACGTGTGCAAAGGTGCGCATGTGTGTAGGTGCGCAGGGGAGCATGACTCATATATATATATATATATATATATATGGGAAAAGGTACTATGCGCTCAAGCGTAAAGCGGTCGTCCGTGAGGTCGAGCTGGGGTGGGCCCCACCGTGATTCCGTTCGAAGATCCACACCGTCCATCAGATGCACCGTCCCATTTTGGGCCTGGACGGCCCAAAATCGTCCGTCCACCGTGATCATGTAACGCCCTGAAAATCGAGGGTTGAGTATAACTTAATTCCCGAGTTCCAACGCATCACTTATGCAACATAAATAATGCTGATTAAATGTTGTCTGTGTTAGAACAATAAACATGAGTGAGATTATACCAAAAATAGGAATTCATACTCCAGATCATTAGTATAAAGGCAAGCGGAAGACTGAACTACATATACATGTATGTAATGAAACAAAAATCATATTTGTTCTCCAGAGTATGAATCTATCTGAGTTACCATATACATATATTTGATTGCGAACAAAATGTCAAAATTAATCTAAGGAATGATCCCTGCAAATTTCGTCAGTGCGGCAGCTTAGTCGAAGCCGCCATAGTACTGCATATATGAGAACTCCTCCTGGTCCTCGTCATAATCAAGCTTCGCCTCCAGAGTCGCCGGCTCGTCTAAACCTGAGACAGAGTCCGGTTGGTGTGCGCAACACCGTCCCGAAACGTGGGAGTGAGTAGCTAACTCAATGGAACAATAAAGCATAGGTTAACATGTTATCAATACAGTCAAGCAATAATGATAAAACAGTAAAATCAAATACTCCTAGCTACTCTTATTAATGCAAGTATAGATGCAAGTATGATGGATGCCCTCATTGACATACTCCCTCATGCGACACCATCTTACGCTCGCGGCATGCTTTCATCCCACAGTGCTCCACATCTTCCAGGCACATGCAATGCATGATGAGCATGATTATCGAGTTTTTTTAATTAGTCCATTTCAAACAGTAGGATTGGGAAACTAAGGTACCTCCCTTGTATCATTCCCAAACATGATCCATTCTAGGGTCGTCAGTCCCCTAGTTAATATCGACGATGGTGTGTTTTCTAGGTCACCGCAGAGTCGCTGTGGTCACGCACGCACAAAGGTTACATCACTCCCCCATCACCCCTTAAACGATTCATCACAATACAGAAACATGCGTAGTTCATACTCTATATATCGTGGCGAACCCTAAGGGGCACTGCGATTTCAGAGTATGCTCGAGGTCACTACAAAGGGCTGCCAAGGCTATTACGCACAAAGGTTGCACCGCTCCCCCATCACCTTATCAATGTAGGCAGACAGCACGAATATAGTGTCCCATACCACCATAATCGACTCACGAGTTTGGTTGCTCACTAGTCACTACGGGGAGGCACGTGGCCCCAGCGTAGGCCGACAGCTTGACCATGGTGTCCCATACCACTATGCCCGGCTCATGAGTCTTAGCGGATCGAGGTACCATGGTTAACGAGATTCTCACTGGTAAGTTTGGTACCCTAGGTTCAAGCATTAGCGACCGAACATGGTGAACATACATAAGACACACGGGTTACTTGACGTGCTCGGCTAGCTCGAGCGCACAACAAGTTGAGCGATATGAAGCGCAGAAGCACTTCGTGTGGCCAACCACTATCGCCAACCGAAGTACGACACGGGTTCGCCAAACACATCATGTGTGGCGAGATGAATCTCAACCACGATTCCAAGTCTGGTACCGGATGTCTGGACTATGGACATAGTCCCAAGCTCAATCAATTCTCAACCATAACATGTGAAGTAAAGCATGATAAACAAAGTAATTCAAGCACACTAGCAAGCATGTCATAAAGCATATTATAAAGCATGTTATGAAACAAGTTATAAAGCATGTTAAAAAGCATGTTATAGAACACTATACAAATAGGGATACAAACACATATATTTCATAAGTGAGTGGTTAGAGTAAACAACCACGTGGAGGGTATCATACGTGACTCTAAGGTAGTTGAGAACCCCATCTCAGCACCTACCTAAGGCACTAACACCTAAGCACTTACACCCACAAGCAATTTCACAAACACTTAGAGTGCACTATTACAACATACATGACGTATGTTAGTAATATATGTATTAGGGCTGTCCTCTCTCCGAACTAGTATTTTATCCGTATATATCATATTCACACAGCAAATAATCATGAGAATTACATCTTCAAATTTATACGTATGCGGTATTTTCTAGAGTACACAATTTTAACATCATAGTGTATACAAGGAAACATATATTACGGCGATTCCTTTTGCCAAACAAGTATTTTATCCATATACTATATAATCATACAACAATTAATCATGGCAAACACATTTCCAAAATGTGTACGTATACGGTATTTCTACATATACCTAGTGTATGTAAAATTCCATATTTTGCATCGTTAATCGAAACAGGAAATGGAAAGCACTTTGTACATGTGCAATTACATGCAGATCATGAATCTATTATTATCTGACATTGAAAGCGTTGAAAACTGTAACCTATACACCTAAAGTCCTCACCTTGCACCTTGGAATCACAACAAATCAGCAAGGTTTGAAGGGCTTCCGTATTCGGCAGTTTTATCGCCTAGAAAGTGAAACCGGTTAGCTATTTCATAACCCATAACCTTCACTCACCCAAACAGACCTAGGGTTAGAGTTTCTCACCTTAAAACGGAGTCGATATCTCCGGGAAAGCGTCTAGGAAGATGTGGTGCAGCCCGTGTGGTGGTCGAAAGCAATAGGAGGAAGATTCTCCCACAAACCTCAAGCTTCCTCTCTCTTTTTCCTCTCTCTCCTTAGGGTTTTATCCCAAATTCGTATGGCTGTGAGAGGGGCTGTTCTAAGGCCCTTATATAGCCTAAAAACTCTTCGGAATAAACTTATGTTCAAGGTATACTTACATTGTAAGCAAATCGGCGTTGTTCCAGCTCAAAAGAGGGTTTCTGGCGGCCCTCCTTGAGCCAAACGTCGGACTTAAGCTCACAACCCATGGAACTACGTGGGGTTATGTTTTCATCTCGATCGGAATCCCAGATCATGCGTGGCGGACCACTTTCAGTTCAACGGTCAGTGGGCCTCGATCCGAAATTCCAAGTACATGTAAATGTTTCTGAAATTTTTCCTGATCCGAGAGTGTAATTTGGTCTGATTCTGTCGGTCTGGTTGCTTAATACTGATCCGCAAGCGAGTGGTGCCAGATCACTATTTAAGATATTTATGTTGTAAAGAAAACAGTGGTTTTCACACTCCCTCGCTCCGGACTCGAGCTAATGGCCGTGGGACATCGTCTGGACTTGATTTCCGAGATGGTTGTCAAGCCCAGTGAGGCGGTCCTAGTTCCTTAACTTCGTGTTAATCGGACTTCCGATGTACGATCTAAACCTGATACGGAGTTTCAATTCATTCCCGATAGCAGTCGGGTAATGAGTTTGATCCTAAACTTTAGGGTAACCTAGCGTCAATGCTTTTGTAAGTTTTGGGTCTTGCAGATCGTATTTAAAACGATTCTAACGGATTTCATGGCTAATCTAGTTTAACACTTAGTTAACTTTGTTAAATTTCTAAAGGATTTAATCCTAAGTGATTTCTGGTCGAGGTGGTACTCGAGCCATAGTACGGAAATTTACGGGTCGTTACAGATCAGGTGGGTCATACCATCTGAAAACATAAGTATACAAGCAAAAACATGTAAAAGCACTTGGTGGGCCCCACCTGAGATGTGGATACCACCTGAAAAGTTGTTTAAAATTACTTTTAAGTGGGACATACATGATGGACGGTTTTGATCATGAAGAAACCTCTCGAAAGGCCCCCACAACTGGTTTTGAATGTTTCAATGGTGTACGGCCCCTCTCCACTTTTGTACGTGGTGTGGCCCACAGAAGTCACTGGATTGAGGTGATTTTCAGCAGTGTGGGCCCCACCGGGATGGTGCATCTAATTGAGGGGGTAGATGTTCGAACGGCATCACGGTGGGCCCCACACCAACTCGACCTCATGGACGACCGTATGTGCTCGAGCGCATAGTACCTTTTCCTTATATATATATATATGGAAAAGGTTCTATGCATTATGAGAACTTCCCATTAGGTCAAGCTACGTGGCCCCACTGTGATGCGTGTCGACCATCAACACCATGCATTTGATGGGTCCCCTTTAAATTATGGGATATCCCAAAAATTAGCAGTATACAGAACTCAGGTGAGCCATACCATCTAAAATCATGCAAAGACATGCCTAAAACATATAAAAGGACTTTGTGGGGCCCACATGAAATTTGTATGTATCTGAAACTTTGTCGAACCCCTCATTCAAGTGGGACATACATAATGGATGGGCTAGATTTGTGAACCACATCTTGGTGGGCCCAAGAAATGATTATGAATGTTTTAATGGAGGGTAATCCTCTCAACTTTTATATGTGGTGTGGCCCACACAAGTCACGGATTGACTTTATTTTTAAGCTCTACCCCACCATGGAATGGTTCATCTGACTGATGGGGTAGATGGTCGACACGCATCACGATGGGGCCCACACAGCTTGAACTCATGGGAAGTTTCCATGAGCTAAACCACATAGAACCTTTTCATATATATATATATATATATATATATATATATATATATATATATATATATATATATATGGAAAAGGTACTATGCGCTCGAGCGTAAAGCGGTTTGCGTCCGTGAGGTCGAGTCAGTATGGGCCCCATCGTGATGCCGTTTGAAGATCCACACTTGTCCACCGGATGCACGAGCCTGTTGGGCCCATATGGCCCAAAATCGCCAGTCCACGTAACTCGTGGGCCATACCATCGAAAAACATAAGTATACACGTAAAAACATGTAAAAGCACTTGGTGGGCCCCACCTGAGTTGTGGATACCACCTGAAACTTGGTCTAAAATTACATTCAAGTGGGACACACATGATAGATGGTGTTGATAATCAAAAAACGTCTCGAAAAGTCCCCACAAATGGTTTTGAATGTTTCAATGGTGCACAGCCCCTCTCAACTTCTGTACGTGGTGTGGCCCACAAAAGTCACGGATTGATTTAATTTTCAGCCGTGTGGGCCCCATCTGGAATGGTGCATCTAACTGAGGGAGTAGATTTTCGAACGGTATCACGGTGGGGCCCACATCAGCTCGACCGCACGAACGACCGCTTTACGCTCGAGCACATATATATATATATATATATATATATATATATATATATAGGAAAACGTTCACTGCAAATCAGTTAAATGCGTAACACGTACGTCTGAACTTTTTTGATGACCCATCATACGTGATGAATCTTGCAAATCTGAATCTGCGGTTCACATGAAGCAGAACCTCATGAAACCCTATAGTATGAATTTTTACTTTGATCCAAAACTTTGGTGGACCATGAAAAATGTAAACTTTTCTTTCCTTGATTTTAATTTCTCTTTGCTATGGACGGTATGGATAAAAGTTTTAGATAAAAGTAAAACTTGGTCTGGGGGTTTCACTAGGTGCCGCTTCACATGAACTGTTCGATTTTGATCAACATCACGTATGATGGGTCATCAAAAAAAGTTCGTCTTCGTCTGCTACGCATTTAACCGTTCGCAGTGAGCACTTCTCTCTCTCTCTCTCTATATATATATATATATATATATATATATATATATATATATATATATAGGAGATGGTCACTGTACATTTTTACGTGAGCACAATGAGCACCTTTGCACACGTGTCATGTGCACTGAGTACTGAGCAGTCCAAGTGATGTTGCACTTGAAATACCATAGGCCCAATTTTTAGCCTGATACAAAACTCGGTGGGCCATGGCAAAGGAAACAGCTTTCCTCCATTGATTTACATTTCTCTTTGCTATGGCTCACCGAGAGTCATGGATCAGTGAAAATTGGACCTAAATCATTTCAAGGGGTGCGCATCACTTGGACTGCTCGATTCTGTGTACATGACATGTGTGCAAAGGTGCTCATTGGTGCTCACGTAAAAAAGGTGCGCAGGGGACCATCCCCCTATATATATATATATATATATATATATATATATATATATATATATATGGGAAAAGGTACTATACGGTCGAGCGTATAGAACTATCCCATAAGGTCGAGCGCTGTCACTACCTAAGCCGTCGGATGGAAGAAATATCTTCCTACGGTCAGATTTGGAATGGTATATAGTAATCGAGTATATACTCGGCCCAATAAATAGGGGATTTTACCCAATTCCACATCTGAGATCCCGCAGCCCTCTCTCCCTCGGGCCCCTACGACCGGACGCCCGCCGTCCCCCCCCTCTCTCTCTCTCTCTCTCTCTCCGGCCACACCTGCCCTCGCCTACCTCTCTCTCTCTCTCCCCCCCTCTCTCTCTCTCTCTAGACACGCCTGCCCCCACCTCTCTCTCTCTCTCGTTCTCCGTAGGCTGAAGGTTGTGTCGGTCCTCCCACAACCAACTCGGGACCCCACACCGATCTCATTGCTATCGTTCGGGTGGCTGAGGATTTTGGAGCTCAGAGGGTGCAATCTTTCGACATCGGCCGCACGAATGCTTCTTGAATTGAGGCACACTCTGGAGAAGATCATCTGTCACAGTTCTACGGTAATTTCCTTTCTCTTGGAATTGATATTCACACCCTGCTGATTGATTTGAGGACATTTTTTTTTTCCATTTGAGTGTACTCTTTCAAGTCCCATAAAGGTATGCAAATTGTTGGATTCATACGGTGGCTCTCTTTCTGATTTTTCTTTTGCCATTTTACCTATGAGAAAATATACAGTGCTTGATATGGCAATCAGCGTTGGTGGGACCTACCTTTCAGTTATTTAAATTTCTGCGCCCTGGTTTCTATGAACGATCGGCCATAATGCTAATCTGTCAAAGAATTCTGGTCCTCCAATTTGTGGGCTTTATCCTGTTCCTATAGGGATAATTTGTTGGCCAATAATAAGATGGGTAGGATTTTCTGGTGGGGTGGTTTAAGCAGCAGTGCCCATCTATGGTGTGCTCACAAAAATTGTAGTCTGTATGTGTGAAGTAGGCCTCACTACAAGGGGCTCTGCCCTGAACTGGAGCCTTACAGCCTGTTCAGCCTGAGCTTTATATATTTTCTGATCTCTTTGAGGCAATATAGATTGGCACACTGAATTTTTATTTTTTCTATCTATCTGAAACTGTACTGGAAGGCCCACGTTTTTGTTATCAAGGACATTTGTTTACTGTGCCATCTGCGAAATCTCCCCCATTAGGAAATCTTACTAACATGATTGGGCAGTTTTCTCCAGTTAAATGTGGATGGATGGACAAATCATCTGTTTTACAGGTCACCAATCTGATTGCTAATATCATCAGATGGAGGAGCGTTTTGGGGCATAGTCAATCCACAATGGGGTTGTAAGATGAACACACTGGGTCACCAAAAGTTGGACCCCACTTCTGCATTTTCTGTGCTGAGCACATAAAAAGAAAAAAGAAAAAAAAAAAAAAAAAGAAGAGGCGATTTTGTTCAGCAAAACATCATAGAAAATGTGTGCACAGTGGACTGGTTTTACTACCTGTTTGGTTCCTTATATGTCTAAACCACAACCTGCACCTTGGATTAATTTGCATGCATATACCCAATTTATAAATTTATGTGTATCATCTATCACACTCCACAATCAACCATGTGCTAAAAGTCTCCCATATCTGGGTAGGTCCACCATATGGAAAATTTTGCTTGCCAGGTCTACCCAATATGTCTCAGGTTCATCGTGGGTGTCTCATGGTCCAAGGAAGTGTTGCTTGCTGTCCTAATTGGACTGTCTTGTGTTGGCTTTGTGGTGTAATTTTGATTTTTGCAGCTGTGGTAGTGGATCATGTGGCTCTGTTTTGTAGTTTGTATTTTGTGTTAACCGTAGCTATGTTTTTTTTTTTTTTTTTTTTTCTTTTAAAAATATATGGCTTTGTATTGTTTAACCGTGTATAACCTTTCTAACTTGATAAGATCATCTTCTTTGAAAATTTCAGGATTGCAATTTATTCATGCAAATATAGAGAAGCTACTTAGAGGGAGATGGTCGCTGTTCTTGTTGGTTTACCATTGTTTTCCCCGCCATGATCAAGCTTGCTCGAGCTGCAACTTTAGATGTGTTATTGATGAAGATAATGGTTTTGTTTTGATGGTGGCATATGAAGGAGAGAGGGTGCATGAGTAGTGTGAAAATGAAGAATTCAAATCTTGATAATGTATTCTAAGTATGATGTATTTCTTCATCAATCATCAGAGAGAACTTTAAATAGACGCAACTATTTTGTTGGTATTGTGCTTTTATAAATGGATTGAAATGAATGATTGTATTTGAATGAATCTTTATATGTATTAGCTAAGATGAATGGCTACGGTCCTGCTACGGACTAAAATCGTATTATTTTTCCCATAGCTACGGCTTTTATCCGTAGCTTTTAGATTATTTTTTTTGGTACCAGTGGGTGTAGTTGTGGTTTCCAATTTTCCTTGGTCATGCATTTTAATTCCTTTCTCATGATGATACCAGGTAACATCAGTATAATTTGGAAACCGTGGCTTTTATTAAACTGAACCTTCAAATTCCAGTTCAATTCTGCATCCAAATCCTCGTTCTTTTTTTCCTTTTTCTTATTTCTTTTATTTCTTATTTCCTATCTTTTCAAATAATACGGTTTTTTTATGTCTTTTGGCTTCTCCCTTTTCCTTTCTGTTTGGCGGTGGGGGCAAGGTTTGGGGAAGACAAAATGTCCACATGGAAAGAAACTTTCACCCCAGTATGTAGCTGCATTAGTCTATCTCATTACTTGAAGAGATGACCTTAAAAAGGAGGTTGAAAATCTATCAGAATGGTTAAATATGGTTTTATTAATGTAAATACTGTATCGTTTAATTCTATTTTTTGACTATAAAGCTCATGAGATTGGAAAACATGTGAATCAATCCAAACTGACAGGCTAATAGTGGATGGACTTCAAGCGGCATGATTATTGGGTTAATAGGGATTCAGAAGCAGCTTTCTATTTGTAAATCGATTTGCCGGGACTAATCGGGATTCGTGAAGTAGTTTCTATCTGTAGAACCGCTCTAATCCCTACTCTAAAATATGTTTCTCTCCGGAAATGTGCAATTGATCCGATAGTCATGGACTTCAAGTGGCATGATTATTGGGTTAATGGCTCATTATTTAGGAGCTGCTCTAATTGTTGGGATAAATGATAGGATAATGGTGATGAAGTTGAATTAGGTGGCCCCCTGATTGAATGTCCCAGATCCATCACACCATTCTGCACCAAAGTGGCGATTTTGCAAGGTGGTACCATTTTCAGAATGTACGAGGCATGCAAGAACTTGGGAACTAATAAGTTAAGCAAAATGGAAAGTGGGCCTGATAAGACCATTATTGCACAACACCTATAGTGACCATTGTAGAATAGATGCAAAGATCATACCATTGAATTTATCACACCACCTGAAATTTATTAATTGAAAAATATACACATTCATTTGGGCGGGTTTAAATAAATAAAGATCCAGTGCCTTGCCTATCAAATATGACAATTGAGCTACAACACTGGCACAAGAGACCGACAACAACTAACACAACAAAATTAGTAGCCCATTACATTTCATGCACCACAAACCCATCCCACATTCAGATCCGAAAGAGGTTGACGAAAATGTAGAGCATTCTAAGTCATTGGGAGACATCCTCCTACAGTTCTGTGCGAGGAGATGCCTCCTGCAGGTCTATCGAGACTTGATCCAACAACATCACCCCGTCTAGAAGACTCACCCCGCCGGTTTCTGGGGTACATGCCAAGAAGCGGGCGGCTATGATATTGATGAGCAAACCTTTCATGTAACATATTTGCCTCCACAACCGTATGGTGTTAGATTGGCTAGAATAGCATCTGAAGATGTTAAGAGCACCTGAAAATTAAACCATTATAGGCATGAGAAGGCATGAGAAACTGAAGAATCATGCATTTTGAAATATGACGTATACCCTATAGAAGCAAATATTTCAATCAATTTAAAAAAAAAAAACACTTGCTAGGAAGCTACCTCTTCCCGCAAATCAGCAGAAATGTCGCAATTATTGAAACAGTGTCCATTTCAACTGGTTGGCGTTCCAATTCATGTGATTGATGTAGTCTCTTAGCTTGTTGTTGTGCCAGCACTTTTGCTCTGGATATTTGGGGGAGGGCGCCAGAAGGAATTGTGGATCAATGTCTCCCGCATTGAGGTGGTTCACTTGATGGTTGGCCCACTTGACTCTGCTTGAGCATTAAGAACTTCGGCTCAGAATCCTCCGGAAGAGCATCTAGGAATGCAAGATCAATTGAACCAGAGGGTCTGTGGCACCATTGATTTGTTGCTCCTCGGCTGGACCACTCTGATCCCCTCCTCGGCCAGGATGTGGCAATACATCATTAACACTTTGAAGAGATGCAAATCCTATTGATGGACAATCCTAACCATCCAACTGGATTCCTTAAAATAGTAATAATTTTGTTAGTTCTTAGATTAGTACGTGAAACCTAGAGCTAATATCCTTCAAAACAGAACACAACCAGCAGTGACCAAGATTCGATTGCAAGCAACATCAGTTGAAGCAAGGAAGATACAGAAGAGTATTGGAATTACACCATTATTTAGGGTCAACCAGCAATGATTTTGTAGTAGGCGATGAAAATACACCAATCACCATGAAAGTGGGACAGAAAGAATTTTCATTGAAAAATCAGAAGGGCAGAGCAAATAGATGTGAGATTGAGTTGTTTTGAATCGTCCACCACTACCTATGTATTGTTATTATTAGGAGTTGGTCGCAGGCAGCCATAGTAACAAGAACATACTCCAATACAACCGATGGATTGCATTAGTCTACAACAAATACATCATTCCAGCACATGCAGATCCAATATAACCTGCTCCAATCACTCCAACCGTCTGCCCCTTGAGTAAATTACCATCAAACCTAAGATCAATGTATAGCATCTGTTCTTATCAGTTGCATGGGTGGTGGAAGGAGAAACATACAGTAGATATGTGACATCTCCCATCTCCTTTGAGCTTCAAGGCTAGTGTATCATGTGCATCCAAGTCAATGAAACCGTTGAACTATGAAAAGAAAAAAGAAAAAATAAGGTACACAGGAATTGTGCTAACATTGTAGTACTAAGACTTGTGGGGTAGACAATAGTTTCTTACAAGGGTGAAACCAACAATTTGATGGCTACTCCTGAGAATAGCCATGTAATCCTGCAAGGGTGAAACTAGAAATTCAAATAGATTAAGAAGACATTATCAATGAAGAGTAGAGGCACCAAATTCAGATGCAGGCATCCCTGGGGATGGAAGATGCTTATTAAGATCAACACATGAGTCCATACAGACATGTCTGTGGATGTTCAGCTTGTGTTTGTGCCCATAAAACCTTTAGTGAAGGAATCAAGTCCCAGGATGACATTTAGTTAATAGCTTTTTAATGCATTTTGTAGGTTTTTTTTAAAATTTATTTATAATGTAAGATAGATCATATATCAAAAAGTTTATTATTATTATTATTATTATTGAGTTTTTAAAGAAATATGAGAAGCATTCATTTTTACCTCAAGTCTGGGAGAAGAGCCCCTGGAACCTCCACAAACTTTTTTTTTTTTTTTAAAGGGCATTAGCCATGGGATATATTGATCAAACGAGAATTACAAACTTTCGGGTGGGCTCAACAGAAAAAGAATTGCAGCCTCACCTATCATGTGACAACTTATGGACAAAAAACTGTACAGGGGAGAACTAAAGCAAAAGGAACACTAGGATCTCGACCCCCAACGTCTAATTGCACCAATCCCGACCTTATCCAAGAGGAGGGCTCCCCTAACTGTCCTCGGGAGTTGGGAACAATGGGAGAAGATCCTATCGGGTTGACCATCGCTTGCCAATTTTGCTAAGGCATCTGCCACTGAGTTGCCTTCTCTTAAGGTGTGAGTAAAAACCAGATTGAGGCTTTGTGACGTGGCCTTGATGATACCCTAGTACCAAAGATTCCATGGGGTGGGCGATTCAGGGTCCACCATTGCATCTGCAATGATTTTGGAGTCAATTTCTACAATAATATTCGTGAGGCCCAGATTAAAGCAAATGCGGATCCCGTCTAACATAGCCCTAGCTTCGGCGAATTCGTGAACCTCCACAAACTTGCAGACCCCCTTGGCTCCATTTAGAGCATCCATCTCGGCTTTTGACCTCTTCGGCGAAATCGTTGTCGATTTGACCAGAACTAGCAAAATTATATGGAGAATTGTATTAATACTATTGTCATGTAGAAATCAATATGATTATCATGCAGAAATCAATTAATTATCCATGGAAAATTGTATTAGCATAGCAGATATCAAATATCAAGTCTTAGTTTCTTTCTACAATTTTAATGTATATTAAATAACTTATTGGACCATTCTTTGATAAGAATGTTGTCTGTCAGCTTGACCTCATAAATGTCAACCAAATAGGCTCTAATGGAAATATAACATAAGGATTAGATAAGCTGAAAATATTTAGCCAGAGAATATAAGCATGATGACCTTCAGCGAAGTGCATTGAGGCATGATAAGATTGAGATGTCAATCTTAGGGTCATAAGCTTTCAATTTAAAAATAAAAATAAAATAAAAATGAAAAACATAAATTTGCTAAGCTACACGTGTGTGTAGTAAAGCTCATGTACAAGTGTCAGCATGGCACAATTGGTACAAGATCCAATCCATCCATCTAAATGGAAACACTATATTGATAACCTGGCCCAAGAATCAGGTTGATCCACTAGTCATGTGGGCCACAGTCTATGAATAAAAGAACAGATATGAAAAACATGGCTGAAGTTTTCTAACACATCCACTTGCTTTCAATATCATGAGAAAAATGTCCAAATCTAAAGCTCTCCCTACAAATTCCCAAGCCGGGAAATTGCTGAGATTGAGATTTGTCATTGTGCTCAAGACAACCACCTGTTTGAATGGTTAGCTTTGCATTCAATTGTCCATTTTAGTAGACATTTTTACTATAATTATTTTTAAATGAAAATTCAAACTTTATTAAAACGAACCGTAAAATTGGATGGGCCGGGACTGCCATAGACATTGCATAGGGTTCTGCCAAACTCACATTTTTTTTTTCTTCATACCAGCATCGGTGGAATTTGGAGGAAAACAAAGGCCAAGGAGTATATACTCTGTAGGGATTGAGGGAGAGGTGGAGGTGGGGGCGGCCGTGTCTTGAGAGAGATAGAGAGAGAGGTAGGCGAGGGCGGGCGTGGCTGGAGAGAGAGAGATGTAGGGGAGAGAGGGACGGCGGGCGTCCGGTCGTAGGGACTGAGGGAGAGAGGGCTGCGGGATCTCAGATGTGGAATTGGGTAAAATCCCCTGTTTATAGGGCCGAGTATATACTCGGTTAGTATATACCATTCCAAATCTGACCGTAGGAAGATATTTCTTCCATCCGACGGCTTAGGTAGTGACAGCGCTCGACCTTATGGAATAGTTCTATACGCTCGACCGTATAGTACCTTTTCCCTATATATATATATATATATATATATAATGCCTAAAATGAAATGACAAAATACATAAATTGCCTGGATATAAAACACATGGTGTTGTAGTAACAGTTCCACCAACCCCGTGCTTTGAGTCCAGCTTAATCCACATCCTCCAGTCAGATGCATAACCAGGCCCATCTCCAATTTGGATGACATACAGAAAACTAGAGGTTCATATTTCATGCCAGTCATTACTGTCGTTTGGGTTACTGAAGATTTGGATGTTAATGATATTTAGGAACAATAGTTTAAATGGGGAATCGCGCCTGATGGACGGATTGGATCTAATTAAGGAAACATCAACGTAGCTCTATGTCTGTGAAAGTAAACACTGGTAAGCACCTTGCGCCAGTTACCCTGGCGCGCTCTCGTAGAAACGAATCGCTTGGACGAATTCCGGGGGAACGGATTGGCTACTACCCCTTACACCTGCCAATGGCTGGTGGTCGGTGCTATGTGGGCCACACCATGATGTATGTGTTTCATCCATGCCATCCATATGTTTTTACAGATAATTTTACGATATAACTCCAAAAATGAAGTATATCCAAATCTCAAATGGACCACATTACAGGAAACAGTGTTGAATGAGGGTCGACTATTAAAAACATTTTGGGGGCCATAAAAGTTTTGGATCAAACTGATATTTGTTTTTTTTCTCTTCATCTGAGCCTATATGACCTAATCAACAGATTGGATGTCAAATAAACAGTATAGTGGGCCATAGGAGGAGTTTAATGGTTGATATCCATTCACTATTGTTTTCATGTGGTGTGGTCCACCTGAGATTTATATCCTCTCATTTTTGGGAAAAAGAAATAAAATGATCTTTAAAAATGAACGAACGGATTGGATGAAACACATACATCATGGTGGAGGCCCATATAGCACCGAACACCAGCCACGGAGGTGGTGTCAGGGGAGTAGCCAATCCGTTTCGGAATTCCGGTAGCATTACTCCGGACGCGGATTTCCTGCGAAAGCCTTTCGCAGGAAGTTCCTGCGCAAGGATTCTAAGTGGGGCCTGCTGCGATGTCTGTGAGAAATCAAAGCCGTCCATCCATTTTTCGACCTCATTTTAAGACATTCTACCAAAAATGAGTTGGATCCAAAACTCAAGTGGGCCATAGAAGATGAAACAGTGGCGAAAAGAATGCCTACCGTTGAAACCTTCCTAGGCTCTACCTTGCTGTTTATATGCCATCTAAACCGTTTATACGGTCATTTTCACTTAGATAAAGTGAAAAAACCAAAAAAATTATATAGTTAAAAACCTTTATCGACATATAAATATTTCAACGGTGGTCACTAACTCTCCACTATTTCCTCTCGTGTGGCCCATTTGAGTCTTTGATCCTCCTCGATTTTGGTCCCACTTCATGAAATGTGGTCACTAACTCTCCACTATTTCCTCTCGTGTGGCCCATTTGAGTCTTTGATCCTCCTCGATTTTGGTCCCACTTCGTGAAAAAGCTTAAAAAATGGATCGAGGGGTTAGATTTTACGCAAAAAGTTAAGTAGGACCACGCAGAATCTTGCGCAGGAGCTTCCTGCGAAAGTCTTTCGCAGGAAATCGGCTCGTATTTCGCGTCCCATTACTCCCGAGTTCCAGCTGGAGTTTCCAAACTTCCCTATTCCCGCTCGTCTGCCGCTTTTCCAAACCCTAACCCTAACCCTAACCCTAACCCTAACTCATATCAAAATCTTCCTTTCTCTCTTCCACTTCTTCTTCTTCTTCCTTTTCTACTTCTTCTTCTTCTCACAATGGCGTCTGAAGCCGTAGACGAGAGTTTGAAGAAGCTGGAATACCTTTCCCTCGTCTCCAAGGTCTGTACGGAGCTCGAATCCCACGTTGGATGCAGCGACAAGGTCCTGGCTGAGTTCATCACAGATCTCGGCCGTCGATCCGAGACGCTCGACGAGTTCGACGCCAAGCTGAAGGAGAACGGCGCCGAGATGCCCGACTACTTCGTCCACACCCTCCTCACCATCATCCACGCCATCCTCCCTCCCAAATCAAAATCCGACAAGACAACCGTCGCCGACGGCAAGAAGACGACGGCGTTTCCGGCGCTGGCGATCGCTGATGATCGCGACCGGGCAAGGGATCTGGGTAGAGAAATTGAGAAGGAGGCAAAACAGAAGGATCGAGATGATCAAGATCGGGACGAAGAACGGGATAGAGATCGCGACAGGGATCGAGATCGGGGCCGGGATCGACATCAGGACCGAGATCGTGGTCGGGATAGAGATCGCAATCGCGATCGGGATCATGATGGAGACAGGAGAAGTGATAGATATAGGGATGAAAGGGATGATAGGCGTAGAGATAGACAGGATGATGACAAAAGTGATTCTAGGGCGAGGGGAAGGCACAGTGATCGGCATGGTAGAGATCAAAGAAATGGATATGATGAGAATCGCGATGATGGTAGAGATAGAGAGGATGGTGATAGGAGCGATTCTAGGGCGAGGAGGAAACACGGCGATCGGCACGGGAGAGATCGTAGGGATGAATTTGATGAGAATGGCGATGATGGCCATAGGGTCCAGCAGAGTGGACGTCACTATTCGGACGAGCCTGAATTGTACAGGGTGTACGCAGGCAGGGTTTCCAGAGTGATGGAGACGGGCTGCTTTGTCCAGTTGAATGATTTTAGAGGGAAAGAGGGGCTAGTTCATGTTTCACAGATTGCTAGTCGGAGGGTTGCGAATGCAAAGGACTTTGTGAAGCGTGACCAGGAGGTGTTTGTGAAGGTGATATCAGTTTCAGGCCAGAAGCTGAGCCTATCTATGAGGGATGTTGATCAGAAAACAGGAATGGATTTACTTCCAATGAAGAGGACCTCAGAGGATGATGCTCTTAGCGCAAACCCATCGAGCACGAATCCGGGCCCGACGACTAGGAAAGGCCTTTCAGGGATTACGATTGTGGAGGAGGATAGTAGTGTTCCATCACGGCGGCCGTTGAAGCGGATGAGCTCACCAGAGAGATGGGAAGCGAAGCAGCTGATTGCTTCGGGTGTTTTGGGGGTGAAGGATTACCCGATGTATGATGACGATGGTGATGGTATGCTGTATCAGGAAGAGGGCGCTGAGGAAGAGCTGGAGATTGAGTTGAATGAGGACGAGCCCGCATTCTTGCAGGGGCAGAGCAGATACTCCATTGACATGTCACCTGTGAAGATCTTTAAGAATCCAGAGGGGTCATTGAGTCGTGCGGCAGCACTCCAGTCTGCTCTAATAAAGGAGAGAAGAGAGGTGCGAGAGCAGCAGCAGCGGACCATGCTTGATTCAATCCCCAAAGATCTCAACCGTCCGTGGGAAGATCCAATGCCAGAAACAGGTGAGAGGCACCTTGCACAGGAGCTAAGGGGTGTGGGATTGTCCGCGTATGACATGCCTGAATGGAAGAAGGATGCCTTCGGGAAGGCCCTGACGTTCGGGCAGAGATCGAAGCTTTCTATTCAGGAGCAGAGGCAGAGCCTGCCCATCTATAAATTGAAGAAAGAGCTGATCCAGGCCGTAAATGAAAACCAGGTGCTGGTAGTCATTGGAGAGACGGGTTCCGGCAAGACAACCCAGGTTACACAGTATCTAGCTGAAGCGGGTTACACGACCAGGGGTAAGATAGGATGTACTCAGCCTCGTAGGGTTGCGGCTATGTCAGTGGCAAAGAGGGTGGCAGAAGAGTTTGGATGCCGCTTGGGAGAGGAAGTTGGCTATGCTATTCGGTTTGAGGATTGCACTGGACCTGAGACTGTGATCAAATATATGACTGACGGTATGCTTCTTAGGGAGGTTCTGGTGGACGATGAACTTAAACAGTACTCTGTAATTATGTTGGATGAAGCTCACGAGAGGACAATCCATACTGATGTTCTTTTCGGGCTATTAAAACAGCTTGTAAAAAGAAGACCCGACCTTCGTTTGATTGTCACTTCCGCTACTCTTGATGCAGAGAAGTTTTCTGGGTATTTTTTCAACTGTAACATCTTCACCATTCCTGGAAGAACGTTTCCGGTTGAGATACTTTACACAAAACAGCCAGAAAGTGATTACCTGGATGCAGCACTGATCACAGTCTTGCAAATTCACCTGACAGAACCCGAAGGTGACATCCTTCTCTTCTTAACAGGTCAAGAGGAGATTGATCATGCATGCCAGTCCCTCTACGAGAGAATGAAAGGGCTTGGGAAGAATGTACCGGAACTGATAATATTGCCTGTTTACAGTGCTCTTCCTAGTGAAATGCAGTCAAGGATTTTTGAACCTGCTCCTCCAGGGAAGAGGAAGGTGGTTGTGGCTACCAACATTGCTGAGGCTTCGTTGACCATTGATGGGATATTCTATGTTATAGATCCGGGTTTTGCAAAGCAGAATGTGTATAATCCAAAACAGGGACTTGATTCTCTGGTCATAACTCCAATTTCACAAGCATCAGCAAAGCAACGAGCTGGACGTGCTGGTCGTACGGGACCTGGGAAATGTTATCGCCTTTACACTGAGAGTGCTTATCGTAATGAAATGTCTCCTACTTCAATTCCGGAAATTCAAAGGATCAATCTTGGATTAATAACACTCGCGATGAAGGCTATGGGGATAAATGATCTTTTGTCTTTTGATTTTATGGATCCACCATCTCCCCAAGCCCTCGTCTCTGCCATGGAGCAGCTTTACAGTCTAGGGGCACTGGACGAAGAGGGGCTCCTGACCAAGTTGGGTAGGAAAATGGCAGAATTCCCATTGGATCCACCGCTGTCAAAGATGCTCCTCGCTAGTGTTGATCTTGGGTGCAGCGATGAGATCTTAACTATCATTGCAATGATTCAGACTCAAAACATCTTCTACAGGCCTAGGGAGAAACAGGCCCAAGCAGATCAAAAGAGGGCCAAATTTTTCCAGCCAGAAGGGGACCATCTGACTTTGCTTGCAGTTTATGAGGCTTGGAAGGCGAAAAATTTCTCTGGACCATGGTGCTTCGAGAACTTTGTGCAGTCTCGATCGTTGAGGAGGGCACAGGATGTCAGAAAGCAGCTTCTTACCATCATGGACAGGTATGGTTCTTTGTTTTGGTTGCTTGGTGCATCCATGGTTTTCTGTTGTTTTTATTTTTATTTTTCTTTGGCAAGACAATGTTAATGCACAGTTTCTTCCAGGCAAATTTACTTCATATACTTGTGTTTTCTGAGGATATTACCAAAAAGCCAATTAAACAACAAATTATAGGCTCAATTTCCAGATAGTTGATACGAAATTAATTGGACTAAGCAGCTGCTGAAATTTGAGTAACTAGAGGTTTTCTAAGCACAGTGTGGAGCCCTGCCCATCTACATGCAAGCACACATGGCAATATGTCAAGGTTGTTTGAGATCCGAGCATTCCATATTTATGTTGGCTCTGCACTCTCTAGTTCTTCTTATCTAAAAGTCAGGCTGTTTCTGTCAGCAGGGCTGTAGTGCAGAAAACAAATGGATGGCGAGAAACAAATTGGTTTTATTTCCTACATCGTGGTCCTCTTGAAGAGAGAAACAGCCTGATTTTCGACAGAGAATTTTTCAGTATGCACCTTGAGATGGAAAGCTCGGATCTTGCACAAGGATGCCATATTGGCTTGTGTAATTGTGTGGATGGTTAGGGCTCGACATGTTTTCACGGGCTTACCAAACCTCTAGTTATTAAATGTAAACCTGGAAATAGAAGGCTTATATAAAGGTTTATTATGAATAGTTACATCAACAAAAAATGCTGCTCAGGATTAGCCTGAGCTGACTAATATATATTGAATAACATGTCTTGATATTTCCATGGGAATGATAAGTACTAGCTGATGAAAATTGTGAGTGGAAATGAAATAGACACCTTCCTTTTGCTCGAAACTGCCAACCAATAACTATTATAGTTTCAACCCCCCCCCCCCCCCCCCCCAAAAAAAAAAAAAAAAAAAAAAACCAACGGCACATTTTTTTTAAAAATAAAAATAAAATTGTTGAATGCCAAAATAAAAATAAAATTGTTGAATGCCTTTCAAAAAAATATGTATTCACACACACACACGCACACCCTTTATTCGTACATAGGTTAAATATGATAGGCGTTGTAATTGTCTAAACAGTAATTTGTAACTTTTCCTCTTCTCTTTTTGGCATCATTATTCAACCATTCCCTTCTAAGCGACTGATTCCATCTTCCTATTTCTGTCTCTCGCAAGCTGAAATTGTTCTGCCTGCATACATCTGCTGCAAACTGAAGTTCTTCTGTCTATAGATGTCCATTTTTAAATTGATATTCTCTCCCTTATGCTGACTTCCCTTCCCAAAATGATATTCTTCTGTCTATGGATCTCCCTCTTGAAAATGGAAGTTCTATCATGAACTTCTCTCTGGCAGACTCAGTTGTGTCATGGATTCTGCATCTGCAACAATCAGTATAAAGATGCCGAGATATACGAAGTTACTGAATGGGGCATTCTTTGCTTGGACACATTCTCTCAAGAACTTCTAGTCAAGTTCAGTGAATGTTTTTACTTTTTAGGGCTAATGCTGAATTTGTAAGAAGAGCTGGCAGATAAGATTCTCAGTGAATTTGGGATGAAGGGGATGATACAGAAAGTGGCAGGAGTGCCATTGCCCTGATAGTATTTGAGTAGGTCGAAGGAGATGGGTGCCATTTTCTTGATGGTATTTGAGTAGGTCGAAGGAGAGGGGTGCCATTTTCTTGATGGTATTTGAGCAGGTCAAATGAGAGGGGTGCCACAGTATGCATTTTGATGGAAGTGGACATGGGCAGGGATGTTTTAGTGGGAAATGCATAGAAAAGAAACTCATAAAAAAGGATGAAGGTATGCATAGATAAGAACAATTGGGCAACAATGTTTAGCAGTTGTTACACATTGAGGGTGAATAGTGT
Source organism: Magnolia changhungtana (assembly GCA_030180095.1). Lineage (NCBI taxonomy): Eukaryota > Viridiplantae > Streptophyta > Magnoliopsida > Magnoliales > Magnoliaceae > Magnolia > Magnolia changhungtana. The sequence continues at coordinate 7,126,530 of JASAUF010000272.1, read as the reverse complement.
TGAAGAATGAAGATTGTAATATGCACTTGGGGAACTTTATTGGGCTCTGGAAACGAAGCTCTATGTTCTTGGATTAGACCAAGAAGTGTGATAAACAAAACTGCTAGTATAAGGAAAAAAAAGAAAATAAAAAAGAAGAAGAAATAAGCGAAATCCTGAGGTGCTGAATTTAGCCATAAATAATATTTTCACTATGAATGTGGTGCAGGGGTAGACCTAAGCAGAAGTTGGAGCGAAAATGCATAAAATGTAAGAAAATAAAAGAAAAATTAATTTCCTATGCAGAGTAATGTAATATATGTTGGGTAGTGACTAGGTCATGAGTTATATAACCCTGGCGAGTTTGCAAATTGGGTAAAAGGGTTTGATTCATTGCCCTAACTGATTATTGTATGATGAATCACAGTCAATTGTTAGAGATCCTCTTTGATTTTACCAATTTGAAAAATGTAGTCTTATCTTTTTGCATGGTTGCCGTTAAAAAAATAATTCATTCCAATGGGCAGGCAGGCAAGCAAGCAAAGTAGGGTCATAGAGGGGTAGAATCCAGCAAGCAAAGTAGGGTCATAGAGGGGTAGAAGCCAGGCATATCGCTGAGGAATTCACATCTGATTATTTTAAAAAAGTAATTAATGTCTTGTTAGTGCCATCACTTGGGAGAAGCTAAAGGGAGATCATAACAAGGTTAAGCATATCCAGCAAAACTTGTGAAAAATTTGCAGAAATTTGGGCCTTAATATGGTCAGCTAGCCCACCGGTCCCCCCCCCTTCCCCCTTTTGGTTATTTTTAAGTTAAGAAGAACAAAGTTTCAGTTTTCTCTTAAACATAAAAAGAAATTTGGATAGCTTATAACCTTTTTGGTGCATGAATACACCACGATCTATCACAGCCAAGAATTTCTCTGATACCATCATTCGCTAGAAGAGAGAAACATTAATGACCAAAATGGGTAGGAACTATCTCAGAAAACTAGAATCTTCAGTAAGAAAACAACCACTTGGATAAAACTTTCTGGATTAGGCAAGCAACTTGCCTTGGAAGTATGCTGGCTGTGTCGATACATCCAATCACAACCAAGCAAGACTTGTGACCAATGGCAATGAGGCAATTTACACTCCTATACAATTCTCCAAGCTCAACCAGACCATAGGTTCCATGATACAATCGAGTTTTCTACAGACACGAGTTAATGTTTTTATACAAGGATCAGATGTCATTGTTGTAGATTTTCAGTACTAAGGTATACATGTTTATTAATCATGAAAAGATTTTTTGGGGATGGAAGTCATATCCACGTTTATGGAAGCAAAACATTGAAGCAAACCTAATAATCTTGACTAGAAGCTAAATAACTCGAGAAAAACCGGGCAACACATACTGCTAATCGTAGCATTGAGTATACTTTTTTCTTAAAGTCAAGGACATTGTTTGTGTCATGAATCCTTTTCTTTTCATGTGCAATAGTTAATTTTTCTGTTTCTTTTTGGGTTTGTTGTGTAAGACTAAATGCCTAATTACTAATTTCTCTCTCCATTTGAGTTCTTCATTATTTCAATCATGCGAACTTCATTAGATGACTATGTTGTTGTCTGTCTCGTGCTCCATGCACAGAAAAGATTAATGGTTGCCGTAAACGATAATAGACTCATTCCATTTGGGTTCTTCACTATTTCAATCATGCAAACTTCATTAGATGACTATGCTGTTTTCTGTCTTGTGCTCTTCATTAGATGACTACGTTGTTGTCTGTCTTGTTCTCCATGCACAAAATAGACTAATGGTTGCTGTAAACGGTAATAGCTTACTGTAGGTAGTATAGCCTGCTATTTGTTGACTCAAACATAAATATTCGCTTTCATATCATTGAAGCAGCATCTTTTATTGTTTTGCAGATTAAATTCATATTTAATGGGATCAGTTAGTAATCAAACTATTATTTGCAGATTTACTTAATTCCGAATCTACTTTTAAGTATTTTTAAGGGGATCAGGTGCCTTTTGTTGTATGATAAGTACCATTTTCTGTATTGAATTTTAAGTACATACCACGAGTCGGACTGGTTGGCCATACAGTCCAACTGTTTGGGGCTGAACTGCCGACAGAAATGGATCTAGATGCGGTCCAGGTTTTGAAACATTAGTTCAGATAACAGAACACAGAACAGCAAATTATGCTTCATGAATGAGCTAGCTAATTCCCTTTTGAAGAATTAAGAATCTCATGCATGCCCTTCCTAAGATCTTCGATCTTTTGAATAATGGTGTCCCAAACCGAAACCATGCCAGCTCCCAGTAGGAAAGCCAAGGCACCGAATAGGAAGCATCCTGGAACTGCACTCCAGCAGCCATGCTAACTGCTTGACAGGCCTCTCCTCCATCCCATTACCAAGAGGGACACTTCTGCCAAGACTTGAGACTAATCCTAAGGCCAGATATCACGTTAACACAGTGAAGGAGAGCTTTTAAATTTAGCATTTCGGTTGCTGTAGCTCTACACGTCTGCAGCGTATCATCTGCACTGCAGTTGTGAAATGTAAAGCAAGGGGTATTCCACCGAGAATTCGAAAAGGAGCAACACTCTTTCACCCATCTAAGAAGCTTGCTAAACCCCTCCGCCACTATGATGAACAAGAATAAAGATAATGTGTCCCTTTGTCTGATCCTTCATGCTTCGCAAAAGCTGGTAGGAGTACCATTGACAATGACTGTGAAATTGGCAGTAGGGACGCATTCCTGAATCCATCCCCTCCATGTCTCTCAAAAGCTCCTCCCTAGCATATAATCGACGAAATCCTGTTTGATGTGGTCCTAAGGGCCCGTTTGGCCGGTTGGATTGGAAGGGATTAGATGGTAGTGGAAGGGATTGGATGGTAAATCATTGGAATGGCCGGGCGTGCCAAACAGGGCAGGTGATCTGATCCAAATCCGATGGATCTTCCGACAATCCACTGACAACACCATCATTACCTTAAATCCCATCCAATCCATCCCAATCCGTCTTAGCCTGCACGTGTTTGGTTCGTGGATTGGAAAGGATCCGAAGCTTTAATCTTCTTGGCCGGGCGTGCAAACGGACTGGATGTATCAATCCAGGGATATAGCAATCCCATGGATCTCAAGACAATCCTGACAACACCATCATTACCTAGAAATCCACGCCATCCACCCTAATACCGTTCACTCCCTTCCAATCCACCCGGCCAAACGGGCCCTAAGCCTTCTCCATATTAACTTTGCATAGGATGGCCGGGATCTCGATAGCTCTCTAGTATAGATGCACTCATTGGCTGCAAGGATCCCATCCATAATTTGTCTTTCTTGAGTGAAAGCCCTTACTGGGGTGTAGGTAGTGACAGTGATAATTAGCATGGGTCTTGGTGATCACCTTGTATAGGCTTCCCCCGAGGCTAATGGGTCTGAAGTCTTTAAGTTAGACGTACTTCAGTCTTTGGGATTTGGATGATGAAAGTGGAGTTGATAATTAGCTTCGTATGTGAGTGGGGTTCTTTCTTAACATTCACTCACTCTGGATTGATTAGCTTCCAAGAATATTGATAAAACTCAAATGTCATACTGTCAGGAGCAGACGCTTCTGTGTTGAAAATCGCCTCCTTCACCCGGATCACCTCATCTTCATCAGAATTCATTTCCATCCATTTGGCCACATCTGTTGGAATGGTGTTGAAAATTAGACCATCCAACTTAGGCCTATCAACAATCTCCATGGAGTATATAGTACCATCATAGAATGATGCAATTATTTCCTTTTCCCAAAAAGAAAAACAAAACATTTATTTCTTTGATTCTTTTGGATCTTCAATTGCCGAGCCTTCATGGACAACTGATTTTATTTCATTGCTCCTCATGTTTGCTACACTGTGGAAGTATCCAGTGGCTTTTGTCTCCCTTTTTGAGCCATAACCCTCTAGTTTTTTGCCCCCTGTGGAATCTCCTCTACTCTAAGCACCTCTTGGAGTAGACATTTCAGTGAAGATATTCCACGAGATTCTCCAAATATGTGACTCTTGAATGTTATGCAGGCTCATCATCTTGTTTGTGACAGTCATCTTCCTACGTTCAAGATTGCTGATACACTCCTTGACCTTGTTCCACTTTTGTTTTTTAAAATGTTGTTCTTCAATATCTGGAGGGTTTGTGTGTGTGTGTGTGTGTGTGTGTGTGTGTGTGTGTGTGATTCTTGTTTTTCAATATCTGGAGTTTGTCAATGAACTTGAAACTGGCTCCTCCAATTAGGGATTCCACCACACATTCACCTTTTGCTGAATTCTCAGTTGCATAGGGCCCCAGAATACAGATTTTGACTCTAAAATGATCGGCACATGATCTGAGCAGCATCTTGGAAGGGCCATACGAGAAGCTCTGGAGAACTGATCATCCTGCTCCTTAGAGATCAAAGACTTGTTGACTCTGCTCATAACTGGATTCTCTTGGTTCATGTGGTCCAATGGCTGCAGGGCGCAAATCCAATCTCGATTGGATAGATTCCTCTTATTCGCTGATTGGTTGGAGGCCTTCCCTTCAACCTGCCAGAGAACTCTACCCAGAACTACGTCTGATCATTGTCCGATCCACCTATCTGTGCAAGACGAAAATTGGGGTCCTAAACCCTTCAAATTCAATGCAGCGTGGCTCCAAATTACTGGTTTCCGTCAGCAGATTAAGAGATGGTGGCCCACATTTCAGACAGACGATTTTGCTGGTCATAGACTGCTTTGTAAACTTCGGCTGCTCAAGGGGAAGATCAAAGAATGGAAGGATGGTGAATATCGTAAGCGCCAAACCGAATTTGAAGCCTTATTCGTTGAACTGTAGCAACTCGACTCAGACGCTAAAGGTAAATCCGTATCCTTAGAGACGCTATCTAGACGTATCCAGATCATTCAATCCATCTCTTCCAGAGCGTTCGAAGATGAATTAACATGGATGCTGAAATCGAGGGCTAGATGGATCTCAGAGGGTGATAAAAACACCAAATATTTCCACAGTGTGGCCAATATGCGAGCGCGTGTCAAAGCCATTCGGAGTATAGCTGTCGAAGGAAGGCAGATCGAAGATAAACAGGAAATAGCTGAGCATGCAATCTCTCATTTCAAATCCCTGCCATCTTCTGATGATTGGTCCAGACCTCGCCTTGATGGCCTCTCTTTTAACTTTCTTCATCAAGCTGAGGCTGATCTCCTTGAGGCTGAGTTTACAGAAGAAGAAGTCAAAGCTGCTATAAATTCGCTGGGAGGAGACAAGTCTCTAGGTCCGGATGGTTTCCCGATGCTGTTCTTCCAAGTGTTCCGGAACACCATACGTAACGACGTCATGGATTTTCTGCATGAATTTCATCAGAGGGGCAAATTATCCAAAGGCATGGGAGCTTCCTTCATTTCGTTAATCCCCAAAGTTGCGGGTGTGAGTTCTTTCTCTGAATTTAGACCCATCAGCCTGATTGGAGGTCCTTATAACATATTGGCAAAAATCCTGTCTTCCAGGCTGTCGAAAATCATGGGGAAGCTTATTTCAAAATACTAGAACGCTTTCATCAAGGGCAGGCAGGTCATTGATTATGCCCTTATCGCTAATGAATGTCTCCATTCGAGCCACAAAATGAGAGCGAAGTGTATTTTCTGTAAGATTGATATCGAGAAGGCATACGATCACGTCGATTGGGGGTTTCTTCAGTACATACTATTCCAAATGGGGTTTGGTGAGAAGTGGAGAAGGTGAATCAAGACGTGTGTGGAATCAGCTCACTTTTCGGTCCTTATCAATGGTGCCCCCAAAGGTTTCTTTGCCAGCTCAAGAGGTATCCGTCAAGGGGACCCTCTTTCCCCTCTCCTATTCCTTGTAGTGGGCGAAGCTCTCTCTCAGATGTTGATAAATGGCCAGAACTCAGGGATTCTTAACGGAATCACTATGCCCGGTGTCGCCACCCCGGTCTCTCACATACAATTTGCAGACGACACCATCATTCTATCTGAAGCGGATCCGATTCTCATCGAAAATCTTCAGACAACTCTTCGATGCTTCGAAGCAGTTTCGGGGCTGAGAATCAACATGGCTAAATCAAAAATATTTGGGGTAACGTAGATGATGCTGATCTGGTTAGGCACGCCAACTTATTAGGGTGTCCTTTTGCTTCCTTCCGTACAACTTTTGTAGGTCTGCCCCTGGCCTTAGGGCCTCCCCTGATTTCAATGTGGGACTCGATCATCAATAAATTCCAAAAACTGCTCGCCAGATGGAAGTGCCAATACTTATCTATGGGAGGGAGGCTCACTCTCATCAAAGCTGCACTCTCAAACCTTCCAACATACTTCATGTCCTTATTCAGATGCCCGAGCATCGGTTTTGGATCGTATTTGCTCAGAAGAGACTTCCTTTGGTGCGGTAAGGAGAACCAACATAAGCTGCATCTCCTTGACTGACATCAGGTCTGCAAGCATTTTCAGGAAGGGGGGGCAAGCATAAAAAAATTTGAAAATCATGAACAAAGCTCTCCCAGGGAAATGGACTTGGAGATTGGGTACTGAGGAAGATGCACTGTGGAATAACATCATTAAAGGAAAATACGGAACCTCTCCTGGTGGTTGGTAGACTAAAGACTCCTTAGCCTACAGAGCCTCTTTCATTTAGAAAGGGATCTTGCGCTCCAAACAAGTTGTGGTTGACAATATAGGTTTCGAAGTGGGAAAGAGATCAACTATTTGCTTCTGGGAAGACCTGTGGGTAGGGGACGCGCCGCTGAATATAAATTTCCGAACTTATACAGCCTGGCCCCTGACAGGAAGATCCCGATCGATAGATGCTATGCGCAGACTGATGCCAGATTTGTGTGGGATGTAAAGTGTACTCGGAACCTTCATGATTGGGAGGTTAACGAGTTCATGGGCCTGCTCAACTGTATTGCTACTATGGCTCCTGATCCATCCACTCCAGATAAGCTGATTTGGAATAGGGATAAATCTAGTGTGTTTTCGGTTAAATCCCTTTACTCTTACCTTCTCCCCACTCCCACTACTGTAGGCATTGCCTCCCCTTTCATCTGGAAATACTCGGCCCCTCCTAAATATATTTGTTTTGGATGGCTGGTTGGGAAAAACAGGATCCTCACGGTAGATAATCTCAGGAAGCGTGGTATGCAGTTCGTTAATATCTGCCTCTGCTGTAAGAAACCATTGATCATTTATTGGTCCATTGCCCATTCATCGGCCAAATCTGGTCGCACTTCTTCAATATGTTTAATTTTAGCAGGTGCCTCCCGCCCTCTGCTTCGTCCTTGTTAAGCATCCTGGCATGGCTTCAAGACGGATAAATCCAAGACCCGGATATGGAGAATGTGTATCTATTTGGTGGGCAGTCTGGGAGGAGCGGAACAACAGGTGTTTTAACGACATCCACGCTTCAGTTCAAGCAGTGGGCTCTCGAGCCAAAAAGCTGGTCATCGAATGGGCGGCTAACGTTGTGGGGCTGAAGGAGTTTAATCTGTTGTTTTTAGGCTGTAGTTTTCCTTTTTTTTTTTTTTTTCTCCTTCTCTGCTATCTCAGCAATGATTTTGTCTTTTCTTTTTCTGGTTTTCCTTAATAAAATTCCGTTGCCTTAAAAAAAAAAAAAAACTAAATTCTCTTGGTTGTTTTACCATGTATAGGCTGCCTCTCTAAGTGGCAAGTTGACTAACTCCAACTTAAGATGGAACCACATAATCTATGGATACAGGAGGGTTGCTTGCAAACCTATAGATTTCATTTTGGAACCAAACAACCTCCCGTAGGGGTTCCAATTAGCTAAGGGTTAGCTCTCTCTCCTCGGGAGAGTAGTGCTGATGCAACTAAAGGGTAATCCGCAGTGGCGGGGGAGGTGAAGGGGCATCAATCGTAACGGCGATCCCATCCGATTCAGTAGCTATGCAAGCACTACGGCCCAAACACGAGCTTGCGGTGAAAGGCTGAACCCTGGATCCGTCTCCAATGATGAAAAACGTAGCTCCACTCTCTCCACTCCCTTTTATGAACGTTGTTAATGCTGGACTAAATCATGTGAACGGTCGGCAAGGTTCTCAATTCTGGTTAACGGGTTGCCAAAAGGTTTTTTCGGTGCTTCGAGAGGACCAAGACAAGGGGACCCATTATTCCCCTATTTGTTCGTGTTGGTTGCGAAAGCTCTGAGTAGGATGCTAGACAAGGGCTCGGAGGTCGGTCTCTTCAAGGCTTCTAGGTGGGGAGGGGAGGGCCTTAGATCTCCCATTTACTGTTTGTTGATGATACGATTATTTTTTAGCTAAGTTAAGGAAGGCATGGTGGATGGCCTAAGAAAGATAATCAAATGCTTTGAAGTGGTCTCGGGGTTAAGTGTCAATATCGTGAAGGGTGAAATTCTGGGGATTAAAACTTTCAATGAGGAGTTGGGTCAGTCAGTTGGGGTGTTTGAGTGGTGTTGGTTCTTTCCTTACCACGTATCTTCGCCTTTCCTTTTATATTGGTAAGCAGCCAAAGCATCTTTCGGATAAGGTTATAAAAAAAGTGGAAGCCAAACTTTCCGTGGACCCATTTCATGTCCTTGTTGAAGTGCTTGAAGTCAGTGGTAGAGTTAAGGCGCGACTTCTTATTGCAAGGGTTGTTTGAACCTCATAAATTTCACTTGTTGAAGTGGGACGAGGTGTGTAGGCCGTTTTGGCAAGGGGATGCTGGAATTAGGAGATTGGAGGAGAGCCTATGGAGAAGAGTGGTTGCTTCTAAATAGGGGGTTTCCTCTCCATAGAAGGGGGTGTGCTTCGCAATAGAGAATGAGGAAAGGGTGCTTTTTTGGGAAGACGTCTGGCTAGGTGAAAGCTCTCTTTGTGCCGAATTCCCTAGACTGGTGGGGATAGCTTCGAATGTGAAGTCATATGTGGCTAGTTGCTTTTCGCCCCTCGAAAAGAACTAGCTTTTCGCCCCTCGAAAAGAACATGGTGCGGTCTCCCGCCTGTAGAACAAATCTTTTTGATGAGTTGGGAGGAATTCTCAAGGGCCTCAGAGAAGCTTTGTGGTGTTTGCTTGTTGTTGGGGGTGAAAGACTTTTGTTGTGGAGTCTAGAGAAGTCGGGCAACTTCTTTGTCAAGTCTTTTTTATAGATTTCTCACCTCTATGGGTGTAGTTGCAGGCCCATGCCCCTCGGGGTTCGTTTGGAGCTATGACGCTCCTCCAAAGTTGGCGGCTTTTGTGTGGTTGGTGACCAGGAACCGGGAGCTCACTATTGATAATCTTCGAAAGAGGGCAATGTACATTCCCAACAAGTGCTCCACTTGCCCTATGATTTTGAATGGGGAAACCACTTGTTTATCCATTGTCTTGTTGCTAGGTTTATTTGGGAGGGATTCTTGGGGTTGTTCAAGATTTCTTGGGTGATGTCCGAGACCATTGAGGATTTATTTCTTGCCTGGCATGGTGGTGGAATCGGAAGAGATAGAAAGAAGCTTTGGAGGCTATCTTTGTTGATTGTTATGTGGTCTATTTGGGGCAAAATGTGCATGGCTAATGAGGAGACTATTTTGGCAAGAGAAATAATTGACGCTTTAGGGACAAGAGTGGTTCCTCTTCTTCATTATTAGGGAGGGCCAAATCTTATGTAAACGAATTGGCTTCTAATTTAAATATTCCGGTATATATATATGTATGTATATATATATATATATATATATATATATATATATATAAGTGTTTTGAGTAGCGTGCGTAGCGGTAGCATATGCTACGTAGCGTAGCATAGCTAAATCACTACGTAGCGTAGCAGGTAGCGTATATCCCCTGTAGCGTGCGCTACAGGGGTCGTAGCGTATGCTACGGCTTCGTAGCGTGTAGCGCAGGTAGTGTGCGCTACCTGTAATTTTGGGGAGAGCATCGTAAATGCCAAAAAATAAAATATAAAATATAAAAAAATTGTAAGAAGGTGATTTCAGTACCTGAAGAAGAGGTACGCCTGATCGGAAGAAGAATTCGGTGGGCCTTGATTAACAACAGTTGAGTTTCGGTCTTCCGCAGGTACGAAAAAACCTCCCCTTTTTCTTTCTTTCTTCAAATGGATGAAAATTTTCAAAATCAACGAGAATTCCGGCGAATAATCTGCTATCTCTCGGGAATTTTGGTTCGATTCGGAGATTTGGGTTCGAAATGGAAACCCTCAGATTGGGATTTGGGTTCCAGATAGAAACGGGAAACCCTATTCCCCTTTCGAAAATGGCATTGGACCCTTTTTTCCAGGCGCGGATTAGCTACTGACAGGTTTAGTAGCTAGACTTGCTACTGAAGTGACGTCACCAAGTTCCGTGGGCCCCACCATGATGTATGTTTTGTATCCACACCTTCCATCCATTTGTAGATATCATTTTCGGACAATATCCAAAGAATGAGTTAAATCCAAAGCTTCAGTGGACCCTAGCACAGAAAACAGTGGGGACAGTGACGCCCACCATTAAAAACTTCTGAAGGCCACAAAAGTTTTAGATCAACTGATATTTGTATTTTCCCTTATTTCGTGTTTTTTGGAACATTTGAACAGGTTGGATTTCAAGTAAACATTATGGTGGGCCTTAGGATAGTTTCAATGGTGGGAATCACTTTCCCTACTGTTTTCAGTGGTGGGGTCCACTACAGCTTTTTATCTACCTCATTCTTTGGTTCATACCCTAAAATGATATCTCAAAATGGATGGGCAGTGTGGACACAACACATACATCATAATGGGGCCCACGAAACTTGGTGACGTCACTTCAGTAGCCCACTCGCTACTCAACCTCTCAGTATCTAATCCACGTCCTTTATTTTGGGGACGCTGCTCATGTTACGGTTGTGAGTCGCAGCATCATGGGCCCCATTATGATGTAACGTATTTTATCTGCTCGGTCCATCTATTTTGGACACTCATTTTATGGAACGAGCTAAAAAAATGAGTTAGATCCACATTTCAGGTGGACCACACCACGGGAAACAATGTGATTGAACGTTTGCCATTAAATTTTTTTTAAGGCCCATTGTTCCTTTTTTTTTGAATTTTTTTCAATGTGGAGACAAAATAACTTGGTGTTTTCAGTTTTTTCCTGATTTTTTCCCTTTTAAAAAGTCGGTTACTGTTGGTTTTATGTTCTTTATACTTGTATTGTACTTAATGCTCTTAACTTTGGGATTTTTATTTTGAAAAATGTGACATTTATATATTTTGCTTTTTTCTTACTATTTAATATTTATCATATATATATATTTAAAATTTAAAAAATAGAAGTATTGTGTAGCTTACGCTACACGCTACGGAGGGTTGAACGCTACGAAATACGCTACCACTATTTAAAACATTGATATATATATATATATATATATATATATATATATATATATATATATAGGAAAAGGTACAATGCGCTCGAGCTGATGATAAGCTTATCGTGAGGTTGAGCTGTGTAGGCCCCACCGTGATGCGTGTCGACCATCAACACCGTGCATTTGATGGGTACCCTTTAAATTATGGGATATCCCAAAATCAGCCGTATATGGAACTCAGGTGGGCCATACCATCTAAAATTATGTGAAGACACCGTTAAAACATATAAAAGCACTTAGTGGTGCCCACCTGAGTTTTGCATGCGCCTGAAACTTGGTCTGAACCCTCATTCAAGTGGGACACACATAATGGATGGGCTGGATTTGCAAACCACATCTCGGTGGGCCCTCAAAAATGGTTATGAATGTTTTAATGGTGTACGGCCCCCTCTCCACTTCTGTATGTGGTGTGGCCCACACAAGTCACGAATTGACTTGATTTTTGGGACCTAGGCCCACGATGGAATGGTGCATCTGACTGATGGGGTAGATGTTCGAAACGCATCACGGTGGGGCCCACACAGCTCGACCTCATGGGACGGAGCCGTGAGCTCGAGCGCATTGTACCTTTTCCCTATATATATATATATTCTTTTTGAGAGAGGTGTATTCTGGTAGATTGTTTATCTTAAATGGGTTGGGGCTCCTTTTGTATAGTTGGTGCTTGTAGCACTTTTTATTAAATAAAATTTTCATTGCCTTTCAAAGAAAAAACAACCTCGCCCAATGCACCATGAAAGCATCCATGTGTTGTAAGCCTCTGTTAACAACACCAGAAGTATTTTCCTCTAGTCTTCAGATTTTTCGGCCCTTATACATTTGATAGCATACATGTGAGACCTCCCACCCTCAGTTTGAACTTGATCGACTGTAGCTGCATTTGAGTTGCTTCAGCAATCAGGTTCTCATCCCATGTCACAATCGGACCACCTGCCTGACCTTCTTCTCAATGAAGGACCAACAGCAATGACTCCCACTAATCTCTGGTGAGAGCCGCTTCCACTCTCTTTGCTTTGTACTCCTAAATCATCAGCTTGTCGATTTTTCTCCTTCATATTGTCTCACGCCCCTTTGCTAAAAATAGAACCCAGCTCCCTCCCTCATGTTCCATGAGACGATCTGCATGATTTGACCCTGCCCCCTCACTTTCCAATTTCCATCACTGTCATAACTGATGGAGTTTGAATTCATAATTTCCCTACCAGCTTTAAACCTTTTCGCCCATTATCCATAAGCAATTCCTATTTGTCTTTGTTCCAATTTTCCAGGAAGCCTTGGAATTACTACCCATTTCTCTCAAACAACATGCTCAAACTCGAATCTGAAAGGAGTTTAAGTTCTTTATCTCCTTCTGAACTGATTTCTCTACCAGGTTGACCCATTTGTTGTTTTCAATGGGTTCACTGCTCTTCTTGGAGCTCTCTCTCTTTGAAGGCATATGAGGTCTTTTTTCCTTTCCAATCTTCCAAAACAGTTCTTGAGTGGTATTCCGGATTCCACTTTGCCTTCAGTTGATTTGGTGATGCCCCTTTTGGCTTGTCTGATCAAACCTCGGTGAGCTGATAACCAGACAACTACATCTCACTGTCACTCTTTCTTCCCCATATTTTGTTTGGTCACATACTCTGAAGATATTGTAAATCCACTAGATCAGTTTGGATTTCCTTGAGGTTGAGACGTATCTGATTTGCCTTTCTTTCTACCATCCTACTTTCCTGCTCCCCTCACATTACAGCTAAACTGACCATCCTACTTTCGTCTGCGTTATCTTCTTCCAAGTCATACTCCTCTATGCCCCTTGTGCATAGGGCACAGGAGCCTGCCTTCTTACCCAGATTTGAAAAAGGCCGTATCAACATAACCACCTGCTTCAAAAAGTGACGGACCACATCTCACACATCATCTTCGTCCCCAATCATCCCCAAAATGATCCAGCCACCCTCAAGCTCAGAATTATTTTTCCTCCTGTCACATGTAGCCCTTTCTCTTTAGTAATCGATACTAGGGAAAGAAATATGAAGAATGATTGGGGAGCGGCGACATGATTGCACACCACTGATTATAGCCAGCAGTACTTCGCAATGCTTTTTATATTTGACATTCAAAATACCATTGCATGCAAAAAATATCAGTTTTGAGGCAATATATTCATGATGTTGTAATTTATTTTGGTGTTGTCCATCATGGCAAAATGTATTATGGCACTAACATGGGATCGACATTGCCTCTTTAGGTACAAACTGGACGTTGTAAGTGCTGGTAAGAACTTCACAAAGATCCGGAAGGCTATTTGTGCGGGGTTCTTCTTTCATGCTGCTAGAAAGGACCCACAGGAAGGTTATAGAACCCTGGTCGAGAACCAGCCTGTGTACATTCATCCTAGCAGCGCACTTTTCCAAAGGCAGCCTGACTGGGTCATATACAATGAGCTCGTCATGACCACGAAAGAATACATGCGTGAGGTTACTGTCGTTGACCCGAAATGGCTGGTGGAGCTTGCGCCTAGGTTTTTCAAGGTGGCTGATCCTACGAAGATGAGCAAGCGCAAGCGGCAAGAGCGCATTGAACCGCTCTATGATAGATACCATGAACCCAATTCATGGCGTTTGAGTAAGCGGCGTGCTTAAATGTGCACAGCCGCATCGGCTATTTGTTCTGTATAGTAGTTTTTCTGTATGCTTTCTAAGCAATGCCATGTACAAATCCCCTTGTATACCCCCAATATTTTTCAATTATCATTCCTCTTTCAAGTCAACAGAGGGATTTTCATTTCTTTTCTTCTGCGTTTCTGACCTTGATTGCTAGTGTATGCCAACTCCAGGCCCGAGTTCCCGTGAAATGAGACCCATTGTTTAATGATTTGATGATCTTTTGGGCCCCACCTTGGATGGATTGTGATCCAAAAGTCCAGATTGGAAGACTGTAAATATCCAACCTTCCACTCCATTTTAATTAGCTGGCTATTCTCTAGCCTGTTAATGAAGACTATCATGGCCCGTTGGGAGATCCTTTGGTCACGCTTCAGCTGTTGGTTGGGTGCACTTGATCAACGGTTTGGATCATTGAACGGCAAGGGAAATTGTTCACGGTCCATATTCGATGTACATGAGCTGGTGGGTGGGTTGGTCTAATAATTGGACAGCTCACGTCATGGGCAGGTCCGGTTCTCCGGTTAATGAATGGCATGAAAATGATTATATAAACAGCTCGATTTTTTTGAGCCATTGAGCCATTGGCCATCCATTACAGGGACAATATGATGACAGTTGAGATCTCATCCACCTTTGCCATGTGCACAGTTTGAGATGGTGGCCTGCCTATCGTACATGTGGCATGTAGGATGGTTCAGATTTCAAAAGAGTAAGGTGTACTGTGAATACAAGTGACAAAAAATCACACTGATCGGATGTTTCTATCAATGGACGGTTCAACTATATATATGATAGGCAGTCAAATTCTGACAGGGAAAATCAGATGGTTAGGATCAACCAATCAGTGTAATTCTCAGTCCATCGTTTTACTTGGAGGACAATGGTTAGGATCTCATCCACCTTTCTCATGAATTTCAAAAATACTTGGGAGGACAATGGTTTAGAATCTATGCAACTTATATACACTGAAGGAGAGGAGAATACCCTCCTCATGAATTCCAAAAATACTTGGAGGAGAATGGTTTAGAATCTATACAACTTACATACACTGAAGAAGCATCTAACAATATGTGCTTGAGATCTTGCGGAATGGTACTCAACAAGATAAATAGATCAGTACTCCGACAAATATTTCGTAATTATTTATAAATTTTATAAGAAACTGTTTTGTAATTTTTATTTCTAGCGAGATCTTCCTGATTATATCTTCAAAATCTTAAAATCTCCATAGAAATTCCCAAACTGAGAAATTGACAAAAATGAGATTTGTGGCGATGGTGATAGCATTCCCCAAAATCTACTAACTAATCAAGCATTCATCTCCAATTCCTCGATTTGCTACAGGGCACTGGAAACATAAACTTTTCAACAATAAGTCACTAACTTTTGATCAGGAATCTCATAATTCCTTACCTTTATGCAATGACCTAGAAAAAGGTACCTTCATAATGAAAATAGATTTGGAAAGAAAGGAACAACAAAATTTTTAAGGATGTCCAGATTTCCTCAAAATCTCTTATCGAAAAGATTCAAGGGTTGATCTTTGTATGGGCATTGCCATCTTCAAGATTCAGAGGCAAGTCTGCCTTGGATATTGGTAACAACTGGTCAAGGACAATGGTGAAGACCTTCATGATCCCTCATCCAGGTTAAACGGTTCGCTTAACATGAGTCTAGGTTTTTTTGTAGTCATGAGTTACTTAATAGCTAAAGATCCTTAACAATCAATAAAAATGTTAATGATCTATTTATTGACTTTGTGGATAGATGAATTTTATTATATAAATTTCTCTAAAGGTATTCAACACTAATAAAAGAACTATTTCTACAGGACTTCTACGAGCTTTGGCCTCAGAAGTTTCATTTCAAGACAAATGGTGTTACTCAGGTACAAAATGTTGCTCTCTTTACTTTGGTCGTGGTGGTTGAAGCTTGCTTTGCAGTTTAAGTACTTTGAGATATATGAAATGTAATTTCTCTGTCCTCTGTATATCTGGAAAAGGCTTCCAGTTTTAATACATTCCTCTCATGATGAGAGTAACCGTATCTGCAATATGTACTGGAGGCAACGTTGCTTCTTAGATGACCTAAAACCATCTAATGACCAATTCTAGGTGACCCAGAATCAACCCTGAATGAAATTTCCCCAGATTTGTAAGACATGGGTCTGAAATCCATCTTGAAAGCCTTTTTACCACCTTGGAAATCCAATCTCGCTGGTTTTGATCCTAAGCCGTCCATTACATCGAGCAAACCAAGCTAGAACAAACCTTGGAACTCTCCTTGTGATGGCAGCGTCTATCTGTAGATCTGAAAATAGAATCATTAAGGTAGATGTATTGTACTATATCCTGATGGCTTGTGTAATCAGATCCACCCCAGGGTTCATGGAACAGATTTTTCTTCAGGCACATCCAAGGTTCCAGACATCAGATCAAGCCTATCCAACCATTCAGGTTGAGGATAGTGCTTATCGAGCTGTCAAATTGAAATAGAAAGGAGATCATCTCTTTTATTTCTACTCAGTCAATAGCCAGCAGTATGATGTCCCTTTAGGGCTCATTTGGACGCACCTCTGAAGGGGCGTTTGAGGCCTGAAAGCCATTTTGATCCAAAAAGTGATTGATGTTGTGCGTTTGGATGTACTTTGGAAACCTCTGCCTCATATCCCACAAAACAAAGTGCTAAAACTCCGACTCTAGTCTCGACTGAAAAAGCTAGCTTGAAACCTCCTTTTTGGAAATCCCCCTTTTGATGAATTGCTTCGAAACAGGTCCTTAGGTGTGTATGTGTAGATTTCCGTCAAAGACAATTTAGTGTTGCCTATCACGCTTGTTATTTTCCAAGGCTGTTATGGTATCATTGACGGTATTATGTTTCAACGTCTTTTTTTTTTTCTTTTCTTTTCTTTTCTTTTTTTAAAAATGTATTTGGCACTGATTACACACTAAGGAAATATTTAAGTAGCGCATAAAAGGAAATTGGACACTGGTGATTGTTGTATCGTATCTAACATTTGTAACATATCATCTCTCAGCGTCGCTGGATTGTGGTGAGTAATCCTAGTTTATGTGGTCTTATCTCAAAATGGCTTGGAACAGAAGCTTGGATCCATGATGTGGACCTCTTAATGGGATTACGAGAGCATGCAGGCAATGCCAATCTACAACAGGAATGGCAAATGGTATTTCTCTAGGTTATTGCATATATGCAGATGCTTTTAAAATTAAATTTCATGAAACAGTTTATCATGGAATCAAGTTATTGTGTTTTCTAGGTTCAGAGGGTTAATAAAATGAGGCTTGCTGAGTACATTGAAGCGATGAGTGGTCTAAAGGTTTGAGGAAAAGTTACCTTTAAGGACTTGCTTCTTTAGGGTCTCTGCAATTGAGTTACCTTTTAGCCATTGACAACTGCTTCCTAGTAACTGCCTCCTGGCAACCTATCACTTCAAACTGCAGGTAAGCCCTGACGCAATGTTTGATGTACAAATCAAGCGTATACACGAGTATAAAAGGCAATTGCTTAATTTACTAGGAATCATCCATCGGTATGATTGCATAAAGGTAGGTGATATGCATTTTTATTTCATTGAACATATTCCGACATTGCACCAAAAAAATCCCAAGTTAAATTAGATTCAGTGGGGTGGAATCTTCTTCAGATGATATTGATTGTTGTATGACAGTGTTGTCTCCATATAGGAATCACCTGGTGTAATTGATGAAACCTTCATATTTCAAGCTATTTTACAGTGCATGATATCTGTACATATTTACAATGAGACTGCATTGATGTTGTAGTTAGCTTCATATTCCCTCCTAAATAAGATTTAGTCTTTAAAAGGGGGGAATAATTTTCTTACTGTCACCTGTTTGAAACTGTTAGGATTTTTTGAAGTGCAGCAGAATTTAAAAACTTTTCAAAAATTCAGATTTTATATACAGTTAGTTCTAAAGATCCCCCATCTAGATATCATCAAGTTTGTATGATTAAAACAAAAAATTCTACGGCTAGGATTACCCCTTTATTGCTGCCTCTGAAAGTTGTGTAGATTGTTGATATTGCACCTTCAATCTAGGTCTCTCCCACATGTATCCCAGATGAGGAGAAGAATGAGAGCCAACACATCAACCATAGAGCAGGGTTTGGGAAGTGCAAGAGTTCTCCAGTGGTGGATCCACATGTGTGAACGTGTGGATGTGATGGAAGAAAAGGAGAAGGGCTCTCTCTCTCTCTCTCTCTCTCTCTCTCTCTCTCTCTCTCTAAGTTATTCCAAAAAGGATACGTAATGGTAACTGTTATGGGGTCTTTAGAGCCATAATGGAAAAATTGACCCACAACGGCCCCATAACAGTTTGTTACAGGGTTGAAATAGGTTTTCAAAAAAAGAAAAAGAAAAAGAAAAAGTCTCCTATTCATTAGATGAGCTGGTAGAGACAATTTAGGTTGTGTAAGTTATCCAAGGTCCAATCCCTGGGAGTGTTACCTTTCAAAAAAAGAAAGAAAGAAAGAGTCCTACTTGTTGAGCCCGATGGTGGAGACCTTCCATCCTAACTTGTTTTTGGTTCTCTCACATAGGATGACCACATTAGAATAACCACGTGTTTCCTAAAACTTGTTGGGTAACAGGGTATTGAGATCCATAGAACAAAAACTTTCCCTTGGCCAGTGGTTGTTGTGTCCAAACTCAAGTTCCCAAGGACAAAAGAGGAAATCCTCTCCTTTAACCCATGTTCACAAACGCTTAAAATAGACGCACATAACATGTCACTTCTGAGCTATGGTCAAAATGATCTAGACAAGATCATTATGTGTCAGTGGCCAAGATCCGCATTCTCAATGGACAAATTCCATATTAGCTTTTCAAGGCACACAACACTAATGGAAACAAGTTGTGCATTTAGTTGGCCTACAGCACATTAATTGCCACTCAGTCTGGTGTATGCTATCGAGTTCTTTTACCTTGCTGCTTTTCTTTTTCTAGCTTTCTAGAACAGGCATTGCTTCTAATTTGTAGGTGCTACATTAGTATCAATGAAAAATATTCAGTTCTTATGTTTCTCTCATGCAATGGATCTGTGTTTTTGGCACCTTCAAATGGGTGTCATGCTTGACTTCTCATTTTGATATCTCAGAACATGAATGAGAGTGAGAAAAGAAAGGTTGTACCTTGTGTTTGTGTCATCGGAGGGAAAGCTGCTCCTGGTTATGAACTTGCCAAAAAGATCGTCAAACTCTGTCATGTGGTTGGAGAGAAGATCAATAATGATTCTGATGTTGGAGATTTATTGAAATTGGTATATCCTGAAATTGTGGATGTCATTTCCTTACAAGTTACAGGTTTTATTATGTTTATTGAAAAAAGTTACTTAGATTGCACTCTTCAAAAAAATTAACTTAGATTGGATAGTACTTCTGCTTATGGATTGTCACATTTTTCTGCTGTGCAACTAAACAAAGATATGACTTGTTTGTACTCAGTTTAAAAGATTCTATTAAAATACTCTGGCTTTTTTTTTCATACTAAAGTATTTCTATTATTATGTTACTAGAACTTGTTCATTGGCATTTAATGCATTGATCTGCTCATATATACCCTCATGCTTGCTTACAAATACAGATAAACACATGCATACATATATCATTGGGAACAAAAAGTGAAAATCACCATGTTTGCCGGTGGTTTTGGCAGACACTGCAGTGTACACCATTCGATCCCACCAAAACCAGGGGTGACGGCTGGCATTGGTTGTGACGTCATGATTTCATGAACTTATCCTGCATCACTATTATCATGATTTCAAATATACAGAGATGTTCATACATGTAATAAATTAAGATGAAGTCCCTTATAGATTTTGCTGCAAACCTAACTGATTTTTAGAATGTACGTCTGAATATTTATCCAAAGCAAACAAATGTACTGCATTTTAACAATTTTTTTACTTTCCTTAAAGCTGTTTGAAAAAGAATGTTTTACGTTATTAGATGATTATTAATCCTATTTGATTATCGTTATCGGTTATCCTGCATTAATGAAGATCAATGCTAACACAAGAAAATCTCTGTTGTAAGTAGAGGGTTGCAACTGCATTGGGCCAGGCCAAGACAGCATATCCAAGCGACCTATGAGCTAAGGACCCAAGTCCAAGGCGAGGTCAGCCTAGCCTGCAAGTAAAAGAATCAGAGTTGGACCAGACCCACATGCAGTATACGGTTCAGCAATTTTAAATAAATCAAGAGTGGACGGGCGAACCTATCAGGCCTTCATACAGGCTCCAGCCAAGGCCCAGCACAATTTATTATAAGTCCTGGAAATTTTCTGCAAAACCCAATCTGTGGGCCTCTAGACTCGGCTGACCCAGCTGAAAGCGGTCTGCACTAGGGCTGGGCTTGGGCCGGCCCAGCCTAATTGTGACCCTAATTCTAAGTTCACCCCATTTGCAAATTGCAACCCTTACTTTAAGTTCCTTTAAGTTTCTGGTCAACAGGAGAAATGTTTCTTCTACTTCTACAGCTCATGATTCCAGCTCATTGGCCATTTGATTGCAAGAAATAACTATTCCGGTTCTGCAGGTTTTTATTCCAGATTACAACGTCTCTGTTGCTGAATTAGTAATACCCGGGAGTGACCTTTCACAACACATCAGGTCTGAGAAGAATGCTTGCAAGACTCTTTTTTTATTCATTTGATGGTAGATTGACAGTTAGTAGGAACCACCAGTATTTAGCAAATATTTTACCATTTGTTAATTTCCATAAGGATAAAAAAAAAAAAAAAAACACAGCACATCCTATAATGGAAGGTGTATCCCAGGACTCTTTCTGTTCAGGTGACTCTTATCCATTGCCTTAGTGGATAGAGTTCTCCCCCTTATACCAAAAAAAGAAAAAAAAAAAAAAAAGGCATTGCTTATCAAAAGGGAAAAGGGAAGGAAAATAAAAAATAAAAAGAAGGAAGGACGCGTGTTCTCAATCTGCTGTGTTCATTTTCACCAGTAGCCTATCAAAGTGTGGAAATACTTACACTGAGTGAAGTTCCCAAGCTAGTAAACATATTATCTTTCACTTTTAGGAGTACAGTAGCTTCCAAAAGGAACAATTTTGCACATGTTCTCTATGCTTCATGCATTCTTCCTTTGACATGCAGTGTTTTCATAACTGTTTGGCAGTACTGCTGGTCATGAGGCATCAGGCACTGGAAGCATGAAATTTTTGATGAATGGGTGTTTACTTTTAGCTACATCTGATGGTTCCACTATTGAAATCATTGAAGAGATCGGAGAAGATAATATGGTAAGTTCCATGAAATAGACTTGTTAAATCGTTGTCTACATGGATATTTCGATGAATGCAGTAGAGGATGGGAATTCCTACTTGTCTTTAAGTATAGATTCTTGCTTCTGTTGTCAATATGAATCATTCTGGAATTCACCTACCTCAAATAGAACTTAGAACTTAGTTAACTTTCTGGACTACTGAGGGCCTTTTAGCTATTTAAGCAGGTATGAGGCCCTTTTGCTCCTATATGTCTTCTATTTGCTTGTTGATGAGAATGTATTTGCATGATATGCATGTGGAATACTGATGAAACCCCAGCTGCCCATGGTTTCCCATAAGGATTATTGTCTCCGATAAGTCTATAACCTATAAAGGGTAACAATCTCAGCCACTCTCCTTGTCCATGCCCGTAGTCTGTTTTTTTGTGCATATCTAATGCATAAACCTCTATTAAGGGCAACGGCCACCCAAGATCTGAAGAAGAACAGGATATTGTGGATCTCAATAAACATACTCATTACCCTAGATAACGCCAGAGATGGCATCCAATGTGTTGGTAGCGAGCTGGCAATGATGTGCTGAGGCCGAGTAACCTCAAACTATGACGCTAATCCAAACTACTTTCTATAAACCTTAAATTAGAATATTTATCTTTAGGTAATAGAAATGTGATCACTGGCATTTGATCCATCAATGTATTCTTCCCAGTTTGTTTATAGATTTTATCTCATACTCTCATTTCACATTGTTTAGTTTGTGACAATCAAAACTAGTCAAACTCCTTTTCCAAACCGTTAGGTGACGACGAAGGAATTAAATTAGTAATGTGGACTGTCATGAATGCTTCCAAAACACTTGATGTCCTATGGTCTAACTGAGGGTATGGCCCTTGCTAGAGGGGAAAGGTGGATTCATCTAGCCGACCCCAATTAATTGGAATAAGGCTTAGATGATGATGATGAAAGAATGCTTCCAAAAGATTGCCAATAAACTCTCTTTGGATCCACTATTATAACAATGACAAACTGCTATTCAACTCATTTGTTTCCTCTTGATAATTTTATTTTATTTTTTCTGTTTTCGGATTGTTTCCTCTTTATATTAATAGCCCTCCAAAGAAAATGCTACAGAAAATGGGAAGGGGTGTGCTCTGGTGGTACCGTTGCCACTGTAACCTACGGTGGTACCTGGCAGAAGTGGGCCCCACTTGATGTATTCATGATATGTGACCTGTCCTTCAGATGCATTGGCACATGTTGCCAACAGGGCCTGATATCAGCCCAAATTGGAACTTAGATAGGCCACAGCATGGGCGACAAGTTGAGTGGGTACCCCCACCCTTGATTTGCATGGGGGCTGACTGTGTTGTGTATATGGAATCCAGGCCGTCCAGACCCTTCATCTGCCCTGGAAAAAGGATCAGGACAAAAATCAGATGTTCTGCAATTTAGGCGGGCCCTGGTGAGAATCAAGGGCGGGCGTCCCCTCGCTTGTTGTTCGTTGTACTGTGGCCCACCAGAGTTTTGAATTGATCTAATTTTTGGGCCATGGGGGCAGCCTGAGGGGATACATCTGATGGATGTGTTGGATGTGAAATATACACCATGTGGACCCCACATCTGCTTGGTAATACAGTGAGCTTACAGTGGTACCAGTACCACTGGAGCACCCATCAATGGGGAATTCTCGAACCATTTTGTTTATGCTTTTTTAACTTTCTTCAGGCTGTCTTCCTCTTCTTTTCTCAATGATTATGTGGAACTTCCTAACAAGTTATTATTTGTAACTATTACGATAGAATGACTAATGTGATTTTCTCTGTTTAGTTTATATTTGGTGCCAAAGTACACGAAGTACCTGCTTTACGTGATAAAGGATCCACCCTTAAAACACCTCTTCAATTCGCATGTGTTGTCAGGTATGTCATCAAAGTGCAAGATCTGTTTGCTTTGGCAAATGTGATATTTCTTATGACGGTTCACTAACCCTCAAAAGGTCCTGCAGTTGTTTTCAAGTATACGTTCCAACTGTCCCATATTAATTTCTTGTGAATCTGGTTGAATTTGAATGGTTTATGTTGGAACTAGCATTGCTTCTTATGTTTTTAATATGAAAAAAAATAAACAAATGCATAGGATGGTTCGGGATGGTTATTTTGGCTTCAAGGATTACTTCAAGTCATTATGTGATGCTATAGACAACAATGGTGATTTCTATCTGCTTGGAAATGATTTTGCAAGCTATCTAGAGGCTCAGGTATTTTTTTGCTTTTCTTTCTTAAGATTCTAATATAAAGCAGTGTTCTACTGTTACTTAAAATGGGCTGGCTTTGAACTCTAAAATGAATGGCAGGCTGCAGCTGACAAGGCATTTGCCGATCAAGGGAAGTGGACATGGACGAGCATTCTCAGCACTGCTGGTTCTGGGAGATTCAGCAGCGATAGAACAATCGAAGAGTACGCCGAAAAGACATGGGGAATAGAGCCATGTAGGTGTCCTTTCTGACTTGAATGCTTGAGAGAGGATCCTTGTCAACCTGCTAGTGACTGTAAAACCGAGGTCCCATGGTGTCAAAATTTACCTGCTTGTGTATCCATTAGTTACCATCTTTACTCGTTTTAAGTCTCTCCAAGGGAAGGGCAGTTCTTCAGCCTATCTTTGGCCCCGCCATCTTTGAAATCATACGGCAGTCGATTTTATAGGTTTATTTATAATTCTCATTATGGGCGCCGGCTAATCATCAATCCAGTTGCAGTAGTAGATTTTATTCTAATCAAGTGTTCACGTGAAGGCCTGTAAGGTGGTGATATTTATAATAAATGCAAGCCACCATAGTGAGATATGGTGGCTCTTCCATCAATTTTCCTTCTTTTGTTAGATGACTATGGTTCCTAATAGATAAATCAGTACTGCTTTTTTTTTTTTTTTTTTGGAAAAAAAAAAAAAAACTCATTCTCCCTAATCCCTATGAACTCTGTCCCATAGGGAGCCTAGAGGCGCAGTATCCATATGGGCCGTCCACCAGGAGGCCCCTTAGTGTAGATCCCCTGGCCCAAAATTCCAAATCTTCACAGGCTTGCCCCGTCCAATTCAGAATCCAGGCCCCTAAATCCAAGCCGGGCCTGCTGGTAGCTCTAGATCCACTCACCAGGTAGGGAACCTGATGAGCGGGCGGACCAACCCAATGTTTTGGGTCAGGGCTGCCTTACACATCTGTGCAAGCTAAGAAAATCTCTTGCCGTGAAGATGTTTAATCCTTACCGTTAATCAGCTCATTTGTCGGAGAAATGCTAGGTAGCTATATTTGATTGGGTTCAAGCATCTGTGATTTGTATGTCTTTTGCTGTAGACTAGGTACTTTAAATTGTTATTGGATGCCTGGTCCAAACTCATGCTAGACGTTGTGTAAGTGATGTGTTGCATCGGAACCTGGGTGCAATGAGATATGGGCAAGGGTTGGCTAGGGCACCTCTAGAAGCACTGTACTACAACGGTGGTGTCTGGTTATTATGAAAAATAGGCAAGGGCTCTCGTGCCATTTTTGATGTGTGTGAGTGAAGAAGCTAGTTTAGGAGCATAGGATTCATGACCGGTAAGAGTACGGACTTAGTAGATATGATGAACCAATGGAGAGTTAAGATAGCACGTGTTTAGGAAACCAAGTGAAACAAGGGGCTAAAACTAGAGAGATTGATGGATACAAGCTTTAGTATAAAAAAGGACAATAATAAAAATGAGATTAATAGTGGTAAATAAAGATTTAAAGGATGAAGTTGTAGATGTTGAGAAAGTAAGTAATTGAATTTTATTGATAAAACTTATGTTAAGAGAGAAGATAATTAATGTTATTAGTGCATATGTACAGCATGAAAGAAGATAGAATCAATTGACAATTATGAGAGCATGCGGATGGACTGGACTAATGTAAGAAATTCGGGATGAAAATAAAATATTTGTAGGGGGGGGGGGGGAAGGGACTTTGGTCGAGTAGGAAAAGAAAGTAGAGACTATGGAAAGGTACATGGAGGATATGATTTTGGGCTAAGAAATGAGATGGGGAAGTTAGCTTTGATTTCACTATGGCATATAATCTTAGTTCTAACAAATACATACTTTACAAAGAGAGAAACATTTAATAACTTCAAAAAGAGGATCATAAACAAGTCAAATAGATATATTTTACTAAGGAAGACAGAATGATCTACACACACACACAGATTGCAAGGTGATTCCTAGAAAGAGTATCACCCCACAACACAGATTAATGGCTATAGATGTTTATACTAATGGATGAAGGAAATGAATAAAATTGTTAGTTCAAATTTAAAAGGAGAGCAAACAATGTTATTCAAAAATAAATTGATGAAAGAAGTTCTGTGGAATGAAACAAGTGAGTGCATTAGGAAAGAGTCAAATATTTTGGGAATAGAATGACGATGTACAAAAAGCCATTAATGAGAAACGTTCATGATTCAAAGCCCGATATAAATCACCAATTATAATGAAAATATTGAATAATATAGAAATGTAAAAAATTACTAAGTAGTAAGTGAGGTTAAGGCTTATGATAATCTTTACAATAGATTGGAGACGAGAATGTAAGAAAAAATATCTTCGTACTTGCAAAAATGAGATAGGAGAAGAGTGGGGACCTGAATCATGTTAAATACATTAAGAGTGATTATTAATGGGTACCAATCAAGACAACGAGATCAATGAAAAGGTAGATAAGCTATTTTCAAAACTAAATAAATAACAATCAGATTAAGAACACGGGAATAAAAGGAATCCTCAACTCAAATGACGTCAAAATCCATAGATAATTTCATATGATTAGGATATGAAGTGAAATGAGCTTTGAGAAAGATGGAAAAAAAAAAAAAAAAGAAACTCTTTGATCGGATAGTATACTAATAAATGTTTGAAAGTGTATGGGAGATATTGGATTATTTTGGTTAATAAAATTGTTTAACAAAATTATAAAATCAAAGAAAATGCTACATGAATGAAGTACCGTGATACTTATAAGAATAAAGAAGATATATAAAGCTGCACTACAGATTAATGGCTACATCAAAAAATCAGTTTAGTTTCATGTCAATGCAATATCATTGAAGTTATTTTCCTACTTGGACAATTATTTATAGAGAAATATGGAGCAAGGAAGGATGATCTCTACATAATCTTTATTAAAATAAAGCTTACAATAAGGTTTTTAGAGAGTTAATTTGGTATGTGTTGGGAAAGAAAGCAGTTTTATAGGGATATGTTGACATGGTTAAAGACGTGTGAGTAATAACAAATATAAGGACTACTAGTAAAGCGACAAGTGAGTTCCCAATTAACATAAGCTTACACCAAAGGTCAATATTGAGTCCATATCTATTTGCATTGGTTATGGAAGAGTCGACAGGACATTTACATAAAGAGATACCATGGTATGATCCAATGGTACATGTTATTTGCAAATAACATATATAATTTTGATTGACAAGACAATGATGGTGTAAACACAAAATATAATTTTCAAGGGGTGCTTTGGAATCTAAAAGATTTAAAATTAGCCATACTAAAACATGACTATATAAAGTGTAGGTTTAGTAACAATAAGAATGGGAAGATTAGTTTAGATTGCTCCCCAAATATTTCTCAAAATGTCAACTTTGATATCTTGGGTCGGTAAATTATAAGAGTGGAAAGATTGTGAAGGATGTTACCTATCGAATTCAAGTGAGCTAGAAGAAATGGAGATGTGCCACATAAACTGAAAGGAAAATTTTATGAGATGGCTATAAGACTATCCATACTTTATGAAATAAAATGTTGGACAATTAAAGAACAACATGCCGATATGATGAATGTTGCTAAAATGAGCATGTTGAAATATAGTAAAACAGTGAATGATAGAATTAGAAGTGAATGCATTCATAAGAATTTATGAATAGCATAGCACCAATATGTAACAATATAAGGGAAAGTAGAATTGAACATGGGAAACCAGGAATTGTTCCAATTAGGAGAGTGAATAGAAGTTGAAGGCTTCAAAAGGACAAGGAAAAGGCCCAAAAGAATATGGGTAGAGATAGCAACCTACAAACGCATTTTCATCCATCCATCACTCGATTTGCAAATCGCTCGAGGCAGACATGAATGGCTTCCATTTGTTGTAATTTCGGGTGTGATATCAAAATCTTAGTCTTCAGTTGATTCAAAACAGACACGTAAGGCCTTTACAAAATTCATCCATAACAAGATTGCTTGTATTTTCTTATATCATTGATACGCTTGCTTTAAATATCATTTCAAATGAAATGATGCTAATAAAATCACACGATCTTCCTACTTGTTTTGAAACTCGAAAAACCATTCAGCATGTAGACCATATTAGTCAGATTGATTGATCCCTTATCTAGGTGTTCACGACCTTATCAATGGGTTGAATGGCAAATACATGCCGGTGGCTCTTAATAAGATTTTAATGATGGGCATTCAATCACCACTTTTTCCTGTAGTGTGGTTCACCTGATATCTGGATCTACAGAATTTTAGGGATCATGCCCTCAAATGAGCTGGCGAAATGGATGGAAATGGACAGCGTGGATATAATAAAAATAAAAATACACCCTTGGGGATCTACCAAAACCGTGTCCAAAATGAGGCCCCTTCCTCATCAGGTGGGCCACACCATTCAAATCAATGGACAACTGTCCCACTTAACTTATACGCCTGGCCCGCCTAGTGAGTGGATCGGTGTGATTTTTCAAGAATGCTCACTTTCACGGTGGGGCCTACTGTTGAAATTTTTTTGGGAGCCACATTAGTTGAAAACATTTTGGGAGCCATGGGAGTTTTGGATCAAGCTCATATTACCTTATCAACAGGTTGGATGGCAAATAAATATTACAGTAAGCCTTAAGAAATTTTTAACAGCGGATATTAAATCACCACTGTTTTCCTGTGGTGTGGTCCACCTGAGACTTGGATGTGACTCATTTTTGGGCTTATGTCCTAAAATGAGCCGACATAATAGATAAATGGCATGGATAAAACACATAAATCAAGGTGGAGCCTACGGAGCTTTGACACCAACTACCTTAGGCTGACTGCCCAAACTGAGTGGCATCTAACGAATCTTTCTCACAAAATGCACTTATTTAATTTTCGGTTCTCTTTTTTATTTAACTTTTGTGCATTATGACCAATTTGCCCCTCATTAGAGTTCTGGTAACTAAAAAATGCTTGCCCGACTTACAGTAGTCATATTAGGCATGACTTTCAGATGTCGATGGTGCACTTTACGTGAATGAGATCCAGTCCGTCCATCAGTGCGCGGCCTGGTGTTTGAAATATGTGACTAATTCTCTCTTTCCATACTTCTCAACGTAATGCAAATCGAGTCCATCATACCTGCCCATTGCACATCAGTGAGGAGCCCACGGAGCTTTGACACCAACAAGCTTTGGGTGACTGCCCAAACTGAGTGGCATCTAACGAATCTTTCTCACAAAATGCACTTATTTAATTTTCGGTTCTTTCTTATTTCACTTTTGTGCATTATGACCAATTTGCCCCTCATTAGAGTTTTGGTAACTAAAAAATACTTGCCCGACTTTTTTTTTTTTACACACGACACACACCACCACAAACTCATGCCATGGTGAACAGTCACGAGCACTTTTGAAATCTGGGCTGAACATTCCGGTCTAGCCGATGCTAGGATGACAGCGGGCGCGGTTTAGGTGGATCCCCGGATCCACAGAGGTCCGTCAATCCCTAGCTGTGGGGCCACTGTGATGCACGTGACTTACATCCGCACCGTCTATCCATTTTTGAAAGGTCATTTTTGGGCATGATCCAAAAAATGAAGCAGATCCAAATCTTAGGTGGACCATACCATAAGAAACAGCGATTGAATCCCCACCATTAAAAACTTCATGGGGCCAACGGAATGTTTATTTTCCATCCAACCCGTTGATAAGGTCACAAAGACCTGGATGAAGAAACCACGCAAATATCAGCTTGATCCAAAACTTTTGTAACCCACAAGATGTTTTTAATGGTCGATTACCACTGTTTCCTGCGTTATGGCCCACCTTAGATTAGAATCTGCTTCATTTTTGGAATCATGCTCTAAAGTGAATTTTCAAAGTGGATGGGCGGTGTGGATATAAGGCACATACATTACGGTGGGCCCACGGTCAGGGATCCCACCCACCTCGGTGGATCCAGGGTCCACCGAAGCCGCGCCCAGTGATAGCGGCCATGCAAACGGTGGGCCTATAAACGGAAGGTCATAAGGTGAGAAGGAGAAAGAATATGTAACGACAAGAGTAATTTTCTAACGGTGACTCGTATGGTATGGATTCTTACACCGAGGACGGTTTCGGTCATCTTCCACTCAGCACGTGGACCCAGTGCCCAAGACGCTAAGTGACCAGCATGATTTTATATTTGAATTGTCTCTATCCATCGGGTGAAAATCATTATTTTAACCGTACATACAAACGATTGGCCCCGATTAAAAACTTTGATAAGTGAAAACATGGAAACAGTTTTTAAAACTGCTCATAAAATCTCTAAGCTGACATGATATGGCTTGCCTAATAATTTAGATCAGGATTATTTTTATATCTTCATTTTATCCCGGTGAAAATCACCTGATTAACGGTTTTGATGAAAGTTTATCCACACAAGGAAGACCTCCGCACAAACTTATGGTTGGTATCCCATCACCAATTTTCTCTGTGGTGTGTCGTAACTAAGTTTTTTTTAAATATTTTTTAAGATTTTTTTTTAATTTTTATATCTCAGTTATTTTTCCTAAATTCATATAATCAATGATAGAACCTAAAGAACGGAATGGGTTTTACATATAAAACGTGGTGTGTACCACAAACTCAGATGTTTTGGCCTGGATAAAACTCCAAATTAGGAGAGATTTTGCGGTCGGTTCGCAAATATCGCATGATATTGAATATTTATGGTATCACGCGTGCGGGGACAGTTGTTAGATTTGAGTATTGAGTTGTGGATGTAATCGCCGGAATTTTGCCCAACGAAAACCATTCCAAAATGTGGCCGATTTCTCTGCAACTGTTGTGGAGGAGAATCTTGTGTACCTACCTTGATTATGTGATTCATCATGATATTTATATAAAATCCATCCGTCTAATAGTATCTAAATACCATTCAAGTTATATTTCCTTGAAATAATTTTAGTATAATTGTCCATGTACTGAGATATAAATTTGGAGGTATTTGGGTGGATGTCCATTATTTTTTGTTTGTTTGGCTCACCTTATGATTACAAAAATTATTTTTTGGAATTTAAAATTTAATGGTCATTTTGACTGTTATACATCCGTTGGACTTTAAAAATACATGCATATGTGGGCTCCACACGCATATACTTGTACGAGATTCTCATTCATCTATAAAAGTTGCAGATAAACCGCCCTTACAAACCGACAAATCTACCATTAGCTTGGGTTCACCGCGTGAAACGCCGTTCGTAAGGCTACTCGCTTCGCCCGCACTGCGTGAGTACGTGATACGTGTGCATAATCCAAGCCGTTCATGTGAGACCCCGTCGTATCTGGGGAACTAAAAAATAGGCTATCTATATCCTTTTTGGTACGTGTTGCCTGCAAGACCAAGGAGCGAGATTCGTTATAGGAATCGCTGGGTCGGAATCTCTGATATAGTGGACCCCACCTTGAGTGTTCAGCACCTAAAAGATCAGGCCCGTCGGATCAAAAAGTGGGCCACAAAGACAAGAAAGAAAATACAGTATGAGCAAAGCGGTAGATCTTACAGCATGAGTAGGCAAGATCTGGACCGTTGATTAGGTAAGCCTCACAGTGGCCAGATGATCAGACCCATCTTTCCATAACGTTCCATTTCTTCATGCATGTGTAGCCCTCGCTGATATCTGCAACGGTCTGATTCTACTGACACGTCATAGATCCGGTTGGCTATCTTCCTTACTATTTTAGGCCGGTCCACTACAAATCTTTGTAGCTTAACCTACATGCGATGTCTAGAGTCCACCGTGACGTTTGCATGACAATCCGTCCATCATGTGAACCTTCTAGAGTTCTCCATGGAGCCTAAAAATAAAGGTGATCCGAAGCTCAGGTGGGTCACACCACATTGAACGGTTGTGATGGGGACGCCCACCGCCAAAGACTTTCCAGGTTGGCCATGCATTGTACATTCCATCCAATCCATTCACATGATGAAACTCATGAGGACGAATGGACCCCCATGAAATCAGCCATGGCAAAACTCTGGTGGGCCACACCAACTGATTTTAGAAGTTTTAGGCATGATTTACATGGTGTGGTCCACCTCAGCTTTGTGTTGGAGGCCACAGGAACACATGGTTTCTCACATGATTGACGGATTGCATGTCATGCACGTGTCACTTCTGGGCCCCACATTGTCGTGGATCCGGGTCTTGTACTGACCCTTCCACTGCATTTTTGTCTCGACGCTTCATGATACGCCAACAGTAGTTTCGCTTCGTATACGTGGGTTTTCATCTCTGAAAAGCTGGGCCAATGGTTCGGTAATCCAGACCGTTGTTTGTTTTCCCATGTGGATAGACCACGATCCAAAGTATGTTAGGTCATAAGATTCTTTCCTGAAATCTTTGCACAATTTTCAATTGAACCTGGACCACTGATCCTTTTCTCTGTCCTATGTTCTGTTTGCAGCCCACAGATTGAAAGTTTCAGTTGCGCTATCAAGAGATTGTTAGCTCTTGGTCCATGGGGTTACCACGGATCAGTGGTCTGGATTACCTAACCATGGCCCCACTTGCTTGCTACAATTGAAAATCAGGGACAGGTTGAGTAGCCAGACTTGCTACTGAAGTGACGTCACCAAGTTCCATGGGCCCACCATGATATATGTTATGTATTCACACCTTCCATTCATTTGAAGAGATCATTTTAGGACAATATTCAAAGAATGAATTAAATGGAAAGTGGAACCCAACACAGAAAACAGTGGAGACAATGACGACCACCATTAAAAACTTCTAAAGGCTACAAAAGTCATAGATGAAGCTAATATTTGTTTTTTCTCGTATTTCATGTCTTTTTTAACTTTTGAACCGGTTGGATTTCAAATAAACATTATGGTGGGCCTTAGGATACTTTCAACGGTGGGAATCACTCTCCCCACTATTTTCTGTGGTGGGGTCCACTACAAATTTTTATCTGCCTCATGACTTAAAATGATATCTCAAAATGGATGGACGGTGTGGATATAACACATACATGATAGTGGGGCCCACAAAACTCACAAAACTTGGTAACGTCACTTCAGTAGCCGACTCACTACTCAACTTGTCAGTATTAGAGCTGGGCAATCCTGACAAGATCTAGTGGATTCGACCCAATCCGACCAGATCCGACCTGTTCCGAACCGATTCGACGGCTTGGATCGGTGCGGATTGAGTAGGGCAGGCTAGATCTGAAAGCTTTTCGGGTCGAATTCAGATTCATGCCTACCCGGACCGATCCAATCCGATCCGACCCGACCCAACCCGACCCAGAGTGAACAAACGACATGCATTTGCTGGTACCGTTTGTAGGACGTAGTTTCTAAACGTATTGCGTGGGAAAAGGAGAAGGATTCATTGAACATGATGATTATTGCATAACCGCTGGTGTGGAGGTGGCTTCACAACCAGATTTGGATCAGCTTGGCTCGCTTTCAAACGCCTAGGAGCAAGCACAGGATACTGCAATGGAGTTTTGAATTTGATCAGGTGCATAGGGAAAGCAACCGAACAGCTACTCCCCCTGCCACAGGCTCCGTAACTGGTGGTCGGTGCTCTATGGGACCCACCATGATGTATGTGTTTTGTCCATTCTGTTCATCCATTTTTAAAAATCATGTTATTGCTTGATACCAAAAATGAGAGGAATATAAATTTCCGATGGACCACACCACATGAAAACGATAGCGGTTGGATATCCACCATTAAAATCCTCCTAAGGCCTACTATACTGTTTATTTGACATCCAATTTGTTGATTAAGTCATATAGTCCCAGATGAAGAGAAAAAACAAAGATCAGCTTGATCCAAAAACTTTTATGGCCCTCAAAATGTTTTTAATGGTTGACTCTCATTCAACATTGTTTCCTGTAATGTGGTCCACTTGAGATTTGGATATACCTCATTTTTAGACTCATACTGTAAAATGACCCGTTAAAATAGATGGATTGTATGGATGAAACACATACGTCATAGTGGGGCCCACATAGCACCAACCATGTCAAGGGGAGTAGCCAATCCATTTCCCTCTCTGTGTGCCACCAGGATGTCTGCCTGACATCCAGCCAGCTGCTGTAGGTACATGTCGTGAGAAGACGAGCACTGACGCTCCTCGAGCTCTGAGTTGTACAAACGGTTTAAAGGATATCAAAGTTACATGGGCCCCACAGTGATGTATTTATTATATCTACACCGTTCATATATTTTTAAAGATTATTATAGAGCATTATCCAAAAAATGAATGATATCCAAAGGTCATCTGGACCACACCACAAATAGCAGCAGAGTATGAACAATTTGTGTGGTCTACACGATAGTTAGATCTGTCTTATTTTTTATCTCAAGCCTTAAGACAAGCTCGCCAAATGGATGGACGGTTTAGATATAGCACATACCTTGTGATAAGACCCACAAAACTTGCTAACGTCAATACAACAAGTTACGTACTTGCGTGAAAAGGACGTCGCTGCGCTTACGTGCAGTGCACGTTAATATGGTAATACGTCTGGTGAAAGGGTGTATACAGTCTTTCAGAGCCACGTGGGGCCCACCTTGATGTATATGTTTTATCTAAGCCGTTCATCCATTTTGACATATCATTTTAGGTATTGAGCATGAAAATGTGGTATATTGAAGGCTGAAGTGGACCACACCACATGAAATAGTTAGATTAGACTCAAACGATTTGAATCGTATCCAACCCGATCCGACTCGGTTTCCTTGACCGAGTCGAACTCAGTCCGGGTCAGGCCAACCATCCATCGGGTTGGTCCGAGTTAGATGACCCAGACTCGATCCCAGATCGGATCGAATTCGGGTCAGGATATTGAGAATTCATATTGGATCGAGTTATACCCAATTCAGTCTTATCCGGATCGATGCCCAGCTTTAGTCAGTATTTAATCCGCGTCCTTGAAAATCCATGTACATAAAGTGTGACTAGTTTGCGCACGCGATTTGAAGATCGTTTTATATGTTTTGTCATTTTTTGAAATAGGTGGTGAGCCCCGGTGCGATTGGTTGTGGACGTGGATTGTGCAGTGAGGCGGTCACCACCATTTACCGTGGTGTGGATACTCTGTGGGGCCCACCTTGATATATATGTATTTTATCCACGCTGTCCATCCATTTTTCCAGATTATTTTAGGCCATGAGACCAAAATTAAAGCATATATAAGACTCAAGTAGACCACACCACAGAAAAAGTGGGGATAGTGACATCCACTATTGAAACCTTCTAAGGGCCCACAGTGATGTTTATTTGTAATCCAACCTGTTTAGAAGGTCATACAGACTTGGAGTAAGGAAAAACACAAAAATGGGGCAAATCTAAAGCTCAAGTAGACCACACCATATAAAATAGTGGGAATTAAACGTCTACCATTAAAAACTTCTTAGGACCCTTAAAAGTTTTGGATCAAGTTGATATTTGTGTTTTCCCCTTATCCATGTCTGTGTGGCTTTATGAATCCGCTAGATGATGAAAAAACCTTAATATGGGCCTAATAAAGAAAATAACTTTTAACGATATACTAATTAATGTCACTATTTTCTTCGGT
Source organism: Magnolia changhungtana (assembly GCA_030180095.1). NCBI lineage: Eukaryota > Viridiplantae > Streptophyta > Magnoliopsida > Magnoliales > Magnoliaceae > Magnolia > Magnolia changhungtana. The sequence goes on along the minus strand of JASAUF010000272.1, from coordinate 7,091,390 downwards.
GTAGGCTATGTAAGTGTTAGATATGCCTCATTTTCGGCTCATGCTCTAAAATATACTAATAAAATAGATCAAAGGTATGGATTTAACATATATATTACGGTGGAGTCCACAAATTTAAACCAACACTTTTGCATTGGTTTTAGAGGTGAAATTATTGTAACTTTTCAAACGAGGTGAAAGAGTAATAATTATTTATTTATCCAGATTTACATGTATCACATGTAATCATTTTTGGGTGGTGTAGTTGCTACCCGGACAGAAATCATTTCCACGTCCTGAAAATCACAAAGTCGTTGGGGTTGTATGCCACGAGGTCCCACTGTTGCTAAGCGACAATCCCTAAATAAAATCGGATAGACAATCCTAACCATTGGCTCATGGACACAAGTTTATTGGAATAGGATGGTTGGATATTTCTATTTTAACCGTCAGATAAATATCCACCAATTCAATACTAAGATGGCCCATTAAGTGTCATATTCATCTTAACCGAAGTAGATCATACTGAACAGTTGAATTTGTCTTAGTGGTGTGTGACGAATGAAAATTTCAAGAAATTTCCGGGTGCATGAGTATCATCCGTCGCCCGTTGTTTTCTTTCAGATCAGAGAAGCAGGTCTCAAGCATCCGATAATCCAAACCGTTGGTCTGTTCCATCTCGCGAGAACTGATCGTATATGAAAAGCAGCCTGACCGGGGGGGTATCTAATTTTGAACCTTTTTCAGGTAGATGTGGACCGGTTCTGGACATTTGTACTTAACCTCCTATTTGCGGCCCATAATTAGAAAGTTATAGTCTGGGGCAGGTCTACCTATGGCAGGACGCAACGGACCAATGGTCTGGATTTCAGAGCCATGAGCTCTTGTTGTCAGAAACGAAACACGACGGCCAAAGCTTATTAAAAGATTTGCTAAAATACAACTAGACGTATAACGTATTACTACTTCATACGTCCGAATATATCCGTTGGATCTGTGTCATATTCAGTGATCCAAACCATCGATCTGATGAAATACAAATGTGAAGGTTTCTGCCTCAAAAATATTCAGATTGGAAAATCCTAGACTTTAATAAATGAATCAGAAATCAATGGTCAGAGAGACTGTTCATGTTCATCAGAAAAACTTAGATATCAAAGTGCTAAAATATTTCAATTGAAGACTTTGATTATTAGTTATCATCCATCTTCAATGAGTCCCATCTTGTAAACGGTTTGGATCACGGATCATGATCCTAGATCCAACAGCTATAGGCGGATGGATACTTTTGCAGTACTTTGTGATGTATCGCAACAAACCTCTCCCTGAAATTGCCCGTGAATCCCACTCCCTCAGTTCGTACTGGTGTTGTTGCGAGATCTACATCGATGATGCGATGGGCGACACGTGCTTTTGACGGAGACTATGGCCCACCTAATGCCAACTAGGTTTTTGACGGAGACGGATTGGCTACTTCCCGGTCAATGGCTGGCGGTCGGTGCTCTGTGGGTCCCACCATGATGTATGTGTTTGTCCATATTTTTTTCATAGCATTTTATGGTATGAGACCAAAAATGAGATATATCCCAATTTCAATTAGGATACATTACAAGAAACAATGTTGAATAAGCATGGGCTGTTAAAAACTTTTTGGGGGCATAAAAGTTTTGGATTAAGCTGATTTTTTTATCTTTTTATGTTTTTTTTTAAATATTTATTTATTTATTTTCATTCATTCATTTGGGCTTGTAAGACCTAATCAACAGATTGGATGTCAAATAAGCAGTACATTGGACCTTAGGAGAATTTTATTGGTGGATATTCGGTCACTATTGTTTTCCTATGGTGTGGTTCACCCGAGATTTATATCCCTCTCATTTTTTGGATCAAGCTCTTGGGCGTGTTTGGCCGGGCGCTGGATATAGTATTAGATGAAATTAGGAGGGTTATCCTGCACCTTCCCATCCCATCTGATGTTTAGGATGGCGGGATGTGCATTGCCAGCATAAACAACGCCCAAATTTGTGATGGATTCTGCCAATCCCGAGATATAAGGGTTCACCGCTATGTGGGATCCATCGAGATATCAACGAGATATTTACTCCCTTCATCATTTTCATCAGCCTACATTCAGCCACTAACCTATTTTGAGGCAGATATAAAACAATGAGTGGGGCACACTACAAGATGATGTGGAGATGCAAGCCCATCCATTTGTAACTGTCCAAAAAGCTGTTGTATATCCCATGGGCTATCCTAAACCCATGGGATTAAGAGACAAACACTGACATCATCATCATTACCTTAAAATCCATTTTGTTCCTCCTAATCCTATGGGATTGGTATGGCCAAACACGCCGTAAATAATCTTAAAAAATGGATGAAACACATGCGTCATGGTGGGGCCATAGAGCACCGACCATCAGCCACTGCGCTGGTGGCAGGGGGAGTAGCCAATCCGTTACCGTTTTCGACCAGAACATCTATAACGGGGGCGCGACTTGGCTTTGATCCCGAACCAGCAACCGTGGGGTGGGCCCCACCTTGATGTATGCGTTATATATCAAGGCCGTCCATCCGTTTCAACAACTAATTTTATATGTGATCGAAAAAATGAAGTAGATATAAATCTCAGGTGGACCATATCACAGGAAACAGTAGTCATTGAACGCTGACCGTTAAAAACTTTCTAGGGCCACAGAGACTTGAACGAGGGAAAAAGCGAATATTAGCTTGATCCAAAACTTTTGATGGCCCACAAAAGTTTTTAATAGTCATTCACCACTGTTTACTGTGGTGTGATCTAAGCCATACAATGAGTTGGCAAAGCGGATGGACGGTGTAAATGTACAACACATACATAGGGGTAGGGCCACGGTCGGTGTACCGAACTATATTGCTGGTTCCCGGTACCGGCCGAGTCGCGCTCGTACAACGGTCATTTGGCGCTCGCTAATGGTGAGTCATGTGCAGGTACATATTTTCAACGTGTTTTGACCGTCTATTTCTTTATTATACGCGTGGCTTACTCCCACGTGAACGATGGACCGCCTATGGAAAGAATCTCGTACATTGCCCTGCTCCGGAATATATGTTTCAACCAAAAATGTACACTAAAACGCTAAAATGATCCACGTTTGACATGATGAGCTGTCTGATTGGATGGCTAGGATTATCAATGAGATTGATGGTTAAGGTGAAATGATCACGTACAACTGGTTCGCGTGTGGGCCCCTATGTACTGTTTAGATAATATCAAGTTTGGTCAGGCCATGAGTGGGCCCACCTTAATGTATGTGCTGTACATGCGTATCATCCATCCATTTTGCCAGGTCATTTTTGGGCCATGTCCATCCATTCTGCCAGCTTATTTTAGGGCATGGCCCAAAAAAAAAATGAACGGATGTGATATCGTGCATCCGCGTGAATTAGTAGATCCAAATGGCAAACTAACCAAACCATAGAAAGCAGTGGTGATTGAATCCCTACCGTTAAAACTTCCCAGGGACTGTTTTAATTTTTATTAGTCATTCAGCCTCTTGGGAAGGTCACACGGACTTAAATTCTATGATGTGGCCCACCCGCTAGCTGGACTTAACTGCTTTTTGGAGCATTTTATTTTCGTAACGGGACTATTTTGCTAGACGGGTTGGATGTTATATATACACCATGGTGGGGCTCAAACAGACGTGCAACTAAGTCATGCTTGAGCATTTCTCATGCTTATCATTGTAGACCTTAAAATGAAATACCCAACTTAAATTAACGGTTCTGATCTTATCCTCGTATGTAACAGCGGAAATTTTCGGTGAAGGAGAGAGCTTTTGATGTCCCTCGCTAACACGGAATTCTAGCCCTCTGCTCTGTTCTTTGTTGACTCTCTTTCTCGACCGTTGAATTATCACAAAACAAACTACTTGGCCATTGCAGAAGATCAATATTCATATACATGCAGATAGATTTTACATATTTCAAACATATATTTTGTCAATTCAAACCGTGAAAGGAATGTGGCCCACTTTGTGTATGATATATATTGAATATACATTTGATGTTGACTGTCCAGAAACTGCTATCAGAAAGTTAGATTCATGATTTCAATGATAAGGTTTGAATATCACTCTTGGCTGATAATCTCACTACTTGGACGGTCTAGATTGAGACACGTGTTTTTCATATGAGCATAAACGGTGGCATGCATATGCATCTTTCCAACATTCCAACGCACCATATAACTTCTCACGTGGCAATGCTCCATGAGAGATATCTCGTATCGCGCGAAATTGTTAAAACAGCCAAAATTTCGCATTATTTCTCGTTTCGCTCGACTTCATCGTTAGCCTCCGGCCATGTCGACACTCCCCCTCCAAGTGAAATCCACACCGTTGATAAGTCTAGCTGCGCGAGTACGATTGGAATCATACTCATCGGCATATGACATCGTCTCATCCGTGCGCAAGATCACATCCGTTCATTTAATGAGTCTCGTTGGATTACTGTGGGCCCAAGATTCATCACTTGCTAACAAGTGCCTGGAAAGGTTGAACGTCGAGAAAACATGTCAACGGCCCACACTTGCGTGTAAGCGTTTTGATGAGCGAACAATCATATACTCTCGTACGGAGAACGTAGGAAGAGCGGCAAACAATCCTAGCTTTGTGGGCCCCCCGTGACGTTTTTCTGACATCTGCTTCCTTCATCAGTTCCAACGCCTCATGTTAGACCTGGGCCCAATGATCAGTCAGATCCAAAACTCAGGTGGGCCACCCCACCGGAAAGAGTTAGGATCGAGAGGCGAATTTTAGAGATTTAAAACAGGATTTTTCATTGTCTCATGGTGTGGCCCACCAGAGTTTTTAGATGTAGCTGATGTTTTCTACTTAGAGTAAACATGAGCTGGCGCAACTGATGGACGGACTGGATTCCCTGTACACGTCACGGTGGAACCCGGGTGTTGCACGGGCTTCCTGGAACAAAGTGGGGGCAGATGAATCTGGCCCGGGAATATACATGGTGGGCTCCACACGATAACCGGGAAGAACCGAGGATACATAATACACGGTGGCACGTGTTACCACGTAAGATTTCAGCGTAGTCGCGCGAGTATCTCATTTCTTATATTCTCTCTCCCTCTCTCTCGCTCTCTCCCTCTCTCTCGCTCTGCCGCTTCCATCCAGACCTCGAGGCTTGAAGATCTAAAAACAAAAAGCAGAAAAATCATAAAATCAATCAGAAAAAGGAGGAAATCCAGAAAAATCATCATCATCAGGAAGAGACGATTTGACAAAAGAAGAAAAATCGAATTGATTTCGTTTTTTTTTTTCCCCGAATAAGAAACGAGATTTCTTCCATTTTCTTCTATGGATTCCGATCTCTGGTCTTCTCGTCTTGCTGCTGCAAAACGACACTATTCTCTCCAGCACCATCAAAATCCCCAATCAGGTCTTTTTCATTCTCCCTCTAGAATTTCTATTTTACATCTGTAAAGAAAGAAATAAAAAAAAATCCATTTCCCCCCAATTTCTGATTTTTTTATCGACTTCGTTTCAGATCGGTTAAGCTTCGAGGATTTCGAGGTGGAAGAAGAGGTCCGGCCCGATTTCCCTTGCCCTTATTGCTACGAAGATCACGACATGGCCTCTCTCTGCTCCCATCTGGAAGACGAGCATTCATTCGAATCAAAAGTCGCTGTGAGTGATTAAAAAAAAAAAAAAAACTCATCCTTCTATTTCCTGATTCATGGAAATCTAGCCTTTTCATGTGGGATCTGTTTATTTTGCAATTTTGCAATTTGGGTATTGGTTTTTTTTTTGAAGGATGCGAGCATCTTTTTTTGGTGTACAACGATGATTTTCCCCATGTGGGTATTGTTGGTTATTCATACTACAATATTCTGATCAGTTATCTCCGGTTGATGGAAATTCAATTTATTCGTTGTTATGTGGTGATTTGTGGTAGTATGTTTATCGATGTAAGGTTGTTCTCTTTTATTTTGTTCTAAAGATGCAATCTTTTCATGATTTTTCTTTGATTTTGGACTGCCATCATGATTTTCCCCATCTGGGTATTGTTGGTTATTCATGTTTTCGCGTTGGAAGTCAAACGGCACGAGTGCGGTTTGGTTATCTGAAAAAGAATCCAGTACCTCTTGGTTGTGAATCTCTTAATAGGGCAAACCGGCCTCCATGGATATCTTTGCTCTCGAACAAAATAATTATAATTAATCTTGGTCAACCGTTAATGTGTATTCTCCATATAGGAGATCTTCGAATTGAAGATCCATCGATCTGAGACAGAGAAAGGTCCATCTATTTTATTTAGTTATTCAGTTAAACCAATGATTCGTTATTGGAGTAGATAGCATTAACCATTTCATCGGACTAGTATCTTTTTTATTTTTCAATGGATTGGCATGTTTCATTAATGGAAATTGTTTGATATAGTGTCTAAGAGGCTCTGATCGTTCACCATTCAAGAATTCTTGTTTATTATTTTTTGTTGGCATATTTTTCATTACATGGTTATTGTCTTGTTTTTTTATTTTTAAGATGTGGTCTTTTTTATGGTTTTTCGTTGATCGAGTGTAACCTGGTTCATTTCCCATCTGGGTATTGAGTCATTGACATATTGTTAGCTATTTATATCCTAGAACCAAAGGTCACCAGGAATGCTTAAAAGTTACTCTGCTTATCTTCTGGTTGATGGAAAACTCAATTATTGCAATTTGGTTATTTGGGTCAGCATGTCTGTCATTAGAGTTCTTGTTTTGCTTGGATTTTTTTTTGTAAAGATGCCATCTTTTCATGGTTTTCTTTGATTTTACTCCGTGGTGATGATTTTCCACATCTGAGTATTGTTGGTTATTCATAGTTTTGAGCCAAAAGTCACCACAAGTGCTAAAAATCTTTATCCTTTTACCTTCTGTTCAATGGGTTGGTCTATCTATCATTGCAGGGTTATTTTCTTGGATTTTGTTGTAAAGATGCACCTTTTTGTTGAGTATACAGTAATGATTTCTTCCCTCTAGGTATTGTTGGTTACTCATATTTTCGAGTCAATAGTCAAAGGCTCAAAATGAGGGCTAAAAGCTAATAGTTTTATCTTCAATCAATGGATAATGCAATTTCCTCATCTGGTTTCAGTTGATTTTACAATTTGTTGCTTTTGTCCGTTATATCTGTCATCAATTTTGCCTGTTTTGTTTTGTTTTATTTGTTTCTTTTTTCTTTTTTTTTTTTTAAAAAAAAAGAAGAAAAAAGAAGCCATCTTTTTTTGACTTTTTTTTCCCCTTGATTGTGCTGATTTTCTCCCTCTTGAATATCTCAGTGGTTTTGCATATCTATTGAACAAGTCTGTAGCATTTAGTGACTCTTCCCTTTCTTTTACTGATTAACAATACAGAATTGTCATCAGGGTTGTGTTGACTTCTATGTTTGGATAAAGAATGTTAGGTATTGCAGGGGTTACTTTCTTTGATTTTGTTGTACACAGGATATCATTTCACAATATTTCTTCGCCTGAGGAATAGAAAACGATTTTCTTCATCTGGGTATGTTGATTATGCACAACAATGAATTGCCAAATGTTTATATAGAAATTGTCTTGGAATTACAATAGAAGTTATAGACTAGGAATGCAATTCAGGTAAACCGTCCCAGATGATGATTGATCCTAACCTTTGGATGAATGGTATTTATTGTTATTGTTGTTAGCTGTAGCAATAGGAAGAGTATTGGATGGTTGTTGTCAGGTTAGAGGACCATTTTGCAGTAGTTTTAGTCATGATAATTGCAAATGATTATTATTATTATTACTATTACTAATGCTACTACTATTATTATTATTTAATCAAAGGACTACCTAATAAAAAACTAAATCACCAAATTGGCATGGCAAATATTTTCTAGATGGGCGAATAGCAAGCGTCATGGGTTTGGTCCCCACAAACGTGAGTTCGATATCCCTCCCCATGCTTTACTTGATGCACGTGGTTTGTTGGTCATTGTGTGCATCCGCGGGGATTAATCTCGCCTTAAAAAAAGGGACAAGGACACCCTGCCATCCTCCCCCCCCCCCCCACCCCTCCAAAAAAAAAATAAAAAAAAAAATGGGGATTTTATTTGTTTTAGAAGGATATCTAGATGGGGAATATGATCACCTAATGTTAAACACAACCTTTTGAGACCATTCTTAGCTAAGGATCCGAGTTCTTTTTTGCTTGAGGGGGAGCAAAGATCATGGGCCAATCCAACACATTCACAATATTCTGCAAAGCCAACCTCAAAACCATCACATTTCAAATTGATAGTGTCACCCTCCAGTATTAGGGAAGCAGCAAAAACATTCCAAAATAGCTTCCACCCTCCAAAAGTGACCTTCAAACTTATTGGAGTCTCTAGTCCAATTTAGCTACTAATCGACAATGTTGCCTTGATTTTTCCACTGTTGGGAAGTATTAGTGTGCATCTGTTTTCCACCCTTCTTTGCGTATCAGGGATCTCTTCCCCTTCGTGTCTCTTCTATTCTTGTTTAATAAATTTCAGACTTGTCAAAAGAGGCATGTTGCTTGCACTTCTGCAAGCACCAAACACAAGCACCCTTCATGTGCTGAAGTGGCATCTGGAGTGTTCATCAGGTGGACCCACGGTCCATGAATCGTAGCTCATAAGTCAGCCCTGTCCACTTAGTAGGAGGATCATACTTGTATGCCGAATGTGGGCCACTGCTTTTCAATTTTTATGTGCCCCTTTCTCATTCACATGTGGGGAACCTGATGAGTGGACCAGCCTGTATTTTGGGCTAGGGAATCCTTGCTTTTCTGTTTTATAGCAGAGCAAGTTGGTCTCTGCAATTGATTACAAAATGAGCTTCCACCAACCTTGTGTTTCATCCTGTGGGTATTTGTGTCTTGATTTTATTAAATCTATTTTCTTGGGTGTTTCTGCTATGAGTATCTCGAGATGACAACACTACGTTTGACATATGTTGTCAATTTGTACTTCATAATTATGTCATGAGAACCAGGAAATTACTGACTTTTTTATTATTATTATTTTTTTTTCGTGCTGTTTCGGTGTGATAGCTAACTTTATGTTCTGTTTTTTGTTGACTAGAAGAATGTTTCCCATTTTTTTCAAAGGAAAATTACACATTTAGGCCTGTTTGTGTAAATGTAGCCTGGATCCATTTGGATTCCAATGAAATTTGACAAATGGGCCCATGACTCCCTGTCAAATTTGAGACTTGCTGTTTTGTGGCAAAGCAGCAGAAAAGTTTTTGTTTTGACTCGGAGAATGAATGAAACCTGCGCTCCAGCACAAGGACAACTTTTATCATTGTTGTTGTTGTTATTATTATTTGGTTGACATGGAGGCCTGGACCTCAGTTGTAGTGTTCTTTCGGGATCCAAAATTCCAATGAAACTTCAATCATGTACCCAAACAGGCCCTTAGCATGTCCTTGCTCAAGCTGTCTTACCCTATAACTGGAATTTTACACTTTTTAAGGATAAAAAAAAATCATACATGATTATTCAGATTGATAGGTGCCAAGTATTACTTGCATGACATGAGGTTTCTACATTGTGAATCACACACAATATGATGGTGGCTCTCATCCATTTTTTCTCCTCTTGCAGGTTTGCCCCATTTGCTCCGTTAAGGTTGCACGGGACATGCTGAGTCATATCACCCTGCAACATGGTCACTTGTTCAAAATATCCTTTTAATATGGTGGCTATGGAAAATGAAATATGCATTAGCTCTTGTTCCTTCACCTATTCTTTTTATTTTTAGAAACAAGAAATCCAAACTTACGATAGTGAAATTGGGAACGTTCATCCGTCTGATGCCACTATGTATGTACTGCTGTGCCCTGAAAATTAGGCTTTTAAAAAATGGACGGTTAAAAAGGATTGACCAGCGTTCTACATTTGCCATGCATGAGTGGCCCACCTGATCACCTGAGTGACCCGGTTTTCAGGCCACAAAATACCCCATGGTGGGGCCCACCTGATGAATGGCTAGGATGTCGATCACAGGGGAGAGTAGGATTTTCTTTTCCTACTACCACAAGTCAGACCCTTGTCAAGGTTCTCCAGAAGCAGTTTGCTCTGGAGTTAGCGTTTTGTTTTCTGTTAATTGAATGTGGAAACCAAGTGCCTCTTTCTTTAACTAAAGATCACTTGCAGAGGCGGCGGAGATTACGCAGAGTCGCTATTCCCAACAGTCAGTCACTTTCTCTACTAGGCAGGGACCTCCGTGAGGCCCACTTGCAGGTGCTCTTGGGAGGTGGCGGATATCGGTCAAGCAGCACTAACACATCAAATGCAGTCACTGATTCGTTCCTTTCGTCTCTTGTGTTGAATTTCCCTGCATCTGAAGCAGAAGAAATTACGAAATCTGCTGCTTCCGGTGCCGAGGATACTTCCATAAAGAAACCAACATCAACACAGACTTGGAAATCAAGGTATTGGTTTCAGCTCTTTCCATTTTGGATGGAAGCTACACCATTCTTTTATTTGCTTCGTAGTCATGTTTGAGTATTGTGTCTCATTTTTCAGTTTAGCCCTTTTATCATGCTGCGCGCATGCGCGCGCACACAAAAGATAAAAGAAAGAAGTGATTATGGGAACACATGCATGTCAATGAACCACTGCTGGATATGATTTTATCACAATCAGAATCAATGATTTTTCATGTGGATGATGAATAGTGGGACTTTTCGTGTTAGATGCCTTATAGCCCTATTATTATCATCGTAACTTAAAAAAATGATGGGACTTTATGCGTAAGATTCCTAGAGTATAAAGATCTTCTCCGTGGATGATATTGTTTGGAATTTTTTAATTAGCTGAGTATTTCTTCTCTCTAGATGGTTTGTAATTGTGTTGTTTGAATTCAGTTCTGTAACCAATTCATCTGTTGGTGGGATCTGTCAATCAGTTCTACATATTTCGTATCATTTGTATGTTCTGCAGGCTCTCCTGGCAAAACCATTTTTTCCACATGATTTTAACAGTACTAACATTCTTAAATTTATAGTGGGGAAATCACACAAAACAATCAGTTGGATATTATTAGTGAGACTATTTGGTTGACTTTTGGAGTTTTTTTTTTTACTCGGCAATAATGAAATCAAATAAAACCAATATATGGACATAAACCATTGGATCTAAGGAGTCATAAAAAAAAATTAGATGAAGGAAAGCTGGAAAGGTCTTGTTTATGTAAATCATTAAAATGAAACAACATTGCAAGTATGTTCATAGTCATCCTTCAGTTCCAATTGACTCTTCTCACCCATTATCAAGGATGAGAAGGCTGTGAAATTCAAACAGTCTGAACAGGTCCCCACTATACTAATGGTCTCAATCACATAGTGGTGGGCTTCACCTCTATTGTTGAGTTTCAAATCAAGCATCAGGAACTGAACAAAGAGAACTAGTGAGGGATATTAGAGATATGATCAACTTTTCATACCAAATTGAGAAGCTATTTCACAACATTTGATATAAGTCTATCTACGGTTGCTCCTTTTTTTTTAAGGTCCTTTTCCATGCTGAACACTTGGAGGCTCCTTGACACTTCAAAATCTGAATGTAAAAAGTGTCATGGTAATGTCATGAGAAGTGCCATGTGTTGGACACTTTTAAGTGAGGTGTCCAACTGTCCATGCATTCTCCAAGAAGGTTTTCTTACATCTTTTTCTATATTTTCACTATATAATTTTCTTTTGTCAAGCTGAAAATTTCTGCCCCTTACCTCAAACTCGCCTCCATTCTCTTGGTGTTGAAGAAACTATTTAGAATTCCGTAGCCAAAGCAGACATTTGCAGTTGTATTGGAGCTTTCAGTTCCTTCATCTTGATGAATTCTATGTATTATGTTTCCCTTAGTAATGAATTCTTTATTCAGGGAGGGAGGGAGGCAGTTGAATTCTATGTATTATGTTTCCCATGCTTAGATCTTTGGAGCTTCATTTAAAGAAGTGTTCCCATGCTTAGATCTTTGCAACTTGCCGCACTGGACACTTTTAACACTCGGCATCCGTGCCATGTGTCCAAGTTACACTGCCTATGTTGCAGTAGACTTCTTGTATACATATGCATGTGGCAGTTGTTTTGCTGTTAGGGACCATTGTTTATAATTGAAATCCTTAGGAAGCTTTTCTTTGTTTAGCTGAAACACCATGGTTAACTATGGAATCATAAAATCCTTCTTGCTGGCAAAGCAGACCTACATTTAAGGGATTTCATTTCGGACATGGTTTGGATCACCAAACCATCAATCTGATGGCCCTGTCTTGATGGAGGATTCCCCAAAATAACCAAGATTGAGAGATCCTAATCCTTTGTTCATTGGACTCTTCCAGCAAATGCTGACTGCTGTTTTACGTTCTTGTTAACTGTCTATCCCTAGGCCATTGGTCAAAGGATAGAATCTTCCAATATGGAAGATTTTAAGCACATATACCCCATTAATGGCTGGGCCCATCAGAGCAATGATTGCAATGATTGAACCATTGTCCCATTTGTACAGAATCGGCCATCGGCAAGCGTCACTGACTTGTACAGTATCTGTAATCCATGGGTGCACCTAAGTTCTGACAATTTGTTTTCTTTACTTGCAGTTTTGACTCTTCATTGAGTAACGAGGAGAGGGAAAAAAAGATGAGACAAGCTACCGTGAGAGCCAAGTTCATGCAGGATCTTCTGCTCTCCACTCTGTTTGGCGACTAGCTGTAGTGGGCCCACGTGAGTCAGATGGTAAAAGACCTTCTTCGTGATTCCAATTGCTGATAAAAGGAGGTGATGCCTGCATTCCTTTTAGTTGGGCAATACGGGCAGCCCACCTCACACCTTATTTGGATGTTTCTCTTGAGGCAGTCTCGTTGGGGCATCCATCCTGCTGTCTCTTAGAAAGGAGATGTATTTCCAATGAAGTAGACGGTCCGTGACTATTCTGTGTTTGACCGTCTTAATCGTAATCTCGCTCTCATAAATTCACCTATTCTATACTTGGATATTTCCATGCCTAATTTGTTTACTAGTTTAAAATGCAGTTATTTTGAACTTATAAGATGGTCTGATCTTGCAGCATCCGGATCAGTGCTGATACATATCTGATCAGATTATCGCTTTACACCATGAGTCCTTAGTTTGTACAGGTGGATCCATGGTTCAGCGACTGTTGTTGTGATGGTCCGTCGTATTAGTGCTTGGATAGCTGAACCATGGGTCCAAATTGTACATGCTGAGGTTCATATGATTCATCTCTTCCCCAGTATTGATATAATCTTACTTTTTAATGGGCATCAACACATTACAGATGTGTATTACATGCTTCCTTCTAGTTGGGATTTTGGAGCCTGGGCTGCAAGCTTGGAGTATTCATGGAAATCCTCTTCTGCTTTGTGCTTTCCATGTGCGAGCTAGTTGCCTATTGTCAGGTCTCAAGAGGTGCCATGTTGGTTCTGTTCATCAGAACCATTGCTTGTGCACTGAATGAAGCATGGAAAATTGAAATGGAGGCAGAGCTCGACTTTTTGGCGGTCGCATTTAGGTGAGAGCTTGCTTGCAATTGATTCCAGATGTTTTCGATTGTCATAGCTTGTTTTCTAGATCCTAGTGCTGCTTGTCATAGACCGGATGTATCCATGGTTCAACTCATGGACTTGGCAATCTTTGGATAGTCTTGTTCGCAAGAGGGGATGTACATAGTCTAGAGAAGAATAGAGTTGTGCAAAGATTTTTGGAATATTCTAGAGTTAAATACCCATAGTCTAGAGAAAATTAGAGTTGTGCGGAGATCTTTGGAATATTCTAAGAGTTAAATGGTGCCTTCTTGTACCTAGAGTAGTGTAAAATAATATAGAATATCTCTACGGTATTTCTAGCCATTGGATCTTCACCCTAGCCATTTATTTAAAGTAGCCAGAAGGTTCTTGTTCTTATATGAGGGCTCCTCATTTGGGAGACACCTCAGAAAGTTGTGAGCTTTGGAGGTTTTTGAGTAATGGAGTATTCTTCATTTCCATTCGCTCATGTGCTTTCTATTCCCTTCCAAGTAGCTTGGCAACAAGTGGGTGATTGATCAACTTATCCACAAAGGGGTTGCAAGTCCCTTTCCAAAAAAAGGGTTGCTAGTTGAGTGCTACTGTTGAAGGTCAGTCTGTGACATGCTTTCAGTCTGTGACATGCCCGCCCGCCCCCAATGTCTGGACATGTGGTATAGGTTGGCCTTCTTAGTGTTCTTGTTGTTGAGTCGTCCAGAAGTTGGCATTCAAATTTGGATTTTTGCATTTGCATGACTCTTGAGGAAATATGATCACACTGGCCATTCAGTTGACGTTTTGCTCACCTTTTCCACCTAGTTTCCGGTATGGCAGTTGATGTTAGTATGTTATTATTGGGACTGTAGTAGAAGCTCAGGTTAGGTCTGCAATCATGGAGTCTTTCTGTAAATCCTCTTCTGCTCTGCCTTCAATGAGCAAGCTAGTTAGTCACCACCGATGAGTGAGTCTCAATGGGTGCCATGTTGGTTCTGTTCATCTGAACTGTTGCTTGTGCACCCGAAAAATAAGCATGGAAATTTAAGTAGAAGATTGGCTTGCGTTTGAGTGAGAGCTTGCTTACCATCAATTTCCAGATGTTTTCGGTCATAGCTGCTTGTTTTCTAGATCCTGGCACTGCTGCACCCATACCCACTTCTGGTAGCATCCGTTGACATGCACAGCAAGGTTTAGAAATTGCTTTATAAATTGGTCATTTCGTGTTGATTGCACTAGAAATTCAGCACTCACCCAACCATGGATGGGTCCAGCAAGTCTATAGTTTGATGATCTGGAGTTGGTGGGCCCTGCAGTGGATAACAGTTCCAAATCAAGCTGATTGGACACCGGACCCACTCATTCATCAATGGGCATTTCCCTGTCGGGTGTGACATGTCACGATTTAGTCTACGTCCATCCATCTGTATCCCACAAATAAAACGAGTGTGACTTGTTGCCATTAGTTTTCATCCATCCATCTGTGTACCACCAATCAGATGATTGGGAACATCTGGTCGCTGTGATCTTTAGATCATTACCCATCAATAGAAGGGCCCACCAGATAGACTGCCATCGGAAAAATGCAGCCATGTTAGCCCCATCCATTGATGGCCCCATAGAATGAACCCAAACATGATTATAGCATGGGTTACAACTGTCCTTAATAGAGGAGTCTGGATTTGGGTCAACCACTAGATACCATTGATATCACATTGTTCTTATGAAACCCACGGAACCCACAAGTCTAGAGATAACAATGGCCCATTCAACCACAGGCATACAAGCATTTGCAAGCAAGAGATAGTTGTGGCCCACTAGATACCAATGATATCACAAGCTCGTTCAGCATTCACAACATTATTTTTCGAAGGTAAGAAGAAGCAAAGAAAGAAGGGAAGGGAAAATTTTCAGAAGCTTCCAATCCTAATTCCACCACACTGCTGCTGGCCAAACCACAAGCGATGAATTGGGACATGGATCTCTTGAATCCAGGTAAAACACCACTTGAACGTGCATGCTCCAAACTGTGACTCTTACAGATATGGAACGCAAAGCCTGTGTGTTTCGGGACCTGCTGTCATATCCTCCCAAAGCAGATCTGAGAGCGCAAGCGTCAGCTCCCCCACTCTTCCTGCGGCAAACATATTCCGCTATTTTATTAAGAAAACGATGTAAATTATAGTGGATTAATGGACCATGATAAATTAACCTCTGTTGGATGCACTATCAGATTGAATTGCATAACTTAAAGTGTACGTTGTATTGAAGGTAATGCTATTGAAGTCCACGTTGCATAACTTCAGGTCAATTGCAATTTGGAAAGTAGTCCCCCAGTATGAATGCTATTGAAGGTAATTGCTTGCAATTGGATCATTCCTGCCTTTTTATGAACTAATTATTGCAATTCAATTCGACTGTGCATCCAAACGCAGCCTTGTGAGATGGAGAGATGTCTATAGCTCTAGAATAGTTACCGTCACCAACAGGCTGGCCATCCCACTCAATGATGGGTAGTATAGGAAGCCCGCTTCCCACGTACATCATCTCAGCTGAATTTTTTGCTTGATCGACTGTTATATCTCTGATCGTCACACTTTTCAAAATACCCTGCTCAACCAACTTGGGCGCCAATGTCAAAAGCCTCTTGGCAGTACATCCGCTCAAGATTTTATCAAAGAAAGGTAACAGCAGCTCCTTTTCCTTGCTTATAAATGCCACATTGATGTTTGGGCCCTCGGCAATATTTCCATTGTCATCAATCCAGATGGAAGCAAAGGCGTCCTTTTCTTCTGCTTCCATTTTCGCAAGAACATTAGGGAGATAGTTCACATTCTTCATTGTAGCGAATTGGGGAGCTTTCATGGGTATGGTGGATGTTACCACTTTCACCCCTTCTCTGCACTGCGAGAAGTCATTATCGATGACTACGGCATAGAATGCAGGTGTTGGACAGCCTGCAGGTGAGAGCAAGAAATCTCCGGGCCCCGCACTGAGCCAGTACCTCAGTGAGCCTTTCTTGCAATGTGATGCTGCCGTTAACTGGATAAGAATGTTTCTCAAAGTCGAGCGAGGGAAAGGAGAAGAAATCTTTGCATTTGAGGCTGACCTTAGGAACCGATCCAGATGGGTGTCCAACTCGTATAAATATCTGCAGTGGATTAACATGAACCACTCAAACAACAAAGAACAAGAAAAACAATTAAATGCAACGATGTTCAGCAAGATGCACTTTGGTTTTACATTTCCATAGACATTTTGAGTTCTGATTTGAGAACTATGATTTGGAAAACGATTTAATGTCATGAATCCCTATGT
Source organism: Magnolia changhungtana (assembly GCA_030180095.1). Lineage (NCBI taxonomy): Eukaryota > Viridiplantae > Streptophyta > Magnoliopsida > Magnoliales > Magnoliaceae > Magnolia > Magnolia changhungtana. The sequence continues at coordinate 7,074,546 of JASAUF010000272.1, read as the reverse complement.
GCCTGTGGTTATTTAGACTTTGAAAAACTAATCTAAATTGGAAAGGTGCTACAAAATTCAATACAGATCTTTGATTCATATTAACTACACATGTAAGATCTCTACAACCTACAATGACATAAACAGCTATTACTTGATCGATGCTTATAATTGCTTACAATGGAGAGAACCCAACTTTAGAATCCAGGGGTTCAATCCTTCATGCCACAGAATATATGGAAATATGTCTAATGGAAATAGCTCACATGGGTTCTTAATAGCAACCTTAAAGATCACTTATTCAGTCCCCACTTAAAACAAACATGTGTGATGGTTATTAGCCAAATGAATCCAACCTAAATGACAATAGATATGTTATCGGCCTCAATCAGAGGCTAGGGTCGAGCTTCAAAGCTTTTAATTGTACCTTGTATATTAAAGCTCGAGCAATAGATGCTGCATATGCTCAATGATTTTTGAATGTTTCCTTGAGATTAAATGGAAAAACGCAGGAGCTACAATGTGGCGCCTAACAAACAAAATGAAATCTTATACTCCAATTCCAAACACGAAAACCGAATTACATAAATATGGTTGTAATAAATCGATAGTAGATTGATGCAGATCATGAAAATTTTCACATACGACCTTCATGCTGCCATGATCATGCTTGTTTCAGGAACTGTTATTTTGAATTATGATATATGCCAAGTTAAAACATTAGGATTGCATAGATGGAGAATCCCCTGCCCAGTCAACAATTGTGATAGTATTGAAGACACATATCCATAGAAAAGGACAGACAGGAGCTACAACGTGGGCCCTACCAAACGAAATGAAATCTTATACTCTACTTCCAAACACGAAAATCCAATCACATAAATATTGTAGTAATCATGAAAATTTTCAAATACCAACTTCAAAAAAATTCTAAAGGACCTTCATACAGCCATGAATCCTGTTTGTTTCCGGAACTGTTATTTCGAATTCTGATAAATGCAGAATTAGAACATAAATGGAGAAATCCCTTGCCTACCCATCAACAATCATGGCAGTATCGAAGACACCATGTCCCCTGTGGACCATATGATCATCGATTGGAATAACCATCAGGGCTGGATCCAGAGTAATTCCGCCAATAATACTAGAATACATTGCTGGGTAAGGTTGTTTCTTCCCTGAATTCCACGTCTCATGAAGCTTCTCAAGCACCTAAGAATTGTAATGTCACAAGAAACAAAATACAGAGTTCTCAATGAGACTGTCATATGAAAAGCCTAAAGCAACAGTTTTCTCAAATGACCAGTTTCTTGTTTGGTTAGCAGTTAAAGAACTGATTATATTCTACTAAAAGAAGAAGATGAGGAAAGGAAAATGACACATCTAAAGAAAACTACGAAAAGGCATTAGGTCTGAGAGTGGAAAAGGAAATGCCCTTCATAGAGGAGATCTAAGGAAAATGGAAGTCGAATTCCTCGATCCTCCCATCTCTCATGAACAAGAGAACCATCACATAAAGGAAATCGATTTCATTTCCTTAGTTACTTCATTATTTCCACCAAACCAAACAGCCCTGATGTTCGTCATCAATGATATAATCTATGAATGGTTCTATCTAGAAGTGATGATGCTAGCCATTGAACTTATATCCCAATTTGTGGACCATGGCCACATTAGGCCACTATTTGAGGGAGCGGATTAGGTGCAGCTTGGCCCGGCTTCACCCAAGAAGGTGCGACCCTTAACATGGGGCCCACTTTGATGTATGCATTCTATAGTCCATCTGCTTTGCCAAATCATTTTAGGGCATGAGCCCAAATATGAATTAGATAGTCCATCTGTTTTGCCAGATCATTTTAGGGAATGAGCCCAAAAATGAATTAGATACAAATCTCACGTGGACCATACTATAGGAAACAGTGTTGATTGAATGCTCCACCATTAAAAACTTCCCATGGCCCACTTTAATGTTTCCTTAATGTTTATTTGCCATCCAACCTGTTGGTAAGGTCACCCAAACCTGGATGAAGGGGAAAAAAAAAAAAAAACAACTTGATCCCAAACTTTTGTGGCCCACAAGAAGTTTTTAATGGTTAATCACTATTATTTCCTATGGTCTGGTCCACCTGAGATTTGGATATGCCCTAAATGATCAGGCAAAACGGATGGATGGCATGTGCATAGAATACATACGTCAAGGTGGGCCCCGCAGTAAGGGCCGCACCTAATCCGCCCCCATTAGTTGAAGGGTCAGATCTTCCAGTATGGAACAAATTTTCCCCATCCATCATATAAACAGTCTGGATCACACAACCAAGGGCCCCTCTTGTACAAACTCTATCATCACGACACAATCAAGAGACGCTTTCGCAAGAAAACTAGAGTTTTACAGTCATCACATCAAAAAAGAAATTTAATAATTTACTCCAGGATCAGCTGAACGAACTCGACATGCAACTCGAGCGGTAGAAATTTCGGAAGAAGGAAAGAAACTAAAATCACATCTAATTACAATCTACTATCACCTGCGATATTTTCAATGCGACATGCCAAACGATGGAATCGATGATTGAAAAAATCTCTGTTTTTTGTTCGTACCTCGGACGATGAGTAAACAGGAACGTAGTCATCGCTTGCATTTCCTACTTGGGATGTCAGCATCATCGAAACTTTTGGAAAGCAATGAAAAGAAAGATCAAATCAGAACTTTGATATCCCTCTTTCCTTCTTTCTACTGATGGGAGAGATGCATTTGAATGAATAGCAAGAGAAGGGAAAGCAAGCAAATAAAGATAGGAAGAGAAACATGCCTGTTTTCTGTTCGACAGAAGTCTTGAAGCTTTCTATTGCAGAAAGAGATGCTAGAAATCCTCCAATGACTATGAAAGACGAAGAAGAAGAGATTTAGTAGGTGGGAATAGAGAGAGGGAGAGCGGCTTTGTCTTGCACTTAGTCGTCCTCTCTAGCAGTGGGGTTCGTTTTCACTCTGTCGCGACTCAGAAGCCACCGTGTGTCGCCGATCACTGGGGCCCACATGATGAGATGTGACGATTTTTTAATCCGTCCATATTCTCTTACCTTATAAAGTAACTATTTTCCATAACGACACTTTAATGGTAATCCTGACCTTTTAATTTTTCTTTTCATCTTTGTAGATTCATGTAAAGATAATGATGTTTACAATCATCCGTTCACCTTAATTTTATTAATTTAGTGGTTATAGTATGGTTTTCACAATAGAGACGGTTCAGATCATCTAAAAACTCATCATATGGGCCCGAATGGAGGGAGACACACGCTATGATCTAAGTCGCGACAGAGGCAAAACGCACGCAGGAGAGAGAGTCCTGGGATTCGGTGGTGACCTCTCCAGTACCGAATGATTGGAAGCGGATTGGCTGGTGTAACACACACCACAGACCTGCCTGGTGTGGGTACGTATCGTGCGAAGACGAGCGCTGACGCTCCTCGGGCTCCGAGTTGTACGAACGGTTGAAAGGAGATCAAAATTACATGGTCCCACAGTCATGTATTTATTAGATCCACACCGTTCATCCATTCAGCGAGATTGCATGATCGTAAAAATGAATCATATCCAAATCTCAAATGTAGCATTGTGACAGTGATTCCCACGGTTAAAACATTGCGGGGCCTACCATAACGTTTCTTTTCCATTAAATTTGTTCGTAAGTTCACAACGAGCTGATAAAGAGGAAAAAAAATATCATATTGATCAAAAACTTCTGTGACCCCAGAAGGTTTCAATGGTAGACGTTCAATCTCCTGCTGATTTTACAGTGTGGTCCACTTGATCTTTGGATCTATCATATTTTTCGTCTCAAGACTTATTATGAGCTCGAAAAAGGGATGGACGGTTTGGATATAACAAATACCCCATGATGGGACCCACAGAACTTGGTGACGTCAACACATCAGCCAGGTCGGTGGTGTGTAGTACACCACCCAATCCGATTCCCGACTGATCGGTGATGTGCGCTCTACAATGACGTATATCTTATCCATTCCGTCCATCCATTTTGCCCGTGAGACTCCCCACTAGAAATTCTGAAGGAATTCGCGCGATGAAAGATTGAAGAAGGATTCACGACGGGACATTTTCCAGCCTGATGTGCGCCTGAGAGATCCAGTCCATTCATCTAGTGTGGATCAAGATGAGTATTACCTGAAATAAAATATAAGTTAGTTGATCCATCATATGGGAATATAGATTGCATTAGATTAGCTGTTCATGTTCTTTTTCTAACCGTCCATTTCATTTTATGCGTTTGGTCCACTCGATTAGTGGACCAGCCTTGAATATTTCTCCATGGTATTTCCACGGTACTAGATACCTAAATAATGGACCAGATCTTTCTCAGACATGAATGGTTGCCATGTGTTCCGAGAATTGCTCCCATCAGCCACTCGTACTGCAGATCGCCTTGGCCTTGGTAAAGAAAAGAGAATTGCACGAGCGCGTTGGGGGTTTTTGTACTCGCCACTCACACATGCCAGGTGGCACAACATTACGAGATCTGAGCCAATCATGAGGAGCAAAACCAACACGTGGATCAAATACGTCGAATTCTCCATGGTGGGCCCTATCTCAGGAGAGTTTTGGACCTATCACATGAGTTTCAAAGTCTCACGCAGAGAGATCTCGACAAATGCAATCACAGAGTTCTCATGTCCTCTGTTTGATACTCTGGCAGCGTATGACGCTTGATGCACAGGCACTAAGAAATTATACACGTAGAATATGTTAAATATTTTAAACCAACTACTTTGTGGAACCCACTGTCTTTAATTCACAGTCCTCAACCTAGATTTGTTAAACAATCATAACCAATGATTTGTGCACACATGTTTGTTGAAGTAGAACCATTGGATATTTTCATTTTTAACCGTCCAGTGAATGTCTACCAATCCTATAATCAAATATTCAAGTAATCTTATTTTTTGACTCACGTTACATCTAGATTGATACCTATAATTTGGACTGTTTAATTTGAACGCCTCTTATTCTAACTACGCAATTTATAAGTGACTTCTAAGTGCTTGAGTATCATTGATTACACTCTGCCAGAGTATAAAACATTTCTCGCTCGGATTCCATCTGCACGAAAGGACGAGACAGAAGACAAAACAGGCGGAGTTCCATGTACTTGAGGAATTATCGGGTCCTGTACGTAGCCAGTGCGTAGTATGCTAAACGGAGGCGTTGAATTCCGTACACGTGGACCCCACTTCAAGGCGATCCGGACTGTTGGTCTGATGGTCCACATCTTGGATTGTCTTTGTCCACAAAATGTCTGACATTGGAAGATCCTAACACATTGAACTATGAATCGTTTATCATTGAATCTGGAAGGACGATGAGACATCTCGACGATTTGCACTTGTGGAGAGATGATCAGACACAGGGACTGTTAGTTAACTTTCACACACATCTTTTCCCACAAAGGTGTCAGCTGTGATGGGCCACACAAAGATCATCTTCCATGAACATGACCCTCAAGATCTACTCATGGGTTGTGTAACGCCTGTGTTTTATGTTAAATGATTGGAATTCCTTGGTTTCGTCATGACTGGTCCCATATTTTGGACGGCTCAGATTTCCTATAACATGTCACATTAGTGGGAAAGATGGGACTGTATGCTAGACTTCAGATTGTACAAATCGTTCATGCTTTCAGCTTACACATGTGGGGCATGTTCTGCAGTGATCCAAACCGTTGATATTATGAGATCCATTGTGAATGTCGCATGCACCAAAAATATCTCAGATTGAAAAATCTTAAACTTTTCAATAGACGGTCAAGAAAGACGCTTCCATTTAACTAATAGAAAGCCAAATATTCAACGGCTGAGATTCTCAGATCCTGAAGATTTTTGGTGCATGCATCGTCCATGGTGAGGCCCATCATACAACGGTTCGGATCACTGAACAATGAGCTTGCTCGTACAAACCGAAAGCCCGAACGTGCTGTACCAACCTCCCGCACGAGTGGATCCTCCACAACGTTGGTAGGATAAGCTTATTCTACAACTATAGTTGTGGGGCCACTGTCTTTCGTGTACAGAATCAATCCGTCCAAAAGGGCCTTCCTATCATGTAAGTTGGACGCCGGCCAGTCCAACCATCACATTGGCCACCTTTTAAGTTTGGAATTGAGTGGATGTCCATTCTACCGTGTGTGGCCCACCTATTGATTGTATAGACCTGAATTTTGAGACATCCCATCATCCTGGTGGGCCCCAGTTGATGCCTGTGGGTTGGATGATATACACACAAATCAGTAAAGCCACAAATTTCCACACATGTTATAAGAGTTGGCTTTTGCTGAGGATCCAGCCTCAGATCCCACGTCCTTATTCAATGAATTTTAAGTGGGTCAGGTCCGGTTGGGCTTGGGCTCCATGAATTTTAAGTGGGTCAGGTCGAGCCACAGGGTAATGGATTATAGGTCGGGTTCAAGCCAGAATTCTTGGCCAGTTTAAGAAAGGACCCATGGATTATACACAGCCACGTTGGCGATATAGATGGTTTACATACAAACGGATATCCTAGGCAGACTTATTCGGGTTTGGGGTTTGGATATGGTAGTTCCATCAGGACAGTCCTTTGGCAGGATACACGTGTCTACAATTCTGACAAGTGGGTCCCGTGATTTGATAATCTAGACCATTGATCTATTTTCTCTGGTTCTATTCCTTAAATATCTCCCTGTCAGACAATGTTAAGCTTATATTTGTGACCCACAAATATATGGCTAGGAAGAGCAATTCAACAATGGTCTACATCCAGCTGCAAATGGTCTAATGTGGCCCGTCTGATCTTCCAACCTAGCTGATTTGGGCTAAACTCTCAGTTGAATAGACCAATGATCTGATTGCCGAACCATAGCCCACTCATTAAATATAAAAACATGAATGCAACACGATCGGAAACAAGGCCAGATTCTTGCTAGTTCGATTGCTGATGGAGCATATTTAAATAAGAGAGATGCCCCTGCAATTCCTGCGCACGTATGCAGGATCCAGGTCATTCGTTGAATGAGGCCCACTGTTAATATCGCATGCCTTCCATGTGTGAGGAAAATGGACGGTTGCAGGAAATGAATTTCAGGCCCTGTTTGGGCAACAGGATTAGAAGGGATTAGGTGGGATTGGATTCATCTGGTTCCGTGCCAATTCCACTCCATGTTTGGCAAAGCTTGGACTTAGATCGGATGGAATTATATTGGGTCCCCAAATGCCAATTTCACTGATGCTACGTTGTGTAGGTCCCACTCATGTGTCTATATCCACACCGTCCACCCATTTTTTGAGATTATTTTAGAGCATGGGCCAAAAATCGGTCGGTAATTCTAAAGCTCAAGTGGACCCACCACTGAAAGCGAATGGGGATTGAATACTTACCACTTCTTAAATATGAGTTTTTTTATCTACCTATATATTTTTAAATTCCATAAAATGAGGTTACAAAACAAATGAAAAAAAAAAAAAGAAAAAAAGTTCGGATATAATACATGTGTTATTACGGTAATTTCAAATGACGGTGGGTATATCCATTCAACGTCCATCCCCAGTATTACCAACAAAGCAGAACATTAATCTAATCCCATGGAATCAGGGGGCAATCCCTGCCATGGGTAATAATGATGTTTTTTTGAATACAATCCCACCTAATCCCTTCTAATCCAGTTGCCCAAACAGGTTAGAGTGTTAAAGGTCATTTGATATACATTGATATTCACCATCCCTTTGTGACCTTATCAATTGGATGGAAAACAAATGTTATGGTGGACACAAAATTTTTAACGGTATTAGAGGGATAATGCTCCGTGATCTTGAAATATGGGATGGGAGCAGAAGGTAGATCCAAAACTCCCAAATCTTCTGTTGCTTTCTAAGCTTTATTTTGGTCGGATATTAGGAGGGATGGGATTAAGGCAGACCCCCCCCAAAGAGCCAAGCAGCGTTCAAATCAAAATACATTGCTGAAATCTACAGTAACCCAATGCAATTTCATTTAATGTAATTCCATCGCTTTTTCAATCGGCACATCCAGATGCAGGTCTTGCAATCATCCTGGTTGGATGGATTGGAAGGTAAAATCCGGATATCCTAAAGTAGTTCCCAGGACAGTGAACTTGTCAATTCTGACAAGTGGGTCCTGTGATTTGATATCTAGCAATCCCATGGATCTTAAGGCAATCCGGTCAATTCAACAATGGTCTATCATCATTACCTTCCAATGATCATCCATAGCCCACTCCTATAATACCATGACCGATCGGAAACAAACAGGTCCTGCGTTCAAATCACAAGCAGGTCTTGCAATATGCCTATGCTTCTCTAATATTATTCTCTCAGTAGACCGTGGTCATTTTTCTAGCCATCAAGTTTAAGCAAAATGGGCCCCACCAAACGAATGCTGCCACCACGCATCTTGCAAAGCCCTCCATACAGTTCGTCTTTTTCCATACGCGTGGGCCACCATATGATCAAACCGTCCTGATTTAAGGCAATTTGACATGGGATCTTCCAAAAACTTGCGACTTTGGCATGTGTTGGGTGTCTTCCCCTGTCTGGGGCTTCTTGCTAGTATCTATTCAAATAAAATTAGTGATTCTGTATTTATAAAGAAGCAACGAACAGATGCATCGAGTGGGGAGTGGGAGTGTGAGTGTTGGGCTGCAACCTGAGCCGTGGACTTCCTTGTGGTTGTCTTCTGTATACAACTTGATGAATGACTAGATTTCATACCAAGGAATACTAGGAAAGCCTATTGAAATTTACACATATATGCGACGGCAGTAATTCAAGAGGGTGAAAGAGGAGATCCGACGGGCAGTTTCCGATCACCATCCCTCATCGAGCAGTTCAAATTTGCTTCTCCTTATTCTTTTTTTCTCATCCTTTCATTGTTTCTTCATGTGCCTCTGGCAAAAGGACTTCAATCTCCCAAGCCCATCTTCCAGGGAGGAGGCGTCTATGGCGAAAGTAATACGGAGCCAATTCTTCAATCCGACCGCGCATCCTGCAAGGAATGCAATCCTTGGTCAGCAAAGCGTGTTATACTTTCATTTATCAGCGACTCAATAAACAAGAAAGTGGGGCCCTCAGTTTTTTTGGACCCTTCTTGCAACGGGAGTAATATCACACCAGATGATTTCATTTCATTGACTATTGAGTCTCAGATGAGATGTGATGTTGGTTTATCAGATACAAGCCTTCTGTGTCATTGCTGCACTCATGGCACATTTGGATGAGATCACAACTGTTCATTCAATTGGTCCAGAAGCAAATAGACCATAGACCAAAAGTCACATTCTTTGAAAGATCGTAATCATTTGATTGGTGGAATACAAATGGACACTGGAAGACGAAAGTCAAAAACAGCTCACATCAGTGAGAAGAATCTCCTCTGTATACTACTGCTTCCTATATGTTGGTGCCAGGAACAACATCGTTCTAATCTCAAGATAAAAAAGCTAAAGAAAGTGGACTTCCAACACCATTCTATCAGCAGTGAATAATCAGTTCAGATGGATTCAACGCTTACATCAGTTGTCCAAGCTAATCAGGATCGCCATTATGGAAGCAGCATGGGATGAACAGATTTCAAGTGGGGTCAAACTGTGAACTTGACCATCTCATGTGCCGTGTAAGATCTGAACGGTCTACTAAGTGGGGTCAACCTATGGCCATGGATGGAGTGTCAATCAGTTGAGAGGAAGATCATTGGCCCCTCTTCATTCTCTACATCATCAACTAAGCTTTTTCCCAATTAATTGGGGTCGGCACCATTCCACTTTATCGTGTGTACAGTTCTATATGTGCGTTGAATTAGCAAACCTCTCCATAGCATGAGCAAAATACGACTATCAATAAATGACTGTTGAAATAGACTTCAAACTGCTTTCTGGGGCATCGAACCACTAAAAACAACCACAAGAATCACTCTTTGAAACACAAAACTGCAGTCGCTGCAAGCATAAAAACTAAGAATCTCATCGACAAAGTATTGAATGACTCGAGTAGAAGTAGAACCCGCATAAAGCAGTGGTAGAATTGGGTGTACAGGATACAGTTTAACAAATTCATTTTCCGAGTTTTGTGCATGTTTTCAGAATTTCTGGACCTGAGCAAAATATAAACCAACAGAACCGTGGTTTCACCAAGACTTACAAAAAAGATTTGGAGGTTACCCAGACAAAAACGTTTCCTAATGGTAGACAATGAGAAACTGTAAGTGCCCCGCATCTTTGCACAGTTATACACGGGTTTTCAATACTGATGAGTAGAGCTATGTACAGTAATCCAGACCATTGCTTTGTTGAGTCCTGCCGTGGATGGAGCATGTCCTGGAAAGTTCCGGTATTGGAAGATCCCAGTGATCAATACTAGGACCTTTTCAGTTAAGGACTGTGTTGTATTTATGTTCTTTACCATTATCTGTTTTCCAGATATTGAAAGTTTAACATTGTCCTATCACGGATATTTTTGAGACATAGTCCAACAGGGGGGACACAACAGACCGATGATCCTGATTACGGAACCATGGGCCTGAAAACTGTGTATATTATGCAAAGACGAGGGCCATGCATCATATAGACAACTGGAAATAAGGGGGGTGCTGGCACCATGCAAAGTAATAGCATCATGATGGTCGTATTTGTGAAGGAGGGAAATTATCAAGGAGCTCCGCTAAGCCCACATACTTGTACAAGTCAGTTAACATGCCACCATATATACTAGTGTGGCAAACAGATGCAATATCCAAGCCATCCATCAGAAGGGTACCAGTATGTAGATTTCCTGTCCAAAGAATCAGGTCGTCAACAGGTTGGGGGAAAAGAAGGCCGAAGTTTTCTAAACTGTCCCACTTATTTTTAGTATCATGGTACACCTACTGAGTGGACAACCTTCATCTTTCGCCAGTAGCATCTATGCAGTAAGGTCTACATTATAGATGGGTTGGATATTTCGCCTGTGCCACAGTGGCATATGTGGAGGCATGTGCATTCGCCGACTTGTAGATGTGTGTTGGCTTAGCAAATCTCGTGATCAAGAATTAGCAAGGTGCTGTGAGGTTTGTTAAACCAACGTATGTTTAGTGTTGGGAATCCCACCCCATGTAGAGGTGAGACCCATGTGTGGGCACAAAAGTGCCTTGCACATGTGAGGCCCAAGTGAGGAGCATTTTGGTCATTTTACCTTACACTCTTTTGTTTAAGACAAAAGGCAAAAGAAAGTGGGGGGGCATGAGGATTACATAGCAACACAACAACTATTTTGAGATTTTTTTGTTTCTCTTGGAGAAAAGAGGTTTTTTGAGGAAGAAGAGAGAGGCTATCTCTACAAGGTCTTGATTCAAGTATCTTGTTGTTTTCAAGAGATTGTTCATCTCCGGAATAGTGAGGCTTCCATTCAGAAACTCCGGGTTTGTCGGTTATTTTCTCCAAGGGTGGTTAGTGGTTTCTTCTCCACAATTTCTTTGATAAGAAACATATTTCTTTCTTGTTTGTTGATGCTTGAAATCCACCTATAGGGTGTTGTATTTTGCTTATCCAACAGTGGGTATTCTCTTAAAGGTTGGTTGTGTGGTGTATTTGGGGATCCAAGAGATAGTGATCTCTTAATGATTGTACTTCCTTTATCATTATAGTGGATTTGTTGCTAGACTAGATCCCGTGTTTTTTTTTTTTTTTTTCCCCCTCATTTTGGAGGGTTTTTTCACATTACAAATCTTAGTGTTTCTTTTGCATTCTACATGTTTGATTATATGCTTGTTTGGGTTGGAATTGTTTAACCTTCATTAAATCTCTCCATATAGTAAATCTCATTGATTTACACATAGTTGGGAAAAGGGCTGTTTCCCCTACATATAGCCCTGGCCAACTTCAAGCAAACAAACATGCCAATATGCATGTGTGCAAGATCTGAGCATTTCATCAGTTGGGCATCGCTACGCAGTTATTATGGCCCAAAATCAGGCAGGTCACTTCATCAGGTGGGCCGCAGTGAATGAAGGAAATGGATATCTAGAAAAACATTGTTTGGCTACCAATTTGCTTCATTCAGTGTGGCCCACCTGATGAGTTGACCTGCCTGATATTTGGAGCTTGAAGATCTATGAGGGGGTGTCTCTCACCTGATGGAACAACTGGACCTTGCACAGCAGTGCCATATGGGCACATTTGCTGATGTGTAGATGGGCAGGCTTACGCAATTGTGGACCATGGTTTAAAATTGAGTTTTGGCATATCCTATTGGGCTGTTTCGGGCCAATACAGCTGCATACCAGTTTTAGATGATACTTCAAACCGTGATTGTGGCTTAGTGAAGCAAACCTCAGGCGTTGCAAACCAGTTCTTATGTGCATAATATGGGACAATGGGGCATAAGAACTTCACAGAAATGAATAGAGATAAAAGATCAAAACCACATTCTTGATAATGCCACTTTCTTCACTTGACAACTAGTTATATTGAGTTGCTGAGTTAAGTCCAGCTCACCCGGGAGAAGGATCACCGACTCCTCTTTGGCCAGCTTGGAGCAGAAGTCTACATCATCGTAAATGTCTTCCAGATGCGACAAATTCAGCTTTACCTACATTGCATAATATTCTAACATTTCAATATATCCATGTAATTTCAAACACAACTGAAAATTCCTTTTTCCTCACCATTACAAACATTGATCCCTCTGGTTTGTATGGACAAGTAACACAGTCGATTTCCTTTATTCGGTCATAACATATATCTGCCGTTTGCCTCAGCATACTAGTTGTTTTCTTAAAGAAATCGTCTCCAGTCTTCCCAAGGATTTCAGGAATTGCACCCTGACACATAAAAATTATTAGGTAGGATTTCCATATAAATTTTTTTTTCGAAAGGTGAATATTTTATTCAGCAGCAAGAAAAGCAAACAGACAAACAGGAAAAAGGAAGAAAAAGAAAATAAAAGGCAATAGTAGAATACAACAAGCCAGACCTCCGACTGGAGAAACCCAATAGAACTACGGGGCTCAATCCCTGAATAAGCCCAACACCTGGATTTCCATAACTTGGGAGTTCAACAGATCAATAGCTGAAGGATTTGGTATGTTTCAGGGATGAACCATCCAGGTTTCTGAATCTCTAACTGACAATATCGTTTTTCTTCCTACTTCGCCATGAGTTTTGGGTGGCTTGTTTCTTGCCAACTGCCTTTATTTGTGTAACAAAAATACAGAATCCAGATACAGTATCTACTAGCGGTGTGAATATTTGATGCATGAGGGTAAAAAAAGTGTCTACAAGTATCATATTAGGCTATTGATTGCCCTTGATCAAGAAGCAAGCATTAAAGTGGGCCTTTTCTATATTCATGACAAGAAACCAGAGATGCAAACCTGAACAAAGGTAGCAGGATCCGCAGAGGCATTGAGATAGCTTGAAATGGCGTTGATGATCTGAAAACAAGACCAATAAGGTCAGTTAGAATGGGTCCAAATGAGGTCACTCAACCTTGAAAACCGTTATACATGTGTATTTGCATATGAAAACTCGTAAAATCTCTGTGCGTATAAAGGGGTTATTTGGATGCAATCAAAATCCCACTAATGTAAACTCTTTCATTTGTTCGGGGTGCTTTCTGGCTTTGGGTGTCAAGAAAGTGGAGGAAAGAGCTTCGTCCTAAAGAGGCTAAACTGTTTTATCCAGACATGACAGATTGAAAATCTTTAACATAAGTGGCATTTTACTCACATCCAACCAATCCCTATGGGGGTGTTTGGATCATGAGTTACTTAAGATAAGCTACTTATGCATCAAGTAGCTTATCTTGGTTTCTTCTTATTAAGCTCAAGTGATTAAGTAACTTTAAAGTTACTTATAATTGATCTTAAACCAAACTTACTTATCTACTGCTATAATTAGAAAAAGTAACTTATTTGGTGGTATGCAAACGGGCCCTAAATAACAAGGTTGTTAGAAAAGGACATGCACCAATCATGTGTGTAGATTAAGCATTTCGTTCCTCCTGGCACACTTGAGCCTTTATATGAAAGTGGACATGAGCAAAGCAATTCCTTCTCCAAAAACATCCAGGCGCTGGTGATGTAGGCTTGGTTAGTTTCCATTCACTATTGCACATACAACCATACAGTCAGTGAATGTGGAGCATGATGCAAAATCCACTCGATTGGACGATGTTATCTTTCTGGTTGATGGACATTTGCTCTGTTTCATCACCAATTTGAAGGCATGGATCAGACAGACAGAAATTGTGTGAGCAGTGTGGTTTCTATTGTGGACCATCTTCCATAGGGCCCATCAGATGGGATATCTAAAATTCCTTGCCATACAGACACATGCACGGTGAACATCAATGAAGGAGGTGATGGCTTCCTCGATCAATGAAACAGAGTCAGCTTCTGATTCCTCAGTGGACCATGTGAATCTATACTAATGAATAATGGACATTTCCCCTGTTTCATAGCCAATTTAAATACGCAGATCAAACAGCCAGGAGTTGCCTGATTTTTTCTACCGTGGACCATCTTCCATAGGCCCCATCAGATGGGATATCTAGAGTTACCATACAGCCACATGTATGGTGCACATCAATGAAGGAAGCGATAACTTCACCAATCAATGAACCAGAGTCAGTGGGCCACATACAACTATACTACTGAACAGTCATAGATTTAAGAATGGACCGCATAATCAATCAATGCATAGAATAAAAATCACCTTGGTCTCTTTTAGGACACCATGGGGATCAGTCGCCACTAGCCAGCCAAGTCGCCAACCGGGCACAGCCCACCTCTTTGATATAGACCCAAGAGTAAGTACTGGAACAACTGATCCGAACGTTCCCATCGGCACAAATGGGTTACTCCCGAATGTGAGATGATCATAGACTTCATCCGCGATAACAAGAATTCCAAGCTTCTTAGCAGTCTCAGCAATCTAAATCCAACACAATGATGGACATTTAGAATTACATCAAACCCTACAATTCTTCCAAGAACAAGACCGACACCCAGGTTTAACGACACCAACCTTGGCCAAATGCTTATAGCTGAAAACATTCCCACACGGGTTGCCGGGATTTATGATAACCATCGCGACCGTGTTCTCATCTGCCAGAGCTTTGACGGCATCAAGGTCAACCTCCCAATTACGATCCGGTAGGAGGTCGAAATGCCGGGCTTCAACACCGGCGAAAGCGGCGCGTGCCTCGTAGATTGGGAATCCTGGTGTGGGGAGCAAGATGTTGGCGCCGGGGTGGGCCAGGACTGCCATTGTGACCTCGATCGCTTGTATGCACCCGACCGTGACAAATACATCGTCCGGCGATAGCTCGTAGGGAAGATCATGTGAGAGATACTCTGCAATAGCCCTTCCCAAAAAAAAAATATTAATTAATTAATAAAAATAAAATTCCGTTATCCAAAATATGCAAATGCTACGACAACATTGATAATTACACCCTTTTGTTAGGGTAAACCCAAAGTTTTCAAGTTTTGGTGTTGTTTCTAATACCAAAGGTAGAAAAAATGGGTGCATGCACAAGAGGTTCTTGTAAATTAACAATAAGAAGGAATTGATATTTACATCCATTTTCTTCATAGATATAAACCTTCCTTTTGCCATGTGCTACTGCTATGCTACCAAAAGTAGAAAGAAAGGGTGTATCTATCAAACGAGTGGATTTAAAAGGGTCCCTAATAACGATAATGCTGATTTAACGAAATTTATAATAATTTAATGACATTTATAATAATAATAATAATAATAGCAAAAAATGCAATAAATAAATAAAATAAAATAGCCGTACTCGACCGAGCAAGCTCTGCTTTCTACTCAAAAAGAGGGAGGAAGGAAAGCGATTTATCTATTATCCTCCCATACCTTCTGGCTGGGAGAAGCCCGACCGACGGAGAGTAGCAGTTGTACTTAGCGGATCGGACGGCCGAGATTACAGCATCTTCAGCGATGGGAGAGGTACGGAAGCAAGGGAAGGTGGAGGGATCGCCATGCCCGAGTTGAATCCTGGGCCTCTCATCTCCACCGTCGAGATTGCTCATTAGAGTGCCAAGGATCCCTCGGATGGTGATCTGAGTTGGGGCTGCCAGCTCAGCACTGGGCCTGAAATTCCACCCCTTCTTTCTTCCACCATTCTCCATCTCTCCTTCTTTCATGTTCTTCTGGTTTTTTGAGGCGCTCGTTTTGTAGTTTTTTGGGGGGTTTTGTTAAAAAGAGGGGTGATAATGTACGGCGGATAGACGTGGAAGGATGTGAGGGGAGAACGCAGCGTGCATGCCCAGACCACTCGTCTATGAAAGTTCTCAGTCTTCATGCAAAGAAATAAGAAGGATTCGCTGATGGTTCACCACCAATTTTGGTTGTCGACTATTACTATACGTGGCATACATATCAGGAATCTAGACGATCAGGACTGTGGATATGGGGATAAAGAGTAAAATCAAACAATCGTGGCCATCTGACTTTTTCCTTTGGTCTTAAATACTGAATATTTTATTTTCTGTAGCTTATGCAAGTAGTTTCAATTGGATGGTGAGGACAGTTGGTTCTGTTCCACATATTTGATCCATACAGAAAGTATTGACATTTGAACGGTCTAGACTCACTTTGTATGTCACATGTGCAATCAATGAGATCTGAAAACTTTAAAACGGTGGTAAACTGTCAGCGTAGTTTGCCAAGGAAACGAAAGAAAGAGAGTTGTAACGGAACGCAAAACGGTGCCCACAAAATCGTGGGACGCGACGTGGCATTATCGGCGCATGGAGATATCCGACCGCGGTTCGCGGAACCCGGACGCGGAGTGCGTCCTACCCTGCCCGGAAAGATTGGCTCTGTGGGGCCCACTGTGATGTAAAGGTTTTATCCACGACATCCATCCATATTCAACTATAATTTTAGGTTATAAATCCAAAAACAAGGCGGAACCAAGGCTTAAGCGGACCACAAAATGGGGATTGAACGTCCACCATTAAAAACATGTTGGGAGCTTGAGAAGCTTCAGATCAAGCTGATATTTGTGTTTTCACTTCATCCCGGTCCACATGACCTTATGAATAGGTTTGATGGAAAAAAATACATCACGGTGGCCCTTAGAAAGGTTTCAATATCATTATCACTACAGCTTCTTTGGTGTGGCCCACTGGAGCTTTTACCTGTCTCATGTTTCGTATCATACCTTAAATTAAAAAATAAAAATTTAAATAAAAAAACTAAAAATAAGTTTGATTTCCAACTACTACTTTTTACCTTGGCACATTGCACTTGAGATTTGGATCTTGTTTATATTTAAGGCTCATGTCGTAAAATAAGCTGTCAAAATGAATTTACGGCGTTGATATAAATGTCATACATCACAGTGGCCCCATATCGGGTAAGCACCGAGTTGGGTGGTTTTCCAGAAGCACCGAATCCGCTCCCAAGATACGTGAACCACGAAATTCAGTTCGGGAGATCTTATGCGCGTGTGCCGTGACTCGACCCTTCGAAGTCTTGGACTGCCACGTTTCCAGATGTCGACCGTAGATATGACTTCTACATGTTAGAGGGGCTGTGTTTCTTGCAGGAATTATGTGGTCCTCCATTACACGGTATGTGCCAGTGCCGTTGATCCTTTAATTCGTACAGTTGGGGCCCGGAATCGGTGATCCAGACCGCCGGTACGATTTGTCTCCGTGTAGATGGATTGTGTCTCAAAAATCTCCCAGCAAGAAACTTCATATTCTTTGATCGAGTGATGGCTAGGATTCTGCCTCGAAAGTGCCCGCGATCGTATGGTTAGGATCTTCCAATCTAGAATTTTTCCTAATCTGGATCACCGGCCATAAGTCCATCCTAATCCTTGTCCGGATGAGCGTGCGTACGTGGAAAGCGGATAAGCTATACACGCGCAGTCATCCACGTCGGCTACTATATCCAAACCGGACGCAACCCACGAGAGTCTCTCTAAGCGGAAGCTCCGTGGGTCACACATCGATGTCCCTTGAAATCCACTCTCTCCATCAGTTGTGCCAGCTCATGCTCATACATGATCCCGAATGAGATATGTCTAAAACTCCAAATGAACCACGCTACATAACACAATCTCTAAACGTATCTAAAATTCAAGTAGACTACACTACCTAAAACGACCGGGATTGAACACCCACCGTTGAAACAAACGTGGGGTTACGAAAAATTTGGATACGATGATTTTTGTATTTCCCATTCATTTAGTGGAATAACCTTATGAATGGTTTAGATGACAAATAAACATTAAGTTTCAATGGTGGGGCGTTCAATCCCCACTGTTTCGTGGTGTGGCCCAGTGGAGATTTGGGTCTGCCTAATTTTTTGACTAATGCTCTAATATCAGCTAGCAAGACTAGTGTACCGAGTGGATGTCACAAGAACTAACGTTGGCCCCACAGAGCTTCTACCTAAATGGACTTTGCCCCTATCCAAACCGTTACACTGGTGGCCCACCTCTTGAACCCGTTGAAAATTTCACCAGTCGTATCCTCCCTGCATTCTTTCCTGAACCGTTAGCAAAAGTCATGTCAACGGTTCACAAAAGCCCGGTGAACCGATTGTCGGGAGCATCAATTAGTGTCATCCTTAGTCCTGGCTATCCAACAGGTGGCCCAGCAACTGTACAGCATGGATAGATGGGCAAGTGGGTCAATTTCTCAAGTTTCGGTACAAATGTACGTACGGAATTCTGGGAGCAGCTGTGGGAAGTTTTCCGACGATTGTAAGTTTGGTGTCGCTGGACTGACATAGCGCCCAAAACATGCGATGAGCAGACGGAGACCACAAATTTATTGTGGCATCGACGCCACCAACCATGCCCGAAAACATTAGGGGCGTGTTTGGATTCAGGTACAGTATTGCAATGCATTGTACAACTGTCATGTCAGGTTATGTCAGTCACTGTAGCAGGTACACATTGAAATGATGGTCAACAACTATGGTGTTTGGTTACGATTTCATTAAGTTCATGTATATGTTGAGGACAACAGTGCCCATATTTCGAAACAGAGTCTTCGTTTTGTTATGGTACATGTGTGATTATAGCGTACGAGAAATTGTTACACTACACGGACACATGACTATCCTTGACACTAGCCAATGGTTGGTGGTCGGTCCTTTGTGGGCCCCACCATCAACTGTAGGGGTTTCACCATATCGTCCATTTATCTTTATATATCATTGTACGGCACTATACGGAAATAAAGTCATTCCTCAAGCTCAGGTGGAGTCACACTCGGATATCAAATAAACAGTTCTCTGAGTCTTACGAGGATTTGAACGAAGGATATCCAATCACGATTGTTTTCATATTGTCTGATCCACAGGAGATTTATATCCCTTCTAATTTTTGGCAGCAAGCAATAAGATGATCTGCAAAACATGGATGAAAGGAATGGATTAAACGAATGCTCCATGGTGGCGCCCGTAGATCATCGACCAGTTGACACCAGACCAGTGGCAAAGTCATCTCGCCAATCCAATTTCATGGCAACATTGAAAATCTGATAATATGGAACCAGAGTGGGATGGACAATCACAGAATACACCATAGATTCCTACGAAATGAACGATATTGTGTTTTGAAATAAATTAAAATGATGTTGTCACTATTAACTTCAAATCAGGCATTTTAAACAGGCCAAACATAAGTTATATACATATGTCAAAGTCCGAATAGAGAACACATGAAGCACGGACTATCATCTCCATGCTCCACTATTATCTTAGATCAACTGTCGTGACCTGTTACTCCTCCCCTATGATATGTTATTTGCAACAATCCAAACAACTACCACATATATAAGCAATACTCATATTACCACTTTCCATATAGCAGAACCATCAACAAATGAATTGTAGTCCCTGTTCAGGTCCGGCATTGCCGCATCCGAAACCTGCAGCCTTACAATATCTTCCTCAATTATAGTTGGTTCATGATCACGTCGAGCTTCTGGCTTGAATCTCCTGGAAATTGTTTGATCATGATCAATCTGCCAATTGGACTACAGTAATCATTACAAACTGAAATATAAATCAGTTGACAGGATTGCTGGTATGAGTTATATTTGACTTCATTGAACAACAACCTCCCAGACCGTTACTTGCCTCAGCCGGGAAACAGCCTATAACGTACCTGAAAAATTTTCCAAGCCCTTCTAGCCTCATCGTATATATGATTTGTACGACTGGTGTCTGCATCCTGGGTATCGATCAACCTGCGCATGTGCAACCTCTCATCTATCATACAACCTGGAACTCTTCCGACAAAGACGACATAAAACTTCTTCATACCTTCCTGACAAAATAAACAAGCTCTATCAGACTTCTCTAATGTGGATTTTGTATAGCTATTTAAACAGGACAACAAAGACAAATTTTTTAAATAATTCACTGAATTAGTTGTTAGTTCTGTGAAGAGTAAATGGAGATCCTCCTTCACATGATTAGCTGAATAGTCTCACCTCCTCAGTTTCATGAATCTGAAAATTTTTTGCTGCGTCAAAGATTAATACAATCACTGTTATGGATACAAGCTTCAAATAAATTCACAGAATAATATATTTATTTGAATTCATACATCAGAAAACAGAACGGAGAAGCATCACAATTCACCCTGTTCACGGCAAAACAAACTAATATATCATCACCAATTTCATATCAATTGCAGACCAATGAAATAACCATGACAGTCAAACTCTCCTAATTAACAGTTGACTATTCATATACGCCAAATCAGAGGCTCTGATGTATCTGAAATATGAACCTCAAATGTAACTCCATTGTAGTCAGATAACTGAGAACACAGAATATCAAGCAGGAAAGATGAAAGATGGTGTCACCATTAGTTAGATATGTTTCAAGTTCACCCATGTTGCAATCAGTTGTGTACTCATTGAGTACCCAAAATTTCCACCCAAAAATCCAAAAATTCAAAGTCCAAAAACCACACCAAAATATACATACGATAGTTGTAAAAAAACGTTTAGTTGTTTCAGATGCCCAATGCACCAAACCCGTAATGTGGTTCACTCTGGAGTATTGCGGTCGAGGAGTCTCTGCACCCACTCCTTCCTCCTTTCATGACCCATTTTGATGAAAAATCTAGCATTAACTATATCTGCCCGTAACAACCGCGCGACACGGACCTGATCCTCATAGCTGAGGCCGTCAACTTCCTCTAGTATACCCAACAACCTCTGTAGTCGGGTCATACTTTTGCCCTGTGCCATCGTTATGGTAAGGGACCTAACGGCCTCAGCCACTTCACCCATGTTGTCACTAATGTGCTTGCTTGGTTTACCCCTTCGGCCACGAGTCATGCCAGTTGCAGTGCTTTGACTGTTTATAGACCCACGTGAGGTCTCCATAGAACCTGTGTTGACCCTTTTTGACCGCTGATGTGTTCCGTCATTGGGACGAATTACCGGACCAGAATCGTCGTCACCATCTTCATCCGAAGATAAACGAACAGTATTAGTCCCATTACCATCTGAATCATCATCAGAATCAAGGTCAGCTCTACCGCGACGTCGGCCAGAAAGAGGAGAAGAGTACGCTATGCTGGCATAAGAGCCTTGAGCACAATCATTTCCAAACATGGTCTGCAAATCATTAAATCTCTCGATGCGTTTACCGCACATTATCTCAGCATACGGGTGAGATTGCAAGGCCATATCAGTATATTATGACTCTATCAATATAACAATCACTGAGCACATAGTAACAGCTGACAAATATAGCATTAAATGGGTGATCATTGACGACTGTAATATAATTGTTACTTTATACCTCAATGTAGGCGGTCCACACATCATCAGTAGCAATCACCATTTTCTGGTCGGCATCCCAGCAAAATCCACTGGCTTCCAGCATATCCTTTACTGCCCAGTAAAATCTCTTCAATGTACGGAGACGGTTAGAGATATGTTTGTTCTCTAACTCTACACCACATTTATTTAACATTTCAGCAATGGTAACCCTATAGGCTTCTGGTTTAAAGCCCATGTCACTTTTTCGACCCAGCGTTACTTACTCTACTAATGCATCTACCAATGCATTATCCATCACTTCGCTCCATTGAATGCGCACTAATTTGTTACTTTGTCTACTCCTTACAATACGGGTATTCAGACTGACTGGGGATGGAGCTGTTTGTATCATTGATAAGCTTCTTTTGGCCGGTGTACCGAAGATACTGCTTGGTGATGTCATACTCTTCCTAGGAGAGGATGTACATTTTGAGGGGGTGGCAGCCTGTTTCTTATCTTTCCTCATCTTGTTTGAGCTCCGTGAGAAATTCATGTTACCTATGCATGCTCATAACAGTCAATGGGTCGATAATATCATGATCCAACTAAAGTCATAAATTAAAGGTCCAGACAACAACAGGGGGGATTAAATCAATGAGACCTGACATATAAAACATGATAAGTACTGACATATAATGAAATTCATGTAAACTATCCAAATAAAGGTAACAAACAATCCTCACAGACCAACAATCCAAACCAAACAATATCCAAGTTTACAATATTGTTGTTACATGAACAACACAAAACAGTCACTGAAATTACAACAAAATCAACGTCGTTGGCGGGTCCAAGGAAGGCTGTCATTCCACATTCGCTCTGCAATGCCATCCCTCTTTTTTGCCCATTGCTCTCTCGTGCGCTCCGTCACAATAGAGCTTGC
The DNA here is from genome assembly GCA_030180095.1 of Magnolia changhungtana. NCBI lineage: Eukaryota > Viridiplantae > Streptophyta > Magnoliopsida > Magnoliales > Magnoliaceae > Magnolia > Magnolia changhungtana. Next base: position 7,051,819 of record JASAUF010000272.1, on the reverse strand, counting down.
GCGCTCTTCTTCGGCATTAGTGACCTCTATAGGTGATGGCGAAATTTCTTCACTACTATTGACAATATCCTCAACTGCTTCAACAAACCCATCTTCACCACTAACACGAATGAAGTTATGCAAAACACAGCACGCGATAACAATTTTCACTTAGGTCTTAAATTTGAACTGTGGTGCTATACGGAGTATAGGAAGTCGGTCTTTTAGAAGACCAAAACACTGTTCAATTACATTTCGCAGTTGGGCATAATGATAGTTGAAGAGTTCTTTCTTATTACTAGGCCTCCTCCCTGTACGAAATTCATTTAAATAATAACGAACACCTTGATAAGGTGCCATAAATTCAGGAGCATGGGCATATCCAGCATCAACAATGTAATATTTTTCTACACACAGCGATATGTAATTATTAAGCAGCTATAAATCGCATCCTACGTATCTATATTAAACTGTCAACAAACGTTGTTTACCTTGAGGCACAAGAAAACAATCAGGTCGACAAGTTAAAGCATTTTACAAGACACAAGCGTCGGAGGCAAACCCATCCCAACCCGCTAGCACATATACAAATTTCATGTCGAATGTACAGGCAACCATTACATTTTGGGACAGGTAACTTTTTCGATTTCGAAAAGTTGAACTTTTTTCTTTAGGCAAATATGCCGGTATGTGAGTGTCATCAAGTGCCCCAATGCAGTCCTACAAGCCACATAGTTTTGACTTTTAGGTTGATATTCATGATGCAACATTATCATCATTCAGTAAATGTAAAATTTCAAATTATATTACCTTAAAATATGGGCTCCACATTAGATTATCAGATATCTCGTTCGGGGTATGTAACCCGGGGAACTTGACATATTCTGGATAGAGTCCAATTACTGCATCAAGAACTCTATTGAAGTGTCGACTCATGGTTTCTCCAGAACGTGAAAACCGATTACCAATAACACGGTTTCACACGTTGTGGCCTACAGTATGCAGGAACATGACGACTTGTTCTTCTAAACTGCATTTTCTTGTATCGGACAGTAAATTTCTATCTCTCAACAAAGAACACAACTCGAAAAACTTATCATGGCCCATTCGTAGATGTGCAAGACAGTCTATGTCACTCTTCTTTATGATTCCGTTAATAAATCTATTTCTATATATTTCACACTCTCGAGGCAATGATTTCATATAATAATGAAGATAGTATTCAACAGCTCCCATAACACAGGCGGAGGCTACAATTGCAGTTAATGCAGCTAATATTTCAGTTTCGTTCAAATCACTATTGGAAGACCCCTCCCAGCTAAAGTCACTACTGTCAGACCCCAATGTTGAAAATGTTGTAGTCACCTATTTCTATTGCATGTTACCTTGCTTATAGAGGTATAATAACAAGACAAAAAAGGGATGATACAGAGATACGCTACCATTCAAACATTTCCTAGTAGCATATTATTTCAAATGTGTTAAGAAATATGTATCCTTATAGGTAAGTTCAGCTATTTCAGATACATTTAATCATTCAAGCATAGTGTAACCATTCTTACTCAGGCATAACACATGATAGAGTCGATGTTACCACATACATAATCGGAGACAGTAATCGGTCAATCAACACAGGTATTAAATACCAAAAAGGAAAAGCAGATTAGTAGAAGATACCACAATGACCAGTTTCATACGCACCTGTTAACAGTTTTTTTTTGTTGAAAAGCAGAGATAACTTTGACGGTTTTGCACACCTGCGAGACTGGAATGTAGGAAATTCATATAATTAGACTATGTTTAATAGAAAAATGATGGTTCAGTAAGCTGGGATGAACATGATCGTATTATATGTGGTAGGAAGATGGGGTATTTCACAGTCCTACAATATTAACTTACAAACTTCTTAATCATGACACACATTTATCGCAAATTTTGCCTTCATATGTGCCAACAATGCCTTCATCATTGCCACATACGAAACATCTTTTTCTCCAGAACGAGATGATCCATAACACATCTCTGTAAATTTGAGATAAGAATATTACCTCAACTGAAGTTCAGTAACTGGGACTCATAAGACACCCACCAATATTTCAGAAGGAATGGGCTAATGGTGCCTGACCGTCATGGAAGTTTGTCTTATATTTCCATTCTCGATATGATTCCGAGTACAGAAGCGATCAGAACTCCCAGTCCCTTTGACATGCACAAGTCATGTCACAGGTTACTGGAGGTGAATCCATCTGCTACATATTTTGGTAGATACGCAATAATGAGTCAATGACACAGCAGGAGGGATTCCTAATTTCAAAAGTATGGCGTGGGCTGTGTGCATCGTAGTAGGGAGAGAAAATATACCGTGTACTCCCCTATCATTTATAGGCATGCAAGGAAAAAACCAAAAAATAAAAATTGGGTGATTCGTGCAATATTTCGGTGATTTCGTGGAAGAAAATGCAATCGATAAGATCCCCCAATGAACGGGAAGGAACCTGTCCTCCCCAAAGAGGTAGTGGCAATGTATGATCGAAACCCATCCTCAGAATGTCTTGATGCACTATACTTGGATGCAGTGGGAACCTGAGCTTACGACGCTGCTGTAAAACTGACCGGATATGGAATGACGGAAGTGTCAATGGCAAGTCGCCGATGATACTATGCGAAAATCACTCAATGACTATGACATGCAAAGAACATGCACTACAGTAACCCCTTCCAATCTCCGATCTTTAGGTATCCACACGAAGTTCTCAAGTATGGACCGTGAGGATGGAGAGGTAGGGCGATGGAGAGTTCACCTGAGAATGATGGTCCGTAGGAATAACAAAGTACAATTTTTTTCCCTTTGAAATGGCGGTGCAGTGCAATGACTCCATTGCTCATACCGACACACTCTACTTTGACAGCAATAACGCGTGGAAGCGATTTTCTGGTTCGGCGTGGTACTCAGGTCAGTCGTGTATGCCCCCTTTTTCATTCGAAATCAAATACCTGACACGTACAATTTACGCGACTTTACGATACACTACCACGTGGTCCTGAAATCCCAACACGCCCTAGAGGAAGAGAGATGCGTGTGATTGTCGTTACGCGGAGGTAGCTAAATCGCAGTAAGCAAGTAACGGTACGGTAGATGAGGCAGGGGCGGATTAGGTGTTATCCGGTTAATACCTTGGTTGTTATTACCCTTAACGTGTGGGACACACATTATTCATTTTGTTAATCCACTCCGTCCATCCGTTTTCCAATATCATTATATTACTTTATATAAACATTTAATTATATCTGATTTTTAGGTGGACCACACTACTGAAAAAAGTAGTGAATGACCATTAAAAGTTTTTAGTGGGCCAAAAAGTTTCGGATGAAGCTGATATTTATAATTTCCCTTAATCCAAGTCTGATTTACCTTATCAACAGGTTGGATGGAAAATAAAATTACGTTAGGCATTACCGTGTCCCCTAAGAAGTTTTTAACGGTGGGCGTTCAATAACTAATGTTTCCTGAGGTGTAGTCCACTTGAGATTTGGACGTGCTTAATTTTTTGAAACATTTCTAAACTAGGCTGTAAAAACGTATGGATGGCGTGGATTATGAAAATTCATTAGGTTCGCCCCACGTTAAGGGTAACACCCATTGAAGTGTTACTCGGGTAACACCTAACCTAACCCGCTCTCATAAAAGGCAGTCGGTATGGATAGCTGACTGAAACAGACATGAATCGTCGATAACACCCGCAGGGAAGCTATGCGAAACATCCAATCCGTCCATCATGTTCGGTCTTCTATTCTACTGCTCAATGGAAAATTTAAGCCATATTCACAATTCGGGCGGGCCACATTACATGGAACAATAGTGATCGGATGCCAACCGTAGATTTTTGAGTGGGTCTGCCCTAGTATATCTTTCATAACACCCATTAATCATGTGTAACTCACCGGGAACAAATGAAGATTCAAAAATCAGCCTGATCCAAGAACCAGGTGGGCCATACCATGTGAACTTAGAGGTTTTAGGAGCAATTTCACATTGTTTCCAGTGGTGCGGCCGATCAAAGTTTTATATCAATCTGATATTTTATTTTTTCGGTTAAAATTAGGATTATCGTCTGATGGACGGAGTGGATTTACATATACAATATGGTGGGTCCACGGAGGTTGGGTGTTTTAGGCATATGTGTAAAAGAGGGATATTTGCAGTTCCATGGTATACATCCGCGAGTACAACGGGTCATGTCCTCGTTCCCTCCGAAAAAGTCTCATGTTAGCTGGACGTGGATTGGGAAGTACCACCGCTAGCTAGGAACGGACAGGACTCTGAGGGACCACCGCGATGCATGAGTTTTATCCCATGCAGTCCATCCATTTTTACATATCGAAGAGGTTCCTAGGCTGAAGTGGACCACACGACGGGAATTAAACACCCACCGTTGTGAACTTTTTAAGGGCCACGGAAGTTTTGGATCAAGCTTATATTTGTTTCCATCCTTTATCTATGTCTATGTGACCTTAGTAATAGGTTTGGTCCGTTTGGATGGCAATTAATCATCCCGGTGGGTGTCAATATCACTGCTACTTTCTGTGGTGTGGTCCACTCAAGCCTTGTATCTGTCTAATTTTTGGGCTCTTTCTCTAAAATGATATGAAAAAATAGGTAGACGGTATGGATAAGACCTATATGTATCATGGTGGCCCCTCAAAGTCTCTGTCTAGTCCTAGCTAGAGTACCCAATTTGTGTCCATAGTAGACAAGCATTGTGGGGCCACCATGATGTCGGTCTTGGTATCGATCCCTAGTGGGGGTGGCTAACAGTGGACTGTGTCCCCTAACATGGGTGTATACTAACAAGCTAACCAAAAAGAAGAAGAAGAAGAAGAAGAGGATGAATGTGTATGTGCCATCCAATTCACTCATATGAGGACGATGCCCGTGCCATCCAATCCACTGATCATATGATGCACTGTTATGATGAATAAATTGGTCAAAAATGAGGATATTACAAGACTGTAGGCCCCAACGGGTGAATTTAGAGTTTTTAAGCATGATTTTACACCATTGCCTTTGGTATGGCCCACCTAAGTCTTGGATTGGACTGGATTTTAGGATTGATGGTGGAAATTAATCGAGCAGTGCACCTAATGGATGTTGGAAAAATGTGTTGGAAATAATGAAAAATAAAAATAAATAAAATTAAATTATTTTCGTTTTACCTAATTGAATAGCGTCAATCGGTTAACATAGATCTTCTGATAGAATCGAATAGTAGTTGTGTTATCAGTATTCTAAGATGCCACACTATGTATTGGATGGTGAAACCTAAGCGTCTCAATTTCGAAAGCTCCAAATAAAAATATTACACACACTTACATATGTAAGTTATGAATTTTCTCTATTCATTTCATGTGGGACAAAAGCACACACCACACTTTTTAATTATAAATTTTCAACAAGTATTTTCGCAGCAAAGCTAAAATCTTGAAAATTTTGAAATTTGATTCTTTCAAAAACCACAAATTTCAACAATGGACAGGGTAGATCTATACATATTCTCCCCTATGTGGTGCTCAGCTAGTGGTAGGCATGCTCTCCATATGGCCACACATGGTTAGCTACCACATGTTTCGAGGCACCTAAGCCAATCTGCTTTGTGGGGCCGCTATGGTGTAGGTGTGTATCCACTCCATCCACCAGTTGAGAACCTGTATGTACACTACGTACAAAATATCAATCACATAACAAAGTTAAAATGGGCCACACCAATGAAAATAATGTAAAATTGTGCCCAAAATCTCAAAGCTCATGCAAGGTGGCTTGCCTCGACTCAAGCTGATTTTTGTACAGTCCACGTGAGTAGAGCTGGGCAAAATAGACCCAATCCGGTAGATCTGACCCGATCAGACCCGATCATAACCGAACCGACGGTCTGGATCGGTGCGGATCGGGTAGCTTCATCCAGATTCGAAATCTTTTCGGGTCGAGTTCGGATTGGCCCTGATCCGACCCGAAAACCTGGACCGAAAGGCTCCGAACCGACCCGACCCAAAAACCCAGACCAAAAGGGTTCGAATTGACCCGACCTGATCCGACTTGGGAAGTAGATACCCCTCTATTTTACAAAATTTTCTTTCTCAATAAAGTCTTACCACTCATTCATCTTTGGCTTTTCGTTTGGTGCTAAAAAACTCCGCTCAATGTACACCCGAGCCCCCCAACTCTATCTCTCTCTCTCTCTATATCTGTCTCTCCATTTCAGTTGAAGAAGAAGGCAAGAAGAAAGCTAACTAAATGCCTTACATAGATCAAATCCCTCTCTACTGTTCGGTTTTGAAGCTTTATGGGATTTCTCTGTTGGAGGGAGATATCCATTGAGAAATGATGTTTAGTTGTCTTCGGAGGAAGGAGAAAGGGACAGAGAGTCGTATCATGCATTGAATCGTTTGCATACAGCTGTTTACAGGCTCTCGAGCGAATTGGTTGGTGTAACGTTAGCAAGGTCTGTGGGTCCGATCATGAGGTATGTGTTATATCCAAATCGTCCATCCATTTGGCAATATCTTATTAAGGCTAAAAACAAAAAATAAGACAGATTTAACTATTAAGTGGACCACACTACAGAAAGCAGTGGGAGATTGAACGTCTACCATTGAAACCCTTTTTGGGTTCACAGAAGTTTTGGATCAATATAAAATTTGTTTTTACTCTTCATTAAGGTCCTTGTGACCTTATGAACAGATTGGATGGAAAATAAATGTTATGGTGGGCCTTACAAATTGTTTAACGGTGAAAATCATTATCTCCGTTGCTATCTATGGTGTGGTCCAAATGATCTTTGGATATGATTCATTTTTTGGATAATGTTGTAAAATGATCTCTAAAAATAGATGAATGGTATAGATATAATAAATACATCACTGTGGGGCCATGTAACTTTGATCTCCAACCGTTCGTACAACTCAGAACTCGAGGAGCGTCAGTGCTTGTCTCGGCATGACACGTACCTAGAGTCGTGAGTGGCGGTTTAAGTCTCCCAACCCATAAGGAGAAGCATGTGAACTTTCACATACAGCTCCCTCTTTTCTGCCAACGTGGCATATTTATAGAAAATCCGAGTCGTTCAAAAGATGGGTCACAATATGAAGATTCTCTACTTAGAAATTTGGTTGATCCATTCATTATGTGGGGCACACATGAATGTCGAATCAGATAAGTAGGTTTTATTGATTTTGGTGGTGTGGCTTGTGTGATCAGTGGACCAGATTTATCCTTACAATGGATGATCTTTGTGTTGTGCCCCACCTTCTTCACGGTTCAAATTTTCTATATTGGGACGTATTGGCGAGAAATGCTAGGATGTACCGTGCTTGACATGGCAACCCATGTCTCCAATGAGAAATGCAGGCTAGAGCAGCTGTATAGCTGGTGTCAGACTGTCAGCTATAGCCATTAGTACAAAGCTTCTTCAAGAAGTACATTTCGTACAGAGTTATCTTAACCCACTAAGTAAACTATGTGGGGCCCGTTTTAATTTTTTTGGTTTATCCACACCGTTCATCGGTTTTTTCAGATCATTGTAGGGATTGATGCTAAATTTTAAGTATATCTAATAATCAAATAGATCGCACAGTAAGAAACAGTGGGAATAATGAAACGGACGGTCCGAATCTGACTCGGTTTTCCTAACTGAGTCGGACTCGGATCGGTTCAGGTCAGTAGGGATTCGAATCTGTTCGGGTCAGATGACCCAGACTGGGTCCCCGATCGGATCGATTTCGGGTCAAGCGTTGTGGATTTCGAACTAAGTCGAGTTGGACCAAATCCGATCCGACTCGGTCCGATGCCCAGCTCTACACGTGAGTCATACTCAGTCAACAAGCTTGATAAAATACTCATGCCATGATGATCCCACACACAAACCTATTGTTGGCATACCTCATTCCCATTCCCATGTTCCATGTGTTGTGGCTGGCTCGTTTTGCATGGCCAAGACCTAGCACTAAGGAGTACAATTCAACATGATGGGTTAATAGAATTTTATTTTCTTGAGCTTGCATAAAACATGTGCCGCTTGCAAGGGATTCGGTGCTTAATTTATATTGTAGATGAATAATATGGTATGCAATTTGATGAAAATTCGATGAAGGAGAAATAACAACTCAATCATGCATTAGATGGTGTAGGATTGCATTAGATGGAATTAACATCATTATTACACAATTATGTGTCTATAAATACTATGATATTTTGACAGTCCAATCTCAAGTTTGATATCAAATTCTTCATTTGAGAAATATATTATATTAAGCGAAGCCTGCATTCCGTGAACTATGGAATTGTAAACAGTGGATTAGATTTCACAATTGATATCGATCACCTGTATGCATATGTAACTTGAATGTCATGTGTAAAGAACACGTGGATAAACGGAATGGATAGAGCACATGTATATGTAGAGGATTTCAAAATCCACTAGAAATAATTTTGTATCTACTATTGGCTCTAGATTATATAATACCGGGATTAACTGAATCATTCTCATCATTTCTGAATGTTGGATGAAATTTGCACAAGACCAAATGTAATTTCATATCACATGCTCCCATCTAATACCACACACCAAACATTCTTTATGGATATTTCGCTTCTACCTACTTCAACACTCATAAAATAAAAGATTTATCTTGTTGGGTTTTATAACAGGCCTGTTTATAAATCCAATTACAACATTAAAAGAAATGTGCAATAATTATAAATTATTTAACCCCTTGCAACATTCACATTTTACTGCCATTTCTCTTGTTTAATTAGCTAATCAGTAAAATTCATAACGATGGCATTTTATATTAATGTCAAATCATCATCGCAAAAGTACAATGATGTTGATTTTGAGATTTTTAGGTAATGGCATGGAAGTTAGGGTGATTACAAACTTTTTAACATACTTTCTAAAGATACTTTCATTTGACCAATAATTCTTGTGTTTTATTTAGTAGTGATAAAATTATAATAATGACATATTTTCTTTATATAATTATTCAAGTAATTAGCCTAACAAACCGCTTAATTGCACAGAAGTGAGCCACTAATTATATGCCTGCTATAATGGCACGTAGTCTTGATCAATTTTGTCCATTGCTTAGTCTAACCATGTTTTTTCTAAAATTAATCTTGTTAACTCAAAAGGTGGGGCCCAATATTCAAAACAAATGGATGCACTAGAGAACTTTAGCCAAATGATTTAAAGTAAACACTTATCTTGCAAAACATGACCAACTTGACAAGTGAATCAATTTAAATATTCAATCAAGGCATTAATAAAGTGGTGCCATTTTTTCCTAATGTATGGATTGGATCTTGGACCTATATGCCATGATGGCAAACCTGTCAGATGTTCATGGATTGTATTGTACACATTTTTGGGGTTGACAAATCTCATTTTCAAAGAAGTTGGACAGACGCAACTTTCTTATACCCTTGCCCATAAGATTGTAGGTCCACTAAAAATTAAGCAGATCCAATGCTTGAGTAGACCATGCCATAAGAAACATTGGGGATTCAATTCATGGAATGAAATTTTTTTTTAAGCATGTGTACCAATCATGTACCTTTTCAAATAAGCAAATTTCAATATTATTTCCATAAAATCAATTGTACGTTTCCGAGAAATAATTGGAAACAAGCCACATGCCACATGCAGTATGATAACAAGGTATTCTATGTGGATTGTAGAGTGAATCGAAAAGGAACATCAACAATACCAGTTGCAAACGTAAAATCCAATCCGTCCATCATGTTTGGTACTCTATTCTACTTCCCAGGGGAAAATTTAATCCGAATCCACAACTCAGGTGGGCCACATCACATGGAACAATAGGCATCGGATGTGAACCATAGATCTGTGCGTGGGGCTATCATTGCATATCTTTCATAAAACCCATTGATCATGTGTAGATCACCAGGAGAAAATGAATATAAAAAAAGCAGGTGAGCCATACGATGTGAACTTAAAGAAGTTTTAGGAGGAATTTCACACCGTTCGTCAAGGTGCGGCCAATCAGAGTTCTCTGTCTAGCTGATATTTCGTACGTTCGGTCAGCATTCTCGCCCAATGGGCAGAGTGGATTTAGATATTCAACATGGTGGGCCCACAAATGTCGGATGTTTTGGGAGTTTTGTAGAAGATAGGTAAATGTAGCTCAATGGTATGCATCCGAGAATACAACAACTCATGGTATGTGGAGAAACTATAGATAGCTCCGTTTATCAAAATCTCACACTATCATTTTCCTTCACCTAAAGAAGGCCGACTGCGTACTGAATAAATTCTATGAGGCCTGATGTGCATGTGACTTATCCACACCATCTTAGAATTGAAGCATATCAGAAACTCAGGTAGACCACACCACAGGAAACAGTGGAAATTAAATGTCTACTATTAAAAACTTCTTTGGGATTACAAAAAGTTTTCCATTCATCCACGTCTGTGCAACCTTATCAACTAGTTATGTGACAAATAAATATCAACTTGGTCCTGAGAAAGTTTCAAAGGTGGACATCTTATTTGTGGTGTGGTCCACTTCAACTTTGAATATGCTTAAATTCCGGGTCATGCTCTTGAATGAGACGTAAACCAATGGATGACTTAGATAATGACACATACATCACGCAATACGCATCCTAATGGTAACAGTGTAAGTTTGTGGAGCCGCCAGGATATCGGTGTGACATCTACTGCTCCCGTCGGTTTTGCTGGCTCAGACATGAGCCAGAAAGTCAGCCATATCCATGACTCGATGGATAACGCCATAAGAAAAGGTAGGCATGGAAATGGAATGCACACCAGTGAAATCTCTGCAGGAGAACGCAGATTGGGCACTAGCCACGCCAGTCCCAGGCTAGAAACAGACAGGGTCTTAGATAGACCACCGTGATATATGTTTTATCGGTGCCATACATTCATTTTTTTCTTATCATTTTATAGTACAAGCCCAAAAATAAGGCAGATCCAATGTCAAGTGGACCACACCATAGTAAGCAACAGTGTTAATGACATGCAGTGTTTAAACCATCGTTAGGCTATTGTGATGATCAATTGCCATCCAATCTGCTGATATGGTAACATGGACCTGGATGAAGGGAAACACAAATATCAATTTGTTCCAAAACTTCTTTGGCCTCCGAGAAGTTTTGGATGGTAGATTTTTAATCTTCATTGTGTGGTCCATTAGCTTTAGATCTGCCTGATTTTTTTGGCTTGTACCCTAAAATGATATTAAAAATGGATGGACGGTCTGGATAAAACCCACACATCACGGTGGCCCCTACCTGATGAAGAGCTTAGATCGTGTATAAACACTTTGGTAAACACTCTGGTGGTGGCCCAATAAGGATTGAGTGGAAGTGATCTTTTTTTCCTCGTCACCGGTAACAGAATACATGACACTGTCAGGAAACTATTGTGAGTCTACCACCGAGGATTTGCCTAGTAAATTTTAATGATTTGTAAGGATTCAACATGATTTGTACGTGCCATCCAATCCACTCATCTGACGTACTACACCAGTATTAACATATTGACCGAAAATGACACATTCCAAAACTTATATGAGCCACAACGGGTGAATTTAAAGTTTTTATTAATGATTTTACACCATTGCTTATGGTATGACCCACTTAAGTCTTGGACTGGACTGGTTTTAGAATCCATGGTGGAACTTCTGCCGGTGCACCTAATGGACGGAGTAGATCTCATGCTCATTCTGCCCCATGTGGTGTTCGATTAGTTATAGGCACTCTCTCCAAGTGACCACACACGATCAGTTGGCACATTCTTCAATAACTCCTCTTTTAGCGCAAATGGTAAAACGTGGGCAACTACAGTATAGATGTGTAATCTACACACTCCATCATTTGAGAGCCCCTATAAACATCAACCCGATAAACAAGCTCAAATGGGCCATACCAATGAAAGTAATATAAAATTGCGCCCAAAATCTCCAATTTCATGCGGCGTGGGCCTGCGTTTGAATCAGGCTGATTTTTGTACAGACATTTTATCCTCCCGAGTAACACTTGATCAACGGTTTGGATGAAATATACCAGCCATGGTGCCCCAAGACACAAGCCTATTGTTTTAGCATATCCATCCCCATGTTCCATATGTTGTGGTCCACGTGTTTTGTATATGATTGGTTTTTGGGTCCAAGACTGGTATAGATGATTGCGCCTCAACATTAGGGGTTAATAGAATTTTAGAGGCCGTTTGGATGCTTATAAAGTTTTTAAGCTGCAAAGGGATTACTGGTAATCTAATTATAGGAGTTGTTTTGATGCGTATATTTGCTTGTAAAGGTGGTAGACAATGTAAAACCCGGTAAAAAGCTATATTCCAGGCAAAGTCTTTACTGCTAAAAAGTCATTATAATGTTAGAACATAATAGTTAATATATACTCATGAAATATGGGGTCCACTGTAATGTTTATGGGTGTACTTCCCTTTATACTCTCCAGTGACCTTAAAAAAACAGCTCATCCATTATCAAATGGACCACACAAGGGAAGGATGGGACGTCCATCATTAAAAACTTTTAAATTGCATTTAAGGCCTATTGTCATGGGTGAAAGACATTCAATTTGTTTAGTGTGTGCATGCTTTAATGCTCTGTCAAAACCCTATAAAAATTGTAAGTCATTCTTATATGTTTTGTGGATTTTGGAAGGATCACCATACAAGTTCTATAGTACAAATACCTACTTTATTCATTGTAAACACTATGCAGACTAGTCAAATACATCATTTGTTCACCTGTAAATAAATTATTACTTAAAAAGCCAAACAAAATAGCAAGTTAACCAATTATACTTGAAACTTTTTAAAGGTGTAACATATTTACAACTAAAAAAATTATAGGCATCCAAATGACCCCTTATGTTTTTAGGTGCGACTTAAAATAAGTGTGTTGTAACATGTGGTGCCATGTCATTTATACTTTGCTGGCATACACCTTGTACCACTTTGCTACATGCATGTCCATTTGTCACGAATTCCAAACCAACCAAATAATTGCATATAGCTTGGGGCTTGTTTGGCTTCACTAAAAGAAGTGTATTTATTTATTTTGAAATATTTTTTGGTTTTAAGTATGTTTTTTAGCCACTCTAATCAATTTCAACAAATAAATTTCCAAATTTCCTAATTTTTTCTGCGAGTCCCAATCACCCGATTTCTATAGTCACTTCACTTCTACAAAAGTCAGCACTCATTTAATGGAAGATTTCTCTGGTTGGAAATTTTGTTAATTGCATATTAGTGCAGAGCCATGTACCTTTATACATGACATAAGCCCGGAATTAAATCTATCAACTACTCGGAATGACCTTTTTTTTTTTTTTTTTTTTTTTTTTTTAAGCTTGTCCACTTGGAAGGTGGGCCCCCATGTTGGAAACAAGTGGATAGGTTAGAAAACTTCAGCCAAGTTGTTTTAGAGCCATACACTTGTCTTGCAAACTGTGGCCCTCTTGACCAATGAATCAACTAAAATCTTGGGTTAAGGCGTCAATGTGGTTGGTGGTGCAGGTGATGCTATTGTGCCTATAATTAGTGGACGTTTAATGATAAAAGAAGGTACATGCAGCTGCATATGGGAGCTCTCTCCTTGAATATGTGCGGCCAATTGCAATTATACATGTTTTAAAGAAATAAGCAAAATATCATGTAAGATCGATATAAAATTTCATGAGAACGAAATAATTAATTCCTTCTATTTTGTAGAGGCCAGTCTTTTCAGTAAGTTGCTCGTTTTTCCTGTTTTTATTTCTCTTCATAAGAGTGTTGTAGTAGCATGTACGCTACTTTCCAATGCATATATGTAGTTATAGCAAACTGCAAATATCGATTTTAGAATTTTCTTTAATATCTATAAGCTTACTTGATACACCTACACAATTCAATGTTAGGGCCACAATTAGAGTGGCTTAAATTGAACTATGAATTCAAAGTTGAATTGATAAGACTGTGATTTAGATTGCTATAAGACGAGAAGATGGGGCCTACTCATCGACCCAGCAACACCAGTAGAAGCCCCACCATAGATGAGAGTCACCTTATGAATGGACTGGATGGCAGGTAAATTTCACCCTCATTCCTACTTGGGTTTTAACATTGGGCATTTCCGTTCCCACCGTTTATGTGGTTTGAGTTGCTTGAGTTTTGATTTGCCTCATTTTTTGACTCAAGTCCTAACATAAACTTAGCTAAACTAGTGGATAGATAATACTGTGAAACATACAACTTAAGTTGAAGATTGCCTTTAAACTTCCACCATTTTGATGGCGACTCATCCTTCTTGCATGTGGCAATTATGAAGGGTTGTTTGGACCGTTTAAATTGTGGGACACATTGTAGGTGGACCGCATCCTAAAATCACGTAGATCAAGAATTCATAACCATCCAATTAATGGCTATCAAATGTATGTTAAAAGTAAAAAAATTCAGTGCTCCAAAATTCCCCAAGGACAAAATAAGACGACTACTATTATCTTCTTAGTATATTATTTTGCTCCTGCTCCATTCACAATTGGGTCAGAGGATTGGACAGTCCGGATTTACTACAACTAATACCATATGCACCGTTGAAGAATCACCACAAAATTTCAATTGGTGATGAACTATCATAGAGAATATGACTCCAGCAGATCGAGAACCGTTTCAAATCAAAGAACCCCGATATTTCCCCGCCAGGGACTGTTCCGATTAATCAATATACCGATACCTGTTCCGATTTGCCCGCGTTTTTTTAGAGAAATATGCGAGTGTACGACCATTTATGGCCCATTTGCGAGAAGAAGCCCACCTCATTTTTCCTTGCAAAAAATAAGCCCCAGCTGTACGAACGCATTCCCAAAGGTCGAAAATGCCCCCTGCTTTTTCCTTCAAGCGGGAAGACGAGCGCTGACGCTCCTCGAACTCCGAGTTGTACGAACGGTTCAAAAGATATCGAAGTTACATGGGCCCCACAGTTATGTATTTATTATATCCACATCGTTCATCCATATTTCGAGATCATTTCTGACCATTATCTATAAAAAAAATCATATCCAAATATCAACTGGACCACACCATAAAGAACAGCAGAAAATTGATTTTCACCATCAAAAATTTTGTAGGGCCCACCGTAACATTTATTTTCCATCCAATCTATTCATAAGGTCACAAAGACCAGGATGAAGAGATAAAACAAGTTTCATGACGATCCAAAACTTCTATGACCCCTAAAAGGGTTTCAATGGTAGACGTTCAATCCTCCACAGCCTTCAATAGTGTGGTCCACTTGATAGCTAGATTTGTCTTATTTTTCGTCTCAAGCCTTAATACGAGTTCGCCAAAAATATGGACGGTTTGGATATAACACATACCTCATAATAGGACTCACAAAAAGTGTGGGATTACAACAGTAATTTTTATTTTTTATTTTTAAATAATAATAATAAATAAAAATCCAAAAGCCTATTGAAATGTACTTCAATATATATTGAAGGTCTTTCGGTTAACCGAAAATGTCTCAGAACTGTCAATGAATTTTCCTAAAAATTCCTACAAGAAAAAGGTATTTTACATTTAAGCTACGGATTGTAACCATATCCATAACTGTAGTTTGTGCCAGTCGATGAAATTTTTTATTTTATTTTTTTATTTTTTACATGGAGAAATTTATTTTAGCTACAACTTTCTTTGATACATGTTTATATAAATAAGTATATATAAGTATATAAAATTTTTTTTCCCTCTTTTTTTTTTTCATTTATTTATTTATTCATTTAACAAAAATATCTTCTGAACCAAAATTAGTTACTTGACGAACCATATATGATTTTGGGGTAGGAGAAGCTATTTTAGCCAACTAACCTTGTTATTTTTCAAGATTCCATTAGGTTGATGGTCAAAAATCAATTTCATTCACTTTGCAGACAATTTCAATAAGTTTGCAGTCAATTTCATTCATTTCACGGTCCAATCGCTGCACTTTATGGTCATTTTCATGCATATTACGGTCATTCACACTCATTCCGTGTTGATTCATGGTCATTTCAACGCATTTCACGGTCATACCCCTTCACTTCACGGTCATTTCGACGCATTTCACGATCAATTCACTTCACTTCATGATCATTTCCATGCATATCACGGTCATTCCCACATATTCCGTGTTGGTTCACTATTTTTCGACGCATTTCACGGTCATACCCACTTCACTTCACTTGGCCACATTTCGTGAGTCATTTCATGCGCATTTCACATTTAGGTCATTTCACGCATTTCACGGGTCACTTCACTTCACTTCACGATCATTTCCATGCATTTCACGGTCAATCCCGTATTTTGTGTTGATTCACGATCATTCCGACGTATTTCACGGTCATACCCCTTCACTTCACATTTTATTTTCACGGTCAATTCGCTTCATTTCACGATCATTTCCATGCATTTCACGGTTATTCCCACGTATTCCATGTTGATTCACGGTCATTTCGATGATTTCACTATATACCATACCCCTTCACTTCACTACTCAGTCATTAGCTCGGACCCACCCAACATCAGTCATTTACTCAGTGGACCGATTATCGACACATTTTTCCCATTAATTCGCTTCACTTCACAATCATTTTCATGCATTTTACGGTCATTCCCACATATTTCGTGTTGATTCACGGTCATTTTGACGCATTTCACGGTCATACCCCTTCACTTCACGGTCATTTCGACGCATTTCACGGTCAATTCGCTTCACTTCACGATCATTTCCATGCATTTCACGGTCATTTCCATATATTAGTGTTGATTCACTCATTATTTCGATTCATTTCACGATCATACCCCTTCACTTCACGGTCATTTCGACGCATTTTTCGGTCAATTCGCTTCACTTCACGATCATTTCCATGCATTTCACGGTCATTCCCACATATTTCGTGTTGATTCACGGTCATTTCGACGCATTTCACGGTCATACCCCTTCACTTCACGGTCATTTCGACGCATTTCACGGTCAATTCGCTTCACTTCACGATCATTTCCATGCATTTCACGGTCATTTCCACATATTCTGTGTTGATTCACGGTCATTTCGACGCATTTCACAATCATATCCCTTCACTTCACGGTCATTTCCACGCATTTCACGGTCAATTCACTTCACTTCACGATTATTTTCATGCATTTTATGGTTATTCCCGCATATTCCGTGTTGATTCACGGTCATTTCGACGCATTTCACAGTCATACCCCTTAACTTCACGATCATTTCGATATATTTCACGGTCAATTCGCTTCACTTCACGATCATTTCCATGCATTTCATGGTCATTCCCGCATATTCCGTATTGATTCACGGTCATTTCGACGCATTTCACGGTCATACCTCCTTCACTTCACAGTCATTTTCACGCATTTCACGGCCAATTCGCTTCATTTCACGATAATTTTCATGCATCTCACGGTTATTACCACATATTCTACGTTGATTTATGGCCATTTTGACACATTTCACGGTCAATTCCCTTTATTTCACATCATAACGAAAACGCTTGCGTACCTCTTGTATGTAACTATTGGGCTTTGAAGTGGATAAAGAGTTACCATGAGTAAAATCCACCCCGTCCATAAGGTGCATCACTCCTAATTTATATCTGATCTCAAATATAAGATGATCCAACACTTAGGTGGGCCACACAATAAATTTATACCTAAAATCTTCGAAATTCACGTTTTATGGCCCAGCTGTGTTACGGAATACTTTGAATTTTGGTTAGTTCTTTAATCTCGACGAGGCGAATGGATTGGAGGGGATTTGAACAGCACAGTGGGCCCTACACAAAACTAACGGTGGATATCAAATCCCAACTTTTTCCATGTGTGTGGCCTGCCTGAGTTCTGGATGGTCATGATTTCTGGATCTTAGAGCGATACCTGATGGACGGGGTGGATCTCACGAAAATTTCACTCGCATGTTTCCCTATGCGCGAGTTACCTAGCGCGAGGTACGCTGGCGCGGTTCCATCGTAATCTCCCGGCATCAAAAGGCAAAACCTCCATTTTTAAGGAGATTGAAAGCCCTTCCCCCCCTCGCAGCAGCAGAACCGTTGATCAGTAGATGAAATCTGAGATTTTAGGGTAAGAGAAAATGAGTCGCGGAAGCAGCTCGTGGAAGCGATCGGAACTCCTCTTTCTCGTTATCTACGCCATCTGTTTCTACGCTCTGATCATCTACCGATCTCTCCAACTCACTCGTGGTAAATTCCCATTTCAGTTTCTCGGCTCGTTCAAATTTTCGTCTCTCTCTTATATTCTCTGTTTCTTTCCAGAACATTCCGGAAGACTCACCGGTCTGCGGCGTGGATGGATGTGGAATCGGTTGAATGTATGTTCTTCTCTCGCCTCTTTAGCTGGGATTTAGGGTGCGTTTGGATGCACTATCGAATTGAATTGCAATTACTAGCCTAACAATCCAAATTGCAATTAGGTTTATTTCAGGTCGGACTTGAAAGAAACGTAATCGCAAATTGCAAAACATCATCATTTTTTTTTTGTTGATTTACTCTTGATTAAACCAATGATTCGCCATCATTTGCTTGTGCGTCCAAACACAGTCTTAGTCTTCTTTGGATCTCTGAATTGAACTATGGCTTTCTAGTAAAGATTCAGTCCTCGTTGAATTGAATTGCATATTTACAATAACTATTCCAGCAAACGGGAATTGATTGACAGTATTCATGTTGGTGTTTTGGGCTCCAAAATCATTGTTTTAAGACTCATCCGAGTTGGGTGAGACTCGGAAATGGTGGGACCCAATCCGGTTTGACACTGTGAGTCACCCCGACTCGGCCAGGTCGCCACCTGACTCAGGGCTGAATTAATTGATCTGAGTCGCCGAGTCTTTTAACCATGCTCCAGACTGGAATGATCGCTTTCAAGTTGGACTTCAGGGGAATGTAATTGCAGTTTGAGTGCCACTCAATAAGAAGACTAGTAATTGCCATTGCACTTCTATTACTTTTCTCTTGATTGAACTGAATACTGATACTTGAAATTCCAGCTTCGCATCCAAATCCACCCATATGCCGGAGACTGCAGGAAACACAAATTGTGGGCATGCTGAGAATTATCGGTTGCATTTGGATGCACTTCTGAATTGCATAGCATTTTTATTTTCATGCCGAAGATTGTTGAGAGGATAAACAGTAGCATAACTAAGTGGGTCCTAATGAAAAAAAAAAACTGAAAGGGAATAATTATAGTTGCACTAAGTGTGAAGTGAAGCTGCAACCAAGTGCAGGATTGAGGAAGCATGAGTTATATTTAGCTTCAATATGTTCTTTGAACAACCAATCGGCATGTTGGTGCTATCAACCTTGGTTCCACCCGAAATGAACACCACAACACTTGCATTCAAGCTTGAATTCCCTTGTATCAGCAACGCCAGTGATTATAATCATCATTGGTCTTACTCCAGATGTCCTGGTACACTATCAGTTTTTGGGTGCACTGTTTGACTCTAATGCAGTATCGCCTAAAGGTTCATTGGTTCATTCTACTCTTCTATTTGGTAATTCTTTGGCTTTGTTCCTTGAATATAAATCAGCATGTTGATGCTATCAACTCTTGTGCCTGAATGATATTTCTTTAGTGGGAGGAGTCTTGAATTATGTGAACAATTTACTAAACCAACAACCTTCATCAGTGATCTAATTGTTGAGGTACAGTACCACTGCCTCTAGGTTGGCTTAGCCGCTTAGGTAACATTGGTAGGGCCGAAGGCCTAACTTTTCACTTTCACCCTCCTAGAGAACAAAATTTACTAGAGAGGCTCTCGGCTTCCTTCCAACACCAAAGCTGGACAGTGATGACTGATGTCTGTTCAGGACCTTGCGTGGGGTCTGCCCATGGCCAATATGACACTTCGTATGCTTTTCAATTCACCTTTCCTCAATGTTCCCTACTTTGATTGATTAAACGTCCGAGTCGTCTTTCGTTATACATTTGTTCCAATGTTTCATTGAGTTATATTTGAGGCATCCTATTGAAGCATGACAAGGAAGCTTGTGCTAAGAGAGGGCATATGACCCTTGCAAATGGTTTTTGTTTAGTGAGATCCCACAACATCATGCATTTATGAAAAGCAAATTGCAGAAGGATGAGAAAGAGCAAATGCATACACATAATATCATGCATTTATCTAATGATGAGTATCATGTGATACGTGAAACAACCTTTGTCTAATTGACATATGAGCATACGACCTTTAAGTGCTTAGTTTCTTGGTGGTTTCAATTGTATTTCACTATTTGCATGCAAACCTAACTATGCAATTAATGCATATTCTGATTAATAGATGCATCTTCTTGGGGGTTTATTGGATGTTGCTATGTGCTGTAGGACCTTTCTGATGCCCAATGGAGGAACTTCCGTGGAAATTTACCGATTCTTACCCTTGTTATGGGCATGTTTACCCTTGTGGCAACTACCTTGAGGTCTCAATATCATCTAAAAGGGAGAGGGACGTCTGTTATTTGGTTATTGGTTTCTTTGAGTTATTTATTGTATCTACATGGAGCTTGGTATGTATTATGATTACAATTAATGTTTCTGTCAAATCTGTTATCTTCTCTTGGCTGCGTGGGATTCTGCCTAATTTTTCCTTAGAATTGCAGTGTCATGTTTGTCCTTTCAATAGCTTCAATGAACTTTGTTCTTGTAAAGGTGCGTTTCTGCAAACTACCTATACACAATTTCACTTTTGGACAATAAAACAATCCTTACATTTGATTTTCTATTTATTAACGGTTTGAATAATGTCCTCTCTGCGCGTTTATATTTGTGTTTCTTACTTCTGACCGGCTCTAAGTATATGGTTCCTCTTATCATTTTCCATTAGACATTTTTCTGCAGATATTTGCACAATCAAAGTATTTCTCATGCTTACTTTGGATGTTCAACATATTTTTTCTTATATGGAATCGAATATATGAAGGGTATTCTTTCCGCACAATTGGGTTAGTTATTAAGCTTGCCTGATTGCACAGAATTATTTCCATGTAATTAAAATATTTTTTGCAAACATCATTAGTATACTTTCTTGATCCTTCATTTATTTTTTTTTATTTTTTTTTTGTGCATGCTTCATATGAACAGGCAAAGTTGGGTTTTCTTGGACAACTATCGTGGTACTTTTAGATGGCATATTTGCTTTAACTTTGGTACGTTTTCATCCGTTTTCTTGATCTGTGAGGAAATCCCTTCATGTTGGTTCTTCTTGTAAGGTTTAGTCACATGCATAAATAAGTGAAGCCTATATTGCAAACAGGAGGAAATTTGTATCACATGATTGAAATTTTAGAGCTTCTTGATGGTTATGCATAGGGCTATACATGAACCGGGCTAGCCTAAATAACTCGCTCGACTTGGCCTGAAAAAGCTCGACTCGGCCCGACCCGGAACTGAGTTTGGGTTAGGACAGGCCATTTTCTTAGGCTCAAAACTGAGTTCGGGCCGAATTCAGATAGGTTCCAGTTCGGCCTGACTCGGCCTGAAACCCGACTCGACTTGGCCCGACTCGGCCTATATATATTCCTAAATTCTTACCCAGTTACCCTAACCATTTACAGCAATCTAGGCCGTCCAAACCGTGGGTCCCTTTGTAGATGGAGCAAAATCCCAAAAATCTATGACAAAAGCCCTTCCCAAAAATCAAGGCCGTTCAAGTTACCTGCCAAAGCCCTTCCCATGGAGTAGATGGAGCAGAGTAAAAAAATCAAGGCTGTCCAAATCGTGGGTCTGAAACTGGCCCGAACTCGCCCGATTGCTGATCGGGCCGGGTTCGGGCTGGTTTGGCTGGTGACCAGGCCGGGCCGGGTTGAGCCCAGTTCGACTCGGTTCGGCCCGATATACACCGCTAGTTATGCATCAACATTTACTAAAATCATCCAGAGTGGTCTTTGTACTTAACAGGTCAAGATTTTAGCAACTTAGCATGGTCATCCTCCCATTCTTTTATTCTTCTATACAGCTTATCTGTGTTAAGGATCATTGCATTTTATATTTGTAATTTATCTTATTAGATGTTTGGAATCCATTTGCTTCTGGAGAGATCAAGCAGTTGCCAGGGGGGTTTTTTGTCGTGTGGCAGGTTCCTTACCCTCCACATACCTTGGATTGCCCCTTTGCATTGAGAAGCCAGCTAAACACTTGTGGGATAAAGTGGTAGAAAGATTTGAAAGGAAGCTTTCAAGATGGAAGAACCGTTACTTGTTGATTGGTAGTCGGATAACCCTCATCAAAGTTACATTTTCTATACTTCATGTCTTTATTCAGGTACGCGAAGTCAGTGCTAGCTAAGTTTGAGTGACTAAGGTGTGACTTCTTATGGCAAGGGTTGGAAGATAAGAACAAATTCCATCTAGTTGGGTGGGGTGAGGTTTGCAAGTCTTATGCGGAAGGAGGAGTAAATATTAGGGACCTTGAGGCAATGAACCATGCTCTATTGGGAAAGTGGCTTTGGAAGTTTGTGTAAGAGGGTGGTGCCTTGTTGAGAGAAGTTATAGCCAACAAGTATGGGTGCGAAAGATGGATGGTGGTGGACCAGGGATAAATCTACTTACATGGCAACAACACTGTGGAAAGGGGCCATTTTTATGAAGCAAAAGTTTGCAAAGGGAGTTGGGCTCTCCTTGGATAATGGGGAGAATATCAGATTCTGGGAAGATTTGTGGCTTGGAGTGGACTCTTTGAAGTTGGTGTTCGGAGATTATGCCATTTCTTATAGGATCATAATATTCTCATCGCTAATTTTTTCTCCTTTTGCAGTGGTGTTGTAGCGTGGTCGCTCCCTTGCCAGAATGCCTTTCTCGATGATGAGGTGAGGAGGGTCAAACAAGATATGTGTGGCATTATGGTGTTCCTCCCAAGGTTGTGGCATTTGGGTGGATAGTGGGTTGAAAGAGGGTCTTGATGGTTGACAACCTCCAAAAGCAGGTGATGATCATTCTTAATATCTGCCCTTTGTGTATGAGGAGTGTGGAATCAGTCAATCACCTCTTTGTGCACTGTCTGTTCATGCAGCAAGTGTGGGAGGACATCCTAAGGCGTTTGAATTTGTGCTGGTCTATGCTGGCTTCAATTAGGGACCTCTTTATGGCTTGGCAGGGTGTGGGCCTAGGCAAGCAGTCTATGGTGTTTTGGAGGTTGTCTGTTGGCTGTTTATTTGGTCATTATGGGGAGAGAGGAATGGGAGATGCTTTCGAAATGAGAGCAACATACTAGAGAGGGTTTCTAAGAAGGCGAAGTTGTATGTTGTAGAGTGGACTTCATGTATAGATGTTTTGAAGAAGTTTCGCTTCTCTTTTCTTGGGTTGTCGCTGGTGTGCCATCTTGGCGCCTTCTTTTCAATAAAATCTCAGTAAGCTTTCAAAATAAAATAAAATAAAATTTACATACATCTCAAGGGGATTTGGATTTGGTGAAATCAATCACCATTTACTGTCAATACAAATTTTCCTATGGTATAAGAGTATTGCTGTCTTGATGACGTTGCCTGAGGGCCAGAAATGAGCAGGCTCCAGGCATCATAGACCAATGGCATGACGAAGGTCGGTGTGGATGAAGATGCTGCAAAAGAGAGGAAATCGTGCTTAAGAATCCTGTCCTATCCATTGGGTTTCAGCATTTTGACTGTGCAATGCTATGTATAATGGATTTATATGCTAGCAAGTAGCAACACATTATTTGCTGTTGATTAGTTCTCTCTCATTCTTGCACATATAGATGCATATGATTGTTGCTGTTTCTTTTCAGATTATCATATTTCACTGTACTTCCTTTTCTTGTTTCACTATTAATGGGGTTTATCTATATAACAGTTATTTTACGCATGATAAGCTTTGGTTATGATTACCATTGGGCACATCAAGACTCTCGTTTTGACCAAGAGGTACTTAGTATTACTGGTTCAACTCATTTATACTTTAGCTTCTTTGAAAGCGTTATTGCATATCGTAATTAAATAGATCTGTTACACTCTACCCACCACCGAGCACATGCTGAACGGCTGAACCTCTTTCAGATTCAATTACTATGTTTATTGGGATATTTGCATCACCTAGTCTACTAGAAGGGTGGTGTCGTGAAAAGATCCTCTCATTGGTTCTTTGATGTTAGTTCAATTTGGGGCCAATCGATACCAAGGGTGATTTTTGGGAATATCAGGGAATTCTGAAGTTCGGCTTTTCCGGTTCAGTTGGTTCCAAAGACTTGATGAAATGGAAGCAAGAACTTTTCTTGAAGGCTTATTCATCACATCTACCCTTTTCTTTCATCTTCTTTTCTTTCTTGGGGGGTGATTCAATATGTGCCATATCATCAAGATATTCAATAATGGTAACTATGGCTATAACAGCCACCACCATTATCGTTAGGATACAGGCCATAATGGGCTTTTTTTTTTTTGAAAAATCTGTATGGGCCCTGTAATGGACCTTTACGGGCCACTTTTCTTAATGGCCCTTACATAATTGTTTTTGAATACCTCGTATATCATCGGCAATGAAGAAAACCCAGTGCTATTGCTTGGAGATTTGTATATCATAAATGAAATTTTGGACATGCGAATCTTTAGATGCTGAGTGCAATGATGTTCTTTAGGAGGCTAA
The DNA here is from genome assembly GCA_030180095.1 of Magnolia changhungtana. Taxonomy (NCBI): domain Eukaryota; kingdom Viridiplantae; phylum Streptophyta; class Magnoliopsida; order Magnoliales; family Magnoliaceae; genus Magnolia; species Magnolia changhungtana. The sequence goes on along the minus strand of JASAUF010000272.1, from coordinate 7,027,137 downwards.
TGTTGTTTCCAATAATGTTGCAAAAGGAGGGGTAGCTAGAACTTTTTGTCATGGGAAATCTTTGCTCCTAAACTGTTATTTATCTTAAGAAAATTCACAACTGTTCCTATAGAAAATTAAAACTTATAAAAGCTGACTATGATACATGTTGGTAGAGGGTGTCATGCATGTTTGAAATCATCAATTTCATTCAACCTATATTGAAATTTTGTACGGTCATTTATACCCTTGAAATATAGTGTACTTGAAAACAACTCTATGGACGCGTAAACTTTGCAGTGTTGTTGATTGGGTTTTGGATACACGAGATACATTGATAGAGTTCTGGTGAATCCTGTGTGGAAGAATGTGATGGAGTTGTTGGTCTATTAATCGATCGGTAGATGAGTGGGAAAAATAATAAAGTTTAGCACAAACTTCTTTTTTCATTACACACTCTACACTGAGGCAGCTTTTCTTGGGCTCTAGCTTTTTCCTCCAAGGAAGCTAAAACCAAGCCAGTAGGCCACAAGGAAGGAAGCTCTTTCCTGTTGAGAAAAGAAAGAGACGAGGTGTTGCCGGGAGCTCATTTCCGCACACTGGCACAGAGGAGAAGTTTTTTGACTGGTAGGAACAGGACTTGAAAACCAAACCTGTCAGACTAGTGGGTAACATGGAGGAGGATGATAGATGAGTCTGCATTCGAGTGCGACAGAGCTTAGCCTATCTCGAAAGAAGTCCTCTCTTCCATTCTACTACTGGCTGAAACAAGGTTTTAAATATCAGTATTGGGGGATTGGTATCAGATGGGCCCAAAAATGATACAATACAATATGGGGGTATCATACTGTATTGGACCTGTATCAACTGACTTTTTTGGGCCCCAAAAAAAATGAAAAAAAAACAATCAGGAAAATAAGAAGAAAATGCAAACCCCCCTGAATATATAGCATATATTCAATGGTGTGTTAAATCATTCTTTGATAAGAATTGTCTGTTTGCTTGCCTTACTGAAAGTCTACTCAATAGGCCATAGTCGAACTCAAATTGAGCATGGTGGTGGATTGTGGCCCATTACATTGAAATACAACAAAAAGAGATGAAGAAAGAGAAAAAGAGACGGTTTACCCCTAATTTCGTTTTTTCCTAAAATGGTACACTCAGCTTCAATTCATCAAATCCCACTCAAAACTTGTGTTTCCATCCCAAAATAGGCCTAGATGTAGTCTAAAATGAGTTTCTATGCTTCTTCCATGGTTGAAATGAAGAAAAAAGTTGAAAATGAGAGAAAAAAATGGGGAAAAAGACAAAAATAAAAGGGGGCCTTTGTAGCTGCATTGGCTGTTTCGGTCATATCAGCTGATATGGGCTGATATGACCCTTTTTTTAATTGGACTGGTTCACCATCTCATAATGGGGGTGACTGATATGAGTATGTGGTAATTGATATTCAATCGATGGGGTGAAATAGATGGGTTCACCTTTTATAGATGAGCAAGAGAGGAATTGATTAGCCCCGGCGATTGCCAACCATATTACACAAAATAGGTTATCAGTTTTAATTGATAAGGTGTTGCCATGTTGGATTCAATATAATGTTCCACAAGCTATGAACAGTAACCAAAATGGAAGCTAGCTGGGTAAAATGAGAACTCCGTAGTGCAATTGCAATCTTTCCGACATGTGGCAAGACTCGGAGGGAATTCTCTAACAACCATAGCTTTCTGAAGGCATTACACTAAGGGCGTGTTTGGACAGGCAAATCCCATGGGATTGGATTGTATTAGGGTGGATGGCACCTTTTCGAGAAATTAATGGCTGCGTCAATGGATTGCTTGCAATCCCATGGGATTGCTATATCCAGCGAGTCACCTGCTAGGATGTTTGGACGGGCGGACGGGATTTGCCCTATCCAGCCCCTATCGTGTTTGGACGGGCATGGGATTGCAACATATCCCATATGATACACCAGAATCATGGACGGGTCATTTGACGTGTGATGATCTTGTCCGTCCAAGGACATATAAGTAAAAGCCACATTGATGATCAATACTGCCGCACCACCCAAACAGTGGGAGTGGAATTGGAACCGTGGATTTGTGTGTCAAGCCACATGTTTAAATCTTTCATCAAACAGACTAATTTGGTGTAAATCATAAGTGATGTAATGAACATACTCAAATGATGAACAACTACACTTAGGCCGGCCACATCTTGAGCAATTATACACTGTTCCCATTGGTGTGACCAATAAGAATCTTTGATCAGATCTAAATTTAGTATTTATGGTTTAAATACGGGTTTGCACCTGATAGATGGAGTGGATTTACATACATATACACAGTGGGTTCCACATGGGTTTTATATCATCAGCCAGGAAACAGGTGCGCATCTCCGCGGGATTTCGCATGTAGCAGCGAAATATCCCCAATCCCACAAGAAATCCAGCAAGGAAATCCCAAATCCAGCATGAAATCCCAAATCCAGCATGAAATCCATCCCAATCCACCCTCCAATCCCATCCTTCTTCACTCCCGCGCTGCCCAAACATACCTCAATATGGACGCTGCTGGATTCGAGAAACCTATCCACCCTAATACCACCTACTCCAGCGCATGATGCCCGTCCAAACACGCCCTAAGTTGTAAGCATTCTCGGAACAATGAAGTGACTAAAATAAAGCTTTCTAACAATGGCAATTACATAAGATTTAGTCACCTTGGTAATTCAGATGAGGGGCCCCAAAGTGGTAAAATCCTTATCCTTTGAACTGGATTTGTTGAATACAGGGAGCAATGCGTGAACCATTCGGAAGATGAAGATTGTCAATGAGAGAATGTCTTCCTCTTTCCTTTGGAGAAACATCACCAAGCTGTCTTCCTGCATTCAAGACAATGTGTCTTTCTCTCTTGGTGATGGGAATAGAATTAGATTTTGGCTTGATCAATGGTGTGGCACTTCCATACTGGCTGATGCCTTTCCCTCTCTCTTCTTTGTTTCTTCCAATCCTTTCATTCCTGTTAAAGACTGCTTCTATCATAATGGGCAGGGAGGAATTTGGATCCTTCCCTTCAGAAGAAACTTTTCTGATGAGGAGTTTCAGGAGTTCACGTCGTTGCTCTCCCTTTTGCAGGAGATCCATCCCAATCCAAGCTTTGACGATACCATGGCTTGGAAGCTGTCCAACTTAGGAACATTCTCAGTCAGATCTCTCTATAATTCTTTCTTCTGAGAGGCCTTCCTCCTGTTGTCACATTGGTGTGGTCTGGGCCTATTGTATTCTGCCTAAGGTGGGGGCTTTCGGCTAGCTTGCAAGCAGAAATAGAATTCTTACTATCGATAATCTTCGAAAGCGTGGGATGGTCCTTCCAAATGTGTCCCTTTTGTCTCAAAGATGAAGAATCTGTAGACCACTTGTTTATCCACTGTCCATTCTCCTCTGATCTCTGGTGGAGCGTTCTTCGCCTCGTGGATATTTCTTGGGTGATGCTCTCCTCCCTTGATAATTTGCTCTGTGTGTGGCATTCAGATCAGGGTGAAAGGCTTGGCAAAAGGAAGTGGTGCTCCATTTTGATGGCAATCCTTTGTTTGGTGTGGGCCAAATAGGAATAATCGTGTGTTCGGAAATCGAAGTGTCTCCTCGACGTCAGTTTTCTCTAAGATTCTGATCCCTGTTCACGATTAGGCTCCGTAATGTGGAGGGTGGGATTTGTGCGGAGTGGGGTGGGTCTTGTATTTTTTATTTAATTTTATTTATTTGTTTTTTCAGTTTGTATAGTTTGTCTGTTGGCTCTTGCTTCCTTTTCCAATAAATTCTTAGGGCGTGTTTGGACGGGCATCATGCGCTAGAGTAGGTAGTATTAGGGTGGATAGGTTTCTCGAATCCAGCAGCGTCCGTATTGAGGTATGTTTGGGCGACGTGGGAGTGAAGAAGGGTGGGATTGGAGGGTGGATTCAGATGGATTTCGTGCTAGATTTGGGATTTCCTTGCTGGATTTCTCATGGGATTGGGGGTATTTCGCTGCTACATGCGGAATCCCGCGGAGATGCGCACCTGTTTCCTGGCTGATGATATAAAACCCATATGGAGCCCACTGTGTATATGTATGTAAATCCACTCCGTCTATCAGGTGCAAACCCGTATTTAAACCATAAATAGTAAATATAGATCTAATAAAAGATTCCTATTGGTCACACCAATGAGAAAGATGTATAATTGCTCGAGATGTGGCCGGCCTAAGTGCAGTTGTTCATCATTTGAGTATGTTCATTACATCACTTATGATTTACACCTGATTAATCTGTTTGATGAAAGATATAAACATGTGGCTTGACGCACAGATCCGCGGTTCCAATTCCACTCCCACTGTTTGGGTGGTGCGGCAGTATTGATCATCAATGTGGCTTTTACTTATATGCCGTTGGACGGACAAGATCATCGCACGTCAAATGACCCGTCCGTGATTCTGGTGTATCGTATGGGATATGTTGCAATCCCATGCCCGTCCAAACACGACAGGGGCTGGATAGGGCAAATCCCGTCCGCCCATCCAAACATCCCAGCAGGTGACTCGCTGGATATAGCAATCCCATGGGATTGCAAGCAATCCACTGATGCAGCCATTAATTTCTTGAAAAGTGTACCATCCACCCGAATACAATCCAATCCCATGGGATTTGCCCGTCCAAACACGCTCTTATCTTTCAAAAAAAATAAAAAATCAATGAGACTTATTTAATCTGAGAGCAGCCAAACATGCAGGAGCACTTAAAATGAGGGTGGGCGTTGGTCTTTTTGAACTGTCGAACTCCTCGATGTACAATGTGTCTGAAACACCAATGTTTGTGTTTCTATTAATATGTGATTGCAGTTTCTGGCCACAATCATTGAGATCCATCATATAAGTGTAATGTTAATCTTAGTTTAGCATTTCCATCATTTGCTGATTCAGTTAATTTTGATCGGGATTAGAAACAAGGGACAAGTTCAAGAAGACCCCTAAAAATTTAAAAATTAATAAAAAAATTCCATTGAAGACTCAATGTATTGGCAAAGTCCTCTCCCACTGTCCCTGGCATCTGACAGATGTTTGATGATCTTACCCTTTCTTTGTCATTTGTGGAAGTTAAGGTCGCTTAACACATTGGCACCCATATGAGCATTTGACATGACACATTTTTGGTACCAATAACCACCATCATCTAAGCCTTATCCCAATCAATTGCGGTTGGCTACATATTGGTACCAATGTGATTTTTATTTATTTATTTATATTATTTTTAAAATTTTTATGTTAAGTGTATCAGCACTGATGGGTTTCTTGACTATATTCAACTCAAGACATAACGCATAACTGATAACACAATACTGTGGAAAATGTCTTGAGTTACAATAGTCTTGCAACCTATTGGTGCTGATATGTGTAATGTCAAAATTTTCCTACCAGTGCCAGTATGTAGCATATCAAGTGCTCATATCGGCACTAGCAACAGAAGGCAAGGTTGTCAAAATTGCCCTACAAAGCTTCAGTTGTAAAGGAGAGCTATGCTGATATGTTAAGTCTTCCAATCAATATTAGGCTCAGGCCTACTTCAAAAACAAGCTCGGTTGGGTAGGGAGTGGCTGGGTCTAGGCTAGGAGGATTTTGACCCAATCCATATTTCTACATGTCGCATTGGGGTCACGTCTAAGCTGGGTTTGCTTAATCTCTATTTCATATTTAACAAAGACTCCTGTTACACCTGTCACATATTTTCTTCAGGTAGGTGTCAAGGTTTTAATTATTCCCCTGTTACCTTAGTTGAATGAATTTAATGGGTCGGGTCTACATCGATTTGTGATTGGCCTGGGCCAAGTTGGGTTGATTTTGAGAGGATCTAGACGCTCCAGGCCTGGCCTATCTAATATTCGGGCTGGCATTTTGGATCCAGTCTCAACCCAACAGGTCTAGATTCAGATTCAGGCCCATTTATTATTAGGCTGGGTCCAATGATCCATCAGTTCAACCTGATTCAGTTGTGCCCCTATCTTCATGATTCCCTAGTTTATATTTATTTTTAGGCTCCATGAGCTTTTCAGTTATTCTACTTCCAATGGTAATTTTTGAAAGTTAATGACACAATATTTAGTGGAATCTTTCTCATTTTAGAAAATATGGTTGATCGTGAGGCATGTGCATCCTCCATTTCATGGGGGATTGTAAGTAGGGATAGCATCGTATGCGTTTAGCTATCATTTTTTTTGCAGTGAGGTGACTGGAAACGGGTAACTTCACCATTTCTTTGCATTTTTTATGGTTGCAGAAACACATGCAGCGTTGCCGCATTTGTTCTTCTGGAAAGACGTGTTACCTTTCTTTACAGGTACCAACTTTTAATGTGTGTTCTTATCTTAATAATGTTGGGCTGTAATTGCCATGTGAGAAAATAGACAATATTTCTTTAAAATTCTAAACTGGATACGGAGTTTCTCTACATGCCCGTGGATGTCGTCCAATGGTTGAGACTGAGGAAAGCGGATTGGGTCCCAGGGACATGGGGCAGTTATAAGGGTAGAGTGGAGTGGGATTATAGTAGTTTAGTGGATGACTCTAGTCTAGTATTCTTGTTATCAAGCATGCAGTGTATCTCATGGCTTAAATAGTGGTTCAGAGTTCAACTCGCTTGGAGAACAAAACCAGTATGATTTACTCCAATTCATTTTGTTACAATCTGGTGACTCATTTTGTTGCCCACCGAAGCCGAGACGACTTGGTTTTGGAAGGTATTTAGAACCATGGTGCATGCAGAAACTACTAATGCTCTCATGTTGGAGACAATGTAAATGCTTATTTGTGGAGCAAGTTGAAATGAAGTTAATTTGCTTGACACTATGGGCATCAGAGATAAATTGGTTATCAGTTATTGAAATGATTTTTTATTTTTTATTTTTATTTATTTTTTTTTTTTTTTTTCTGATTGGCGGTGAAATAATAATGTTAAAAGAAAAGGAAACAGCCGTAATTAGGTTTCATTGCCGTTTTTGTGTTAGAATGAATTTAGCTCTTAAAGTTTCAATTAACTCTCCAGGATCTGTTTTTTCACCATCCATTTTTCATCAATTAGATCTATGTTCTGATGGTTTGTTCCTTAACCTTTTCTTAATCATCATTTAGAAAAGAATTTCTGTAGAAGCGCCGGTAAAAGAATTTAATGTTTGATGTTCTCTATTATGTATACTCCCAAAATGCGATTTGATGGTTTAGGAGGGAGTTAACTCCTTACCGAAGGCAATATTTCAAATAGTAAGAGATTGCACATTTTCTCTTAATTCACAGTGCACTATATAGGGAAGCAAACAGTTGAATAGGTAAATTGGAACCCATGGAATTGTTTTGTAGCTCGTGGTGAATGTGTTTTTTCAATCAAGATACTCAAGCTTGGTAGGTTTGGTTTTTATATTATCAAGTTTCTAGCATAAGCCTTTCGAGAAAATCTTCCTTTCACTTGTGCTGAATTTTTTTGAAGATCCATAAAATATGAAGAGTAAATCTAGAAAATCCCAAGGTCCTTGGCGCCCGTTTGGATATGAGGAATCTATGGTGTGGACATGGATAAATGTAACAATTATATTTTCCAGCATTGTTTTTTTATTTTTATTTATTTATTTATTTTTTTTATTTTTTTTACACACGCACACACCACCCACACACTCACGCAATCACGCTGGTGGAATTTCATCACCTATGGGTACTCGAACCCTTGACCGGGAGTTGAAACTCCTAGGAGTCTACTACCCGGGCAAGAGTAAGGACCGTGTGGATTCTGAAAAGGGGGCGCTATTTGGATGGCAAGTGCAATTCTCAAATTTCTTAGACAACAGTCATCTCATATATTGCGCCAGAAGTTAAAACTATGTATTAGTGTAATTATGACTTTATAAAATTCATAGTTTTTTCACAATCCAAACAATAAGAAATGTCAAATTAAAGGAAAACATATTACATTCCCATGAATTCCTCGTATCCAAGCAGGCTAGATTTTTGAGCTAGATATAATTGGCAATAACATGCTTTTATTTCCTTTGAACAAAAAGTTTATTATTTTCAACAAAATATAGAATTTCTTAATTTTTTACTGCAATTGAAATTATGTTGTACCTTTAAAAAAGGTTTTGGAGAATGCACATTATTTTACACTCATCTAGAGGTAATAACATGATCATTTCAGAAATATCACTAGTGAGCAGGGACATCAAGAATGCAATTTGATGCAATCCAGTGTTAAATGAGAAGCTTGTTGTATGATATATTTTGATGGTTTGGGTATTTCTTGCTAGAATCATCTAGTAGAGTCAGTGTTCTGAATATCACCGATAATATTGATATTATACCACAGCTCGGTGATACCATCATGCGGAAAGTGTCGTTTTTCCAAATATCGCCAATATTACGGCAATATATCGATCTGTTTTGATTAATGAAAATATCAGCATTATCTCCCCAAAGTTGCTTGTATTGATGATAATATCGTCGATACAAGTTGACCCTCTATCCAGTGATGGCGTGTATGCATAAATACCTGAAAATCTGGTGGTAGACTCTTGCTTAGGTGGTAGATTCTCAGGAGTTTCAACACCCGGTCAAGGGTTCGAGCATCCATAGGTGGTGAAATTCCACTAGCGTGAGTGTGTGCATGTGTAAAATAAAAATAACCTGAAAATCGAGAAAAAGGAAAAAATCTGTGATTTCTTTTCCTCCCAGATCCTTTTTCAGCTGATCTTCATTCTTTATGGATTGAATCTCCTATTTGAGGTAGCAATCGTGGATCGAAAGCTTGGTGGACTGGAATCTAGAGGGTACAAAAAAATGTAAAATAATGGTTTTTTCTTGTAGTGCATGATTCTCATGCATTGACATCGATTTGAGTTGAAAATTCAAAGATTTAAGAGTCGAAATCGGGGGACAATTTCCCCATTTTCTTGCCTAAATAAGTAATTGATGGCCTAATTTTTTATATATTGATAAGAGTTGACCAATCTATCAACTCATGTAGTTTTTACATCTTTATATTTCTTAATTATTTAAAATTTTCATAAAATAATTAAAAATATATGTTTAATTTTTTTAAAAATAATTTCAAGTTAATTTTTTAGATATCCACTTTGTTTTCTTTTCTTTTTTCTTATTTATGTTTGCTTGTTCATGATTGATGGGGTCCAATGCCTGCATGTATCTTTCCATTTAAAAAATAAATAGATATTTAAAAATAAAAAAATATTTAAAACTTATTTCTTCCATGAATATTTGGTTGTATCATAAATGCATGTATGTATGAGTGCATGGATTGATGGATGGGTTAGTATGTATGTATGCATGAATCATGCATGGATTGATGGAAGGATGGATGGATGGATAGATGGAAGCATGTATGTATTTATGTATGCATACATGCATGATGGATGGATGGATCATTCACTCGTTTTTTATGACTACACATGCTTTAGGCACCCATTAAATGGAAAATTATTATGTATGCTTCCTTTTTGCAATTTTTTAGTCCTAATGCAAGTATGTGTATTGTAGCATTTCCTAAAGTTTCACTGAAAAATTCCACCATTTCCCCAATGTTTCCCTCAGTTAGCGATACATTTCATTGGTGATATCAACACATGTTTCCGTATCCCTGGTCAGCGATACATGTAACGATACCAATACTATGAACATTGAGTACAATTTACATTCTGTATATGCTCTCTCTTGAACTGAGGATCCTAAAGTTCTCTTGTGCGCATTATATATTTATTATTCATTAGTTACCTGTTGCATCTTCTATTTTCAGATGCTGTATATTTTCCGTAGGAATAATTTTGGCCATGCTGTGCATTCAGGAGAGAAGCATTCACACCGACAAATTCTCATTTAGTATGTACCTGTGTTACTTGGTATATGCTCCTCTTTACATTGCTGGACCAATTGTGAGCTTCAATGCATTTGCTTCTCAGGTTAGCAATGTTCTCTTGGATAATTATCCTTTTTTAATTGCAATATTTCATTCAAGAATATGCCATATGATCATCATTCTTGTCACCATCACCTAGTCCCATCTAAGAATGTGCCATATATTTCTTGAAAAATGTTGATTTAGAATTGTAAATATTTTCGTACATGCTATTTGGATCACGAAAGATGAAATGCTTCTAACTAGTGAAAATGTACTTACAACTGCAAGTAAAGTTGACAAGGCACAGATAGCACGTGCAAGCACCTCTTAACTATGTCATTATGTAATTGCTGTTCTAAAAGAAAGCCTGTGACTTTTACCCCAAGGGAAATTTTAGTGTTTCAATGACCTGTTAGTACTCCAGTCTTTTCTTCAGTCATGATTTTTGCTACAATTTTCCTAGTCTCTTTAATGCTACGGTTCAACGTATTTTGACATCAAGATACATCTTTGACGTTCATTACAGAGTTCTTCTGTAATGTCCTTGCCACTAGTCTCTACATAATTTTCTGAATTTGTAGGATATTCCTGGAAGCCATAAACTAAAGAATGATACCGGCCACAAAGAAATCAGAAAATTAATTTTAATGCATGAAAAAAGGACATGCAATATAAAGTAGAGAATGATAATCTTACAAGCATTTAGGATTAGCCGACTTACTTCCTTTGCATCTGGGCACACATAGAAGATCTGAGCTGTTCATCAGGCAGGTCCCACCATTAATATGACCTGGTACAAAAATCAGATCACCTGGACAGTCCTAACTGATGAATTTGACCAGTGACTGTGGGCCCCCGGTCAACTTTATGGTCTTAACAGGTTCAGCTTATCCTCCAAGTCGTTGGTTGTCCAACCAAAATGATTTTCATACCAGGTCACATGATCGGGCTCGGCTCGGCTGGAAAAACCGGTTAGGATTTCATACACACTTGCCCTGTTCATTTGTGTCATATTCGTAGGATTGCCATTTCTTTGTAAAGTGAGAACATCTGAGTTACTGTTCATTTGTCCTGTGAGTAAGATTGCCATTTCTTTATCAAGTGAGAGCATGCAAAACAATAACTTTGCCTTTTGAAAGACCTCTTTCTTATTGTAATCCTTGTGAATGGAAATTCCGTTCATAGAAGGATGAGTGACAACTAACATAAAGTTCATAAGATTGTGGTACTATTCATTCACAATCAATGATCTAGAGGCTGATTGCAATCTCTTCGTATAGATTTAAACCATTTGAAGAGTGTAGTAATTAAAAAGTGGTATCCAACAGCTGCTTGATGAGAATACGAGCCTAGTGAGCCCTTGAATTAGGCTTACTCCGCTGGGGCTACAACCTTCAGGTTCCAGAATTTGATGTAGATTCCCTTAGTTTCATCCACTAGACATGGTTATTTTACTATCTTCCTGTAAAACAATATGAAACTTCACAAGAGTGCCCATGTAACTTGTTTTTTGACCATTTATTTCTATAAATATTTTAAAAACTTTCTAAATGTGTACAGCTTTGTTAGGGTTAATAAGGTTTCAGCCAGAAAATCCAAGAGGTTGCTCTTATAGCTTTCCTTACCTTTTTTAGTTTCAGTTTCACATACAAGAATGTTTATTTTGCAGCTAGATATGCCTCAGAGGAATCATTCTATTGGACAAATTGCTTGGTATGGATTTCGATGGGTTCTTAGTCTTTTTCTCATGGAAGTAATGACCCATTTCTTCTGTTATAATGCGTTTACAATCAGGTGAGCTACTTGTGAACTGGAGGAGGTTAAATTTTTGTTAGTTTTATATTAGTCACAAATGATATTTATTTCATCATTGTGCTGCTCAGCGGTTTGTGGAGAGAATTTTCTCCTTTTCAGGTCTTTATCATTGGATATGGGGTAAGGGATATTTTTAGAATGTTGAGGTTTCTTTAGTTTAAATTAATAGGTTGAATTGAATTAATCTTTATTTTTCTGTCAATTTCAGGTATTGAACTTCATGTGGTTAAAGTTCTTTCTGATTTGGCGCTATTTTCGGTTTTGGTCATTGGTATGTTAACTGGAGAATGAGTGTTGCTTTTTCTAAGTTCCATATATTCCTTTAGATCTTCTCATAAATTCGCACAAGATTGCATCCCATTGACCTCGCATCTTCTAACTTTGTGCATCTTCTTTTCTCTGTTATTTTGAGTATTTGGGTGTATTTACACATATGTTGCATGTCAGTGACTTTGGATCAAGTACTTGGGCTCCATCTTTTATTTTTCATCATCACATATTCGAGGAATTTATTGTGAATGTGGTTCTAAGTCCATGCAGTGCATGCGCACACCCTGTGTGTGTGCGCACACGCGTGGTCCAACCGGTTGGACCACAGTTTACAGTCCACCCAGTGGATAACTTCTAATATTTCCAGTGATTGTAAAATCCAATCCTTCTAATAGGTTGACCCCACCATATGGATCACTTATTGCAAACATCAAGCCTATCTACTCATCAAGTGGGCCACACCATAGAAAAATGTTTGTATCCATTGAAAGATAAGCAAAAATAATTTTGGTCTGCTTAGTAAGTGGGTAGCGCCGATTTTTTGCATATGGTGTTCCTCATGGTGGACCAATATATTGAACGGGTTTGATTTCCCATGAACTCAAAGTTACATGTTATTCGTTGGATGGACTATAACCTTTGGTCCAACCAGTTGGATAATATATATATATATATCTCCAAATAGGTCCTACACAATGTTTTAAATATCAATGATATTGGCCGATATATCCCACGTTATATCTTGTATCCCACTTGTGCAATGTGAAACGTACAGGTAGTACAGATATATCCCACATGTTCGATCTAGTGAGCATTTTCAATTTCCGATCCCTTTTTTTTTTTGTTGAAATTATGTTAAATCAGTGTCAAATGGTTACAAATCCATTGGTTCTTTATGTCTTGTATGAAAAATCATGGAGTTGGAGCTTGATTTTGATATCCATTGGTTCTTCATGTTTTATTTTATTTTATTTTAAAATTTTTAAAATTTTTTTTTATAAATAAATTTCCTTCAACCAGCTGTCAATTGAGACTAATTTCAAAGTATTTAGGAGTATTTGATGAAATGATCATCACATACACTCTAATTTCGAAATTTGAGCGTGGGTGGATTGATTTGGGGAAAATTCAAAATTTCCCCAATTTCTCTCAAATTGCTTGCAATGTTGCACTCCACACACGAAATCAAGCATGTATGAGGGCTGATCTACTGATTTGTTAAGTCCTTGTTAATTTTCGAAAAATAAAAATAAAATTTTAATTAAAAATTAATAAAAGTTTATTAAAATATTAATATTTTTTTGAAAATTTCCTTCAACTAGCTGTCAATTGAGACTAATTTCGAAGTATTTAGGAGTGTTTAATGAAATGATCATCACATACACTCTGAATGTTTTGCATTCAATTTGAATATAGTTGCATTAGTTCAATCAGATAGTGTGCATAACTTAGGACCCTATACAAAGGAACCTATTATGTGCACTTCTTTTTTGAGATGTTATGATTTGAAAGTGTGTATTAAGGTCTTTTTTAACAGTCCTTGAAGTTTCATTGAAAAATTCAACCATGTTCCCTATGTTTCCCAGAAAGTGCGATAAATTACCCGATACAAACGATATATCCTTTGCAATAACCGATACATATTTGTATCCCAAGGATGCGATACGTAACGCGATGCCGATATTTTGAACACTGGTCCTACATGCTCAAAGCTTTAGATCCACACACACACACACAAATAGGTCCTACATTACCAAAGCTGTAGATCTATATTCTTCTTCTTCTTCTTCTGTAGTTCTGATATGGCACATAAAATCCAATTTCCGAGCTGTGCTGTTTATGTTAAGTATGAGGAATTACAATACGTGATCTGCATCATTCCACAATGTACATGGGTTTTCAATTATGAAAAGTGGGCATATGTTTGATAATCTGGACAGTTGGTCTTTTGTGGCCCACCATTGGCGGGGAATACCCCTGAAATCTCCCAGATCGGAAGATCCCAATGAGGACCTTTTTTTGTTCAATGTGGAACATGGTTTTTATTTCTCTTCTTAACCCCATATCTGTGGGCAAATATAAGAATGTCCTATCAAGGAGATTTTTGAGGCCTAGTCCATAAACAATGACACAAAAGAGCAATGGTCTCGACTACTGAAACATGGGACCCATTCATCAGAATTGAAAACCTGTGTACTGTTGAAATATGTGGGCTACATATCATATAATGCCTCTAGAAGTCTCTAGATTTTCAAAGTAAGGAAATTAGGAATTTTCCATAGATGACCCTATTGGCAACCACAAATTACCAGTACTATTCCTCACTGTTTTATCTATGCAGCAAAAAGAATGAAAGCATATGCCTATTCTTCTCTTTGAAGGATTAGGATTTGAGTTAGGGTTTTAGGATCCTGGGTTGCAGAAAATGGGATGAGAATCTAAGATGGAAGATTGGTTCTCAGCAAAACTGATAACTGGGATTGCTCCAAGATGAGGATTTAGATACCTTCTGTAGAATCTTTTAGGGATTTGGATCCCTATAGGTTCACCCTAGGATGAGTATTTAAATGTTCTTTTGTAGGGTCTGTGCAGTGGGTTCATTATATTAAAAAGGAATCTTCATCATCATCATCATTGCTTTGTCCTGACTATTTGTGGTTCACTTCAGGAATCCTATTTTGCCTATCATTCCTAACACCCTATATTGGTAACCGACAGGCCTTCATAACCCTTCTCACCATCTCAAGCCAAGCCCATTTAGGTCTTTCCCTCATTCTTCTTTCAGGCCCTTTGGCCCTAATCAAAATTCTCTTTCTTATTAGTGCTGTCTCCAGCTTTTGTGGCACATGGCCAAACCATCTAATTCCTCTCTCCATCATTTTCTCCTATTGGACTACTGTTAGGCTGCGTTGGATGTCCTCATCCTTGATTCTAGTCTGGCCACATTCTAATCCTTGGAACACCTCATGTTGCATCTAATTGCCCCACTCTGATCAATCTATTTGAAAAGAAATAACGAATTTCATATGTAGGACGCTTTAAAACATTTCCTACATATGAAATTTGTTATTTCTTTTGCCCGGGTGGTAGACTCTCAGGAGTTTCAACTCCCGGTCAAGGGTTCGAGTACCCATAGGTGGTGAAATTCCACCAGCGTGAGTGTGTGGGGTGTGTTTGCGTGTGTTAAAAAAAGAAAAAAAAAGGAGAGATTTATTAAAAAAAAAAAAAAAAAACATTTCCTTGTCGCCTCTAGTTGTACATAGAAGACCTTTTTAGCTTGTAGGAAATAACCATTATATGAAGGGGGACACGGTAGCAAATTTCATTCATTTCATAGCTTCGACTTCTTACTTAGGCCTTGATTGCAGGTAGGAGGTGTTGATGTTCCTGAGAATATGCCTAGGTGCATCAACAACTGCTATGACTTGGAAAGCTTCTGGAAAAATTGGCATGCATCTTTCAACAAATGGCTTGTCAGGTGTGGCTTTCATGCTATATTCTTAGCAAGCTTTTGCTTAGGGTACTTTTCTTGAGTGATCCTTGAGCTGAGGATATGCACAGTATGCTCTGCATGTCAGTTTCTAAGCATGGATCCCAGGGCTCAGTGATGCTGACCTTTATCTTGTTGGGTCTCAGCTTGGATGGACCATGCCCCAAAAATCCCAGATTGGAAAATCATAAACATGAATCCTGAGTCTTTTGTTTTTTTCAGTTGAATATGGATCTTGCTGCATTTTCCTCCTTGACTGTTTGTTTTCAGGCTGTAATTGAAAGGTTAAGGATTGTCTTATGGAGGAGACTTTGGCACAAGTGTCCATTCATGGTGGGGCCATACAGGCTTACAGTCTACATCACTGAATCATAGGCCCCACTTCTACAGCTGAAAACCCAAGTATACTGTACATTTCATTGGGTTGAGGATCATATAATTCCTCACTTTAAATTTCTTTAAGAAGAGTATCATGTACTAAAAAGCCATTTATTATTTCTAGGTACTTATACATTCCTCTTGGGGGTTCTCGGAAAAAGCTACTCAATGTTTGGGTCATATTCACATTCGTAGCAGTATGGCATGATTTAGAATGGTACTGCTGGCACCTAACTTTTCTCCTTTTGCTCCCTGCATATATTTTGTAACTTGAACTAGTAATTCTTCCTCTTAATTTTAGGTGCACCAGATTATTTGGTGCTCTTCCAGTCCTCACGTGATGGTTTATTTACTATGGCACAGGAGGCTTCTTTCATGGGCGTGGTTAACATGTTTATTTTTTATCCCTGAAATGATAGTGAAGTCAGCTGTTAGTGCGCTCAAGGTAATGCCTATGCTAATTAATATGTCCTTAAGTGCCTCTTTATTTTGTGTGTGTGTTGGGGGGGGGGGGGAGGATAAGTATCATTGAAAAGAAAGAGAGGGAACTACAAAGGAGGAAGGGGTCTCCAACCAACAGACATTAGAAACTAGAAGCCCATATTTCACAAATTATTGGAGTATAGCCATAGTACCCTGAACATTAATACAAATCAGGATAGTTTGAGATGAGAGGACAGCATCGTTGGTAGAAGAGGTAGGCATAGCAGCTATGTTGCTGAGTTTTCTTCAATTAGAGATTGAGGAAAGGTGAGATCCACACTAGAAATGTCCTTTCAGAAGATTAACACAATTCTGAGAAGAATCAGTTCGAACAGTGTGTTCATGATTGACACAAAATGGGGCAGGCGAATATGGGCTTTGTTTCCTTATGCCGTATATGGAGTGTTTGGAAAGATGAAAAATGATAGAATTTTCAAGAAGAAATCTGTCTCAATGATTGCTCTCTGCTTCTTAATTGTTTTGAAATCTCCCCAACTTCTCAGGATCCACTGTGGCATCTGTAAAAAGTGATTGGGACTAGGCATCTTTGGATGAGTAGCCGATAGCTGGGCCAAGGCATCCTATCCTACCTTTTGTTTTTTTTTTTTGTTTTCTGTTTGTGAGTCTGTTTTAATGTGGAGTGACAATAGGGTCACCTTCCATGACTGCTTCCTATATTGTTTTTTTCTTCTTTCATGATTTAATGAAATTGTCATCTTCTGAAAAAAAAACATTGGCCCTTGAGTCTTTTGGATAGATGGGTCCCAATGGTTCTTATGGAGAAAAATACCATGGAGGCAAAAAATAAGTGCCTCTTTCTTTATGAGAAACCTATTTAAAATTAAGGAATGACATGATCCTCGATCCAAGGATATATGCAAGTTTCCTTGGACACTGAATTGGTACAAGTGGTAGGAATGTCAACGGGTCGTGCCTGAGCTAGGTCTCAACTGGAGCACAACTTGAAATTGCAAAGCCTGAGCATGAGCCTGATCCAACCCTGAAAGGGGCCAATATTTTAGGCCTGAGCCCGGCCCTTTAAGAAATGTCTACATGTATATTAATCATATGTAATACACGCTTCTTCAAAATGGACCCACGCTTGTTTTGCTGTGCATAGTAGTGGTACCCTCATATCTGGTTCTAGCGTTTTTAAATTCTTACCTTGTATTTTATGATCAGGCTAAGAGTGCCATCCATGAGTTTATTGTTCGTGAACTAGGTGCAGTGGCAGGTGCTATTACAATTACAAGCCTCATGGTATGTCTTTCTTGTTTATGTTTTAGCAGCTTACATTGATGGACTTTTAGTTGCTTATAAGCCTTGCCTTGAATTTCTGTAACTTTCAACGCTTATTAACATAGTCTCTGTTATATTTTGATATCATGTTTTAATTCAGTTTCTGCATGATTTATGTTCTCTAACCTCTAGATCAACCTAAGAAAACCATTTCTACCCTTGGATTAGATGCAAACCATCTAACAGAAGATGCTCTTCCCAAGAAAAAATGAGACATAGCTTTAGAGGTTTTAGTCATAATATCATAGGTTTTAATAAAGAAAAAAATTTGCTTGCTCTAGTCGTTGATACTTAGTTCCATGATCCTTTTGACGAGGTGCTGCTCTCGCTTCAAATCGCGCTATGGAGTCGCTGATGCAAGACAATTAAACACTTGCTCCAAAAGCTCTAATTGATAGAGCATGACGAATTAATCCATTTATCTTATAACCTAGGCCCTACATCCCATGGGTTAGGACTTCGGCCGAACCCCCCTCGTGGGCCCCACATCACATGGGTTCTGCTTCACACGAGCCACCTGCCTCACACGGGTTGCCCACCCTACTTGAGCCCAGTGTGAAAATGCCCCTGAATTAATCACCCTTGGTGAGGAGTCTTGAACACAAGACCTCCCACTTTGATATAGGACAATTGACTACTTGCTCTAAAAGCTCAAATTGATAGAGCATGCTGAATCAATTCCTTTATCTTATAGCCCAGGCCCCACATCCCATGGGTTAGGACATCAGCCAAACCCCCCTTGTGGGCCCCACTTCAGATGGGTTCCGTTTCACAAGAGCCACCCGCCTCACATGGGTGGGGCCCGCCTCACACGAGCCACCTGCCTTACACGGGCCACCCACCCTGAGTGTGCCTCTGCATCCCACAGGCAACCCTACTCTGGCCCGGTGTGAAAATGCCCCTGCATTAGTCACACTCCCACTCCCGCTTCATACCTGTTTTTTACTTGAAAACATTTTTGAAACAGATGCTTCCCCACTCCAGGAAGGGTCAGAGCTTCTTAGAGCCCTCTGATCCCATTGTTGGCAATATCCCAATCAATAGTATGTGGAGTGACAGCCAAGGGTTTTTGCCTAATCAACCACTGGGGTCCCACATATGCCCCAGGAGGCTTTGCTGTGGGTCCAAGAGCAGCACAAGGCGTTGATTTAGAGTAGAGGCTATTAGGCTACATAAACCAGGAACATGAAATTATTGAGAATTTAAAGACGAGGAATGGTCTCATACAACTGGTTGCATATTAGCTTAACATGTATAACCATCTTGATGAATGCACTAATCTGTTTTTGTTCAAGGTGCTTGTCATGGTGGGGCCTACATTTTGAACAGCTTAGATGTCCCATACATGAGATAGGTTGTATGTTGAGCCAACCTAAAACCAGTTCTATATGACTACTCTTTAGAGAGAAGAAATTCTATATGGGCATGTATGGGAGTTCCCTGTTCCCCAGGTCGACTTGGTAGGATGGTGCCAAAATGCTAGTGAAACATGTTCCAAACCCTCCCTGTGCATACCTCACTTGTCACTTGTCAAAAAGCTGGAAAGCTCTGCTTAATGCTAGTATTTTTCCTGTGCTGACCCAAACATCAACTTCTGCATTTCGAAGAAGATTCATGTTTTGCATCAATGCCATGCTTTTAAGCTGGAAAGACTTCACATGAATCAGCTGTGTTGGTGGAATGCCTCTTGTTACTGATTGTCAATGCTGGCGCTTCTACAGGTAGCCAACCTTGTCGGTTATGTTATTGGACCGTCAGGCATAAATTGGTTGATTTCAAGATTGCTACACAAAGATGGTATTTGCTTAAGACCACATCTCTAGTACTCATTCTAGGAACGTACAGCCATCTCAGTTTATGCAAGCTTTAATCTCTCTACAGGACTTCCCGTACTTGGTGGCATCTTCACAACATTTTATGTAGGGACGAAGGTAAGAATTGCATGCTTTTCATTCCATTTGATTGCATGGAGTAGGGTGAATTCTCATTTTCTCTGAAGCGTTTTAGCTGTAAAATTGCTACTGTTTTGCAGCTAATGTTCCATATTCAAGATACCAAGAAAAACCTTCAGTGATTTTAGAGGGCCATCCAGGATCAATACTCATTCCGTCTCCCCAGTCAGGTAGGTTAGAATTTGACATTATCTTACTAATTTACCTTTAAAAAATCCTGCTTTATTTGGGTTTGCATTTCACAGGGTGCAACATAAATTTGATTTTTCCCCATTGATTGGAAGTTTAGAGAGTCAACAACGGCAGCAAGCTGGTAACTGACACCTAATTTTTTTCAGATAGAGAAATTGGTAATGAAAATTTCCCAAATATTGCCATTTTACATTATGGGGAATAGAATGCAGCACAAGTAGAATTCAACAGCTGAAATATTCAACTTTTGGCAATCTCTAAGTGTGAGGAGTTGTCATTGAATTCAAATGGTAGTAACTAAAGAGTATAGACTAGTTTTTAACAGGTAACCAATCTGTATTTGTTCATCGTAACTCAACACTTGGCTGCATTGCTGGTGAATCCAAATCATGCCCTTTTACAGGAAAACAAAACCAATTGGGCAAACCTTGCAGTCCCACTTCCATCTGTGACCTGGTAATGAAAGTTCAGTGGTCCATATTTGAAGGGGAGAAATCCATCAGTCGGATGGTTAGGAATCTTCCATTCTTGCAGATTTCGTACTAAGGGCCATTCACAGTAGGGCCTGCCAGATGGAAGGTGGGATGCACGGACCATACAGCCACATGGATGTGGTGGCATCCCATCACACAAATGAAACAATGCTGGGTCACTGCAATGAATTCAAAACCACGCACTGAATACAAAACCTCTGGGTAGTTGTATCTTTATGGGGTGGGTTTGGATTCTCTGCAGTATTGTGTACTTCCCAGGTATTCATGTGTTGGATATTTCCTGCGTGTTTGGTTATTTATTGGATTTTGGGGTTTGTTTGAATGCACTATTGAAATCACTTGCAATTTTGAAACATCGAAATTGTGATTCCCTTCCCTAGCCTTCAGATTAAGGATTTGGGCTGCAAATTGCAATTATGCTGCCGTCAAGATGGGCTTGAGAAGAACTTAACAGCAATTTGAAGGCTACTTCGGCATCGTGAGTAGGGCGAAAGATTGATAACTTTTATCATTTTCCCTTTTGATTAAACTGGAAAGTTTCCAATGCAATGCACTTGTGCATCCAAACACTTTCTTCTGAGCAGGTAACAAAAAAAAAAAAAAAAAAACCCTTCGTGTTCTGCTAACTGTACTTTTCTGCCATTCTTTGCTTGTTGAACTTGTTATTTTTATAAGAGGGTCTGTGATGAGAAACTCAGTACAAGTAGCAACTGAGGTGTTGTCTATCCTCCAATCAGCTGGTGGTTGGGGTCCCACCCCTTCAATGGATGGGATTCTGCGGATTCCTTCCATTGTCTGTGCGGGCCACGGAACTGGAGTTGGGAATCCAATCTGTTTAACCTCTCCAATCAGCATGGTTTGTGAATTATTGGATGTTTAACCCATCCAAAGTGGAACCATGGTATTCTGATCTAATTCTGGTGTGCATGATGGAGATTGGTTGGGGCTGTTCATCTGGGCCGGAGGAAAAGGGTGGACCTTGATAAATATTTGTATTTTCATCTTCAATATGATGGAATGATTTGCGTGCCCCAAAGTTTAGAAGATAAGAAAGGAAAAAAGGAAATAAAATTTGTTCATGACTCGGCTGACTTGGTGCTGAATCAACTAGGCTCATAGAACTCGAACATGTTAAAACTAGAATGCATGACTCAACCCAAATGGACACATCTAGTTTTCGAGTTTCAAGAGGGAATTATTTTATACTCTGGCAGCTTATGATGCTTGATACGCAGGCACTCAGAAGTTGGAAGTGTGGCATAAATTATTATTATAAAATAAAAATAAAAAATTCCACCATGATGTTTTTGAGAAATTCACGGTTCACTATTTTCGTCGGCTTATTCTAGGCTGTGGGCCCAAATATGAGATAGAACCGATACTCAAGTAGGCCTCACTACTTGAAACTGTAGTATTGAACCTCTATTATTGAAATAGTCATGGGACCCACATTGATTTTTCAAATATCCATCCTGTCCGCCAGTTTCTTCATATGATCTTGTGGGGTGGGAATGACCTTATGACCAGTTTGGATGGCATATAAACAGCACAGAGGGCCCGTGAAGATTTCAATTGTGGTTTTGTTTTCTTCAATGTGGCCCCCTTAATCTTTGGATCTGCCTCATTTTTAGGCCCACTCACTAACATGAGCTGGAAAATGGATGGACGGTGTGGATTTCTAACATGCATCATGGTGGGCGCGACCTAAATGACTGGGTCCAGGGAAGATTTCAATGGTAGGCATTGCCCTCCCTAATTTTTCATACCGTGTGGCTCACTTGAGTTTTGGATTTGCTTTAATTTTGGACCCACGTCCTAATATGATACGGTAAAAGGGATGGACGAGGTTGATTTCTCAGAAACATCTAGGTGCTTGGCCTTGGGGTCACCTTGCAATTCTCCTCCAGCTAGAGGAGAGAGGGAGCAGAAGGGTAACAAGGCATTTTGGCGAGGTTGCGACCGTGGGCCCACCTTTATGCCTGTGTTGTATAGCCATGCCATCTGTTTTGCTAGATTATTTTAGGATATGAAGCCAGAAATGAAGTAGATCCAGATCTCAGGTAGACCACACCATAAGAAACATGGTGGTTGAATGCCCACCGTAACATAGGAAACATGGTGGTTGAATGCCCACCATAAAAAACTTATTGCGCTGCAATAGTTTTTGATCAAGCTTATATGTATTTTCCCTTCGTTCCAGAATATGCAACCCTATCAACATGTTAGATGGCAAATAAACATTATAGTTGGTGCTATGAAGTTTTTAATGATGGGTGTTCAATCATCACTGTTTCCTATGGTGTGGTCCACCTGTGCAATGCCTTGAATTTCAAAAGCCGGGTACAAACAAGATCCCTAATATTTCAGGTGTCATTTTTGCCTTGCGGAAACGTGATATTTATGAACAGTAACATTAGTATCCAAACAATCGTAAGATCTAAATTAAACAATGTATAATAGTTTGAATACAAGTAAAGATAAGTCAAGAATTCAAGATATACAGTACACATTCATCCAATTATAGAGACCATTTCACTGGGGACTCAATATACATGTTCAAAAGAATAAAGTGTATGGTGTTCCTCCCCAAAATAATCCATAGCATCTCGATAATAAAATAAGCTGGACTACAATTGCCCATCTGACGTTTGGAAGTACGAGAACTCCGTGGGGTCTATTGTACGCATCAATTAAGGCATATGCCTTTGTTGTACTTGCATCAATAATATTGTTTGATTGGCGTTTTAAAACACCGTCTTGGGTGGATGAGAGTGAGTGATCGACTCAAGTTTCATTTCCTTAAGTTACACATGTTATTAATCACAATCAAGTACAATTAATGATAATATTACAAAACAAACAATTTCTTATATTTGTTTATTAAGCGCATGGATGGCATGATATGTAATGTATGGCTCGAGAATAACAACAATTTCAATATTTTCTCATCAACAAAATAATTGCCCAATTGAAATGTGACTTGTCATCATCACCAATACCACAAGTTCTATGATATGCATGATTAATTGAGTATTTATTAGTCCTAGTTCAAATAGTAATTTAGTGAAGTCACGATACCGACATTATATCACTAGTCTTTAACTAGATCATGTGGCTCATTGCGGCACTCACCAGTGTCCTTTAATTCAATTCAGGGTTCGTCACCCAATAGTCTAATTTGTACAATCAATCAAGCGGTTAAAGTTCATTACCTAAAGACAATCACAAAGGCTTGTCACCCAAAAGTACTGACGACTAAGTATCTTATTGTGATATGGCACATTATCATCATTAATGTTTAATGGGCACTACGGGGAGACTTGTCACTACAGTATAGGCCGACAGCTTAGATATTGTATCACATACCACCATATTCAGCTCATGAGTCTTTGTAGAATTGTAATGCACTAACAGTTATGAATGAACTTAGATCAACAGTAACAGTGGTATTCCAGATTTTATTAAATGTTATACAATCACCAAGCATCAAAGTGATTGACTTTGCTTTACACTAATCCAATTGATTACGAGAAATCCTTGATAAAACCAACATTGGGTACAAAGCATCCCGTGTAGTTCCAACTACTGACGGTCGTTCGTGTTCAACTTCGGTCGATCATATAAAACTGGTATAGCCAACCTAAAATGGGCTATCCACTTACTTAAGCGATTATCAAGGCTCAATCCACTACGATTTCAATTCAAAATAGCAAATTTGTAATCATATTCACAATACAACTTAATACCCCAATAGAGTACATCAATCGAACATATGTATAAATTAGCACAATCCGATATGTATCAATATAAACCAATGTGCATCAATAACACTGATTGAAAGGCATAAAAGGATTCTGACAAAAGGAATTTCATATTGACTAAGTACTTCAGCAAACATGTTGACTACCAATAATAAGTAATAGTAATGTTGCAATAATAAAGCGACTCAAGCACAATAGCATATAAAACTCTAACAATACAAAAAAAAATTATATATATTAGCTATCACTATCAAGGGTTGATAAAAGAAAACCTAAAAAAATGATCCATACCTTATTAGGGTTTTGCCCAACTAATTCACACTTTTAATATTTGGGTTTAGAAAAAATACCAGTTCCTAAATCAAACCAAAGAACCATGAGATTCATGTAATCTATCTTTAAGAAACATAAATTGGAAAGTATGGTGTTTTTCTTACCACCGATTGCAAACGAAAAAGGATTCGATGGATGGTTTGGTAGTGCCTACGATTCGATTAAGGGAATAGGTAAAGAAAACACTAATCTCCCCCTCTTGCCCTCACTTTTCTTTTCTTTTCTTTCTCTCTTCCTCTTTTGCTAGGGAAAATTCATATGAAGGGGAGGAGTGTGAATTAGATGGGTATTTATAGTGTTAGAAAGGGTGCAACTGGCCCTGATGGCCAGGTATTTGGAATTTCAACCATATGGGAGGTTGCTTATAGCTATTGGAGCTCACTAGGAGATGTACGGGTCGATTTACGTCGTAAGATAATTGTTCCTGAAGATGATCTATATATAGTTATGATCGCTCAGTCATTTGGATGCCTCGATTAACGGATCTGATTTGGAGTTAGTTCGATGGTTATCGATTCTTAATCGGGGTCGCGGTTATACAAATATGTGTAGGATATTAACTTAGGTTGGTATCCTTAATTTAATCGTAATCTAACGATTTAAAAGTTAGAACTTTGGCAAAAATCAAACGGGGATATTTAGCTTAAGTTCCTAACAATTCTAACGGTAATCACACATCTCAAGTGTTCGTCTTGCGGGTCCAAGTTCAATGGTTCGAGGTGCAATCTCAGCTCAATGTCTCATGATAGATGACAAGCCTACTAATACGAACGTATTTCTATAGTCTTGAGTTTCACAATTCACAATTCACTAACGAGCGGTCTAAAGTTTGTTTGGTTAATCCAAGTATTTATAGAATAAATTAATTAATGAGATTTCTTGTACACAATAATTAGGACTCGAATTATCTAAGTTCATAGCGTGACATATTCACAATTAGTTAAATTAATGATTTGGTCCTAATTGACCTAAATCCTCCATTTACAAGCTAAGTAGGATAATTAGTTAAGATTGTATGATTCTTTGACAATTTTGTTTATGTAGCTAGGATCTAGTACAAAATTTTTAAAGAATGTTAAAACCTAAGATTTAGATCTAGTTCAATTTAGGGCCTATATCCTTAAATGAACTTGCAAAATAGAAGATAGTGGATATATAACACATACATTAAAGTAGGCCCTACGGACACTCCATTCTGGACTAGGTGTTGCAACAAGGCAACTTGTAGATTTATTGGGTGAGGTGTTTTAAAAACATACCTACTAAATGTACTTATTTGCTGATAAGTATAAATCGAATGCATAAATCACTTTTAAAAAATAACTAACCATCCAAACGGATCCAGTTCTAACTTTTGTATTTTAGTGTTCGTTTGTCTGCCACACCAGCTAAAGAGAAATGCTTGCATTGTAAGTTATAGTGCTCCCAGCTGCATTGGGGCATTTATACCATTCAATCCATCCACTGCTCATTAGGTTTAATGCTCATTTCATGGGCAGCCATGCAAACAATACATCTATTTACAATCTTGACAATATGATCATTAGCATTTAATATTTGATAGTTAGGATCATTTCAATAATAGGTCTAATCAATAATTTGGTTCCTGTATTTGTTACCCCGTCATCCATTGCTTATGCTTGTAGGAATTTTTATTGAAAAATTCCTAATAAATTTTAAATTTGCTAAAGAAAGTTCCCTAAATCAAATGACCTAGGCAATGCCTTTTCAAGAAAGTCAAAGATTTTGGGGCCTACATAGGATGTGTATGGCATTTGACCTGTCAAACATATGCACACAAGTGTGATAATCATGCTAATCTAAAATCTTTCTAATCGAGGTGTATGTGCATTTTGATGTCTTTAATGACCTTTTTGGATACTATCCAATAAGTAACTTTTTTAACTTAAAAGTTAATAAGTTACTTTTCTTAAATTAGTTATTTTGGTTTTTAAACTTAAATAAGTGACTTTTTAGTAAAAGTAATTTAAAGTAGCTTATTTTAATCATTTTTATTGGTGACAACTTATAAAATTAGAAATTATTTAAAGAATACCAGTGGCTATGAACTCCTTCTAAGTTAATGAGATTAGAAAATTATCCAATGAATAGGTAGATGATCTAGTGGGCCCCACATGATGATGACCCATATCAAGGTGGCTCCACATGATGGATGATCTACATCAAAAGTCTGCCCCCAGTGATGAATGGCCCACATCCAAGGTGAGCCTCGCATAGCAACTCACATTGAAGGTGGGGCCCACATGATGCGCAACTCACATCAAAGGTGGGCTCCACATGATGGGCAATTAATAATGGTAGGCCCCACATGATGGATGATCCACATCAAGGAGGGCCCCCCACATGATGGGCAATCCATATCAAAGGTAGGCCTAATGATGAGTAGCCCATATCTAAGGTAGGTCCCGCATGATAGACGACCCACTTCGGAGGTGAGCTCACATTATGTACGGTACACATCAAATGTGGGATCCACATGATGAGTAGTGGATATTGAAGATGAGCGGACATGATAGACAATAACATTGATGGTGGGCCTCACATGATGGATGACTAGCATTAAAGGTGGGCCATGAACCATGCACATCAAAGGTCGACCCCTAATGATGAATGACCCACAACCAAGATGGGCCCTACATGATGGACAACCCACATCAAAGGTGGGCCCACACAATGAATGATCTACATCAAAGGTTGGTCCTGCATGATGGATGATAGATGTAAGGGGGATCAAACAAACATTTGGAATAATTACTTATGATGTTGGATACGAAAAACTGTTTTTCTAATTTTTGGTTGATAAGTATATTGTTCATAAACATATTTATCTACTGATTAAGTAGAAACCAAGATATGGTACTTATGGCATAAGTAACTTATTTAAACTAACTTATGATCCAAATGCCCTTAAGTGGTGTATAGTATTTTTAAAAGTGTGTTTCACTTTAGATTGATGAAATTTTTTGTTCTCCAAAATATCATGGTGGATTATATTTATTAAATAGATTAGATATCATACAAATATCACGTGAGTTTGAAAATTCTTGATTTCAACACCTTCTAAAGAAAATGATACAAGGTGCGTATTATTTTAATTTCACTCTCAAATAGCACTCCCACAAAATTTTAGGTTCACACAACATTATTTGCTAAAATCCTAAGATTTTTAAGGAATTTAGTAGTAATGAAATCCTAAAATCCTAAGGCCCTGTTTAGCCGGGCAGATTGGATGGGATTGGAAAGGATTGGAAGGGATTGGAAGGGATTGGAAGATAGATCCCGGGATTGGCCAGGCGTGCCAAACAGACACGGGATCCTAATCCCGGGTTATAGCAATCCCATGGATCTTAAGACAATCCACTGACATCACCATCGTTACCTTTAAATCCCATCTAATCCACCCTAATCCCTTCAAAATTGCCCGGGGCGTGTTTGTTTCGAGGGATTGGAAGGTTTAATCCCGGGATTGGTCGGGTGTGCCAAACAGACCCGATATAGCAATCCCATAGATCTTGCACCAATCCACTGATGCAGCTATCATTACCTTAAAATCTATGCAATCCACTCTAATACCATCCAATCCCATCCAATCTACCCTGCCAAACAGGCCCTAAAAGTATGGCTACACGAAAAGGCCAAATTAAAGATAGATTGAATCAATTGATTACTTTTTCTATAGTAGCCCGTAAAATGTGTTATAAGTTAATGGATAGTCCAAATGTATCAATTGTAACAAGTCATCTTATTAGTGAATGCAATTAGGAACACTATATAATTATGATATTACTCATGACTTGGCGGTAGAATGTAAGTTTCAACACTAAGATCATGGGTTCAAGTACTAATGTGGTGTGTGAAAAAAATCATAGAAAAAAGAAAAAAATTAAGAGCACACGTGGACATCATGTCTAGCAAGGGCTCTATGAAGCCTACCGTGATGTATGAATTTTATCCATGCCATCCATGCACTTTGTTGCCGAGATCATTTTAAGGTATGAGTTTAAACATTAGGCAGGTCCAATGCTCAAGTGAACCACACCATAGCATGCAGCAGCACTAATAAAACTCATCGCTAAAACCTTCCCAAGGCCACCATAATGTTTATTTGCTATCTAACCCGCTCGTAAGGTCATATAGACATGGATGGAGGGAAAACACAAATATCATATTATCCAAAATTTCTACTGCTCACAAGAAATTTTTAATAGTGAGAGTTCAACCCCACTGTGTGGACGGTTGGATGTGCTTATTTTAAAATAATTTGAAAATTGAATGAACAACCTGGATAAAACCTAACAGTGGCCCCAAAGAGCTCTGGTTAGACGGATTATAGTACACGCAGGGGCAGATGCAATTCGCTTCCTAACTTAGGAGGTGGGTTGCGTCCTACCCTGCTCGTCTCTAGCCCCAAACGGGCAAGTCTGTGGGCAGGCCCACCATGATGTATCTATTTATCTAACCCTCCATCCCTTTTATCATATCATTTTAAAGCATAAATATAAAAATGAGGCAGTTCAAACTCTCAAATGGACCACACCACATATGGCTCTTTCATCTAATGCAATTGGCATTTAATGCTTTGTACATTTAATGCAACTAGGGCTGTTCACGAGTCAAGCTAGCTCGAAAAGCTCGCTGACTCGGCTCGAGTCAGCTCATATTGACTCGGCTTGAGTGGTTGATTTAAGCCGAGCCAAGCTAATTATTTGAAGCTCGAGTTAAGTTCAATCCAAGTTTAACCAAGGGGCATTTCAACTCGACTCGAACTCAACTCAACTCGACTCGAAGCTCGAACTCGAGCTCGACTCGGCTCGATTAATAAATATATTATATATATATATATATATATATATTATATTAATATAAGTTTTAAGTTTAAACTTAAAAATAAAAAAATAAAAAACAAACCCTAGAGTATCTATCCGACCGCACACACTCCCTTCCCTTTCCCTTTCTTCTCTTTTTCTACCCACTGCCAGCCGTACGCCCGCCTCGACCACCACCACCAGTTTTCATTTCAACTCCACTATAGTATGGTTTCAATCTCTTGAGATCTACTTCTTAAGCGAGAAACCCAAGAAATTCGAGATGGGTTCTTCTCAAATTTGTTAGAGCTTCAAGGAAATCCAATGATTTGATTGGCTAGAGCTCTTTACTTGGATTTCTGATCTGTATTCTCCTCTGTTTCTTTTCTAGTACTTGGATTTCTGCTAGTGGAAGAAGATCAAGAACAAATCGATTCTTACAGGTTTCCTCATCCAATTCGAAGCTTTGTTTGGTTTTTTCATCAGGTTTTGCTTTGATTTTCTTAAGATTTTTGAATTTTTCATCAATGAAGGAAGATCAAGAACAGAATCCATTACTCTCTCACCCAACAAGCTCGAGCTCGACTCGAGATAAACTCAACTCGACTCGAACCACTATCTCGACTCGACAACTTTGGCAAATAAGTCAAGCTTCAATGTTGAGATCGAGGCCAAGCTCGAGCTCGAACTCGAGTACATCATGGACAAGCCAAGCCAAGCTTGGCCTACCTCGACTCGACTCGACTCGACTCGGCTCTTGTCCACCTCTAAATGCAGCTAAGCTTATTATTTGGTGTTTAGCATTTGAATGTTGGATCTGCTTATTTTTATGTTTATTACTTAAAATGATATCGAAAAAGGGATGAACGGCTTATACACAGATACATCATGGAGGGCGTACCCACAGAACTCCCTCTTCGGGGCCAGAGACGGGCGGGGGTAGGACAATCCGCGTCCCCTGACTTAACAGTGCTCTGACAGCGTTAGAGCATTTCTCCCAATTAAACTGCTGCCTTTTGTTTCGGTAGAATTGAAAGTTACATTCAGTGTGGAAAATCAAATCGCGAAAAAGGATGTCGTCCGTCTATGCCACGTGTACGACGGCACGGCAATGACACGAGGAACGAAGATACCTGCCCCCACAGGAACTTATACACCCTGGCCAACACTGGCCATACCATGGCCCATCAAGGGTTGGAAGAATCGCTGACTGCCGTTGGATTAGACAAGACGATGTTGGAAGTTGCAAATAGCGACAGAGGAGAGGATGCAGCACACGTGGGATAGGACAATCATTGCTATGCCTATATGTACCACTGATATCTCATCTCCTCCATAGCCAAAGAAACAGACAGGACACGCATGTTTTTTTACTCTCTCGCCGGGAAGTTTTTCTTCGGGATACTAGTGCCTACGTGGCCTGCGCCTTTCATCAGGTGGTGGGCCCCACCGTTGATTGAAACTTGGGCTGGCCCACTCATCAGATGAGCCGCAGGGATAAGTTTGATGTGGGATCTTCGTACGCGTTTCTTTCTTTTCCACGGTCCATTTTCTCGGACATGTTAGCGGTGGGCCCACATGATGGATGGCCGGATCTCGCAGTAGATGTGCCATGTTGGCATGTGGGAGAATTAGAGGATTGAAGCAGATTACGTACTGAGTAAATTCCATAGGGCCCACTGCAATGTATGTGCCTCATGCACACCGTCCATCCATTTTTATTACCTCATTTAATTACATGAGCCCGAAATCAGAACATATTTAAAATTCAAGTAGACCCCACGGTACGAAACAACAAGAGATAATGATGAATGGAAAACACAAATGATATGGTAAAATCAGATGGATAAAGATGATATGGGAAATGGTACCATGAGGTCCAAGGTGGATCTCATAGGAACTTTTCATGAGGTAGAGCTGTGTGAGCCCCACCATGATATATGTCGAACATCAACTCTGTGCATTTGTTGTGTTCCTTTCAGATTACGGGATATCTCAAAAATCAGCGGTGTACAAAACTCAGGTGAGCTATACCATCTAAAGATATGTGAAGACATGTCTAAAACATATAAAAGCACTTGGTAGGCTTACATGAATTTTGGATGTGTCGGAAACCCGTCCTGACCCCTCATTCAAGTGGGACACACAAGTGAGCTCACTGTTAAAACCTACTAAGTTTCTTGAAACGCGGTTCACTGTTAATATGGTGTGTTCCATTACACCCGGATTCATAGCACAAGCAGTAGACTGAGTGAAACATACCTCGTTTCAACACAGGTCTAGGTAATAACAAGCTAACAAAAAATAATAATAATAATAGTAAAAGTATGGTGTGGTCCATTGCTATCATGCGCTCGTAGTATTGTACACTCCCGTCGCGTTTACATATGAAGATCCGAATCAAACACCCTGACCATTGATATGAAAATAATAAATAATTTATTTTAAGTGGACCATTTCTGTTTAGATTTTGGCTGATTTTTCTTTTAACGGTTAGGACTTACACTATGGACCATCAGCCATCTAATATGTCAGGTTAACGGTTTAGATACATCTATGACACGTGTACAAAAATGACGTGGACGCACGATATAGCTTTCATGCTTCTATACCACAGAGGAGCTGGATCCGCTCATATTAATAGAGAAATTTTTTACTATAGGCACGACTTTTCACCTATTCGACCCAACGCAACCGACCACAAACTTAGATAACTAAAATAGACCACCGACTGTACGGAGAACCTATTTCGGACGAAAATAACAGTCCTTTTTCACTTACTTCTTACCTTAACACGAGGGTATTTTGGTCCGTCCGTACCCAAAAACTCGCCTTCCGTCGTCTAAGTTTCCTGCCAGCGAAAAAACTAATTACCCTAAAAGACACTGTCTACTTTGTAATTATTTCTATATTAATTACGGGCAAAATCACATCGTCCAGTAGAGAGGATGGACGGGCATCACGCTCGAGGAATCCGGAAGCGGATTAAGTGAGACCCGGATCAACCGAGGTGGGTGGGACCCTGATTGTGGGGCTCACAGTGATAGATGATCCTTAAATCCACACCGTCCAACCGTTTCGAAAGCTAATTTTAAGGCATTAAGCCCAAAACAAAGCATATCCAAATCTTATGTGTACCATACCATGAGAAATATTATTGATTGAATCCCTACAATTAAAACTTCATGGGGTCCATAAGAATGTTTATTTTCCATCCAACCTGTTGATAAGGTCACTAAGATCTAGATTAAGAGATCACACAAATATCAGCTTGATCCAAAACTTTTGTGGTCCACTAAAAATTTTTAACAGTCGATTACCACTATTTCCTGTATTATGGTCCACGTTAGAGTTGGATCTGTTTCATTTTTTGGATCATGCCTAAAATGAGGTTTCAATATGGATGGACGGCATGGATGTAGTCACGTACATCAAAGTGAGCCCCACTGTCAGGGGTCCCAACCTCGCAGGTGGATCCGGGGTCTCACCTAATCGGCTCCCAAGTCCCAAGGAATACGGTTTTTGCAGGCCTGCGGCTGACCTGCACCTGCGGAAGGCTATCGCCCCACGCTTGCCTAAATGGTAAACAGTTGCGAAATCTGAGACGTTCATCAGTGTCGAAACCTTACCTTATTAGAGACTTAGGACAGTGCATACTTCAGGTGGGCCATACATGTACATTGAATTCTGACTATCTGGATCGTTTCTTCATCCGTCCATTTTTATTACGTGTCCCACTAACAAGTAGACAGACCGGATTCCGAGGAGGTGGAAATTCACAGCAGAATGCAAACGATAAACGAGCCCGATATGATACACGTGTACGGTGTAAGCACGTGCAAGGCGCTAGTTTGTTCGTAGACGCGCATGGGCCATGGCTACCAATAGCATTTCTCAGGCACAGATCTACCGTACATCATTCCACACTGTCCAAATCGCGGGGCCCACTGTACTAACATGTCAGAAAATTGAAATCCATACCTTTCGGAGTGAAAAGATGGGAGTGGTTTGGTGTTACCTGGGTAACACTACTCTAGTGGGTGTTACGCTAATGGTGGTACCCACCTTGTTGATATGTCACATATCCATTCTGTCCATCTGTTTTCCCAGCTTATTTTAGAAATTTGTTTCAAAAATTAAGAAGATCCAAGTCTCATGTGGATCACACCATTGGAAACAGTGATTATTAAACTCCAACAATTAAAAACTTCCTAGGGCCCACTGTAATGTTTATTTTCCATCCAACCCGTTGATAAGGTCAAAAAGATATGGATGGAAGGAAAATATAAAGAGAAGCTTGATCGAAATCTTTTGTGTCCAACAAAATGTTTTTAATGGTCATTCATCACTGTTTCCATTGGTGTGGCCCAATGAAGATTTTGATCTTCTTAATTTTTGGAATTTTTTCCTAAAATGATCTGGAAAAATATATAGACAGCGTGGATGTAGAAAAAATTCATCAAAGTGGGCCTCACATGCTAAGAGGTTCACCCACTATGGTTTTACCTGCGTAATACCTAATCCGCTCCCTTCATAGATGTTGTTTTTACGGTGGCGCGTTAATCTTCCAGTCCCCGTCATGGATGGAGACAATACATTCCCTTTCGTCCTACACTTACTCCGTATGCCTGCATGTGCACAGGATCATTTGTGAAAGGCTCGCTCCATCCTGCGGCTCTGCCTCCATCGTTAGGTGATCCCGCCGGGCACAGGATCATTTGTGGACGGGTCACCCCTCTCCCAGCTCGTTGCCACGTCGATCCGACCACCCATTAGAAGGCAGATGATCGAGCGGTTACGATGGATTGATCAATAACATTTTTTTACCTGCTGGGCCCACTTGTGGTCAAGCCCCAAAATGGATGATCCTGATCACCAGGCTACGGGTCACGTGTGGGGTTCTGGTGGTCCTAGCCAACTGAAGATCCTTGCAATGCTGGCTATGGTGTGTGTTCGTTCTTCATTGGTTAAATGGTGGCAACTCATCGCCACATGAACGTACTTATACGTAACCAAGAGAGTCCAAATTCCAATCCAGACCCATGCACGTGGCCCACTATGTAATGGCATATGCGTACCTCAATCAAAACCATCAAAATGGTGGGACCCGCTTTATTTGGGGAGTATGACCAAAACTAGATTCAGAGGATGACCGTTGCCTCTAATTAATGGATATCTACTAGTTGAATTCGGACCGTTGAATAGACATAATCTTGGCCATCCCTTTGATGGCCTCAGTTAGGCGGATAGAAGAGCTTGTTTAACGTAACACTTTTGGTTGGATACCCTAGCAACGAAGGGGCCCACAACTTTGGATGCTCTGGATTAAGGTACACACGTGCCACTTTTTCAGTCCATGTATGCATGCGTGTGGACAACCGGCAATCTAATAAACCCCCTTAAGTAAATAATCACGGAGCCAAATTTTCTTACAGCCGTCCATTTGATGGTCACCACGTTGCCTCTCTTTTGTAATAAGCAGGTGATTTGATACTCCGGCCGTGTATGATGATTGATAAGCAGGCACTTAGAGATCGTATTAGCAGCATAAGCATATCAGTCCGGTTACCGTCGCCAGGTTACAGTTCCATATCAAATTGGTTGAATGATCCTAACCTCTGATTTGTGGACACTTATTTGTGTACGAGAGGATCATTGGATATTAATTTCTCATTTTGGCCGTCCAATAAATATCCACCAATCCGAAAGTCAGAGAGCCAAACAAGCTTACTTTCTGGTGCAACCATTATTTGGTCGGTTTAATTTAAATAATATGTATTTCACCAGTGCATTTTTAAGTAACTTACTAAGTGCCGCGTATCGTCCATCATACCAGTGTATCAAAGTTTTTCTCTTTAAGATATCATAGCGGCAGATCTCGTTCTCGGCAATTTATTACGTTTGGAACTTCCAGTAAATTTTCAGATTTTCCAGTTTTTATCGTGACATTATCGGCAATTCTTCTTATTTCTACCTTAGCATCTTGTGGTTTCATAGAATGTTTAGATAATCCAATCAATCCATTGATCTAAACTGTTCACTATGTCCGATGCTCATTTCAAGGGCTACCATGAAAACACCATGCTGATTTGGCCATCTTAATAATCTGATTTAATCGTTTATATAGACGATTGAGATCATTTACATAAGGACACGATCTAATGCACTCTCCAAGCTGGGAGCAGTGGGTCATTCTCTAGAGGTATGAAAGATTTTTATTTAGATATTTTCGAGTTAAAACAATAAAAAATAATATAAAAAAAATTTCTGAGATTTTGAAACTGGCTGTATTATACCGATAATATCAATTAAAGAATACTGCGTATCGTTATATTTTCGCGATAATATCGGAAAATTTTAGGAGTATAAGATATTTTGGAATTTCGCGATAATATCGTTTTGAATATTTTTAACAATATTGTCGCGATATTTTAAAAATATCGGCGATATTTATCACCCGGAGCATAACATACGAAGAGGAAGCGTACTGCGCACCCCTTGTATTAAAGAGGGGGCCCGAGTTAAAGGATATGGGGAAGGGGGCCGCCTTCTGATTGACGACTGTCCTCAGACGCGATCCTTACTTTATCTCTCTCCCTCTGGCTTCGTGCAATCACACATGGAGTCAACCCACGGTTCAATGATCGACCGGGCGGTCCGGCTTGCCAAATTTAGACCGGACAATTTTCCCGGCCTATTAACGCTACACGAGATAGTACATGCCAGCTATTAGTGCTCGCAGAGAGACAGATGAGGTGAATCTCGGCCACACGTGCCGACTGGGAAAGACGCGTTTGAGCCAATCATTACAGGAGTGGAATCGAATTTCTGGGCGCAGATTGGGTACCACCCCCACCTGGACCTAGCTAGAGATTGACGGTCTTGTTAGAGTTTTTGTGGGCCCACTGTAATGTATATTTGTTAATCCACCGTGACATTCTAATTTAACAGATAATATTAAAGCATAAGCCTAAAAATTAGGGACATCTAACGTTCAAATGAACCACATCTCGTATAAAGAAATTAAGATTGAATGTCTACCGTTTGAAAATGTCTTGGGAGCCATATAAGTTTTAGAACAAACTAATATTCATTCCTTCCTTTCATCCGGGTTTGCAGGGCCTGTTTGATTTTCCGGTGCACCGGTAAATGTCAGGTAAAAGAGTAATAATTATTTCCTATACATTTGCAAGGCACCTGATTTGACTGCTTACTTTTTTGACATGGAAATCGAAAACATTACAAAATATATATGGATTCTACTGTAATGCATTTCGCTTATCCACACCGTTAATCCATTATGCCTTTTAAATTTATAGTATGAACAAAAAAATGAGGTATATTCAAAACTCAAGTCGACTATACCATACGAAAACATGAATCAAATATTTATCGTTAAAACTTTGTGAGGCCACTGTTTCTTTTGGTGTGGGCCACCTGAGGGTTAGATCATTCTTATTTTTTTGGCTCATGTCTCAAAATATTGTGGTAAAACATATGAACAGAATTGACATATCATATACATTACCTTAAGGTTCAAAATT
This sequence comes from Magnolia changhungtana, assembly GCA_030180095.1. Classification (NCBI taxonomy): domain Eukaryota; kingdom Viridiplantae; phylum Streptophyta; class Magnoliopsida; order Magnoliales; family Magnoliaceae; genus Magnolia; species Magnolia changhungtana. The sequence goes on along the minus strand of JASAUF010000272.1, from coordinate 6,990,400 downwards.
TTTAAATAGCTATTTGAACTGGTTCCCAATGCAAAAGTTTCCCTGAATTTTCAAACGGATGAAATGGTAATAATTACCTATTTCATGGGCATTTACCCAAGCCCTTAGGCATGTTTGATTTCCCGATGAACTGATAAATACCGTGTAGAAAGAGTAATAATTTTTCCCCCATACATTTATAACTAGGGCTATTCACGAGTCAAGTTAGCTCGAAAAGCTCACTCGACTCGGCTTAAGTCAGCTCGGATTGACTCAGCTTGAATGACCGATTCGAGTCGATCCAAGCTAATTATTTGAAGCTTGAGTTGAGTTCAAGCCAAGTTCGACCAGGGGACATTTCAACTCGACTCGACTCGACTCGAAGCTTGAACTCGAGCTCGACTTAGCTCGATTAATAAATATATTAAATATTAAATATTATATACTATATATATATATATTATATTAATATAAGTTTTAAGTTTAAACTTAAAAATTAAAAAATAAAAAATAAAAAATAAACCCTAGAGTCTCTACCTTACCGCACGCACCCCCTTCCCTTTCCTTTTCTTCTCTTTCTCTGCCCACTGTCAGCCGCACGCTCGCCCCGCACACCACCACCAGTTTTCATTTCAGCTCCACAATATTATGATTTTAATCACTTGAGATCTACTTCTTAGGTGAAAAACCCAAGAAATTCGAGATGGGTTCTTCTCAGATTTGTTAGAGCTTCAAGGAAATCCAATGATTTCATTAGCTAGAGCTCTTTACTTGGATTTCTTTCTGATCTGTGTTATGATCTATTTCTTTTCTAATATTTGGATTTCTGCTGGTGGAAGAAGATTAAGAATAGATCGGTTCTTACAGGTTTTCTCATCTGATCTGAAGCTTTGTTTAGTTTTTTCATCGAATTTTGCTTTGATTCTCTTAAGATTTTTGAATTTTTCATCAATGGAGGAAGATCAAGAATAAAATCTATTATTGTCTCACCCAACAAGCTCGAGCTTGACTCGAGGTAAACTCAACTCGACTCGAACCACTAACTCGACTTGAACTCGACTCGACATCTTTGGCAAACAAGCTAAGCTTTAATGTTGAGCTCGAGGCCAAGCTCGAGCTCGAGCTCGAACTCAAGTACATCATAGACAAGCCAAACCAAGCTTGGCCCACCTCGACTCGGCTCAATGCCCACCTCTATTTACAACATACCTGATTTCAAACATTTACAGCATACCTGATTTGATTGCTTACTTTTTGACACAAAAACTAAGAATATTACAAAATATTTGTGGGCCCCACTGTGATGCATTTCGCTTATCCACACCGATCATCCATTATTCCAGTTGAATTTATAGTATGAGTAAACAACTGAGGCATATCCAAAACTCAAGTGGACCACGTCATATGAAGAAGGAAATCAAATACTTACCATCAAAACTTTGTAGGACCACTATTTCTTTTGGCATGGGCCACTTGAGTGTTGGATCTGCTTTATTTTTTTGTCTCATGCTTTAAAATAGGGACCGATCCCATGGTATTAGGAGGGATGTGATCATGATATCCCGAGATATGTATGACGAGCCAAACAAACCCAATGAACTTGTCCTGGGATATAAGCAATCCTATGGATCTTAAAACAATTCATGGAAATCACCATCATTACCTTAAAATTGATCCCATCCCTTGGTTGGATGGATTGGAAGGTAAAATCTTGGGATATGTCTGGCATGCCAAACAGGCCCAGTGAACTTATTCGGGGATATAGCAATCCCATGGATCTTAAACCAATCCACTGACACCACCATCATTACCTTAAAATCAATCCCATCCCTCCTGGCCAAACGGGCCCTAAATGAGTGGTAGTCAGTTTATAAAACGAGCGGTTGACGATTTATCTAGACTGAGATCCACAAATTGGACGGTTTAATTTGAACTATTTGTATTCCAGCTGTGTGATCTCCAAGTAATTTAAGAAGTGCCGTGTATCTTTCATCAGATTCCGCAGAGTATCAAAGTATTCATTTTCAAATTTCAACAGAGCTCCCATCAAATTGTGGGGCCCATCTTGTACACGTGTCAGAAGTTCTTCATACGTGACACGTCGGCACGGTACATGTTGTCTCTGGTGTCCTGTGACACGTTCTCTTATAAAGCTGGCTCTAATTTGTATCCGGTCGGGTTCGATACAGCGGGAAGCAGAAGACCGGTCCGGTCCGACCGGCCGGGGTGGTTTTCTACACCGGGTTAAAAACGGCCCAGAAATGACGAACGCGGATTGCGTACCACCCCCGCCCGTCTCCAGATGGGAACGGGCAGGGCCTCTGAGGGGCCACCAGGATGTGTGGGTTTTATCCACACCGTCCATCGGCTTATCCGTATCATTTTAGTACGTAAGCCCAAAAATGATGTCAGATCCAAGGATCAAGTGGACTCCACAGTGATGATTAAAATCCTACCGTTGAAAACTTCTCGGGAGCTTCAGAAGTTTTGGATCGAGCTGATCTTTGTGTTTTCCCAAGTCTATGTGACCTTATGATCAGGTTGGATGGTTCTTAACCGTCATGGTGGGCCCTAGGAAAGTTTCAACGGTAAGTGTCAATACCATTGCTACTTCCTATGGTGTGGCCCATTTAAATTTTAAATTTTACTCATTTTTTGTTTTATGGTGTAAAGCGATATAAAAAAGACGATGGACGGTATGGATAAAACGGATATGTCATGGCGGGCCCTCAGATCCCCTGCCCGTTCCGACTTGGAGAAGCGCGGAGGTAGGATGCAATACACGTCGCAGAAACGACGAGCATAGGTGGCAAGTTAACAGCAGGAAAAGGAATTGGGTCAGTAAATTCAGGCGATATGGGGTTGGAATGGGAAGTTATTCGATGCTCCGGCTGCATATGCTTGATACACAGTCAAGGAGAAATAGTACGCGTGGCATTTATTAGATGAATCGTGGAACACCGTGTCTGTAAGTTACATTTATAAATATTTGATCGATAGAACTATACTAACTCGTGGACATTTGTTGTTTGAAATAAGACCACTGGATAATTTTATTTTCAGCCGTCCAATAAATGTCCAGAAATCAAAGAACTAGTTTAGTAGAGTATGGAAATAAAATTTTCAAGGCACATCTAAACTGGTGCCCAAATTTTGGACGGTTAGTTTTAATTAATTGCCTGCGACTTTTGCAATTTATTATAAATTTTAAGTGCCTGAGTATCATCCATCCCATTCAGCCAGAGTATCAAACTATTTCACGGGTGGGAAAAAGAGAGTGAAAACGGCGACAAGGCATTGCAGATTGATTTGATGTATAGCCGTGATTCTTTCTCTTAAAATCCGCGCATGACGCGTCAAAATCTCTGGACATCAGGCCGTCGTGATGGTGATGGATGGATTTGATGGATGGATGGATGGATGCATGCATAAACAGGAACGAATCATTTCTACGGTGTAGATGATATGATAACTTAACTAATCTGACGTGCATTTCTGAAAAATCAGCTCAATCTTTTTTACAACCTCGCAATGATCATATACGTACCAACGTATCTGCGTGGGTCGACTGTGATTGTGAGTGCCATCCAAACCCGTCTAGACGCGACTGGACGCGGATTGCCGGCGACGCCAGGAACGGGGAAACGGATTGGCTACTCCCCCTGCCACGAGCCCGGTGGCTGATGGTCGGTGCTCCGTAGGCCCCACCATGATGTATGTGTTTCATCCATTCCGTTCATTCATTTTTACAGATAATTTTATTGTTTAGATCCAAAAATGAGAGGGATATAAATCTCAGGTTTACCACACCACAGGAAAACAATAATGATTGGATATCCACCATTAAAATATTCCTAAGGCCCACTGTACTGTTTATTTGACATCTAATCCATTTATTAAATTATACAAGCTCAGATGAAGTGAAAAAATAAAGATGGGCTTGATCCAAAACTTTTATAGCCCTCAAAGAAGTTTCTAATGATGGACGTTCATTCAAAATTGTTTTTTTTTTTTTTTTTGTATATATTTCATTTTTGGTTTCAAAATTGTTTCTATTTATTAAAATGATCTAAAAAAATATATGGACGGCATGAATGAAGCACACACATCATGGTGGGGCCCACATAGCACCGAACACCAGCCATTGGCTGGTAGCAGGAGTATCCAATCCGTTCCCAGGAAGGGTTATAAGGTAATTGGGACCTGTAAGATTCAGAATTCAAGTGGGCTGCATATTTTAAAACAGTGAGGATTGAATGCTGACCGTTAAAATATTCATGAGCTGTAGAAGTTTGGGATTAGGCTAATATTTCAAAGGTAGTAATGGCCTTATCGATGGCACTAATAGCATATGAAAATCACGTTGAACCTTGAGATGGCTTCCAAGTGTAGGCATTTCCTTATCCACTTTTTCTAATTGTGAAACTCAATTGAGTTTTAGATATGTTTTATTTTTGTGGTCACGTCATCTCAGATGTGGGTTTTTTTTTTTTTTTTTTTGGGTTAGCTTGGTAGTACACACCTATGTCAGTACATACACTCCATGTTAGCCACCCTACCAAGGGACCGATACCAAGACCTCAACTGTTGAAACGAGGTATCTCCACTCAGCCTACCAGTTGAGCTATAGATCTGGGTGTAGGCTTACCTTTGATGTATGTGTCTTGTATTGATATTATTCATCGGCCAGGAGAGATCATTTTAAAGTATGAGCCAAAAACTATAATAGATCCAAATCTTAGGTGGACCATACAAAAGGAGATTGGTGATCAAACATTAAAAATTCCTTAGGTAAAATAAAAAGCTTTGGATAAAGCTGATATTTGTATGGTCCTTTTATGTCTTCATGACCTTATCAATAGGTTGGATGGAATATAAACATTCGGGTGGCTTTCAAGAAGTGTTTAATGGTGGGGTATTCAATCCATGTGGTGTGATCTGCTTGAGATCTGGTTCTGCTGCATTTTTGGGTTCATATGCTGAATGATCGAGCGAAACGGATGGATGGCGTGGCTATAAGACACATGCATCACGGTGGACCCCACGTATATATTCAGATGGAATGTGAAGCTTGCCATGCATGTATGTGTCATACCATAGACAATCGCAGATTAAACCTGAAACACTCGTATAAGTTACACCGTCTCTACACTGATACACTACACAGCCTCTACGAACTCACTAAAGAGCGAGAGGCAACCTCCCCTCTTTAAAGAGCCCGCATGTCATTGTAAAATTTCAAGGTGAGCAAAATTAGGTAGATCGAGTCTACTGGGGGACACAACCTCAGTATGGATGGACAGACAATGGTATATGACTGGTGCGAAATTGTCTGATATTTTCAACCGTACATTTGTTGCTTTATACCGTAACCTGTGCCCCTTGGTAGTGGATCAACCTGATGTTGGGCCAGGGAGTCTGCATTTTATTATTATTATTATTTACACACGCACACACACCACACACTCACGCCGTAGGGGATTTCACCACCTGTGGGTGTTGAAACTCCTGAGACTCTACCACTGGAGTAAGATCAAGGACCCAGCCAGGGAGTCTGCATGTGGGCCCCTCCAATGGATGGATTGGATCTACTAGTTAGGTGTAATGTTGTCACATATGCGGGCATGTACGGTGGTTGTCTTGTACACGCAGTGTTGGCTTGGCGAAGGGCTCCCTTGGGGAAACGGATTGGCTACTCCCCCTGACACCAGCCCCGTGGCTGGTGGTCGGTGCTCTGTGGCCCCCACCATTATGTATGTATTTCATCCTTTCTGTTCATACATTTTTACAAATCATTTTATGGCTTTATCCCAAAAATGAGACGTATATAAATCTCAGTTGGACCACACCACAGGAAAACAATAGTGATTGGATATCCATCATTAAAATCCTTCTAAGGCCCACTATACTGTTTATTTGATATACAATAGGTTGATTAGGTCATACAGGCCCAAAGAAAAATCAGTTTGATCCAAAACTTTTATGGCCCCAAAATGTTTTTTATTGGTCGACGCTCATTCAACACTGTTTCCTATAATGTGGTCCATTTAAGATAGGGATATATCTCATTTTTGGTCTCATACTGTAAAATGATCTGTTAAAATAGATGGACGGAATGGATGAAACACACACATCATGATGAGGCCCACGGAGCACCGACCTCCTGCCATTGGCTGGTGTAGGGGGAGTAGCCAATCCGTTTCCTCTCTTGGTAGCTCCAGGAGAATGAAAGGACGCGAACATAAAATGAACTGATGGTTAATCCTGAGATGGATACGAACCATTCAAGTATAAGATGAGCGGCAGCCTCTTCATTGAGTGTAACTTTCTAACTAACGAATCCACCACAGAATAGCAATGTCCAGGCTAGTTCAGGCCAGTTCAAGCCCTGGCCCCTCCAAGTTCTTGAGCTCTGGTTCGGTAGACTGGCCATATAGAGAAAAGATTTAAATGATCAAAGGTTTGAAATTAATCTAATTTAAGAACTTTTCTAGTGTCTTCCCTTAAGGATCTATCCTTCAAATAGATAATTCAAGTAATTGAAATATTATTAAATTCCAACAAGTATCTTTAAACTATTCATGTGAGGTTAATGTAACTGCTAATAGTATCTTTAAACCGTCTATTCTTTTTATATTATAATGGCCCACTTCAAACATTTAATCAGGCTGTTCTTTGTTGGTCCAGCTCAGAAACCAGCCAAGATTTCATGATCGGGCCTCGCCTTGGGCCAGCTTTATGGGTGCTCAGGAAAAATTCAAAGAAATAATCCAGGAGAAAGACAAAACATTCAAAAATCAAATGATTAAAAACTGCGATTTTGCTGCAATTCTTACAACTGGCCGATCCTTACAGGGGCCCGACATTTGGTCGGTCCGGATTGATACACAAATTCCCGGATCTTAAGGTTTTCAGCTAACCAGAGCAGCAAAGACCCAAAAGCTTTTAATTGACACGTCGGACAGCCACTGGTCGTAAGGCAGGCTGTAATAGTCATGTAAATTGGATGATCTTAACCCTTTGAATTTGGGTCATTTTGTTATAACTGTCGATTTTTTGTGGGCCATAGCATAATAGAATTTTAAGCAATCCATAGTTGGACTATTGAATATATGTTCCAAAGTGATGAATGGACCTTTTTCTCTGTTAAATCTGGTTCGTTTATTTCTCATGCTATTGATTGGACGGATATATAGGATTCTTGGATCAGTTTGATTTTTTGACAATGGCATACCATAGAGATATGAATGAATGGACTGTCTGGATCGTTGATTGGAAACAACACATGCCATTTAGACACTTTGGGAACGTTGTTAATGTTACAATGATTGTGTGTATGTATCAGTTCAATGAACTTAATGGTCATGGCCCACCTGATGGACGGCTTAGATATTGCAGCTGTTTCCCATACTGGCACGTGGCTCACGTAGATAGTTGACAATCACGCACTCAGAAATTACACCAGTGGGCCACAGTTAGATTAAAATAAACCGTTGAAACTATGGGGCCAATTTAGATTTAATGGTTAACTGAAAGTTACAGTGATTTGATTTCCTAATAGGCTGATTGTTGGGGATTTAACGGACAGTGGAATTAGAAAATAGGCAATGTGCCAATCCAAGCGACGATTGTCAATTGATAATAGTCGAGGAATTGAATTATCTAGTGGGCCCACAATTTGAACGGCTGAGTTTGAATATATTTATGCCATGTGTTCAGTTTTGAAATGCCTACGTGCCGATCATTGGAGTGGACCTATCCGTGGATGGATTATAGAAAGATAGTAACTTGTAGATTGGTGGACATCTAACTAGAGCTGTCCAAACAAATTTCCATTAGGGATCGTTTGATCTGTGAGACCCATTATTTGGACGGTTCTGATTTGAGATAAATGGCATGTAAAATCCAACGCTGCAAAAACATAGCCTAGGTGTACTGTGCCACCTACACTGTCCGAAGAGGGTTAGATGGGACACACCTACCAAGCTTCCTCTGCTCTTGACGTGGCAGGATTTGATTAGACGATATGTTGTTGTCAAAGATGAGATTGACACAAAGCATGCGAGGTTGACACAAAGCATGCTTGAAAGGATTGAGATTGAGTACTACTCCAGTTTAGAGTTCAGCATAAGCATGGGCTTTAAGGGGCCCACTATGATGTATGGATTTTATACACCCCGTTCCATGCATATTGACAGCTCATTTTAAGACATGAACAAAAAAAATGAGATAAATTTAATTCTCAAGTGGTCCATAACACACCTACCATTAAAAACATCATAGGGTCCATTGTAATGTTTATTAGCAATTAAACTTGCTAATTAGGTTACACACGTGTGGATGAAGGAAGAACATAAGTATATGCTTGATTTAAAATTTCTGTGGTTCATAAAAAGTTTTGAATGATAGGATTCCAATATTCAACCCCTCCATTTGTTGTCCACTCAAACCTTGAATTTGTCTTTAAAAAAAAAAAAAATTATTATCTTATAACCAAAATGATGTGAAAAAATAGATAGACAATGTGAATATAACTAATATATTATTGTGGCCCTCGAAGCCCTTGCTTGTGGTCGTGCTTGGGACAAGGGTAGAACCTAACCCACATCCTTGTTCGAAATTGTTTGATGTAATATACACTGAATTTGGTATTTCTAATAACAACCTGTTATCCAATTAAATCCTATAAGATAAGGATGGAGGGAGATTGGGTCAGGAGCCAATGATACTTGTTATAGGAAGATTTGAGCCATCTATATGATTCCAAAGGCCGAGACCATACTAGTTCAGCCAGGCAAGCAAGCGGTGATCGCGATGCATAAATTGAAAGATCGCAATGAATCATAAAGGAGGCTTCTACTCCGAGGTTGGCAGTCGGATCGACAACCTACATTCCGGGAAAGGATGGCCGAGCCGACCCCTCGCTCTCGTTCTCACCTTCACCCTCTATTGGAAGGAGGCTGAGCCCTCGCCTCCGTCCTCGCCCCACACCCTTCCGAAGGAAGCTGCCCCAGGCCGAGGTCGGGGAAATGCAAGGATATTATGCGCTGAGCTAAACTTGGAAACTACCATAAGAAGACATGGTCGATTATTTCGGGCGCAAATACGCACGATGTGCATAGTACAACGCATGATCCTTGGATTGCGCATAATATCCTCACGATCCAAGAATATCCTTGAATGCGCAAATCACGCCATGATTAACGGACCCAGATCATTCAATAGTCAGGTATAAATACGCGAGGACTCCATTGTTACAGGTATGCAATATCTTGCACTCTCCCTCTACCTTTCAACTTAGACCCCGATTCCCTTGACCTGACTTAGACATCGGAGGGTCCCCCGGCTTAGCCAGGGTCTCTTTTGCCGACCTTTTGTGCAGGATCAGGGTCCATCCAAGGAGTGGAGGGTGATTCAGATTTTGACCTCAACAATTTTGGCGCTGTCTGTGGGAATCTGATACAAAAATTCAGGTTCCTATTCTCGAGTATAATGGCGAGAGGAAAGAAGAAAACAGTGGCTGCGGAACCAGAGCAAAACGAACAAACTCGTTCCTCATCACTACTTTATGCGGAATTGGCCCCGGCACTTTCCCAGCGTTCGTGCAACCGGGTAAGCAAGTATCGAGCCATGCAGGGCAAGATACAAGCCTTGCGCGATGAAGTGAACAGGATGAAGCAGCAACAGGAGCCGCAGTTGCCGACTCAAGAAGATCCTGTCCCCGAACCAGTTGGCCTGGTCGTGGAATCCCATTCCGTGCCGAGGAGTGTGAGGCTTGAGACACCCCAGCATCCCCAGGTACCTATATCAAGTTAATATCCTCTTCCGACCCAAATCCGACTCTCGACTCAGAACACCACAACGCGAGCTCCAACTAATGCCTTGATTACTTTAGCCCTGATACCAACGGATCTCCTTCATCAGTTGGAACGGAGGAGGGGGAGGGGGAGGAGAAGCCCAGAAAGAGAGAACGCCCAAGAGATTGTGGCAGAAAATAAAGATACATCGGAAAAGCGGTTCGAGGAGCTCAACAACAAGTTCTTAGCCCTGGAGAAAAAACAGCAACCAACGTCAGTTCCCGCCGCCGTCCAGGCAATGATGGAAGAGACCGAACCTCCCTTCACCTTGAAAATCATGAACGAGGTGATGCCTCAGAGGTTCTGAATACCTCCCGTCATTTAATATTCCGGATCTGGGGACCCATCCGAGCACGTAGAAGCCTACCGCTCCTGGATGCAGATCCAGACAGCAACGAATGTAATGATGTGCCAAGGGTTCTCGATTACACTAACGGGATCTGTTCGGAGTTGGTACCGGCAACTCAAACCAAACACCGTCCGCTCCTTTGCAGAATTGAGCCGACTATTCCTAACCCAGTTCATCAGCGGTAAGAGAAGTCGAAAACCCAACACTCACCTGCTTACCATTAAGCAGGGGCCGAAGGAGTCGCTAAAGGATTACATCGCTCGCTTCAATGAGGAAGCATTGCTGGTGGAAGACTATGATGATAAAATGGCCCTCACCACTATGTTTAGTGGCTTGAAAGAAGGCAAATTCACCTTCTCCATCGGAAAGAATCCACCAAAGACACTGGCTGAACTTGTGGCCAGAGCTCAGAAGTATACCAACGCGGAGGAATTTACCAATGCCCGTAAAAGTGTCCAAGTAACCGAGCCGAATGGTAAGGGGAAGAGACCTAGGAACGAGGAACCTCATACGTTTAACAGAGGGACCAATGAACGCACCTCTCGCGATCGTCGCCCGAGCAGGAGACCAGAGGAAAATTTTGGTCCTACACCTCCCTTAACACATCTGCCGAACAGATCCTACTGGACATCCGAGGAGAGAAGTTATCGAACTGGCCCATCTGCATGAGGGCCGATCTGGACGATCGAGACAAACGCAAGTACTGCCGCTTCCATCGTGACCACGGCCACAATACGGATGATTGTGTTGACCTCAAGGATGAGATTGAAGTTCTCATTCGAAAAAGGTACCTGCGTCGATACACAAGGGAAGGAAAAACCCCTCGGAGAGAGAAAAAGGAGCGGAAGCAGCAAAGTAACACCGCAGAGGAGCCCGCCGAAATTCGCACTATCTTCAGGGGTTCGTCTGGCGGGAGAGATTCGAATAGGGCACGAAAGGCTCACTCCCAAAAGTCCGAACCAGAGCACTACGTCCATTTGGCTGAGCAGCCTAGTAAGGAACTTCGAGTCAGTCCGTGCACTCTAACTTTCACGGAAGAAGATGCACGCGGGATTCAGCATCCGCACGATAACACCTTAGTAGTCACCATGACTATAGCGAATCGCAAAGTATACCATATCTTAGTCGACACCGGGAATTCGGCTGATGTACTTTACTCTGAGGCTTTTGAAAGAATGGGGATTCCGCGATCTCATCTCAGACCTGTGAAGACCCCTTTGCATGGCTTTACTCGGGAAAGGGTGATTTTCGAAGGAGCTATTTTCCTCTCAATAACTGCAGGAGAAGGACAGCATCAAGTCACACTTATGGTGGACTTCTTGGTCATCAATGTGCCATCTGTACGCAACGTTATTCTGGGCAGACTTTCTCTTAATACAATGAGAGCGGTCGTTTCTACCTACCACCTGATGATGAAATTCTCTGCCGAAGGCGGGATAAGCTACCTCCGAGGCGACTAGCGAGAAGCCCGGAGGTGTTATGCGGTGGCGGTAAAAAAGGGGTCAGTTAAGCAGGCCCTTTTCATCAACGTCCTAGACTCCAGAGGGCCTGTGAAGTGCTCATCCGTGGAATACCTAGAGAAAGTGCCGCTTGATGAAGCCGATCCGAGCAGAACAGTCCAACTGGGGACGTCACTGAATCCTGAACAACGGCACAAAGTCCTAACATTCCTACGACAGCACAGAGACGTATTTGCATGGTCTCACCAAGATATGCCCGGAATTTCCCCGGAAGTCATGGTCCATAGGCTAAATGTAGATTCAGATCATAAACCCATCAAGCAGAAAAGAAGGCCGTTCGACGCCAAGCAGTATGAGGCAATAGCCAACGAGGTCTCCATCCTACTCAACGCCGGATTCATAGAAGAAGTGCATTATCCCGATTAGATCGCAAATGTAGTCCTCGTAAAGAAAGCCAACAGGAAATGGCGAGTTTGCGTAGATTATTCAGATCTGAACAAAGCTTGCCCGAAAAATAATTTTCCACTGCCTCAAATTGATCAGCTGGTGGACAGTACAGCGGGGCATGAGCTGCTCTCTTTCCTGGATGCCTATTCCGGATATAATCAGATCGCGATGCATCCCCCAGACAGGCAGAAGACTACCTTTGTCACAAACAAGGGGCTCTACTGTTACCGGGTCATGCCCTTTGGCTTGAAAAACACTGGGGCTACGTATTAAAGGCTAGTAAACCAGATGTTCTCCAAGAAAATCGGACGCACGATGGAAGTATATGTCGATGACATGCTAGTAAAAAGTATCAAAGCCGCCGATCATTTGACGAATCTTGGAGAAACGTTTGCCGTCCTCCGAGAATACCAGATGAAGCTAAATCCAACAAAGTGCGTTTTCGGAGTCGGCTCGGGAAAATTCCTCAGCTTCCAGGTCAGTCAGAGGGGTATTGAGGTGAACCCAGATAAAACGCTCCTCGACATGAGCTCGCCTCGAACTGTCAAGGATATACAATGCCTTATAGGTCGAGTCGCAGCGCTCGGACATTTCATTTCCAGAGCGACGGATAAGTGCTTTCCCTTCTTCCAGCAATTGAAGGGTCATAAGAAAGCGGAATAGACACCGAAGTGCGAGCAAGTCTTCCAGCGGGTGAAACAATACTTGGGTTCACCCCCTCTGCTGTCCAAACCTGAAGAAGGCGAACCCCTATTCCTCTACCTCGCAGTCTCAGCCTCGGCCGTCAGCTCGGCTCTGATTAGGGAAATTGAAGGCAAACAACACCCTATTTACAACGTGAGCAAAGCTTTGGTGCCAGCAGAAACAAGATACTCACCCCTGGAAAGGCTGACACTTAGCCTCGTCATTTTAGCTCGGAGGTTACGCCCATATTTCCAAGCTCACTCGGTGATAGTGTTAACCGATTCCTCTCTCAGGTAAGTTCTCCAGAGGCCCGAGGTGTCAGGACGGGTAACCAAATGGGCCATCGAGCTCGGTGAGGTCGATATTCAGTTTCGTCCGAGGACAACAATCAAAGGGCAGGCCGTAGCCGACTTCATCGCCGAATTCACTCCGAGCGCCGAAAAGATCGGCGTCGAAGTCGAAGCAAGTTTGCCCGCTCCTCCAAGCAACCAAAAAGCAATGTCAGATCCAGGATGGGTTCTCTATGTGGACGGGTCATCCAATGTCAAAGGGGTCGGGGCCGGGATCGTATTGACTGCACCCGACTACACAACCGTTCAATACGCAATCAGATTGGGATTCAGAGTCTTAAATAATGAGGCGGAATATGAAGCGTTGTTAGCTGGACTCAGACTGGCAGTGAATTTAGGCGCCCAGTTTCTTAGGGTTCGATGCGACTGTCAGATGGTAGTAAATCACATTTCTACCGAGTACGAAGCCAAAGAAACAAGGATGATGGCTTATCTTGATGAGGCGAGGAAGTTGATCGAGAAATTTCGGAACTGCACGATTCATCAAATCCCGAGGGCGAAAAATTCGTGGGCCGACGCCTTAGTGCGACTTGCCTCAGCTGCGGAGGGAAAGATCCCATGAATCATCTCCGTCGAATTTCTGGAACAACCAAGCATCGAGGAAAAAGAGAAAAAGTCAACCCGGTTCAAATCCGAATGATGGATCCTCCTTAACTCGTGACATTCCCTGGACAGTGGAAGCCAGCGGCTCGAATGGAGTAGCTCGATACATCGTCCTACATGGTATGGAAAAGGGGACATTCCCGCCCTACCTCGTGTCTCCGAGCCGATGAGGCGGAATAAGAAAAAATTCATGAAAGAATCTGCGGAAACCATTAGGACTTTCCCTCGAAGATACTCGACAAGGGTACTTCGGCCAACTATCATGTCACGCCCCAAACTCGGAACCGGCTTGTTTTGTCTGTTAATATCCCATTCTCGGCTTAATATAGATTGATCTAATCTTATCTAGGAGGATTTTCGGTATAAATTTTTTTTAATCGTAATGTAATGGAGCATAACCAAAAGCATAACCTTCAAGCACAAAACAACATCACCACATATCCACTATATCAAAAACTTTTAAGTACAATGCGATGGAAATACAGGGGTGATCAAAAAGCTCCAAAATAGCCGCCGCTTTTCTTCCTCTACAGAACGCTACACATGATCGTGCATAAAGCACAAAGCTTAAATGGTGTAAGCATGTGTACAAGGCAAATCGCATAAGTGTACAAGATCGAGTAATGCGGATAGATGGAGAAAGTCCATGAATACTATCACCGTTAAAGCTATGCAATGCAAGGCATGAATGTTATCGGCCATACCAAGGCCATGCTAATTAAGGCCTATGTAAAATGTCATATGCGATATGCAAAAAGCGTTCAATACTCATCAGTATACATGTCGGTCGGTTCCTCTCTCGGATATCACCGGGTCTAATACACCTCACACCGACCGCTCCCTAGACGTCATTGGAAGAGACCACACTATCCGCCCGACTAGTAGTCTACTATTAATACACATTTGCGATAAACTCAAAAGCTTATAGCCCCTCTCTCAATAACGGATAAGGCCACACCCCTTTCCTTTCTTCTTTTTCCACTCACGGTGGGAGACGCGACCTCTATTCGGCACTCGGGCGCTTGTATCCACTCGGTCTCGTTGGAGCATCTCCCTTCCTCAAGGTTCTTGGGACTTTCACCCATGGACATCCTAAGTGCCCACAGGTGCTAGAACAAATATTTTCGGTGTCCGAGTACGGTCCACGATGTGCTTTGGGAGCCACGACCACGATGTCGCTAGGGCGTGCGAAATCAAGTCACACATTGCGAGATGCATGAGTTCACCGACCTCAAAACACTCATACTCATGTGGGGCACTCGTCTCATAAGGAGTCCCGTGAATGTCTCACCCAACGACTTATCTATGATCAAAACATTCTCATATCAAGCATACAAATGATGCGTATGCGTATGAATCATGGAAGTGCACTAAGCATGTTATAAAGTAATAAACTATCCTTATACCGAAGATGGGCCTGACGGCCACACATAACCAGTATGGGCCTATCAATGGGTCCAAGGGAGAGTCACAATGCGGACATTTAACCAACATTGTACTTACAAGTGGACGTCAAACCAACATTGCTTCCAAGGCATGGTCCGCCATAAATATCATTACATAAACCATGGGGAATCACACATTGCAATGGACCTATATACATCTCATTGGGCCTCGACCCATAGTCCTCAAATACATCAAGTGGCTGCTTCATATGGGCCTTTCATAAATTAAGTGGGCCGCATCAATGGGCCTTAAGTACATTGCAATGGGCCATGTCCCATGGGCCTTTGAATACATCACAATGGCCTTGTAACATGGGCCTCAAATACATTGAATGGGCCCCTTCAAGTGGGCCTTATAATTATCAAGGTGGGCTACACCAAAAATACAGGTGGTGAGGAAGATTTCCACCATTAAAATCCCTAAGGCCCACCAACAGATATATATATATATATATACAAAATAATATATGTAATATATATAATATAATATAATATATATATATATATAACATATATATATATACACACACCTTCACACGCATGCACACGGCTTGACCCACACATGCACACACACGTGCACACTCACACACGCATACACACACACGCACGCACACACACGCGCGCACACACCCGCGCACACACCTCACCGCGCACACCTCACCGTCCACGGTCGTGGACGTGGCTCATACATCATCCGTGGGTCCCACGTGGGGCCCACCATAATGTTTATCTTCCATCCAAACCGTTCATAAGGTCGTTGGAGGAAGAGGAAAAACAAATTTCGGCTTGATCCGAATTTGGACCCAGACGAGTTTCAATGGTAAACGTTCATTCACACTTGTTTCATGTGATGTGGGTCACCTAAGCTTTAGATCGGCCTCATCTTTGGAGGAGCCCACTTCGGGGTGTGGCCCAACAAATGGACGGTGTGGATAAAATAAAATAAACACATCATGGTGGGGCCCACGGTGAGGGTTTGGAACCACAGCGTCCGTCCATCCCGCCCGCCTCGACATTTAAACCATCGATACCAATTTTTAGGTTATTATTATTATTATTTTTTCCGAAAACATGTTTTTCCATGGTTTTTGGTGTAGGGCCCGCATCGATGAATCGGACTCGCTTTGGATCCCATAGCTCATAATCCATCCATCAAGTCCAATATTGGATATTTTTCAATGTACTGAAATTCGGAAGTTTTCAACGGTGAAAATTACTATTTCCCTAATATGGTCCCATCGGATTAACATCATTTTTCGAGCCAATAAAATGAGGTGGAAAAAATGGTGACTGCTTGGATTGAATACATTCATCAAGGTGGGGGCCTACATGAGCACCCACTTCCAATGCCTTAGAAAAGGCTTATATTTGTATTTGGTTTTAAAACGTCAGGAGAGTCCCTGGACTCTCTTTTCTTTTCTTTTCTTTTCTTTTTTTGTTTGTTTTGGTCGTCTCTCGAGGTTCATCCCGTGGGCCCTTCCAAGGTGGGCCACCACATGAGTCAAATGTGGTTACTTTTATATATATGTAAAGTGGGCCCCACCTTAGATGGCTTGGATAAAATACATGATTTATGGTGGGGTCCATACAATGGGCCACATGGCCATTTCATCACACACAAAAATATCAAATAAATAAAAAGAGAGGGAGAGAGAGATCGGGACACGCATGATGGAGGGCTCCGCCACTATGAGCCCTCCCTTACAAGCAATCATACATCGAGTGGGTCCCATTGCATGTGGGCCCACCAAATCAAGGATCAACGGTAGAGATCCCTTCTCTACCAAAAATGAAAGGTCTAGATGACCCTTTACAAGCTAGAAAATAAACATCATGATGGGGTCCATGGAGAATGGCCCCATCACGGAATGATCATGAAGATCAAGGTGGACCATCGGCCACATCTTAAGGTCCCAAGTGAGATCCATACCATTGATCGGTAAGCCTCACTTGGTCCATCATCAAAACATGGAAAAACTATCCTATAAAGCACCCACCACTTGATCTTCTTGGTCCGTTGGAATGCCTATCTCCTTGTGCTCCTCTTTGATGGTGGAAGATGGGGTTTGAATGGTTAGATGATGGTTAAAGGGATGAAAAGGTGGGCCACCAAAATCACTATTTTCTCTCCATGGGAAAGCAACGAGAGCCTCTCCTCTTGCTTGGGAAAAGTGATGAGAAATGAGGGAGAGGGGTGTAGTAAAGAGAGGGAGAGAGTAGCTTGGTATGGATTATTTGTAAGAGAGGGTGGCTTGTAATAAATGGTCGTAAGAGGGCTAAGGGTAGGTTGGCTAGTCATAAGTACTTGTAAGAAGGCTAAGGGGTAGGGTGGCTATAGCTTAGACTAGGGTGGCTAGATGGTAGGGTGATGTCATCCATTACCCTCATAATTACCTAGGGATTTGTGCCACATGGGATGGGTGGGTCCCGTAATGCGGTCCATGGTTATTATAATGTATGGTTCACATCTCATGATCTAAGCGTCGAAACCATGAGACCCGGCGTTGGAATCGCGGCGACGCGCGGTCACACTGAGGTATGGGTCTCGAATTAAACCGACTCGAATCTAAATGATACGACTTACGGTCATGTGCAACGTCGATTATTAGTCGCGGATTGCCGGACTTCGACGGAAAGGATTGCAGGATTCATCGGAACAGTACGAACTAGGATACGAGTCTTACAGAAGATTCCAAAGATTACGTCCGAAAATGCGATAAATGTCAGCAATTTGCGGTCGTGCCGAGGCAACCGGCAGAAGAAATGACCCCTATGAGCGGCCCTTAGCCATTCGCTCAATGGGGAGTCGACATAATCGGCCATCTACCCACGGGTAAAGGACAAGTCAAATTCGCCATTGTTGCTGTGGATTACTTCACTAAATGGGCTGAGGCCGAACCGGTTGCCAAAATTATAGAGCAAAAGGTGATCGACTTCGTCTGGAAAAACATCATTTGCCGGTTCGGGATTCCACGAACCATCATATCAGACAATGGCCGACAGTTCGATAACGATAAATTTCAAAATATGTGTCGAGGACTCGGCATCACGAATGCATACTCTTCTCCCCGACATCCCCAGTCGAACGGACAAGTAGAGGCAGTCAACAAGGTCATCAAACATTATCTCAAGACAAACTGGAGAAGGCAAAAGAAAGTTGGGCAGAAGAACTTCCATTTGTTCTCTGGGCCTATAGGACCACAACTCAGTCTTCAACAGGAGAAACCCCATTCTCACTCTCCTATGGTTCAGAGGCAATGGTGTCAGTAGAGATTGGTCTTCCTATGGCTCGAGTCTGGAGCTTACAGGAAAAACATAATTCCGAGCAGATCGCCGTAAGCCTAGATTTGCTTGAAGAAACTAAGGATACCTCGAAGCTCAGAGTCGCCACTCAGCATCAACAAGTGGCGCGGTTCTATAATTCGAAAGTCAAGGCTAGGCGATTCCGACCAGGGGACTTAGTCCTTCGTCGAGTGTTCCAGAATACTGCCGAGCCGGGGGCTGGTACACTCGGACCAAACTGGGAAGGGCCTTATCGGGTCGTTCGATCAACCAAACCACGCTCCTACCATCTAGAAGACCTCGAAGGTCGTCAGCTCCCCCATCCCTGGAATGCCGAGCATCTGAAAGTTTATTATCCATGACGGGCTGGCCTTTAAGGCTTTTCATAAATGTATGCCCCCGAGCGACAAGCCTTTAAAGCTCTTAATAAAATTCGTCTCTTCTCATCCACATGAACGAATTCCCGACTAAGGAAAGGTTGCCTCTCATACGCAAGGGCCGACTTAACGGATTAATCCCCTAAAGAGGGGTCAATATGTTATCCCACAAAAGTTCTATACGGTATCCCCAAGTTAGGGGAAAAGCCTAAATGCTGACCCGACTCCTTCAATATATGAATCGGCTCGCGAATTAATGGGTAAAGCAGAAGGTTCTCGCCAATTGCGGGATGAGCCGACCCCATGTGGGTCCGGACTTAACAAATAGGCCATAATGGGCTCAAACTTTATAAAGCAGTGTTGGAAGGGAGTTGACCCGTCAAAGGGTCGACTCAGCCTAAGCCTAAAGAAAATCAACCTACCAACGAATTAGTTCTGTAATGAAAAAATCTATAACGGATTCGAAAATTAACTACAACGGATTGACAAACGAGAAAAATCATCGTCCAAAAGCCTTCATCAGAAGGTCCAAAAAAGGGGGGGAAATATACAACATTTAGCTTTTTCGGGAAGATGGGTCGGCTATAAGATCAAGAGGTGGGTCAGCTGTGATCTCAGGCACACCCGTAGCGGGCTCGTCACGGCCAGTAAGGTCCGTTGAAAGGACATCGAGGTTCAGAGCTAGATAGAGCTTTCTAACCTCGGCCAGACAAGCATCAAAACCCATGTCATAACCGAAGTCGTACAGTTTGTCTAGCTCTTGAGCTCTTTCAGCGGAATTCTTATACTCTGCCACCGCCGTATCCACTCGTAAGACTGCTTGAGCCTCCAGCTCAGCTCGCAGAGAAGCTTTCTCCACAGATGCAGCGGACTCGAGGACCTGTCGCTGCTCAACGAGTTGTCTGGCCGCAGCAATACGTTCCAAATCCAAGTTCTCTTTTGCAGCTTCAGCGCACGACTCAACGTCTGTGACCCTGAACTCCAAGTCTTGTTTCGTCTGACGCAGACTCTCAAGTTCAAGGTCAGCCACATCCAAGCAAGTCTGAAGTCGGGAGACTTCTCCTTAGAGTTGGAGCTCTATCGCCCGCACCTCTATCACGATCCTCTTGAGTTCCTCCAGCTCCGCAACTGAGGCCCTAAGTTTCCCTTCAAGCTCAGCCTGACGTGCGTTTTGCTTTGCCTTCTCTTCTTCGAACCTGGCCCGGTCCACCCTCTGCTTCGCCTTCTCGGCCATCAACTCAGCCCGCTCCGCTTCAAGCTGTTCTAACTCTTTCAGTCTCTCCTTCACCTCAACCATCATTGGCAATGATTGGTACATCACGGATGCATAATCATTCACAATGTTAACATGAAGGTGAGAGAGGGTCTCAACGATCTGAGTCTCTGGAACGTGCTTAGCACCCAAAGAACTAGTTGGGCAGGTCCACGGTTGGAGGCATAGAAGTCCTTGGGGAGGGGGTAACGGGGGAAGATCCTCTAATCCCACTCGCGGCGGAAATCTGGGCACCCTCTTCAGGCGTGCTCCTGCGTCCGGCCATGACTTGAGGACGGTCCAGCTGGGGTTCTATATCAGCCACGGGTATTACAGGTCGCGCCAAGGCTACCTTTCCTAGTGTTTCATCCACCACCTCCATCCTGTGTTCAAAGGGTCCCACTTGGGGGGCTTGCCCCACAGAAGGCGACGAGATAGTAATGGCCTCGGCTCGGGCAGTAGCTCCAACTTCCGGGACTCCAACACGGGCAGGAGCTCCAACTCCAACACGGGCAGGAGCTCCAACTTCAGCTCGGGCAGGAGCTCCAACCTCGGGTCGGGCAGGAGCTCCGGCCTTGGCCCGGGCAGGGGCTCCAACCTCGGGTTGGGCAAGAGCCCTACCTCCTTAGAAGCAAGGGTATAAGCCTCCATATTGGCCTCAGAGGTTCTCCTCCTCTTGGACGTCGCCTGATTTTTCGGTTCAGATGAAAGAACAATGTCCATAGGGGGACGCGGTGGCCTTCTCCATTCCTGCAAAAGGGATGAGGGAATGAGAAACGACTTTAAGCAACAAGTTAAGCGATCTTCAACACTATTTATCCCACTTACCTAGGGCAAAGAGTGTAGGTTGGATTCTGCAGAAGCCAGACGACACCAGATTCTCAGGATTAATAAGCCCGAACCAAGTGCGTTGATCAGCAGGGACAACTCGGACCCGGTCCACCTGGCGCTTATAGAAAGGGGAGAGCTCTGGAGCTCCCCTAGGTTGAACTGCAAGAAGCAAGCAGTAAGATCTTGACACAAAAGAAATGAGTGTTACTCGATTAAAGAAAAGTTAAACAACCTGGATTAACAAATTTGGTGGGGACTCGCGTTTTCAACCGATCCAGTTCAGAGGCCGAAGCTTCCCATTCTTTGAAGCCCAAAACCATTTCCCTTTCCAATCTTTGTTGGAAGAAGGAAGTTGTGTTATCAGACCTGGTACACACGGAGGCCTAGCCGAGAAGTACCACCAGGCTTTATCCGTGTTATCAAATTTGGGCATATACAAAAAAGAAAATTCCTCTGGTGTCAACCTCTGGTTCCCTACCCGATGCCAAAGAACAAACGTAGAGGCCAGATTCCTCCAAAAGTTAGGGACGAATTGCCCCGGCGCAATCCCCAGTAAGGCAGTCAGCTCACGAAGGAAAGGATGAATGGGGAATTGTAACCCACACTGGAGAGCACATATAAATATGGCTATCTCTCCATTAGCCGGAGACCCTGCTTGATCTGTTGGGTCAGGAGCTCGAATATGAACTGAGTCAGGGATCTGATAATCCTCTCGAATTTGACTCATCTGGGACTCGACTATAACCGACCCCCCAGGGACTAATGGTTTGGGTCGGCCTCCCCCAGGTCCCACTCTTGACCAACCTGCAGGGTCGCGGAGTCCTCTTCACTCCCTTGCCACGGTTTCCTCCCTTTTTACGAGCAGGCCTCTGGGCCAAGGGTGCATCACGAAGGAGCATAGCCCCAACGGCCCCAAAGGGGCCCTTAGACTCTCCGGATCCTGAAGCGGAGGTTCCCTGTTCATCTTCGGAGCCAGCTCTCCGAACGTAGATCATCTTGATGGACACCCAATATGAAAGAGAAATACACTTAAAGTGAAGAAAGACTCACAGCAATGCAGTCGGTGCCTCAACGAAGATTGGTGCGACTCCGCTGCTTATAGGAATAGGACGAACCCTCTCTCCGGTGAAAAATGCGATTTCTGGCGAGAGGCCATTTCCGGCGAGAGGCGATTCCCAGCGAGAGGCGATTTCCGGTGGAAGCAGTCTTGAAGAAGGGTGATCTCAAGCAACAACTCATAATGCAAATGGAAGGAACGATTTCAGAGGGGATATATATAAGCCTGGCAGAATCAGCGCATTAATGACGAGGAGTTACGGCCGCAGTGAGACCGATGCAGGCCGACTTCGAAACACACGTGGCCGTTCACCACTGGTTTGGCCCCTGACGGACGGTACGAATCTGACATCGAGCAGCACGTTCTGGATAGGAAAAGCTATGGCCATGAAGGAGCGTCTCTTGGACGCTTCATAAGATACACGTGGCAGACTACAATTGGCGAATGACGATTTAAAATCCCAACCGCCGTCACACGTAGGACAATCAGCGAGCGGGAAACCCTGAAAAGGAGATACCTCAAATATTCATAATGACAGTGAAAAGGAGCGGGGCTAAGTGGATGATCTTCCAAGTTTCATTACTCTCCGAGTCGAAGTCCGACCTCGAAGAGTAAGGGGCTTCTATTATGGGAAGATTTGAACCATCTATATGATTCCAAAGGCCGAGACCATACTAGCTCAGCCGGGCAAGCAAGCGGTGATCGCGATGCATAAATTGAAAGATCGCAACAAGTCATAAAGGAGGCTTCTACTCCGAGGTTGGCAGTCGGATCGACAACCTACGTTTCGGGAAAGGACAGCCGAGCCGACCCCTCGCTCTCGTTCTCACCTTCACCCTCTATTAGAAGGAGGCCGAGCCCTCGCTTCCGTCCTCGCCCCACACCCTTCCGAAGGAAGCTGCCCTAGGCCGAGGTCGGGGAAATGCAAGGATATTATGCGCTGAGCTAAACTTGAAAACTACCATAAGAGGACGTGGACGATTATTTCGGGCACAGATACGCATGATGTACATAGTACAACGCATGATCCTTGGATTGCGCATAATATCCTCACGATCCGAGAATATCCTTGAATGCGCAAATCACGCCATGATTAATGGACCTAGATCATTCAATAGTCAGGTATAAATACGCGAGGACTCCATTATTACAGGTATGTAATATCTTGCACTCTCCCTCTACCTTTCAACTTAGACCCCGATTCCCTTGACCTGACTTAGGTATCGGAGGGTCCCCTGGCTTAGCCAGGGTCTCTTTTACCCACCTTTTGTGCAGGATCAGGGTCTATCCGAGGAGTGGAGGGCGATCCTAATTTTGACCTCAGCAATACTTAATTGGAATTAAATAAAAGTAATGTAGAATTTGATGGGACTACAGGCTACTATTTGCATACCGTAAATACGGGAGTACGGGTCAGGCCGACGACCACATCGGGTTGTCGACAATTAAGCCTGAAACCTATACATTTGCTTTTTGTGGCTGATGTGCCTGCACGTAAGTTTTGGAATTGCTTGAGTTTAGGTAGGCTGATAAATGGGTTGGATGGCATATACACAACAAGGTGGACCCATATGCCCATGTGGAAGTTCCTACGGCGAGAGTTTACTCCCCACCAGAGGTATATGGGTAAGACTGGATTTTGAAATCAAGGATTAAGACGGTGTATGACGGATTGGATGGAACGCACACATTACGAGTGTGCCCCACAGAGCTCCATACGTTTGAACGTATTTGATGATTCCCACCTGTAACCTTGACATGCAGTTACAACAGTCCATCCGTCGAGATGGCTGGGACCATGGCGGATGGTGCATAGACAGAAAATCACATTGAAAGGATCAACCTAGACCGTCCAAATGGTGACTCACAAATGGAGGGTTAAGATCATCCGAACAATACGATCTCATGGGGCTATTCTCTGTTTCAAAATGAGATCCATGATTTAGATGGTCCACCGACAAGATGGATGAGAGAATTGAGGTAGGACGGTGGCGTGGAATTACCTTGTCTCTGTCGCATGATCATTTAATACTGTACTACCACTGACGGATGAGATTCGAAGCAGCTTTTTGAGAATCGTAAGATCAAAATCCCATCCCTCTTAAAACTACCTTCTGTTCCCCTCCGCTTCCTGACAACCCTTATACCCTGCGCACGCACGCTCGCTTTCTCTATCCCCACACACAACCCTCCTTTCCTTGACTCCTGCCCATCCATCCAACGGCTGAGAGTGACAGAACCCGCTGAAACATCAGTTACAGCCGCTGTATCATGAGTTATCATACATCCATTCTTTCCCGCCAACATGTTAATTTGTAAAATATCCTACCCGTTCAAAATGTTTTGGACAGAATTTTAATCACTTAAAAGGAAATTCAGGCCGATCCATCCATTGGATGGATCACACCAAAACATACGACACAGTATCGGCCGTTCATTGATGTTGAAGTTGTGTTATTTGTAAGTGTGGATTAGCGTGATTCTAACATAAGATAATCATCATGGTGTGGTCCACCTTTTGTACGGGTGGATATTTTACAGAGGCTGTAACTTGGTGGAAAAAATGGTTTTATCATGACTTACGTTACAGCCGCTGTACCGAGTCATTTCTCGAGGAGAAGGGACCTTTCTTTCCATCTGGCTTTGCTTGCTGCAGCGAATACTGCAGATTTCTCTTGGTGTTTTTTTTACAGCGTCCTGCCTTGTTATTTCGAGGCCCGGTATTGTAGTCCGCGGACTATGTAACAGGATTTTATTTTTTATTTTCCGGACTTCAGGACAAGCATTTAAGTGATCGGAACCGTTCAATAGGTAGGACCCACAAGCGATACGCTATAAGAAGATTATGATTTGTACAAATTACCCTGGCTAAAACTAAGTATTGCTGAATGATTTACATTTAAGTTCTTTTCCTGGATGGCTCTAATTATTTTTAATGAAGAAGAGGACCTTCCAAGGTCGTTCCACGGTGAGACCTGGTTCGTGAAGTGGGTATTACACTAATACTCGGGGCCCAGCTGGAGGGCTACAAATTCACTTTTCTAGTCCGCGGACTACTTAAATTTTACCTTGTTATTTCACCCTTCCTGCCATCTGATTCTTCAAATCCCGGTAACACTATATAACTATGCTTTCTCCACTTCAAATCCGTTGGAAGCTGAGATAAACCTCTCTCTCTCTCTCTCTCTCTCTCGTTTTCCTTAGTGTTGGGTTGAAATCTCCTGTTTTTCGTTTGCGTTCTGTTGTCTGTCCTGTTTTTCCCAGCTATCTTTTCTATAGTATTGGGTTGAAATCTCCTGTTTTTCGTTTGCGTTCTGTTGTCTGTCCCGTTTTCCCCAGCTATCTTTTCTATAGTGTTGGGTTGAAATCTCTTGTTTTTCGTTTGCGTTCTGTTGTCTGTCCTGTTTTCCCCAGCTATCTTTTCTATAGTGTTGGGTTGAAATCTCCTGTTTTTCGTTTGCGTTCTTTTGTCTGTCCTATTCTTCCATTTGGGTTTTTGATGGGAATTTGAAATCTTCTTCTTCTTTCTTTTTTGTCTTTTTGGTGTTTTTGCTCTGTTCTTGTATTTGGGTTTTATTTGGAAGTTCTCAGTATCCTCTGTTTTTTCTACTTGGTTTCTGTTGTTTGTCCTGTTTTCCATTTGGGTTTTGATGGAACTTCAAAAATCTGTCTTCTTCTGTGGTTTTCCTCTCTATGATTTCAGCTCTTTTTTTACTACCTCCTTTTTTCTGCATTGTGTCATGATGAAAATTCAAAATTAGATAAAAAAATAATCTCCTTCTCTTTTTTATTTCATCCGTTTCCCCGTTTTCTGCATTTATGGAGAAATCTAAAACAAGCCAAAGTCATCTGCTCTTTCTTTGACTTGCTCTCCTTTTTCCCATCTGTGTTCGGTTTGAAACTCAAATACCCTCTCTTCTTCTCTGTCTGTTGCATTTCAAAAGCTTAAAAATCCTTTCTTGCCTTCACTTGGGTTTGATAGAGAACTTCAAACCCTCCCCCTGCTTCTCCTCTTCAAATTCAACTTTTTTTACTTGTGTGTATTTGGTTTTCCATGGAAATCTTCAACAACGTCAATGTTGCGGAAGCGCAGCTTCCACCCGGTTACCGATTCCATCCCACTGATGAAGAGCTCATAACATACTATCTCATTAAGAAGGTCATCGACAGCAGCTTCACGGGCCGAGCGATTGCAGAAGTAGACCTGAACAAATGCGAGCCATGGGAACTTCCAAGTACCATTTCTTCATTATCATCTCCACCTCATGTTATTGATAGCTTTACATTCTATTTTCTAAACCATGCAGTGGAAATTTGCAGAGAAAGCAAAGATGGGAGAAAAGGAATGGTATTTCTTTAGCCTCCGGGATAGGAAGTATCCAACCGGGCTTCGAACGAACAGAGCGACGGAAGCGGGGTACTGGAAAGCTACAGGAAAAGATAGAGAGATTTATAGCTCAAGGACAGGATCGCTTGTGGGGATGAAGAAGACTCTGGTTTTCTACAAAGGAAGAGCTCCAAAAGGAGAAAAGAGTAATTGGGTCATGCATGAATATCGGCTAGAAGGGAAATTCTCATATCACTATCTCTCTAGATCATCCAAGGTAAGAGATTGCCTTCTTTTTCTTCTTATCTGATATGTTTTCAAACCCAACTGTTTTGGGGAAAGTGATAGTTGTTACACCATCACAGGGGTAATTTGGTCATTTGGGTGGTTATTGAAAGCACCCAAGAATGGCTTTGTCATGACCGCATTGCCTCTGGATGAGAAGAAGCATCGAATGTTAGCTGCGGACGCGGATTAGCTACTCGAGTGACGTCACCAAGTTCTGTAGGCCCCACTATGATGTATGTGTTGTATCCACACCGTCCATCTATTTGGAGATATCATTTTAGGAAATGAGCCAAAGAATTAGGTAGATCAAAGCTTTAGTGGACCCCACCACAGAAAACAGTGGAGAGAGTGATGTCCACCGTTGAAACCTTCCTAAGACCCACCATGAGGTTTACTTGAAATCCAACCCGTTCACAAGTTAACAA
Source organism: Magnolia changhungtana (assembly GCA_030180095.1). Taxonomy (NCBI): domain Eukaryota; kingdom Viridiplantae; phylum Streptophyta; class Magnoliopsida; order Magnoliales; family Magnoliaceae; genus Magnolia; species Magnolia changhungtana. The sequence continues at coordinate 6,963,387 of JASAUF010000272.1, read as the reverse complement.
TGACATGAAAGAAGGGAAAACACAAATATAAGCTTGATCGAAAACTTGTGGCCTTTAGAAGTTTTTAATGGTGGGCATCACTCTCCCCACTGTTTTCTGTGGTGGGGTCCACTGGAGATTTGGATTTAACTCATTCTTTGGATCATAACCTAAAATGACCTCTCCAAATGGATGGACGGCGTGGATACAGAACATACAACATGGTGGGGCCTACAGCATTTGGAGACGTCACTTCAGTAGCGAGTCTCGCTACTCAACCTGTCAGTAGCTAATCCGCTTCTGCAGTCTGCGTGCTTTCTCTCATTACAAGTGGGTGCTTCTTAAAAATGACTGCACCCTCTCTCACATTCGATGGGAGGAAGCGTCTGATCTGATGTGAGAGGCTGTGATCTCTCTCATTTAAGAAGCAAATCTGACTCATTACAACTTCAATTAATATCAGGGCTTGAGGCTCTCTCCACTCTTCTGTACCTCTCTCTCTCTTTCATAAAGAGTAGCTAACAAGTACAACTTCTCTCACCCTCCGTCTCCGACGCGGATGCGCTACTGACGCTGCCAGTAGCGTGGTGGCCACTGGACGGTGCTCCGCTGGACCTATAATGATGTACGTGTCTAATCCACACCGTCCATCTATTTTTCTATATCATTTTGTCATAATGCCAAAAAAGAGGAAGATTCAAGTCTCAAGTAGACCACACCACAAGAAAACAGTGGTGGTCGAACACCCGCTGTTAAAAACATGATAGGGCCCAGTAATGTCTATTTGCCATCGAACCTGTTGATTAGTTCACACAGACCTGGATCAAGGAAAAACACAGATACCCGACGTTCAATCACCACTGTTTCCTGTGAGTCCACATGAGATTTGAATTTATGCCCTAAAATCATCTGGAAAAGTGGATGGACGGCGTGGATAAAGCACGTGCATCATGGTACGGCCCAGAGCACAGTCCAGTAGACACTCAGCCTCCCTCCGGCTAAGCAAATCCAACTTGTACAACTTCAACTCTATTCTCTCATGAAAGAAGCAAATCTAACTAGAGCGACTTTTTAACTCTTTTCTCTCCGGCCAGAGAAGCAAATCCACTAGAAATACTTAATTCTCTATCAAAACAGGTCATTGTTACAACTGAAATATGAGGTCCTTAGTCCTGTATTAGATCGTTGGATGGCTGTTCTACGTCCATAAAAGCATGCTGGTTTCAAATGGGCCAATGCCTGGACCCACCTGCTAGCCCACCTTTTCCCCATTCAAACCGGATTAAATAAGCCCATGGGCAGTCCAGGCTGTCATGTCTACTTTCTATACATTGTTCCAACTCAGGCCCGCGACGTGTCCCACAAACCGTTTTGTACTCGCTTGACACGTGCGAGAGGGTATTTTGGTCAACACACCGTAAAAGTTGGTTACCATCTCTTCCTCGCCAGGGATATTTTGGACATAAATGGTGACCAGATGCTTGCTAATTCCACGCGCGTGTGGGAGCCTTTCACATCCACGTGCTGCAAGATCCGAGCTTTCCGTAAGCTGCGAGACGATATTTGGAGATTTGGCGCATAAAATGAGGCCGTTTCACTTCTAAGGTGGGCCACAGCTTATCAAAGCAGACGGATGGCTAGAAAAAGATTATTTGCTATTTACGTTGTGGCCCACCGGAAGATTGAAATTTTCTGATTTCGTTTGGTCAGAAGGTATAGGCATTATTTTCCAGCTTATGAAAAGATCCCCTCTTTCACACACGTTGACATTCGCGCGCGTGCCGGTTTGTGCATGTCTACGGTTCTACAGGCGTGCGGGGTTGGACCACATCATTAAACATCTGAAATGAGGTGGATACTTCATTTAAGTCTAACTGCACTGAGTCTGCTGACATCATACCCAACTAACCAGAGGAGGGTATTTTCGTCGTTGGTGACTGTTTCGATGCTCTGGTAGCTTAAGATGCTTGATACGCAGGCATACAGAAATTGTACAAATGCGATAAACTTGCACAAATTAAACTACCTAAAACAACCCCAAATCAGAATGATTGAACAACCTAAACTCTGATTTGTCGACACTTGTTTTCTAAAATATGATCCTCCGACATTCTTCACCTCAGCCGTCCAATAAATGCCCACCAATCCCATAGTTGTATATATACTCAAATAAATATTTTATTTATTTACGATACATCTAAACTGTGACCCATGATCTGGCCATTTCAATTTGAATTAGGTGCGTGTGCCACGTCTATAAGTTCTCACTGCGTGAGTATTGTCTATCACACTCTACCCGAGTATCAATACATTCGCTTAGCCGTTTCCTTTCGGAATTTTAAGATTTCGTCAAAAAATTTAATGCGAGTAGCTGGTGTTCCGTCTGTGGCCCACTACTAAAATTAACTCCATGCAAAGTGGCATTTTGGTAATTTCGAACGGTTGCCTATCATACTAACGAGCTCAGTTGTTTATATATACACATGCTTGGTACGGAAGCACTCAGAAGTTGTACACGTGGCATACATTAAGTCAAGTTGCTTGATACACGGTCCAAAGTCAGTTTGGTTGAAACAATCCTGACCTCTAATTCGTGGACGGTTCAAATAAGGCCATTGGATATTATTCATTTTTAACCTTCAATAAAAAGGTCCACCAATCCGTTAGATTACCAAATTAGCAATTTCTAAGTGCCTGTGTATCATCCCTCAAAGCCAGACTATCCAAGTTTTTTCTCTTGGAAAAAGGCAAAAATACCAGGAAGGGTTTTAAGGAAATTGGATTGCGTATTGAGTAACCTAAGTTGGGCCCACCTTGAATGTATGTGGTCTATCCACGCCGTCCATCCGTTTTTCCATCTAATTTTAAGGGGTTGAGCCTAAAAATGAAGCATATCCAGGGATCAAGCGGATCATACCACAGGAAACAGTGGGGATAATGATTTCCACCGTTGAATCCTTTTTAGGTCCCATAGTGATGTTTATTTGTCATCCAACTTGTTCATAAGATCATGTTCATAAGATCGTAAAGACGTGGATGAAGGGAAAACACATATATATAAGTTTGATCCAAAACTTTCTGTGGCCAGCAAGAATTTTTCAACAGTAGACGTTCAATTCAACTGTTTCCTATGGTGTGGTCCATTTGAATATTGTATATGCTTCATTTTTGGGCTCAAGCACCAAAATTATCAGATAAAATGTATGGACGGAGCAGATAAAATACATTAAATCATGGTGGACCTAATAGAGTTTACTCAGTACGCTAAGCGAAATGAGTTGCTACTACGCAGTGCGCTTCCGGTTTTAAGATGCGCACCAAGAGAAGGGCATTTTCGTCATTTCCCCACTTGCCTGAAAATAATTTGTATTTTCGGTTTTTTTCCATGCCAACTCCATTACATGCACGTAGGATGAGTGGGTTGTCTCGAGGGTCTTCCAGAAGACCTGCACCGGAAGTGGGAAGAAGGCGGCCCGCCTCTTCAGTGCTGGGACCTACTCCGACGTTGGATCTCCATCATCGTCGTCCCTTCCCCAGCTGCTCGATTCCTCTCCATATGGGCCGGCGGCAGCAGCCGCCGCTGCCACCGACAGAGACAGCTGCTCCTACGAGAGCGAGAGCGCGAGGGAGCACGTACCCTGCTTCTCCACCACTGTCGCAGCCCCTGCGGGCTTCGAACACCAGCCGTTCGTCCCACCCTCGATTATCACTGACCCAATCGTCCGCCTTGGGAGGGGTGGAAGTGGGCCGGTGTTCCCGAGCCTGCGGTCGCTGCAGGAGAATCTACAGCTGCCATTCTTTTTCTCATCTGTGGCGCCGCAGATGCCGCCCCAGGCGATGGTGTCAGGGGAACGAAATGAGATCGTGGGTGGCTGCAGTTTGGCTGGGAACTGGCCGGAGTCATCGGAGCAGAAGGTGGAGAGGAGCAGGCAGCATGTGCAGGTGGGGAGCACCGAGCTGGACTGCCTGTGGACGTACTGAAGAAAGGTAACTCGCGGTGGGCTACCGAAGCCTGTGGGATCACTGAAGAAACATAGCTCGCGGATATCCCTCTATTCGAAAAACGGATATTATTACTCTTCTTAGCTTTGGTATATATGACGGAAAGAACCCTATGGTTTTAACTATTTTACTAGTCTAATGCTTGTATTTTCCTTGACTTCTAACGTACGGCCGGTTCGTCATTCCTGTTCATCCAATATCGTGGGACCTACATGATGGCACACGTGACAGATATAACACCATCGCTAGCCGTCCGTTGAAAAGTGGATGGTATGGATTGAGAGCGGTGGTCCATCTTGATCCACCGTCCCTTGTAGGGATTCTTGGCAAAATGGTGCGACGTTGCGGATTGCGTCCAACCCCCGCCAGTCTCTAGCCACGAACGGGCAGTTCTGCGGGTGGGCCCACCCTGATGTATCTGTTTATCCACGCCGTCCTTCTCTTCTATCATATCATTTTAAGGCATGTTTATAAAAATGAGGTAGATCCAACGCTCAAGTGGACCACACCAAATGATAAGCTTGGATTGCATTAAATGCATGAGTCATCTGTGGTGTGGTCCACTTGATCGTTGGATCTGCTTCATTTTTGTGCTAATACCTTAGAATGATCTAAGAGAAGGGATGGACAGCGTGGATAGACAGATACATCGCTATGGGCCCGTCAATATAACTGCCCGTTCGTGGCTAGAGACGGGCGGGGTTAGGACGCAATCCTTGTCCGGCAAAATGGGCGGGACATTCTACTAAATCCTAGCCGTGGAAACGGTAAAGCATACCACGGAGATTCGTAGAAACAATCTACTTATTGGGTGGGCGACAAATGGACCGTCTTCATTTTCGCCCCACCATTTGCACGTGTCGGGTGTTATGTACATAAGTGACACGTGGGTTAGAAAACAAAGCCTTGATCGTAGAAGTTTTCATACAACGTTGTATGGGTTTGGGAGCACTCCCTTTTGGAAGGGATACTAAAGGATAGCAATGGTGGGCCACCGTGATGTGTGTATGACATCCACCTTGGACGCCTTTTTGGCCTTTACCCCAAAAATCAAAGCTGATAGCGAACTCAAGTGACCGCAGGGAACGATGGGAATGGGAGGGAGCGTCTATCAATCCTTTCAGATTTGGTGGGGCCCAATGGTGTTTATAAAACGTGCCAGTTTTACTTTTAAAACTTTTCACAGTTATTCGAGTTCCAAATCAAAGAGGAAAGTGATTTTGTGATTAGTAGATACAAATGAATTATGCCAAGTTTTAGTGTAAATGAATACGGTCTGACCCACCTGATGGACCACCCAAACCTTACATTGGAGATGGAATAAGGATACACAACCCACTCACTATAAATTATCCCGAGCCTAGTGTAACTTTTCTCTGGTCATTACAAGTCAAGCGTAGGACTTCTTCGAGATAGAAAGCCCGAGTGCATACCTTCTCTTTTTTTTTTACTCCTATTTGAGTAGTCACTGTTTTTTACTACTCTTGAGTAGTCCAATCATAAAGGGTTGTGAGGCCTTGCACATAATCCCTTGATGACCGAGGGGTAGTGATTATAACAATGGATATAATAAAATAAAAGTGGCTGGGCAAGCAAGAGATGTGAGTCTTTGCGTAGCCCTGAAATGAAAAGGGTGCGAATAAGACGGAATGAATGAGCAACCCAATGTGAGGAATGAGGGTAAAGAGCGTCCTGGTGAGGAGAGGAATGAGAGCAAAGGGCTTTCCGGTGAGCAAACAGTCATAGCTCACCCTCATATTCTACATGGCATGCATGCCTTGTGGGCTGACGGCACTAAGTGAGTTTAAACAAGCCTCCACTTTTAAGAATGACTTGTTTTAAAGTTGAGTTTACTTGGAACTTTTACTATATACTATTAAACAAACAAAAAAAGAAAAAGAAGAAACTTTAAAAAAAACTATCAATAAGCTTGAAGTTGAATCTGCCCTTGGAAGTATATGTCCTCAGCTCAGCTCGCTAATAAAAAGAAACAAGCATGCCCCAAACTTCCCATGTCCCTACCAGATTTTTAACCTTATATACCACTTAGAAAGTTTTGTAAACTTCCCAGACTGGAAACCAAAGCTAGAACAGAGAGACATGGAGCCTAGATTATTATTATTTTTAAAATTTAAAAAAAAAAACACTTTCGGAGGGAAAACAATAATTTTAAATCATTTTAAAATATTTGTGAGTACTTTCTTTATATTAGTAAACTTGAATAAATATGTTTTATTAAAACGGTGTATTTTAATCATATGCGAATGGATTGATCATGGTTCTTTGCTTTGATTCCTATATTCTTATACAAGTAAAACCAATTTCGATCAGTAGATCTTAAGATCAGAAGGTGGACACCTTTATTTCCTGAAGGAAAAAAAAATACATAGAATCAGAAGAAAAAAAAAAAAAAAAAAAAAAAGAGGCAAAAACTGAATTTGGTAAGTGAATCTAATTGGGGCTAATTGAGCTCTAAAATTACAATCACCATAATTTAACTGTGTACCAAAAAACACTCCAAAACTGATAGTGATTTGTTGGTCAATACTTAAATTCCTGGCATCACAATTGCAACGACCGGAGGATAGCATCGAAAATCCCAGCAATTTAAATATCATTCAAAACTGGCACGTTTGATTCAAAAGACAATGGAAATTTATCGAATAGCCACCATAGATTCTCCAAATCTCGCCTAAGGATTATTGGACCAAAGTGATTTTTTGGGAGAGAAGGGGACAACTAAAGGTTTTGGGGCCCACAAGATGGAAGGTCTAAATCAATGATAGAATCATTTGTAGTACGGTCAATGCAGACCATCCATTTCACTTGTTATTTGACTAGAAGGCCAGGATCACCCATCCAAAGTGATTTTTTGGGAGTAATGACAATCAAAGGTAGGTAGGGCAAACGATGAATGTCTAGATCAATTATTAGACCATTTTATGTATAATTAATATGGGCCAGTCATTTTACTAGGCATTGGTTGGAGGTTAGGATCATCCAACCAAAGTTACTTTAAAGGGACAGGCAATCAAGGGTGGGACCCACATGATAGAGGTCACAGATCAATTATCAGAACATGATTAATATGGACCATTGATTTTCCTAAACATTATTAGGAAGGCTAGGATAATTCAACAAAAGTGATTTTCTAAGAGAGACGGGCAATCAAGGTTAGGTCCCACATGACGGATGGTCTAGAAATTTTCCTGATCACATGGGCAACATCCAATCCATTCATTAATTTGGTCACATAATATACGATTGAGATTGAGAGTTATATTTGTTGAATTAATGAGAATGCTTCTTAACAAGTGATTCACAATTTATAAGCCAACCAAACACGGGTCTTATAGTTTCTGAGAATAAAAAATGCACTAATACAAGAGGTTATCCAAACAAATAAATAAAAAATTGCTAGCCATTACAATAACAAGGCATTTGGAGTACCTAGTAATTGAATTAACCAGGGAATTCAAACGCCCCAAACAAAACGAACCTAAGAGTATTCATTCGTGTAAAAGTAGTCATTCGCTAATTAAACTATATTTAATAAGAATTGGTTATTAGATACCAGATTTTTTTAAGGCTGATTTTAGAACTTATAACAGTCATATAAAATTGTGAAGAATCTACCTAAAATTTCAAAACTATAAATTGAAGGGTTTCATAATATAGATTCAATTGTTACTAAAAATTTCAACAATGCATATACAATTGCGACGTGTGAATTGTGTGTCATGTTTCATTCAAAATTGTGTTCTTAATGTTCAATAAATGTTAGAATGGGTGATCATCCAACATGTTGGTTTCTATAAACATGCTGCTTCAATTGCTATTGGTTTTCATGCATGCAATCTATTTTAGGGATTTCGTACTTGAAGAGAAGATAATTTGTCCCAAGGATATAAGAGAAGAGAATCTTTATTAAGGTTTGAATTTCGCAGATAAGGTCTGGGTTTTTGAAAGAGTTTGGTTTTACAAAATGCTGGATATCAAATAGATGGGTTGGAATATTAAATATGATAAACATGTGATATCCTGGCCTTTTTAACCATACATCATATAATTACTCTACTTAATTATTATAATATCTCAACCCTCACACTCTAAATTCAAGCTACATGGCCAAATTAAGGTGCTATTTATTATTAATTGACTTCTGACTTTCTAATAGTTAGTTTAAATAAAGCAAATAAACTTATTGTTTTTAAGTTCTTTGCTACTTGTGCAAGAATCTATGATTTTAGTTAGAATCATTTGAAGTTCACTTACAAAGTAATATTAATACTGACTCTATTTTGGATTCATGGTCAAATTGTAATGTTCAATAGATGGTTGGAACCAATTTGAATGGTCCATGCCCATTGCTATCATAAAATTTTGAATTTCCCATGCTCATTATTATTATAAAATAGCTGGGCTAATTCAAAATGTTGATTTCACATGTTTTGGGCCCAGCCCAATGATAACCTCTAGTTAGATAATCTTAACCACCCAACTAATAGATTATTCTGTTCATTTGTAGGAGCAGGGTCAAATGATCAAGAACAGTAAAGATGTAGAGAATAGAACATTCATATGCATTGAATGGGATTGATGGTTAAGGCTTCATACAATAATTTCTATTCAGATGGTGTTATTAATACAAAATTAGCCTATAATATTTCAAAAACTATAGCTAATAATAATTAGGAAAAAATCTAAATAACTTTCCAATGAGATATTAAAGATGTGATTTATAAGTAACACGCAACATCTAGGTAATTTTGAGGGCCACGAAGAACATGCCTATGGTAAATTTTTTTTAAAAAAAAAGGCTAGTCCACTCACCAGCAGCATAGATAAGAATTGAAGATGGCAAAGATTTGCAACATCACTGACCTTAAACATTCATTCCTTAGATGAGAATTCTTCAACACTTCTGCACCACAATTCATAGTCCCATTTTTCCTGACAAAATGCTACTTGCGTAGGACATCTGTACCATGAAAACGGTAGGCCCCCATGAAGATCAACCAATCAAAAATCACGCCGATTCATTCACTAGGTGGACCACACCTGTATGTTGTGTTAGACCATCAGTTGTCCATTGATTGGATGAGGACCAGTCTCATTTCTGTGCCAGATGACGTTCATGATAGGCCCACCATCGTCAATGGGAGGGAACCTCCCAACACAAGCACCACATTGGCATGCCTAGTTTGCTGGTGTTTGGCCTATGTCAAAAGATCGCATGCGTCTGCTAGAATGAGACAGATTCTAGGTAGTTGGGGAACATGGATTAGTTATCAGGACCTTTTAAGCATCACACTCCCAAGATGACTAGGGGTGCTTAGAAAATTCAGGAAGATCCTGGCACTTGAGTTAACGGCCAACAAAGCTGCAGTTGAGGAAAATCAAAGAACAATCCATTCAACAACAAAAAAAGACCAAAGATTGTTAGGGAGATTATTTTTCTCGAACCCCACCCACAAAGAGCTTGTCAGATAAATAGCCTGGATGAAAGAAGGGTGGGCCTCACACAAATTTGATCAATTGGCCTCAGTACAATACAGGTTACCCTGCAATTCTTCCCAGTAGGGATGCAACAGGTGGACCTGGAAAGGTTTATAGATCCAATTTTTAATTGCTTAGTGGAGAACCAATTGCTGAGTTGTATTGGACAGACATTCCATAACTCCTAATTCATTGATCTGGACCATCCATAAGAGTTCCTGAACCACCTTCACCAACTAAAACAATGGTCCTGAAACAATTTCTTGAGAATATAAGCAATCTCCAATGGGATGATCATCTATTTTAGTGATCGGTCCTTTTTTAGAACTTATCCAAACTGCACATTCGCAGACCATCGATTGAATGGTTACGGTCGTTGGATAGTTGTGCTTTTCATTCATGAATGTGTGGGTTTGATATCAGCCCTTTCCCCTTTGGTTGTAGAATCTGCAGATCTGACACATGGACGCGGCTCTTTTCTATCATACAACGCCATCCTGTTTTCAGTTGTGAAAAACTTTGATACTCTGCCGGCAGGTGATAGATGACACACAGGCACTCATAAATTACTTGGAATTTGCAAAATTGGAATAGACTAATTCAAATTAAGCTGTCCAAATCACGGTCCAATTTTAGATTTACCTTGAACTAAAAATTGCAATTATTTAATTATCTGACAATGGCAGATTGGTCAACATTGAACAGATAAAAATGAAAAATATCCAATGGTCCTACTTCAACAGTAAAGTGTCCCCAGATCAGAATTTAGGACTGCTCAACCAATCTGATTTTGGGATGTGGCCTTGTGACGTTGGGTTCCCCAGTTTACTCGGTAATGTATGCCAAATGTACAGTTTCTGATTTGCCTGTGAATCAAGCAACATAGGCTGCCAGAGTATCAAATAACTCCCCCTTTTCAGTTTGTAAAGCAGGGCCCACTGTAGATGGTCCATTGGCAAACAAATAGACAGCTAGAAAAGGTCCCTATTCATCCAAAGAAAGAAAGAAAAAATATTGCCAACAGCTAGGATCTTCCAATCAGGGGGGGATTTGGATGCAAGCACCTTTACGACGACTACAGCACTTGGGATAACTAAACAATGGGCCCCACTTGCACAAACTGAAAAACTAGATGTACAGTACAATCTCTTGGCCAAAGACTTCATCAAGGGCATGATTGAACAAATGTTACCACAAACACGAGAATACAGACGCAATGATGTAAAACATACCAGAGAAGAATATTTGTGGGAAAAAAAAATAAAAAAATAAAGTAATTACTCAGTGCTTTCGATATGCTATACTCGCCTCTAGAATATATCTATGAATGAACACAACCGCAGAAAAGCAAAGCTCTACTGAACAAAAATTACAGTGTATGAATGGAGAGGTTAAAAATAATAATAAACTACAACAGTAAACAGTAAATAGACGAGAAGAGGAGGAAACAAAGTGACCTTTTGCTTCCCATGGAATTTGAAAGGAGAAGGGAGTGTTGGCTGCTATACAGAAAACCCATGAAGAAAATGCAAACGGCCCACTATCATACTCATATCTCTAACTACATCTCTGAACCTGCAAAACATAGCACAATGCTGTCAGCATTAACTAGTGTTGATATTGGCACTGCAATTAACAATAAAGATATACACATACATGTTGACAGACATGCATATTTCTGCGGTCGAAGAGATGCATGAATGCTTTAATTTCAATCACGAGTATTCAACATCAAAGAAAAGAAAGATGAAAGGTGTGCCCATAGATGGGAAGAAATGCAGAGGGGCCTCCAACATCAGAAAGTAGACAGCAAATTCTAGGCCAATTGCACAAACCAGAGATGGGAAGAAATGCACCATCAACACCTTTAAGGCATGGTTAGAAATCACCAATTCCACAAATCCATGGAAATGGAAGAGGCTTTCCATTGATGTGAAATATGAGATGGTTAGGGGGGGAAAAAAAGAATGAAAGAAAGAAGGGAAAAAAAGGGAGGATTCAACAAATAAACCCATCACACTTTTCCATAGTTTGCATTCTTTTGCACAAGACACTATGTGACTGTCCTCTCACAAATATGAGATTTCCACTTGCTATCAAAACAAGATCCTCAAAAAAAGGAATCCTTCATTGAGTTTCTTTTCTTTTCCCTCAATCCAAACAAACCCTTAATTCTTAGCCTATCTATATAGATTCATAGAACTGAAGCAGTTGAAGTAAATCCAGAAAAATTATAAAAGAAAAAGAAGAAGAAGAAAAACTGAAATCATGAGCAGCATCTGCCATAAATGGACTTGCAAACGAGGCATCATATTGCTGCATCCGTGGAATGTGCCCACACAACAACGGACTCCAGTTTTCCCCTTGCAAACTCATAGTAGTATATGGCTTCATGCATCCTACCAAGGAGAGTGCATCCCAGCATTGGTTAGTACCTGCACATACTACCAATGAGAGTGCATCCCACAAGGATGGGTATGCCAACATCCTACCAAGGAGAGTGCACACCACCAGGATGGGTATGTCCACCTATCGGAGCTCTACCCATGCATATATTAGCTATTGACATAATAAACAGAAATCATTATCGAGCAACATAAATTATGGAGCAAAACACCTTTTTGTGATGGTCCTCTATTAAGGATTCTACAAGGGTTCTAACAAGCACTCTTTCCCAATTGATCACAAGATTGCAAAAAAGGAAGATTCCACAGTATTCAATCCCTCCTTGCATGGACAGAAATGCTGCAAATCCACCTCTTCCTGTCTCTCCACTGCTTTTCCTTTGCCACCTTCAATTGTTTCCAATCAACTTCTTTTAAGATTCACCATGTTTAACAACACAACCTCTCACAGAAGCAGGGTCAAGAAGATGTTCCTCCTAATTATCCACTATACCTAAAGGCGAGGCCACTATGCATGTGGGAGTATTTTATTTATTGCTTTGAAATAATTGCAGATGTATAGTGCATTGACTGAGCTGTTGTGGAGTAAACTTACAATGTTTCCTAAAGCTATTGATTGGTGCATTTTAGAAACTCATAAAGGAAAGCTCTTTCCTATGACAACTGAAAGTTATATACATCAAAAGAAATATTGAGGAACAAGATGGTGCAACCTCTGGTGCAAATAAGGCTTGGGTTTTAGACCGGGGGTGGGATCAGAACTAGATGCTATACATAGCATTCTGGGTAGATGATATCAAGGTGCAACAACTCCAACATGCACACCGAATAGGCCTCAAATGTATTGAAGATGGATACAAAAGATCAAATAGGATTAAAATAACAAACAAAATATTGCAGATGTTCACAATACTATACCTCATCCCCTACATGATGCCCTATCAGAGAGCCTTTGCACCACCTCATTAACAACAACAAAAGAACCATTAAAACAGGTCAGCGTCTATCAAAAGGAAGCATGGATATAACTATCACTGAGGTATTTGTGTAGACACTGCTGAAGTTGTTGGTTTTTTCTGCGGTTTTTGTTTGTCTGAGAGAGAGAGTACCCTAACTCTCCCTGGGTAGATTTTCATCATTTACTTCAATGTATTTTCTTCACTCACAAATGCATTGTCATGAGAGACTTTGTTTAAATCTAGCAACTAATAAAATAATTATTGAAGAGAGAATATGTTATTGAAAGACTGTCTATATCGTTTTTCTTCTTCTTTCTTCTAAAAAGGGTCACAAAAACTTAGTAAGACACCACAACAAAGGCTAAGGCGGACAGAACAACTACAATCCACAAAAAAAAAACAACCTACTACTGCCCAAACACGCGAGACGTAGAAGCCAGAGCCTTTAAACAAGACGCCAATCCCACTACATCAAGCTTAACATGGCTCCCTAGGGGCATTGCACCTTTAGAGGAGATCAACTTGTAGAATGACTTCACCATGAAGGGGCCCGAGCTATGAGCTTTCCAGACCAAGGAGTCATCCACTCCCGTGGGGTGAACATGCTGAAGGCGGACTAGAAGGGAAATCAACTAAGCAGTTTTGGAATCTATGAGGTTTCTTCTACGTGGAGAAGACTAGCAAACCAACGAGCCACTAAAGGAGTAGCACTCCACTCTGAGCCCTTTTTTGGCCACAACACAGGCCAAGATAGGGAAATCAGTGATGAGAGGAGAGACCCCGTTCCATGAGTCTTCCCAAAACTTTATCCTAGATCCATCCCCTACAGAATTAAAAATAATAATAATAAATTGTTGCACATGAAAATCCCCCTAAGGGCCGACATTGACTTCCAAATGTGAGATGCTCTTACAAAATTTTAGTAAGATGCCACAGCAAAGGCTAAGGTGGAAAGAACAACTACAATCCAAAAAAACAACCTACCACTACCCAAACAAGTGAGACAGAGAACCCGGAGCCTTCAAACAATAGGACAATTTCACTACATCAAAGCTTAGCCCTAGTGAACACCTTCAAGACCTTTTTTTTTTCTTTTCTTTTTGAAGGGTGACTGAAAATTTATTAGAAAAGCCCTCTAGCAAAGGCTAGAAGGGGAAAGAATTTAAATAAATAAAACACCAAAGCTACAGAAAGGAAGCAGCATTGCCAAAACAACAACAGAACTAAGGCCTGAAGTCCATTCCGAAGTTAAAAAACTAATTGTCTCAAATACAGACTCCCATGATCTAAATGAGTTGCAGAAATGCCTCCTATTCCTCCCGCCCCAAATGTTCCACCAAATAGTCAGAAGCGTGATGAACCAAACCAACCTATCTGCCATCCCTCCATTTCCCCCCCACACTGGGTGATGCGGACACCAGGCCATTCAAAGTATATCAACGCAAGAGGCGTGCGTTACCCGTGTCAATGTGGTTAGATGACAGATATAGGTCGGGTCTCTAGAGGTTGAAGACCTTACACATGTGTTCGTGACATGTGTAAGTTGCTTAGAGGAGACATTTGGACCGTTGGATCGTCCCGGCCCACCTTCATTACGCCACCTTCACGGCGCCATCACTGGGGCACATCGAGCATCTTAAATTTGCATTTTTAGTCTATGAACATTTGATTTATTTAAGTTTTGAGACAGTTTGGGCACAATTTTATGCGAATTTCTTTTTTTAAAACTTTTTTTAGTAGGGGTATTTTGGTAATTTCATGTAATTACGAATTTATAAGAGTTGCCCTAAACTCATAGCATGTTATGTTATGTTTTATGAAAAAGAACAAGTGAGCTTTTTTGCTTCTGACAATTTTGTCTTCGACTTCCAGTGATTGGAAGAGGGCGTGAGGCCCAGGTAAACGATTTCTCATCCTCTACTTCTTTCTCCTTCTATCTTTTCTCAAGATACTATTTTCTTTAACCTCATTCTCTTCCGTTTCTCCTAGAATCTTTAGATCTAGAAGTCAAATCTTGTTTCTTTTTATCTAAATCATTAGATCTCGAAAGATTTTCATCCCCACATAAAACTCATCACCCAAATCTAAATTTAAAGAACCACCAATTCTTTTATGAATTTTTCAGATTCCCCAATCCAGGAAATTCCTATTTTTCTGGATTAGAAAATCCACTTGGATTGTTGGACGAACATATTGCAAGACGAAAGTTCTATTTTTCGCCAGATCCAACTAAACTCAGATTTTAAGATTCAATACTTCATGTTTGTGATGGATGGCCATAATCAATACTATATTAACCTTATTTCTTTCTTGTTTTATGATGTATAAGACTGATATTTTATTTGTTTTTTAAGATTGCATAAATTTGCCCATTTCATATACCATGCTCATTTAAGGTTGGATTAGGTCGTCCTACATCAATTTTTGGTATCAGAGATTAGGTCCTTGCATTGGGTCGTCTTAGATCGAGTTATCAAGAGTCTAGATTTTTATTTTATTTTTTTTCTAGGGTTTCATGCGTCGCATATAGAGTCTAGATCTGAAAATTTCAGATTTGCATTTTAAAAAAATAAAAATAAAAATCTAGATCCGAATTTTTCCACATTTGCATCATTCTAAAGGTTAGGATCATCGGTGTCTATAGTCTTGTGTCAAAACAATCTCTTAGAGTCGTGTTTTAGGAAACCTACGTTGAGTCTTATTGTGTATGCCCACTCGGACTGGTAGAGGATTTGGTTTACACCCGATTTTCAATATGGAACAGTTGACTGAGATGATGAACACGATCAACCAACGTTTAGCCGCCATTGAGACGCAATCTAGGAACACGAATACCCGTATGGATCAGATAGAAGCGTCCCTAAGAGAAATCTCCGACATTGGAGGGGATGAACAGTCTCACGTAGGGGGAGTAGTTGAGGAACGGGTAGGAAATCGTGGTAGAGGTCGTGGAGGGGCGCGAAATTCGCAGCCCGCTGTCGAGTATCAAGACTATTATGATGTTGATGAGAGAGTCTTAAAGAGTGTTAAAGTAGATGCTCCTAATTTTGATGGGCGTCTTGACCCAAAAGAATTCCTTGATTGGTTAGCGAACATAGACCATTATTTCGAATGGTATGAGATGTCTGAGAACCGACAGGTGCGGTTTGCGAAAATGAAACTTGTGGGTCAAGCAAAATTGTTTTGGACAAATACGGAGCGTAGGATCGAGATCAGGTGTCCCAATCGCACATTGGGTAGAGATGAAGGAGTTATTAAAGGAAAAATATCTTCCTCTCTCTTACCGTCGAAAGCTCATAAATCAATGGCAAGCATTATGCCAAGGATCTATGTCAGTTGCAGATTACATTGCAAATTTTGAGTAGTATATGATGCAGTGTGATATTCAGGAGGATCCCTTAGTGACGCTGGCGCATTTCAAGGTGGGTCTTCACATGAATCTGCAACGTGAGCTTATGACCCATGTAGTGACTTGGATGAGGCTTACCAAGTTGTACAGGAGTAGAGTTTTACATAAAGTCTCCTGTCACGAGGCGCTTTGAGTCCCAAGACTCTACTGTTAGATCTGGGTTTTCAGGGAACCAAACCTAACATTGGAAGTCAGCCTAGGGCGCAGGCTAGTGCACTGCCTAAGCCTAAGGATGATAAGGGCAAAGGTGTCCTGGGTGCCAATCCTGGCAGTGGTAGTCACTTGAGATGTTATGAGTGCGGAGGTACAGGTCATTTCGCATACCACTGCACGGAAAAGACTCGTGGGAAAGCCTTAGTCATAGACAAATCAAATGAAAATGTGGATGACATAGGTGATTATGAAGTTGAGGAACATCACCCAGAGATAGGTGCTAGTGATTATGAAAAAGAAGAACCAGAGACTGCACCACTAGTTGTAGTTAGATGTGCTTTAGCACAGGCCAAAGAGAGTGATGATTGGGGCAGAAGCACAATTTTCTACACGTTTATCAATAGCGGTGACAAAAATTGCAAAGTCATCGTGGATAGTGGTAGTTGTACCAACGTGGTCTCAGCTAGCACAGTCACTCGTTTGGATTTGAAGGTCATCCCTCACCCTCAACCCTACAAGGTTTCTTGGGTTGACACATCTGCTATGCCTGTGTCCCAGCAGTGTTTAATCCCCATCCAAATCGGTTCATATAAAGACATGTTGTGGTGTGATGTTTTACTTGTGGATGTAGGTCACATCATTCTAGGGAAGCCGTGGTTATACGATAGAGATGTCACGATTTTTGGTCGCTCGAACGTGTCTACATTCACGCATGAGGGCGAGAAAATCAAGATTAATTCGTTGCCACCCAAGAGCCACACGGACAAGGCTAGGGATGTCAAAACGAGTGAGTCAAGAAAGAATGTGAGGAAATCTATTCCGAAGTCTCTAAATATCATAAATGCAAAAGAGTTTGAGAAAGAGACAGGATGATTCGACGGTGTACGCCCTAATGGCTAGGAAAGTTCCACCTGAGGTTCATATAGAGTTACCCCTTGAGGTGACTTCGATTCTTGAGGAGTAGAGTGATGTATTCCTTGAGGATTTACCGGATGCACTTCCACCTATGTGGGACATCCAGCATGCCATTGATCTCGTCCCAGGGTCTTCTTTACCAAATCTTCCTCATTACAGGATGAACCCTGCAGAGCATGCAGAGTTGCACAGGCAGGTAAATGATCTCCTGCGAAAGGGTTTCATCTATGAGAGCATGAGTCCATGTGCCGTATCGGCGTTATTAACGCCAAAGAAAAATGGTACGTGGCGGATGTGTGTGGACAGTAGGGCCATTAATAAGATCACGATCAAGTATCAGTTTCCAATACCGAGGCTTGATGATATGTTATAGGCATGATGGCCAGATCCACCATTTTTTCCAAGATAGACCTCAAGAGCAGGTATCACCAGATACACATATACCCTGAAGATAAGTGGAAGACAGCCTTCAAAATGAAGGATGGGTTGTACGAGTAGTTGGTCTTGCCCTTTGGCTTGACCAGTGTTTTAAATAGCGGTAGCGTATTGCGTAGTGTTCAACCCTCCGTAGCGTGTAGCGAAATAGCGTAGCGTGTAATGTAAGCTACACAATACTTCTATTTTTTAATTTTAAAAAATATTATATATATATATATATATAATAAATATATATATATGATAAATATTAAATAGTAAGAAAAAATAAAATATTTTGGCATTTTGAGTTAGCAATTACAGTCCATAATTTAATTGGTAAATTTTAAGTTAATACATGTCTCGTGTACAATTTTTTAAGGGCCCGAATTAGGTAGGACTCAGATTGTGAAGTGTAGCACACGAGTGTCAAAGTTTTTCGGACCCCACTCGTGATGAATGTGTTATATCCACACCGTCCATCCATTTTGCCAAATAATTTTAGGGCATGAGCCCAAAAATGAGGCAGATCCAAAGCTTAGGTGGACCGCACCATAGGAAAGAATGATAATTAAATGACTATCATTAAAAATTTATCAGGGCTACAAAAGTTTTAGATCAAGCTGACATGTGCGTTTTCCCTTCATCCACATTAGTGTGACCCTATTAACAGGTTAGATGGAAAATAAACATTACAGTGGACCTTAAGAAATTTTTAATGGTGAGCATTTTATAACCACTGTTTCCTATGTTGTGGTCCACCTGAGATTTGGATCTTACTAATTTTTTGAATCATAATCTAAAATGATGTGGCAAAATAGATGGACGGCATGGATAAAATACATACAGTATGGTGGGGCCCATGTGACACGTGTACATTTTATTAAATTGTGCAACGTGTTGCGTAACGCGTACCGGTCCTTTCATTTGACGCAAGCAAGTCTGTGGGTCTGATCATGAGGCATGTGTTATATATAAACCGTCTATTCATTTGAAGAGCTCGTCTTAAGGCTTGACACGAAAAATAATACAGATCTAATTATCAAGTGGACCACACTGCAAAAAGCAGTGGGGGATTGAACGTCTACCATTGAAACCCTTTTTGGGATCACAGAACTTCTGGATCAATATGAAATTTGTTTTGACTCTTCATTCAGGTCTTTTTGACCTTTTGAACAGATTGGATGGAAAATAAACGTTATGGTGGGCCTACGAATTTTTTAACGGTGAAAAATCATCATCTCGCTGCTATTTTGGTGTGGTCCAGACGATCTTTGGATACGATTCATTTTTTGGCTAATGCTCTAAAATGATATTTAAAAATAGATTAACGGTGTAGATATAATAAATACATCGCTGTGGAGCCCATGTAACTTTGATCTCCTTTGAACCGTTCGTACAACTTGAAGCTCGAGGAGTGTCAACGCTCATCTTAGCATGACACGTACCTACGGCAGCTATACTACACAAGTCAAACCGCTTCCGATTTCAAAAGAAAAAAAACGGGAGAGGGAAACCGAAAAGAAAAGGCGGGAAAGAAGAGGGAGAGAGAGAGAGAGAGAGAGAGAGAGAGAGAGAGAGAGAGAGAGAAGAACAAGGAGGAGGAGGCCCCAAGTCATGAACTTGACCAAGATCGGGCGAGAAGAAGAAGAAGAGGAAGAAGAAGAAGAAGAAGAAGAAGAAAAGAAAAAATAAAAAAAAAAAAGGTATGTTTTTTTTCTTTTCTTTTTTTACCATTTCTTTTTTCTTTTTTTTTTATGCTATTTCATACGCTACGTAGCGTTTTTTGTACGCTACGCTACGCTACGTTGCGTACGCTACACGCTACGCTACAACGCTAATTAATACACTGGGCTTAACTAATGCACCCAGTACTTTTATGCATGTGATGACCCAAGTTTTAAGACCCTTCATGGAAAAGTTTTAATGATTTATTTTGATGACATATTCATATATAGTACTACTAAAGAGCTGCATCTTAACCACTTGAGGCAGGTCTGTAATGTCCTGAGGGCGGAGAGGTTATGTGCAAACCTTAAAAAATGTTCGTTCATGTCTGATAGGGTTGTCTTCTTAGGGTTCATAGTGTCGTCTGTAGGGATGCGAGCAGATCCAGAAAAAGTCAAGGCCATAGTTGACTGGCCTGAACCATGGAACATACATGAAGTGAGAAGCTTTCATGGCTCCAATTACTGTTTACATTCGAGGATTTAGCACTATTATGGCTCCAATTACTGTTTACATTAAAAACGGAGAGTTCATATGGTCTAAGGTCGCGGCTAAGGCATTCAAAGATATTAAGGGCAAGATGATAGAGGCTCCCGTCATGCGTCTTCCAGATTTTTCTAAAGTCTTTGAAGTAGTGTGTGATGCTTCAGGCGTAGGTATAGGAGGAGTACTAAGCCAAGAGGGTCATCCAGTTGCCTATTTCAATGAGAAACTAAATGAGGCAAAACAAAAGTATTCCATCTATGTCAAAGAATTTTATGCGATAGTGCAATCGCTCCGTCATTGGCGTCATTATCTTCTACCGCAAGAATTTATCTTGTTTTCTGATCACGAGGCTTTGAGGTTTTTAAATTTCCAAAAGAAGCTTAACCCAAAGCATGCCATGTGGGCAACGTTTCTTTAGGAATATTCATTTGTACAGAAACATAAAGCCAAGATCGAGAACAAACCAGTCGATGCCCTTAGTAGGAGAGTGACATTGCTCAACTCCTTGAGTATAGAAGTTGTCGGGTTTGAGCAATTGAAAGACAAGTATCCCATGTGTCCAGATTTTGGAGGAACATGTGTCACTTTTAGGTGCCCAGCATAGTTCGGGTGAGTTCGTGCTGAAAGATGGTTTCCTTTTCAAAGGAGACTAACTTTGTATTCCCCGCACTTCCCTCCGGGATTTCCTTATTTGGGAGCTTCATGTTGGAGGTATTGCTGGCCATTTTGGTCAAGATAAGACCATCGCCCTAGTGGAGGATCGATTTTATTGGCCAAGTCTCAAGCGAGACGTAGCCAAAATTTTAGGGCAATGTCGAACATGTCAACTGGCAAAACAGAAGAAGCAGAATACTGAATTGTACACGCCATTGCCAGTGTCACACGCACCATGGCAAGACATCAGTATGGATTTCGTGCTTGGACTTCCCAAGACAATTAAAAAGCACGATTCCATTTTTGTCGTCGTGGACCGTTTCTCAAAAATGGCCCACTTTCTCCCTTGTTCTAAAACCTCAGATGCGTCTAACATAGCTAAGATTTTCTTTAAGGGGATGGTTCGATTACATGGTTTGCCTAAGATTATAGTGTCTGACAGGGATGTCCGGTTTATTAGTTATTTTTGGAAGACATTATGACATATGATGGGTATGAGACACCAGTTCTCGTCTGCCTACCATCCTCAAACTGATGGCAAAACTGAGGTTGTAAATCGAAGTCTCGGAAATCTACTACGATGTTTGGTGGGTGAACACATTAAAACTTAGGACTTAATCCTGCCAGTCGCCGAGTTTGCATATAACAGTTTAGTTAATAGGTCTACGGATACGAGTCCATTTGAGATTGTTAATGGTTATAAACCTAAACTACCCATAGATTTGTTACCTATGTCAGTCACCCAGAGGACCTCAGAGTCAGCCGATGCATTTTCTCATCACATTCATGAGTTGCATGCAGAGATTAGGAGGCGAATAAATGCTGGTAATGAACAATACAAAATTTCAGCTGACTTACATCGTATATTTCAAGAATTTAATGAGGGTAATTATGTAATGATTAGGATGGGGCCAGAACGGTTCCCACGAGGTACCGTTAAGAAGTTACAAGCACGCAGTGCTGGACCATTTAAGATTCTGAAAAAGATTGGGTCCAATGCGTATGTGATAGATCTTCCACCTCGCATGGGGATTAGTTCAACATTCAATGTGGAGGATCTAATGCCTTGTTCAAGCTATCCCATAGACCCTAATTTTGTTACAAACCATTGGCCAATTTCTGAATTTTCTTCCCAACCTACACCACCTATGCCTACAATACCTGAGAAAAGAGAAGAAATTGAAGGAATTGTGGATGAGCAAATTGTTTCCACTTGGGACGATGGATTTCAGAGGTACTTACTGAAGTGGAAGAACAGACTATCATCCGACTGTACATGGTTGAAGGAAGCAGAGTTGCAGCGACTAAATCCAGATTTGTTAGAAAAGCACAAGAGTTTTATCTCGCCAGAGTCGAGATCTTCTCAACCGAAGAGAGTTGATGCGGACACAAGGCCATTCAAAGTATATTAACACAGGAGGCGTGTGTTACCCGTGTCAATGTGGTTAGATGACGGATACGGGTCGGGTCTCTAGAGGTTGAAGACCTTACACATGTGTTCGTGATATGTGTAAGTTACTTAAAGGAGACATTTGGACCGTTGGATCGCGAGGATGGTGTGATCGGACCGTTGGTTCGTCACGCAAGGTATCCCGTATCGGTATCGATTGGCGTAACGGTGCCCTTCGATACTGATATGGATACGGGGGTGTAACGGCGATACGGAGGCGTAACGACCTATAACGGTGCAATTTTTTTTTGCCAAAAAAATATGAAAAAATATGGATTAAATCCGAAATATTCTAAGCATTCCAAATATGCATTCATTTATAAATTGGAACATGCTTATGGTGGTGTAACGGTCCACTCTTTGGTGAGAAGTTGTATCGGACTGTCTGATTAATTTTCGAACCAGGTAACTTAAATTTGACTACAAAATTCATATATTTAATTTTCAAAATATTTAATTTATATACTTAACAACTTGATATCATTTCTCCCAATAGTTCTTTTAAAAAATGAAATTATATTCAGGTAGATGGCGTTGCCAATTTGGGGCTGACTTGGAGGACCAATCTATGCTCCAAATCAGCCTCAAATTCATGCAATTTATTGTCATTATCCCACTTATGAATTAGTGGACATTTATTGGATAGTGAATCATGAAAAAAATCAAAAGGCCCTATTTTAAAAAATAAAAGTCCACAAATTAACAATTAAAACTATTCAAACAATTTGATTTTGGCATTGTGAGTTAGTAATTGCAGTCCATAATTTAATTACTAAATTTTAAGTTAATGTCTTATGTACAATTTTTTAAGGCTCGAATTAGGCGGGACTCGGATTGTGAAGTGTAGCACACGTGTTAAAGTTTTTTGGGCCCCACCCGTGATGAATGTGTTATATCCACACCGTCCATCCATTTTGCCAAATAATTTTAGGGCATGAGCTCAAAAATGAGGCACATCCAAAGCTCAGGTGGACTGCACCATAAGAAACAACAATAATTAAACGTTCGCCATTAAAAATTTATTGGGGGCTACAAAAGTTTTAGATCAAGCTGACATGTGTGTTTTCCCTTCATCCACGTCAGTGTGACCCAATTAATAGGTTAGATTGAAAATAAACAATACAATGGACCTTAAGAAATTTTTAATGGTGAGCATTCTATAACCACTATTTCCTGTGGTGTGATCCACCTAAGATTTGGATATTACTAATTTTTTGGATCCTGACCTAAAATGGCGTGGCAAAATGGATGGACAACATGAATAAAATATATACATCATGGTAGGGCCTGCTCGGGTCTGATCAGATTGGCTGGAAAATAAACGTTATCATGGGCCCTACGAATTGTTTAACGATGAAAATCATTATCTCCGCTACTATTTTTGGTGTGGTCCAGATGATCTTTGGATATAATTCATTTTTTGGGTAGTGCTCTAAAATGATCTCTGAAAATAGATGAACGGTGTAGATGTAATAAATACACCATTGTGGAGCCCATATAACTTTGATCTCCTTTGAACCATTCATACAACTCGGAGCTCGAAGAGTGTCAGTGCTCGTCTTAGCGTGACACGTACCTACAGCAGCTAGCTGGTGCGTGGTACACTTGCAAATTAAAAAAAAAAAAAAAAAGGAGAGAGGGAAACCGAAAAGAAAAAAGAGGGAAAGAAGAGAGAAAAGAAAAAAGAGGGAACGAAGAGAGAGAGAGAGAGAGAGAGAGAGAGAGAGAAGAAGAAGAAGAAGAAGAACAGGGAGAAGGCCGTAGCCACAGCTGCAGTTGCCCGAGAAGAAGAAGAAGAAGAAGAAGAAGAAGAAAAAGGAAAAAAAGTTTTTTTTTTTTTTTCAAGGCCCGTAACAGCAGTTACGGGTCCGTAACGGCCGTTATGGCCCGTAACGGCCATTACATTCATAGAATTCCGTAACGCCTGTTTCGACCCTATATCGCGTAACGGTGTCGGCCGTTACCATTACGTATCGGCCAATACGGCTGTATCGTAACGGATACGGGACACCTTGTCGTCACGGCCCACCTTCATTATGCCACCTTCACGGCGCTATCATCGGGGCCTATCGGGCATCTTAAATTTGCATTTAGTCTATGAACATTTGATTTATTTAAGTTTTGAAACAGTTTGCGCACAATTTTGTGCAAATTTCTTTTTCTTTAACTTTTTTTAGTATGGGTATTTTGGTAATTTCATGTAATTACGAATTTATAAGGGTTGCCCTAAACCTATAGCATGTTATGTTATGTTTTATGAAAAGGAAAAAGTGAGCTTGTTTGCTTCTGACAATTTTGTATTCGACTTCCAGTGATTGGAAGAGGGCGTGAGGCCCAGGTAAACGATTTCTCATCCTCTACTTCTTTCTCCTTCTCTTTTCTCAAGATACTCTTTTCTTTAACCCCATTCTCTTCCTTTTCTCCTAGAATCTTTAGATCTAAAAGTCAAATCTTGTTTCTTTTTATCTAAATCATTAGATCTTAAAAGATTTTCATCCCCACATAAAACCCATCACCCAAATCTAAATTTGAAGAACCACCAATTCTTTTCTTAATTTTCCAGATTTCCCAATCCAGGAAATTCTTATTTTTTTGGATTAGAAAATCCACTTGGATTGTTAGACGGACCTATTGCAAGACGAAAGTTTTATCTTTCGCCGGATCCAACTAAACTCAAATTTTAAGATTCAATACTTCATGTTTGTGATGGATGGCCACAATCAATACTATATTAACCTTATTTCTTTCTTGTTTTATGATGTATAAGGCTGATATTTTATTTGTTTTTTAAGATTGCATAAATCTGCTCCTTTCATATACCATGCTCATTTAAGGTTGGATTAGGTCGTTCTACATCACCGGGACTAGAGGTTTGAAACCGAGCCTGACATCACCCACTGAACTCCGAGACCATCAATAAAATAATCCCACACTTTAGCAGTGAAAGGACATGAGATAAAGAGATGGTCGATGGTTTCGGCATCTTAGTTACATAGACAACACAAGTTTGGAATAATTAGGGATATCTTCTAAAGATTGTCTATTGTGAGAAACCTCTTCCGACCCACCAATCAAGTGAAGGCTGCCACTTTCAAGGGTTCTCCATAGAACCAAAAGTGAAAAGCATGGCTCCCTTGGAGCACTACACCTTCGGAGGAGATCAACTTATAAAACGACTTCACCATGAAGGAGCCCAAGCTATGAGCTTTCCGAACCAAGGAGTCATCCCCTCCCATGTGGTGAACATGCTGAAGGTGAACTAGAAGGAAATCAATTATGTAGTTTCATAATCTCTAAGGTTTCTTCTGCATGGAGAAGACTAGCAAACCAACAAGCCACTAAAGAAGTAGCACTCCACCACTCTGAGCCCTTTGCTAGCCACAAAATAGGCAAAGATAGGGAAATCAACAATGAGAGGAGAGACCCCGTTTCACGAGTCTTCCCAAAACTTTATCCTACATCCATCCGCCATAGAATAAAAAATGTCGCACATGAAAATCCCCCTAAGGGACAACAGTGACTTCCAAATGTGAGCCCCTCACTTCAAGACCATATTTAAAAGCAATAATTTCCATCCAGAACCATACCAAACCGCCAAAGCTACTTCCCAAGGAGAGCCTTGTTCATAGCAGTGAGATCGCACATCCCTTGTAAGGCCCGTGTCCTAGTCCATATTGTTCTATCAACTTCCGCGATCCTTCTCCACGAATTTCGGCAACCCGGACCTATAATCGACATTTGCGCGCGATCCCAAGTCACATCATGTAGATTTAAGTCGGCTTAATCCGAGACTTGTACCATTGCGACCGCACCGTCGCCGTGGTTCCAACGCCGCGTCTTGCATACCGATCCAGTACCCTAGCAGGGGGATGTGGACCCGCGTTCAGTTCGAGGAAAAACGCCACGCGTTGCAATCCCAAGAGAATGTCCCATCAATTATATCAAAAGTCAAATACTCCATCTCATCAAGTAAAGTACAAGCAACCATCCCCTCTTAAATCACCCTTACCTAAAGTCAACTCTCCCTTACACAAGTACACACATCCATCCCTCTCTCCCATCACTCCTCTCCCATCATCTCTCTCTCTCATTTTTTTCATCCCAAGCAACCCACGTCCAAGCTCTCCATGAGAGAGCTAGTGTGGCCCACCTTCCTATCTCTCATCCCCACCATCCAAAGTCCATCTCAATCATTAAAATCCATTCTTTAGAGCTATGGAAGTTGGCGGAAGAAGGAAGAGGAGATCAAAGGTGAGTGATCTTATTTGTTGATTTTGATCATTTGAGGGCCCACATATGTAGGACCCATCTTGATGTATGAATTATTTAGGGAGGGCCCATAGTGGCGGGGTCCCTCCCCTCCACACGTCTCTCTCTCTCTCTCTCTCTCTCTCTCTCTCTCTCATTTTGTGTGATGTGTGGCCCACTCGGATGGACCCCACCTTGATGTGTGTTTTATCTACACCATTCAACCATTGGTGGCCCACCTAGGCAGCCATCTGTAGGTGGGGCCCACCTTATATATGTGTTACCCAAACCGTCCAGTGTCCAGGGACGTTGGACGTGGACGTGCAGTGAAGTGTGCACTGACCGTGTAGTGTACTGACGACCAAGACAATATATATATATATATATATATATATATATATATATATCAGTTTGATTTAGAAACTTGGTTGGACTGCTCATGTAGGCCCCACCTTAATGTATGGCTTAAATCCACGCCGTCCATTCCATTCCCAAGCTCATTTTAGGCATTGAGCCAAAAAATGAAGTCAATCCGACTATCTGGCAGGCCATAGCTTAGAAAACAGTGGTTTCACCGTTAAAATGCACTCTGATCTTTCTACATGCCAAAACATATTGAATATTGGGCTTGTTTGGTCGATCTTGAGCCATGGAATCCAACGACTAGGTCGGATTTTACTGATTTGGACCCCCACCTGTGGAAAACAACAGAAAAACTCTTTTTTTCAAAAAAAAAAAATATATATGCAGCGCCTACTGCTGCTGACGCTGCAGCAGGAAGCTACTACGTTGGCGGGCGAGCGGGCAGGCAGGGACCATGGTCCCAGCCATGGGCCCCACCATGATGAGTGTTGATCATCAACACTGTGCATTCGTTGGGTCCCCTTTGGCACAATGGGCCTCCCAAATATCAACCGTATGTGGAGCTCGGGTGGCCCACACTACAGGAAACAATGGGATTGAACGGCTGCCATTGAAAGTCTTTTGGGTGTCACGGAGGTTATGGATCATTGTGAAATTTGTTTTTCATCTTCATCCGGGTCTGTGTGACCTTATCAACAGATTGGATGGCGGATAAACGTTACGGTGGGACCCACCTCCATGTAGTGGAACGGCTGGCGTACAGCAGCTGTGTAGCTGTTGTACTAACGACTGCAAGTTCTGCAGGTCTTATCATGAAGTATGTGTTATACGTTTGTCCGTCCAGCCCACACGTGTGGGTGGGACCCATCTGGATGCATTTTATATCCACACCGTCCGTAGGCTGGGATGGGGGGCCCCTTTGACGCATGTATTCTACATTCATGTCGTCCGTCCACCTCAAGACGTAGGGCCCACATTGCATGCATTGTATATCCAGGCCATCCGCCATCTGGACAGTGCGTCCATCCCAACCGTCCATACGCTCGCTAGGGCCAGCAGCCCAGCTATGTAACTGCTGAAAAGCCGTCAACAAGTTCTGTGGTCCAGACCGTCCATCTTTTTCTGGTGGGCCACATGTGTGGGCCCCACTATCAAGTATGGGTCATATCTAAACCGTCCATTCACTTGGTGAGCTCGATCTAAGGCTTGAGGAAAAGAAGCAGAGCCATATATTAGGTGGACCACACTACAGAAACAGTGGGGAATGAACGCCTGCCATTGAAACCCCCCTTTTGGGATTACAGAAGTTTTGGATCAATATGATATTTGTTTTTCCTCTTTTAGTCAAGACCGTATGAACAGATTGGATGGAAAATAAACGTTATGGCGGGCCTAGTAATTTTAAGGGTGGAAATCATTATCTCCACTGCTATTTGTAGTATGGTCCAGACGATATTGCAATATGATTTATTTTTTAGCAATAGTGTGGTCGACTTGATGTATATGAGGCCCAAGTAGTGTGGCCCATTTGTTGTATATGCGGCCCATTAGTTGAGACCCATAAGATATATTTTAGGCCCACCTGTAATGTATATTTCAGGCCCATATAATGGGGCCCACCTGCTTGAATCTGAGGCCTATGGACAAGGCCCATTGTGATATGTATTAGGTCCATTAGTGCGGCCCATTGATGCAGCCCAATCGATGTATTCGAGGCCCATGGGCAAGGCTCAATGAGAGGTATTTGAGGCCCATGGGACTTGGCCCATTGAGATATATTTTTGGCCCATTTGGTAAGGCCCAATGAGATGTACTTCCGGCCCATATGCTGTGGCCCATTGTGATTTATTTGAGGACCATTGGTGTAGCCCATTGGTGCGGCCCACGTATTATATTTAAGGCCCATGGGTCGTGACCCATTGAGATGTATTAATGGGCCATGTGCAAGGCCCACCTGTTGTGTATTTATGGCCCTTTTTGGCATGGCCCATTGAGTTGTATATAAGGCCCAATATGATGTATACCCGGCCCATGTGTTGGGGCTCGATGTGATGTATTTATGGCCCGATGTGATGTATATGTGGCCCTTGTGCGAGGCCTTGGGCCCACTTTATACTTGACTCTATGTGGGTCATTCCTTGGGAACAATGTTGGTTAAACGTCCACATTGATGGGCAATGATGGTTAAATGTCCTCATTGTGACCTTCCCTTAGGCCGATTATCGAGACCGATTCTGATTATCGATCGATTCCGATTGTCGTGACCTCTATGTGGGTCATTCCTTGGGAACAATGTTGGTTAAACGTCCACATTGATGGACAATGAGGGTTAAATGTCCTCATTGTGACATTCCCTTAGGCCGATTATCGAGACCGATTCTGATTAGCGATCGATTCCGATTATCGTGACCGATTGCCGATTCTGATTATCAATCGATCCCGATTGCCGATTCCGATTGACGTGACCGATTTGCCGATTCTGATTATCAATCGATCCTGATTGCCGTGGCCGAGTGCCGATTCCAATTGACGTGACCAATTTGCCGATTCTGATTATTGATCGATTCCGATTGTCGTAACCGATTGCCGATTCTGATTATTGATTGATCCCGATTGCCATGGCCGATTGCCGATTCCGATTGACGTGACCGATTTGCCGATTCCGATTATCGATCGATTCCGATTGTCATGACCGATTGTCGATTCTGATTATCGATTGATCCCGATTGTCGTGGCCGATTGACGTGACCGATTTGCCGATTCTGATTATCGATCGATCCCGATTGTCATGGTCGATTGCCGATTCCGATTGACATGACCGATTTGCCGATTTCGATTGTCGAGGCCGATTGTTGGAACCTATATGATGTATATGCAACCCATAGTTGAGGCCCATTGTGATGTGTATTCAGCCCGTGTTTAAAGCTTAATGTAATGAATATGAGGTCTATGTGATGAGGCCCATTGTGATGCCTTTGAGTGTCAGGCGATGGAGTCCATTGTGATGTATATTAGGCCCATATGAGAGGCCCATCGTGATGTGTATTAAGCTCTTAAGTGAGGCCATGGGTCCAATATATGTTAGGCTCTATGTGGGTCATTCCTTGGGACAAGGATTGGTTAAATGTCCACATTGTCGAGGCAAATTATTGATGTCGATTGTTGATATTGATTATGAGTATGTGACAGCATAGCATCATGATACATGCCCATACGCATCATCTACATGTTTGTGATGAGATGTGGTTGACCATTGTATATGTCATTGGGCAGGTTGTTATGAGACTCCCTGATAGAAGGTTATCTCACATGAGCGCACGGTATGCGCAGGATTGATGCATGACTGGATTGTATGACTCATTCATCTTGTATTGTGTTGTGATTATTATACGCCCTAGCGACATCAGGGCCGTAGCCTCCACAGGCATATCGTGGATGGCCAGATGGGACACCAGAAATATTTGGTTCGAGCATCGGGCTGCCATAGATGGCCCTAGGTGAAAATCCATAAACCCTCTTGGTACCAGAGGACGCCCCAACGTCTACATCGAGTGAATCTATATGAGCGCATGAGGGCCGTATACCAGTAGGCCGCGTCTCCCACTGTGACGTGGTCGGTTGGGAGGGGGTGTGACCTTACCCGCCTAAGTGAGGGGGCAATATCTAGATTGAGTTTGACTAGCTTGAGGAATAGGTCCGCTATCGACGAGTCGGGCCCAATATTAGTAGGCGGATAGTGAAGTCTCTTTCACTTACCCAATTGTGCGCTCGGATAGGGGCGGCAAGCTGGCGTAAAGTGTAATAGACCCCGGTGATGATCCTAGAGAGGAACCGTACTGATCTGTGAACTTATCGAGCAGGACTTGCATACTCATTCATTCATTCATTCACTACCCACTCGGGTTGGTGGTGCGCAACTATTTGTTACGTATACCTTCACAATGGCCAAGATTTCGGTTGGGGCACGCAACTAACCTGAGATCAGGAGTTTACCACATTGAGTCTATCTAAATTTAAGTATGGGACTGGTTTGGATAGAAGTCATTTGTGATAGACCCCGTAGCTAGCGATACTATGTACTATCATCTCGACTTCACACTTCAGCATGGTCATTCCATTCGCACCGCATATTGCATTACATCTGTGGCATATGACATTTTGGGTTACTGTGTTTCTGCATTTACATGGTCTAGATACGGTTGACGGTATTCGTGAACTCATCAGGAATTGTATATTGCACTGCATCACCGATATCTGATATTTAGCTCTTTATGACTCCTCATTTACGTAGCTGATCTGTATTGCGTATTCTAATATTGATATCGTATGATTCATGATCTTACCAGTATTTCCGATGTTGTATGATTATGGCATTGTATTGACTACTTGGCACTTATCTTGTGCACACACTTACACCACCCTCTAAGCTTTCTATAAGCTTATGCACGATAGATGCGTGCAGGTGATGTTAAGTTGCAGCAGCGTGGAGCTTAGAGCATGTAGCTGACTTCTGGAGCTTTGATTTTGACATATGTATTTCCCTTTCAGCATTATACTCAAATGTTTATATTAGTGGATATGTGATAATGATGTTGCTTTTGTGATTTGGGTAAACCTGTGGTTATGCTTCTTATGAGATAAATTGATGTTGAAAATCCTCCTTGTAGGATCTCAGGATCGGAACTTGGCATATGGGCGCTGGGAGCCGAGAATGGGATACTATGGAGGCTGTCGGCACCGTATTTGGTGATCGGGATTCCTAATGAATCTGATTCTTGAGTTCGGGGCGTGACATCCCTGCACCCCCTTGGGCTATCGACCTGCACACCTCCTCCCGGCTAAGGAGGAGAAACTTGTTACCCTATGTTGACCCTCTCTAAGGAAGTCCCTTCTCAATATGTCCAACTGTTCCCACACTGATGGAAGGCACTTGAATAAAGACAAAGTATAATGGCATGTTAGAGAAAGTAGCTTTGATGAGAGTTAATCTACCGCCTAGGGAAAGATAGCGACCTTTCGAAATGGACAACTTTCTTTCGATCCTCTCGATCAACTTATCTTAAAGGTGTTTGGGTGGCTTCCCAATGCACAAAGGAAGGCCCAAATAAGAAGGGAGGGTACCGGCTTTACATCCAAAAAACTCTGCAAAGGAAGAGACCTCCTGATGCAGGACAATTAACCACTTGCTCTAAAAGCTCGAACTGTTAGAGTATGGCAAATTAATCCCTTTATCTTATAGCCCAGGCCCCACATCGCATGGGTTAGGACCTCGGCCGAACCCCCCTCGTGGGCCTCAAATCACATGGGTACAGCCTCACACGAGCCACCCACCCCGAGTGTATCCCCGCATCCCACAGGATACCTCACTCGAGCCCGGTGTGAAATGCGCATTAATCACCCTCGGTGAGGAGTCTCGAACACGAGACCTCCCCTGTGGGCCCCAAATCACATGGGTCACCCACCCCGAGTGTGTCCCCACATCTCACGGGCTACCCCACTCAAGCCCGGTGTGAAAATACCCGTGCATTAATCACACCCGGTGAGGAGTCTTGAACACGAAACCTCCCACTCTGATACCAATTTGATGCAGGACAATTAACCACTTACTCTAAAAGCTCGAACTGTTAGAGTATGACGAATTAATCCCTTTATCTCATAGTCCAGGCCTCATATCGCATGGGTTAGGACCTCAGCCGAACCCCCCTCGTGGGCCTCAAATCACATGGGTACCGCCTCACACGAGCTGCCCACCCCGAGTGTGTCCCCGCATCCCACAGGCTACCCCACTCGAGCCCGGTGTGAAATGCGCATTAATTACCCCCGGTGAGGAGTTTCGAACACGAGACCTCCCCCGTGGGCCCCAAATCACATGGGTCACCCACCCCGAGTGTGTCCCCGCATCCCACGGGCTACCCCACTCGAGCCCGATGTGAAAATTCCTCTGCATTAATCTCTGAAGATAAATGAATACCAAGCATCTCACTTTTCCCCACGCTTATCTTGAGAGAGACTACCTCGAAACATAGCACTGTATTCCGTAAATTAGCTATCTCATTTGCTTCACAAAAGATTATTGTATCATCGGTGTATTGCAGATGAAATATACAAGCCCCCAGGTTGGCGACCTTGCACCCACTAAAAAGACTACCTTCTTGACCTTTTGCAAGCATATGACTAAAGGCTTCCACCGCCAACACAAGGAAAAGATACAGGGAGAGCGGATCTCCCTGTCTTAATCCTTTAGATGCCCTAAAGTAGCCTTTCAGGGACCCATTGATAAGGACCGAGAAGACCAAAGACCCCACGCACACCTAGATCCACTTTCTCCATTTCTCGCCACAACCCAACCTACCTAACATGAAATCCAGGAAATCCCAGTTGACGTGATCATATGCCTTCTCCACATCCGACTTACAAATAATCCCGAGCTTCTTTTCCTTAAAACGTGAATTAGTACGCTCGTGGGCAATCGAAGCATTGTCCAAGATCTATCTTCCCTCTACTCCGTTAAACCTAAAGGCCAACACTTCCGCCAAAATTTTATAAAACCTCGGAAATGATCGCTATAAAAGAAGCTCCAGGTTCCAGGTGGAGCCAACCTTTCTCAAAGAATTCCTTAATAAATTCGATCACATCTAACTTAACCACATCCCAAAACACTTGGAAGAAGGCAAGGGGGTAACTATCCAGCCCGAGAGCTTTATCTCTTCCGAGGTTGTCCACAACTTGATTGATTTCCTCTTCAAATACGGCCTTTTCTAACATCCCAACTAGCTCTTCAGTGAGGCATTCGAAATGCAAGTGATCCAAATGTGGTCGCACCACTTGTCTTTAGTGACAAGCTTCTTATAAAACTGAACGACTACCTCGCACCTCTTCTTTCTTTTCCAACCTTGCTCCATCTACAACCAAGGAGCTGATTTGTTATGCCTCGCTCTAGCCAAGGCTATGTTATGGAAGAAAAGATATTTTTGTCACCTTCCTTAAGCCAGAGGACCCACGATGATTGCCTCCTCCTGATTTCCTCTTCCTAGAGGTGTTTAGAGTACTCCATTGTAAGAAAAAGACACCTTTCTTTCTCCATGATGGACAAGACGCCAGTCTCTTCCTTTAAGTCTAGAGCATGAATCTCATCAAGCATCTTTGCTTGCTAGATGAGACTGACCCACATTTATTCTTAAAGCAACTACTATTCCTTCCCCCCAAGAGGTTCACAAAATTGGTAGCAAGATGAGACACCGCAACACCCTTTCCTCTTTTCAAAATTTTGCTTCCATGCCAAGCCAATAAAAGCTCCTCTATTGATCCTGGCATGACCCATGTCACTTTGAGTAAATCCAAGAATCTCTCCCACACTGACTGAGCAAAAAGGCATTACATGAATAGATGATTCACCGGCCTTGTATCTTTCGAAAACATAACACGAACATTCGGTAGCACCATTGCCCTTCTTTGGAGATTATCTATTGTGAGCACCTCGTTACTCCCTACTAGCCATACAAAAGCTGCAACCTTGGAAGGAGCTCTGTGGCACCAGATATAATTGGTGCAACTTATCCTCTCATCCACATTGGCTTCTCGAAGCAGCTGGAAGAATGATCGGACAAAAAACTGATTGACCATATCCATAGTCCAAATCATCGTACCATTCTCACTCATAAGGGGGCAAAAGCACTGAAGACGGGCAAGCAACTTGATGATATCATTCAATTCCTCCTCCAACAAGGTGGGGTCCAAACCATTATAGCTCCCATGATGGAAAAGCACTTAGCAATAGCGATGTTCATACCCGGAGACAGTTATGATAACCTCAGAAACTCAAATTGGAGCGATCTCTCACTTATCCAAGCATCCTTCCAAAAACAAATCCTCTTACCATCTCCAAGAGAGAAGCAAATCCCCTCCTTGAGTTTTGCCTCTAATCCATATACCCGAGGACATATATAAAGACGAGCTCTTTACCCACAATCCCCCTTCCTAAACTAGCAATTACTTGTCGCCACAAGCTCTCTTCCTTTGTACCAAACCTCCACAACCACTTGCCCAGAAAAGCGGGCTTCAATATTTCCAAATCCCTTATTCCTGCTCTCCCTTCTTCATACGTTTTGCAAACCTTGACGGCACCTTGCCACATAAAATTCCGTCACAATTTTCCAATCTATCCAGAACATATTTATGACATTTAAAGAGGGACATGAAATAAAGTGGCAGATTCAACATGATCGTTTTGATCGGTGTAAGCCTATCACCCAATGAAAGATGCCTACACATCCACCTCAAAAGCCTCCTCTCAACTCTTTCGACCATCTTTTCCCAAAGATACTTGGTTTACTGATATGCAAGGGCAAGCCAAGGTACAACAAGGGGGAGGAACCCGGGCCAAGGCCAAATCAAAAAGCCTCCGCCAAACTCGCCACCTCAACCTTGTCCACACAAATCCCCAAAATTTAGCTCTTGCATATATTAACCCTCAAGCCAAAACCAATTTGAAATACTTCACTATTTTCC
Source organism: Magnolia changhungtana (assembly GCA_030180095.1). NCBI lineage: Eukaryota > Viridiplantae > Streptophyta > Magnoliopsida > Magnoliales > Magnoliaceae > Magnolia > Magnolia changhungtana. Next base: position 6,928,215 of record JASAUF010000272.1, on the reverse strand, counting down.
TTATATTATCCACCATTTCTAAATCTGCATCACATAATAGAATAGCATCATTTGCACACTATAGATAAGAAATTGGGATCCCCGCTCTCTCCACACTAAACCTGCAAATAAGAACGACAGATTGACCCATATCATGCATATTACCAAGCGCTTTCGTGATCACCATGAATTTTATTTATTTATTTTTTTTTATTTTTTTTAAAAAGGAGAGAGCATATCACCCTACCGAAGAACTCTCGATGCTTTGAAGAAGCCTTTGGAGGACAGTTTGACCAACATAGAAAACCTAGACGACCCCATAGATTCTCGAACCCACTTCCTTCATTTCTGCCCGCATCCCAATTGGCCCAACATGTAGTAGAGAAAGTCTCAGTCAACATAATCATAAGCTTTCTCAATATCCAACTTGCAAACAAAGCCATTTTTACCATCCATGTGTCTCGAGTTGATACACTCGTGAGCTATGAGAGCACTGCCCAGAATGTGCACCCGCCACAAATGCGCCTTGAGCCTTTGAAATAATGTTTGCAAGAACCACCCGAAACCTGAAAACAAGGATTTTGGCTAAAGATCTTATATTGGCCCCCTACAAGACTGATTGGCTGAAAATCTCTTAAGCTTTCCACACGTTCAATTTTTGGAATGAATGGCTATAAATAAGGCTACTAGGTCCGTCAACAATCAGCCTCTCAAAAAATTCAGATACGAAAATCATTAGGTCACCCTTCACCGCTTCCCAGAACACCCGGAAGAAAGCCAATGGATAGCCATTTAGATCGGTGCCTTATCCCTGCACAAGGACTCCACTGCTGCTTTGACTTTCTCCTTAGGAAATAGCTTCTCATGAGATTCAGCATCCAAGTCCAAATTTTGATTAAAGAGTAAATCATCTAACCAAGGCCTCTTCCACCCTTCGCTCATTAACATATTTTTGTAATAATTAACAACAGCTTCAAGCCTAATCAACTACCTTTCTTCCATCCACCATCACACTGAATCCTATTAGTCCTCGTCCAGTAACTAGCATCGCTGTGAAAGAACTTGTTGTTCTTGTCACCTTCTTTTAACCATGCAACTTGACATTGTTGCTTCCATAGTACGAGTTTTTTCTTAACACTATTAATGTTGAAAGTTCTCTTGTTGACATTAAGGGCCTGTTTAATATTCCAAATCCATTGTAAATACTGTGTAAATGGGTAATGATTATTTCCTTAAGGAATTACCGCATCCTTCCCCATACTTTGAGTTGACAACCTACTTTTTGAACACTAAAACCGAGGTAACTATGAAATATATGTGGGGCTCACCGTGATGTATGTGGCTTATCCACACCATCCGTCTGTTATTCCAGCTGAATTTAGGGCATGAGCCAAAAAATGAGGTAGATCCAAAGTTCAAGTGGAGTACACCATTGGAAAAGGGGAATCGAACACTTGTCGTTAAAAACTTCTTGGGCCCACTGTTTCCTCTGAATTTAGGGCATGAGCCAAAAAATGTGGTAGATCCAAAGTTCAAGTGGATCTGCCTCATTTTTTGACTCATGCCTCAAAATGTTATGGGAAAATGGATGGACGGTGCGGATATGTCATATATATCACAATGGGGCCCACAAATTTAAACCAGTGCTTTTGGACCGATTTTCAAAGCAGAAATACTGCGGTATTTTCAAACAGGGCAAAAGAGTACTAATTGCTTATTTACGAAGTATTTGCTGAAGATTTGGAAAATCAAACAGGCCCTAAGAGATGTCCAACACTTGTGTCTTTTGCCGGCTACCTTCATTACCACATTGAGCCATGCTAGCCAGGAATTAGCATGGGGTGGGGGGCTTTGGATTCATCAGGCAAGCTGCATAGATTCATTGAAAGCAAAGCACTGATCAAATCCGTTAGAGGTCATCTTCTCTTTCCATAATAAGAAACTGCAGCAGGCAATGATGCACCAGCCGATCACCAGCCTGGGTAAAGGAGTTGACATTATGCAGGCATCCGGTCATTGAACTTATCCCAAGCAATCATGTCAGCTTCTGTTATAAATTTAAACAAATGGTAGGGATGACAATGGGCCAGATCCGGAATCTTTCTAGCCTGACCTGATTACTAATTGGGCCTCAAAGTCAACCGCAGGCCGAGCCTGTTTAGTAATCAAATCTTTGATTGCAGGAGCAAGCCCGCCCATTAACACCACAAAAGAGAGAGAGAGAGAGAGAGAGAGAGAGAGAGAGAGAGAGAGAGCAAAACAAAGCCGCAGGCACAACCCATTTACTTTTTTTATTTTCTTCTTCTTTTTCTTTGAAGGGTAGGTAGTCTGTTTATTGATTGAGCTTCAAAATTGGACCCATAACATCTCATTTTTTTAAAAAAGGCCCATATGACCATGGGCCTGTACTGCAGGCTTGAGTCCGACCTGAATCAGGACAGGACACGAATCCCAACAGGCCAGCCCGGCCAGTTGCCACCCCTAAAAAAAAAGATTCATAAAGCAGAAGAACACAAATAGCAGGAACAAGATGGAGATGGTGATGGTGATGATGACAATGATGATGGATGTTAATAATCGTTGTATATTTTTAATGCGGGGGCATTTTCACACCGGGCTCGAGTGGGGTAGCTTGTGGGATGCAGGGGCACACTCGGGGTGGGTGGCCCGCATAACCCATGGATTTGGGGCCCGTGTGGGGCGGGTGACTTGTGTGACGCGAAGCCCATGGATTTGGGGCCCACGAGGGGGCGGAACCCAAGGATTTGGGGCTCACGAGGAGGGTTTGGCCGAGGACCTAACCAATGGATTTGGAGCCTGGGCTATGAGATAAAGGGATTAATTCGTCATGCTCTAGCTGTTCGAGTTCTTAGAGCAAGTGGTTAATTGTTCTGCATCAAATTAGTATCAGAGCGGGAGGTCTCGTGTTCGAAACTCCTCACCGGGGGTAATTAAATGTTGTTCTGCAAATTAACACTTAGTTCAATTTAACTATTCAAGTAGAACTCGAACTAAACCAAAACATCACTTCGGGCCAGAAAAAGCTAGACAAAATTAAAAGTTACTCCATAATTGAATTGTACAAACGTTGGGTGAAAAATTAAGAGTTGCTCAAGGCTGTGAGAGAGAATTCAATTAAGAAAATGCCTTCTTGTTCTTCAAGAACACTTAAAGGAGAAATTTGTTTTCACAAATTCAGATCATCCAACAGCTTCTTTGTCGAAGGAGATTACCCAACAAGCACATCAAAGTCAGAGAATCTGTTCAAAAGAACTGGCTGCTCCATATCACCACATACAATACATTCCTCATTTCCATTTAATAAAGAACAGAAAACAGTCAATGACGCACAAAAGGCTCTGTTCTCAGTTTAAAATGAATTTTTCATATACATGTTGTTCTCCAATTTTAAGGCCCCCAACTTATTCTAAGTTGAAATATGAGTATCGGCCACACATGCCAAAGATCCCTTTTTTATCAGTATAAAAAGGAAGACCATATAAAATATTGTAAGCATGCATTATTGGTCACACATACTAGAAGCAATTACCAAAAAAAGCATATAAAAAGTATGTAACTATATCAAGCATGTCGGCCATTTCCAAAAGTCTGAAGGGTTCCATGAACTGCAGAAACCAGTTTGCACAATCTAAAAACTCTGGCATACACCCATAATACTGACAAGAACACAAACAAACACAAAAAGATAAGGCAATCTAAGTTAATGCACTTAGCAGGCGCAAAGAAAGACACAGTTGTATTATACAGTTACATCAGTGCATTTGAATCAGGAAAGATGTATCAGAAATATATAGAGTGAAGAATAAGTAACTCCAAAATTCAAGACTTTAGAAGACAGAATTGAGAATTACCTCAGCTCATAAGTCAATATAAGATCGTTTGCCTGTTAGAATACGAGATATCTGTAGGCCCCGACTGAACGCTTCATTGAAGAGGATCCTCGTCTGCATCGACTGGAATCCCGGCAACCATGATAGCAGTGCCACTGGAGCCATTACAATCACTCCAAACAGTATATCATACAGCCGAGCCACAGAAACCACAATACCCCACACCATAGTGGACTGCAAAACAGGCCGGAAAACCTGGGCAATAGATAGCATACCCCAACCAGTTGGGATGAACGCCAGCAGACTTGTGAAAATATCAATAAACTTAAATTTCGTGAATCTCAGCAAGATGATGATCACGAGTATTGAAAGACAGATAATGAAGAACTGAACTGTCCGGTAGTAGATATGTTCCTTTGCAGAATACTTGTCCCGAGCATGCACAATTATCATAAAAAGAGCAAGGGCCACAACCACATATATCCAAGATAGAAGGTAGACAGCAATACTGGTGTTTCCATTGGAAATGCCAAGCTGATACACGATCCCATACTGGAAAAAGAAGTAACGGAGATCCAGAATTATCTCCAATATCTTTCCCCAAAGACCGGTTGTTCTTAAATGATCTTGTTCCTCATACCACCAGGTCTCCCAGCTCTGATCAGCTTTTGCGAATACCCCACCACGATACCATATCCAGTTCATAAATTCATCAAAATCATATACGGTTTTCAACCAGTCAAATCCAGAAGGGTTGAATATGAAGGGTGCCATGATCCACGATGCTACAAGAAACCAACTGGAGATCGTCATAACTATGTAAACAAGAGTTGATTTAGCAACAGGACTGTATGATGCATAAACTGTCAAAATCACACCAAGCTCGATGGCCTTGACAAAATGGCTACGAGCATAGAGCCTATAGTTCTCAGCGAAGCTCTTATGCTGCACAACAAAACCACGCCCAGTAGCTCGATACTTTGCACCACCATGAAGAATCGTCCGCCCAAAGAAATGTGTACGAGTTCCCATAGAGAATGTGTAGAAAACAGATGCGAGCTGGAGCTGCATTGTCAAGAAATCCCAGATTGCAGGAAGAAACCCATGCTCAAGAGAGTTTTCTACAATCATTGGGAGGGCAGTGAACAGGCCGAGCTGGATGATAAACTGCTGATTGAGGATCGTACCAAGTGCTGCATTGTTGGAAGAGTTTGTAGCATTCACAATTGTATGTTCAATTCCACTGAGAGCCAAATAAAGGCGACCCCAGATAAATGCATAAACAGTCAAGACAACCATCATGGTGTTGAAAAAGAACCCCACAGTTGTGTAGAAAAATGAAAGCATCCGGAAGAAGTCCAACCTATGACCCAACCGATACACATCCCTACTAAGTACCTGCTCGCCATTGCCACTAGCAACCTTTGCCTCAAACATGGATATCTGATTGAGACCGACATCACGTCCCTTGCCGACTTGTATATATTCGTGGTGCGTCACATTGCCACCACGCAATGTGCAATTGAATCCAGCAAATATATCCTCACTGATGTTGATCACCCTTGAAGCCTTGCTGAGACCACCACGGCTCAAAAACCACAACCGATCAAACACATCTGGGTGACCATAATGCATCCGTACCTTTAAAGGGTTTGCCAAAACCCGCTGCCCGAGGGTGACAAAGCTCGTCTCCTGGGCAGACATGAACCAGGCAAGTGACGAGACGGAACCCGTGAAGATGTGTTCACGGACTCCTAAGATCGTTGGCTTCCTGATGCCATGGTAGCTGTGAAATTCCTCCAACAGATTCCGCATTTTGAGGGCCTCTTCGAAGTAGTTGTCTTGATTCATATCAATGGTTTGAACTGCTTCACCTCTAGTGAAAATAATAGCGTGATTCTGGTTCTCTGGTTTGCCCTCCCCTAGCTTCAAGGGCCCAGGCAACCTGATCCGGTAGATCTCCACCTCTTTCTGCAACTCCTGATCATACCTGACAAGAACAGAGTAATACTCCACTTCATCCCTTCCAGTGTGAACCTCATCCACATAGGCGACACGAAGGGCTTCATTGTTTTTCATCAGATACAAAATCTCGTCGGCACGCGGGTCTTTCTTTGCCTTCTGAGTCCCATAGATCTGGCAGGCAACCACATAGGTGTATTTCATCAGAGCAGTCCCATATTCGTGGCCCTTGAATAATAAATTGATGCCGCTGCTTGTTCTGCTCATACTCCGTGAAGATGGAGACCTAGCGGAGGAACCCAAACCATCAAAACTGTTGTCTTGCCTCATCGAACCAACAGCAGCAAGTTCCCTGGACCCTTCCCTTATGTCCATCTCCGATGCAGAATCAAGAAAGGCCAGCATTTTCAGAGCCTTGTAGTAGTACATCATTCCCCTTACTGTACGGGACAGCGTCTGGCCTCTGTTTGATGCCCAAAGGCGGAGATCCCTCAACCTTTCACTCCAAAGCTCGTTTTCTTTGACCATTCCATTTCTGCGCATGCGCTCAATAAAGTTCTCCCATTCATCGTCATAAATCTTCTGCAGATAAAACAGGATAGAGATACCATCTTCATTCTCAGTGCGCAGCTGTTCCTTGCTGTAAAGGACATCTTCGCTGTAGTATGGAGTCAGAACACTGAAAGCCAGCATCTTTTCAACTTGGGGAGCATGAGGCATGTTCATGAACAAAGAGTTGCTGAAAAAGGCGATACGGCGTCTTGCCTCAAGATTCACAGGAACATTAATCATTGAATCTCTTGAGGTTAGAATTGTCTTTAAACGCCTCACCTGCAGGTAGAAGTTTGTGTTCTCTTCATCGGGCAACTCAACAGCATTCTCGAAGAGCAACCCCGAGGTAGTTCTCTGCGGGGCCAACCCATCCTGCCTCAGCTGTTCAACATTTCTCTTCACCTTCGGGAAGTCTCGGATCGCAATGTCATACAGGGTCTGCAATGCATTCACCACCTTGGTCAAATCTTTTTTCGGCTTGGTCAGAAGGTCGACGAGGGATATCAGCTTGGCATGGACATTCGGCAACACATCTTTCCTGTACGTCTGCATGAACTTCTCAATCTGAAGCGCCTGGTCAATCTCCTGAAACAGGTTATACACGATGGCATGTTCCTCTGTACGATCTTTAATGATCTCGAGCAGCAAGTGCTTGATACTGTCGTAAGCCTCAATGACAGCACACCGCCTGTACTCATTCTTACAGATTTTCCGCCATAGCACCTTGTCTGACTTATCCAATTCCATCGCCTGGGCCTGGCTGAGAGCAAGTAACAGCTCATTACAGATGAGCAGGGATGGCCATCGGATAACCCTTATATTCCAAGAATTTGGTGTCAATTCCAAAAGTTCCATCTCACGGTCGCTGATAATATCTTCTTCCCTGAAGGTTGTGACTATCTCGTTCCATATCAAGGCGAACCTGTTGGCCTCCACTTGATTCGATTCGATCTTCCTATACGGCCTCCCCAGCCCATACCTCAGCTTCAGCCTACGGACCGCATCATTTAACTTGTTCCGCAGCGTCCCTCTCGTCCTGAACAGCTGCTCCTCCGGCATCAGATTGAACTGTATCGCACTTGCGAAGAACTGGAACCTCAGCCGCAGCTGGCTGATGTTCCGAATCTCACCCAAGTGAGAAAACAGCCCCACCAATGCCCCAACCATCGAAGAGAAGATCGAGTACCAGATCTGCACATCCATTAAATATATGAGAACAACTGGTGTCCACAGCAGCCCAATTGCAAACCTGCCCGTGTTAGAGAAGAACTCATGCCATCGGTACTTGATGTCTCTAATCTCCAATAACGCCTTTGTCGGCTTGATCATGGGCTTGACCTGCAGGAAGTAACTGAAGGAGAATTTCGCAGCTAAGACCATGACCCAGAAGAGCGTATACTTTATGTTGTCCACAATCCCCTCCCTGAGGCCACGGCCCACGAATGTCCTGCTTTGGAACCACCACGTCAGCCCATACAAGATCTTCCAGTTTGTCTTCTCAAGGAAATTCCGGACCCAAGGAATCACAAAGAGAGCTAATGCAAGCAGTTCCGGCAGGATGAACACGAACCCAGCCTCAAGAAAATTCACCAGCCTCCGATTCGCTTCTGCTGACCATCCCCTGTCCTGATCCTTCTGGGACCAGATCCGGCGGTACAGGATGCTGAATGTAAGAGTCCATGCTGCAGCCACGGTGCTCTTCAAGACCATCCTCACCCCAGTCCAGGGAGTCTCCCTGGAGATGAGGCTGTACTGCATGCCGGCATCGAGAAGGGACTGCACGAAGCGGATCCCTGCCCATGTGATGAAAATAGTGACGACACGGACCTGGACTTCCCTTTTCCGCAGCGCCTCCCACGGGTACTTTGTGCCCTCCATAGCAATGATGATGGCAGCCTGGAGGAAGAGCACGTGCATGATCCAGAGCCGGTCGAAGCTACGCAACACATTCCAGAACGACCTCTGCTCAACGAACCCTGTCTTCCCAACCTTCCTGTGGCCGCCTCCGCCGCCCGCCACAAAGAAGTTGCTGGAGAGATCAAGCGGCCACTTGAGCTTGTCAAAGCAGCGGCGGCTCCAGAAGTACTCGTTGATGTCATCGTAGTTACGCCAGGCAGAGTGCGGAGCAGTGCCATTGCGGCTGCTCTCAACCTCGGCCTTGATGATGCTGTAGATGGGAACCACGACGCGGTGGAGGAAGGCGTTCTCGCCGGACACGGACGGAAGCACGGGGCGGCCTGTGTTCTCATCGATGTAGTCCTCAAGGATCCGGTTTAGCTCCATGGCCATGTGGTGGAAGATGTAGCAAAGGCACTCAGGGACAAAGCGGAGATTGGCGGACTCGCCCCAAATAAGTAGATAGAGGGAGGCGTAGAGGAGGTTGCGGCGGGGGTCGGCATCGGATACAGGCCCACGATCGGAGATCCAGACATTGGACTTACGGCCGAGGTAGTTGCACCAGGAGGTGTAGTTGGAGAGGAGCTTGCGGCGAAGGCGGCGGACGATGGCCGGATCGAGGGCGTCGATGTTGTCGGGAGGAGGGGTGATGCGCATCTGGGCATTGGCAAGGAGGAGGACGAGGTGCTCGCGTTGGTTGCGGACGTTATCGCGCTGGAAGCCAAAGAAGGCACCGAGCCAGTCAAGGAGGTCCATGCCATCGCGCCACGCGACGAATGGGGGCTTCCGTAGGTCCCCGACTGCACGAAGGGCGGCAGCAGCAGCACGCACCTCAGGGTATCGGAGCGACGGGTGGTCCGCTAGGAGGTTGTGGATGGGAATTATGTTGAAGGTCTCTTCTTCAGCATCAGGCGGCCCGCGTGGAGGGGTTCGGCCCACCGCGGGGCCATGGGCTTGCGGTTGGCGCTGCCGCAGGCTCATGGCATGGGATCCGAGAGACGAGTCGACTCGATCTTCTGTCTTTCTCCTTTTTTAGTGCCTGTTCAGAGGGAGAGATGAGAGGGAGATAGATCGTAGATATGAAATACTGGTAAAGCTGGATTTCGAAATGGGAGAGGATAGATAGACGGGCCCGTTTGCGCGTTGTTGCCGTTTTCTTTCCTTTTCCGTTTGAGAAATACTTCGCTACTCTGGTAGACTGTGATCAATGATACGCAGGCAGTTATAATTAATGAGACTTGCAAACGTGGCATTTAAGTAATCCAAACCAAATTGTTAATGCATCATGAAACAAAGCCAAGTCTTGTTTGGTTATCTAAATATTTTAGGTTGCTGAACATGTATTGGAACTTTTGAAAGTGAAAAAGTGATTTTATCCACTGGCCTTGTTTCAAAACATGAATCGGCTGTTAGAATGGTCCAGCCAATCTGATTTTAGGAACGTGAATAGTCGGTTTAATTTGAGTTAATACACGTCAAATGAAAATTTTCTAAATCCATGTGTATCAAGAGTCATACGCAGCCGGCGTATTTAATAGCTCCCTTTTATTCTTCCTTGTCTCAGTTTTAAGACTGTGCCTGAACGTGTCAGGTCAGTAGGAAATCCGACACGTGCAAAATGTTGTATGCGTCGTGTGTGTCACCTGGACTGAATATCAGGCCGATCAAAGTACCAGGTGGACCACACCATCATGAATGGCGGATGATCCAGCAAAAAGATAGCCTGATTTTCACGCTAGGCGGTCTTGATGATGGGATTGGAACTCTTTTGGTGGATCCGATACCTCATACGTGTGACACACGAACGGGAAAACGGTAATCTTACGGTGCTAATGGCAGAACCTGATCGGCTCTTTTTGTTTTGCCTGTGATGTGATTGCTCAGAGGCTCGCCACCTCTGCCCCTGGATCTGATCCAGACCGTTCATCGAGAAGCTCCAATGTTAGACAAACAATATGAAAAATCGCGCTGGCGGAAGATCGTAGCCGTCGGTGAGAATAAGAGTTAAGAAACTGATTCTCTGAACGATTTGCAAGCAACTATGTACGGACCACGAGACCTCTGATGTGTGAGATTACCGCAGGTGGATTTCTGGATCAACGGTCTCGATCATCGCACGGTGGGGCAGAATGGTTGGCCCGACTAAGAAAAGCCTCCACTCTGCCGACTTGCACCTCTGACGAAGGGTAGAAGGAATTTCCGGCTTGCTTTTTTCTCACGGAAAGGGAACTGGTATTTCGCAAGAGCACCTGAAATAGTAGTTCGACGGGCCTTTACAGACCACGTTGGCTGATCCACCCGCTCAGCACGTGGGCCCCAAACAGAGAAGGTGCATCGCACGAACCCGTATCGATTGTACGGCCAGGTGGATCACACCACGGCTTAGGAAGAGATAACCGACTGTGGCTCCAGGTTGTTCATTTGGTGGTCCTTACCGACTATGCTATGGACCAGAGATCAGGTTAGACCATGCATCGGGTGACCCGCACATGTACCTACATCTGACAAGCATGACATGTGCGAACATGTGAGGTGCATCACGTTCAAGCCCAGTACCAAAAGAAGAAAAGAAAGGGAGAAAAACGCAACGGTTGACATTGAATGAGTACAAATCCACTGCGCGCGCATGGGCCATTTTTAAACCATGAGACATCCAAAAGGCGGGACCCCACCATGTGAGAAGCTTCCATTCCACCGCCTCGGGTGCAAGCACTCCCGCTGACTACTCAAAACTCAAAAGGTCTGTTTTTTTTTAAGTACTCCTTGTTTTTGAACTTTCACGGATATTGGGTCCATAGGAATCTGATTCGGCCGTTTCACCTTTTGTTCCGACCTAGGTGCTGGAAAAGCTGTGGACCCCACACCATGATATATATGTTTTATCCACGCTGTCCATCCATTTTGCCAGCTCAATTTTGGGAATGAGCCAAAAAATGAGGCAGATCCAAATCTCACGTGCACCACGCCACAAAAAACAGAGCTGATTGAACACATACCATTAAAAACATCCTAGGCCTACTGTAATGTTTATTTGTTATCCAACTTGTTGATTAGGTCACACAGACTAGACTCGGATGAATGGAAAAAAGAAATATTAGCTTGATCCAAAACTTTTGTGGCCCCATGAAGTTTTTAAGGGTTGTAGTTCAATCACCACTGTTTCCTACGCTGTGGTGCACCTGATATTTGGAACAACCTTATTTTCGGGACCATACCGTAAAATGAGCTGGCAAAATGTATGAATGACGTGGATAAAACATATACATCATGGTGGAGTCCACAGAACTTTTATAGAACCAACGTTGGCAATGAAGGGTAACTACCGAATCCAAGACCCTCAATTTGCCGCTACATCCGAAATTTGAAAATGACCCGATTATTAGAAGAGGCCCCGAATCCGAGTCCGTTAATGTGCCGCTCCTGTACACGCACGCATACGGCAGCATGTCATGATAGGTCCGAGATCCAATCCACCCATAAGAACAGCACCACTATACTGATTCCCTGGACCAAGAATCAAGTTCATCCACACGCCAGATGGGCCACAGATAGCAAAACAAATTTGCGGCTCTCAAAAACTTGGCTGAAGTTTTCTAACCCATCCACCTGTTTCAAATATTGAGGTTCACATGCTGAGTGGACTACATATATTTTCGGGAAAACATGTACAAGGACAGACCAACCTGATGGATGGATTGGATCTTGCACCCATGCGCCATGCTGGCACATGTGTGGCACGTACATGAGCTGTTTTACCCTCGCATGTGCACTCAGCAAAGCTCGTTATTTTCTATGGTGTGGCCCATATGATAAGCAAATGAGACTCGATTTTAGACTGGGTGATCCTCATGGTGGGACATACTATTGGACGGCTTGGATTTTGCATTCACTCAATTGGTTGGAAACTATCCACCATGGATCATAACTTCGAGGTCCAGGTGGAATTGATACCTTATCTTGTTTGAATACCAGTATGCTAATTCCACACGGGCGTGGGAGCCTACACATCCACAAGCGGACACATGTAACACGTGTGAGATGTGAGCTTTCCATCACGTGAGTTATACTGTTTAGATCTTCCAGATTACCGGCACAAAAATCAAGCCACTTCACGCCTCGGATGGGTAAGAGCTTGTGAAAAAAAAAAAAGACGGCTAAAAAATATTTTTAACCGTCAATTTACATTGCATGTTGTGGCCCACCAAAATGGGTGGGAGATGTAAGTATTATTTCCAACCTTATGAAAAGCTTGGATAACACCGTTTGTAGATGCACCCATGTGTGTAAGGCCCATTTGGACGGGTGGATTGGAAGGGATTGAATGGTATTAGGGTGGATGGTATGGATTTCAAGGCAATGATGGTGTTATCAGTGGATTGTCTTAAGATCACTATATCCCGAGATTGCTATATCAAGTCTGTTTGGTATACCCGGCCAATCCCGGGATTAAACCTTCCCATCCCTTCCAATCCCTCAAACCAAACACGTCCCAGGCAAATTTGAACGGATTAGGGTGGATTGGATGGGATTTAAAGGTAACGATGGTGTTGTAGTGGATTGTCTTAAGATTTATGGGATTACTATAACTCGGGATCAGATCACTCAGTCTGTTTGGCACGCCCGACCGATCACGGGTCGGATGCCACCTGTGACCTGACCACTAGTCGAACTCGGCTTGAAAACTTGAACTCAAACTCGGCTCGAACTGGACCGAGTTGTTGACCGAGTTGAGCCGAGTCGCCAATCCTGGCTCGATGACTAAGTCAAGCCGAGTTCGAGTTGAGGACTGCAAGCCGAGCCGGGCAAAGCTCAGCTTGGATCGACTCGTTTACATCTTTATGTATTAGGAACTACCCCTGCAGAGCTTGGGACAGGCGGTGGCCCTGCGGGCCACTGAGGGGCCACCATGATGTATTACTTTTATCCACACCATCCATCCATTTTTCCATATCATTTTAAAATTTTGGACCAAAAATAAAGCATATTAAAGTTTTAAATGGACCACACAGTGGAAATTAAATTCCTACCGTTGAAAAATTCACAGAAGTTATGGATCATGATGATATTTATTTTTTCACTTCATCCCATGATGTATTACTTTTATCCACACCATCCATCCATTTTTCCATATCATTTTAAAATTTTGGACCAAAAATAAAGCATATTCAAGTTTTAAATGGACCACACAGTGGAGATTAAATTCCTACCGTTGAAAATTTCTTAAGACCACAGAAGTTACGGATCATGATGATATTTATTTTTTCACTTCATCCAAGTGTATATGACCATATCAACAGGTTGGATGGAAACTAAATGACACGATGGACCCTAAGAAGGTTTCAATGGTGGGTGTCCTTAGCACTAATACTCCCTGTGGTGTGGTCCACTTGAGCCTTGTATCAGCCTTATTTTTGGTCTACTATGTTAAAATGATATGAAAAAATGAATGGACGGTATGGATAAAAACAATACATCACAGTGGCCCCTCAGTGGCCCGCGGGGCCTCCGCCTGTCTCGATCTTGGAATAGGCACTACCCAATCCACGCCCCACCCGAAGGGGGAGGGGACTAAACCATGGACTAAACCATGTGTCACTGTTATAAATGGAGCCGCGTACGTGTAATGTTTGAAAGCTGTTAGGTGGAGTATCTACTCATATCACACAGGGCCACACACCACAAATGTAACCATGTTTGGCGAGCACAAATCTGCTTCCCTTTGAACAAACTTTGTGTAGCTCCATTTCTAACAGTAGCATGTGATCCAATCAAATATCACCTCATTGAGGCCTTACAAAACTCCGTATTTCCCTGCCTCATTGAATCTGACTAGGTGCTAAAAGGCCCTCATGTGTAGGCTGCACATGTTCAACATCACCTGGGGATGGCCCACATGGAAACACATGAGGTTGCGATCGACTAAGGGTGACGGCTGGTTAAGATCATCTAAGCATTGGCTTTATTAGGATTAACTAATGATGAGCACCAAATGGTAACAATTATCTATAGAAAAGCCGGACTCAGATTAGATACTATGATCGTACATGTGGTAGAATTTGATTGCTAGACAAACTGCTACCGGAGATTGAGCCCGATACGGAAGCAGATACGCTCAGCCTACTGAGTAAACTCTTTGAGGTCCATCATGATTTATATACTTTATCCGCTCCGTCCATCCATTTTAACAGATAATTTTAGTGCTTGAGCCAAAAAATGAGGCATAACCAATGTTCAAATGGGCCACACCACAGGAAAGAGTTGAATTGTACATCCACCGTTGAAAAATTCTTAAGTGCCACAGAAGTTTTGGATCAAGCTTATATTTTTGTTTTCCTATCCTCATATATTTATGATCTAATGAACAGGTTTGATGACAAATAAACATCACTGTGGAGCCTTAGAAATGTTTCAACGGTGGAAATCATTATCCCTACTGTTTCCAGTGGTATGATCCAATTAATATTTGGATATGCTTCAATTTTGGGCTCAACCCCTTAAATTAGATGGAAAAACCAATGGACGGTGTGGATAGACCACATACATTTAAGGTGAGCCCAACTGATCCGAAGGGTACGTTTCAAACTTGCTTTGCATGACCATCTCGGTATGGAATTACAAGTAACAAGGATTCAGTGGCAAAGGGCAGAAGTGGGGACCACCTGATGTATTCAAGGCATCCCATCTATCAGTAAGTAGCCTCTAGTTACCCCCAGTGCCCAAAAATCAGCCCAACCAAAAACTCAGGTGGGCCACAGCACAAAGAACAACTAGGAGTGGACATCTACCATTGATTTGAATATCGAACCCATCATGCACTGTATACGCAATCCAGGCCATTCAGCCCTTTCATCTAGCCTGGATGACTAGTCAGGCCAAAACTCATGCTGTTTCGTAACTCAGGTGGGCCACGGTGCAAATCAAGGGTGGGTCTTCCCTCCCATCTTGTTCCATGTTCTGTGCCTCACATGAGCATTCAATCCAACTGATTTTTAGTACTCCCGCGTTACATGAGCTCACGTATCTGATGGATACCCTGCATTCATCACATAGGCCCCACATCTGCCCAGTACCACTGGACCCACCTCTTAGGATTGACGAGTAATATATTAGGGGTGAAGGAAATGGATTTTCCTTATGTTTGTGAGTGGAAAATAAACGTGAAGAATTTTCTTGGAAAATGTAATAGAATGTGAAACTTTATTTTTCCCAGAAATTTCTCAAAGCGCGTTCTCCTCTCCTTACTGCATTTCTGCCAATCCAAGCAAGCCCGCATCGAATTTTCGAAACGTGAATTTGGGGCGAGGACTGTTGCAAGAATGCGAAGAGAACAGAAGAATAAGACATGAATGCGATTTCGTGGACTCGTCGTCACAGGAAAAAGTCCGTTAATCTGGTGGCGTGTGGTTATCTGATGTATCTCATTACAGTAGGATTCGCTATTTGGACGGCCTGGATTTAGATAAGTGTATGCCACGTGGCCCACGATATTTCCCTTTTACAGTTACACTCCCTTGCAGTTGACGCGGATTGCCGGCGACCCACAACCGAAGGAAGTTCCTGCGGTCGGAAGCTAGGTGGGGCCCACCGTGATGTTTGTGATAAATCTAACCGTCCGTCCCTTTTGCCAGATAATCTTAGGACGCGTGCCCAAAAACGGTGCAGATCCAAAACTCAAGAGGGCCACACGAGGGTGTGGGAAATGCCTACCGTTGAAACCTTCCCGGTTCCACCGTGACGTTTCTATGCCATCCAAGACCGTTTCACAGTTGACTGAACTGAAAACACAAAAGTATAGTGCGCGTTTGCCACCGTGGACTAGGATTGGAATACAGGCGGCATTGATATATGTCAATCCAGACTGTCCAAAACGTGGACCCCTCGATAGCGAAGCAAGCTTAACTGAAAATTGTACTGGCTGGAGAATAAAAATCATCTGACTTCCTCATGAAATTAGGAATGCTGACCATGCCAACTTGTTTGATGGTGAGGACTATCCAAACAGAGTTTCTTTTAGACTGCGCTTCATACGAAAGATGGGCTGCCAATGTGAATGGTCTGGATTGGCCTAAGACGTGGGCCACCCGTCCCATCCGACAAGTTGCCAAAGTTCAGTAAATGGTGGCAAACACAAAACTTAAATTCCAGCCCTTTCGCATTTTCACTGTGAATTCGTCCTGATGAACCGTGTCTAGTCGACAAGAAAGTGGGTCCCACGTGCCCTATTTATACCAAGTGCTTTGAACAAGTGGGGCCCACTTCCCACCACCTCTATCAAGATCCGATGCTCTAAAAACACCAATAGCGAAATCTCTCCACAGGATCTCTGCCTTTGAGAAACCTCTACACCCGCCCTTTTAACAGAAGTGTACTGATTCAGTGTCCGAAACAGGACAATGGGTGTATTCGAATCAAAAAGTGGGTGTAAATTTCAAACTCAAAAAAAAAAAAAAAAATTGAAATCAATAGCGCGAGAATATGAAATCTCACCTGAAATTATAATTAACTGCCGGGAAATCTCCGATGCTTAATCCTCGCCGGCGATTAATTTCCAGATCGCCGAATAGGAAGGAGACGATTCGCTCCAGATCTACAAACCTGATAAAACAGAAGAATGCAGGGATTGAAAACAAAATCGTGAGGGTATAAATGGAAGAAAAGAAGATGAGTTTTAAAATCCTAACCTTAGCTTTTTCCGCTGCTGGAGGAGGAGAGAATGCGATTTGGAAGAAGATCTGAAACCCTAGATAAGAAGAGCCCTCGGCCGTTGGTTTTTTTCCGACCTGGAAAGTGGAAAAGGAAAAGGGGTTCCTGAGATCCGGATTGAAAAACGCTTTTCAGATGGATTTTTTGATTTTTTTTTTTTTACATTTGTATTGTATCGAGGAGAAGTAAGGCGAGGGAGGGGAGAAATTTACGACTGTAGACCCCACCTTTTATCCAGCGGTTTTTTTTGGAGCAATACAAACTCAGAGTACCCACTTACACCTCCTCGCATGGAGCCGGGACTTCAGGACGAAAATACCCCTCTTTGATTCGATACTCCCCATGCCACCAGCTAACGGCGGATGGTCAGTAGTCAATGAGCCCCACCATGATGTATGTTTTTCATCAATGCCATCCATATACTTTTCCAGATCATTTTATGGTATGAGACCAAAATTGAGATATATCCAAATATCAATATCAAGTGTACCACATTATGGGAAAGAGTCTTGAATGAGCGTCAACCATTAGGGGGCCATAAAAGTTTTGGATGAAGCCGATTTTTGGTTTTTCCCTTCATCTAGGCCTGTATGAAGTAATCAATAGATTTGATGTGAAATAAACAGTTCATTGTGCCTTAGGAGAACTTTAATTTGTCAATATCCAATCAATATTATTTTATTGTAATGTGGTCCACCTGAGATTTATATCCCGCTCATTTTTTGGATCAAGCCTTAAAACGAACGGTAAAAATGGATGAACGGAATGGATAAAACACGTACATCATGGTGGGGCTCGGAGAACACTGACCACAGCCATTAGATGGTGGCAGGGTGAGCAGTCAATTCGTTTCCTTTTATATTTTACGGACCTTAGCTTTAACTCCGTTGCTTTCACTCCCTTAACCAAAAAAACCTCCTGCTTAAAATAGCAACCTTTTACCCTCTTTCAACCATAAACCAACATAGGAAGGTTATTCTTCTCATTTTTCTCATCGAATTCTTCGTGAATCATATAGATATCATCATTCTACGTTTGCCTTTTTTCGTCTTGGATAAGGTTACGTGAAATCCCACGAAGTGGCTGCATTTGCAATCCTTGAAAAGGTTCAAAATATTCTCTCACGCCAAAGCACCTCTCTTCAACCTACATTTGACTTGTACTACGGTAGTTGGTGGTACAGACATTTAAAAAAAAAAAAAAAAATGTTCGGCTTGTATAATTGCATTGCATGCAAAGTTCGGTCAATTCCATATGTTAGGCTTACTCAATTTCATACATTAGGCTTAGTTAATTTTATGCGTTGATTGGTCAAATCCATGTGAAACTCGCTCAATTCCATTTGAAGCTTACTCAATTCCATGTTAGGGCTCACTCGATCTCACGCTATGCTCGCTGAATTTCATGTTTACCCTGCGCAATTCCATGCTAGGATCACTCAATTTAATGTTTGTCCAACTTAATTTTATGGTAGATAAGATAAGGTCAATTTAATGTTTGCCTTGATAAATTTCATGCTATGATCACTCAATTTAATGTTTGCCCAGCTTAATTTCATGGTAGATAAAATAAGGTCAATTTAATATTTGCCTTGATAAATTTAATATTAAGATCACTCAATTTAATGTTTGTCCAACTTAATTTCATGGTAGATAAGATAAGGTCAATTTAATATTTGCATTAATAAATTTCATGCTATGATCACTCAATTTAATGTTTGCCCAGCTTAATTTTATGGTAAATAAGATAAGGTCAATTTAATGTTTGTCTCGATAAATTTCATGTTAGGATCACTCAATTTAATGTTTGCCCAACTTAATTTCATGGTAGATAAGATAAGGTCAATATAATGTTTGCTTCGATAAATTTCATGGTAGGATAGCTCAATTTAATGTTTGCCTAGCTCAATATCATATTACGCTCGTTCGATTTAATTTTTGCCCCACTCAATATTATGTTATGCCCTCTCGATTTAATGTTTGCCCCGCTGATATTCTAATTTACCCCAGTGATTTTGTAGTTTGCCCCACTGATTTTGTAGTTTCCCCCGCTTATTTTGTAGTTTGCCCCGCTGATTTTTCAGTTTCCCCTGATTTTCTAGTTTGCCCCGCCAATTTTCCAGTTTGCCCTGCAGATTTTCTAGGTTGCCCCACTGATTTTGTAGTTTGCCCTACTGATTTTTGTAGTTTCCCTCGCTTATTTTGTAGTTTCCCTCGTTAATTTTCCAGTTTCCCCCACTGATTTTCTAGTTTACCCCACCGATTTTCTAGTTTGTCTCACTGATTTTTCAGTTTGCCCCACTGATTTTGTAGTTTGCCCCACTGATATTCAAAATCAGCGAGGCTAACTGGAAAATCAGTGGGGCTAACTGAAAAATCAGTTGGGGAAACTAGAAACTCAGCGGGGCAAATTGGAAAATCAGCGAGACAAACTGAAAAATCAGCGGGGGGAAACTAGAAAATCAGCGTGGGAAACTAGAAAATTAGCGGGGCAAACTGAGAAATCAGTGAGGCAAACTGAAAAATCAACGGGAGAAACTAGAAAATCAGCGGGGCAAATTGAAAAATCAAATGAGGAAACTAGAAAATCAGTGGGGGAAACTTGAAAATGATCGGAGTAAACTTAACAAATAATTTCGTGACTTGAGCCGAAAAATCTAAACATATTCAATGTTCAAATGGACCACACCACACCACATGAAATTTTGAATTAAACTTCTAATGTTGATCATTTCTTAGGGGCCACAGAAGTTTTAGATAAGCTTATAATTGTCAATATTTGTATTATCTTATAAATAGGTTTGATAACAAACAAACATCACTGTTGGGCCCACTATGGTTTCAACAGTGGAAATCATTATGCCCCGCTATTTCTCGTGGTATGATTCACTTGATCTTTTGATATGCTTCAATTTGGGGCTAAACCACTAAAATTAGATGAAAAAATGGATGGACAACATGGATATAATACATAAATTCAATGTGGGCGGCCCAACTGAGTTTACTTAGTACAATGGAAGCGTACTAAAAAATCAGCGGGATAACTAAAAAATCAGCGGGGCAAACATGAAATTCAGTGGGACAAACTAGACAATCAGTTGGGCAAACATGAAATTCAGCGGGGCGAGCTAGAAAGTCAGCGGGTCAAACTAGAAAATCAACAGGGTAAGTATGAAATTGAGCGGGGCAAACTAGATAATCAGTGGGGCAAACTGGAAAATCATTATGACCCCTGTTTCCCGTGGTATGATCCACTTGATCTTTTGATCTGCTTCAATTTGGGGCTCAACGCCGTATATATATATATATATACACACACGCGCGCGCGCGCTCGCGAGCATGCATGCACATGTGTCATGTGTATATATACATATTTGTAGGAAAAGGTTCTATATGGTCGAGCTCATGTGAACTACCAATGAGGTCGAGCTGTGTGGGCCCTATCATGAAGTATGTCAAACATCTACCCTATCAGTCAGATGCACCATTCCATGGTGGGCCTAGAGATTAAAAATCAAGTTAATTTGTGACTTTTGTAGGCCACACCACGTACAAAACTTGAGAGAAGTTACCTTCCATTAAAACATTCATATTTATTTTTTGGAGCCCACCGAGATGTGTTTCACAAATCCAGCTCATCCATAATGTGTGTCCCACTTGGATGAGGGGTCAGACCAACTTTCAGACACATCCAAATTTCAGGTGGGCCCCACCAAGTAATTTTATATGTTTTAGGCATGTCTTCATATGATTTTAGATGGTATGGCCCACCTGAGTTCCATATACGGCTGATTTTTATACTATCCCATAATTTAAAGGGGACCCATCAAGTTCACGGTGTTGATGTTCGACATACATTATGGTGGAGCCCACACAGCTCGACCATAATTTAAAGGGGACCCATCCACAGTTCACGGTGTTGATGTTCGACATACATCATGATGGGGCCCACATAGCTTGACCTCACGGGGAGTTCCCATGAGCTAGATCGTATGGAACTTTTTGCTCTAGTAAAAAAAAAAAGAAAAAGGAACTACATACATTCAATGTGGGGCCAACTGAGTTTAAAATATACCTTTGCTGCGTGCTTTCTTCTCTGGACCGACCATTTTGAGAAAAAGACAAAATGCGATTGAGGGGGTCCACAAAAAGGGTTTTTTGGGGGTGTTTCTACCAGAAATACAGTGAGAAAATGGGGCGAAAGCAACGACAATGAAAGCAACAGTGGAAAGGGAGAGGAAAAGTAAGCAGTGGAAATGGAAGAGGAAAAGCCACAGCCGTGAATGGAGGGGTATTTTCGTAATCAATTTCTGAGTTCGTACGAGGAGGTTCAAGTGAGTATTCTAAGTTTGTATTGTTTTAAAAAACCGCTGGATAAAAGGTGGGGTCTACAGTCGTAAATTTCTTTAAGGGAGGGACCAGTTTGGAGGAAATCTAAACGTTCGCCTGGTGAAGATAGTACACCAGAGCGGGTGTAGAGTCAAGGTCTGCTGTCCAATTGCATCTGGACCATCCATCAAGACTAGTGGTAACAGCCACCGATAGCGCCTGTTTCAAAACCAATCTATCAGAAAAATCAAGTCCGTCAAAATATTCCATTTTCCCTGAATGAATCTCGACCGTTAGTATTTTGTTTTCTACCGTTACTTTGAAGGAAACCGATTAGATGGTCATGATCATTCAGCTAATGTTCCTTTTTACATTTTTTACTATCGGCAGAGGCGAAACTGATTTCACGGTGCCGATTAATGAGTCACCCTGACACGTGTACTGTTGGAGATGGCTCTACCGAGGTTTAGATTCTACCCTTTCTACTGTATCATTTTCCTCCCGGCAAAACCGAGGAGATCCGGACGGGTGGATCTGATCGTGGACCAGAATTCTATATTAGTTCCAAAGAATTTTTTAAATGGTGGTGACTCGTTCTCCTTCCCCGTGGCACTGGTGTATAGAAATCCATACCATCCAAATTATGGCTCGCGTTGTGAGTGCTGCATATATCTAAAATCATTCTGATCAAGAGATCCTAACCATCCAATTATTGGCTGAAAATTTGGATGGTTTAAAAAAATAGC
This sequence comes from Magnolia changhungtana, assembly GCA_030180095.1. NCBI lineage: Eukaryota > Viridiplantae > Streptophyta > Magnoliopsida > Magnoliales > Magnoliaceae > Magnolia > Magnolia changhungtana. The sequence continues at coordinate 6,906,198 of JASAUF010000272.1, read as the reverse complement.
GGGAATGGTCCAATTTGGAAAGAAAATATCAAGTTGTTAATTTTATCTTCACACGGTAACTTTTAGATTACCCTTCATCCAAGTTCATTCATCAAATTCAATGGTCTGGATTTCCGTGCAACCTTACCGTTTGTACCTTATAAGAGTCACCACGAACATCTTAATCTATCCGTCGAAGAGTAGCCCCAGACGCGGATTTCCTGCGAAAGGCTTTGGCAGGAAGTTCGTGCACTAGGAAGCTATGTGGGAGCCACCATGATATTTTGTAGAAATCCACTCCGTCCATACGTTTTTCAAGATCATTTCAAGATGTGTGACCGAAAATTAGTTGGATCTAAAACTCAAGCAACCCGCACGAGAGGAAACAGTGAGGATTCAGTGACCACCGTTGAAATATTCTAATGGCCACAAAAGTTAAGTATCAAGATTAAATTTTCATTTTTTCACTTCGTCTCAGTTGGAATGACCTCATAAACGGTTTGGATGGCACATAAACATCAAGGTGGATCCCAGGAAGGTTTCAACGGTAGGAAACTCTTTTCTCAGTTTTCCTCTCATATGGCCCACTTTAGTTTTGGATCCACCAAATCTTCGATCGCATTTGCTAAAATAACCTCGCAAAACGGATGGACAGGATGGATTTCTAAAAAAACATTACGGTGGGCCCCACCTGCATCCCACCGCAGTAACTTCCTTCCATAGGCTTTTGCCGAAAATCCGCGTCCCGGTAGCCCCGTTTTCTTTTTTGTTTATTTAACGTGGACTTGGAGAAATTTGGCCCGACAAGAAAACGCAGCGGAACAGACAGGTGTCCTGCGAGATCACTTCTGAATGGTGTCCCACTCATTCATTTACCACCATGTGTGTACATATTCGGTGGTGATCAGTACTACTGCTGATTTCCCAGTGGGCCCACCATGAATGCCCTTCCTCATCGATCCAGCCGTTAAAGGGATTTATCCATTCATGACATGGATGGCATTGAATGATACCGATGGTCTTAACCATAAATTATGGTGATTATGGGTTATATGGTTATAGATGAACATGTGATTATATCATTATTTATATTTTAGAGTCACTTAAAGCAAACATCAACATGTGTTGAAGGATGGAAGTTCATATTCTTATCTTAGATAACTTAAATTTGAATATAGGAGAAAAGTTGTAATCCGTAGATAACCATGTGATTAATGAAAGCTTACTACCATTAAACATGATAACAAGTCAATGTGTTTTTACCTTCCCTCACACAAGGTTGAGAGGGTAACAGGAATATAAAGTAGGGCTGAAAGTCCGGCAGGTTGGGTTGGGTTAGTACTCAACCCTATTGCAACTCGAGGGTCTTATACCTCAACCCTAACCCAACCCAGCCTCGGATTGACAAGCCCAACACGCAGGCTCGGTCAAGTTGGTCCGGTAGCTATATGTTAATATTTTCATTATTACATTAGTCTATTATATTTTCAATACACATCTTATTTTTTATACCTATAATTTTAGTAATTATATATATAGTTATTTATTGTAAAGAAGTTTATTTTTTCAATACATAGTCTATTATATTTTCAATACCTATTATTATTATTATTATTATTATTATTTTTCCTGAGGTCTTAGTATCGATTCCCTGGTGGGGGTGGCTAACAGTGAAGTGTGACACTGACCGTGGGTGTACTAACAAGCTAACAAAATAAAGTTTATTTTTTCTAAACAAACAAGCTAAAATATAGGATAATTACTCATTTAAAAGTTGTATTGTGTATCAAGTAATCTATTTGGGAGAGAGAAATTCGGCGTATCTTGATAGCTTGAGTCATCGGAAATGACGTGGACCAATGAAACCCGACAGTATTAGAATTTCTTGTGCTTTCAACACAAATGATCCACACTCGATTATAATTAATTTATAAAGAATTTATATATTGATCGGGTTTGAGTTGGGTCGGGCAACCCGAGACCTCAACTCGAGCCTAACCTAAGTTTTATCGGGTTGGTGTTTGTATGATCCAAACCCAATACATCTTGCCCAAGCCCAACCCAATGTCAGGTCGGTCGAGTCAAATCCGCCCAACTTTCGGCCCTAATATAAAGGCTCTTACATTGTTGGGTTAATGTTAAGTCTCTAAACTAGAGGCTTAGTCAGCCTAGATTATGACTAACTTGATGATGTATTAAATGTTAATAATTCTTACATTGAAGGACGTGTAAAGGTTTAAGGTTTTGATTATACGTAAGATAGCTTGCTTTTATGAAATCGACATGTCGATAAAGGAAGGAGTAGTTGGAAGCATCCATCAAAATCCGTTAAGAATTATATTTCTTATTATTATTTTTATTTTTTTATATATGCACTCACACCATGATGGGATTTCACCACAATGGGTACCTAAACCATTACCTCGTATTAAAACTCTCACGAGTCTACCATCAATGCATAAGTAAGGACTTTCCGTTGAGAATTACATGAGCTAACAACAAATTTAATGTTTTTCTAGTAACTTATTTATGGACAAGATTTAGAACATCAAATGTTTATCGGATGATATTTTCTATTAGACTCGATACACACACACACACACACACACATATATATATAGGCATGCTCACCTACACACCTATGCATGTGCGCACCTTTGCACACATGTCATGGGTGTCGAATCCGAACGGTCCATAAGATGCGGAATCCGATGAAACCTCAAGGGGTGAAGTTTCACCCTGATCTAAAATTCTGGTGGGCCATAGCAAAGAGAAATTCAAATAAAGGGAATAAACTGTTTATATTTTTCATGGCCCACCGAAGTTTTGGTTCAAAGTAAAAATTCGTACCAGGGGTTTCATGAGGTTCTGCTTTATGTGTACCATTCAGATTTGCGAGACTGATCAGATATGATGAGTTCTCAAAAAAATTCGTATGTAGTACATACGAACCGGTTCGCAGGTGAGCGTTTCCGTGTGTGTGTGTGTGTGTGTGTGTATTGCAAATGTTTTCAATTATTAAACTTTCATTTTCACGGTTGAAGGAATTCTAAAGGGGCATTCGAAGATAATGTGATGTCTAGGTACTAGGATCCACCACTTACTCTACATGAACATTAGTTCTTTAGTGGATGACCGTAATAATAAAAGCATTAAATTAGATATGAGTGCATGAGATAAGACATAAACACACACTTTCAATTAAATGATGCACTCGAAGTGTCATGACTAATGTCTTTTTAAAACCTTAAATTCTTTTTTTTTTTTTAAATGAATCTTATCCCAGAGGGAGACTAGAGTGGGAGAGAGACTGAGAAAGTGATCCCACACCCTCATTTCCTCTATTATGTGTTCCACACATGTGGACGGCTCTTACATTCCCTTGCCCCACTAGGGAAGCGAATTGCCTACCAAATAACTCTTAGCGTATGTACTGAGTAAACTCTACGAGGTTCGCAATAATTTATTTATTTTATCCACTTCAACCATCCATTTTACCAAATAATTTTAGGACTTATCCCAAAAATGAAATATATCTAATGCTCAAGTGGACTGCATCAAAGGAAACAGTGTGAATTAAACATCTAACATTGAAAAATTCTTAGGGACGACGGAAGTTTTGGATCAAGCTTATGTTTGTCTTTTCCTTTCATTCATGTCTGTTGGATGACAAATAAATGTCACTGTCGGGCCAAGCAAGGTTTCAATGGTGTAAATCATTATTCTCATTGTTTCCTGTAGTATGATCAACTTAATCTTTGGATATGTTCGATTTTGGGATCAACCCCTTAAATTAGCTGGAAAAATGGATGGATCACGTGTATAGACCACATGTATTCACGGTGGGCTCAACTGAGTTTACATGGTACAACAAGAGCGTGCTGAGTTGTAATGAGCAACTCTATCGGTACGCAATCCGATTTCGACAAATAGGCTCTCACCTCTCTTTCACCTGCCACAAATTTAGTAGAGACTATAGATTGGGATATCGACATCGACAGAAAAGAAAACAAAAAAAAAAAAACACTTTTTGGGTGGCTTTGATCGAGTAAATCCCAACCATATGAATTTTGGCTTTTCCTCTTAAAAAACTTAAATATCTATACAAAAAAAATATTGATATAGTTTAATCATATAATCTAACTTTTGAAAAGTTCTTATTTCACTATGTTTTAAAAAACCCAATATTGTATGCAAAGTCAAGATGACAACTTCGAAATTATACAATATGAGTGGCCCCAAGACATGGGACGACTCCTCCATGCTAAGGATCATGAATAGGTGGCACCAACACTAATTAATTTGTGTGAGCTCTTCTCCCACTATGATTAAATGGAACCCACTAAGTCTAACTGGCAAAAAACTAAAATTCAATGCATCTTCTCCTCCGACACCTCCAATCAGCAACATGAGTACCATAATTCAAAAGATATAGAATTCATAGCCACTTCTACCAATACCCTGAAGTTGTGCATTAGCTATGAGGCAGAATTTTAAGCTCTATTCAATGGAAATCATGGGTCATTGGCTTATGATGGTAAACACTACTTGAGAACTGGAAAGCTAAGCCCAGTGGTAAAGAGACTCTTGTGCTTTAACACTGAGATCATGGGATCAAGTGCCTATGTTGGTTAGGTGTGTGCATAAATAAATGAAGAAAAAAAAAAGAAGCCAAGCCCATATGGAATGAATTAGGTGAATCCAGCCTCACTCAGGACGATGCAGCCCTTACCGTGGGGCCCACATTGATATATGTGTTCTATATCCACACTGTCCATTTGTTTTGATAGATCATCTTAAGCCATGAGCTCAAAAATGAAGAAGTCCAAATCTCAAGTGGACCATATTATAGGAAACAACGATAATTGACCATTAATAACTTCTTGTGGGCCCCAAAAAATTCGGATGAAACTAGTATTGCTTTTTCCCTTCATCCAGGTTTTTTTAAAAAAATAAAAGGTAGAAAATTTTTAAAGCCTTATCAATGGTTAGAATGGCAAATAAATAACACGGAAACACATTATAGCAAGCCTTAGAAAGTTTTGAATGGTAAAGCACTCAATCCCCATTGTTTCCTACAGTATGGTCCACCTTAGATTTGAACTTTCTTTATTTTTAAGATCATGCCATAAAATAATTTATTAAAACTGCTCGACCGCATGAGATACAATACATACATCAAGGTAGGCCCCATGGTGAGGGTCACACCATCTTAGGTGAGGCCAAGGCCACAGAGGGAAGCCAAAGCCGATTGCATGCTGAGTAACTCAAAGCCATAGCATACTGAGTGAACTCTATGGAGCCTGATCCATACATTTTACCATATCATTTTAGGGCATGGGACGGAATTTGAAGCATATCCAAATCTCCAGGGATCTCACCTAAGGGTGTCAATAGGTCAAACTTGGGCCTGCAAAATGAGAATTTTGATTAGGGCTGGCTCAACGGCTGGGCCGAAACAGTTCAAAATCCCAGCGAGGACCAATCCCAGCGATCACACCACAGAAAACAATGTGAATTGAATGCTTATCCTTGAAAACTTCTTGAGGCACAAATTTTTTAGATCAAGCTAATATTTGTGTTTTATCTTCACGGGGTTTTTGTGACCATAAGAACATGTTAGATGACAAATAAACATCACCGTACGTAGACTCTAAAGAGGTTTCAATGGTGGATGTCGCTATTCCTATTGTATCCTGTGGGGCGGTCCAATTGAGCTTTTTACATGCTTCAATTTTAGAATCATGCCATAAAATAAACGGGAAAAATGGATGGACGGTGTGGATAAGGCACATACATCCACAGTGGGCCCAACAGAGTTAGGCTCACTCCTCTATGTTCTTTTGGAAAGGTGATGCCGCTGGTCATCTAGCACCTTTGGGCCATTGAACCGGGTTAGTTTCATCTAATGCTAGCTTTTTCTCTAGAAAAAACATAAAGACGTGTTGGTCTGTACAAGTGCCGCTCGTGGGTGAGCTGGACCGTTGATTTTACGCGCCCAACCATATTAAAAGATGGTCACTTTCAGCTGGACAACTGAAATGAATATGCAGCGGTCTGAAGAAAATACATGATATCGAAAGCCCGAGTAACTTATAGCTCGTTCGGTTGTACGGGGAAACGGATTGGCTACTCCCCCTGACACCAGCCAATGGCTGATGGTCGGTCCTCCGTGGGCCCACCATGATGTTTGTGTTTCATTCATGCCGTCCATCTATTTTAACAGATCATTTTAAGGTATGAGACCAAAAATAAGGTATATCCACGTTATAGGAAAAAGTGTTGAATGAGCGTTGACCATTAAAAAACATCTTGGGGCATAAAACTTTTGGATCAAGCTGATTTTTGTTTTTTCCCTTCATCTGGAGGATTTTAATGATGGATATCCAATCACTATTGTTTTCATGTGGTGTGGTCCACCTGAGATTTATATACCTCTCATTTTTGGGATATAGCCATAAAATGATCCGTAAAAATGTATAAACGGAAAAGATGAAACACATACATCATGGTGTGGCCCACATAGCACCGACCATCAGCCACGGGGCTGGTGTCAGGCGGAGTAGCCAATCCGTTTCCGTTGCACGGGAACCGGATCGTCCGTACACAACAGGTGTTTTATTCAGCGTAGAACACCCAAGCAGATTGGGGCCCATATTGTTGTATATGTCGAATCCATTCCATTCATCAGGCGATGACCCTGGTGATAACCACAAATACAAAAGATCGGTCCGATGAAACGTTCGTACAGCGCATCAAGAGCAACAATGTAAAATTGTGTGGGCTTAAAACCTGTAAGTTCATGCATTGTAGCTCACCTGGGGTTTGGATCTGGTTGACTTCTTGTCTTATCATCATCTATGTAATTCACACATGTAGAAGGGGTTTGATGAAAGATACAGACCATAGTGCCCGACAAACAAATCTATGGTTGGCAAACCATTTTCCATTGTTCCATGTGGTGTGGCCCACATGAGTTGTGTATCTTGCTGATTTTTTCCCCATCGACTAGCATCAAGCAGTAGATGTGATGGACGGAGTGGATTTCAGTGAATTGGAAGTAGATGGTTAATAAGTGACTGCAAAAATTGAATGGGTCTACATTCAGTGGGAAAAGGGCGTGGACTGGACGGACAGGATCTTCCCAACTGGAAGGCTTGGGGTGCACATCTATCCATAACGGACGCACCCATAGACAACCTGAAGAAATTGCCCGTGGGCCCCACTGGAACAAACTCAGAGCCCTGGATTCCGTACACGTACTCAATCTGAGGTCATCGATCGGGTAGGATTGAGCAACTCTTCATCCTCATCCGATGATGATAGACTGGCAGTCGATGGTTTTTAGGCCAACCACCAAGTACAACTCGAACGCTCCACTTCGAATTTTCAAAGCTGACCTATAAAATTGCATAGAAAGAGGTATTAAAAATTTAAAATGCCCAGCCTTTCGGTTTTTGGTTTGTACAAGTGGGCCCCTTGATTTGATGATCCAATCCGTTGATGCAAGAGTACCTGCCATAGATCATCCGTACACATTATGAATTGACCAGATTGAAAGATCCTGGCCATAAAATCTTCAGCCTTTCTCATCCATTGTCTGCCCTTATTTAGAACAAAAGCCACAAGATAGGGCTCTCCACACTTCAACACCACGACAAAAAGGACGATGGAGACATCCCTTCTTGAGGGTCATTGATGTCCTAAATAAGGGACAAGTCACGTAAGCATTAGGAATTTTCTGTTAGAAGATGTCTTTCCTTCTCCTGGTGTGTACAGGAGATGTCCATCCTTGTTTGTGGGCTTGTGCGTTCACGTGTTCATACGTCTGTACGAATGTTAAGCCTTGTCTCCCTGTGTCTTTATAAGTGCTCTCTTTTGTTATGTGTTCTTATATAAAGATGAGCTCTCATGAAAAGATGTATTCTATTCTATTCATATATTCTAATAAATAAATAAATAAAGTTATATATTATTAACTGTATAATATTTATATCGTTGAATCACATAATTTTTCGTGATTCGTGTTTATTATTTTGATTTAGTCATTTTGACTTTCTATTTGGCCCTTTTCATTGTGTTTTAGACTTGTTTACATTGACCATATATGGATGACTTTCAGCAATAGGATGCAAACTATGTGTTGATAGATGTTTTAAATCTATAATTCAATAGTCTATCGATGACAGGTTCGATGTCATCGAGCAGGCTTTGATTCCATCGAAGTCGGTTTTATGCCATCTAGATTTTTCAGAATAAATCGAATTGGTTATTGAACACTTTAGATGTCCCTTTTGATGGCATCGGTAAAATTTGCATTTTCATATTTGGTCGCTGAAACGTTTTGGTGTTATTCAATTGACATCGAAGTGGGTTCGATGACATCGAACGTTTAGTTCGAAGACAGCGAAGTCTTATCGAAGATGTCATCGAATTTATCACAGAATTATGTAGATTTGCGAATTTGCGGGATTTGTTTCTAAATCTGATTAAGATTCTTCCAAAGGTTATATATTTGGGCGTGATCAGGATTGAGAGGTATCTAAGGCTTTTTAATTCGTTCCTAGGGTTTCAAGGGCTTGTAAGGGAGATTCGAGGCTTGTTCAAATTATGTATTCTCTCTATCTCTTGTAATTTTCTGCTTTCATAGTCTTTAATGTCGCTTTGTGCCATGGTTTTTTCCCGCAATGGTTTTCCTACGTTAAAATCATTGTGTTTGCGTTGTGCTTGCTTGGTGTGATTGGATTACTTGATTCATCTCTGTGTGCTTCCAAGGTCCCCCAACAAGTGGTTTCAAAGCTAATGTTGAGGCATTGGCTTGAATCTGAAAGTGAGTAACAATGACTGTCAATCCTAAATTCGATGTTGGAAAATATTCCGGAAAAAATAATTTTGAATTGTGAAATGCCAAGATGATTGGCCTATTAGTTTAGCAAGGATTGGATGAGGTCCTTGAGAAACAACCGGAATCTATAGATGATGATGAATGAAAGAAATTAGATTAGAAAAAGAAATACTCAGTCCAATTGTGTTTAATGGATGAGGTTCTCTACAATGTCATAATAGAGAAAACTGCAACTAATTTGTGGGCAAAGTTAGTGGATATCTATGCGAAAAAATTCCTTGAAAATCGCCTACACCTGAAGCTATAGTTGTTCAACTTCAAAATGGCAGAGGGAAGAGATGTTGAGACCCACATCAAAGATTTTAATAAGATGATGTGCAAATTGTTGGATATGGAGGAAGTGATTAAGGATGAAGATCAGCTTGCTTATTGAATTCACTCCCAGCTTCGTATGAGTATTTCAAAGACACGTTGTGCATTGAAACCTGTCCCTTAGTGTCGATACAGTCATCTCAACCCCTTAGAGAAAAGGCGATTAGAAATAAAAACAGTAGCATGTGAGCTTTCATTGATGCATTGTTTACGATAGGTCAGAATTCTAAGTGGAATACAGGATATTCTTGATCGAGAGCCAAATATAAGGGTAAGGGAAAGAGAAAGTTAAAGTGATGAGATGTTATGGCACTTGAAGAAGGATTGTACAAATCCTAAAAGAAGGAGAATACATAGGCTTCTTCCAAAGAGGCCAATACTGCCACGTCTTATGAAGAAACAAGTGAAAGTAATGTATTATCAGTGTTTATGATCAGACACTTAAATGATGGATGTAGAAATGAGTATATTCTGGACATAGGGGCCTCATATCACATGACTCCTCATTGAAATTGATTCGCCAGCTACGTAGAGTGTGATGGTGGACAGGTATTTATGGACAATGATCACACCTGTAATGTTATGGCTATTGGATCGATGGGATGGACAATACCCTGACTGAGGTGAGGCATGTTCCAGACATGAAAAAGAATATGATATCTTTAGGTGCATTTGAGGCTATTGGGTGCAGATTCACAGTTTCAATGGTGTCCTTAAGGTTTCAAAAGGGGCATTCGTGGTCATGAAAGCACAGAGGAGTGAGAACTTCTACAAGTTAATCAGAAGCGCTTTAACATGTGAAGCCGTAGTGGATTCCACTTCTACACGTATGTGGCATGCACGTTTCAACCACATGAGTGAGCGGGGCATGAAGGTGCTCGAGGAAGGAGGCGTGACTTTGGAGCAGATTCATACAAGCATGAATTCGGTGGACATGCTCACTAAGGTGGTTCTTGTAGAGAAGTTCAAATTTTGTGTGACTTCTCTAAGCTTGTCGAAGTCATAAAAGAATGATGGAGTGTGCACGAGAAGCAGTGATGGACCTATGATACAAGGCAAGATTAGAGAAAGATAAAAAGAAGCTTTAAAGGACAGCGATAGAAGACATGGTGGAGATTGTTGATTAATGTCTTAAATCTATAATCCAATAGTCTGTCGATGACAGGTTTGATGTCATCGAGCAGGCTTCAATCGATTCCATTTAAGTCGGCTTGATGCCATCGAGATTTTCTAGAATAAATCGAATTGGTTACTGGACGCTCAAGGTGTCCTTTTCGACGCCATCAAAGAAAGTTTCGATGTCATCAAAGGTTGTTCAATGCTATCGGTAAAATTCATATTTTCATGTTTGGTCGTTGGAAAATTTTGGTGTTATTTTGATTACATTGAAGTGGGTTCAATGACATCGAATGTTCAGTTCAATGACATCAAAGTCCCATTGAATGTGTCATCAAGCGTCTGTGAATTTGTGGGATTTGTTTCCAAATCCGATTGAGATTCTTCCAAAGGCTATCTATTGGGGTGTAATCGGGATGAGGAGGTATTTAAGGCTTTCTAATTCATTCCTAAGGTTTCAAGGGCTTGTAAGGGAGATTTGTTCGAATTGAGAACTCTCTCTATCTCTTATAATTTTATGTTTTCATGATGTTTACTGTTGGTTTGTGCCATGATTTTTTCTCACAAGGGTTTTTCCACATTAAAATTGTCGTGTTTGTGTTGTGCTTGCTTGGTGTGACTTTAGTACTCCATTTGATCCATCTATATGTGCTGCCACATTCCCCCAACATTATGTACTGCCCACTTATTCCTAACTATGAATGGGCATCAACTTTGAGGGGCCACTATTATGTATGAGTTTCATCCATACTATCCATCCATTTTTCCATATCATTTTAGGGTACCCAAAAATGAGATAGATCCCAAGTTCGAGTGGACCACATCACAACAAGTAGTAATGATAATGGAGCCCACTATAAAACCCTCTTAAGGCCTGCTGTGATGGCTCATTACCATCCAACCTATTGATAAGGTCACATAAAGCTAGATGAAGGGAAAATAAATATATCAGCTTGATCAACAACTTACATATATTTCCCTAATTTATTTTCAACATTAGTGTTTAATCCCCATTGCGTGGTTCACTTGAGCCTTGGAATTGCCCCGTTGTTGGACTTGTGCACTAAAATGATATTGAAAAATGGATGGACAATGTGGATAAAACCCATACATGTTCACAACCCCAAGTGTAAGGGCGCGATGTAGTAATAATCTCGGTAAGATCCAGGTCGAATCTACACGGACTGATCTTTTGTGTATTCTAAAAACAACTAGAAGTAGAACTAGAAGAAGATGTGAATCTAAGTATGAAATTGTAGAGAAAGTAATTGTGAATTGATTAACTAAAACTTGTAAATTCAAAGGTGGGAACTAGCATTTCCAGGGATCCACTTGTACTTATCGGGATGTTTCCTTATTTAATTCAAGGAACGAAATTGGAATTAGAGTCCTATTATATCCAATTGGAAAGGAGAGATTGTCAGATTTCTGAATTTCTCATGGATCTAATTATCAAATGACAGTGAGGATTGAAAGTGATTCCATCACCTAGCCATGCCCAAGAGACAATGGCAAACAACATGATATACCAATCCCACAATCAATCATACAAAAATTATAAAGATTAGAAGGGATTCCATCATCCAACCATGCTCAATGGACGATGATGAGCAACATGATTTCCTAATTTTACAATCTCAAAGTAAGAAAAGAAGATACTCAAAGCTATTGCAGATCTATTGTAATTTGAGTCACAACAAACCATTAAACACTAAAAATATTCCTTAATAAAGAATTAGAATCCATGAGGTTCAATAAAAACATGAATAAAAACAAAGCAAACATCTCAATCACGCTACATGCTTCGCCTCTTAGCCTTAACTAAGAGGTTTAACCAACCATAAACATGATTGGAATCAAAACCCTAAAAGAAAACATTAGAAACTAGAAATAAGGGAATAAAAAACTCTTGAATGATGGCTCCACCCCTTTGCTCCTTCAAACCCTATATATCTCAAAAAGTCCATAGGAAACTCATATTTATAGCCTATTTCGCATAAAATCACAAAACCGACTCTATTTATGTAGTCCGCGCAACTTTGCGTAACGCGTTCGATGACATCGAACAACCTTCAATGTCATCGAATGTACTTTAAATTCTGGAAGTCGTGCCTTTACTCACTGCGTAACTTTTCTGCACTGTGTAAGTTCTTGTGTTATCGAACCTTTCTTTGATGCCATCGAAGGGTCTTCGATCCATCGAGAATATGTCCAAAACAGTCCAACGAGTTGCTTCAATCTCTTCAATAAATTTGATGTCATCAATCATCTTCTTCGAGTCATCGAATATGACTCCAATTCATCGAGAGTTGCATCCAATATGTCCAGTAACAAACTCAATTTTCTTGTATAAATTTGATATCATCAAGCTGTATTCGATGTTATAGAACACTGGTCGATGACATAGACATTGAAGTGAATTTCAACACTTTGTTCTTCCGATTTCCTTCATTCTGTACTTCGTTTTCTTGAAGCTTGAAGTCTTAAAATCTTTAATCTTGGTCTCCAAAGATCCGTTTTTTGCTTTGACAATTCTTGAGCCTTAAATCCATGCTTTTAACATTCTTTTCAATCCAAACTCTTAAACTCACATTGTAACACAAACATGTATAAAATATATCATTAAATCTTATCATGTTTATAAAACTAAGATATATATGGAAAAAAATATGTAATATTTGAGCCTCAACAATACATCAAGGTGGCCCCTCAAAGCCGTGGGTGGCTCATCTCTACGTTTCCCAATTATATGGCCCATTTGAGAGTTTTGGATCTCCCTAAAATTTGGCCTCACATTATAACAAGAGCTAACTTGAATGCGGAAACAAGTAAATGGGACACACACATCAACATAGGGCTGCCTAGTAACCTTGGGCTCATTTGAGTGCATGGGACGCAAACATTGGATTTCTAATTCTAGATTTAAAATTTTGAATTTTCAACTATGTTTGGCATAATGGATTTTGAAAATCTTGAATTTCCAAAATAAGTTTGAGACGTGGAATTGGTCTCTTAGAATTTCTTGAATTATTTTGTGGGCTATTCCAAATGCCAATCCTTTGGATTTTAGATGGTTCACTGATGTTTAATGTGAAATCCATTCCCACCAACAGATGCGCACCATACATTAAGATGAGGGCCTAATAAGCCTATCTATATTTCATGTGGGCCACAACATGGAAAACGGTGTGAAGGGTTGGCACACCGTATACATTGTTCCCGATCATGTGGCCCACCTAAATGATGGATGGCCTGATTTCAGGATCCCTCTCTACATTGGGTGATGCACACAATGGTTGGCATGGATCTCATAGATACCTCAGTGGGAAGCACGGTGGACACTGTTACTTTCGATGGGGCCTGTACCACCAGAGCTGGGAACCTAGGTGGGCCCACCTTGATGTTTTTGAGAAATCTACTCTGTCCATACGTTTTGTGAGATCATTTTAGAACATAAGGCCAAAATGAGCTGGATCCAATACTCAAGCGGGCTGAAAACGTGAGGATTGAACGTCCACAGTTGAAATATTCGTGGGGCCAGAGAAGTTTTGAATCAGACTAATGTTTATGTTTTCAGTTCATCCAATCCCAGTAGGAATGACGTTATGAACGGAATGGATGGCACGTTGACATCACTGTCGACCCTAGGGAGGTTTCAACGGTAGGAATTACCCTACCCACCTTTTCCTTTAGTGCGGCACACTTGAGTCTTGGATCCTGCTCAGTCCTAAAATGATCTCACAAAACGTATGGACGGAGTGGATTTCTCACCAACATCACGGTGGGCCCAACTAGGTTTCCAGCGCAGGAACTTCCTGCCAAAGGCATTCGCAGGGAATCCGCGTCTGGCTCCTAAAAATTCAAGATTTCTGCAAATCTGGGCCCTTTGGAACTGGAAATAAAAATTCAAAAATTTCAACCCACCCCCGAAACTGAAATCTTGGATCTGTCGTCTTTCTCGAGTCTCCATACACATATGCGATGGAGCCGGAAGAAACTGAATACAGTAGAGCCATATGTTTACAGTACACATGGCATGGTAATATGCCAATCTGATCCGCACATATGCAGTACGGTAGCGAGGATGGTGTATCTCCAAAATTAAAGATGTTAGACCATCCTGTCTATCTGATTCCGTAGACATTAAATTGACGGTTGAAAACAAAGCTAGTTAACGGTCGAATATGCAGTGCGATGAAAGAAACTGTAACAGATAGGAATACCTCATCGGTTCTATTTTTTGAAACGTATCCATCGGTCCTGTTCCCAGTGCATAGGTGAACCCGATACATCACCTGCCACGTGTCATTTGAAAAGATGGCTCTACCGATTGACACGTTGCGTTCGATGCTTCCATTTGCATTTTTCATAGTTTGACTTCTATCCCCGCTTCAAACGTTATCCGGGGGTAGCCACGTGGCTCATGTTCAGGCCATCAAACAGGGAAACGAATTGGCTACTCCCCTTGTCACCAGCCAATGGCTGGTGGTCGGTGCTATGTGGGCCCAGCATGATGTATTTGTTTCATCCATGCCATCGATCTATTTTTAGAGATCATTTCACGGTATGAGTACAAAAATGAGGTATATCCAAATCTCAAATGTACCACATTACAGGAAACAGTGTTGAATGAGGGTGGACCATTAAAAACATTTTGGGGCCATAAAAGTTTTGGATCGAGCTGATCTTTGTTTTTTCTCTTCATCTGGGCCTGTATGACCTAATCAAAAGATTGGATGTCAAATAAACAGTATAGGGGCCTTAGGAGGATTTTAATGGTGGATATCCAATCACTTTTGTTTTCATGTTGTGTGGTCCAAATGAGATTTATATCCTCTCATTTTTTGTTATCAAGCTATAAAATGATATGTAAAAATGGATGAACGGAATGGATGAAACACATACATCATGGTGGGGCCCATATAGCACCGACCATCAGCCACGGAGCCGGTGTCAGGGGGAGTAGTCAATCCGTTTCCATCAAATAGCGTGTCACCTTGATCTTTTATTATTATTATTCATTTATTTTTTTTTTTTATTGCTATGTGCCAATTTTAGTTTTTTACGGTTTAAAAAAAAGCCCTCCTCACACGGGGACTATCCCAACTGTGGGTCCCATTGTAGATGAGGCATATATTTAAAATCACGCTGATCAAGAAATCCAAACCATTCAATTAATGGCTAGGAAATATACGGTTAGATGTAAAGGAGTGGGTGGTCCAGATTCCAAGGGAAAAATCAGATGGTTGGCATTATCTTATCAGTGCATATTTTGGGTTATGTACCATTAATGGCTAGAAAGTGAAATAACTGGCGGTCCAAATTGAAGGGTTTAACAGATGGTGTGAAACTATCATACGATTATATCAATCTTTACCGATTGGAAATAGTGACATTCAGCTCACGTTCAAGCATAACTCGCGGTCACAAGGGAGCGATCAGTGCCTCCCTCCACGTCATCGACACGTGTCATGGATAGATGTGATCTGAACCATCAATTTCTCATCTACAGTACTGAATGGATCATGGTCCAAAAACCTTTAATCGATGGCATACAAATGAACAGTAAATTACATTTTGAGAAAAGGCCCATTTTTAAATAGATAAAATAGTCCAATCGTAGCGAAGTTTAGTTACACGCTAATCAACGGCTGAAAACACAGGATCTATGGTCCGGATCATCTACACATATGCCACGTCTGTGGTACCCAATCTGGCGGCACTGAAATGTCCATGCTTCTAGTCGCAGATGATCTGGTAGTAGTCAATCCTGATTTGACTTTTGAGTTAGTGCCATCTTCGAGGGTCCACAGCAACGAACGGGTCGTTTTGCTTGTCCCGTCACTCACCATCAGCGGCAAACTTCTCGTAACGGGAGCCACGTGCAGATGATCAGAACCGTCCATCTTCTTCGTCCTACCACCGTAAATAAGGCTTTGTTCAGATAATCATGCTTCAGGGTTGATCCCCGCGTAGTATTCTCATCATGAGAGCATCTCATTCGAAGAAAATTCTTTTCATTTCTAATCAGACAGTTTGGGTCCCTTGATGGGACCATGACAGCAGCAATAATAATCTGAATAGGCAATACATGTGCCAACATGTGGCTTCAATTCGTCAGCCTTAAATTGGGCACGGTGCTAACTTGATTAGGTATTGCTCGACCACTGGTTGACCTCACCTCGAACTTTGGCTCCGCTCCACAAGCCTGACCGACCAGCTCCGCGCGGTTTGGTCAGCAGCTCGGCCAACATGGGTTGAGTTCAAGCCAAGATTGGGGCAAGTTCGCCGTTGAAGCATTTCTACAAACACTTCAACTGCACCTTCAAAATCCATTGTATGTGAAATAGAAGCAATGGTTTTTAAGGTATTTTATTAAATAACTTCTAAGAAATATTTAAAAAAAAAAAAGAAAAAGAAAAAAAGGATATTTGTTTCATGCAAATACCTCCCTTGCCACCAGCCATACTTCGTTGAGTCATTTTATCAAACACTTGGTGAGCAACATCAATGACACTTCGTTGAGTCATTTTATCAAACACTTGGTGAGCAACATCAATGACACTTCGTTGAGTCATTTTATCAAACACTTGGTGAGCAACATCAATGACGAAGTAACCGAGTCATTGAATTGGTTCGATCCAAGTTGGATTCGATCCGAGTCGAGTAGAGTTGGAGCCTGCTTGAACTCAGCTCGAACTCGTTTTTGAGCTCAAAAAATTAGCTCGACTCTGCTCGAACTCAGCTTCGAACCAAGTCAAATTGAGCTTTTTTGAGTTGAGTTAAGCAAGCTAACCGAGCTAGCTCGGTTCGTGTACACCCTTAGGTATTGCTCATCTTTGTTCTAGAGGTTGTACAGGTAAAATGGGCACGTTTTATCTCTACTCATGTAAAGCATGTTTAAAAGTTATTAGAAAAGATGTGATTAAATTGTGAGGGGCTCCCCTTTCATCCGACTAATGAAATGATCTGGCAAAATTTGATCAATGGGTGCATGAGATGGATGTGGATTGGGTCCTACCCCTACCAGTCTCTAGCCATTAATGGGCAAATTTATTTGGGGTCCATTGCTGTCCATCCCTTTTTTCATGTCATTTTAAGCCATGAGCTCAAAATTGACACAAATCCAACGCCCATGTGGACCACAACAAATAATAATCTTAAGTTGCATTAAATGTAAAAAGTATGTTTGAAAAGTTACTCAGCTAGACATTTACGATGGGCATATGTGGGTCTTAATTCATAAGGTCCATGACACTATCCATCCCTTTACTCAGATAATTTTAAGTTGTGAGCTCAAATTTGAGGCAAATCTAACACTCAAGTGAATAGCACCAAATAGTAAACTAAGGTTGCATTAAATGTACAAAGCATGTTTTAATAGTTACCCAACAAGGCATTTTCTATGGCACAGATAGGTTTTGATTTATAAATTACACGTAGAGCATGTTTGAAAAGTTATCCTACTATATATGGATTGAAGGGTGAGGAACTTACCTCCCTAGTAAGATTCCATTCATGGGTTTATGAGATGAGCCAAGTAACTAGCTTCCACCAATCAATTTTTTGCCTTGTCGTCTTACCATTGAGGTGGTTGGCGACGAGTCCAATTGAACTGCCTCACTGCAGATGGCCTGTTGTCCAATCAAATTTTAGAACACACAACTCATGTGAGAGAGGAAGACCAGGTTCTTATAAGGCCTACCTGCAAAGATTCCCACAGTTTTGGAACTAACCGGCATATGCAACTCATGTGGAGAGAGGAAGACCAGGTCTATGCCTTGCCGGTTCGTATGTCTTTCTTGAAGACTAGTACAGTCAGTAAATCGAGATACAAGTATCCATCGGGTATCAAAATCTTGGGTTAATGACAAATAAAAGTACCAATGGCCTTGCCCCACCTGATGTAGGGATTAGATGGCATGCACATATGCCAATTCAACACATAATGATGTGTAAACGGTCTCTCTTACATGAGCAGGTCTCAGAAAAACCTCCTTTTAATGCTATAATAATAAAATAGTTGAACATTGAAACGTCCAGCTAAGTCAAGATCTATTGCATCACACAACAGAATATTTCAATTAAAACAGATTTTTATTTCGGCCGTTGTTGTTAGCCAGAAGAATATAAGCTCCTGCCTCAAATTTTCCTCTCCAGAAGCACCTAGACGCACCGCCCATTGGGCTGAGTTAGGGATGGGCCAGGCTTTTTTCCAGCACACATTGTTTGAGCTAAGCTCAAACCTGGCTCAGACTGTGATAGGCCAAAATAGTCCAGCTTGAGTCCAGCCTAAAATGCACAAATTGGGCTCGATCGGGCTCAGACTCGAAAAAAGTTTGAAAAATAAATGGACATTTTGGTGGCCCCACACCTTTGGCTTATGATATCTGCTCCATGCATTTGGTGGGACCCACGGTTAAGAGAGAGAAAGAGAGACAAACCTGCTGCAGTGGCCCTAGAATGCCGCTGCTGCAATGGTAAAGGCCCTGCTACTACAATGGCAACAAAGGTCTTGGTAGGTTGGAGGGCATCAAGAGATGGGAGTGGATTGGAGGTGACAGAGAGGCATATCCCATATGTGGGTTGGAATGAGAAATAGACCGAGATGATGATGAAAGGGAGTAATGTATTTTAGGGTTCGTTTGGCTCCGTGGATTTGGGCAAATCCCCCAGTTGGGAATCCCCTCCAAGAGGAGGTTAGCTTGGATTACACCAAAAATCATTTCAATAGTTGCTTGTGTAACATGTGTGTCACCATACTATTATTCTATTGGGCACATGACCCACTAATGATATTCAAAAGTAATTAGATTATCAATGGCATCACCATTAATTACTTTAATATGATGATCAGCACCGTCCAAACATTTTCCATGTAAATCAATGGTTAAAATCGTTGGTTAGTCACTTGGACATGATCTCGTGCTTGTGGCTCATCCGAGACATGGAGTTTTATCATTTTCGGGCAAAGCATATATTTCAGCGGGCTTATTACAACCATTGTGTCAAACACTACATATGTCACTAATTAGAGTTATTAAAGTCCATTTAGTAATTGAACTCAAATCCCTGTGGATATACATGCATAGCTACTTTTGGATTAAAGTTGATTCGCAGTCGACGGTGTCAAACACAACAGGAGGATTTCAAAACTAGGGGGTTTCAAATCTAGGGCTCGCAATCCACACTCCCAAACAGGCCCTGGTTTTTGAGTAATTTTTTAACCATGAAGTCCAGTCAGTTGGAGTTGCTGGCTTAGGTGAGCCCTGCCATGGTGTTTATGTGAAATCCACCTTGACCACCTAGGTCTAAGGCCAAAAAACCTCCTTGTTTGTGTTTTAGGTGGACCATATGATTGGAAACAATGCATAGGCAACACTCACCCTCTAAATTATTTCCTTCATATGGCCAACTTAAATAATGGATGAATTTGATGTTGGGCCCCAGACCTAAGCTTCAGTACAGTATCTAATGGTTGTAGTGGATTCATATTATACTTATAGTGGGCCTTGTAATTATCAAATGTGGACACCTTGATGGGTTTTTTTTGACCCGTTGTCCTTTCGCAACTAGGATGCACAAGTCCTTTCGCAACTAGGATGCGGAAAGGAGTTTTCTAAAACTATAAAAAAAGGTCCCTAGGATTTTTCTACGCATGTTGTGTTGATGAGAAAAATACAAGAGGTATCAAAGGTGAGAGAGAGGGAGAAAGAGAGAGAGGAAGCTTATAGAAGGGAGGTTCTGCTCGTGGAGGTTTTTCTACTTCGCAATTTATATCTCAGCGCTTCTATGTCCTCATAATCGGTTAGATCTCTTCGTTTTCTCTATTTCTCTTATTGTTTATCCACTCCTGCGTGAGTGAAGAAGGTTGTAAACGTTCTACTTCATAGTGGATTGTTGATCTGGACGAGGTCCTGTGGTTTTTACCTCTTTGAGGGTTTTCCACGTAAAAATCTCTTGTGTGGTGTGTGATTGATGCATTGATTATTTTCATTGCTTTATTATCCATAATTCTGGTTTGTTCTGGAGGGCTAGATCCTAAGGTTTTGTGCAAGGCCCCCAACAAAGTGGTATCAGAGATAAGTTCATTGAACGGGTTGGATCGGTTTTGAATTATGGAAGGTGGCTCAAGGATGATCAGCCTCAATGGTTCTAACTGGACCATATGGAAGGCTAAGATGGAGGACTTGCTTTATTGCAAGGACCTATATTCTCCAATCTCAGGCATATCAGCAAAATCCAAGGATATGACTGATGATGATTGGAAGAAGATGGACCGAAAGACGGTGGGGTTTATTAGACAATGGTTGGATGATTCTGTGTTCCACCATGTGTCTACGGAAACCTCAGCCGAAAGCCTATGGCTAAAATTACAAGGGCTGTATGAGAGGAAGACAGCCGGTAATAAGATATTTCTGATAAGGCGACTTGTGAATCTCAAGTTCAAGGATGGTGGTTCTGTGGCCGAGCACATGAATGAGGTCAGCAATATAGTGAACCAACTCACCTCTATGAAGATGGTCCTGGATGATGAATTGCAGGCTTTACTATTGCTTAGTTCATTGCCTGACAGTTGGGAGACATTGGTGGTGTCTCTAAGTAACTCCGCGCCAGACGGAAAGATATCCATGGAACAGGTAACCAATGAGGAGACAAGGAGGAAGTCTCGGGGTCTACTCAAGAAGAGGCTCTTGTGTGA
This sequence comes from Magnolia changhungtana, assembly GCA_030180095.1. NCBI lineage: Eukaryota > Viridiplantae > Streptophyta > Magnoliopsida > Magnoliales > Magnoliaceae > Magnolia > Magnolia changhungtana. Next base: position 6,885,184 of record JASAUF010000272.1, on the reverse strand, counting down.
CGCAGAATGGGGAGAGGAAAGAACAGAAGGGCGGGAAGGCCCGAGATAAATCAAGAGGCAAGTCGAGTAACAGAAAAGAGGTTGAATGCTGGAATTGTGGCAAGAAGGGCTACTACAAGCATGAATGTCGTGGTAAGAAAAACGACAAGAAAGGAAAAGGGAAGGAAGATGAATCTGATTCCACTGCGGTCGCTTCAGATGGCGACATGGTAGTTATTCTTTCTACAGATCACGATGTATGTCTCACGGCTACGAGTCAGGGCACCGACTGGGTGATAGACTCGGGAGCTTCTTTTCATACGACTCCACATAGGGACTCCTTCACAAGCTACAAGTCAGGTGACTATGGGACTGTGAAGATGGAAAATTCTGGCGCATCAAAAATCATGGGAGACGGTGATATTTGTGTGAAGACCGATGTGGGCTGCACATTGGTTCTCAGGGATGTGAGGCATATCCCAGACCTTCGCCTCAACTTGATGTCGATGAGAAGACTGAATGATAATGGCTATGAAAACCGGTTTGCTGGTGGGCGATGGAAGCTCGTCAAGGGTTCATTGATCGTGGCCAGAGGAAAGAAGTGTTGCACCCTGTACAAGGCAAGTGTCAGTATGTGCAAGGGTGGGTTAAACGCAGCGGAAGATTCAGCTATTGACATGTGGCACAGGCGTCTAGGCCACATGAGTGAAAAAGGGCTTCAGCTACTAGCGAGGAAGCAGCTCCTTCCAGACGTGACAGGTATACCTCTCAAAACTTGTCTTGATGTTTATCAGAGAAATAGCATAGAGTTTCATTTATTAAAACTGCTTCTCATGTTAATAAAGAGCATGCATTAGATTTGGTTTATTCTGATGTTTGTGGTCCTATGAGGACAAAAACCTTGGGTGGGGCATTGTATTTTGTTACTTTTATAGATGATGCATCTAGGAGGGTTTGAGTTTATGCTTTGAAATCCAAGGATGAGGTCTTTGGTGTGTTTAAATTGTTTCATGCTATGGTCGAGAGAGAGACAGGTAGATCATTAAAGTGCATCCGCACTGACAATGGTGGTGAATACATTGGCGACTTTCATGAGTACTGCAAGTCCCTGGGTATATGACATGAACAGACGGTTCCCAAGACCCCCCAGCATAATGGTGTAGCTGAGCGAATGAATCGCACCATTGTTGAGAGAATCAGATGCATGTTATCCCATGCGAAATTGCCCAAGACGTTCTGGGGAGAAGCAATGCGCACGGCGGTGTATTTGATAAACAGGTCTCCATCAGCCCAATTGAATGGAGAAGTACCTGAGAAGGTGTGGACTGGACATGATCCATCATACAGTCATCTCAGGGTGTTTGGATGCAGGGCATCCGTTCACGTACCAAAGGATGAAAGGTCCAAGCTCGATATGAAGATCAGGCAGTGTGTGTTCTTAGGGTACGGTGATGAAAAGTTCAGTTATAAATTGTGGGATCCAATCGAGAGGAAGCTCCGGGAGCAGAGATGTGGTTTTCTTTGAAGATCAGTGTATAAAAGACATTGGTAAGCCAGAGAAGAACTAGCCTAGTTCAGGTGAGCTAGAGGACATGGATCTGGTTACTCCTCCCGTGGTGCCTGATGACGGAGGAGTACAACAAGGTGTAGAGGACGAGAGAGTTCCTTCAGAAGATGGACTGGGGAGCAAATTTCCCACTTGATCCACCCTGTTGAGCCACGGTGAGGAGGTCATCTAGGACAGATACCGTCCAAGAGGTACTCGCCACATGAGTACATTATGCTAACTGATGGGGGAGAGCCAGAAGATTATTCTGAGGCCCTAACCGACAAGCATAAGGGGAGTGGTTGAAAGCTATGCAATATGAGATGAAATCCTTGTATAATAACCACACCTATGATATGGTGAAATTACCTAAGGGCAAGAAAGCTTTGAGCAACAAGTGGGTGTCCAGAAAGAAGATTGAGTAGAAGAATTCACAGACGAGGTTCAAGGCCATACTTGTGGTGAAAGGTTTTGGTCAGAGGAAAGGCATAGACTTCGAGAAGATATTCTCACCAGTGGTGAAGATGACATCCATACGGGTGTTGCTTGGGTTGGTGGCTAGCATGGATCTGGAGATAGAATAGTTAAATGTTAAAACTGCCTTTCTCCATGGTGACCTGGAAGAAGAGATTTACATGCACCAACCAGAGGGGTTCGAAGTCAAGGGCAAGGAGCATATGGTGTGTAGGCTGAGGAAGAGCTTGTATGGGCTGAAACAGGCTCCACGGCAATGGTACAAGAAGTTCGATTCGTTTATGTTGAAACATGGGTATTACAGAACGGAGTAGGACTACTGTGTGTTCACGCGCAAGTTCTCATATGGTGATTTCTTAGTTCTGCTATTATACGTTGATAACATGCTCATCATGGGAAAAGACATCAAGAAGATCGACAGGCTGAAATAGGAGTTGGGCAAGTCTTTTGTGATGAAAGACTTGAGCCCGGCTAGACAGATCGTAGGAATGGAGATAACTTGTGACAGAAGCAGCAAGAAGTTCTGACTGTCACAAGAGCGGTATATTGAGAAAGTCCTAGAACGGTTCAATATGAATGCGTGGCCGGTCAAGATCTCCACTAGATGGTCACTTCAGATTGAGCGACAGGCAGTGTCTCAAGACGAAGGCAGAAGTGGAAGAAATGCAGAAGATACCCTACGCGTCAGCGGTAGGAAGTTTGATGTATGTTATGGTGTGTATACGCCCAGACATAGCATATGCGGTTGGTGTTGTCAACCGGTATCTTGTCAATCCTGGCAAAGAGTATTGGGCAGCGGTGAAATGGATATCACGCAGATCTAAAAGGCTCATCCAGTTGAGCCTATGCTATAGTGATCGAAACCCGTGTTGAGGGCTACACAGATGCATGCAGATATGGCAGGTGACATAGACTCCAGGAAGTCTACATCGGGGTTCATGTTCACGTTTGCAGAGGGAGCGGTTTCTTGGCAAAGCAAGCTACAAAAGGTCGTAGCATTGTCAACTACAGAAGCCGAGTACATTGTAGTCACAGAGGCATGTAAAGAGATGCTTTGGATGAAGAGGTTCCTACAGGAACTTAGCCTGAAGCAGGAGGAGCACGTGGTCTATTGCGATAGTCAGAGTGCTATACACTTGAGCAAGAATCCAAGTCAGCATTTCAAGTCAAAGCACATAGAGATTCGGTATCACTGGATCATGGATACTTTAGAACAAAAGGTGTTACAGCTTGAGAAGGTCCACAAGGACGATAATGGGTCAGATATGATGACCAAGGCCTTGCTTAAGGGTAAGTTTGAGGTTTGTAGAAACTTGGCTGGCTTAAAGAAGGTGAATCCCTCCAGGGTCAAAAAGGGGGAGATTTGATGGGTTTTTTTTGACCCATTGTCCTTTCGCAAATGGGATGCGCAAGTCCTTTCGCAACTAGGATGCGCAAGTCCTTTAGCAATTAGGATGTGCAAGTCCTTTCGCAACTAGGATGCGGAAAGGAGTTTCCTAAAACTATAAAAAAGGGTCCCTAGGATTTTTCTACGCATGTTGTGTTGATGAGAAAAATACAAGAGGGCTATCAAAGGTGAGAGAGAGGGAGAAAGAGAGAGGGGAAACTTATAGAAGGGAGGTTCTGCTCGTGGAGGTTTTTCTACTTTGCAATTTATATCTCAGCACTTCTATGTCCTCATAATCGATTAGATTCTTCGTTTTCTCTATTTCTCTTATTGTTTATCCACTCCTGTGTGAGTGAAGAAGGTTGTAAATGTTCTACTTCATAGTGGATTGTTGATATGGACGAGTTCCCGTGGTTTTTACCTCTTTGAGGGTTTTCCACGTAAAAATCTCTTGTGTGGTGTGTGATTGATGCATTGATTATTTTCATTGCTTTATTATTCATAATTCTGGTTTGTTCTGGAGGGCTAGATCCTAAGGTTTTGTGCAAGGCCCCCAACACACCTCTCTCCCAACTATTTCCATTAGTGTGGCCCACTTGAATAACTGGTAAACCTGAGTTTTTAGCCACGGGTATGACTTAGTATTAAAAATCTAATGACTACATAATTATGGTTATTACTGTCAAAAATAAAAGGTGCGTGTTTCTCTCTACTGTTCAAAGCTATTCGAAAAGAAAAAGATAGCATGCCTTTTGCTTTTTCACGGGACTAACCTTAATGTGTATGTAAGATCTACTTCGACCTTTAATGTGAACGGTTGAAATCCGAAATTTACACTTCTTTAATCAAAGTCTTCCGTTGAAAAATAACAATAATGAGGAAAGAGGGGAAACAATGCAGCTTTCTTAGACCAGTATCCCATCCATCAAATGGGAGAAAAAATCTCTTGTGTGGTGTGTGATTGATGCATTGATTATTTTCATTGCTTTATTATCCATAATTCTGGTTTGTTCTGGAGGGCTAGATCCTAAGGTTTTGTGCAAGGCCCCCAACACACCTCTCTCCCAACTATTTCCCTTAGTGTGACCCACTTGAATAACCTGTAAGCCTGTGTTTTTAGCCACAGGTATGACTTAGTATTAAAATTCTAATGACTACATGATTATGGTTATTACTGTAGAAAATAAAAGGTGTGTTTCTCTCTACTGTTCAAAGCTGTTCGAAAAGAAAAAGATGGCATGCCTTTTGCTATTTCACGGGACTAACCTCAATGTGTATGTAAGATCTACTTCGACCTTTAATGTGAACGGTTGAAATCTGAAATTTACACTTCTTTAATCAAAGTCTTCGGTTGAAAAATAATAATAATGAGGAAAGAGGGGAAACAATGCAGCTTTCTTAGACCAATATCCCATCCATCAAATGGGAGTCAAAAAAAAAGAAAAAAAAAAACTAGTTGAAAGATCCATAACGTTGGTTGCTTACATGCAGAGAAAAACAGAATTGGGTCCAAAATCGAGATCCATGGATCGGGTCCAGGTCCAGAAGTTTGACCCAAATACTCAAATGTGTTTGGTCTGAGACCTCTCAAAATCAACTCCGGTCCGACCTCATACGACTTAAGACTTTTTTTAAAAGGGTCTGGTTTGGGCCATCTTAAAATCAACTTGACCCAAGCATAGGAAAGTTGCCGATATGCTACAAGTCCTGAGAAAGTGGGAATTAGGAAAATGTCTAGAACTACTATGGTCAATCAGGGAGACTGGGATTTTGGAAAATTATATTTATGAATGGATTGATGTATGTGTACCTTTGTATGTGGGCCTGGGCTTTTGGGAAAGGCTTTAATTCTTATTCTTTCTTAATAGAATTAGGGTAGAGAGGGGCGTAATCTCTTTAATCCTCATCAAATCAACATACAACCGATGTGTTCAATCATTTCTTACATACATACGTATACCCGCACAGAGAAAATGAAAGAAGTACTTGAATGCTATAGCTGGGTCTGGTTTCTCTTGATGAGAACTTCAATGCACACGTACCACCAATGGGCCGGGCTTTAATTCTTAACTGTGTGGTTTTTTAGGCCGTGGTTCATCTGGAATGGGCGCATGATTTGGGGCCATCAGATAGGTTTGCATGTATGAAGCATGTATTGTAGATGGATTCTACTACCTCACTTCGGTGCGACTGGCTGTAAAAAGAAAATGGCTAGTGCTAAACAGCCATAGAAGAGTTTGGTTATAAGTTATATGATTTCGTATCATGTTAAAGCCTGAATAAGGGAGCAAAAGAGGCAAGAAGGTAAGGAGGAGAAAGTTTAAGATAAGGAAAGAAAAAGGAAGAGCAAAAAGGAGAAATAAGGAGAACGTGATGAAATGAGATGCGGTACAGGCCATTGAATCGGTGTTGAGACTCGAAAGGCAAGAAATAAAGTGGAGAAAGTGAAAAATAGGGAGAGGTGAGTGTGAATGGGAAAATCGAAGAGGAGAAATAGGAGGAATGTGATAGGAGGCCATAGGCCAAGTGTTGAGAGGCATTAAAGAAAGCAGAAGAAAGTGTAAGACAGATGGAAGGAGAACAGAGAAGAGTAGAGAGGAGAAATAGCCAGATCAAGTGAGGTAAGCAAGCCACAATACAGGTGTTGAGCAGCAAGAAAATAAGGTAACACAGATGTGAAGGAAAAAGGGAAGAGGAAAGAGGGGAAACGAGGAGAACCTTACTAGCTGATAAGTATGTATGTATGTAATGTGATGTGATATGAGGTGTGGTGTGCCTCGGCATGGCCAGGCTCTGGCCTTGCCCCTCCCTGCCCAACCCTTGTTTTTAGGCAAGACAAAGTATATCAAGTGGGCCACATTTGATTATCGATTTAGATCTGACCGTTGGATTATTCAGATTGAGCGATTCAATGGGCCCCACTACGGATGTGATCATTATAAATAGGTTTAGGGTAGGACGCTTGAACCCTGGTCCCTATACATAATTATTAAGCCAAATATGAAAACCTACGGTGTGGAGACCCTAGAAGAGAGAAGTGTAATGGGTAAACGTCTCTAACCATTTTTCTTTTAAATATGTCCTGGTCCCTACACTAACCCAATAAAGAAAACCTTAATCCTATTGAGAGTTTCTTTTAATAGTATGAGGTGCGAAAGATCAAAATTTCTATCTTACACTTAATTTTTTTTTATATTATTTTTTTGGGTTAGCTTGTTAGTATACACCTATGTCAGTACACACACTCCATGTTAGCCACCCCTGCTAGGGATCGATACCAAGACCTCGAGTGTTGAAATGAGGTATCTCCACTTAGGGGTGCACACGGGCCAGTTTGGTCCGGTGGGTTAGGTAAAATTAACCGAACCGTTCTTAACGGTTCTAGGATTTTCGGAACTGGAACCGAACCGTTAGCACATTAGAACTGAACCAGAACCGGACCGTGAAAACCGGTTCGGTTCCGGATCAGTTCCACGGTTCTGGGTTTTTCGAATATGGACAGGCAGATACCCCCATCTTTCCTTGCTTTCTGTGGAAAAGGGGAACGTCCCTTGGGACGTTTTTGAGCACCCTACATGATGGACGGTTCAGATCGCGAAAAGGGATGATGGGTGGGGCCCACTGTCAAAACCCAATCCATGCATGTCCGTCCCTGGACGTTTTTCGTATGGTTTGGATATTTTAAAAAAAAAAAAGTGGGGCCCACTTCTGATGGCATTCTCGGAGATCTACTCCGCTCATCCTCTTCGTAGTAATGACTAATGTCTAAGAAGAGGTGGGGACTACGGTTTCACGGTTCGGGTCGGTTCTACCTGCCCCTAAACCGGAACTGAACCGTATCCAACGGTTCTTGTAATTTTGGAACCGGAATCGGAATCGGTGCTGTCCAAAACCGGACCGATCCAACGGTTTCGGTCCGGTTCCACGGTTCTACCGGTTAAATGTGCACCCCTATCTCCACTCAGTCTACCAGTTGAGCTATGGATATGGGTGTTCGTACACTTTAAAGTTATGACATTGAATTTCCATTATTGTTGCATAGTCGATCCATCAATTCAGCAATACAAATCTAACATAAAGCAAATTCAATGATGTTAAAGTGGACCACACCACACAAAATAATGTGAATAATGACACCCACCGCTGAAACCTTCCCAAGTCCCATGATGATGTTTTTTCTCACGTCAAACTTATTCACAAGGTCACACGGACTTGGATGGAGGTAAAATACAACTGTAATCTTAATCCAAAACTTTGATGGCCTCAACAAGGTTTTCTTGTGGTGTGGATCTCCTAAGCTTTGGATCTGCCTCATTGTTGGGTTCATGACCTAAAATGAGTCAGCAAAATGTATGGACCACATAGATAAATGCATACACCATGTCAAGCCTCACTACACCTGTCATAAGGGATGCCTTTGGTGGTAGGGTCTACTTCCCTGTACTAAAGCCTTTTTAGAACTTAGGATTAGGCAGTATTGCATTTGGTCGCATGTAAACTCCATTGGCATTTGGAGACGATGAGAATAATTGAATTAATCTATGTATTATATCATCCGGCCTAGTCTGTGATACAATGGGATTTATGGTGGATTTCAAAATCCTCTACATTTGTGGGCATTTGATTCGATGTATTTGTTTTATCCATGTCGTCTACTCATATGTGCCCTTTATGTGTGATAGTTTAGTTGCATGTATGTACAAGTGACCAACATCAATTGTAAAATTTGATCCATTAATTACAATTCCATGGTCTACCAAATGCGTTTTACATAATATGGCGTTTTCCTTAAAGGAAGAATTTGATCTCAAATATGAGATTGTTCAGTCAAAATTCAATGGTATATCATAACATATAATCATTGTCAAATAATGAAATTAATTATACATCATGCAATTCAATGCCATTTAATCCTACATTCTAAATAGGCTCTAGTGTGTGGCATGCTAGGATTTTGGATGGCCATGATTTTCCTAATTGAAGATGAAATAGTGTACCTAATAGATAGAATAAATCTTATGAAAGTTCCTCCCATGTAGTGCCTAGCGCAAGGTAAGCCCTCTGTGCTTAATTTCTAATTATCTTCCTACATTGCTTGAAGTATCTTGAAGTATCAAAATTGCTATAAGTTTCATTGGGCAAGGATACAAAAAAATATTGTTATAGGCCTGATGGGTTTTTTTTTGACTCGTCGTCCTTTCGCAACTGGGATGCGCAAGTCCTTTCGTAACTGGGATGCGCAAAGTCCTTTCGCAACTGGGATGTGGGAAGGAGTTTCCTAAAACTATAAAAAAGGGTCCCTAGGGTTATTCTAGGGTATGTTGTGTTGATGAAAAAAACACAAGAGGGCTATCAATGGTGAGAGAGAGGGGGAGAAAGAAAGAGAGGAAGCTTGTAAAAGGGAGGTTATGCTCGTGGAGGTGATCTACGGTGTAGTCTATATCTCAGTGCTCCTACGTCCTCGTAATCGGTGAGATCTCTCTGGTTTTCTTTATTCTTTCATTGTTCATCCACTCCTGCGTGAGTGAAGAAGGTTGTAAACGTTCTACTTCATAGTGGATTGTTGATCTGGACGAGGTCCCGTGGTTTTTTCCTCTTTGAGGGTTTTCCACGTAAAATTCTCTTGTGTGGTGTGTGATTGATGCTTTGATTATTTTCATTGCTTTATTATCCATAATTCTGGTTTGTTCTGGAGGGCTAGATCTTAAGGTTTTGCGTAAGGCCCCCAACAAAGTGGTATCAGAGCTAAGTTCATTGAACGAGTAGGATCGGTTTTTAATTATGGAAGGTGGCTCATCAAGGATGATCAGCCTCAATGGTTCTAACTGGACCATATGGAAGGCTAAGATGGAGGACTTGCTTTATTGCAAGGACCTATATTCTCCAATTTTAGGTATATTAATCCAAGGATATGACTGATGATGATTGGAAGAAGATGGACCGAAAGGCGGTGGGGTTTATTAGACAATGGTTGGATGATTCTGTGTTCCACCATGTGTCCACTTTTAAACCTCAAATGCTAGCCTATGGTTTGAAATTACAAGGGTCAGTATGAGAGGAAGACAATCAGTAATAAGATTTTTCCGATAAAGCGACTTGTGAATCTCAAATTCAAGGATGGTGGTTCTCAGGGTTAGAGCACATGAATGAGGTCAAGAATATAGTGAACCAACTCACCTCTATGAAGATGGTCCCGATGATGAATTGCGGTTTTACTATTGCTTAGTTCATTGCCTGACAGTTGGGAGACATTGGTGGTGTTTCTAAGTAACTCCGCGCCAGACGTAAAGATATTCATGGAACAGGTGACTAGCTGTCTCTTCAATGAGGAGAGAAGGAGGAAGTCTCAGGGGTCTACTCAGCAAGAGACCCTTGTGACACAGGAACGGGGGAAAAGAAAGAACAGGAAGGGCGGGAAGGCCCGAGACAAATCAAGAGGCAAGTCGAGTAACAGGAAAGATATTGATTGCTGGAATTGTGGCAAGAAGGGCCACTACAAGTATGAATGTTGTGGTAAGAAAAACGACAAGAAAGGAAAAGGGAAGGAAGATGAATCGATTCCATCATCGCTTTCGGATGGCGACATGGTAGTTATTCTTTCTACAGATCATGACGTATGTCTCATGACTACGAGTCAGGACACCGACTGGGTGATAGACTCGGGAGCTTCTTTTCATGCGACTCCACACAGGGACTCCTTCACAAGTTACAAGTCAGGTGATTATGGGACTGTGAAGATGGAAAATTCTTGCGTATCAAAAATCGTGGGAGTCGGTGATATTTGTGTGAAAACTGATGTGGGCTGCACATTAGTTCTCAAGGATGTGAGACATATCCCAGACTTCGCCTCAACTTGATGTCGACGGGAAGGTTGGATGATGATGGCTATGAAAGCCGGTTTGATGGTGGGTGATGGAAGCTCATCAAGGGTTCATTGATCGTGGCCAGAGGAAAGAAGTGTTGCACCATTTACAAGGCAAGTGTCAGTATGTGTAAGGGTAGGTTGAACGCAACGGAAGATTCAGCTATTGACATGTGGCACAGGCGTCTAGGCCACATGAGTGAAAAAGGGCTTCAGGTACTAGTAAAGAAGCGACTCCTAGACGTGATAGGTACATCTCTCAAAACCTGTCTTGATTGTTTATCAGGGAAACAACATAGAGTTTCATTTGTTAAAACTGCTTCTCATGTCAATAAAGTGCATGCATTAGATTTGGTTTATTCTGATGTTTGTAGTCCTATGAGGATAAAAACCTTAGGTGGGGCATTGTATTTTATTACTTTTATAGATGATGCATCTAGGAGGGTTTTGAGTTTATACTTTGAAATCCAAGGACGAGGTCTTCGGTGTGTTTAAATTGTTTCATGGTATGGTCGAGAGAGAGACAGGTAGATCATTAAAGTGCATCCGCACTGATAATGGTGGTGAATATGTTGGCGACTTTCACGAGTACTGCAAGTCCCTGGGTATACGGCATGAACAGACGGTTCCCAAGACCCCCCAGCATAATGGTGTAGCTGAGTGAATGAATCACACCATTGTTGAGAGAATCAAATGTATGTTATCCCATGTGAAATTGCCCAAGACGTTCTAGGGAGAAGCAATGCGCACGGCGGTGTATTTGATAAACAGGTCTCCATCAGCCCCATTGAATGGAGAAGTACCTAAGAAGGTGTGGACTGGACATGATCCATCATACAGTCATCTCAGGGTGTTTGGATGCAGGGCATCTGTTCATGTACCAAAAGATGAGAGGTCCAAGCTCGATATGAAGATCAGACAGTGTGTGTTCTTAGGGTACGGTGATGAAAAATTCGGTTACAAGTTGTGGGATTCGACCGAGAGGAAGCTCGTCAGGAGCAGAGATGTGGTTTTCTTTGAAGATCACTGTATAGAAGACATTGGTAAGCCAGAGAAGAACCAAATTTCTAGTTCACTAGAAGACATGGATTCGGTCACTCCTCTCGTGGTGCCCGATGACGAGGGGGAGTACAAAGTGCGAAGGTGCCACTTCGAAGATGGACCAGCAAATTTCCTTGATCCACCTGTTGAGCCACAGTGAGGAGGTCATCTAGGGACAGACATTCCCAAGAGGTACTCGCCGCATGAGTACATTATGCTAACCGATAGGGGAGAGCCGTAAGATTATTCCAAATCTAGCCAAGCATAAGGGGGGAGTGGTTGAAAGCTATGCAAGAAGAGATGAAATCCTTGCATAAGAACCACACCTATGATATAGTGAAATTGCCTAAGGGCAAGAAAGCTTTGAGCAACAAGTGGGCGTTCAGAAAGAAAATTGAGCAGAAGAATTCATAGACGAGGTTTAAGGCCAGACTTGTGGTGAAAGGTTTTGGTCAGAGGAAAGGCATAGACTTCGAGGAGATATTCTCACCAGTGGTGAAGATGACATCCATACGGGTGTTGCATGGTTGGCGGCTAACATGGATCTGAGATATTAGATGTTAAACCGCTTTCTCCATGGTGACCTAGAAGAATAGATCTACATGCACCAACTAGAGGGGTTCGAAGTCAAGGGTAAGGAGCATATGGTGTGTAGGCTGAGGAAGAGCTCGTATGGGCTGAAACAAGCTCCACGGCAATGGTACAAGAAGTTCGATTCGTTTATGTTGAAACATGAGTATGACAGAACGGAGTCGGACCAGTGTGTGTTCACGCGCAAGTTCTCAGATGGTGATTTCTTAGTTCTGCTCTTATACGTTGATGACATGCTCATAATGGAAAAAGACATCAAAAAGATCGACAGGCTAAAATAGGAGTTGGGCAAGTCTTTTGCGATGAAAGACTTGGGCTCGGCTAGACAGATCCTAGGAATGAAGATAACCCGTGATGATAGCAAAGAAGCTCCAATCACAAGAGCGTATATTGAGAAAGTCCTACGGTTCAATATGAATTGGCCGGTCAAGACTCCACTAGATGGTCACTTCAGATTGAGCGACAGACAGTGTCCTAAGACGAAGCGGATGTGGAAGAGATGCAGAAGATACCCTACGCGTCAGCTGTAGGAAGTTTGATGTATGCTATGGTGTGTACACGCCCAGATATAGCATATGCGGTTGGTGTTGTCAGACGGTATCTTGCCAATCCTGGCAAAGAGCATTGGGCAGCGGTGAAGTGGATACTGCGGTATCTAAGAGGTTCATCCAGGTTGAGCCTATGCTATGGTGATGGTAAACCTGTGTTAGAAGGCTACACATATGCAGATATGGCAGGCGACATAAACTCCAGGAAGTCTACATCGGGGTTCATGTTCACGTTTGCAGGGGGAGCGATTTCTTGGCAGAGCAAGTTACAGAAGGTCGTAGCATTGTCAACTATAGAGGCCGAGTACATTGCAGTCATAGAGGCATGTAAAGAGATGGTTTAGATGAAGAGGTTCCTCTGGGGCCGAAGCAGGGAGGAGCACGTGGTCTATTTGATAGTCGAGTGTTATACGCTTGAGCAAGAATCCAAGTCAGCATTCCAAGTCAAAGCACATAGAGATTCGGTATCACTGGATCATGGATACTTTGGAACAGAAGGTGTTACAGCTTGAGAAGGTCCACACGGACGATAATGGGTTAGATATGATGACCAAGGCCTTGCTCAAGGGCAAGTTTGAGGTTTGTAGAAACCTGACTAGCTTAAAGAAGGTGAATCCCTCCTGAGTAAAAAAGGGAGAGATTTAATGGGTTTTTTTTTGACCCGTCGTCCTTTTGCAACTGGGATGCGCAAGTCCTTTCGCAACTATGATGCGGAAAGAAGTTTCCTAAAACTATAAAAAAGGGTCCCTAGGATTTTTCTAGGGTATGTTGTGTTGATGAGAAAAACACAAGAGGACTATCAAAGGTGAGAGAGAGGGGGAGAAAGAGAGAGATGAAGCTTGTAAAAGGGAGGTTATGCTCGTGGAGGTGATCTGTCACGGTGCAATCTATATCTCATCCTACGTCCTCGTAATCAGTGAGATCTCTCTGGTTTTCTTTATTCTTTCATTGTTCATCCACTCCTGCATGAGTGAAGAAGGTTGTAAACGTTTTACTTCATAGTGGATTGTTGATCTGAACGAGGTCCCATGGTTTTTTCCTCTTTGAGGATTTTCCATGTAAAATTCTCTTGTGTGGTGTGTGATTGATGCTTTGATTATTTTCATTGCTTTATTATCCATAATTCTGATTTGTTCTGGAGGGCTAGATCCTAAAGTTTTGTGCAAGGCCCCCAACAAGGCCATACTATCGCTGATGACTGGAAATGCATAAAAGCATAGGGAAGCAATGGATTTTTTTTATTTTTTTTTTAAATTTATTTTAAAAACTCTAGGAGATGTTAATATATATAATAAATTTTAATTTATTGGGGATATAAAAGTATATACAATCCTAAAAAATCAGTCTAACAGTACCGCAGCAATGAATTAAATCTAACTAAACCAACTAACCAACAAACAAATGCATTTATACGTTTTGCATTTACCATAAATAAGCACATTCATACATTATGCATCCAGTATAAAATAAAGCTTATAAAAGATGCATAAATAAGGACATTCATACATTATGCATACATGCATAAACAAAGCATACAGTTTATAAATAATACAGTAAACATGCACGATGATATAACATCCATCCATGTATTGATTTAACCATCCATCCAACCATCCATCCATCCATGACATCCATCCCACCCATCCATCCAACCATCCATCCATCCATGACATCCATCCCACCCATCCATCTACCCATCCCATTCGATCCATCCATGCCATGCAATCATCCGTCCAACCATTCAACCATCCCATCCATCCACAATCCAATCATCCAACAATTCATCCATCCAACCATCCAAACATCTATTTCATCCTTCATCCTACCCATCCAGTCATCCATCCAACCGTTCAGCCATCTCATCTCATCTCATCTCATCCATCCATACATACGTACATCTAATCCATCCAACATTCCCATCCAATCATCCATCCATCTATCACATCTATCCATCCATCCCATCCCATCCAATCATCCAAACAATCATCCCATCTATCCATCCACCCATCCCATCTAGCCTTCGTGGGGCAAACCAATCTTGATTCATTGATGGTCATGTGATACATGTGTTTGTGGTTTCATTAAATCATAATCATTAATTTGTGAGCCCCACCATGATATATTTGTTTTATCCACTCCATCCATCCACTTTGCTAGATCATTTTAGGTAGCCCAAAAAACGAGGCAGATCCAAATCTCAAGTGTACCACACCACAAAAACTTGGTAATTAAATGCCCACCATAAAAAACTTGATGGGGCTTATTGTAATGTTTGTTTGCCATCCAACCTGTTGATTACGTCAAATAGGTACGATGAATGGAAACCACAAAATCAGCTGGATCCAAAAAGCTTTTGCAGCCCAAGAAGTTTTTAATGATACACGTTGAATCCCCACTATTTCCTTTGGTGTGGTCTCCTGGAGGTTTGAATCTCCCTCATTTGGATCATGCTTTAATATGAGCTTGTAAAATGGATGGACGGAGTGGATAAAATTAATACACAGTGGGGCCTACATTTTTTCCAACACCAACTGTGTAGAGTTTAGAGGGATTCTCGTTTGTGGGACCTATTTTGATGTATGTGCCTTACATCCATGCCGTCCATCCATTTTAACAGCTTATTTTGGAGCATAATACCAAAAATTAGGTAGATCCAAATCTTAGGTGGACCACACCACACAAAATAGTGATGATTGAATACTCGCCATTAAAAACTTTATGGGGGGCCATTGGAATGTTTATTTTCTATCCAACCTGCCGATAAGGCCATAACGACCTGTATCAAGGTACACCACAAAAATATAAGCTGGATCCAAAACTTTTGGGGGGCCACAAGAAGATTAAAATGGTCAATCACCACTTTCATGTGTTGTGGTCCACCTGAGACTTGGATCTACTTCATTTTTGGAATCATTGAATAAAATGAGCTGTAAAAATGGATGGACGGTGTGGATGTAAGGAACATACATCACGGTTGGTTCCACAGGATCCACCCACCTCGGTGTATGCAAGGATGCACCGTAGCCTAGCCCGCACCGACCAGTACCGACCGGGGTTTCACTACCGAATCCCATTCGGTTTTAACATCGAAGGCTGATGCAACAGCTGCACTCATAATTTAAGGGGCGTTTGTCGCCTGGGGTTTAAATGGGATCTGGTGGGAGTGGGTTTTAACTTTTAAGATATCATGGATCATTGCAAAGTCTGTGACTCACATAAGGTATGGGCTGTGAAGCTCCTCCTTGGAATCAGCGTGGAGGAAAGGGTTTCTGCATTTTTACTTCGGGTTCACGTAGCTACTGGTTGGTATGTGGACCTCACTATAATGTATGTGTTTTATCCATGCCATTCATCTATTTTGAAATATAATTTTTAGACTTGATCCCAAAAATGAGGTAGATATAAATCTCAGGTGAACCACACCATGGGAAAACAGTAGTGATTGAATTACACCATTAAAAACCTCCTAGGGCCAACTGTGTGGTCCACTTGAGATTTGGATCAAACTCATTTTTCAGTTGACATAGAAGAATGGGTGGACGACAAGGATAAAACACATGCATTATGATGAGGCCTACATAGCACCGACCGGTAGTGGTAATATGAGGAACCAGTCTGTTTCCTCACTTAGGGCGTGTTTGATTTTTCAAGGTTTGTGTAAATATCCTTGAAATGGGTAATTATTATTATTTCACCCGTTTAAAAATTGTTTGAAAATTCACCTTACTTGCTACATTGAAACAGTTCAAAAGAGCTCTTTTATATTTGTGGACTCCAATGTGATGTATATAATATATCCACTCCGTCCAACCGTTTTAACACAATATTTTAAGATACATCAAACACTCAAATGGTCTACATCATAAGAAACAGTGGCTCTAAGAGGTTTTTAATGGTAAATATTCAATTCCCTTTTTCCCATGGCATGGTCTACTCATAGCTGCATTTGGCATGATAGATGAACGAAGTGGATAAGCGATATACATCACGGTAGAACCCACAGATATGCCGTGGTGTTCTCGATTTTTGAGTCAAAAACAATATGTGGTCAAAACAAACTTGGAAAATAGTGAGGTACATACAGTGAAAATAATTATTAGATATTTGCAGAGTGTTTTTAGTGAATTGAAAAATCAAACATGTCATTAAACCGATCTAACCCGATGCTCCAATCACCGACCGTAATGTTTGCGAGGAATCTAGCCGTCCATCAGTTTTTCTAAGTTGAGATATGTGTTTAAAACACTAGGCAAATCTAAAACTAAGTACGCCGCAGTACAATAAAAGGTTATCATAGAAATGCATACCGTTGAAATCTCCCCCGGTCCACTATAATGTTTATATGCCATCCACACCGTTCATGAGTTCAGTCCTACGGAGATGAATTGAAACCACGAAAATTTTAGCCTCAGCCAAAACTTTGGTGACCCCATGAATGTTCTAACAATGGACGTTGAATCCTCGATGTTTCCTGTGGTGTGCTCCACCTGAGATTTGGATCACCTTCAATTTCAGGCCAATGCTCTAAATATGAGCTGGAAAAACTGATCGACGGCGTAGATATGCAACGCATACATCGAGGTGGGCCCAACAGTCAGGGTCCCACTCACATGCTGGTTCAGGGGTCGCACCTAAGTCGCGTCCCTCGAAAAATGTAAGTTACGACGGTACATCTCCCGGTTCCTCTCCCTTCTCAGAATAATGTCAGATCTAAAAACATCTCGGCCGCTCGGCGAAAGCTGAAGGTATGTTTTGCAAAATTTGGAAATTGTGAGGAATTTTCGGGAAAAAATACCTTGAATCTGAGAAAAATATATGATTTTTTTTTTTTCATACTTTCCAATTCCGGTCCAACCAATCTTCAGTCGCCGATTTCGGCCCAGCTCGAATCCACTGATTTTGGAGGGGAGTTTCTGATTTTGTCTTTACAACTTAGATATGAAGAGAGATTTTCGAAATCCTTCGCTTATTTTTAGAATTTTTAATATTTACGCAGGCTGCTGCTGCATTTCCAGGCTTTCGGCGATATCGAGCGATATCCTCTGAGTTAAAAAAATTTCGAAAATCTTTGCGAAACAGTGAGAAAATTTGGTATCTTTGAGGAGGAGAAGCAAGCGAATTGGAGGAAGAGAGCAATGGGAAGGAGAGGGAACCCAACCCCGGCATGCTGTAAGAAGTACGGGCTTCCGCTTTACTGCGCTTCTTGGATTCCCCTCAATCAGATCCAGCAGCTTCTTCATCAGCAGTCGGAGAAGGGAGGAAAAAAGGAAGAAGAGAAGAAAGAGAGCGAAATCAATGAGCAGCAATCGTCATCATCGAAGATCCAGCACTACAATTACTACTTAGTTTTAGGAGGCGGTGGAGGCGAAGGCCGGAGTGGCCTCTCAAACGCCCTTCTTCTCACCCGATTCGACTTCTCCTCCGCTACTCTCTCCGAAGAACCAGTAAGCTTTCCTCGATCTCTTCTCATGACTGCAATTCTTTCTTCTTCCGTCCAATTGCCTACTTCTTGATATTATTTTTCTGGCTTGGCCACGTTTGGATGCCTGTAAGTTTGTTAAGTTGTAAGTTACAGGTAACTCACATGAAAGTAAGGTACACGTAATTTGTTTGGATGTGAGTTGTAAGTTACTTACAGGTAACTTAGTTTATGTGTTCGGTTAACTTGTAAGTTTGTTATAGGTAAGAAGCTGTATATTTACACCAATCAGAGCTTGGAGTAAAGAATCATTTAAAAATCAGTTTGACACATAAGAAAGCTTGGATAAAATTATGACATTTTGTTGAGCCCATCTAAATAAGTAATTGGGCCAATTATTAGGCAAAACTAATAATTGGGTAGGCTATACAAGTGGGCCCACATATTTGAAATACTTGTAATGTGGAACAAAACTTGAGGTAAGCAAAAGGGAACTAAAAAAATTCTCATTTTCTTTACGAAATATGTTTACCATGCTGCAAGAGAGAGAAACACACAAACAAATGTCATTAACAAAGAGCCATATATGGATATGTTTCCTACTTCCAAATTACCAGAGTTCTCTACATTCACAAACATGGATATGTTTCCATTTTTTATGACTTGACTATTCTTCCTTCTCTCTCCATTTTGAAACACAATGGGAAAATATATCAATGCTGCCACCAACAATCGCTACATGCTCAAGTGGTTTGATGATCCAAACCATTGCACAAAATCACATTCCAAAACTCAGGTTGGCCATACCACATGAATTTAGAAGTTTTAGGTACAACTTTATGGGGTGGTCCACTTGAGTGTTGAAATACCCTGATTTTTGGGATCAAGGCCAAACAAACCTAAATCTGATCAGCTGGCAATCAAGATAGTTAAGAGAAAAACCTCCCAGGTTTGAAGATCATAACCCTTCAATCAGTGGTGTATGAATAGACAATTAAGAGAAAAATGCACCAAAAAGAGAAGAAAGATTGGATGGCTATGATATCCTAATTAAAAGGATTCTTGGGGCATGCCTCATCCACAGTGGATCCCACCAAATCAAAAGTTTGGTTCATCAGACCATGGGCATTATAATTCGGATTCAGTAGTGACCCCTCCCGTGGTATGTGATGGAAAAGCTCTGCGGGCCCCACCATGATGTATGTATTTTTTCCATGTTGTCCATCCATTTTGGCATCTCATTTTAAGGCATTATCCCAATAATGAGTCAGATCCAAATCTTTGGTGGACCACACCATAGGAAACAATGATTATTGAACGCTCACCATTAAAAAACTTCTCGGGGGCCACAAAAGTCTTGGAACAAGCTTGATAATTGTGTTTTCCCTTCATCCAGGTATGTGTGATGTTATCAATAAGTTGGATGGGAAAAAAACATTATAGTGGGCCACAAAAAGTTTTTAATGGTAAGCATTACATCACCACTGTTTCCTGTGGTGTGGTCCATCTGAGAGTTGAATCTTCCTCAATTTTTGGCTGATGCCCTAAAATAGTAATATGAAATGGATGGATGGCATGGATAAAACACATAAATCATGGTGGGGCCTATAGAGCACCATCGAGTAGTATCTGTGCTACTCCCCCACTTTTGTTGAATGGACCTGGACATAGAAGGAAAAAAACGATGCAGAGGGAAAAAAGAAAGACAAAAGAGGGTTAGGGCACATACCTCTCGCGAGAGAGAGAGAGAGAGAGAGAGAGAGAGAGAGAGAGAGAGAGAGAGAGAGAGAGAGAGAGAGAGAGAGAGAGAGAGAGAGAGAGAGAGAGAGAGAGAGAGAGAGAGAGAGAGAGAGAGAGAGAGAGAGAGACGCTGCTATATAGCAATTGAGACCACCTATCGGCTTTAATACCATTAGCGCCACCTTCTAGCTGCTTGCGTTTCCCTCTCCCTATCCCAAATTCAAAATACCTAGTTGTTCCCTATAAGTGAAAAAACACAAATTTCCCTTGTAACTTTTCTTGCATCCTCGCCTAAAACTTTGTTATAGGTTGAGACTTTGTTATCCGTAAGATTTCTCCCCCAAACACCAACTGTAAGAAAGTTTCCTGTAACTTTCTTACATTTTACACAAGTTACAGGCATCCAAACGGTCCCTTAGGTGCATTTTGTTCTCCGATCTGTACTGACCTTTGATTTTGTGGTCGGACATACGATTATGGATTGAGCATAACCTGAAAATCACATGGATTTGATGGTCTTTGTTATCTTGGTACACCATTGGCTTTGGATGGTTATAAACTGCCCTTTCAGATGGTTTTAGTTGTCTGATTAGTGTGGTTTTTTAGGTTATGCTTCATCTGGAATGGGGCACATGATTTGGAGCCATTGGATGGGTTTGCATGTATGGAGCATGTATAGTAGGTGGATTCTAGAATCTCACTTAGGTGTGGCCAGTGTTCAAAGTATCGGTATTGCTACAAGTTTCGCTAGCCGGGGATAGAGAAAAAATATCGATATTGTTGATAATATCGCTGATAACCAGAAATGCGGGAAAACATGTGAAAAACGGTAGAATTTTCAGGAGATGCTAAAATACACACATTTGCATATTTAGTAATAAAAAATTTGCAAAAAGAATGAATAGACAATAAGTTTCCATTTAATGGGGGCTTAAAAGCATTTGTCATCATAAGAAACAGTCTAACTATCCCATCCATCCCATCCATCCATCCAATCATCCATCCGACATTCCATCCAAACATCCATCGATATTGCAGAATATTGATATCTCATGATATTTTTCAAGAAATCATTAACAATTGGAAATGAAATGAAAGATTGTGGTTTTGATATCGCGCATGTTGCGATAATGATAATATTGAGATATTATCAATATTAGCAACGACAATTTGAAAACTGCATATAACAGTGTGCTCATAAAAAAATTTTGAAATATATATTTTTTTTCATAAACAAACTTTCGGTGATATCTCTACATTGGCGATATTATTGAAATATCGCTAATACACTTGTGATACAAGCGTCACCTAGAATTTACACAATAAAAAAGATTGGCGACAGATTACATAATTGAAAATATTGGCGTAATCGATATGTTGGCGATACTTAGCGATACATTGCTGATGCTTGGAATTTCTAATAGTACCGTGTTATTGGTATTGCCAAGTTGGAGATAACGATAATTTCGAAAATAATTCAAACAATGGGTGTGGCTGGCTTTAAAAAATAGCAAGTGCTTGACAACCATTAAAGGGGCTTAGTTACAACTTCTATCATTTTGTATCATGTTATAGGCCCGATTAAGGTAGTATAAAGAGGCAAGAAGGTAAGGAGGAGAAAGTGTAAGACAGGGAAAGAAAAGGAAGAGAAAAAAGGAGAACTTGATGAAATGGGACGCAGTGCAAGCCATTGGAATGGTGTTGAGACTCGAGAGGCAAGAAATAAAGGGGGAGAAAGTGAAAAATACAAATAGGGGAGGAGGAAAGGAAAGATCAAAGAGAAGAGAAATAGCGAGAATTTGATGGAAGGCCATAGGCCAAATGTCGAGAGGCAAGAAAGAAAGTGGAAGAAAGTGTAAGATAGAGGGAATTTGAAAAGGGAAGAGTAGAGAAAAGAGAAATAGGGAGAACCTTTTCAAGTGAGGGTCAAGTGTTAAGAGGTAAGAAACCAAGGGCAAGAAAGGGTAACATAGATGTGAAGAATAAAGGGAAGAGTAAATAGGAGAAATAAGGACAACCTTATGAGATGATATGTATGTATGTGATGTGATGTGATGTAAGCTGTGGTGTGGTGTGGCCTACTTGCATTTTCGTGCACAACGAAGCAGATCCAATGTTGAAGTGGACCACACCACATGAAAGTGTGAGCAATGATACACATCTTGGAAACCATCCTAGGGCCCATGGTGATGTTTTTTTGACGTCGAATTTGTTCACAAGGTCACACAGACTTGGATGGAGGGAAAACACAAATATCAACTTGATCCAAAACTTTTGTGGCGCCAAGAAGTTTTTCTTGTGGTGTGGTCCACTTTAGCTTTGGATTTGCTTCATTTTTGGGCTCATGACCTAAAATGAGCCGGCAAAACGGATGGGCGGCGTGGATAAGCACATATATCACGGCAGACCTCATGACACTTGCCACCAGGGATACTCCTAGTGGTTGGGTTTGCTTCTTCCTCCTAGGGCCGGTTTGGAATGTGGAATTAGGTTGCATTTGGTCCAATGTAAATTCCATCTAGCATTTGGAAACGATGGGAAGGATTGGATTAATCCAGGTATCATATCATCTAGTCCCAATAGGAGATACAACTGGATTTCTGGTGGATTTCAAAAGTCACTACATTTGTGGGCCCCACATTGATGCATGTGTTTTATCCACGTCGTCCATCCATATGCTCTCTTTACACGTGACAATCGAATTGCATATGCATTATAGGTGACTGACATCAGCTGTGAAATCCGATCCATTGATTACAATTCCATGGTCCACTAAACGCGGGTTTCACTTAATATAATGTTCTCCCCAAAGGAAGAATTTGATCCCAAATGTGAGATTTGATGGTCAAATTACCATGGTATTTCCAGACATGTAATCATTATGTAATAATGATGTTAATTCCACCTAAAGGGTCATTTGGATGGAAATAAATGGAGGTAAATGAAGGGAATTGAGACTAAATGGAGGTAAATGGTATTTAAAGTGTGTTTGGATGGAAGTAAATGCAGGGAAATGAAATGCAATGGGAGTAAATGGGCATGTCAATTTAATCCTCTCTACGAGAGAGGATTTGGAAGTAAATGGGGTGAAATGCCTTTTTGAGCTTCCTTAGAGAGTTGCACGAGTAAACAATGGTGGTGCTACGCACATGTCCGCCATACGCATGGCATGCTAATGATACTCCAAAACAATTCAATTACCGGCTACATCACTAAAATCACACCAATAGAATGATCCAAACCTTCCAAAGGTTGGCCATCTAAATGAATGGTTAAAAAGCGTTGGCAAGTTGCTTATTTATGATCCTTACATTTGTGGCCCACCCGAGGCTCAAAATTTTCTCATTTTTTTGTTAAAGTATACATTTCAATGGGCTTATTACAGTCATTTTGTTAAATATCAGATATGTACTCTAATTTGAGATATTAAAGCTAATTTGGGATATCACATATTTTCCTATAAATATATTAAAAACTTCCAATGCATTCCACTTCCTCCCATTTACTCCCATCCAAGTAGAATATTTGAATTTTAAATGCATTTCATTTACTCTCATCCAAACACAACTAAGTAAGCCATTTACTCCTAATTCATTTACCTCCAATTCCATTTCCCATTCACCTCCATTTACAAGCTCCCAATCGAGCCTTGATGCAATTCAATACCATTTCATCTCGCAAATAGGCCCCCTAGTGTGTGGCTTGCCGGGATTTTGGATGGCCATGATTTTCCTAGTTGAAGATGAGACAACGTACTTGATGGATGGGATGGATCTCATGAAAGTTCCACCCACTTGGCACCTAGCACTAGGTAGGCAATTAATAATTGCTTGTGTATCATCCATCACACTCAACCAGAGTACAGAAACTTTTCCTCACTATAGTTACTAGTCATTCCTTCTATAGGAGGATGAGCAAGCGAATTGGAGGAAGAGAGCAGTGGGAAGGAGAGGGCACCCAACCTCGGCATGCTGCAAGAATTACAAGCTTCCTCTTTGCTGCACTTCTTGGATTCCCCTCAATCAGATCCAGCAGCTTCTTCATCAGCAGTTAGATAAGGGAGAAGACAAGGAAGAAGACAAGGAAGAAGAAGGACATAAGAAAGAGAGCAGAAGCAATGAACAATAATCGTCATCATTGAAGATCCATCACTACAATTACTACTTAATTTGAGGAGGTGGTGGAGGCGAAGGCCGGTGCAGCCTCTCAAACGCCCTTCTCCTCACCCGATTCAACATCTCCTCCACTCCCCTCTCTGAAGAACCTGTAAGATTTTCTTGTTATCTTCTCACGGCTACAATTCTCTCTCCTTCCGTGGAATTTCCTACTTCTTTATATTATTGTTCTAGCTTATATGTATTTTGTTCTCCAATTCGTACTCGCTTTTGATTTTGTGGTTGGACGTACTATTGTGGATTGAGCATAGCCTGAAAATCACATGGATTTGATGGTCTTTGTTATCTTGGTTCACCATAGGCTTTGGATGGCTGTAAATTTTCCTTTCAGATGGTTTGAGTTGCCTGATCAGTTAGTTTTTTTTAGGCTGTGCTTCATCTGGAATGGGATGCATGATTTGGGGCCATCGAATGGGTTTGCATGTATGGTAGATGGATTCTAGAACCTCACTTAGGTGTGGCTGGCTTTAAAAAAGTGCAAGTGCTAGGCAACCATAGAGGGGCTTGATTATAACTCCTATCATTTTGTATCATGTTACAAGCTTGATTAAGGGAGCAGAAGAGGCAAGAAGGTAAGGAGGTGAAAGTGTAAGATAGGGGAAGAAAAAGGAAGAGCATAAAGGAGAAATGAGACATGGTGCAGGCCATTAGATTGGTGTTGAGACTCGAGAGGCAAGAAATAAAGGGGGAGAAAGTGAAAAATACGGAGAGGGGAGGAGGAAAGGGAAGATCAAAGAGGAGGAATAGGGAGAATGTGATGGAAGGCCATAGGCTAAGTGTTGAGAGACAAGAAAGAAAGCGAAGGAAAGTGTAAGACAGAGGGAAGGAGAAAAGGGAAGAGTAGAGAGAGGAGAAATAGGGAGAACCTGATCAAGTGAGGTTAGCAAGCCACAGTCTGGGTGTTTAGAGGCAAGAAAGGGTAATACCAATGTGAAGAGAAAAGGGAAGTGCAAATAGGAGAAATAAGGAGAACCTTACGAGATGATATGTATGTATGTAATGTTATGCAAGGTGTGGTGTGGTGTGGCCCGGCCTGGTCTAATGCTATGTACACACTCATATATGTATGTATGGATGTACATCACCTGAGCTTTTTTTCCAAACAAACAAACAAATACACACACAGATATGGAAAACGTTCTTATAAAGGTCATCCTTGCCATACAGGCTAGGCCAGGCCTGTGCTAATGCTATAATCTGGGCTTTATTCCAAACAAATAAGCAAACATTCACACACAAATGGAAAATGTTCTCATAAAGGTTGCCCTTACCATAAGTTACAGTAAGATTGAGCTTTGTGGCCCCATTGCGATGTGTATGTGTCATCTAAATCGTGCATTTGGTGGCTCCTCCTCTAAACATGGGATGTCCTAAGAACCAGTTGTATCCGAAACTCAGGTGTGCCACACAATCTGGAACAATGCGAAATCATGCCTAAAACATCTAAAATACATTGTGGGGCCCACTTGATTTTTTTGAGTGGCCAAAAATTTGTTGGAACTTTAGTTGCATGATCCCTTCTAAGTAGGTGTTGCTCTGCTACTTATCATGCTTTGGACTACCTCTCCTTCTTCCTAGCTGTTTACACTTGCTAACATTTTGAAATAGATGCTTCCCAGATCCCGCACCTGAGTCTCTTGCTATTTCACCTTACACTTCGTGCAACCACAGGTGTAGCCCCTTATCCAGGTGGGAGCATACAATGGATGGGTTGGATGTCTGAACCACATCTTTGTAGGCCCCACACACAAACATACATTGGGCGTCCCTCTCTCAATTGTTTTATTTGGTTTGGCCCTCAAAAGTCATGAATCAGGTTGAAATTTAGGCTGTAGCCTGTAGGCATGGTATACCATTGGGTCATTTTTTCCATAATGGCCGTTACGACCCCATGATGCATAATGGTTGCCACCACTACCATTACTGCACACCTTGGCTGTAGGCCCAATTTGGGGTTTGGGGGGGATGTCGGACACACATCATGGCAGGGGCCCATAAAACAATATGCTGATTTCCTTGAATGGGTCTTGCACTCTTGGTTTATTCTTTCCAATTTAGCTTTCGATGGAGTTTTTCACTTAATTGCATGAGAGGGAGCACGAGGGGGCTCATTTTCAGGAGCAGGGAAGGGTCAATTGCGAAAATTTAGAAAGTCTTAAATGCCTAAGAGATGGGAGAAAGAGCACAGCTCCAAAAAATACTTGAATTAGTGTTGTTCATCTTAAAAATCACTCTGAGGAAGTTCACTGAATACTGAAAATACCTTAAAAATCTAAAACTCATTATTGTTTTCTAATTTTTGGATTGAACTTTTGGGCCTGAAACAAAGAAATCTCAAAAAATCACTTGAAGTAGTTATTGTTGATCTTGAAGAGATCTCCACAATACCACCTAAAACTGGCATGCAAATCAAAAGTTTTACCTCTTGGAAGATGCAAGACAGTTTTTACAAAGTTGGGTCAATATGTTTTTATTTTACATTAAAAAAAAAGGTTTTGATTTTTTTTAATCTTTGGTACATATGATACCCATACCACAGTCCTCAAACTCTTGGTTTGAAAGGTCTATTAATGTGCACCTGTACAATTTACATACATGGTGTGCTACCCTGATGAACAACTAGGATCTTCTAAAGTGTGCCATTGTGGAATATGTGCCCTACTTGAGTAGCTTTGTCAAGGCTTTAAGCAGCATTTGCAGCTGTACAATTGTCTGTCTACTTTGATTGTTTGTCCTCATTACAAATGGCTATCTTCATTTGCATTAAAAGGGTGCACTGTGTATGTTTCTCTTTTTCAGGTGAATAAGCTTGGAACTGGTGGTGATGTACCTTATAGGATGGCTGTGCACCCAGGAGGAGAAGGCCTTATATGTTCCTTCCCCAAAAGTTGCAGGTTATTTGTTTATTTCCTATGATACAAGGAAATCTTTTTAGGAAAATACTGTTGGACATATATGTATGGAAGTTGGCTCTACTCAACAGTTTGGCACCATTTGTTTTGATATTTAATCAACCAAAAGAAGGAATATGGATTCTTTTTTCAAAAACCCAAAAATTGGGGTTGGGGCTTGGGTGCCTTTTCTGGCCTTTATACCAAAGGCATGGTTTGGTTGCCAGATAAAAAACTTTTGAACTTTTGCTGTTTTGCACAGGTATTCCAATTTATTTATTTATTAAATTTTTTTTTACTGGTACTGTTTTTTCAGTTCCACTTTGCCTCTTGCCAAAACAGAACTTGCTTATGTTTGTTGAATTCAATTAGGCCTAGCCAGATTTTTTTGTTATCTTGTCGTTTGTTGTAAACTTTGGCATGAAAAGATACCTGTATGTTCTTACCTTGTGATTGATGTGGTTCTGAAGGGAGAAAACAGAAGCCGCCTTCATTCACCTTCCATTTCCTGTGTTGCCTCTAGCACCAACCTTATTAACTATCCTTGCTAACCACAATTAGTCACTACATCCAAAAGCCACCTTAATCTTTTTGAGATCATGCATAATATCAATCAGTTATATGGCACATATGCATACATATTTGCTCTATTCCTTGCTAGATGTGCACGTATGAGGTGGGACTCAATATTACCATTCTCCAGTTCATCTTGATGTCAGTGTGCCTTTGCATGGCAATTTTTTCATTATTTTACTACACTTTTGATTTAAAAATTTCCCTTTTTCAATTTTCTATTTGAGCAACTTTGCAGTTCTGTTTGTATTTTTGTTTCTTTTTTGTTTCTTTTTTTTTTTCTTTTGCAACTTCTGTGTGAAATTTTCTGCACATCTGACCTTTTGGAGTATCGCAGTGTCAGGAACCTTTTTGCCGGTTGGAACTAGTCACTTGTGTTTTGTATTTCAGCAACAATGAGTGTGCCAGTTGCACTTATTTTGTCATCTTTCTTTTGTTTTTTCTAATGTTGGTTTTGGTTAGTGTAGTAGTACTACTGCATGTGTTTCCCTCAATTGATTATTTATGTAGAAGGGGTATCATGGCTAAGTAGTCGGACGGGCCTTAAAGTGAAAGAAGAGCTTTGAATTTCACCTTCAAACTCTGTTTTACATGTCTATACTTTCTTATTTTGTGAAGTAAAGAAATCATCATCCAAATTCACATTTTTGTTTGTATCATATTGTAGAGAAGATATTTGAATTTCAGTTCTAAACTTTACACGTCTATAGTTTCACACTTGTTATTTTATGAACACGTTTTAAAAAATAAAAGACCATTTTCATGAACATCTTCCATGATTAAATTCTATTATCTTGATCCCAAGCATGAAACCCCTCAAAGAAAAAGTATATGCATAATATGAACAGTTTTTCAGTTCCAAAAAGTGGGGCTTATTATTAAGTGATCTTTCTTATGTTGCAATTTTGTATAGATGGTTTGAATGGGATATCCCAGAGAACACGGAAGTCCAAAAGATGGCTCTAAAATCTTCTGGGAAAGTGCTGACAGAATTGGAAGATGTCGGGCTGCAATTAGCATTGACGTTTAATGCCGAGGGTTCTATACTAGCTTCTGGTGGTGTGGTAGAGTACCTTTTGCTTCTTTTCTTTTCTGGCCTCATTTCCTCATTTAGTTCGTAATGCTTATTCATTTAATTTGGTTTGTGCTTATTTATCAATGAAGACATGGTAGCGTCAAACTAAGGGAAAATATCACAAAAAGCGAAAAGGAAAGGCAACTCAAAATTTTCTTTCTCTCTACCCCCCCTCCCTCTCTTTCCTCTTTTGGTTAATTGTGTTGATTTATTTAGTTTGGTTTTCTATGATCATTAATAAAGATGTGGTGGCATCAAACTAAGGAAAATATCATGAAAAGTGAAAAGGAAAGCCAATGTTTAAGAAACTCAGTTTGCAGTAGGATAGGCCAACAGACAGCTTTTTTTTTCTTTTGCAAAAGATGGTCCGATACACCATTGAATATGTCAAGAACACAAATAAAGGATATATTCTTGTGTTTCATATCCTTTTCTTTTCCTAGTATTTTTCTGTTTTTTTTTTTTTTTGGCCAAAACAAAAGTGCTGATACGACCCTTATTGTATTTGATAAGACCTGGATAAGACCTGAATAACACCTTTTCGTTGCTTACTGATCTACATTCTAATACGATAGCGGCATAGTGCAAGATGAATTTGAATGTCAGTCCCAAGTTTCACTGCGGCTATCTTTGGATGCACAAATCCATTGAACTGCAAACATTCTGTTTAACCAAGAGGAAATGACAAATATGATTGATGCTTCCTCTTATCTTAATGAGAAAATATCCTTCAGACTGCAGTTATGTTTCTTTCAAGTCCCAACTAGAAAGTACCAGAATTTCAATTTTGAGAAAAGCGCTTTCAATATGAATGTTATGGAAAGAAATACAATTTGGTTAATTCTCCTTTATTAGACTAATAATTGCAGTTCAAAATGACGAGGCATCCAAATGCTCCCTGAAAGTTGTAGAATTTTTAATTTTGAATACCACAAAAATGTTACTTGAGGGAAGGGGCTTGTTTTGTTAAAATGTTTGCAAACCCATCTTATGGTTTAAAATCTCCATTCAGAAAATGTATTTGATAAGTATTGAATTCGTATGTATCAGTATGTCCTGGAGTGGTTTTTTGCTGATTTAGCGCAGTGTTGGCAATATAAACTGTATTATACCATTTGTTTTTAAGACAACCATTTATCAGAATTTTGAACCATATATGGCTCTCTCATCACATTCTTTATCCGAGTCCTTTTCAACTGTTGGAATTGATTAATGACATGTGAGTGTTGTCAAAGGACTCTTGAGTCCTTACCATGCCATTCCAAAGAATGTACCAAGCTGGTTGTGTGCATCTGTATGCAAGATCATCATGGCATTAGTTTTGTTTTAATGCAATGCATACATTATGTTGAATGAGATCAATCTTCAAAGTGGTATGTAACACTTCACCTTTGATGAGTGTAGGATGGCCATTTGAGAGTTTTCAAGTGGCCTAGTATGGAAGTTCTTCTTGATCAGCCTGATGCCCATGCCTCTGTAAAAGATTTGGATTTCAGGTACATGGAAAATGTTTGTATATGTCTGGACACTGATAGCATAGTAGTTAGAATTTACAAACCAAGTCTGTTTGCTTGAGTGCTAGGCACCCAAGGTTTTTTTTTTCTTTTTTTTCAGATCCTTTTGTTCTGATTTTATTTGTTATATTGGATATCTTGATTGTTTATCAGACTTCTCAGATTTTCTCATGCAGTTCTGATGGAAAGTTTCTAGCATCCTTGGGAAGTAGTGGTCCTTGTCGGGTTTGGGACCTAACCTCATTGACGGTTGTAGCCAATTTACCAAGAGAAAATGTGAGCAGCTTGTTTAACTTACATTTTTTCTTTCAATAGGCAATCTAGGCTCGAACCTATGAACTCTGTTGAAACATGCCCCGTCTACCATCGAGCTGTGGGCTCGAGCCCATTTGACTGATTCCCTAATTACATTTTTGGAATTCCTTTTTATTCATGTATCTTTGAATCTAAATGGATGCTTCTGTCAAATTCAGGGTGAGGTTTTCGGGTTCTGCCGTTTTTCTCATTACAGGGATGATAATCAAACCTTATATGTGACTGCAATGCAAGGTGAAATTCCTGATTTGAATAACAGGTTCTCCTTGATTAATACTGTTTCATGTATTGCTGATTTTGAAACTGTTTCACAGGCCAGAATGGAAGCATTATCTCTTGGAACACTATATCATGGAAGAGAGTTGGATCAAAGAAAATAGTCCGTGACCCTATTTCCGCCTTCAATGTTTCAGCTGATGGAAAACTCCTTGCAATGTAAATCTTCAATTAATGCTTCTTATAGAAGAAGAATTAGGATTCCATTTTAAAGGCTTTGCTGCATTAATCTGGAAGTTTTCCTTCGGGACATGGCACTAACACAACCTCCTAACACCAACACATAATCTGGCACATAACCAGTACATGAGACCCCAAATGGATAAACCTCATAACAGTAACACATAATCTGGGACATAGGAAATGGTCTTGTCTATTGTTGGTTGCATGGTGCCACATTCTTTGGTTTGATTGATGCCACATTCTTTGGTTTGACCAATCCATGAGTCTCCTCTAGCAGTGTTTTAAAACCAGGCCGAACATTGAAAGAGTAAAGCTGTCAATACAGTGAAAACAGGTGCAACTGCTTGTAAAACCTATCTCAACCGTGACATCATAATTAGTGCAGATTGTTTATAGAACAGGGCTTTCTATGTCTTATTGCTTTTGTAACACCTAAGAAATTTTTTTTTCCCCAAAAGGATTAAAACGTTTGTTCCCTTGCTGTGTAGGCCTGGTAATATGGTATGCCTCTGAATCTTATGTCCTACAGAAGTAAACTGATGTTATGACACACTTCTTATTAGAACATTGTAGAAGTATAAGCAAAATCTTCTCTATAAGCCATCAGAAACAGCTGTGAGTTTTTTATTTTTTGTTCCTTTTGTAAATCCTTGCATTTCAATCTAGGCTTTAGTCCAATAATCCTGCAAGGGTAGTTCATAAATGTGGAATTGTATATCCTTGTGCTTTCCAAGTACAAAACTGAAGGGAACTAGTAGCATAATTGATCTGCAGGCTAAGGACCTTTTTGGATGAATTCCAAAATGAGAATGCAGAATGAGGCCCAACCCTACCACAATTTATGGAGTGGGGTGTTTGTGTTCCATCCAGATAAATGCGGTTGGTGGGGTGTACTAAACAGTCCTGTCCACAAAAGCCACCCAAAAATGGGAGTGCTATAGCAATGGGTCTGGTCCGTTATCCTACCATGATCACTCAAGATGGTGATGCACAGGTCCGCTGCCATTTTCCTGTCCTTGCATACAGCACCTAATTTAACTCATGTAAACTTCTATTTTCATGCAATGTGCATGATACAGTATGGAGAAGTTCAGATTCCATTGTGAACTCTATCTACAGTTACTTTTGGGTTTTTATTTTCCAATAACTTTTGGTCATCCTTTAATGAATTATCTCAACTGTTTTAACCTTTGTAATCAATATGCAGTGGGACAATTGAAGGAGACATTGTGATAAGAAACAACAATATGCAAGTTCACACAACTGTTAAAAAGGCACATGTTGGACCTGTTACAACGTTGGTTTTCTCCCATGATTCCAGGTTCCCATCTTACCCTTATGTTCGTCATACTCGATGTTTCATGAACTTGACATGCAGTGGTCTATGGCCATGGTTCAAATTATTGGTTGAATGTGACATGGGCCTGCCAAGACATTTGCATTAATCAGCTTGATAGAACACTTCTTTCGGTTGCCTTATTTCTTGATACAATGAGATAAAGAAATAGTTAAATTTTTTTTTTTTTTTTGCAAAGAACTGATCTTTGCAAGTGATTTTAAAATGTTTTTGGGATAGATGTTAAAATTAGGAAAAAGGCTTGCTAGCAAGGCTACACCTTAAGCGAGCATTTTGTTCTCCCTCATTTCCATCTCTACCTTACAGGTGGAGACTGTTCATTTAGTCTGCTATCATGATTATTTATTTTGTGGTCCATCTACTTGGTGAAGAACCTCTGGTTGATGGAACAACATAGGCGAGGGAAGTTGGCAAATAGCTGTTTAACCTTTAAAAAGGACTGGCTCTGAGGTCTGAGATGG
The DNA here is from genome assembly GCA_030180095.1 of Magnolia changhungtana. Classification (NCBI taxonomy): domain Eukaryota; kingdom Viridiplantae; phylum Streptophyta; class Magnoliopsida; order Magnoliales; family Magnoliaceae; genus Magnolia; species Magnolia changhungtana. The sequence continues at coordinate 6,852,777 of JASAUF010000272.1, read as the reverse complement.
AAGATCCAGCCCCTAACCAGTTGCCCGTTGTGGGATTGCTTGAACTTCTCCCCTGGTAAGCGCAGATTTCTAGGTGCCGGTGGGGGGATGGATTGGAAACAACCCCCCTTAGGGGGATTCTGCAAATTCCTTGGTGGTGCTAAGGTGCAATGTGGGGCTTCACTGGTACGGCATGTGAGGCACAATGGTAATCATGTATCAGTGGGTTCCCTACCATGTTGTGTAGTCAACTACTGGATACCATCTGTAGACAATATACACCATGAGACCTCTTCTTGTAATAATGATGGTGGTGGTCTGTCCACTTGGTAGCCCAACTTCACCTGAGAGGTGGGGCCCATTAATGGTGGAGATGGTATTGATGGAGAGCAAAATGCTTGCTTAAGGCGACGAGTCATGCTGGCAATTCTATTAGGTAATACTTAGAATGGTGAGTGATTCATTTAGGTCCTGTTTGGATTGCGAATTACATCGGTAATGTATTGTTAAAGTGCCATCATTACAATTTTATAGTGTTTTTTTAAATACGTAATTCTACGGTCAAATGCAGATATAATAGGAGACAAGTAAATGAATTTATAATCATTACAATTTTACGTTGTATTGCGGTGGAAATCTCTTATCTATACATCCACATCGGTGTATTTTTTTCTATGATTAGACATTGAAGTAATATAAAAGTATCATCACTACAATTTTACCATGCTTATCCAAACACAAGAATTGTCGGTCAAATTACCTCTTTTCAGGAGATGGGTATTGTAATTTGTAATCATTGCACTTTTTAATGTAATTCGCAATCCAAATAGACCCTTATTGTAATGAGAAATCTAATTGCAACAGTGACAAGATATTCAGTCATCATATTTTTAACAAGGCAGCCTACTCTTTCTCGCAAAAATGTGTGCTTTGGTTTAAATGCAGGGCTGTAGTTTCTGCATCCTTTGACTCAAGTGCAAGGGTGACACTAATTGAAGACAAGAAAAAGAATGGTCTGTATTTATTATCAATTTCATCTATCTATAGATTCTGATTTTAATGTTTTTGTGAGTTTTCTGTTGCATTCTTCTAAGGGTCTGCTTATGTTTTTGTAGGGTTGAGCATATGGGCCATCATCTTGATTATTTTACTTGCGATTGTCGTGTACTTGGTGAAGCAAAAAGGAGTCCTACAGTGATCTTTCCCTGATGCTTACCATGGCCGCAATGTGCGGTACTTTTTTACTGGGTATTGTTGCATAGTTTGTAAATGACTTGAAATATCCCGGGATCTGGGCACATGAAAAGGCCGAAGATGGGCAGTTCCAAGATTTCACCACAGTGGCAGATGTGCCTCCAAACACCAGTAATCCAATGTCATGGTCTCCGCTAAATGGATATGGTAACATCATTTTTGGTGGATTAATGGTTATTTTGATTGTGATGCTTTTTGGAGCATACTCAATTGTGTTATTGCTTTGCACCCATTTTAATTTTTAAACCCTTTATGATGAATCCGTAGAAATAGTCTTCATTTGGTGGGAGAGCCAATCCTCATGCATCCCAGAGTAGTGCCATTGCCACCGAATATAGCACTTCTATTGAAAGGAATGTGGCACGTCTCACAGGCCTCATGTTGTACATGCTATACTTAATGACCTGAAAACCAGTGCGTCTGCTTGTGCTGCTAGAATGAGTTACACTTCAAGGGCGATTGATAATTGTCAAATGAGCCTTCTAGCATGCCGTTGCTTACCACGGCTCCTAGAGTTCAACCTTAGCAGTGTGAAAAAGGTCCAGTTGTGTATGTTAGTCGTTGATGGTAGCTGCCATTGTTGCTTACATCACCATAAGACTTGCATTTTGAATGTGGCGCGGTGTTTTGTGGCCTGCCCTGCCCTGCCCTCCCCTCATTTTGGGGCATAATGAAGCAGATCCAAAGTTAGAAGTGGATCACACCACAAAATGGTGTGACTGATGACACTCACCATTGAAACCTTCCTAGGGCCATGGTAATTTTTTTTTTTTTTTTTTTTTGTTTGGACGTCACACTTGTTCACAAGTAGAGCTGTACACAACCTGAAATGAGTCGAGCTTGGCCTAGCTCGGCTCAGTCCTTGAGCCTGTCTGGCTGGCTTGGCTCGGTCAGCGGCTCGGGCCAAGCTGAGTTCCAGTTTAGATTTTAGGGTTTTTAATATATATAATATATAATTTATTTAAATACATAAATATATACAAAATATTTACATTTAGTGAGCTTGATCCAAGTCCAATCCATTTGAACAAAATCAAGTACGAGTCATGTTCCGAGTCGACTCGAGTTGAGCTTCGACTCGGCTCGAAATTTTTTTAAGCTTAAAAAATCAGCTCAACTCGGTTTAAATCTAGTTTTGATCTAAGTCGAGTCAAGTGAGTTAACCGAGCTAACTTGGTTTATGTACAACTCTATTCGCAAGGTCACATAGACTTGGATGGAGGGAAAACACAAATATCGCGTGGTCCACTTGAGCTTTGGATCTGGTTCATTTTTAGGTTCATAATTTAAGATGAGCTGGCAAAACAAACTGGGGACGTGCCAGTGCCACCAGTGATGCCCTACCTGTGTAAAATTGTACTTGGCTTCTAGAGTTGTCTGAAAAGGAGAATCTTCTCATCGAGTCATTGATTCATTGAGTGATGTAGTTGAATAATAATAGCCCTTGATGAACGTCATTGTAGCGGCGATAACGTTGCGAACATACCGTTTCTTAAAGTATGGTACACTTCGGATTCGGATCTTCTTCATTTCTTCTTCATTTTTGGGATCATGCCCTAAAATGATCTGACGTGGATATATAGTACATGCATCAAGGTGGGCCGCACCTAATCCACTCCCGGTCATTAGACCACGTTTGCATGTGGAGCCCAGTGGGGCCACGAACAGTGATGATCCTGAGTTGGACATGGGCAAAACGAAATCTGATTTTTACACTTCTTTAATCAAAGTCTTCGGTCAGAAAAAAAAATAAAAAAAATCACTAGTTTGAAAGATCCATACAGTCGGTTGCTTGTATGCACAGGTAATAGTTAGGACCAAAAGCAAACAGACGTGGTTCCGAAATTTAGATCCATGGAGCGGGTCCGGGTCCAAAAGTTTGACCTGAATAGTGGGGCCCGCATAGCACCGATCAAGGTCACTAGCTAATCAGTACTTTTGGGCTTGGAGACTGATGGTAGCATATGTAGGCACGTGCTATTATAAAACCAGAATGCTTTCACAAGTGACGCATTTGCATGGATGAGCTGTTACTCGTGTGCATTGATCGATTGGTACAAATAATTCCACCTCTAGATAAAGAGACAATCAATCTACCCTTTAACAGTTGGAAGTTTATAAAAAAATACCTATGATCTATCGCTAGATTCGGTGGACAGTGACTGGTAAATAGCCCAACTTTGCATAAATCCAAGCAGCCCTTGTAAACTCAGAGATGTACGCACGTATTTTCAAATCTGACAAGTTGGCCCATGGCCGACAATCCAGACCATCTATCGGCTTAATCCCACACTGATCAGGTGCGCCCTGACATCACCCAACACAGTGTTGCCCTAACTGTGGGGCCAACCTTGATGTATTTATTGAATATCCACACAGTTCATCCGTTTTGCCCGCTCATTTCAGGGCAGCAGCCAAAAAAGAATCAGATCTAAATCTCGGATGGACCATATGATAGGAAACCGTGTTGATTGAACGGCACCCTTAAAAACTTCCCTAGGGCCCATCGTGATGCTCGACATAATGTTTATTTTCCATCCAACCTGTTGATAAGGTCACGTAGACCTGGATGAAGGGAAAAAACAAATATAAGCTTGATCCAAAACTTTTGTAGCCCACCAGAAGTTTTTAATTGGCAATCGCTACGCTGTTGTGTGGTCCACCTAAGATTTAGATCTGCTTCATTTTTTGGATTATGTCCTAAAATAAGCTGGAAAAACGGATGGACCAAATGGATATACATTACATACATCAAGGTGGGTTCCATGGTCAGGGCCGCGCCGTGTTGGGTGAGGCAGGGACGCACCTGATCCGCTCCCTTGCGCGCACTCTAGCTTCCGTGGATCCGGGAACCACAGCTCGTGGTTCCGGGACAGTGGGCCTACCGTGATGTATTTGTTTTATATATTCAAATCTCAAGTGGACTGCATCAAAGAAAACAGTGGCAAATGAACGTCCACCATTAAAAACCACCTATTGGCCTACCGTATGGTCACACGGACCTGGAAGAAGGGAAAACACAAATATCACCTTAATCTAAAACTTTTAAAAGTTTTAAACAGTGGGTATTCAATAACTACTGTTTCCTTTAGTGTGGTCCACCTGAGATTTATATCTGCTTCATTTTTGGATCCCACCCAAAAATGATCTGGAAAAAACGGATGGACAGCGTGGATATAAAAAAAATACACCACGGTGGACCCTACAGTCTCAGAACCACGGAGCCCGTTGGCTCCCCGGAACCACGGAACCCGCGTCCACATATCAAAACGTTAGGATGGTCTCCTGGTCCCAGGGAGAATTCCTTTCCTTTTTCGGGCATAGCCCATCTGCAGTTGGCCGCAACAGACCAGCGGTCCAGATTACCGAGCAGCAGGGCCCACCTGATCAAAACGAAAACCCGTGCATAAAACTGTTTACTGTTCAGATCCTCGGGTCGCACTTGCTCTCGCTCGCCTCAACCCAAATCTCAGGGCCAAAAGAAAAGCCCTTCAAATACCAGAAAACTCTCCCTCCCTCCGCCGCAACGCCCAAACTCCACCAATCAGACGGTCCGGATGGAGGGTCCGTGCTTCGTCTACGAAACCCTAGCTCCTCTCTCCACCTCCGCCGATTCCAACCCAGACGCGTCCGAGTCGTACTCAGTCATCCGCAGCCACATCTCCGCTCCCTCCTCCCTCTGCCCTCAAACCGCCGCTCCCGACTACTTCTCTCTCGACTCGGTGGCCGACTCAGTTCCGATACTCGACTCACCTCTCCTGCCCTCCGAACCCGGCCCGTCTTCCCAGGAAGACCCGTCTTTGGAGCGCGCCTGGTTCCGTGCAGACTGCCGCTTCAAGAGCCCCATGCTCCAGCTCCACAAAGGTTAGGCGGATTTTCCCACGTACCCTCTCCGACTCGCAGAGTCACCTCACAACTCGACGAACTGAAAACCAATCTCATTCTCATCTCTTCTTCCATTCAATTTTATTTTATTTTATTTTATTTTATTTTATTATTTTTTTTTTACAGAGATACTCGATTTCTGCGAGTTTGTATCTCCGACTCGAGAAGAGCAAGCGCAGCGGGCTGCGGCGGTGCAACGTGTCTTCGAGGTCGTCCGATATATATGGCCACATTGTCAGGTATGATCACTATCTCTTGGAAACTGTATCAATTTATGAAAACTCTGTTTTATGTTGATTTTAACTTCCATTGTTCTTTTTTCCATTGTTTAGGTGGAAGTGTTTGGATCGTTTAAGACCGGCCTCTATCTTCCTACAAGCGATATTGATGTACGTATCCCTCTATGGACGTGTTTGGATGCTCAATTGGATTGAATTGCGATAATTTGATTCTATATGACTAGTGATACTCTCCCTCTTTAGTCTGTCATTTTTGCTGCAGGTTGGACTTTAATTCCCTAATGAAAAATATTGCCAAGATTTCGCAAATTGTGCCATATTTTAGCAGAAAATTTGTTGAATGATATTGTCACATGAGTATTGCAAGATTTTGAAGATCACAGTTTTTAATTTTGTTTTGTGATTTTAATGAAATCAATTAAAACTTTAAATTAATTAATTTTAACCATATTTTAAAATTTTAAAATTATTTCTGAACTTATAATAAATATCTTTTTAATATTTTATTTTCAGCAAGATTTTCTCAATGTTGTAAGAAAAATGTCAGAATCTGAAAATCTCCTGAGAAATTCCCATGCCAAGAATTGCCGAGAATGAGATTTGTCCAGTGTTTGAAATATAGGTATCGCATTACGTTTCGCACCTTTAGGATACGGATACATATCGGTTATCACATGAGATATATTGGCTATATCGCGTAATGTATTGTTGTTGTTGGAAACATGGGGAAACATTGGAAATTGTTTGAAATTTTCAATGAAATTTCAGTGATTGGTAAAAAAGACATCAATACACACTTACAAATCAAAACATTACAAAAAAACAAGTGCGCATGATAGGTTTTCTTTGTATGGGGTCCTAATCTATGCATTGATGCAAGTATATTCATATAATTTATAAATGTAAGAAGACATGTGGAAACACAAGAAACATATTCAAAAGTAAAAGAAGAATCACTAGATTAGGTTACAATTACATGCATGTTTGATTTTATATTTGGACACAGATTGCAACCAATTTGCGAGAAATTGGGAAATTTTTTATTTTTTTTCAATTTTCCGCAAATCGGTCCTTCTCCTCTAAATCTCGAAATCAAAGCTTCCTAATCCACTATTTTTCATGAAAAATCATAGATTTGTAACAATTTGAGACTAATTTAATATGATTTACAGAAAAAAGGATCGAAAATAAAATATGCTCACCGAATCGAACATGTGGGATATATCCCACTACTTGTATGTTTCGTATCGCATAGGTGGTATACAAGATATATCGTGGGATATATCAGCCCATATCGTCAATATTTAAAACACTAGATTTGTTGTATGTTCAATTCTGATTACGATAATTCTCTCCTTTGTGATTCCTTCCTGATTAAAGATTGTACCAAATATCATTTGGCTACATTTGGTAGCTGCGTGGATTTTTCTATAGGAATTGGCTGTCATGTGGTTCTGTTAAAGTTTGTTACCTTAGGGCTCTTTTGCATGTTCGATTGAGAATTGAAATGTGTTTCCTTATCATTATCTAGGAAGTGACCAAAGTGTTTTGGGTGGCATCATTTTAACTTGCGGCAACAGCCAAACCCTGATTGTGCTTTGTATGCTTCAAGTCGGGCACTAAAAGATCGTACTTGTGATTTGGGGGCCTAGCCCTCACATTATTAGTGGGGTGAGGGTGATAGCCTCAATTTCGTTGTTTGCACTTTATTGAATTGAATTGTTGAAATGGTTGTAATGTTTGTGTTGAAACCGGGATGTAATGGTTGTATTGTAACCTTGAGCCTTTATGCTCCTTTTAATAAAATTGTTGTCACCTTTCAAAAAGAAAATGTTGTGATTCAGTCCAACCGAGTACCCCAACACAGTCTTCACGTTTGCATCAAAATCCCTTTCTTTTTAATGCAAACTTTTGAATTTTTATGTATCTTTTCTAGGTTAAGAGACAATGTCATCTATTTGTAATTTTTTACTCTTTTCCTTCAACATATGCTATTAAGTTATATTTTTTAAACTTGGTGTGGTTGAGCTCAGAAACTAATCAATGCCCAAATTTGAGTATACTTCTATTGAGACATTTGTGATCTGGCTTCCACTGAGGGAAAATCGAATTGTTTGTACCCATAAAATCCCCATCAACTGTTTATTGTCACTTGCTGCTTCCATATCTGCTTAGAGATCTAGACCAAGTTTCTCTGTTTGCTTGTACTTTGTCATGTAGTAAATGCAATTGATTTTTACTTGCTGATGGTAATGCATTAATGAGTGATCATCTTGAGAGTGGATCACATTTACAACTTTTAGTAAATTTCTGAGAGTGGACTTGTAGTATTTTATCAGCCAATTCTATTTGGTGTGAATATCATGTGATAATTTGTCTGACTATTTAATTGGAAAACTTTACTGTTGTAGGTTGTGATTTTGGAGTCAAAGGTCAAAACTCCTCAAATTGGCCTGCATGCTCTTTCCAGGGCATTATCACAAAGAAGCATTGCCAAAAAGATACAGGTTAAACTGACTATTACAATTTGGCTGCTAGGATTTGCCAATAGTTGTGATCTAACATGATCTTCTCTCATTTTTTTAGGTTATTGCGAAGGCCCGTGTGCCAATTATCAAGTTTATTGAGAAGGGTAGTGGTGTTGCTTTTGATATCAGGTTCTAATTCTCTCTTTTTCTTGTTGTTAACAGTAGTTGCTATGGGCCTATGGCCCACTTATGTAGTCTTGGGATGTGTTGGGAACATAGTTTTTGTATAAGGGGTATTTTCGATATTTTTGCTTAAGAAAACCAAATTAGAACTTACCTCGGACTCCATACTATTCCATAACCAAGAGCGAATATGGGCATCCTCACACATCCATTGCCTGTATTTTGAATCAGATTCCATTGGCTTAGTATCCATGCGGAATTGATCCTTTTCTCGGGCTATGAGAAACACCTCGACTGATTTGGCCCACGGAAGGTAATTCTTTCCATTCAACTTCACAGAAGCTATTGATGCATTGAAGGAGGGTCTAGACATTTACCCAAGAGATGAGGAACCAACGACTGTACTTTTGGGTTCCATAGATATTTTACAATCAACTTGTTTCAAAGCCAAAAGAGAAACATTGACCCGAGAGGAGATCCACGCACAACCATATTCCATAATAAAATAACGTGGAGATTGCTGGCCCATTATCACCCTAATCGACATCAATATCAAACCCACATCACATATGACTTAATGGGAGAATATTCTATCAAAAGAACTGCTTGCACATAACTCAACAATCTTAAATAAACGATTTTAACGTCACCTTATCAGAAATCGGCAAGCCTTCATAATTCGACAAGGCATATATGCTCATTTTTGTGAGCATTTCCTTCTACTTGAGAAACAACGTATAAAACAACATGTTTTCTGCACAAACGAACTATGAAACACACTCCCCCTTGCAGTTAGATCAGCCCCCGACGTGTTGGAAGGCCCTCAAGAAAAAAGATCCAGCAACTTGGGTTAGATCAGGAGGAATTACAGAGTCTAAACCTCACCTAGGATGGCTCTGATACCATGTAAGTTGGTGTAGAAAAGAGAAAAGTAGAAGAAAAGAAAAAGAGAAAAAGAGAAAAAATGAGAGAAGAAACTTGAGAAAATGGAATTAAGAGCTAGGGCTCATGTTAAATGGATGAAATTACAAAAATGGCCTTAAATAAATAAAAGAAAAAAAATACTAAAAATACCCCTTGTACAAAAACTATGTTCCCAACACATCCCAAGACTAAGTGGGCCATAGGCCCATAGCCACTACCGTTAACACTTGCAAAAGGTGAATTTATTCTAATCACAATATTTATTAGTCTGGTTTTATTGCAATTCCTTGAAATTCCTTCTACAAGTTTTTTCTTTGGGTTTTGTCATGCACACATGCATGCATGTACATGCATGTGCGTCTATGTGGTGTGTGAGGTGAACGTTGTGGTGTCTCATGGGCTTTGAGGGAACTTATCACAAACTTGAGAATTTGAAGAAAGTTTGCCCCCCATGTTGTCTTCTTTTGTGGTTGTAGTATGTTGTCTTAAACTCAACTCACTCTATTCATCATTTAATGACTTGGTCGAGTTCATTCGTTTATATAAACTTTTGTGGCAAACTACTTGAGCATATCCTCTCCACTTTTGGTCCGTGGTTGTGCATTTTGATGTAGTAGGGCAAAGTTAAGACACAATCACATGAATGGCCATGAACGAAAAAAATTAGGCTAGAAAGTTTGATCCAAGGGTTCAATGCGCGCTATAGTTTCCGATGGCCATAACTTGGCGACTGTTTATCTGTTTCGCGCATATAATATGTAATTAGAAAGCTATCGATGAGTTCTAAGTATTGGCCAATGTCAAAGACAATTTGCCTTTGAACACTTTTCCAAAATAGGTCATTTTAGGGGTTAATTTTAAGTTTAAAGTTAAAATTTACGTTTTTAGTAAGTTATAGTTTTTCCTCTTTTAGGGTATTTTATGGTTTGGGGAATCCTCGAATAGCTTAAAGTCCTTATTTGATTCATGGGAAAGAGTTTGAGTCAGTTTAGAAATCGTTTACCATCTTTAGTAAATTTACTATTAAAGGAAAGTTTACTATTTCGGAGAAGGTACGAATTTGGGGCCTGTTTGGTTTTCCAATTACAACGGTAAATGGTTGTAAATGGGTAATGATTATTTATTCTTGTAACTATGTGGTGACATCACTTACATTTGACTGTAATGATGATTTTGCTACACTGTTTGTTTCACTTAGAAATCATTGTAAAAATGGTAGTTTTATAATGTGAAAATGGTATTTTTGATTTATTTTATTTACGAGCCATAATTTCTATTTAAGCAAACACCTGAAATCGAAAATGATGGTTCATTTACTTTGCATTTCATAGGAAATTGGAAAACCAAACAGGCCCTTAGGGTTTAGAGCTTATATAAGCCATATTAAGGAGCTTTGTAAACAGACTTTATTTAGACTTTTTGTCTATAATATCATTTTTTTAAAAATTTTAAAATTTTTATTTTTTAGAGATTTCTCTCATTGTGAATTCAAAGGCTGTTCTTGAGAAAAAAAAAAGAGGGCTATTTTTGAGAAGAAGACAGTGGTCTCTTCTCTTTCTGTGCACCCGCTACATTAGAATGCGTGCGTGCATGGGAGCTTGTGTGCTTGTGTTTGTTATCTGATATGAGGCACCTACACGCGCGCGCTCGTGTGCATGCACAATATGCAATCAGTGGCATGTCTGGCAATTGCCACTCTTGCTGCTTGCCCTTCGTGGTTCGTGTGTGAGATGGGTGGTGGTACTGGGTGGGACTGTGTTGACCTGTGAGTGTTATCAATGTCACCCTGCCATGGTTGATTCTAGAGTCTTGGTGGTAAAAGGGGGAGGTTGATGTTCAGTGGGCAGCCGGCTACTAACATATTGCCAATGTACCATTTAAAAGTTGAACTCAAATTACCATTTAAAAAATGCTGACCTCAAAAAACTACTAAAAAGAAAAAGCTGACTTAAAATTGCTGTGAAATGCTGATCGTGATGATTATCTTTAGCTTATTATGGTTACTTTAGTTTGCAAAAGGATTATTTGGAACATGAGATTAACTAGCTTCATGTTTAAGGTCATGCTTTTTTTTTACCTTTCATTCTTTTTTTAAGAGATAATGATGAAATTTTATTAAATTAGAGAGGGAATGGAATTCCCAGTACAAAAAGTGTGGCGAAAAATGCCTGACTTGGAAATAAGATACAGTGGGACTTACACTGTTTGGAGCAAGGGCAAATGAAATGTTTAGCCCAACAACAATGGTGTTGATTGCATGGAAGTATAAAAAGAGTGACCAAGACAAATTGTCTGCTCATGAGATTCAGCGAATTGCATCCACTGAGGAGCATTCCGCTCTGATGCATTTGCTATTAGGGGGTCCGGATGAGAAGCATGGTCTCCTGAAGGGCATTCTTTGACCCTTTATTATCCATAATGGCTCTCTTACCTTTATTTTTATTTTCTATTGTTTGATAATTGCTGATTTTATTGGCTCTCTTACCTTTTATTGCCAGTATAATTTACTGCCTTTTTTTGTGTGTGGAGAATTTGTCGTTATTTTATTAAAAGAGGAAGAAAGAAGAAAACAAGTGCTGAGTTTACTGCAAATCTTTGATACTGCATCTTTTCAATTTCCAGTTTTGATGTGCACAATGGACCAAAAGCCGCTGTGTTTATTAAGGTACTCAATACCAACCATTTTCTTATGAGCTTCTTTTCCTGTGTTTCTACTTATTGGTGGAAGATGCCGAAATAGACCTAGCATTTATACCTCTGGGAAAGTCTGGTGCACAGTTTTTAAGTATGTTGCAACCGACAACAATGTTGTCCACTTTGGTCCATTGTGTGTAATGTTGTTTAGGTTTCTTGATTATGGTTTCATTATATTTGAACCAAGTAACACGCAGTATCCTGTGCTACATGTTCCATAGCCTTGGTCATTATTGCCACATGCACAAGAACCTCTGCAATATCTTTCAAAAAAAAAAAAGAAGAAGAGAGAACTGTATTGGGGTTTGGAGTTCTTACTGCATTGGATTGGCACCGTATGTCAACCACAAATGTCTCTCAATGTCATGAAGTGGACCATATCGTGTCTACCCTATGCCATGCCTCAACTTTGATGCAAGCCTCCTTTGAGCTTTTCTCCAGTATATTCGTATTCAAGGTTGTAAATAGGAAGGAGAATTTCGGCACACAGATTGATTTTATATAAGGTATTGAGAGGACATTTTCCCAAATTCTTTGTTTGTGGGCCCTACTGGTTTGCTCATTAATACCTTGCAATTTCCCTTCTCATCATATCATTAGTGCTAAAATCATGACCTACACACTGTATCTCAACAATGAAGGAAAAACAAAGCAAATGAACTAACTGAACAACTCTTGGTTGGAGAAAGGATGGAAATGGATACTTCCATATGATGCATCTCAGATGGAAAATACACCAAAATCAAAAGGTTCTAATATAACTTGGCTTTGAATTGGATACTCTCTGGCAAGTTATTCCATCAGTAGTCTTGCTTTCTCGTGGTATAGGATACCATCAGAGATGGGTACAAATGAGAATTCTGAAATCATTTTCCACCAAAAACACATTTTATGGAATAACCAAGTCTTTCTATTTTCTACACCCCCTTCAATGGTTCAATTCAGATGTTTTCTGCAAATTCTGTCAATACTTATGCTTACAGTCCATATTTAAATGTCTTTGGATGTGTGTTTGCTTCTGCAGTAACCTAGTTCCAATCCCATGCTTTTCTTTTTGTTCTTTTGGAGAGAGAGTAACAGATAATTTGTTTTCTTGGACCAATGTTCAATTTATATATTCTTGGTTCTAGGTTGGCAACTCTCTCTCCCTCACTCTCTCTCTTTTTCGTCTAAACCTTCTGGGAAGATGATAATGTTGTGTTTTTTATGAGACTTGGTCTAGTTCATAAACTGACTGATTTTTTATTTTTATTTTTATTTTCCCATTTAGGATGCTGTGTTTAAGATACCTCCACTCAGGCCCTTGTGTTTGATACTGAAGGTCTTTCTACAGCAGAGAGAACTCAATGAGGTTTGAGTTTTTTATGACACGATTGAAATGCATATTTTTAATTTAGCAACAAGATGGAGAAGTAATCCACCTTGAATTGCCACAAATCTTTCATGTGCAGCCATAGAAATAGAGAAGGATACAGGGTGGGGATAAATAGTGTGGTCTCACAACCAACTCAAAACTATAGGAGTTTTACCACAAGAAGAGTCAGTTTTCTTCAATGAAGTTCTGTCATTGTTTACCTCCAAAATGCATGACCTGGCATGCACAGGCGCGCACACACACACACACACATATCCTTTTGCAAGGCCTAACTAAACTCAAAGAAGCCAATATTAAATTGTAATGGTGTATACTTAAACTCACCTAAAATATCTCAACTTGACATGATAGACATTAAATTGGGAAAACTAAAGGAGAACTCCAAATTCATCTCATTCCCCAACTGTATGGGCTTAGTTATACATATGAATGGTGTATTCCAGTTGTGCAGTTTGTAGAGACCCTTAAAACTAGCATACGATTTGGTATGTAAGTCCATATCTAGCAGCCGGGTGGCATATCTTGCCATCTGATTGATTCTATGGGCCTCACATGCCAACTGGATCATTGGATGCACCATCCAGTTGGATCTGTGGGCCTCTCAGTCCAAACGGACGATAAATCATGGCCTGATCTTGCATGATATAGATGCAATCTGATGATCGAAGAGTCTATCCTGCATAAATTTTTTTCATTTCTAAATTTCCGAAAAGAAGTTTTCCTTACTAAGATATTTCTTCTGTTTTGAAGGTGTATTCTGGGGGAATTGGTTCTTATGCTCTCCTTACAATGCTGATGGCACATTTGCAGGTAATAATTCTTATTTCCTAATGACACATTTGTTTTCTCTTTTTGCCTTTGTAGCCAAAATAAAAATAAAAATTCCTTATTTCCTAATGATCCAAAATTGGTTCAGTTTTTACTTACAGATGATTGTTTGTATCTGGATCTGGAACCTCATGGTAATATGCTTTCAACTGGGACATAGACTACAATAATTTGTGGCGTTATACTCCAGCAAGGCTTCCACAACTGTAGTTTACCCTAAATGTGAAATGCAAAGGCAGAGCCTTTCTTTAGCCTCATCACTCTTTTTTGTGGGGGGGGGGGGGTGTTACCCCCAGGGCCCAAATGACATGCCGATTAAAACTCAGGTGGGCCACAACATGGAACAGGCTGGGAGGGGATATCGCCCTTGATTTGCATGGGCGGCCCACCATGTTGTTCATATGTAATCCAGGCCGTTCAGACCCTTCACCTGGCCTGGATGAAGGCCGGGCAAAAAAATCAGGTGGTTTTGCAACTCAGGTGGGTCCCTTTGAAAATCAAGGGTGGGCATCCTCTCCCACCTCATCCCTTATGTCATGGCCTACCTGAGTTCGGGGTCAAGCTGATTTGGGCCCTGCAGTGTTGTTGAGGTTACACATCTGATGGATGGGTTGGATTACATCACATGGGCCCCATAAGCTTATGGTGTTACCAGTACAATTGGAGTGCACCTCTTTAAACTATCCCAAGCATGAACTTCGTGTTTCTGTCAAACCTTTTTAGCCTTTTTGTGATGAGGATCTTTTGATCTCAGATGCATTGGAGAGGACAGGATTTCAAGGGGTACCGAACTTCTCCAGAGCATAACCTGGGGATTCTTTTGGTATGTATGTTATTAACAGCTGTCTAGATATGTTTTCTACATATTCATTGTCACACTAAAGCTTGTATTAATAAACGATGAACAAAGCAAAGATAAACAAGGAAGAAATAACAGTCCAAGGTGATGCAGGACCGTCCAATCATTCAGCAGGAGAAAGAGTGGTCCCATTGCTGGTCGATTGAAGATTAGGATCAAGGATCCTGAAGATCGCATCTATCTAACAAGCTAAATTGCATATCTGGACTATACAACTGTTCGTACTGTAGATCTGGAACATATCTGGTGTCCAGATTGTTATGATGAAAGATAGGAACCCTATCAAGGTTCTGGTAAATGTTATGGACCAGATTGATAGTCCAGTTGGACTTTGGGACCCACAGATCCAATTGGATGGGGCAATTCTAACAGATACACAGGTTTTGTTTGATGCCTTGGTTAATATACAAGCTGTCAACAATGTTTTGGATCGTTTGTGCAAATTGTACAGGCCATTATACCCATATGGTTGGTATCTAGGAGTTTGATGAGATTAGAACTCTTTAGTTTCATTTCCTTTTTAATCTCTCTTTTATTAGTAGACTTTCTAGTCACTGGAGCCAGTTTCCGCAACCATACCACTGTTAACCTTTTCTCGATGATGATACCTTCCCCAATCATTCTTTGTGTAGTGGGAAACGAAAGCACTGGTGTCTACCACAACATGCACGGACATGTTGATTTTATGTCCGTAAAATTTATGAAGAATGGCTGGTTTTTGTTTTGGAGTACCCATAAGCATAGTTAGCTAGCGATTTTTCTTAATCTAGGGCAACATTATTGTTTGGAGATACGATCATATGCACCTCTTTGAACTATTTTTCTTGAGGCTTCATACATTTTCAAAATCTCTCACATTTGTGCCTTCTTGTGAACAACAGGTCAACTTCTTTGACTTTTATGGACGAAAACTGAACAATTGGGATGTTGGTGTATCTTCTAAAGCATCAGGCACTCTTTTCTCAAAAACTAAAAAAGGGTACTGTTTAAACTTACATGTTTCCTTTATATCAATTGCTTCTAACAGGCTCCTATTTTGATGTAGGGCTAACTGCCTGTTGCTACTGCCATTTCTTCTCTCTTCGTTTTTTCTAATGTACTAAAAAAAAAAAAAAAAACTATTATGTCATGCTCATTGTGCATGGATTTAATTTCAATTTGTTAGATTTATGAAGACGGAACGTCCATTTCTCCTTTCTATCGAAGATCCACAGGTCTGCTTGCTCTCTCTGTGATTTGACTACTATATTTCCTTGATAAACCATCTTTATGTCCTAAACTCAATGTGAATGCCAATGGTGAAATAGGCTCCAGAGAATGACATTGGGAGGAACTCCTTCAACTATTTCCAGGTTTGTTCTTGTGTGTACTTATGTTTTTCCTTCTTAAGCAGATGCGAGTTTTCTTGCATCAAGTAGGAGTCTAAAGAGAGAAAAAAAGGCCAATCAAGGGTCCTAGTTGGTGCCTCATCCATATCTTTTCAAGGCCTTGCCTAATTCTACAACTGTGCTCTTTACATAGATCATATTTGGTATTTTCAGCAGAGGCTAATAAAGTTGTGTCATTTAAATGTTTATTATAAGCCTAGGTAAGTTTCTTACTGATCTTCCTTCACCTAAATGCAATGATAGCCTGTTAGCTCTACGAGATTGGAGTATCTGTCATGGCTTTTTCCTCATGAGAGAATCACCATATGTGGCGCCGTATGTCAAGATGTTAATCTGGTTGTTGCTGTATATGTCAACTTAAAACATTTGTACTCCATGTATATTTTGTTGGTGCACACTGCAAAGCCCACAATCATTTGGTAGCTGGCATTAGTAGTAGACTTGAAACATTTTGGCATTATCCCTGTCAGAAAATCCAAGGGCCATGTTAAGAACAGGACCACCATTTTATAAACCCCATTCTAATGGATGTGCGGACCAGTGAAGTGATTCAAAATACCACTAATGCAAGGACAGTGTTCTTTTGAATTGTCTTACTCTTTCATCATCAGATCAAAGAACCTCCCATTTTGTCTTGGATTAGGTTCTAATAGATCTTCGATGTCATATGAACAAGGGTCTGGCTCGCTGGCAGAAGTCGAATTCTCACAACAGATAACCTCCAGAAGGAGGGGTCTTTGACTTCCGAATGTCTGCCTCCTGTGTATGCAAGATGCAGAATCAGTCTCCCATCTTCTCCTGCACTGCACCTTTGCCTCCAAAGTCTGGAATGGGATTTTATTCTACACAGAGGTCTCCTGGGTGTTCCCTCATTCAATCGAGGCCCATATCAGATCGTGGGATGTTGGAGGTGGAGGAAAGCTTGGAAAAAAGAGATGGGGGCAGTCTCCCATCTTCTCCGGCACTGCACCTTTGCCTCCAAAGTCTGGAATGGGATTTTATTCTATGCGGAGGTCTCCTGGGTGTTCCCTCATTTGATTGAGGCCCATGTCAGATCGTGGGATGTTGGAGGTGGAGGAAAGCTTGGAAAAAAGAGATGGGGGCTTGTGTTGCTTGCAGCCATGTGGTCCATCTGGTTGGAGAGAAACAACTGCTGTTTCAATAATGCTAAGAGTTCAGAAAGTAGGGTTCTCTGTAAGGTGCTTCGCCTTGTTAAGGAATGGGCACTGGGTTGGTGTTGGAGAGCTGGGTTTCGGTTTGGGGTTGAGCTCCTGCTCATTTCTCTTTTGGTTGGCCTCTGCTGTTGGCTTCTCCTGTTTTCTGTCTCTTTGTTTGTCTGTTTTTGTGGCTTTTATTTTTCGGCCTCCTTGGCCCTGTTTTTTTAAAATAATATTCATCTCTCTTAAAAAAAGCATTTTTGTTTTTCTTAAGCAATTAAAAGCATAAACCCATAATGATTATAAATCAAAGGCACTTTTTAAACCCACACATCAAAGCCTTTCGTGTTTGAGGAGCCCTACAGGTTGACATGCCGCCTCTTCATTGAACATCCAGCTGTTGTATCATTGACTATGTTTGACTAATGGGATTTAATTTAATTGACCTGGTCGCATTCTAATTTGTTGAATTTGAAATTTTGTTGAGGAACCCAAGCCTACTGGAGCCCCTCTTAGTTGTTGCACCTTACTGA
The DNA here is from genome assembly GCA_030180095.1 of Magnolia changhungtana. Classification (NCBI taxonomy): domain Eukaryota; kingdom Viridiplantae; phylum Streptophyta; class Magnoliopsida; order Magnoliales; family Magnoliaceae; genus Magnolia; species Magnolia changhungtana. Next base: position 6,835,011 of record JASAUF010000272.1, on the reverse strand, counting down.
GATGTTTTCTCTTTGATGCTGCAGATAAGATCGGCGTTTTCAATGGCTTACTCTTTGCTGACAGATGCAAAAACCATCGTGGCTTTGGGTCCAAACAGGAGCATTCTTGGGACCATAATCCGACCTGACCCAGTACTGTTAGAACGGAAAGGTGGATGCAATGGAGACATGACTTTTGATATCTTGCTTCCAGGGGCAGGCCAACCCTTGCAGCAAGGGGATGAGGATGAGATCCAATGTAATTGGCAGTTGTTTGATGATGAACCACTGCCAAGGGAGAAGGTGATCATTGCAGATGACAGGGCACTGTCTCGAAAGAGGAGGGCGTTAAAACCAAAGCATAGAGGTGATGCTTTGGAAAATGGAGAGGCAACAAAAATCAGGAATGAAGAAGATGTTGGGAGGAGAGATTCAGGGATGAAGAAACAGCGCCGAAAAGGATTCAGAGACGCAGAAGATGGATACACTGGCAGCAGTCATCGTAGTAGTCACGGTGGTTGGCATCCTTGGCATCACAGTCGTTAGATTTTGTCGGGTACTGAATCTGCGATGCATTTAACTGCTAAAATTCATGTTACCATAGGTACATGTATCATGAGAAATATGGGTCAATGCTCAATATGTAGACCCATTTACAAATAGGCACGAGAGCCATCAAAATCGCTCATCTTTCTCTAGTGGCAGTTTAATGGATACAGTTGGCATGTGGACAGTGGTATGGTCCAAACCCCAATATTTTGACACGTAAATTGTAACATTATGATTTATTTTTGGTTATTGCCATAAAAATTTTTGTTTTATTTTTAAATATTGTCCTGTAAAACTATCATATAAAAAGTTGAATGTTCTGTGTTACATTTGATCTCAATATTGAACTGTTTTGAATCCTATGGGTATGATGAATGGAAATGGTAGTTTGGTGGTACATCCTGGGCAATGCAAATGGTAGAAATGGAAATTTGTCCGTCCACAATGCCACTGGAAATCAGAATCGAATGAAAATGGATAAGACCAGTCATTGTCCTGTTCTCGTTGGGAGGGGCTGACTTTTGCTCCCATTGCGCTACTAGCTATCCTATTCTCATTCTGAGGCATGCTACTCTGTACTTTTAGATGCACTCAAAAGATGAGATTCTCTTCCACATGCCTCATGGGCTCTAAGACTGCTGTCCCCTCAGTTATAAAGAGTGTGTTCACCTGTCAATTTGCAGGTTTTTAATTCAATGGTTAGGATCATTTGATCAGATTGAACTTTGGGACATGTGAATTCTAGGTGGGGTTCACCCAGTGTACATTCTCCCATGGGCAAGGCTGACGAGTGGTTGCACAAATCATGGTGATGCTTTGACACATTAGCCTGTTATCTGTAGAAAAGATCATGCCCTCTCCAAGATGTATCAACAGAGCGCTCCTCCTGACTACATTGACAAAACCGACCATAGCTGTTGTCCCCTCTTTGGTATCGCAGCAAGGCTTGGAGATGGCAATCACTGGTTCTTAAAACCAACATTCTTAAAACTAAGTAAGGTGAAATAGGAGAAGAAAGAACCCTGTTCCTGGTTTTCTTGTAGTAGTAGCTGGATCCTTTGAAACCACAAGAGCAATACAGGATTCCAACCCAGCACTTTGTAAGGATTGGAGAAACCATGATTTCCAAATTCACCTTTTCCTTGACTCTTGTGCTCTCTTTATTTGGAAGTGATCTCCAATGAACAGGTGTGGAAGCTATAATTGTAAACCCTGATTGAATCCATGTAAGCAATTGTACATGCATTCTTGTTAGTCACAACTTCAGGGTTTTCATTGTATTATTATTATTATTATTATTATTATTTTGCCATATTTTTCAATAAAAGATAGCTTGGAGTGCGTGGTTTGGCCAGGTGCAAAGCAAACCAAGAACTGCACCGAGTATAAGTGGGTTGCTTCAAGTTGAAGGCCCTCAAAGGGCAATGGGAATGGGCTAAAAGGACATGGGTGTAGTAGGAAATATTTAATGACCCATGATTTAACTGAGGATAAGGTCCTTGATGCAGCCCAATGGTGGAATAGGATTCGTGCAAGTGGCCTCAATTAGTTGGAACTAGGGTTAGATGATGACGATGATCTTTTTTCAAGAACCATGGGTGGTTGGGTGCTCACATTAATGGTGACAACTTAGAATACTGGGCTCTAGTTAAAAACATTCCCATACGGTGTAGGAAACATACTTCCCGTCTGCTCCTTTGATGCTTCCATTTCTTTCTTTCTTTCTTTCTTCCATTAGGATGCTTCTGTTGTTCAATCTGCTATGACTAAATCATAGTAGCATGATATGGTTTGTACTTTCTATCCAGCGAAACAAAACTGTTAAACAACAAAACATATGAAATTGTACCCTTGTGGAGACGAAGCAAAGGAGTAATCATAGAGCATAAATAGAGTAAGATTCCATTTAGTGGGGCCCAAAATTTTACAATTTTCTTATATATTTATTTATATATAAGATATACCATTACCTTTCAATAAAAAAGATTTACCGTGATACTAAGATAATCTATTGTTGGAAATGGTTATTTAAAACACGAGATAGGGACAGAAAAATCACACAATCTACCATGGTAGAGGATTTAGAACCGTCCGTTCAACCTGTCGAGCAGAGAATTGAAATCAACAGGCTGCCTGCTCTCCACCATCATGTGGATCACATTCGCAGCCTGATCCCTCGAGTACCCCATGCTCACAGCTTCCTCAATAAGCTCCCTATATGGATGGTTGAGCATTATCTGTGGGGTCGGCTGGCGGGTGGTGAGACTGCTGGGAGGTGGTTGCAAATTCTGGACAGCAGAGACATGGGCAGGAGGATAGCTGCTTTGCTGGAAATGCTGAGGATGGGGCGACCTGCTGCCGTCAGTGCCATACAGCATATATCCATGCATTGAAGGCTGTTGGGAAGTGGCCCCAGCACTTGGGTAGCCATTGTCGCTGAGTTGTGCTCTGTAAGTGCTCTGGTTTATCTGAGGCTGCAGTTGCTGATGCTGTATGTTATGGTGTTGGAGTGGCTGCTGTGGAACTGTTCTGCCAGGCTCTCCATAACTGTAAGACGCAGCTTTTGGACGGTTTACATCAGATTGAGAAACTCCAGAGAGTGGAACTTGCACCTGCATGCTGCCCGGAAATGTTTCAGGCAATGGGTTGGCAGGTTGAGCTGGGTAGGGTGGGTATATTGGTGGTGTTTGGGATCGAGAAATTTGTGGGGATGGCTGTTGTGGTTGAGCTTGTCGTAGGAATTGCTGAGGAGACTGCTGTGGCCACTGCTGCTGATATGGAGGAAACGGGTGTATTGGGTTCTGATTTACATGGGGCTGGGGCTGGGGCTGCTGCTGTGGTGCCTGCCTGGGCAGGTCCTGCATTGGGGGCCTCTGATAAACATGTTGGAGCCCAGCTTGGAGGTGTTGATCGTGATGGTGCTGCTGTTGGGACTGCAGCGTCTGAACTGGCAATTGGTTCTGTGAAGGGTGGTAGATGTGTGGCTGGCTCTGAGCATGAATTGTCTGCTGCACAGGTAGAGAGGGAGGTATCGGCTGCTGAACGGGTAGTTCCTTGTGAGGTTGATACTGTTGTTCAGCAGCTCTAGCTGGGAGCGAGGTTGGTACGGTAGTTTGGCAGGGCAATGCAAGAGCCAGCTGCTGGTTCATTGCATCCGGTGCATTGTCATGTGTTTTTGGCTCGAAGACGGATGGTACAATTCCCTCGTCACTGTGCTGTGAATGGCTCATAGCAGTAGATTCTTTCTGCATGAGTTGAAGCTTGGCAAATTCCTTCTGGGTTTCAGCAAGGTCTTGCTTATCTCTTAGGATTTGTATGGACCTGTGGACCTGTAGCAAAAATAAAACATTTAGCTTGTTTCATGATATTTGGTGTAACCAAACTCACCCTTAGGAAATTGGTGTAGGCCCCGTTGATGTTAGCAAACTAAGAACCCACTTCCTGAGCAGCATATAAGTTGGTATATGGAAACAATGAATCAAACTTTGGATCAGTTCATGCGGCTCCTAATACAGCAACCCAATCTCTGAATATCCACATACATGCAGCGAAGTACACCAATGCATCTAACAGTTTATATGTCCATGCTATGCATCAGATGTATCAATGCACGGCCCAAATATCAACCCATACCAATCATCAGGGGGGCCACATGACGCAGAATTTGGACTGTTGGGGAGTTCTTTCAGCTTGCCCATTCATTTTGTACATGTGTGGCTGATGATTGAATCAACCTTGCTTTAAGGCCAGGCCGTCTTATCAGCAGGGCCCACCTGATTTACAGCTTGGGTGCAGCACATGTGCCCCATTAGCACGTGTCTTAGTGTAGGTGGGCCTGTAGATAGACAGGCATGCAGGATTTGTAAATTATGGCATCCAGTAACAGAATTGCACACTTTTAAGATGCATTCAGCTACACAACAAGTGTTGATACCTGTAGCAATGTCAATATGATTGAATACTAACTCTACGAGTAATGTTCCAAGAAACATAGACGAAGAAGGGAATTTTTTCAATCTCTTGTCGTATATTATAAGGTGAGAATAGATGCAAGTAACAGACAGCAAGACATATGTAACATCTGATCTAAACTCACTTCTTGCAGATGATTCTCAAGAGACCTAAGCTTCATATCTGTTTCGCTACAATCGCGAGCTAAATCGGATCGGAGTTCTCCTAGCGACTGTTCAAGACTGTAGCAATGTAATTCCAACTGCGATAGGCGTCCACTAATTCCCTCGAGGAACCGGAGTAGATTGTCAGCATATTTCTTCATGGTCTTTTCAATGGTGTAAGATAGGTCGCCATTTACAGATTCCTCCTGCTGATTGTAGACAGTTGGCAATGATCTTCCCATTTTCAGCTCCCAAAAATCCTGTCCAATCAAGAACAAAAGACCCCCTAAATTAGTCACTCCCAAAGGACAAGCAAATCGAGGGAGTCCAAAAAACTTCAATTATTAAATAAATAACAGAAGATATTCGATGGAAATTCACGTATCGATTCAACAACCATATTCATGATCAAATACAAGATGATTGAGTGGGTAAAAGAAGATGTCGGCAAAGCCTGTGATTTGGATCAGCTGAATGAGAATATCAATAACATTTAATGGCTTTTTTGGATGACACCCGTTTTTTATTTTTCATCACTTCTGCCCACTTGGATGGCATCATTTGGAAAATAGCTCTCAGCTCTTTCCTGCAAAAATTGATTTGGGGAGGTGGTGTTTTACCGCCTACTTGCAGGCATGCCAATGCGTCCCATGTGTGGGATCCAAACCGGCCATTAGGCACACTTTCACATAACCATACCTTCACCGAAATATCCATCCAGTGGTGGAAGAAATATGAATGGCAGGTTGAATTTCTCGATAGATGATGGCACATCTGTTGTGCCTGACAGGCAGAAATGAATCGAAATAGTTGTTCATTGTCATCCAAACAGGCCCAAGGGTCTAGTGGAAGATCTAAACACTTCAACCATTGGCCTTCTCTGAATTGGATATTTGCCACATCTTTTTCTCAACTGTCTATTTGCAGGCACCAATCTGAGGGGTTAGATTAATCCAATCTGGCATTTTTTGGGCATCCCCACCTGTTGTGGGGTGCATCAATCAACAGTGGGCCCCACAATTATGGAATCATGTGCCTTGGTGAATTATACCTATAATTTCTGGAACTTACGCTTCTGGTTCTATCAACCGCTGCAACACGAGCGAATTGATCCAGCTAAAGCTCTCCTCAAAATAATTTCAGTCGGATGAATGGATCCATCCATCCATTTCGGAGGTCCTTTTAATCAGATGGCTCCAATCATCAGATCGGGGTGATTTTGGGGCTATGAGCAATCCACGCCGGGTTCCTCCTATGCAACGGCCAAAGGCGATCATATATGGGACGTGGGCCCCACACAGGGAAAGCGTCGCTACTCCGTAGCCGAAATGTACGGAAGGGGAGAGATACAGAGAAAAACAGAAGAAACGAGACAGAGAGAAAGGAGAATACCTTTCCGTATTCGGGACGCTGGCTGAGATCGCCGTCTGAATCGAAATCGGAACCTTTCGCAGCAGGCGTGGCTCGACCGGAAGAGCCGGAAGCCATGGACTAGAGTTTCTTCCTCTTTCTTTTTCTTTTCTATTTACTTCTTTAATTTTTACTCTTTTCTTCTTTTCTCGATTGGATAGCGAGGAAAAGGAGCAACGGAAGGACGAAAGGAAAGAGAGAAGACAAGAAATGAGAGTGGCACTCGCGCGACTGCAATTCCTAGTGTACTCGCGCTTGCACGTGCATTCAATGCGAGATCAGAACCGTTCATCGTCACCTTTTAGATTCCCTGATCCAACTATAGTTTGGTCTGCTCATCCGGTTGGCTGAACTGGAGGTTGAATGACAACCCAGAATCGATACCTCTTAATCGTCCATTCTTTTGTATGAATGGTGCCCATGTGATTAAAGGACGGCTCTGATCTTTAGCCAGCGGAATCTACAGGGTCAGACCCACATGACGATCGGCTTGGATCTTGTGCATCGGCCCCGATGAGTTCAAGTACATACGCGACTGCACTTAAAAAGCTCGCTTGCTTGTGTAAGTTTACGGGAAGAGAGAAAATACATCCGCATACATCGACATCGGGAGTTTACCCTTTGGGGTGCACTCGAGCGGCGCCGGTACCACCGAAAGCCTATGGCGGTCGGGGGCGGTTAGCTGTTATCGCGGTAAACTGCTTTGCGGGTGTTACCCTTACCCTGTGGGGCCTACCTTGATCAATATGTTTCATATCCATGCCGCCCATCCATTTTTTTCATCTCATTTAATACTTTTATCCAAAAATTTAAGCAGATACAAATCTCTGGTGGACCACACTACTGGAAAAATTGGAAAATAACCTTTAAAAGATTTTTTAAGCCACAAAATTTTTGGATCAAGTTATTCTTTGTATTTTCCCTTCATCAAGTTCTTTTTGAACTTATCAACGGGTTGGATGTAATATAAACATTGTGTATCTGCTTAAAGTGGGCTTTGGGAAGTTTTTAATGGTGAGCGTTCGATCATCATGGTGTCGTTCACATGAGAATTTTATATGAATTCTTTTGAGTCCATATAATAAAATGGGCTTTAAAAACGGATGGACGGAGTGGATATACAAAAACATGTCGAACAAGGTAGGATGTACGGTAAGGGTAACACCCACTGAGTTGTTACCCGAGTAACACCTAATCGGCGCCCATGGCGGTTTCGTTGGAAGCGGATTGCCTGTGCCCCGGGCACGGAGATATTCCCGTGCCCCTGTCGTCGGAAGCTGTGTGGGCCCATATAGATTTCCGTCATAAATCCACTCCGTCCATCAGTTTTTCAAGACCACGATATGGATAGAATTCAGAAAATCAGGAAATTCCAAAATTCAGGTGGGTCATATCACACGAAACAGCCGGGATTAAACGCCTACCATTGGAAATTTTGTGGGGCCATATATGAAGATGATATTTGTGCCTACAGTCAATCTGAGCGGTGGTAACTCTACTAACGGTTTGGATGCCATATCATACCAACATCAAGATCAGCTCTAGAAAGGTTTCAACGGTGGACATTTCCGTTTCAGTTCCACTGTTTCGTTTGGTATGGCTCTCTTGAGTTTTGAATTTAATTTATTTTTTAATTCCTATCCTATGGTAGTCTTGAAAAATTGATGAACGGAGAGGAGTTGACGCGGTTATCTCTGTGTCCCGGTACAGTTTTCAACAACAGGGGCACGGGAGTCTCGGTCAGTCGCGAGTTGCGTGTAGACCTGTTACAAGGAGCCCGTGTAACACGATGCTCTGTGAGACCCACCACAATGTCCGTGTGAGATCCAAGCCATCCATCAGCTTTTTCAGATCTTGCTAAGAAGTGATTCCTAAAAGTAATTTAGATGAAAGCTCGAGCGGGTCATACCATAGAAACCAATGGGGATGGAATGCCCACCATCGAAACTTTTTTGGGCCCGCGGAGTTTTGGATCAGGAGGAGGATGTTTGTGGTTTTCCTACATATAAAGATTCACGGTGGCCACGTCACAGTTTTAATGGTCACCGTTTCTATCTCAGTTGTTTTCCTAGTGTCGCTTTCTTGAGATTGACACCGCTTGATCTCATTGAGAAATTTTCAATTTTTTTCATTTGCTGGTTGGATATTACTGCGGGCATTCTTCGATCTTATTGGAAGTGGCTTTGATCTCACTTGATTCTATCATTACAATTGCACAATTTTGCATATGATATTTTGTTACCTGTTCAGTGGCAACAAGAGCTGCAGGTGAACAAGAGAACACCGACGCTCTGGCACCACAAGCACTATACTGAGCAGTATACGAGAACAGCGGCGACGGTTTTCCCGGGATTAGGGCTTCCCCACGCCTATTTCGGTGTTCCCCGTCGTCCCATGGCATCCAAGTTAAGAGAGATAAATTGAACAAGTATGGTCGTCCACTATTGAAATGTACTATTAAACCAAAATTGCTAGTCCCTTAATCGCCGAATCTTACATTCGACTGATTTGGAACAATCCGGATGAGTTTGATGGATAGGGAAATAAGGGTGAATCGCGTACAAGAAGTGTTTTTAGAGAGGAAGAAATGTGCTAGTTTTTAAAGGGATTTTAAGGTTTTTATATCGTTGTGTTTATCCAAGAGAATTCGTTTTTCATAATAAATTTGTTGTCTTTATATGCTCTTTTTTTTTTTTTTTTTACATGCAAGAGGTTTTCAATGTAAACTAATGTGCTCTCTTGTGATTGTTTGCATTTACCTCTTTCTTGTTTGTTTCGAGTTTGTTTCCACAATTCCACCATAAAGAATTATGGTAAAATTGGAGGACATTGAGGTGCTGCTGTCGTACACCTTCCCTTAGGGACCGTTTGGCCAGGTGGATTGGAAGGGATTGAATGGTATTAGGGTGGATGGCATGGATTTCTAGGTAATGATGGTGTTGTCAGTGGATTGTCATGAGATCCATGGGATTGCTATATCCAGTCTGTTTGGCACGCCCGACCAATCCCAGAATTAAACCTTCCCATCCCTTTCAAGCCCTTGAACCAAACACATCTCAGGCAAATTTGAACGGATTAGGGTGGATTGGATGAGATTTAAAGGTAATGATGATGTTGTCAGTGGATTGTCTTAAGATTCATGGGATTGGGATCATATCACCAACTCTGTTTGGCACGCCTGGCCAATCCTGAGATTTAACTTCCAATCCCTTCTAATACCATCCAGTCCCTTCCAATCCGACCAGCCAAACGAGCCCTTACTGTATCCGGAAAGACATCAGGCGAGATTGTCCCAGTTTTGGTTCATGCACCTTTTCAACGTGAAAGTAGACGCCATCAAGAACGACATCACAGAGGGGGTGTGAGTAAGAGTGGACGCCTAGGAAGTTACTCCATAGGTATTACACTACTTGCCTCGCATCGACAAAGGAGCGCGGCCTCCAATAAAAAGCATCACCTTAATGCCCTACTTCTGATAAGATCTTGTCATCACTAACGCCCATGCAATCACTGGAGTCTGAACATTATCCAACGTAGAGAGGAAATCAATAGAATTCATGTTGCAGTGGCCAGCAAAGTTGATCACTGGAGTCTGAACATTATCCAACGTAGAGAGGAAATCAATGTATACGAAGGCATAGTCCCCTGTTGCACACGTTTTGGCCAAGGTACCCTCGTGTTGCTGTTTTGGCCCCAGTAGATGGCAATCCCTCCTGCATGTGACCAGTGTTCGAAGTATTGGTCGCTATAAGTTTTGTTGGCTAGGGGTACAAAAATAATATTGAAATTGCCGGTAATCAGAAATGTAGAGAAACATTGAAAAAATATGAGGAAAGTAGTTGAATTTTTTAATGAAACTTCAGAAAATGTTAAAATACACTTATCTTCGTATTTAGGAATAAAAAAATTTACAAAAAGAACGCATACATTATAAGTTTTCATTTAATGGGGGGCTAAAAAGACGTGTTCTCGTGAGAAATTAGACCAACCATCCCATTCATCTCATCTATCCATTCAAACATTGATTGGTATTTCAGAATATCATCAACACATGATATTTCATTGAGAAATCATAGATAACTGGAAAAAGAAACAAAAGATTGTGAACTCGATACAACCCGTGTTGCGAGATATTATCGATATTATTGTTGACAAATTAAACACTACATACAACCATGCACCCACAAAAAAAATAAAATTTCGAAGATATTAAAACATTTGAGATATTATTGAGATTTCACTAATACACTAGTGACATAAGTGACACCTGGAATTTACACAATCGGAAAAATTGGCGATACATTGACGATATTGATACATTGTCAGTATAAGCGACACTTGGAATTTACACAGTCGAACATATTGGCAGTACGTTGGCGATATCTAGAGGTGGACACGAGTCAAACCGAGTCGAGCTTGGCATAGCTCGACTCGGCTCAGCCACTAGTTGACCCCTTCTCGAACTCGGCTTGGCTCGATCCTCGAGCTTGACTGGAGAGCTCGGCTTGGTTCGGTCAGCAACTCGGCCAATTCAAGCCAAGTTCGAGCTAAGATCGAGCCTCTGCGGCATTTTCTCAAACACATGGAGTGCACCTTCAATTTCTCACGAAATGTAAAAAAAAATAACATCGGTTTACAGGTATTTCATCAAACACTCGGTAGGCAACATAAAAATCGAGACACAAGGGTATTTGTTTCATATCCATACCTTCCTCGCCACCAGTCGACACTTCGTTGAGTCATTTCATCAAACACTCGTTGAGCAACATAATATCAAAATAACCAAGTCATCTAATTGGTTTGATTCGAGTTGGGGTTCGATCTGAGTTGAGTCGAGCTGAACTCAGCTTGAAATATTTTCGAGCTAAAAAGTTCAGCTTGACTCAGCTCGAACTCAATTTCGAACCGAGTCGAATTGAGCTTTTTCGAGTCGAGTCGAGCAAGCTAACGGAGCTAACTCGGTTCGTGTACAGCTTTAGCAATATCTGTTAATGGTCTGTCTTTGGATTTCGTGTGCGGTTAAGATGTGTGCGCATGTCAGAGTCTTACTTAACTCAATGTTTGATTGAATGTCGATGCCCCCTGCATTAAGCCAGATTGATTAGAGACGGGACGTAGGATACAACTATCCTCTCGACCACCGGTTGTGAAAAGTGATCGGGTGATTCGCGAAAGGATAGGGGTTAGTCTTTCTTGATGAATTCTTTTTTCCTCGTGTTTAAGGATTTATTTTTTACCAATAAAAGTAATAGATTTCTCAAAAGAATAAAGGTGAACAAATAAATAAAAAGAATGCTAAATAATGTTGATTTATTAATTGAATATGTGGCTTATTACAATCGACAGAGTATCCAAATAAACTAGAGAAATAAACAAGTGAGGAATAAATACATGATCTATTTGTAAGAAAAAAATGATCGAGGCAAATGGTCAACAATATGTGACTAGATAGATCTATGATCGCCTAAGTAAGAATTCAATTGATCGGGATCTAACAAGTTAAGGTTGTTGACATTTAATCTAATCTTACGGTATTATAGTGGTGAACGCTGGACAATAGCAATTTATGCTAGAGCGAGAGCTAGGCTATGCTATGATAAATTGTAAAAGTAGATAGATATGTTTAGTGTGAGGTCTTGAGCTCTTATTTGTGTGCTCCTTTTATAACTTATCAAGGTGGCAGAACCCTTGATGGGTTTCTTTGCTGATCCTAGAACATTCACGGTTACAGCATGCATTCCTAATAGGAAAGACTCCAGACAGATTTGAGATTGTTGGCTTCTCGAAACTTCTTCTCGTAGTTGATCCCTTTATAGAAGATCTTCATGACCTACTAATCAAATTTAGGATCAATTAGGGGAATACTTATTTCTAATTCTGAACCTCAAATCAATCATGACCATTCATCTGGTGGCCCAATCAAACAACCTTCTATATTTAACTTGAACACTTTCTCATTAATACTTTGGAGTGTTGGAGGGATTAGATGGTTTGGATCCCCCTGATACCGATTTATTATCAGATGAGCTAGATCAAATCTTTCATCAAGCTTTTTCATTCTCTTAATTCTAATTATTGTTTGGCTTGGGACCTGATCCACCCGATGTTTGCTTTCTTTTGATTTGGGTCCGAACTAGGACCGGATTTATTTGGATATGGATTCGATTTTTGAACATTCGGGGATCTTCAAAGGTTTCGTGAATTATCTGAACATCTCTGGGAAAATCTTCCATTTTAGAAGGACGATGAGAGACAACCTTATCAAGTATATTATAACTACATCTGTGGTAGGGTTCGTTCTCTCTTGATGAGTCTTTATAAATGTGCCGGGCACACTACTGCATTAATTAGTTCACTAATTGTGGCCACATGGTATACAGTGGTTTACTCCCTTAAAGGTATGCATAAGGGTCTATGCATCCCATTAATAACAAAATGTGTATTGTCTAAGGAAGATTAAACGAAGATACTTTCAATGTGAGTATGGTTTTCGTGAACATCAAGTATGTAATATCAATACATGGCGTCTTTCCATTGGTCCATGTCAGGACGCCAAAAAATGGGTGTAAACAATATTGATACATTGGCCATGCTCAGAAATACATCACTGATACTTGTGACGGGACTTCAGATACTATCGGTGTTATTGGTTTCACTACCAGTATTAATGGTATCGCTGAGCTGGAGATACAGGTAATATTGGGAATATTTCAATAATATCCGGGATACTTCCAACAATGCATGTGAGGTTCCAACTACTACAAACACCAGTGAGCAAAGCCGCAGCAGTGACCGTGTTTGTTTGGCCATAAACATTGAGAAAAAAAAAAAAAAAAAAAAGGCTTCCCAGCTTAATGAGGCTGGTGGAGGAGGACGCGGATTGCGTCCAACCCCTGCCCGGACGGTAATCCGTCCGGGTAAGGCTCTGTGGAGCCCACCGTTGTGTAAGTGTTTCATCCACGTCGTTCATTGCTTTTATCAGATCATTTTAAGGTATAATCCAAAAAATGAAGTAGGTCCACAGCTCCAGTGGACCACACCAAAGGAAGCTGTAGTGATAATGACATCCACCATTGAAACCTTTTTAAGGGCCACTGTGATGTTTTTTAACCATAAAACCTATTCATAAGGTCATGTAGACGTGGATGAAGTGAAGACACAAATATCAGCTTGATCCAAAACTTCTCCAGCTCTCAATAAGTTTTTAATGGTGGGCGTTCAATCCTCTCCTTGTGGTCAGCACAAGACCTTTTACTCCCTCATGTTTTTGGCTCATATCTTAAAATAATATGAGAAAAACAACAAACGACATGGATGAAACACTTACATCTCGGTGGGCTCCACAGAGCTCTGCCCGGACGGATTACCGTACGGGCGGGGGTAGGACGCAATCTGCGTCCGGTGGGGGAGCCTCTCATAGGAGTATCATAGATCGCTCCTCACATGTTCGTGCTTATGCTCGCAGGAGCAAGCATGCTACATTGCCTATTTTGGGTCGCTTGATTCCTCTTTTGTTCTGTTACCATTGATAATAAACTTCAATGGTTTTGTTTCCACGGCAATGTCGATTGTAAGTTATTAGCATGGTATGTGGATTTCCACATCTCGTTTCATGTCTTTTGGTCTCATCGCTCCAGCCAGGCTCTTTAGACATGCGAAAACGGAATTTTCACCATGGGATTAAAGTTAAGTGATAGCAACCTTGGGTTTTAACATATGCAATTTTCGGGCTTTCTCCATTAACTGCATAGACGGTGTATTCATCTTGTTTATGGGCAGATAACTATAAAACCATAGCTTCTGCGCATAAGACACACCAAATCCTTGATTCTAATGCTTTAGTTTCTATATATGCCAATTTAATAGCGAAATCACACGCATTAGAAGTTAGAATAGCAGTAGTAAGTCATGCGCAAAAGGACATGGGAGAAAAACACTCTAATACCTATATAAAAATGGAACGAAAGTAGGGGAAAATTGGATTAACATATCAAGATGCCGTTGATGCTCAAATGGAACAACTCCACAGAAAAAGATTTTTTTTTTTTTAAAGCGGGTTTTGAGTGGCCCCCAAGCCACTCATGATTTGCATTCTTCCGTGACGCATAAAAACAAGCAAAAGGGAAGCAGTAGCTATCTTACGGTTGCCAGCCTTCTCCTATAAGAGATATGCTCCATTAGCGTTGTGAAGCAGAGAAACAGCTCAACTCAGCCAAGCTTGGTAGATGAAGCATGGCAGGACACACCCCAGCATTGCCACTACTGCTTTTCGTGCTGGTTTTTGCAGTTGTTTGGAAATCACATGCGGGAGGGATCGCTATCTATTGGGGTCAGAATGGGAATGAGGGCACCTTAGCAGAGACATGTGGGACGGGCAACTATGCATTTGTGAACATTGCTTTTCTCCCCACATTCGGCAATGGTCAGACTCCAATGATCAACCTTGCAGGCCATTGTGACCCATATTCCAACCGCTGCACTAGCTTGAGCAATGACATTAGAGCTTGCCAGAGGCAGGGCATTAAGGTGATGCTTTCTATAGGAGGCGGTGCAGGGAGCTACTACCTGGTCTCCTCCGAGGATGCCAGGCAAGTAGCAACGTACCTGTGGAATAACTTCCTCGGCGGGAATTCGTCTTCCCGCCCGCTTGGTGATGCCGTCTTGGATGGCATCGACTTCGACATCGAAGGTGGCACGAACCAACACTGGGATGACCTTGCCAGGTATCTCTCAGGCTATAGCAAGCAGGGAAAGAAGGTGTACCTAACAGCATCCCCACAATGCCCCTTCCCTGATGCATGGGTTGGTGGGGCCCTCAAGACAGGCCTCTTCGACTATGTGTGGGTCCAGTTCTATAACAACCCTCCTTGCCAGTACACCGCAGGGACTGTTGGCAACCTCCAAGATGCATGGAAGCAATGGACGTCGGCGTTCCCCACCACCAAGATCTTCCTAGGGCTACCAGCTGCACCCCAGGCGGCTGGTAGTGGCTTCATCCCCACAGATGCACTCACTTCTCAAGTCCTCCCAGCCATTAAAGGATCTAGCAAGTATGGTGGGGTCATGCTGTGGTCCAAGTACTATGATGATCTCACAGGATACAGTTCCTCCATCAAGAGCCATGTCTAATGTACATGTATTTTTATTTATTTATTTATTTATTTATTAATATTTTTTTAACACACGCACACACACACACCCCCTCACACACTCACGCTGGTGGAATTTCACCACCTATGGGTACTCGAACCCTTGACCGGGAGTTGAAACTCCTGAGAGCCTACCACCTGGGCAAGAATAAGGACCCATGCTTCCCATGCTATGTACTCTTTCATCATGAAATCATATATAGATGAAAATAAGTAATCCATTGCTCACCTGATGAACAGTCCAGATCTTTCTTACGTGCTACAAGTGTATAGCATAAAACTGTGGTCAACTGCAATTGAAAACTTCAAGTCTGTGTGTGGAAAGCCAATCCACGCAGTATAAAATTCAGTTAATTAACTGAGTTTCGGGTCGACTCAGTGAAGGTCTGAGTAGGGTTGGCAACTGCCCGGGTTTGTACTAGTCCTGGCCCACCTGATAATATATGTCCCAAGGGCCAAGCTCATCATGGCCTAGAGCCCAGCCCAAAAATTGATCAAATCCCTATTCCCTGTATGAACGGTCTCGTAATCCATCGGTTGAACAAGTGAGCCACACATGCAGAAAGAAATAGATATTTAGAAAAATGAAACCAATTGTCTAGATGCAAGATGCATGCTTTGAATATAGTATTTTTGTAGAATGGAAGCATGTACATACGAGCTCTGGCCAAGCAGGATCCAGCTAAAATGACCTGAGTCCAAGAGCAGATTGATCATGCCGGGCCTGGTTCAGAGTCGACTGGATGAGTTTTAGAACCAGGAATATAAGGTGGCAACTGGGTTGGCTAGCCCTAGCCCGGTTAGATGACATGGTGACATGGCTGATAATCAGTATAGCCAACTTAGCAGTAGCCACATGTGGAAGCTCTCAAAGAAAGTTGCCAGCGGTCCACAGTCAGCATTTGCGTATTTGCTTGCATGATTATTGGACCAGACCACATTCGCGGTGGACCCCATCCATTGCAGAGCTCAGATGCTCCACACATGCAGACCTTGTTGATGACCCAGTCCTTAATCAGGGTGGCCACCTCATAAGGTGGCCACAAATCCATAAACAATGGACGGTTTCAGAAAAGTTGCCAACGGTCTGCAATGAGCAGCTGTGTATTTGCCTACCTATTGAGTGGGCTGCTCTGATTTTTGGGCCAGGCCATCTACGTTGTGGACCCCACCATATGCACGCTCGGGCATCATAGATGCACATCAGATTGGAATGTCATGTGGGCATAGCAGAACTCATCATTGCAGACTGTATATTCCCAACTCACTTTGTAACTCCGGAGGAACAAAGTAGTGTCCGTGCATCAGCTTCCCATCCATCCATAGCTGCAGCTGGGGCATGAAACATACCAACGGCATGCCCTTTTAGTCCAATCAATCACCATTTGAATGGTCCATGGGAATTTGTGGACATGATCGATGGTAGGGGACTGAATAAAATCCAAGCTCCATGGAAGAAATGATCATCTGTCATCTGTGGGCCCCATTTATCTTGACGAATTGAACCTCGTCAATTGTCAGAAAATGGAGGCGTCACCAGTAATCTTGGCAAGAACAGGAACCCTCTTTGAAATGGTGGAAACGATGCTTGTCTCTGACGATGATCTCTCTACATGCAACGATGGAGATGAACTTAATTGCCAAATGGCAATCGCTACACATCCGGAGGTTCTTAACGATCCTGATCAAGGTCCCACTGCCAGTGTTCATCAGGCCAAATGCTATTGCCAGCTTCTCGCTGTGGAATCTGAGTGCGAATTCTCTCTCCTCTTCCTCCAAATCATGCATCACAGACTCTGTTTCAGGGACGTATCCCGCTTCTCTCATCCTCGAAACCAACTCCTCCAGGTAACCGTAGATCTCTGCCGTTTGCGGATGTGATATATCACCCATGCGAAACATATGGGCCACATGATCAATCTCTATCAAGCTGTACCCAACTTGCTTCTTCAATCCTTTGCGTATCATCATGTTTCTAACCATTTCGACCCGATCCATCCTACCGGCCAATGCAAATATGTTTGAAAGCAACACATAATGGCCAGGATTCTCAGGCTCTATCGATTGGAGACGTTCAGCGACTTCCACTCCAAGATCGAAATCCTTATGCATCTTGCATGCCCCAAGCATTGCAGTCCATACAGCCGGTGCTGGCTCTCCACATATCGATTCTCTGATGAATTGAATTGCTTCATCGAGAAATCCAGCACGGCCAAACATATCGACCATGCAAACATGATGCTCCACTCTCGGCAGCAAACCATAGTCTTGCTCCATACATGCAAATGCCTCGCGCCCTTCCCTCACCAGTCCTGCATGGGCACACGCAGATAGGACTGCGACGAATGTGATGTCATTCGGCCGCGGTCCAGCAGCTCTCATCCGATGAAAGAGCTCAACAGCTTCATCTCCAAAGCCATGCATTCCATATCCAGAAATCATGGCCGTCCAAGCGATGACATTCCTCTCAATCATTCTATCAAAAGTCTCTCGCGCTTTGGACACGTTCCCGCATCTAGAATACATGTTTATCAAAGAAGTACCTAGAATTACATTAACATCCAAACCATGATCAATGATATAATCATTCACCCATTGGCCTAAACTAAGGTGACCCAAGTGAGAACAAGCAGATAGCAGGCTCACCAGCGTGGCCGAATCGGGTTTGATCCCCATATCCCGCATCTGATAAAACAGCTCCACAGCTTCCTTACCAAGCCCATTTTGCTCGTAACCTGAAATCATTGCATTCCAAGCTACGATCGTCCTTTCAGGCATTCTATCGAACACCTTCCGTGCAGTCCCCAAATCACCGGATTTTGCATATAAAGTAATGAAAGCGGCTTGAACGAAGCAATCTGAGTCGAACCCACAAGCCAACGAGTGCGAATGCACGACCCTGCCAATTTCCAGAGCCGACAGGTCGGCGCACGCCTTGACGACGGACGTGAACGTGAAATTAGAAGGGCCGAGCTGGGTGAGGAGCATGCGTTGGTAGAAGAAGATGGCGTCCGAGGAGAAGCCTGATTTGGAAGAGGCTTTGATGAGGGAATTGAAAAGGAACGAGTCGGGATTCGGGACGGAGAAGAGGAGGAGGCGAGAGTAGCCGATGGAGCCGGCAGTGCAGGTTAGGGCGAGGAGTTTGGTGATGAGGGCCCGGCTACGGTGGAGGCCGGATACGATCATGCGGGCGTGGACTTGCTTGAGGGGACGGAGGTGGGGCCCAGCTTGTAAGAGAGCTTGGTAGGTTGGGGAATGTGAAGAAGAAGAGAAAGAGATTGTTTGGTGTGCCTCAGGCACTTCCATTGAAAGAAGTCCATCAAGGAGGGAGAATTTTGGTTCTTTTCAAATCCAAGAGAAATTTACGACTGTAGACTCCACCTTTCATCCAGAACCGAACTTTATGAAATGAACCTGCACTTGGAAAGATACAAATAGTAGAATACCCCTTTTTAGTGGAAAGATCCAATTTGAGGACAAAAGTAGTAAAATACACCTCCCTTTTTAGTGCATTGCTTTCACTGCCCTTTCCACCGCTGCTTTCACTGCCATTTCTTTCACCCCCTTTCCTCACTTCGTTTCCAATAAAGAAAGATAAAAAACTCATTTTCTAAGGCCCCCTTACTTATTAGCATTTTGTCTTCTTCTGAAAATGGTCGGTCTAGTGAAGAAAGCACGCACCACAGGTATATTTTAAACTCAGTTGGGCCCACATTGAATATATGTAGTATATCCACGTCGTCCATCCATTTTTCCATCTAATTTAAGGGGTTGAGCCCCAAATTAAAGCATATCAAAAGATCAAGTGGATCATACTACGAGAAACAGTGGGGATAATGATTTCCACCATTAAAGCCATAGTTGGCCCAACAATGATGTTTGTTTGTTATCAAACCTGTTCATAAGATCATACAGATATGGATTAATAGAAAACACAATTATAAGCTTAATCCAAAACTTCCGCGGCCCCGAAGAAATGATCAACAGTAGAAATTCAATTCAAAATTTGCATGTGGTGTAGTCCATTTGAACATTGGATACGTTTAGATTTTTGAGCTCAAGCCATGAAATTATCTTTTAAGTTTGCCCCGTTGATTTTCTAGTTTGCCTCGTTAGTTTTTTAGTTTGCCCCACTAAAATTCAAGTTTGCCCCACTGAGTTTCATGTTTGCCCCGCTGAATTTCATGTTTCCCCTGCTGAATTTTATTTTTGCCTCGCTGAATTTCTTGATTTTCCCCGCTGAATTTCGTGTTTGCCCTGCTGAAATTCAAGTTTGCCCCGCTCAATTTCATATTTGCCCCGCTCAATTTATAGGTTCCCCCCTTGATTTCTAGCTTGCCTCGTTGAATTTTCACGCTTCCCTCGCTCCATTTATAGTTTGTCTCGCTCAATTTTCATGATTGCCTCGTTCAATTTCTAGCTTGCCTCCCTCAATTTTCATGCTTGCATTACTCAATTTTCATGCTTGCCTCATGCAATTTCATGATAGATAGTGTCGTTGAATTTAGCGAGCACCACATGAAGTCATTCGTATCTTTGAAGCCCTGATCCATATAAGCTTACTCTCTCTAGTTGTTTATTTAAAAAATTAACGCATTGCTTACTCTTTATTTCCTTAAGTTCTTTATCATTCTCATCTATTATGGAATGTGAGTACTCGGTCCTATATTATTTAATTGAGTTGTGTATTATGGCAAGCTTACACATACAGTTTCCAGTTTGCCCCGCTCAATTTCTAGTTTGCCCCGCTCAATTTATAGTTTGCCCCGCTCAATTTCACGTTTGCCCTGCTCAAATTTCAGTTTGCCCTGCTGATTTTCTAGTTTCCCTCGCTAAATTTTCAGTTTGCCCTGCTGAATTTCTAGTTCGCCCCGCTTAATTTCTAGTTTACCCTACTCTATATTCAGTTTGCCCCGCTCAATTTAATGTTTGCCCAGCTTAATTTGCAGTTTGCCCCACTGATTTTCTAGTTTTCCTCGCTGAATTTCTAGTTTGCCCCGCTCAATTTCATGTTTACCCTGCTGAAGTTCTAGTTTGCCCCGCTCAATTTCATGTTTGCCCCACTCAATTTCATGCTTGCCCCGCTTAAACTGAGATGTTCATTTGGGTAGATTTCCCTTCATGTATTATTCGGAGATTCCGATCTCTTAGAATTGTAGCTCTCATATTATTAGCGAGGCAATCTCAAAATTCAGCGAGGGAAGCTAGGAATTGAGTGAGGGAACCTAGTAATTGAGCGAGACAACCTAGGAATTCAGCGAGGGAACCTAGAAATTCAGCGGGGCAAACATGGAATTAAGCGAGGCAAACTACAAATTGAGTAAGGGAACCTAAGAATTGAAATTGAGCGGGGCAAGCATGAAATTGAGCGGGGCAAACATAAACTTTAGTAAGGCAAACTGAAAATTGAGCGGGGCCAACATGAAATTGAGCGGGGCAAGCATGAAATTTAACGGGGCAAACTGAAAATTGAGCGGGATAAGCATGAAATTTAGCGAGGTAAGCATGAAATTCAGCGGGGCAAACATGAAAATTGAGCGGGGCAAACATGAAATTCAACGGGGGAAACACGAAATTCAGTGGGGCAAACTTGAATTTCAGTGGGGGAAACATGAATCATGGGGGGGGGGAGGGGGAGGACATGAAATTGAGCAGGGCAAACTTGAATTTTAGCGTGGCAAACACGAAATTTAGGGGGGAAAATCATGAAATTGAGCAAGACAAACTTGAAATTGAGCGGGGAAAACATGAAATTCAGCGGGGCAAACTTGAATTTCAACAAGGGAAACATGAAATTGAGTGGGGCAAACATGAAATTGAGCGAGGCAAACTGAATATTGAGCAGGACAAACATAAAATTCAGCGGGACAAACTTGAATTTCAGCGTGGCAAACATGAAATTCAGAGGGGCAAACTTAATAGATAATTTCATGGCTTGAGCTCAAAAATTTAAACATATTCAATGTTCAAATGGACCACACCACATGAAAATTTTGAATTGAACTTCTACTGTTGATCATTTCTTAGGGGCCACAGAAGTTTTGGATCAAGCTTATAATTGTGTTTTCTATTAATCCATGTCTATATGATCTTATGAACAGGTTTAATAACAAACAAACATCACTGTTGGGCCAACTATGGTTTCAACGGTGGAAATCATTATCCCCATTATTTCTCGTGGTATGATCCACTTGATCTTTTGATATGCTTCAATTTGGGGCTTAAGCCCTTAAATTAGATGAAAAAATGGATGGACAGCATGGATATACTACATACATTCAATGTAGGCCCAACTGAGTTTAAAATATACCTGTGGTACGTGCTTTCTTCACTGAACCGACCATTTTCAGAAGATAACAAAATGCTGATGTACGATGACGATGCAATCCACTGCTGATAAGGAAGGGGGCTACAGAAAATGGGTTTTTTGTCTTTTTTACTGGCAACAGAGTGAGGAAAGGGGGTGAACGAAATGACAGTGAAAGCAACGGAGTCTCGGAATGCGGGTGAAAGAAACGACGGTGAAAGCCACGGAGTGGAAAGGGGTGAAAGAAAAGAGGCAGTGAAAGCAACGACAGTGTAGAGGAAGGGTATTTTCATCCTCAATTTGGGTGTCCGTACGTGCAAGGTCTACATTAGTAAGTTAAATTTTGTATTCTTCATAAAAACCACTAGATAAAAGGTGGGGTCTACAGTGGTAAATTTCTCCAATTCCAATGGCTCTCCCTCTGCATCGATTCTGTTTCGGTAGTCCGCGGGAACATTGTTTTTTTCCATGATAAGACTTGGGAACACCCGCCCTGATTTACATGTGACTAGAGGTGGGCATGGAAGACTCGATCCTGCTATCTCGACTCGTCCCACTCGACCCGAACTGAATGGGCGAGTAGGTCCGGACCGAGTAGGATCCGTTCAATCGGAACTCAAACCGAGTCAAGTTCGATTTATCTAGTAACTCGACCCAAAACTCGATCCAATTAGACCCAACTTGATCCGAAACCCAACTCTCTAACCCTACCCTCCGCACCCTACTCCAACCTGATCCCAAAATATCTCTCTCCCTCCCTCATCCTCCTCATCTTTCAAGCCCGGTAACCACCCACCACCATCACCCTCCTCCTCTCTCTCCTCTCTACTCTCTCGGTCTCTCCCTCCCTTATCTCTCAATCTGACTTGGTGCCAACTCAATCCGACTCGGTACTTCTGACTGGATCGTACTCGGTCCGGATCAGTCCAGGCCAGACCGGACTTGAACGAGTTTGGGTCAGACATATTTCAAAACCGAATCAAGTCGAGTCAGCCCTAACTCGGTCCAACTCGACTCAATGCCCAACTCCACATGTGACATCCCGCAATAGGTCCAAGGTCAACAAATCAAGCTGACTGGAGATTAAGGCAAGCCCCACTAAAAGAAACATTGGGTGATAAACATCATGATTGATTTTTAACAAGGTCCACCTAGATACTTATGTGAAATCCATGGCACATTAAAATTTAGACATGAGACAAAAAAGATAGGCCCATCTGTGATTCAGGTGGGCCACATTAGGATCAATTAGTATGGAGGATGAGCATTGCCATGGATGCTATTTTAAATCATAAGCCCCATCTGAATTATGAATTAAAGTTATTTTTTATCCTTATGTCTAATATTGGGTCACGCAATTGATAGTTAGAACAAATTAAAAAAATACATGATGGTAGGGCTATCTTAATTAGCCCACCCCTTTACATAACCCTTAGCTCAAGTAGTAGTTGGTCTCTTTACTTGCAACGTGCAAGGAAAAAAAAAGGTACACTTGTAATCTCTTGATTTTTATAATTTAAATTTTGATTTGTGTTATTGCAATGTTGTTTATTCAGTATATTTTATAATTAGTAAATTAAATTTAAAATAATTTTCTTCAATTATTAGAAAATAAGTGATGGCCATCTACTAGAGTGTGAGGTGCAAAAATGTAATGGAGTGGAATCAATTTACACATGAATTACTTATGCTCCTGACAGGTCTTGGAGCTTGCACGCACCAGCCTGGCTCCTATGTTGGATGCTAGTTGAGAAAGGAGTACGGAAAGGAAAGATAAGGGTGGCAAAAAAATGATATCAAAATATTCTATCTGATCACATATATAATTTTTGTAGTGTTCATATAAAAATTATATTTATTTTATTTGAAGATTTGCATTTTAATTTAATTATAAGGAATATGTCATGTGCAATACATATAGAGGAAGTTAGGAAGAGAGGGAAATAAATATGAGAAAATGATAAATGAAAAGAGTGTAGCTACATACAAGTATAACATGTTAGATATCTAGTCTTATGCGACTCACATTGCTTTAAGGGATGGTTTGGATCATATTGACCGCGGGAAAAAATATATATATATATATATATATATATATATATATATATATATATATATATATATATATATATATATATGCTAGGTATTCTTTGGGAGTAAGTGTGTGTAATAACCCAAAATTTTGGGTGCGAGTTTACCTGTATGTAAGGATGCACGATTACACTTTTACGCTTGTTCAACTTGACATTTGTAGATTCATTAATACTTATGTAGTTTAACCTGAATCTAACCATAGAGAGCACTTTTCAACCTTTGATTGATAGAATGAATTATTAAATACCCTAATATTCTTACTCGTAAATTAAAACTAACCATTGATATAACCTATCGCCATCAGATGAAGATATCTGACCATCCACTTTGAATTTGGACCATTCGATTAAAATAAACTAATTACCAAATCTTCACATTCACTTGTTTGTACATCAAATTAAAATTTGAATCCGCTCATTTTGTTCATCACTTATAAATATGCTTAACTTACCGTCAAAATTATGATCTAAGCATTTTACACCGATGAATCATTCACTTAAATCTAATGGTATACATTTCTAACATAGATCACATCCAAAAACTACTTTTTATATATTCTTTTATAAAATTGACCGTACAATAACTTGTAAGTATGATTAATATCCTAACCATCCAATTACTTAAAATTTAGGCATTCATCTTCTCATCTATCATGTTTGTATCCGCTAAATGGACCATCGAAATCTCAAAATAAACTATTCAATTGAAAGATTATAAGGCATACATTATAATTACCGGTAAGTTTTCACATGGGACATTAATACATGTTGATTTGAATTGTAGGTAAATGTGAGTCATTAAAAAGATATTTTGGCCATCTTGGTGAGATCAAGGCTCAAACTTTACTCGTTTATAGAGCAGACAAAATGACGGGCCATGATAAAGTTTCATCTAAAATTAACGGTGTGAATGAAAGTTATTTATATTTAAAAAAATTTCAAAAAACTAAGGGCAGGGGGACTTCGTTTATATATATATATATGGGAAAAGGTACAATGCGCTCGAGATGATTTTAACGCTCATGAGGTCGAACTGTGTGGGCTCCACCATGATGCATTTCGAACATCTGTATTTTGCAAATCCAGCCCATCCATTATGTGTGTCCCACTTGAATGAGGGTTCAGACCAAGTTTCAGGCGCATGCAAAACTCAGGTGGGCCCCACCAAGTGCTTTTATATGTTTTAACGATGTCTTCACATAATTTTAGATGGTATGGCCCACCTGAGTTCCGTATACGGCTGATTTTTGGGGTATCCCATAATTTAAGGGTACCCATCAAATGCACGGTGTTGATGGTCGAAAACACATCATAGTGTGGCCCACACAGCTCGACCTCACAGGAGCTTATCGTCAGCTCGAGCGCATTGTACCTTTTCCCACACACACACACACACACACACACACACACACACATATATATATATATATATATATATATAAAGAAAAAAATAGTAAAGATAACACCAATGTGTTTTGGTATCACACGTTATCTTTCAACTCATTTACTTACAAAACGGAAGTGGATCTTGACCAGTCAAACACATCACCCTTTCATCATAGTAAGACCCACTAAGAAGATCCAAACCGATCATTAGATCAGGCCATAAGGAAAATTCTAATAATAGACAGGTTTAAGTTGATTTTCAAACTTTGTGGCACACATGATTACCAAAAAAGCTCCATTTTTAGTCCATAAGTTAATAAGATTTGAGAAGTTGAATGAACGGGGTGGATTTTCCTAGTGATCTACACTGTCTCAACTACGTGACCCTAGTCATTATCAATCCAATCCAGCCAACCATCTATTATCACCACTCACTTATACATTGTTAGATATGTCTTGTCCTTTGGTCCATAACTTAACATGATATAATAAAGCGGATTAGCGGAATAGATTACTCATAAGGAACAATATGGACCCCACATATTAATGGAAAATAAATTTGTAACAACTCCAAATTTTTGGGTTCCTTATATTTTAAAATTTTAAAAATTTTATTTTTTTAAAAGGAGATCAAATCGGTTGAAACCTCCCTCATCATTTTCTTATCCGTCTTGTCTGAATAACTCTATTTTCTTTATAAGGATGGACATTTCTCGACGATCATAAAGAAAAAAAATAAAAATAAGAGAAAAGAAAAAAAAGAGGGAGATTAGTGGAAGAACAACTTGCAAAGGTTAATATTTATTTTATTTTAATTTAGATTTTTATTTTCAATATGTTATCATGCTTTGGGTTTGCATGATGGACGATGTGGATCTACCTAGATGTAATGCATATGCACATATATCAATATGTGCGCATATGCATGATATACCTTGGAGTACCTTACGCATGTAAAAAAGAAATAAAAGAGAACAAGTAAGTTCTTTTTGTTTATTTTACTTGAATTACATATTTGAATTATTGTACATGTGGGGCCCGATCAATTCGGTCCATTAGGTTCTAAGGACCAAAATATGGAAAACCTCCAAAAATTAGGCTAAATTAACATTTTGGTAGGCCATAATATGTAAAATAGAATTCATAATGTATTCACCATTGGAATATCCATCGGGACCGCAGGGAGTTCCGATGGAGATATCAATTATTTTAATCATTAAAAAATAATTGGGTAGACCAATGAACAACTCGAATCTTACATAAACAGTTAGAAGGGTCCGAATTAAAAAATGTATATATTTTAATGGTGAAAGAACGCTCAGTGTTGTTCATGGTGGTATGGCCCACCAGAATATCGAACCTACCTCATTTTCCTACCAATGTCCTCAAAAGATGTTGGTAAAATGGTGAATGAGATAGATCTTATGCACACACATTATGTATGGACTATCATGAAAAAAATTACAATAATATAAAATGGGTGTAAAAACACTCTAGCATGCAAAAGCGAAGTTGATCTATTAAGTGTACCGGAATTAGTTCGGATTAATGGACCTTCTATGTAGGGCTTTCTTGATGTAAGTATCAAATCCGTACCGTCTAATAATTTTGTCACTTAATAAGAGACATGTGAAATACCTCTCATAGGGAGAGATGTATGTGACCTTTGATATGATTACTATTGCATCAAACATTCATGCCTGACATCGTTAACACTCTTGTGCGATTACTTAGGGGACAACCCATTGTACCCACTAGAAGCCCACTATATGTGGAAGCCTGCCCAATAAGGGGATGCCGGCCCCGCCCATGCCTACCAACGGTACAAGTCTGCCGAGTGTAGATGCGGGTTGTCGATATCTAACTCAAGTAAGTAGATGATTTCTATTTATACCCACTTGATGCATCATCAATACCATTCATAGCATACACTTTAATTATTTGTATTATATTTTTGATTTTTATGCTTTACTTGTATATATTATTTTAATTGTATCGTGTACGAACCTTGATGAGTTCATTCACTAGGCCTGACCAGCTGATGGTTTATTGATGAAAAAACCGAACATATAGAATCGAAGCAGGTACAATGACTCAAGAGCAAGAACATGAAGTCAAATCAGTGAATGATCTACGGCATCAGTGGCCGTATTTAACCGAAGATGAGCTTACTTCATTGGATTTAGAATAATTTAATGGGACATGTGTTTCCTATTATTATTTTATTTCTATTTTAAAATGACTTCAAATTTAGATTTTTCTTAATTTTTAAATAACTTGATGATTCTAATGACTTAATAAAAGCATCAATTTAGTTTTCTTGATTTTTTTTGAATGTGTGGTGATGAATGTTTGTGAATGGATTAAGTTGATACGAATGTAATGATAGAGGTTAATGAGAACATATAATTTATATTATATTGTGCCTCTATTTAAATAATGTGACTCATTAGTTTAAATACACTAAGTGTACGAGTCATGGACCGTAACTCAAGTCTGAGGGTGCACACTCAGTATCTGAATTTCAGAGCGTCACAGTGTGACCCTTACCATGAGGCCAACTTTTTTTTTTTTTTTTTACACACGCACACCCACCCCCACACACTCACGACACACGCACACACGCCGTGGGATTTCACCACCATGGGTACTCGAACCCTTGACCCGGTGTTGAAACTCCAAGGAGTCTACCACCCGGGTAAGAGTCAGGACCTGCCATGAGGCCTACTTTAACGTGTGCATTCTATATTTAATATGTCCATCCATTTTTTTCGTTTCATTTTAGGGTAGCAGCTTAAAAATGAAGAAGATTCAATTCTCAAGGTGGACTATGCAATAGGAAATAGTGGTAATTAAATGCCTTACCATTAAAAACTTACCGGGGTCCACTGTAATATTCATTTACGATTCAACTTGTTGATAAGGTCACGTAAACATGAATGAAGGACAAAACAAATAGTAGCTTATCCAAAACATTTGTGGCCATTAATGGTCAATCACCACTTTTTCGTATGGTATGGTCCACATGAAAATTTTGATGTGCTTCATTTTTGGGCTCCTGCTCTGAAATGATCTAGAAAAACGGATGGATGGCATGGATACAGAATACATACATCAAGGTGGGCCTCACAGTAAGGGTTGCACGGCCAGGGCGGCACCTATTCCACTATTAATTCTTCGCCTCCATACAGACAGTGATAACGACGGTGAGAATCTCGAAAGATCTCTCAATGTAATAATTAATATTTAAACAGAAGATATGTATGCTTTAGGAAGGCATGACTTCTTTGATGTATCCTTAACTGTGGGGCCCACTATGATGAATGTTCCTTACATCCACACTGTTCACCTATTTTAAAAGATCATTTTAGGATATGATTTCAAAAATGAAGAAGATCAAAACATGATGTAAACCACAACACAGGAAATATGTTGACTGATAATTAAAAACTTCTTGTAGGCTACAAAAGTATTAGATCAAACTGATATTTATGTGGTCCCTTCATCTAGGTCTTTGTGATCTTATAATAAGTTGAATGTCAAAAAAAAACATTAAATAGCCTCCAAAAGTTTTTAATGGTGGGTATTCAATCACCACTGTTTCCTGTTGTGTGGTGTGGTTCGCTTGAGATTTGAAACTGTTTCATTTTTTGGATCATGCCTTCAAATGAGCTGTCAAAACCGATGAAATGCATGGATGTAATACACATACATCAAAGTGGGCCACCCCCTTTAGGAAGGTCAGGTGATGTGCTCGTGAGTAGCTACAATGAGTGACGAACTAGGAACATCCAGCCTATCACGTATGTGCGCTACATGTATTAGTAACCTTCGTCACTCATTGGGTCCAGCAAATCCTTATTTAATTTTGGGACGACCAAACACAATCCAAACCCAACTTGCATGGAAAACTAAGTTGGGTGTTTAAGGTTAAGGTGTTATTATAATTATAATTTTTTTAATAAATATTATGGGTGGAAGGGGATTGCATGCAGCAGCACGCTACGTTGGACTTCCAATTTCATCCATCACTAATCCGAAGTGTTACATCATTCTGGGTAGATGGTGGACCCAATAGAACTTAACCGTAGGTGTTAATGTCGAAATCTGGGTCACCCTCCACCGAGCCTTGAATGCTCGAAGCGAACCCTGGTTTTGCACAGAACGGTCAACAAAGGAGACCCTGACTCAAGCAGGGGACCCTTCGATGCCAAAGTCAGGCTAGAGAAACTAGGTCTAAGTTGAGTAGATTAGAGCGAGGGTGCATGATCTTGCGTCCCTGTTCATGTAAAAATTATCTGTATTTATACTTGAGAGTTGCCTTGAACGTGTCCAATAATCTCGACACGATCATCGCCACTGCGCGAGAACTACGCGTGTGCAATCGTCTGCCATTACTCGAAGATCATGCGCTAGGCATTACTCCAGTCGTGCGTTATGGGGTTGCTCATTAATACCGTCGCTATCCAAGCTCCCATCCGAGCCGAACTCATGGTTCGGATTATACTTAAAGGTCCGAGCCCGTGAACAAGTCGATTACTTGAGTAGAATATGAAGTATCGGCTTGGAGGTAAGACTACAAGGCACGTGATAACCGAGCTGTCGTGAAAACTCCACTTGGAAGTGAGTCAGCTTGGACACATCATTGTAGCTCCGAGGTTTTCGCCCTAGGACGTGTGATTTTCGAGTCTGTGTCATGGCTCTACCAGAACTCTCGAGTCAGATATTCACCTAACTTCAGATGCTTGTAAGCCCAAAGCTTTGCTCGTTTGTGCCAAAGTTGATCTCAATGTACCTTGGTTCGGATTTACCCATAACAGTAGGTGTATTACTGGCTCTCCTGTAGATGTGGACCCAATAGAACTTAACTGTACTCCCGTAGATGTGGTTGGGCCTTAGAAGAAGAATTTTTTTTTATTTTTTAATTTATAGAAAACTACCTAACTAATATGGAATGTTATTTGGGATACCTTTATAAAAAGCTACCTCATAACTGATATAATTACCATTGGATTATCTGCTTAGGTGGGCCCCACAATGATGTCTCCAACTGTGGTTGGGTGAGTGGCGTGCAAGCAAATGGATCATCTACTTAGGTGGGCCCACAATGATGTTATAAAATTCATCTCAACTATTAGATGCATCGCCTTAAATTAGTCTAAGGGCTCAAAAATTACTCCGTTCATGATTCAGGTAGATCATATTATTAAAAATAAAGGCAACGATGACCTTCCAAATTGTTTCCCTTGCTATGGCTTAACTGAATCATAGATAAGCTTAATTTTTAGACCTTGGGATTAAATTATGGTGTGGGATCTGATGAATGGAGTGAATTTATAATCATCACAGTAGGTCCTTTAAAAATCAAGGGAATGTGTCCCTCTCTCAATTGTGTTTATTTGATGTGGTGGCCCACATGAATCACAGGTCACCTCTCTCTCTCTCTCTCTCTCTCTCTCTCTCTCTCTCTCTTGCCTAAATTGAAATTATGCATCTAATATTGAAATTATGCATCTAATGTGTGAAGTGGATATCACATACACATCACGATAAGCCCTTATAAAAATCAAGTAGTAGTGTCTTCTTTAACTATAGTTATTGTGTGTGTTTAAAAAAAAAAAAAACTATAGTTATTGTTTAGAGAAAAAATTATATGAAATGCTACTCATAATTTTGATGGGCCCATTGGGACGTTTATGTAAGACAGACTCTGACCATTGGAATTTAGTCCTATATTAAGTCTAGAGAAAAAAAAATCACGTGACTGCATTGTTTTAATTTGCACACGGAAGGAAATAGTTGGTAGCTAGAGACATCCACTCTTGATTTCTACGAAGCCACTATTAAAATTATATAAAATTCACTCTAACTATTAAATTCCATATAAAGACTTGAGCCTATATATATATATATATATATATATTATATATATATATATATATATATATATATATATATATATATATTATTTATTTATTTCTTACCTTCGTATAAAGACTCAAGCCGATACTCATATATGGTTCTTGCCTTGTACTCTGTTTTGTTCCACTTGAATCCTAAATGAAACTGATTTTTGAGCCCTTGGCTTAACATGAGGTGATACTCTTGGTATTAAGGATGTATTTTACGTAAACATTACGGCAGGGTCTGCTGGGCCATGGACCAATTTGCTCACATGAAAGGCGGTGAAATGATAATTATAACGATGAATGATCAGCATTTTGAAAACATTTCTGAAGCAGGTATCGGAACGTAAATTCCATATTAGTTAGGTCGCTCTTTGGCAAAATTTTCAAGAAGAAAATGGAAAAACGAGAGGGGTCTCTCCCTCACTCCACCGTCTCCGGTCTCACTTTCTTCCACCGTCAACGGCATCAACACACGCGCTCTCAATATTCCTCTCTGAGGTCTCTCTCTCTCTCTCTCTCTCTCTCTCTCTCTCGATGTGGCGCTCCTCTCTATCTCTCTCTATCGATCTCGCTCTCTTTCAATCTCGCGTTCTCTCGTTCTCTCTCTCGAATTCCTTATTAGGGATTTGTAATTTTCAATCCCCACAGTAGTAGGATGCAGATTATGGATTCAAAATTGAAAATCCCTAATGAAGGATTTATAATGTCAATCATGCTTAATTATCATATCTAACCGAGGAAAATGAAAGAAGAGAGGGGAGGGCATTTTCTTTTTTCTTTTTATTTTTTGCATGTTGTTTCTTTTTATTTTTTATTTTTAACGAAGATTTGGATGAATTAAGTGGGGTGTTTTGTAATTTTTGTCGGATTTTTCGCAACCGTTAATCTTTTTGGATTTTTAGATGATTGGGACTGGATTATTTGATTACTGTAGAGTTTGGACGAATGATCATTCTTCCATGGAGCTTAATTTTATTCAGTCCCCTGCCATTGATTATGTCCACAAATTCTCATGGGCCATTAAAATGGGGTGTGATGGGACTATAGGGGCACTTATGGGGCCCATTGTGATGTATAGGTTGTATCCTGCCCGTTCATTTTTTCAAGATTATTTAAAGGTACGAGCTCAAAAATGAGGCGGACCAAAATCTCAAGTGGACCATACCACAGGACGCAGCGGTGGTAATGACACCCACCGTTGAAACCTTCCCCGGGTCCACCTTGATGTTTATTTGCCATTTAATATTGGCTTAATCCACAACTTATGCAGTTCCCATCCATAGGACCGTAGGTGGTGAAATCCTACTAAGGCGTGAGTGTGTGGGGTGTGTATGTGCGTGTGTAAGAATAATAATAAAAAAAAACTTATGCAATTCCCAAAAAGTTTTTAATGGTGAGCGTTCAATCCACACTGTGGTTTATTTTAGTATTGGATCTGCTTCATTTTTGGATTCATATCCTAAAGTGTCCTGGCAAAATGGATGGATGCCTAAAACCCACACATCACGGTGGGCCCTACCGGGCCCTTAGCGGGATGGAATCTGCTTCCAAATTTTAAATGAGGCTAAAATTAATGTGTTTTCAGTTCACTGGGATCGAACTTATGAACGTTTTGTTTGGCATATAAACATGACGGTGGACTTGGGACTTGAGTTTTCGATCTACTTTCATTTTTGATATAAAACAAGGAATCCAGTGAATTTTTATCAAACATCACCGTGGGCTCTCAATGATATGTTGGGTTTTTTCAGAATAAGAAGAAAAGAAAATTGAATAAGAAGGGTTGTGACTTTGGTGATTGTTGGTGTGAATGATGATGTCTCTTGGTAAAGGGAGCATCTTTTGAATTTGAAATGGAGGAATGCCATTGTTGGAAAGATACCACCATTGATGAAAAAACACCATGGAAGATGTCTTTTCATGAAAAGGGAAGATGATGTCTTTTCATGAAAAGGGCCTTAAGCATCTCTTATGATTCTATATAAACCCATCTATGGGTCAATCCGAATTCACAATTTCCAACAATCTCTTTTCCATATTCTTCTTCTTCTCCAATTTCGTTTTTGGATGTTCTTTAGAAAAATACAGTTTTCAGGCGCCTGTAGCTAAACTGCAAATAGTTTTTCAGGCAGTAAATTACAAACAGTTTTCAGGGGGTAAATTGTAACAGCACAGAAGTCAGGGTTGTACGCTGTAAAAGTGTGTTCGGGGTGCGGTTTTTCGGTTTTGCAGGCCGAAACAAACATTTCTTCGGTTTTGGAGAAGAGGCTTATTGTATCCTGGAGGCGGATTTGCTGTAACCCTCTTGCAAATTGATTTAATCACCAGTAGGGTGCGAATATCGCCTTAAAGATAGCGACATCGTAACGCGCCTTAAGCCTATCTTTAAGTGATTTATTTTCTAATTTTTCGCCTCAAAAATAACAATTTTAAGGCGATATTATGGCCTCTTCTATGGGTCATCCTGACTTTGTTCGAATTATGCCGTTTGACGGCTCAAATTTTCTTCGATGGTAATCGAGGGTCCATCTCTTCCTCACATCACTCAAGTTGGATCATGTACTCACTCAAGATCCTCCTTCACCACCATCTGATGATGATACGTTAGGACAAATTCAAAAGAGACAAAGTTGGGAGCGTAACGACTACCTATACAAAGGTCATATCTTCAACGCTCTTTCTGATTCGTTATATACATTTCCGTCAAAAGAAGATCAAAGATTTGTGGCGTAGCCAAGCTCACCAAATACACATCAGAGGATGAAGGCAACAAAAAATTTCTAATAAGTCAGTTTTTAGAATTCAAAATGTTGGATGAAAAACCTGTCCTTGATCAAGTACATAAGTTACAGGTCATCATCCAACAACTTATTGCTGATGGCACTAATCTCGACGAATCTTTCCAAGTATCCACCATTATTGCTAAACTTCCACCTAAATGGAAGGATACTAGAAAATCATTGAAACAGAAAAAAGAGAAAATGTCCTTAGAGGACCTCCTAATGTTTCTTCGAATAGAAGAAGAATCTAGGGTCCGTGACAAAAATGAAGAACAACAAGAGGCCCTAAGTAATGCTAATATAGTCGAGAATAGTGTGAATCGGGAATTAGAGAAGCCACCTTTCAAGAAAGATGATAGGCTCAAAACTAATAACCAAGGGTTCAAAAAGAACACATCCAAGAAGGGTCCATGCTTCTTTTGCAAAATCCTTGATCACTTTAAGAAAGACTACCGAAAATACAAAAAGAAAATGCAAGAAAAGAAACGACAAGTCAATATGACGGAAGACATGAATCTGGCAGCTGTCGTTTCTGAAGTTAATATGTTGAACGAGGATGTTGAATGGTGGGTAGATTCTGACGCTACCAGACATGTTTGTAGAAATTACAATATGTTCAATTCGTACGAATTAGTGGGGGAAAATCAGGAACTATATATGGGGAATGCCTCCACATGCAAGGTTGTAGGAAAAGGGAATGTACGTCTTAATCTAACTTCCGAAAAAGTCCTTACTCTGAACGATGTGCTGCATGTACCGGATATTAGGAGGAATCTTATTTCAACTAGTCTATTGACTAAGTTTGGATTTAGACTCTATTTGAATCCGATAAATTGATTGTGTCTAAAAATGAGGTATATGTAGGGAAGGGCTATGTATCCAATGGAATGTTCAAATTGAACCTCATAAATGAAAATTCTTCTTCTGTTTATATGCTTGATTCACATGATGTTTGACATGCTAGATTATGACATATTAGTTATCGTAGAATGGATAATATATCTAATCTTAATCTAATTCCTAAGTATACAAAACCTAACGACAAATGTAGTATTTGTGTACAATCTAAAATATCTAGAAAACCGTTTTCAAGGGTGGAACGAGAATCACAACTCTTAGACCTAGTTCATGGTGACATATGTGAAATGAGTGGCTTAATAACAAGTGGAGGAAAGGGGTACTTCATAACCTTTATAGATATTTCTCTCGTTATACCTTAGTATACTTATTGAAGAATAAAGATGAGGCACTACAAAAATTCAAGATATACAAGGCAAAAGTTGAGAACCAGTTAGACCGTAAGATTAAAATTCTAAGGTCGGACAGGGGAGGAGAATATCTATCTTTAAAATTCTCGGAGTTTTGTAAAACTCATGGTATAATTCACCAAATTATAACTCCCTATTCACCCCAACAAAATGGGATAGCAGAACGGAAAAACAGGTCTCTCATAGATATGGTAAACTCTATGCTCAATAATGCGTGTTTAAGTTCAGAATTTTGGGGAGAAGCTCTATTAACTGCTTGTTATATCTTCAATAGGATACCTCATTCTAAAATTTGTAAGACTCCATATGAACTATGGAAGAATAGGATTCCTAACATCTCATACTTCAAGGTATGGGGTTGTAGAGCCTTAGTTAGGCTTACTGAAGCCCAAGATAGGGTTGAGATCTCTTGAGTGTATTTTCATACGATATGCACAAAATAGTAAGGCTTATAGATTTCTAGTTTTAGAATCTGATCATGCTATCCAAATAAACACTATAATAGAATCTAGAGATGCCGAGTTTTATGAAAACTCATTCTCTTCTATAACTAGAAAAGAGACAAAACCTCAAGATCCTAGTACAAGCTGTAGTTCTCAAATACCTGATCAAGGTATCAGCGGTCTCGATAAAGAGGACATAGAACCTATAAGGACCAAGAGGATCAGAACAGGTACATCTTTTGGACCCGATTTCTACCTTCTGCTAATAGAAGAATATAAAGATAACATAACAGAGGAAACCATGTTGATATATAACATAGAAAATGATCCAGTAACAATAGATGATGCCCTTAGATCTCAAGATCTTCTTTTTGGAAGGAAGCTATAAACGATGAGATGGATTCTATATTGCAAAATGGAATATGGAAACTTGTGGATCTGCCCCCAGGATCAAAACCAATAAGCTGTAAATGGATTTTCAAAAGAAAATTAAGATCGGATGGAACTACAGAAAGGTTTAAGGCCAGATTAGTGGCTAGAGGATTTACACAAAAAGAAAGTATTGATTTTTTTGATACTTATGCTCCAAAGAGTAAGGATATCAACTATTCGAGTTTTAGTTGCTCTAAGATCCATTCATAAGTTAGAAATTCATCGATGGATGTAAAGACAGCCTTTTTAAATGGTGACCTCGATGAAGAGGTTTACATGGAGCAACCAGAATGTTTTATAATTCCAGGACAGAAAATAAAGTGTGTAAATTGATCAAGTCACTTTATGGACTTAAACAGGCACCTAAGCAGTGACATGAAAAATTCGATAAAGTAGTCACCTCATATGACTTTAAAATTAATGAATCAGATAAGTGTGTATATTCAAAATTCTCTGATAATAAAGGAGTAATTATATGTCTCTATGTAGATGATATGCTAATCTTTGGTACTTGTTTAGAAGTTATAAATAACACTAAAAGATTCTTATCATCTAGTTTTGACATGAAAGATATGGGTGAAGCTAATGTAATTTTAGGTATCAAGCTATTAAGAAACAATAATGGTATAACTATCTCAATCACATTATATTGAAAAGATACTCAAAAAGTTTGATCACTATGATAAAAATTCAGTTTCTACTCCTTTTGATTCTAATATTAAGTTAATTAAAAATGAAGGTAGTATTGTATCTCAGTTAGAGTATTCCAAGGTAATTGACAGTCTTATGTATGCCATGATTTCTACTCGACCTGATATTGCTTTTGCAGCAGGTAAATTGAGTAGGTTTACAAGTAATCCAAGTTTAGATCATTGGAATGCTGTTTCTAGAATATTCAGATACTTGAGAAAAACTATTAACTATGGTTTAAATTTTTCTGGTTACCCTAGTGTACTTGAAGGGTATAGTGATGCAAGTTAGGTCACTGATTATAATGAATCCAAGTCTACCAGTGGATGAATTTTTACACTTGGAGGAGCTGCCATTTCTTGGGGATCTAAGAAGCAAACTTGCATATCTCACTCTACCATGGAATCTAAATTCATACATTTGGCAGTTAGTAGTGAAGAGGCAGAATGGTTAAGAAATCTGTTATTAGAAATACCATTATTGGTAAGGCCTTTACCACCGGTCTCTATCTATTGTGATAGTGAAGCGACACTATCAAATACATATAACAAGACTTATAATGGAAAATCCAGACATATTAGTCTAAGGCACAGTTTTGTGCGGCAACTACTTAGTGACGGTGTTATAACAATACAATATGTACGATCTATCTAGAATCTAGCAGACCCATTCACCAAGGGACTGACAAGGGATGTTGTCAGTAGAACATCAAGAGGAATGAGACTTAAGCCAATTTCACAGACACCGGATGAGGGAAACCCGACCTAAGTTAATAGGTTCAATGGGCAAAGTACCTCACAGAAGTGGTCAAGCAAAGACTCAGACGCGTTTTCTATGTCTCATTCCTGCATGTATGTATAGTGATGGGTACTTGTAATGATAAAAAGGAGGATGAGCTGCTGCTCTTAATGAGTTCTTTTAAGGGTGCTATTGTTACATGGGCATTCATAAGGACTCACCTATATGAGTATTGGAAGTGGGGCCGCTTCCTGATGTTCGAGAGTTTTTGGCTACTCTCATGAACTCATGAATCCAGGAAAGAGTACAAGGCCGTTACTGTACTATAATTTTAGAACACATGACAATCGAAATATATGTGTGTGTAACATGTCCAGTTGTGTCATATAGAATACTTAGTTCAAGACCATAATCACTAAGGATTCTGATTCAACTTTGATTTGTTTACACTAAGTGAAGGTTCAAGTCCATAAGACACCTTCTCCTATGCACATATTTTCCTTACATGCCCTGACCTCTATATTTTGAAAAATAGTGGGGGATTGTTGGGTTTTTTCAAAATAAGAAGAAAAGAAAATTGAATAAGAAGGGTTGTGACTTTGGTGATTGTTGGTGTGAATGGTGATGCCTCTTGGTAAAGGGAGCATCTTTTGAATTTGAAATGGAGGGATGCCATTGTTGGAAAGACACCACCATTGATGAAAAGACACCATGGAAGAAGATGTTTTTTCATGAAAAGGGAAGATGATGTCTTTTCATGAAAAGGGCTTTAAGCATCTCTTATGATTCTATATAAACCCATCTCTGGGTCAATCCGAATTCACAATTTCCAACAATCTCTTCTCCATCTTCTTCTTCTTCTCCAATTTCGTTTTTGGATGTTCTTTGGAAAAATACAGTTTTCAGGCGCTAAACTGCAAATAGTTTTTCAGGCAGTAAATTACAAACAGTTTTCAGGGGGTAAATTGTAATAGCACAGAAGTCAGGGTTGTATACTGTAAAAGTGTGTTTGGGGTGCAGTTTTTTAGTTTTGCAGGCCAAAACCCACATTTCTTCGGTCTTGGAGAAGAGGCTTATTGTATCCTAGAGGCGGATTTGCTGTAACCCTCTTGCAAATTGGTTTAATCACCAGTAGGGTGCGAATATCGCCTTAAAGATAGCGACATCGTAACGCGCCTTAAGCCTATCTTTAAGTGATTTATTTTCTAATTTTCTGTCTAAAAAATAACATGATATATATGTTTTATTCATGCCCTTAAGTTATTTTGGGTCATTATTTTAGGTCATGTGCCCAGAAATGAAGTATATCCCGATCTAAAGTGGACCACACCATAGAAATATAGAAAATAGTCTTGATTGAACGCTTACCATTGAAAACTTCTCAGGGCCACTGTAATATTCATTTGCCATCAAACCTGTTGAGTAGGTTACAAAGACCTGGATGAGGGAAAAAACAAATATCAGCTCGATCCAAAACTTTTGTGGTCCTTAGGAGGTTTTTAACAGTCGTCGTTCAATCACTACTATTTCATATATCGTGGTCCACCTGATATTTCGATCTGCCTAATGTTTTTGCCTCTTGCCCTAAAATGATCTGGAAAGATGAATGTACGGAGTGGATAAAACGCATACATCGTAATAGGGCCCACAAAGCACCGTCCAGTATGGAGTCGCCACTGACCGCGACAGTAGGCAAACCGCATCCCCCACAGGGAGGGCATCGGCAACTCGTGTCCGTGTGTTCCGAAGTGAGACTCTGTCATCATATTGCAGTGGGTCCGGGCTCTTGCCGAGCAAACCTCTCCTACTTCTTCCCCAAGATAAACGCGTGAGCCGCGAGTGCAGTCGCGCGAGTCCCGTGAGCAGCTGAGGAGTTGGAAGTCCTTTTACCGATCTGTCACCGTCGGTCTT
Source organism: Magnolia changhungtana (assembly GCA_030180095.1). Classification (NCBI taxonomy): domain Eukaryota; kingdom Viridiplantae; phylum Streptophyta; class Magnoliopsida; order Magnoliales; family Magnoliaceae; genus Magnolia; species Magnolia changhungtana. The sequence goes on along the minus strand of JASAUF010000272.1, from coordinate 6,795,852 downwards.
TGAGAAGGAGGGGCAAATGGCGATCTGTTCATCTGCGTCTGGATCTGAGAGCGGCAAGGGATGGATAGTGCACGGTTTGCTGGCTGGAGCGGCATTAGCAGCGGCATACGCCGTAATTTCCCTCCGCCAATCTGGCAAATTCCGGAGCCGAGTAGTCGGCATCATCCCTGCCCGCTTTGCGTCCTCCCGTTTCCAAGGCAAACCCCTCGTCCATATCCTCGGCAAGCCCATGATCCAGGTATTACTACCACCACATAATTACCATTTTACCCCATTCTTTTTCCTACAATTCCCTCTCTCTCTCTCATTGCTACTCATGCATCCTATCCATGCAAGTGGGCCCACGGATCGAAGATCCAGACCGTTGATCTTATGGGCCTTGGCGTTGATTGGGGATGTCCGAGAAATCTTCCATGAGAAGATCCTAGCCACCCAATCTTGGCCTGTCTTCTGGACCAGTGATGTTGTTACGTTCTACTTGCACACCAATACTCGAAGGGCATTCCCCATCGATGATGGAGCCTGTCTGATTAACTGTCTGGATAACCGAACCCTGGGCCCCACTTCAATGCGCCACTTCATCAGGACTCTCTCTGCATCCTGAAGCATGAAGACCGTATAATTCCCTTTTCTTTGTGGTATAATCAGCTTTGCATCAGATGGGGGACATGTAGTTTGTGTGCGGCAACAACAGAACATAATCTGGACTGTTCATCTGGTATGACTGACCGTTGATGGGCCAATGCACACAACTTGCATGGATAGGATAATCCTACCCATTCAATTGCGGTCGGCCTCTTAGGTGCTGACCATGGTGACGATACGGTAGAGCTGGAAGGACTGGAATATGGTAGAGCCATCTCTCCACAGTCCGCTTGGCAGGGAGATGTATTGATCGGGGCCTTCCATCTATCAGGCTATATCACAGATGGCTCATGTTTCAAAAATCATACCAATTAGACAATCCTATCCTTCACATTTCTCCAATTTGCCTTTAAGGATGTTTTACTGTTAACTATTTTCATCTCCCACATTGTCGCTTTGAGGCCCAACTTCAGATGGATAGGATAATCAGATATTTGTGTAATTGGAAACACTACCCATCCAAGGTAGGGGCAGGTAGATGGATGGGCCCAATTGATTCATTACTCTGTCACTTGTACTGTGGAGAGTTGGCTCTACCATATTCCAGGTTTTCCTGCTCCGGCAAATCATCTCCTGTTGACCCTTGCCAGTATACTTTTTCCATTTGTAGGCCATCTATCGGATGGCTAAGATTGTCCCAGCAGTTATATTTTCTGCCATAGCTGATCCATGGTGTTGTCTGCCCGATGAACGCTCTGGATCATGGATCTTGTTGGGACCTATTGTATAAATGGTCTGAATCATGGGCCAACTACAACAACCAGCTTTATGGCAGTCCCATACTGTGAATCAAATCATTTGCCTATATTCAAATTATGCCCGTCTGAGATTATGGTCTGCATTTACTAACAGTAGATCACCTACAACTGGTTGCACATGCAACCAAGCTCACATGCCAATGTATTTGATATTGGTCCCCACCATAAAGATCCACGGTGCAAAATTCAGACAGGTCAACTCATTAGGTGGGCTGCATGCAAATGTGAACCAGAATGATGACGGGTCTGATTTAAGCTGCCCATTGTTGCTATAAGTGGGGCACACCTGTTTGGGAATAACCTGATTTGTGTCCAATGATCTTCATAGTGGGGCCCACCTCATGCAATTTTTTTTTTTTTTTGGAGAAACGATGATTTTTATTAATAAAACTAAAAACAGAAAGAATCATGCATTTAGGCTCTCCAGAGGAGATCAAAAGCAATCCTTTCATCACTAAGTATGGACCAGCCTAAAAAGGAGGAAAAGCAAAAACAAAAATTACAAAGAGCAAGGACAAACTAGCCTTCCCTCCCCTAATGTGAATCATTACAGATTCTTCCAGTTTCAAAGTATTTCTGCCGTTGAGCACTCGAAACTCTTGCCTCACCAGCGCCCAATTGATGATCACGTGGAACATCTTTCTTTTTAGAGTATCTACTGTCAAAGCTACATCTTCAAATATCCTTGCATTTCTCTCCTTCCACATACCCTGTGGGACAGCTCAAATGTCCTACACGCATGGTTTAGTCATGAGCTGGGTTGTTCACATGTAACTGGTGTTAGTAATCATTCCTCTTTAAAGGGAAAATAATTTCCTTGGCCTGTTTGGACTGTTGAAAACCAATGTGGATATCGAAAATAAATGTCACATTTGAGGAAAATCAAATGTGTGGAAAAGAAACCATAATAACCTGTTTTTTCTAGCACACGTGATTCCCATAAAATATTAAAAGGTACCTATTTATGTTTTCACAAACGGGGAAAACTTCTTACCTGTGGAAATTGATTTCATTTCCATGGTTTTCCAGAATTTTCCACCAATCCAAACAGCCCCAACATACGGGAGCAATGGAAACAGTGAAACACTTTCTTTTCTGTGCTAAAATCTCGTATGGTGGGCACACTTTTTTTTGAGAGAGGGCCTGTTTGATTTTCTAAATCTTCGGTAAATACCTGGTAAATAAACAATTATTACATTTTCACCCTGGTAAATAAGCAATTATTACATTTTCACCCTGTTTGAAAGTACGCTGGTATTTCTGCTCTAAAAACCGGTCCAAAAAGGCTTGTTTAAATTTGTGGGCCCCACCGTGATATATATGACATCTGTGCCGTCCATCCTTTTTACCAGAACATTTTGAAGCATGAACCGAAAAATGAGGCAGATCCAACACTCAAGTGGCCCACACCAAAGGAAACAATGGCCCCAACAAGTTTTTAACGGTAGGTGTTCAGTTAACTTTTTCCTGTGGTGTGGTCCACTTGAGCTTTGGATCTGCCTCATTTTTTGGCTCATGTCTTAAATTCAATTGGCATAACGGATGGACGGTGTGGATAAGCCATATACCTCACAGCAGGCCCCACATATATTTCAATCCTTGGTTTTTGTGTTAAAAAAGTAGGCCCGTTGAATCAAGCATCGGGAACCATGCAGTAATTACTTAAGGAAATAATCATTACCCATTTACAATGTATTTATTGTGGATTTGGAAAATCAAACAGGCCCTAAGAAATCATTGCTGGATTGTACAGTTCATTATCCTATGGAGGTCTTACACTTCAATGCTTTAAACACATGCTTCCAACCATCATATGCTTTAAGAAAAAAATACTTCCAAAAATTTGTTTGGTCCTTAGAGAGAAGGGGCCTACTTTTTGCAACGAATAACAACCATGCAATGTAAATGTTATTTGCAACTAGTGGGCTATGGTTCGTTTTTTACAAAAAAAAAAAAAAAAAAACAAGTGGGGTGGTACAAGCAATGCATGTAGAGAGATGGAGTGGTTTTCGTGGGAGAGAGGCACAGAGAAGTGGGAGTTATTTATACTCTAGCATAGTGTAATGGGATACTTGGGCACTTTTGAATGGTACACTTGGGATGCATCAGGTCAATCCAACCGTCTATGTTGCGATAACCACATTGGATTTATGAATTCATTTGTTGAATTTGGGCCATCAATTGTTTCATTTGGCCATCCATAACTATCCCTCAATCAGCCAATTAAAAATTAAATCACCATATATTTCTGTTTAATATCTATCTAAATCAATGCCCATAACTTGTACAATTTATTTAGGGTTTATGGTATTTTACTTGTACAATTTCTTTGTGTCAGAGTATCAACCATCTCACTCTACCAGAGTATCAAAGTTTTTATAGTTTTAAAACAAAGAGCTTTGATGAACAGATGGTTGGCCGCACACACTTAAGGGAATGACTTAAATACCATTTCTTTTGGGTAAATCCCTTTCCATGTCGTTCAATAAGTCAAAGTTTTCCCTCCTCAAGACTAATTGCTGGGGAAAATTGTCCAAAGCTACTTGCATTATATATGGTAGAGATGTTCCTTTCTTTATAAAGTTTTGTAGTATCTTTTTCAAGATGCATATGACTTCTACATATTTTCTCATGTTTAGGCATCTTTTAGTTCCCAAGACATGTAATTTGCAGCTGTATATTTTATAGAGACAGTTGCTACTGAGATTTTAGTTGCAAACTTACCATTTTAATTATCTTTACAGAGAACGTGGGAGAGAGCAAAGTTGGCCACAATGTTGGACCATGTCGGTATGCATGCGTGCTTCCGCTTCATTCATTTTCATTTTTTTTGTACTGTGAAAGATAATTGACACCATATGATGCCCTTTAGGAGGGTAATAGTTTGAGCAAGTTCTTTCAGAATTATGCATTTTACCTGGGACAATGATCAAGGGCAGTAGGGCTGCCACTTGGGTTTGGGTCAACCTGAAGCCAACTGACCCAACCTGAATTCAGGTCAGGTTGGATCGGGTTGTCAGGGTCCTCGGGTTGGGTAAGGGTTGGAAAACTCCAACCTGATTTGAAATTATGTTAGGTTTGCATTTAGAAAATTCAGGTCGGGTTGGCAGCGTCACAGGTATGTGGGTTGTGTTGGTTTAGGGTTGACTAGAGAGGAATCTAGGTTGGGTACCTCAGGTTGGAATTCGGGTCAGGTTGGGTCAGGCTCGGGTTGACAACATCACATGCATATGGATTGGGTTGGTTTAGGGTTGGGTAAAGAGGAATTTGGGTTGTGCACCTCGGGTTGGAATTTGGGTCGGTTTAGGTTGCAACTTGCAGATTGGGTCCTCTAGAGGTTGGCTCGTTGACCCTCAACCTAACCCGACTGAACATGCCTGAGTTGCACCCCTAATGGCTGTGGAACCACGTGTATGAATAGAATGAGAATCCATGGAAGGCTTGTGTATGTGGTATGAATAGAATGAGAATCCATGGAAGGCTTGTGTATGCGTATGAATAGAATGAGAATCCATGGAAGGCTTGTGTATGTGCATGAATAGAATGAGAATCCATGGAAGGCTCGTGTATGTTCACGTGTAACACCATCTGAGTGGGCACATGCAGGTTTGAAAATTGGTGTGTTGTTTATGCATGTTAAGTATTAACGAATGTATTGTATTTGGTTTGTCTTAGGTGTTTGGCTTATAATTTATTGGTCTGCTGCGTAATTCACCAAGTGCCTTGTCTTTTAGTTGGTTGTGGATTCTCTGGGGATCAATGCAACTATATGGATGCTTTTCTTTATGTCATTCAGCTCATCTAGTTCACATTTCTAGTTATCTTCTTGCACCAGTGGTGGCAACAGATGATGAAAAGATTGCAGAATGCTGTCGAGGGTTCGGGGCGGATGTCATAATGACATCGGAATCTTGTCGAAATGGTAGGTCCTTTTGTTTCTTTGTTATTGTGCATCCTGAAAAGTTTCACTCTAACTTCACCTTGTGTTTGTTATTTAATTTGCAGGCACCGAGCGCTGCAATGAGGCGCTTCAAAAGCTTGAGAAGAAGTATGACATTGTTGTCAACATTCAGGGCGATGAGCCTCTTATCGAACCTGAGATAATAGATGGTGTTGTTCAAGCTCTTCAGGTAGTTTGTTTGAGTTATGCATACATTTCATGACAGCAGACATCACCATGTCATTTAATTGCATACATAGTGGATATTGTCTGCACTGTTTGAGTTGCCCGATCTGTATAACATTGTTAGTAGCAAAACTGTTTTATCCCAGTGCAGAATGGTACTTTTTTGTAGGGCAACATGGGCATGCATCAGCATTATTGTGATACAATCTGCTTCAGTAGTTTTTTTTTTTTTTCTGTTTCTTCTTCCGAACATGGGCATACATTTCCAACCCCCCCTTCTATTGATTGAAATCTCGAGCGAGTTCTGTAGGGTGCACCGGATGCAGTGTTTAGCACTGCTGTCACATCCATGAAACCTGAAGATGGAACTGATCCAAACCGGGTGAAATGTGTGGTGGACAATCATGGTTATGCAATCTACTTTTCAAGGGGCCTGATCCCATATAATAAGTGAGTTCCATGGTTTATGTTGGTTTGGTTGTGCTAGTAAAAATGCATCCTTCATTGGCTACAATCCATGCACTTATTTGGGTATTTGAATATTCCACAGGTCAGGGAAAGTCAATCCACAGTTCCCATATTTACTTCATCTTGGTATTCAGGTATTAAAGTAGACCATCACTGCTGCTACCATCATTATCACAGCCTTGTCCCTGCTACTTTGGATTGGCTTTATGAATCATGTTCTGCCAGTCATTCATATCTAAGGCCTTATTACTAAAGTAGGCTATAATATGAGAAATATTTTTTTCCAAAAATATGATTACTCAAAAGACTACGGCCTTGTTGGATGTCCCACCATTTACAGATTCTCCTATCCACATATCACCTTGTCCTCAAATTGCTGGGCAAGAATGTGTGGTCAGGCCATGAAAATGAGGGTGGAAGATCGACACTATTATTTCTCGCCGCGCTTCCTTCCCCACTTTACAGATTGGGATGATTTTCGCACCGAGCTAAACTCATCCAATCTGTAGACTGTAGATTGCATGGCTGACAGCTCACCCGTGCAGATTTTGGGTACATTCAAACAAGCTCCATGATCTGGTACATCTGTCTGGTTCTAGGCCACTCCCAACTAATGCATTAGCTACATCATGTATTGGTCTGAAATGCCTATCAGCTGCTGATGCATCTATTCTTGTGTCTAACCAGAGCTATGATTCAAAGTTTCTAAAGATATACCCACAGCTTCCTCCTACCCCCCTGCAGTTAGAAGAAGATCTAGAACAGCTTAAAGTTCTTGAGAATGGCTACAAGATGAAGGTATTTATGAAATAGTCACACGCATTTCCTGCTCCGTATATTAGATTTTCTTCTCATATTCAACACTAGACTTTTTTTTTTTTTTTCGGACAGTGCCATATAATAATAAAAAAAAAATAAAAAAAAATTAGTTGTCTTTGCAAAGTTTCCGTTGTAGAATTATGTTGGTGTTCAAGAAACATGCCTTCGATGTGCATGAACTTCCTCTTGACTGTAACGGTGATGGAGAAACTCGAGGAGTTTTAGACAGAACCAACAAGTTCATGACTCGACTGAGTTTGTCAACTCATCTGACCCATTGTTTTTTTTCCCACTTAAAAGCTTGTGTAGAAACTGACAAGTTCATTATCGGTTATCAAGTGTGGTATCTGTTCTTATCAGTTTTATATCTTATACATGTCCATTGGGCCACATGATATTAAATTAATTCATGTGGGGGATTGCCTGGCACATCAGTCCTTCACCCATGCGTTGCACTACTGCACAGCCCTTTCACACCCCCCAAAAAAAAGAGTTCCATTTCCTAATTTGTAGTCCAATACTCAATTTTTTATTTTAAACTCAACCGCCTTAACCCAAGCCCTAGATTGGTGCCTCTTCCTTAAATCCCCCAAGATCAAAGACTTCCAATTTTGCTCCTAATTCATTAATAATGTTATCCGCATGCATAATCTTTCCCAAAAAAAAGTTATTTGCATGTGAATGCATGCACGCACACGATACTCAAGTTGCAGCTTCCATGCTGCACAATCTCGTGATGTCTTGGCACTTTGAGATGCAAAAGTAGCTTATTTATCCCTTTCACCTGATTCAAACAATTAAATTATTCAGATCAAGTTCTGAATACATCTAACGTTATCACAGGTAATCAAGGTTGACCACGATGCCCATGGTGTGGACGCTCCAGAAGATGTTGAAAAGATAGAAATGCTGATGCGAGAAAGAAATATCAGTTAATAGAAAGCAACTGGCAACGTGAAAGACCAGATGGAACACATGAATATTTGCGGAAATGTGTCCCCAATCTGCATTTTGGGAAGGTTAGTGTGTAGAAATCAATCAATTTAGACTGTTCTGTTATTACTTGTGGTGGATCCAGTTTATTTGTTCTTTTTTTTTTTTTGGTTGTGCGCGCTTGTGTGTGCACTAAATCCAGATGTGTGGGAGAATGATTGTAGGAGAAACTTGTATCTGTGATATTCTATGTTCTTGTAATAATAATAATCTCTGAGCAGTAGTGGTGTCATCCTGATGGCAAAGCAGTCAATTAAAAGGATTGATCACCTACAACCGGTTTTACAGTACAGCCTTTTCTAGTGTCTTAAGAATCTCTGTTTCCAGGTTTGCACTCGAAAATATGATGCTGGTGGTTAGGGGAATCGAAAATATGACAGTTCTTGTTGATGAATTTGTGGAATGATTAAGCTGGTGTTGCATGGCTAAGGAAACCACGGCGCCCACGGGCTTTCAACGGGTAGGTCTAGGGTAGTTCTTCAGCCCATGGGCTTCCCACGGCGCCCAGGGCCCATTGATAAACCTATTAGGTAAAAGTACCTACGTGGGACCTGTTATGGGAAGATCCGAGCCGATTACGAGCGGAAGGACCGAGTTTTCATTACTCCGAGCGGAGAGTCCGAACCTCGGAGTAATACTAGGGAAATGAGTTAAGATGGACGAAGCTCCCATTCTCGATCAGCTTCTTCCCAGGGGCAATCGGAAGAAAGAACATTTGGGTTGTACGATCAACTCCGAGCGAATGGCTCAACGAAACCAGTCATCAGCTCGGATTAGTATCGTCGTCCTCAGTCCAGCCGAGCCGAGGTATCCCCGAGGATAAAGGCCCCACGCGCTAAATGAAGAAACTACAATATATGGAAATGCGCTATTAACTCGCCCGCAGATACGCACGTCGTGGGACACGATCTTCGGATTCTGAGCAATATCTCCACGACCCACGTATCCCACTGATTGTGCCGAGATGATCGGACACGAATCGAGTGAATGAGGAGGTATAAATATTGCACCATCCCATAAGCAAAGGTACGCAACATCTGATATTCAACTCTTCTCATAAACTTAGACCCAGATTCTGTTGTCTTGACTTAGGCATCAGAGGGTCCCCAGGCTTAGCCAGGGTCTCCATTGCTTGTGGTTTACGTGCAGGATTCTTAGTTCGACGTCTGCTTGGAATATTTGAAGTGAGGAGGAGGGTTGACCGGATTTCAACCTCAACATTTTTGGCGCCGTCTGTGGGAAATTGATACAAAAAAGTCAGTTTCCTGTTCTTGAAAGTCATGGCTAGAGGAAAGAAGAAAGCTGTGGTGGCGGAACCGGAGCAGACCCGCTCCTCATCACTGCTCCATGCGGAGTCCGCTCCGGGCCCATCTCAGCGTTCTCGCAATCGTTCCAACAGATACCGCGCTTTACAAGGCGAAGTACAGGCCTTGCGCAATGAGTTGCAACGGATAAGGCAGGAGCGCGAGCCCCAGCAACAACCTGAGCGGAGAAGTCCAGTACCAGAAGAAGTCGTACCAACCGTTCAAGCCCATTCAACAACAAGAAGTCCGAGGCGCGGGACATCTCCGCAACAATCTACCCGAGCACCGGTGTCTGCTCAAAACCCTCCCCGAGCTCCTACCAGGAACGTGACGACTCGGGCCCCGACGGACGTCCCAGCCACCTCAGCTCTGGCTCCAACGGACCTTCGTCACACCCTGGAGAGGAGAAGGGAAAGAAGAATGCCTGAACCGGAAAGCACTCGGGAAGAAGTGGCTGAGAATAGGGATCCCTGGGAGTCGCAGTTCGCAGACCTGAATAATCAAGTCTTGATGTTACAGAAGCAACAACAGCCATCATCAATTCCGGCTGCTGTTCAAGCCATGATGGAAGAAACCAAACCTCTGTTCACCTCAGAAATTATGAATGAAGTGATGCCTCAGAGATTTCGGATTCCTCCCGTCATCCAGTACTCTGGGTCCGGCGACCCATCTGAACATGTGGAAGCTTACCGTTCATGGATGCAGATACAGACTGCGACTGACGCAATGATGTGCAGAGGATTCTCGATCACTCTGGTCGGATCCGCTCGGAATTGGTATCGACAACTCAAGCCTGGATCCATATGTTCGTTCGAAGAGTTATCTCGGTCATTCCTTACCCAGTTCATAAGCGGTAAGAGAAGCCGAAAGCCCAATACCCACCTGCTTACCATCAAACAAGGACCGAAAGAATCCTTAAAGGATTACATCGCTCGATTCAATGAGGAAGCATTGCAGGTGGAAGACTATGACGACAAGATGGCTCTCGCCGCAGTGTGTAGCGGCTTGAGGGAGGGACGATTCGCCTTTTCCATAGGGAAGAACCCGGCAAAGACGTTAGCCGAGCTCATCGCTAGAGCCTAGAAATATGTCCATGCCGAGGAGTTCTCCGCTACTCGCAAGAGTATCCAAATAACCGAGCCGAATGGTAAAGGGAAGAGGCCAAGGAACGAAGAAACTCAGGCCCCGAGGAAAAATTCGGACGATCATTCTTCTCGCGATCGCCGACAGAGCAGAAAGCCAGAAGGGAGATTCCGTTCCTATACGCCTCTCAACACTACCGCCGAGCAGATCTTACTGGATATCCGGGGCGAGAAACTTCTCAATTGGCCTGTTTGTATGCGGGCAGACCCAGAGCTCCGCGACAAGCGCAAGTATTGTCGCTTCCATCGAGATCATGGCCACAATACCGACGAGTGCGTAGATCTCAAGGATGAAATTAAATCCCTCATTCGGAAGGGGCACTTACGTCGGTATACCAAGCAAGAGAAAACCGCTCGGAAAGAGGAACGAACACGAGAACGCCCCAAAAACCGGACCGAACAACCTGCGGAGATCCGCACCATCTTCGGAGGAACATCAGGAGGAGGAGACTCAAACAGAGCTCGAAAAGCTCACTCCCGAAGGAGCCCGGAGCATTATGTCAATCTCGCCGAGCGGCCGAACAAAGAACCGCGCGTCAGTCCCTGTAACCTCACCTTCACAGAAGATGACGCTCGGGGGATCCAACACCCACACGATGACGCCTTGGTAGTTACAATGACCATAGCCAATCATAAGGTGTACCGGATTCTCATTGATACTGGAAGTTCTGCCGACGTGATCTACTCTGAGGCCTTCGCAAGAATGAGGATTCCACAGTCTCGGCTCAGACCTGTGAAGACCCCCTTACATGGCTTTGCTGGAGAAAAAGTGATCTCCGAAGGAGCTATTTCCCCCCTAGTGACTGCGGGAGAGGGGCAACATCAAGTCACCTTGATGGTGGACTTCCTTGTTGTTAACGTGCCATCAGTGCATAATGTGATTATGGGCAGGCCCTCCCTCAATGCAATGCGGGCGGTCGTGTCTACTTATCACCTGATGATGAAATTTCCCGCTGAAGGCGGAACAGGTTACCTCCGAGGCGATCAACGCGAGGCTCAGAGATGCTATGCCATCGCGGTTCAAAAAGGGTCTGCAAAGCAAACACTGACTGTCAATACCTTGGACCCGCGCGGACCCTCCGAGAACAAACCAATTGAAGATTTGGAGAAGGTACCACTCGATGAAGTCGATCCAAGCAAGACAATCCAGCTCGGAACATCACTCACGCCTGAGCAACGCTCCGAGCTGATGAATTTCCTGCGACGACACAGAGACGTATTCGCCTGGTCTCACGCGGATATGCCAGGAATCTCTCCAGACATCTTGGTTCATAGGTTGAATGTGGATCCGAATCATAAGCCTGTGAAACAAAAAAAGAGACCATTCGATGCCGAGCGGTGTGGAGCCATTGCGGAAGAGGTCTCGGTTCTGTTGGATGCCGACTTCATTGAAGAAGTATATTATACAGAATGGATCGCAAACGTGGTACTGGTTAGGAAGGCAAATGGCAAATGGAGAGTTTGCGTGGATTATTCTGACTTGAACAAAGCATGTCCAAAAGACAGTTTTCCATTACCGCAGATCGATCAATTAGTGGACAGTACTGCAGGACACGAGCTGCTTTCCTTCCTGGATGCCTACTCTGGTTACAATCAAATCGCAATGCATCCCTCCGACAGGCAGAAGACTACCTTTGTCACGGACAGGGGGCTCTACTGTTACCGGGTCATGCCATTTGGCCTGAAAAATGCTGGAGCCACATACCAGAGATTAGTCAACCAGATGTTCGCAAGGCAGATCGGGCGCACAATGGAGGTTTATGTCGACGACATGTTGGTGAAAAGTGTCAAGGCATCCGATCACTTGGCGGACCTCGGAGAAACCTTCGAAGTCCTCCGAAAGTATCAAATGAAGCTGAACCCGACGAAGTGCGTTTTCGGAGTCGGCTCGGGAAGATTCATCGGATTCCAAGTCAGTCAGAGAGGCATCGAAGCTAACCTCGACAAGATCAAAGCACTCCTTGACATGAGTTCACCTCGAACTGTCAAGGAGATACAGTGCCTCACTGGACGAGTAGCAGCACTCGGACGCTTCATAACCCGAGCCACTGATAAATGTCTCCCCTTCTTCCAACAGTTGAAGGGTCATAAGAAGGCTGAGTGGACACCCGAGTGCGAGCAAGCTTTCAAACAACTGAAGCAATATCTGGGCTCACCGCCTCTGCTATCAAAACCGGAGGAAGGCGAACCCTTGTTCTTATACCTCGCAGTCTCAGATTCAGCAGTCAGCTCGGCCCTGATCAGAGAAGTGGGGAATAGACAGCACCCAGTATATTACGTGAGCAAAGCTCTGGTGCCAGCGGAGACAAGATACCCCGCTCTGGAGAAGCTCGCGCTCGGCCTGGTCGTCTCGGCTCGGAGGTTGCGTCCATATTTCCAAGCTCATTCGATCATCGTGTTAACTGACTCCCCCCTCCGGCAGATTCTCCAAAGACCAGAGGTCTCGGGTCGGTTGACTAAGTGGGCGGTTGAACTTGGAGAATTTGACATTACTTTCCGGCCGAGGACGGCGAAGAAAGGTCAAGCGGTGGCAGATTTCATTGCAGAATTCACCGTTATGGGTGACGAGCAGATCAACGACAAAGATGAGACAACTCCGCCTGACCTCCCGAGCAGCTCACAAGTCATTCCTGAAGCCGGATGGATCCTCTACGTGGATGGATCATCTAACTCGAAGCGAGCCGGGGCAGGGATCGTTTTGATCGCTCCTGACTCCACAATCATCCAATATGCCATCCGACTCGGCTTCAAGGCTTCCAACAATGAGGCGGAATATGAGGCACTTGCTAGGCCCCGGGCTCGGATTGGTCACGCCGACCTCGAATCCAATCTATCCAAGTTCGATGCGACTCTCAGCTGGTCGTGAATCACATCTCCGCCGATTATGAAGCCAAAGAAAACCGAATGATCGCTTATCTGGACGAGGCCAGAAAACTAATCGAGAAGTTTTGGAACTGTACGGTTCACCAGATTCTGAGAACAGAAAATGCATGGGCCGACGCCTTGGCGAAGTTAGCATCAGCCGCAGAAGGAAAGATTCCGCGGATCGTTCCGGTAGAATTCATTGAGCATCCCAGCATCGATCGAGTAGAGGAAAAGACGGTTAATCCGGTGGATAACAGTCCGAGCTGGATGGACCCAATCTTCAGCTACCTCGAGTCAGGGGAGGTCCCCTCGGACAGACAAGAAGCTAGGCGTCTGAGGCTCCGAGCAGCAAGATATGTTATTCTGAATGGAACTCTGTATAAGAAGGGGTACTCACAGCCATATCTCAGGTGCCTCCGATCCGAAGAAGCAGAATATGTCATCCGGGAAATTCACGAAGGAATCTGCGGAAACCATTCTGGCAGCCGAGCCCTGGCTTTAAAGGTGCTTCGGCAAGGATACTTCTGGCCGACTCTCAAAGAAGATGCCAAAAAATATGTTAGAAAATGTGACAAATGTCAACGTTTCGCGTCCGTGCCCCGACAACCGGCAGAAGAAATGACTCCCATGAGCGGTCCGTGGCCTTTCGCTCAGTGGGGGATCGACATCATCGGCCCTTTGCCAACCGGAAAAGGACAAGTCAAGTTTGCCATCGTCGCTGTCGACTACTTCACGAAGTGGGCCGAGGCCGAGCCCGTCGCAAAGATTACCGAACAGAAAATAATTGACTTCGTCTGGAAGAACATAGTCTGCAGATTCGGAGTTCCGAATACTATCGTCTCAGACAATGGCAAGCAGTTCGACAACGACAAATTCAGGGGTATGTGTAAAGGGCTCGGCATCAAGAACGCTTACGCCTCGCCCCGGCATCCGCAGTCCAATGGGCAAGTGGAGGCAGTAAATAAAGTCATCAAGCACCACCTCAAGAAGAAGCTGGAAAAAGCAAAAGGTAACTGGCCGGAAGAACTCTCATTCGTCCTTTGGGCGTACAGAACCACAGCTCAATCTTCCACTAGAGAAACTCCGTTCTCACTTTCGTATGGGTCGGAGGCAATAGTGCCCGTTGAAATCGGCCTCCCTACGGCTCGAGTGGTTAGTTTCAATGAAAATCAAAACACTGAGCAAATCACTGCCAATCTGGATCTTCTGGAAGAAATCCGTGAAGTTTCAAAGCTCGTCTTTGCCGCTCGACATCAACAGGTAGCCAGATTCTACAATTCTAAAGTGAAGATCAGGCGATTCCGACCAGGGGACCTAGTTCTTCGACGAGTCTTTCAGAACACGGCCGAGCCGGGAACTGGAACACTCGGCCCTAACTGGGAAGGACCATACCGAGTAGTCCGATCAACTAAGCCCGGATCCTACCACTTAGAAGATCTCGAAAACCGCCAACTCCCCCACCCGTGGAATGTAGAACATCTAAAAATTTACTATCAGTAATAAGGCGCTCCGAGCAGCTTACTGACCTTTGAGGTCATTCAATAATGTACGCCCCCGAGCGACAAGCCTTTAAGGTTATGAATAAAAGCACATCCGATCAGCTTATCCTTGCCATCAACAAAGATCAAACGGGCTAAAATTCTATAGGCGTCTCCTCTTAACCGAGGAGATAAAACTACGAGGCGATCCGACTTCCCACTAAGGAAGTCGGACCAATTTCTACAAAGGCATCTCCCCTTAACCGGGTGGGCAAAGCCAATGGGTAACTCCGACCCCCCAGTAAGGGAGTCGGTCCCACCTACTCGGAAGGCCCTCCGCTGAAAAGCGAAACGACTTGATCCTTTTAAGGACCAGACCGAGGCCCAAACCACATCCGAACAAATCAAGGACTCGGCTCAACTGCATCACATAGTAAGAACGACTAATAAAAAGAAGTGAGACCCAAAAGTGGCTCTCTCATTAAATGATTATAAAAACAAAGTACAAAAAAACCAATACAAGTAAAGGAAACGGAGTCTTCAGGAGGGCAGAGGAGCTTAGGAACCGGGGGCTTGATCCTGGTTGGTCGGCTCGACAGCAGCATCGGCAGGGTCCTCAGGCAGGAGGGGATCAAGGTCAAGGTCTGGATACAGCTTCTGGACCTCGATAAGGCATTCGTCAAAGCCGCGGTCATAAAATTTGGCGGCCTCGACATCCCTCTCCTTCGAGATCTTGTATGAATCTATTGCCGCAGCAACTGCCACGGCCAAGGAGGCTTCAGCCTCGGCCTTCTGAGCTTCCAGAGCCGCGCTATGGCTCTGCTTTTCTCTTCTACAGCCTCAGCCTTGATCTTCTTCTGATCCTCATTCAGTCGGGCAATCTCCTTAGCCAGGATGTCAGCTCGGACCTTGGCATGACCCAGCTCAGCCACCGTCGCATTACGACCTGCCTCGAGGTCCTTCGCGACCCTCCGGGCGAAGCGCCGGACCTGCCGCCTTGGGCCGGTGACACAGATCACTCCGCTCCAGCTGAAGAATGGAAGCCTTGTCCCGTAAGACTCCCGCTTCCGTTTGGAGGGTCTCCGTCTCTGCCCGGAGGGCTCCCACCTCGCTCCTGAGGGCTTCGACCTCGGCGTCAATTTTCCAACGCTCTCGGACCCTCTCCCAGCATAGGAGGATCCTCAGAACAGACTGGTTCAAAACAAAGAAATGAGAAGGAAATAATAACACGAAAAATAGCTACAACTTCAAAGGGGCAGAAAGTACCTGATAGAAGACTCCAGCCAAGTCTTCCAAGAAGCAATCGTCCGGTTTATCAAGAAGGCGAGAAATGGATTCCTCCGAAACATGTTTCGCCGCCCAATCTTTCAGACAGGACATGTGAAAACCCGGCTCGAACCTTCCTCTGCTTGTGCCAACTTGAGCCGAGCCTGTCTCTTCTCCGGCTCCCGTCCGACTGCCAGCCGAAGGTTGAGCCTCTCCCTCGGCATCACGTACAGCCTCCCCCTCATTACCCGGTTGGGTGATCATGGCGTCGGCCATTCGAACGGCTTCCTCCCTCTCGGAGGATGATTGAACTGCTATCAACGGAGGTTCTAACCTTGCTCCTTCACTGGGAGGAGCGGCGACGGATGGAGGGAGGGTTGCCCCCGTTGCTGGAGCAGAGCCGAGGTTAGGGCCGCACAAAGATGCGACCATCTCAACACCGACCGGGGCCCCCGTGGCTACACCCGGTAGTGTTGGAATTGGGGACACAATTGCAGATGCAACTGCCCCCGGTAGTACTGGAATTGGGGACACAATCGCAGATGCAGTTGGTCCCTCAACCAAGGGCGCTGAGGCAGGAAATGGAGCTGTATCCCGAACGAAGATGTTCGGGATAAGGGGAGGAAGTGCCGCCCTCTGAGCCGCGACCGCTGAGGCAGAACCTGAAGGATGAACTCTATGAGCGACCTTCTTCCTCCGAGCTACCTTCGCGGGGGGCTCAGTCCTCAGCATCTCCTCGGCAGACAGCGCAGCTTTCCTCCTCCGAGAACCAGACGCCTCGGCCATGCCTGTACAGCAGAATGATTAAGATAACGTTACTTCGGACTTGTAAAAAAAATTTTTTGATTGAAAATAAGGATACTCATGACTGAACGAGGTGGAATGCGGCCTCGTCTTGCAAAGCCCCGATCGATAAAGGTTAGCCGCTGTAATCAGATCTGACCAGCGGCGATGCTCCTCCGAATATGCCCTCGCTTTGGCTATCTGATTCCTCTGGTCCGAGGTAATGAAGGGTACGCCCCTCGTGAAACCTACAAGACAATTGTTCTCTTGAGTAAGGTTGGAGTAAAAAGCAATGCGTAAAAGAAGTCTCGACCCGACCTGGCATAATGAAGCGAACGGGAACCCGATTCGATAAAGCCCCGACCTCTGCTGCCGGCGCCTCCCACTCGCCTGCGGCCCAAAACCACTTGTTCTTCCAGTCCTTATTCGAGGACGGAAGACCCAAGATGAGCCCTGACCCCTTGCTACCCCTGGTCGCGAAATAGTACCAGGGATCGTTGCCTTCGTGCTTGACCAGGTACAAGTTCATCAGCTCGGCTGGCGTCAACGTCGAGTTCCCTACTTGGTGCCAGATAATGTAAGCGAAAATTAGCACTCTCCAAGCATTAGGCGCGAACTGTCCAGGCGCGAGCCCTAAGTAAGCGGTTAGAGCTCGAATGAAGGGGTGTATCGGGAGTCGGAGTCCGCACAACAGGCCACATAAAAATATGGCTACCTCCCCGGCTGCGGGATTGCCAGCAGCATCAGAGGGCTCGGGGGCCCTGATCCGAACGGAGCGAGGTATGTCAAACTCCGTCCGAATCCATTCCATTTGGGACTCTGTAATTACAGAGCCCCCTGGAACCAATTCCGACGCCCTCCCACCAGGGGGCATCTCTGGAACATCGGCGGTGGCAACTCTGGGGGCTCGTTTCGCCCCTTTCTTGCTGACCTGGCGAGTCCGAGTTCTCGCCACCGCCTGTTTCCGGGGCCGAGGATATAACGGCACTGCTTCGAAGGAACCTTCAGAAGCCCCTCTTCTGTTATCAGAACTCTCCAACTCAGAGTCGTCATTGTAACTCCTAGCCATTTCCCTATCGGAAGACATCTTGGAACAAGGATGCTAAAGATCAAACTCACCCGACAATCGCCAGAGATGGCCTCAGCAAGCGTAAGAACTAAGTCGGAAACTACTTCTGCCGGAAATCGCCTTCGCCGGAAATCGCCTTCTCCGTTAAAACAACTCAAATGCAAACGATAGCAGTCGAATGAAGACCCTGGCTAGGCCTTTTATAGAATAGAAAGGTCCTGCATTGAATGGACTGTAATAATGGCTGCGTCGGAATCATGGCTGGCCGACTCCGAGTCCGACGTGGCGTTATATCATTGGTTCAAAACACGGTAAAAGTAACGATATCTTCCTCGATTATTGTGTGAGTTAATCAGCACGGTACCCGAGCGCAGGAAAGAGCGCTCGATATGGCGCTTCGAGAGCACGTGGCAATCACTCACAAGTCGGTAACGATTCGAAATCCCAACCGTCGCCACGTGTTCGTTCATGGTTAGCTCGAAGCCGCTAAATCTCGAGTGCGAGACGTTTCACACGAAAGCCATAAATGCACCAAAGAACTGAGGCAACTGATCTTCCAGTTGATTACTCTCCGAGCTCATGAATGACCTCAGAGAGTAGGGGGCTTCTGTTATGGGAAGATCCGAGCCGATTACGAGCGGAAGGACCGAGTTTTCATTACTCCGAGCGGAGAGTCCGAACCTCGGAGTAATACTAGGGAAATGAGTTAAGATGGACGAAGCTCCCATTCTCGATCAGCTTCTTCCCAGGGGCAATCGGAAGAAGGAACATTTGGGTTGTACGATCAACTCCGAGCGAATGGCTCAACGAAACCAATCATCAGCTCGGATTAGTATCGTCGTCCTCAGTCCAGCCGAGCCGAGGTATCCCCGAGGATAAAGGCCCCACGCGCTAACTGAAGAAACTACAATATATGGAAATGCGCTATTAACTCGCCCGCAGATACGCACGTCGTGGGACACGATCTTCGGATTCTGAGCAATATCTCCACGACCCACGTATCCCACTGATTGTGCCGAGATGATCGGACACGAATCGAGTGAATGAGGAGGTATAAATATTGCACCATCCCATAAGCAAAGGTATGCAACATCTGATATTCAACCCTTCTCATAAACTTAGACCCAGATTCTGTTGTCCTGACTTAGGCATCGGAGGGTCCCCAGGCTTAGCCAGGGTCTCCATTGCTTGTGGTTTACGTGCAGGATTCTTAGTTCGACGTCTGCTCGGAATATTTGAAGTGAGGAGGAGGGTTGACCGGATTTCAACCTCAACAGGACCCATTGCTTAATATCCAGCAAATAAAACCTGCTTTTGCAAGTGGGCCAATTTCCAAATTAAGGTTTAGGCCTATTTCTCAAGTGGGCCAATTTCTGAATTAAGGTTTAGCCCTATTTCTCAAGTGGGCCTAAGGGTGAGGCCCATTTTAAAATAAGGGCTTTTCTTTTCTGGGCCCAGCCTACACATTAAAGCTCTGCCTGTTTGGCAGTTTCTGGGCTTCTGCTTTATTGAAAACTGGGCAAGAACTAGGGGCGGTCCTAACCATTGGCCATCCCAAGTTGGACGCCTTGTGACCCGGATATCTCTGGTGACCTGACTGTGTGGCCCACCGTGATGTATGTCTTTTATCCATCTGTTTTGCTAGTTAATTTTAAAGCATGGGCCCAAAAATGAGGCAGATCCAAAGCTCAAGTGGACCGTGCTAATTTTAGAGCATGGACCCAAAAATGAGGCAGATCCAAAGCTCAAGTGGACCGTGCTAATTTTAGAGCATGGGCCCAAAAATGAGGCGGATCCAAAGCTCAAATGGACAGCTAATTTTAGAGGATGAGTCCAAAAATGAGGTAGATCCAAAGCTCAAGTGGACCGTGCCATAGGAAACCGTGGGGATAATGACGTCTACTGATGTTTATTTACCATCCAGCCTATTCATAAGGTCACATTCCTGGATGAACAGAAAACACAAATATCAGCTTGATCCAAAACTTCTGTGGCTCCCAAGAAGTTTCCAACTGTAGGCATTCAATCCTCACTGTTTCCTATGGTGTGGTCCACCAGAGCTTTGGATCTGCCTCATTTGTACGCTCATGCCCTAAAATAAGCTGGCAAACACATGGACAGCATGAATAAAATACATACATCACAATGGGCCCCACAGAGTTGGGTCACCAGGCAATCCGTGTCCTCCCAAGCTGCACGCTGACAGAAGGGGACCCAAAATCCAACCGGCAGGTCCATGCCAATTCCAACCATATGTGTAAGTTAATGGCTAGCGCTGAGGCATACCCCTCGTGTCATTGCTGTCTTCTTTTCCTGAAGGTAACAGCAATAATAAAATCATGGGCCCACAATACATCAGGCCAATACCAATTGTTGGGGACAAAAGTACTAAGTCCAGAGACTCGGATCTGGTGCCTCGGCTTGGGAAGCACTACGTCGGATCCGAGGCAGGGCACGTCGGATCCGAGGCAGGGTTAAGAACTCTATAAACCGAGACGAAAAGTTAACTCGCCTCGGACGAAGAACCAGTAATCCGAGGATGCATCGGGCCGACCCTCCCAATGGAACTAGCCAAAGGACAGCGCGAAACCGGATTTCGTCCCGAACGTTTTGGGATAAGATCCCCGATCCCGAAGCTTGCGGGATCAGACGAAGATCGCGGACGAGTGCCATCCGGTGTCCGAGATCCTAGGAAGAGAATCCTCTTTCGATTGCACAAGATCAGGAGAAGAATCCTCTTTCGATTGCACAAGATCAGGAGAAGAATCCTCCTACGATTAAACGCTCCAGCAGCTATAAAAGGGAGGCCTTCATCATCTGAAAGGTACGCACAAAATTCTCACCCAGACTCCCTCAATACAGTAAGACCCAGATTCCTAGCCTGACTTTGGCATCGGAGGGTCCCCTGCTCTAGCTAGGGTCTCCTTTGTCTTCTTCGTGTGCAGGTGCTCGAAGGTCCAAAGAGGGTGAACCAGATTTTTGCATCAACACTTTGGCGCCGTCTGTGGGAACCGTACAAAAACAAAGCCATCCCATATTCCTTTGTTGCATCCCATGGTGATGACTAGAAGGACGGTCCCAGAAGAAGATCTAAATGAGATCGCGGTTACGGGGCCGCAGGTCCAGTCGCGATCCCCGCAGTCCAGAACCCACCTACCAACCGCCAACGAGGAGCGACTGTAACAAGCAACAATCGGCGAGGTCGGAACGATGGGCGGTTGGATCGAGGTCCAAGAAATCCGATCGATATGAATATGATGAAGCGGATGTTAGAACGAATGTATCAGCGGCAAATGCAGCCACTCCCGCCTCCTCAAGGAGAAACGGCACACGTACCGATCGCAATGCCGGCGATCCTCAACTTTCTGCACCACAGTCTTTTCGGCCGAGCCAACACCAAGGCGTCCCTGAACCGGCCGAGCCAACTCCAGCGCAGTCGGCCAATGCATCTTTGCCCCCAACCGACCTTCGGCACGAGATAGAGCGAAGAAGGCGCATCCGACCTCCCGAAGAAGGCACGGCAGAAAGTAGTGAACCGTGGAAAGCCGATATTCAAAACTTTAAAAGAGAAGTGCGGGAAGAAATGGCGAAAGAAATGGCAGACATGAAGCATAGTCGAAATATGCATCCAACCAGATACGAGGCAAAGGCGTCCCCCTTTGTGGACTCGGTAATGGCGGCTCGGTTGCCCGAGAGGTTTCGGTTGCCTCAAATCACTCCCTTCACCGGCAAAACCGACCCAACGGAGCATATCGAATGCTTCAGAACATATATGGAGCTCCATGACGCCTCGGATGCAGTGATGTGTCGGGCCTTTTCTCTTACATTGACTGATGTAGCTAGACTGTGGTTCAAACAGTTGAAGCCAAAGTCCATTAGCTCATTCGCTGAGCTGAGCGACGCCTTCCTTACTAACTTCATCGGCGGGAAAAAGAAATTGAAGCCCCCCGCACATCTGAACAACATAGTTCAGAAGCAGGGAGAGCTGCTGAAAGATTACATAAAGCGTTTCAATTTCGAGTCCCTTCAGGTTCGGAAACATTCGGAGGAAACGGCTCTCAATGCGCTCATGCAAGGAGTTAAAGATAAGCCATTCTTGGCATCTTTAGACAAAACTCCGCCCGATACTCTGGCAGAGTTTATGGCACGGTCGGATAAGTATGCAAACGCCGAAGAAACGCGAATCCTGCGTGAAACTAAAACTTCGGTCAAAGAGTCGGTCAAAAAGGAAGCCGACTCGACCGGGGGAAGGAAACGTAAGGATGATCAAGCGCATAATGAGCGAAGATCAGGAAAACGACCAGATCGCAGCTTTTCCACATATACCCCCCTGAACAAAACTCAGGAGCAGGTATTGATGGAAATCAAAAGCGAAGGTTTCGTTCACTGGCCCAATAAGCTCAAAAGCAATCCTAATCGGCGGGACAAGGATAAATACTGTCACTATCATCGTGATCATGGGCATAACACGAGTGATTGCCGTCATCTAAAAGAAGAAATCGAGCGACTCATAAAGGACGGCCGACTCAAAGAACATGTGGTTAAAGTGCATGGAACCGAGGGACGCCCGACCGAGAGTCAGCCGATGGAAGAAATCCGGACAATTATCGATGGCCCGCGAGGTGGGGGCGACTCAAACAATGCCAGAAGGAACCATGCAAGAAAACTTAGTCAGCCAGAGGCCGAGCTTATGGTTATAGGGCGGCCGCTAAAAGAGAAGAAAAGGGAAAAGTATTGTCTTTCGTCTCACGAGAGAAGACGCCCGAGGTATCTATCACCCCCACGATGACGCACTGATTATCACTCGACTATCGCTAACCGGGAAAGTGTTCCTGATACTCGTTGATACGGGGTCATCTCGCCGACGTGTTATTTACTCAGGCGTTCATAAAATGGGAATCGAACGATCTATGTTACGTCCAGTTCGGACCCCGTTAATCGGGTTTTCCGGGGGACAAGTATTGCCTGAAGGAATTGTCTCGCTGCCACTCACTGCCGGCAGTACCCCACATCAGAAGACGATGATGGTGGATTTCTTGGTCGTCGATCAACCTTCAGTATACAACGCCATACTCGGCCGACCCTCTCTAAGTCTCCTTCAGGCCGTGGTATCCACATACCATCTCTCACTAAAATTCCCGACTGAGTCGGGAGTAGGAGTTGTCAAAGGAGATCAGCAAGATGCGAGGCGTTGTTACATGATAGCCGTGAAAGGATCAGCCGACAAAAATCCAATCGACATCTCAACGATCGAATCGTTGGACCCTCGGGGCGAGAGTCATGAACGAGGACAGCCGGTTGAAGACCTCATCTCAGTCCCCTTGGTCGAGACAGATGCATCAAAGACAGTACGAATTGGCTCGTCTCTACAGTCCCCCTTGAAAGACAAACTGATAGCCCTGCTCCGTAGGTACGCCGATGTATTCGCCTGGTGCCATGACGATATGCCGGGGATTGACCCATCGGTGATGACCCACCGACTCAACGTCGACCCGTCATTTCGACCGATCCGACAGAAGCGACGACCGCTCGGCCCCGAACGATATGCCATCATTGAAGAAGAAGTCAGCAAACTCCTCCAGGCCAATTTCATAGAAGAAATACACTATCCAGAATGGGTCGCAAATGTCGTGCTGGTAAAAAAATCCAACGGGAAGTGGCGAGTCTGTATCGACTATACTGACCTAAATAAAGCCTGCCCGAAGGATAACTTTCCGCTTCCGAGGATAGATCAGCTAGTAGATAGTACGGCCGGACATGAGCTTCTGAGCTTCATGGATGCGTATTCGGGATATAATCAAATTGTAATGCATCAAAATGATAAATCAAAAACTACCTTTGTCACCGACAAAGGTCTTTATTGTTACCGAGTGATGCCATTTGGTTTGAAGAATGCCGGTGCAACTTATCAAAGATTAGTTAACAAAATCTTTGCTCGGCTTATAGGTCGAACCATGGAAGTATACATCGACGACATGCTTGTCAAGAGTATACACGCGGCGGATCATGTAAATGATCTGGAAGAAATGTTTCTCATCCTACGGAAGTTTCGGATGAAGTTAAATCCGAATAAATGTGCTTTCGGGGTGAGCTCCGGAAAGTTCCTCGGTTTCTTGGTTAGTCAGCGAGGAATAGAAGCAAACCCTGAGAAGATAAAGGCTTTGGTCGAAATGGAATCCCCTAAAACCATTAAGGACATCCAAAGGTTGACAGGAAGGGTCGCGACACTTAATCGGTTCCTGTCCAGAGCCACGGATAAGTGTCTCCCTTTCTTCAAGCAGTTGAAAGGACAACAAACAATAAGATGGACGGAAGAATGCGAAGCGGCATTTCAACAAATAAAATCATATCTCGGTTCTCCGCCTCTCTTATCAAAGCCCGAATCAGGCGAATCCCTGCTGCTGTATCTAGCAGTATCCGAGGCAGCCGTTAGCTCGGCTTTGATACGAGAATCCGAAGGAAAGCAGCTGCCGGTATATTACGTTAGCAAAGCGTTGTTGCCAGCAGAGACAAGATACCCAAACTTGGAAAAAGTAGCCTTGGCACTAATAACTTCCTCTCGCCGACTCAGGCCGTATTTCCATGCCCATACTATCATCGTGATGACCGATCTACCTCTTCGCCAAGTTTTGCAGAAACCAGAAGCTTCCGGCCGACTCACGAAATGGGCTATCGAACTAAGTGAGTTTGATATTCAATACAAGCCGAAGGCGGCAATCAAAGGACAAGCTGTTGCTGATTTTATTGCTGATGGAACCCCACCAAATGATCTCCCAGTCAACGATATGCCGAAGGATGTCATAGCCCCAGCAGCGGCCGCTACACCACCCCTACCCTGCCCTATTCCCTGGAAACTATTTGTCGACGGCTCTTCCAACTCGAAGGCAAGTGGGGCTGGGATTGTACTAGAAACCCCCGATCATACTTACATACAGTATGCCTTGCGACTTGGATTCCAAGCCTCGAACAATACAGCTGAATATGAAGCATTGTTTCGGTCTCTGCGACTCGCTCGCTAGCATGGGAGTCACGCACTTAAGTGTGTTCACGATTCTCAATTGGTCGTGAATCAAGTGACCGGTGTATACCAGACACGGAAAGACCAATTAAGAGCGTACATGGAGAAAGCAAAAGAACTTATCAACGGATTTCAACTCACAGTCACTCGGATCCTCGTACGGAAAATGGCAAAGCCGACCTATTAGCAAAGCTCGCCTCGCCAATGAAGATGACATACCCAGGTCCGTCCCCGTGGAATACGTCGATAAACCAAGCATAAATGAATCAATTACTATGACTGTCCATGCCATCGACTTGGAACCATCCTGGATGGATCTAATCCGCCAATACCTTGACAAGGGGGAACTGCCTGAAAATCGTGCCGAGGCCCGACGACTTAAGTTCCGAGCCTCCCGTTACACCGTACTCAACGATACCCTCTATAAGAAAGGTTATTACGCTCCGTTGCTTCGGTGCCTCACACCCTGAGGCGACCACGTATTACGTGAAGTCCATGAAGGAATCTCGCTAAACCACTCGGAGGAAGGTCTCTCGCCCACAAGGTTTTACGACAGGGGATATTATGGCCCACTATTCAACACGACGCTCGCACGCTGGTCCAAAAATGCGACAAATGTCAACGATTCGCAGAAATCCCGAGACGAGCCCCCGAAGCGCTAACGCCAATGACTGGTCCCGGCCCTTTGCACAATGGGGTATTGACATCATAGGTCCACTCCCTATGGGAAAAGGTCAAACCAAGTTCGCCGTGGTAGCAGTGGATTATTTCACGAAATGGGCCGAGGCCGAGCCATTAGCCAAAATAACCGAGCAGAAGATCACCGAGTTCGTCTGGAAAAACATTATCTGCCGGTTCGGAGTACCCCATACCATTATTACAGATAATGGAAGACAATTCGACAACAGGAGTTTTCGCGATATGTGCAACAACCTCAGAATCAGAAACGTCTATTCCTCACCTCATCACCCTCAAACTAATGGGCAAGTCGAGGCGGTTAATAAGATTGTCAAGCAGCATCTTCGGACAAAGCTCGACCGAGCCAAAGGAGCGTGGGCGGAAGAGCTCCCGAAAATTCTTTGGGCCTACCGAACCACAGCCCGAACCGCCACAGGAGAAACTCCCTTTTCACTCGCTACGGTTCGGAAGCCGTCACTCCCGTTGAAATCGGCCTGCCTTCGGCCCGAATCACTTCATTCGACGAGGATGAAAATGAAGAACTCCTCGCACTCGGACTCGACCTCCTGGACGAGCGAAGGGAAATAGCACGACTACGTACAGAAGCCCGGCAACGACAAGTGGCACGGTTCTACAATGCCCGAATTAAGATCAGACGATTTCGGATGGGAGATATGGTTCTCCGAAAAGTATTTCCGAATACTAAGGAAATTGGGTCGGGCACATTAGGACCAAACTGGGAAGGACCCTACATTGTCTCGGGTACCATCCGGCCAGGAACATACCAATTGGAAGATCTAAACGGGCAATCGCTGCCTCATCCGTGGAACGCTGAACATCTCAAGACTTACTATCCTTAACTCAGTGCTCAATGTAAAGACTCTGGACTAAGCAAGATCAAAGCCGAGTCAAATAAAACTAAAGTGTTTTCTTTCATTCATCAACCACATCCGAGTACAACATGTAAAAAAAAAAAAAAAAAAAAAAAAAAAAACACATATAAGGGGCCCCGGTTACTGTCCACTGGTCGGAGCGGTCCCCGCGGTCCCCGAAGCATTCTCACAAATGCCGACCTCTTCCCCACCAGTGATTTCAGCAGCAGCATCCGGATTCTCAGATTCTAAGGCTCCACCCTCGATTTCCGAGAGATCAAGGTCGGGAAAAGATTTCTTTATGTCCTTAATACATTCAAGAAATCCGCTTTGAAACAAGCGATCCCTCTCATCCTCGAACTCCTCGGATTCAAGAAATGCTTGGACGGCTTGATCCCTAGCTTTCTCGGCCTCCTGAGTCTTCTCGTTGGCCTGCTGGATAAGTCCCGCCGCCTCAAGCTTAGCCCGAGCCAAGTCATTTGCACAGGAAGCGTGGGCTGCAAGGATTCGCCTGTTCTCCTCTTCAGTCCTGGAAAGGAGAGCTGACACTCGAGCAACTTCGGCCCTCGCTTCATCAAGGGCTCTCTTGGAAGAAGTCGCCTCAGCTTTCGCGTCTTCGGCAGCTTTCCGGGCAAGGCCCGCCTCGCCCATCAGGACGCCAACTTGTATCTCGGCGTTCTCGCGTCGCCCTTCAGCTTCGAGAGAAGGGCCTGCCGCCGTGGGCCGAGGATAACTCTTTACTGTGCCTTAACCAAGCGGGAGCAAGTTCAAAAGCACCCTTGCCGCATGGCCAACGGTTTGAGACGAAGGAGCGTTATAGAGGCCGACGAACTCCTTTTCGCTCCCATGGGCTAAGGCCCGTGGAACCATCCCCGACACCATCTTTTGCAAAATGGACGGCCCCTCCCGGCTCGTTTCTTCCCCTCTGGAGGAGGCGGTCCTCGTCTCTTCTTCCCTCTCCTCGAAGACGCAGCCCTTGTCTCTTCCTCCCCGCCGCGGACTTCCGTCGCAACATGTCCCGAGTCGTGCCGCCCGAGGTTCCAAGGTAGCGGCCTCGCCGCCCACCCTCTCTTCCCTGATCGGGATCCGAATTACGACGACAGAGGAGCAGAAGACCTCGCGGGCTCCTTCTCCTTTTGCGCTACCCTCTGTCTCTTCGGCCGAGGTTCCGACAGAAGGACTGATCGCGGAGGAGCCTTCAATTTCGAAACCATCCTAAGAGGAGGACGAGCCCCGGTCATCTTTGAAGGGACTGGTTCGGAGGGGGTTGGCTCGGAAGGGGCTGCCTCAGAGGGGGCTGGCTCGGGAACAATCCGCAAATGAGGACGAGCTTCAGGCAAATCTGAAATAAAAGAAAAGAAAGAACTTCAAGTCAGGGAAAATTCAGAAGATACACAAAGGTACATTCTCAATTACCTGTGACGGCCGAGTCTAGACCTGCAAGGTGAAGACGCTCCGGCTGTAAAAGCACTTTCCAAGACCTATCTGCCGGATCCAGCGTCCTCAACTCTTTGATCCGGGCCGAAGCACTGGAACCGAGCTTTTGCCGCTTCTTGGGGATGTCTGTCAGACACAAGCTCGTCAGACTCAGTATAATACAAAAAACATAGAAGGGCAAGCAAGGAGAGCCAGGTCACCTGCTCTTTGAAACGACCGAGGGACACGAGCCTCGTAGGACCCGGATTCAGCCGACTCCCAACGGCCACAGGCCCAAAACCAACGCTCTCTCCAGTGTTTGTTAGAAGTGGGAGGGTCAGTTATTAGGGAGCCGCCTCCGCCCCGCCAAGCAGCGAAGACGTAAAAGCCGGGGTAGTTCGGATTCACGCGCACTTGGTATAAGTGAAGAAATTCTCGATCATTAACCCGCGGCCGTCCATCTCGGCCACACGATCGCACACCCGAGTAAGTTCCTCCACCCATTCGGAACTATTTGCCCCGGTGCAATTCGAATTCGAGACAAAACTCCCCGGACAATGGGTTGAAGGGGCAGACGCAAGCCGCATTGCATTGAGACTTGGTAAATCGCGACTGCCCCAGGAGGAGGATGATCCGGCAGCTGACTCGGACGAGGGAGATAAGTGATAACTGATTCGGGGATATGATACCCGATTCGGATTCTGTCTAAATCCGCCTCAGTTAGGACCGAAGGAACCGGCCCGCTTAGGTCATCCCCCGATCCTTCTCCCTCAGACTCGGCACGCGCCGACTTATCAGCAGGAACCGACTTAGAGGTTCTCTCGGCAATCACTATCTCTTCTTCTTCCTCCTCTTCTTCCTCTTCTTCCTCCATGCCCCTTGGACAATTGGGCCTTCCCGGACGGGTTATTAAAGAGGATCCACCCCGAGAAGGGTTAACAGGAGCAGGGCGCTCTGCCGGGGCTTCGGTGACCCTCTCGAGAGAAAAAGCAGCGTTAGCATCAACTGCCATCTCCGTTAATAAAGAAGGCGATTCCGCAACGTTCCAAAAACGTTGCGCTTCGCCTTCATCTCCGGAAACTCCTTCCTGGGGACTTTGAGAACCCCTAGTCGCCATTATCACTAAGTAAAGAGGAAGGAGAGACTCACCGGAAGAAGGGAGAAAAACGGAAATGGCGAAGAGAGCCGCTGACAGTCAGCAAAGAGGAAGGGAAGGAAAGGAAAGACCGAAGACCGAAAAAGCTCCAAAAGAAATGAAAAGCGGGAACGGCAATAGTAGTTTGAAATGCGGGACCCTTACCCTTTTATAAGATTGCCGTACGCCGGAAGCAATTAATGAGGAAATGATTCGACGCCTGCATCGACTCCCTGGCTCGACACGTGGCGCACGTCGACTGACGACAATAATGCCCTAGCTACGTGTCCAACCCTCATTGGCAGGATGAGCGACTTGACGGTTGCCGGCGCATGCGTTGTCAGAAACTGAATCGTCTCCTATCAAAGACAGCACAGGATGCATTAAATGTACTTATTGCCTCGGACCAGGTCATGAACCGACTCACAACTCGTTACTCCTGAGTGTCACGTGAGACACACGGAGTAAGGGGGCTTACTGGTTGGGGACAAAAGTACAAGTCCAGAGACTCGGATCTGGTGCCTCGGCTTGGGAAGCACTACGTCGGATCCGAGGCAGGGCACGTCGGATCCGAGGCAGGGTTAAGAACTCTATAAACCGAGACGAAAGTTAACTCGCCTCGACGAAGAACCAGTAATCCGAGGATGCATCGGGCCGACCCTCCCAATGGAACTAGCCAAAGGACAGCGCGAAACCGGATTTCGTCCCGAACGTTTTGGGATAAGATCCCCGATCCCGAAGCTTGCGGGATCAGACGAAGATCGCGGACGAGTGCCATCCGGTGTCCGAGATCCTAGGAAGAGAATCCTCTTTCGATTGCACAAGATCAGGAGAAGAATCCTCCTACGATTAAACGCTCCAACAGCATATAAAAGGGAGGCCTTCATCATCTGAAAGGTACGCACAAAATTCTCACCCAGACTCCCTCAATACAGTAAGACCCAGATTCCTAGCCTGACTTTGGCATCGGAGGGTCCCCTGCTCTAGCCAGGGTCTCCTTTGTCTTCTTCGTGTGCAGGTGCTCGAAGGTCCAAAGAGGGTGAACCAGATTTTTGCATCAACACCAATCATACCTGTGAATTATGCCGATGTGTCGAATTCCATGTCTATGAAAGCAATAATTCATTGATCCAGACTATTGATCTGATGGGCCTGACTGTCATATATATTATTAATGAAAATAAGAGTTAGGGTCTTCCAATCTGAGGGTTTCAGGACACCACCGCCCATCCACAGTGGGGTCCAGCAGATAAACAGTCTGGATCACTAAAAACAAACCACATGGATATAATCGATCTCTTTGGCAAACCACATACCTGCCAAATCATCGGGCCAGATTCGAGGCAAGAAAGGAACACATCTGGCTTTAATGCTGCCTTGGCACCAAACACTAATTTTTAATATGATTGCCACAACATACATTCTTAAACATTTCCAAAACTTTCACCAATTCCACACACACACACAAAAGGTGGCAAAACAATTATTAATCTAATTTCTATAGCCACTACACTCCTGGAAGAGAATTGGCTTGTGCTGATGACAGAGGCTCAGGCAATCACTTGCCGCACATTCGTTCCCATATAATATGTAACCTTGGTTTCCTGCCAGGAGTGTAAATCCAGGTATATTGGGGGGAGAATACCATGGTTCGAAATGGCCGCATCTGGATTTTCAGTAGTCATAGACATGATCGCTGTACATATGCGCCGTCATGTTCATGGATTGAAGCATAGCTTCTCCTCGACTGTTAAAGGCAAAGACACAGATCCCACCATTGTTAACATCAACTGCACGAAACCTGCATTTTCAAAACCATTGTCAAACATGCTCCTTTCCACAACTTAGTAGAAAAAAAGGGGTGCATCACATGGGTCCCACTCTATATCTGACCTGGCCGCAAAAGTAGGCGGGTCAGCCAGGCCACCGATCTATACAAAAAAGGGATGGCTTAAACAAGATCGCTAGTGGTCCAGCCAGACGACCGGACTGGCCTGATTTTTCGGCCAGGTCATCTACAATGTGGAGCATGGTAGGATGCTCCACATATTCGCCAGGTTGGCATATGTAGTGTATGCTCTAGGGGTCGTAGCATATGTACCATTGTAGCATACACTATGTTTTTTTAATTTATAAATGATAATTGTATTTTGTATTTTGTATTTAATACTCTCAACATATGGGATTTTAATTTCTTTTCATACTTGTGACTTGTGGTTTCAACTAGACATTGTGGTTTTCTTAGAAAGTTGTTGATGTGATAATGATTTGATTTGGCTTGATTATGTAGATTGGCTTTTGATCAATGATAATTAGTAACTTGTTTCAACATGCTTATACTTGAAAGAATATATATATATATATATATATATATATATATATATATATATATATATATATATATATATATATATATATATAGGGTTTAGGTACTATGCGCTCGAGCTCACGATAAGCTCCCGTGAGGTCGAGCTGTGTGGGCCCCACCGTGATGCGTGTCGACCATCAACACCGTGCATTTGATGGGTCCCCTTTAAATTATGGGATATCCCAAAAATCAGCCGTATACGGAACTCAGGTGGGCCATACCATCTAAAATCATGTGAAGACATGCCAAAAACATATAAAAGCACTTGGTGGGGCCCACCTGAGTTTTGAATGCTGCTGAAACTTGGTCTGAACCCTCATCCAAGTGGGACACACATAATGGATGGGCTGGATTTGCAAACCACATCTCGGTGGGCCCAAAAAACGTCCCATGAATGTTTTAATGGTGCACGGCCCCTCTCCACTTCTGTATGTGGTGTGGCCCACACAAGTCACGGATTGTCTTGATTTTTGAGACCTAGGCCCACGATGGAATGGTGCATCTGACTGATGGGGTAGATGTTCGAAACGCATCACGGTGGGGCCCACACAGCTCGACCTCATGGGACGTTCCCATCAGCTCGAGCGCATAGTACCTTTTTCCTATATATATATATATATATATATATATATATATTCTTACTATTTATCATATTTTTTCTGTTTTTAAAATTAAAAATAGAAGTATCATGTAGTGTAACAGAGGACTGAACACAACACAACATACTACCGCCATTTAAAACACTGATAATGAATAAATGCCCAAGAGATCTAACCTCTCTGGGCCAAGTCCAAGAGCTGTGCAAATCAGAGCTCGCAAGATTGATTTGTGCGTGACCACCAAAAAACTCTCTCCCTGATGAAAGAAACAGTACGAGGGATCAGTTACATTAGAGGAACGCTAATTCCATCCCGTCTTCAAGCAACAAATGCAAATGCATCACATGTGCCAACTTGGGGATGTGTATGAAATCCAGCATGCTCACAAGGTGGTCAACACAGTGCATGTTCCGTAGCCCAAAAATATGTATGGCATCACAGCCGGTCTTTTTTTCAGGCCAGGTGGATGTGTATGGATAAATCCATGCTTAGAAAAGTGACAACCAATGGTCTACATTCAACACGCATGAAGGGTGGGCCAGCCAAATCTTTCAAGTAGGACACATGCACCTAATGAATGTCCTGGGTACTGGCACATGTAGTGAATTCATGTTTGGTACTGGAAAATGGGGCATCTGTAATCAACATTCCTCATTCAATAATGCATTTCAGTTCAATGAAAGAAAGAAAGAACATGCAACAAAATGAGCTTACAGGTGTAGACAAGATTTCCCGCCAAGCCTCTCTTGCCGTTCCCCATAGCTTCCGAACAGGATATATCCCATTCACATTAAAATTCACTGGATCTTCTCTCCATGTAGTATATAACTCTGGGTACTTCTTCTTAGCGTCCGCTGCCTCCAAATTCTGAATGTGATTATGAGGGGCCATGCATACATAACTAAAAGGAAGAGATGAAACAAACAGGACACGAGCGCAACAGACCATTTTTCATGCCTTCTAAGAAAAACAGGTGGACCTCCTTCAACGTGTCCAGGAAAACCAGCGGCTGTTCCCTCCCATCCCATATGAGTTCAGCACTTGACTGCATTAAACACCGTAGACTCAGAATAGATCAGCACACCAACTTGAATCTTAAGAAAGGCAACAATTCACCAGTTTACTAAGAGAGGAGTTATATGGTCCCGATGCATCAGGATGATATTTTTAGCATAATCCGTACAAGTGGATAGACTATTAGATGGCGCTTGATTGTAATCAACCTATGTAATAGTCTATTACATTGCGCCTGTGGAAGTTTTATGCTCCAATTGCTGGTCCCGAGCCTCGATAAAGGAGGGTCGTGTCAGGTTGGCAGCCGGTGTAAAACTTATGCCAAAAACTCCAATATGAATCCAAACAATATGACATTCCAAGGTCATGCTATGGGGTTCCCTGTTAAGGCCCATGATAGAGTGGAATGGAGGAAAAGCATTCAGGTTGCTGACCCCAATTAGTTGGGATATGGCTTAGATTATGATGATGATGAGTCTATACAAGTGGGCCCATAGTTCCAGATCACAACCATTGATATGATGCACCCTGCCGTGGAAAAGATTCTAACCCTTTAAACAGTGGCCTAAAAATACAGTTAAGAAAGAGATAAAGCAATTGTCTAGAAAAAAAGGCCAAAGATCGGATGGATATGATCTTCCAAGTTCCAAAACACCAACGTAGAAGATTTTGGCATTCTCCTTCCAGGTGGTCAAATCAGATCAACAGTCTGGATCTCAAAACCACGGGCCCAACTTGTATAGACTGGTGCATCAGGACCACATACTTCCTCTTGCAGAGAAAGCAGGCCTTCTGATAGAAGCATCTGAACCTTTGCACGAGAAATAGGACTAGCGAAACACTGATCAAATCTTAGATTGCTCAAGGCTTTCCGGCACTTCTCCGCCTGACTCACTCCAGTATCTGTTAAGAGAGATAAGTTTGAGCTTCCCTGCAGATAGATATTGACTCAGTTATCAACTGTATTGTGCTGCAGCCTACAACCACACTTGATCACCAGCTCATGTCACTAGCTAAACTGAGATTCCAAAATAGTATCATGTCCCCAGCAGAGCTCAAAATTTAAGGGTGTGTTTGGATGCCCAGTTGAACTGAATTACAATTTCGTTATAGAGGATTAGACCAAAGTTTCATGATTTCGGCTGCATCTGGCTAATTTACGCACTGTTTGGTTGCCACTTAAAAAATGAGTTCATCTTTTAGTTAGCAGTAATGTGTGAGCAATTTTGATAAGGATTAAAAATAATATTGATAACCCATAACTTATATAAATTATCATCTCTAATACATAATTACTGTTAACTAAAATGAGATGAAAAATGGGGGCAACCAAACAGGGCTTAGTAAATAATCGAAAGTTTACAGGATTCTAAGAGCCGGCCTGAAATAGTAACATAAAAAAACATTAGGCACCTCGTTAGAAAATGAGAAGAATTAGTGTTGAATATTGAGGATTTTACAGAACACTCAATGAACAATTCCTTCATTTCTTGTATAGATTCTAATTTAGCAAAGGATAACAGAAACGAAAACAACCAGAAAATCAATATCTTTTATGGCACTTCATAAGAAAAATGAAGTTAAGATGGCTACAGTGCATGAGACAAAAACCTAAAGGAGTTCCATTGTTAGAACCAACATTTAGAAGGTTCCGTGCCATGATCATGTCTGCCATAATGCTGAGAAGCAAACTAACCTGAATTCTGCTGTCTTGATTCCAAGAGCTAAGACCATGCCTCACAAGAGTCACCTTTTTCGAAGAAGACAAGGGTTCGTAAGTAAGAGATGTTGTAGCCCCTTTGAAATCATAAGCCCCACCAGTCATAGGAGCATCTTTCTCAAGTTGGTCTGTTTTAGAACATGTTTTGCAACAACGATGAGTTAGTAAATTCAACTGCCTGCATCATAAATCTCGATCTGTTCACATATGGATATATCAACTATAACCACCTGCTTTAAAAACAAGATCGGTAACCTGCCATCAATAAAGGCCGCAACAGAAGCACTAGTGAATTGAACTGCGAATTTTGATAACCAAGATGAAATGTCAATAATTGATGGGGTTTCCTAACTTTCACCATGAGGAAAGTAGAACTCAAATTGAAGTTTTCTTTCAGGTCCAACTTTATCTTTTATTTCTTTCTTTCTTTTATTTTTAATATCGCTTTTGCAAAACCGACTTGAAAGTAACATGGTTGCAATCCACCCCTCTTTTTATTTATTTATTTATTTATATTTTATAGATAAGGTAGGTTAAAAAAATCAAATTAGCCAAAGGCATGAGTTCATGAGCCCATGATGAAGCTTCAATCAACTACTTCCAATATCCATGCCAGGAAATTAAGAACATAAATCAAGTAAGCCCAAACAAGATGCCCAAACAGGAACATACACTGCCAGATTGATAAACTATTCATACCAAAAGGATTATATCCATTGCTAAGTTGCGAAGAGTTCAACCACAGCTAATCTCATATCCATCAAATAAGTGGAGGATTTTTTAAATTGTCAAATGTTACCCTGCCATAATGTGGTGTGTTTCCAATGCCAGAGACCTCTGTTGAAAACCCCATCCCTCAATATGAATGCTAAGGGAGTTACTATAGGACTATTTCCACTCTATTAGATTGACAATTGCAATTGGGTTCAATAGTGCATCCGAACACCCCAAAGTGACATACTCCCTCAAGAGTTAGAAAGCATGCATTTCCTTCCGCAAGCATTTCAAATACTTAACTATATTAGAATGTCAGGGTCAAATATTCTCAATAAAGAGAAACAACTAACAAAGAGGGATCATCAGGCATTTAAGGTTGCAAAATTTTCAGAATCTGTTTATCATTCAAAGTCTTGTACCATAGATGATGCTATTCAAACTATTCTTTGACATTGTAATGCTTAATCATTCAATGTCGGGTTCGTAAATACTTATTTCTTCAGCTGTTTGTTATTGGGGATTTTTGAAATTCTCCTATTCAAAACCTTCCACATTCATCGTAAGGAATTTGCAGTTACAAAGCATGAATGTAGCCTTCCCATGTTAGATTAGGAGTGGCTAGTTTATTTTACTAAATACCATTCATGTCCAACCAGTTGTATGCTAATTACCAACAACACATACACAATAATCAATAGATTTTATATCCAAATTATTGAATTTGACTCTAAAATCAGCCCATATTAGGCCAAGTATTTCAGCTCAAACCTTCTACTTTCACACCCTAATTTAGAAGGCCACTCATAGCCTCTTGTTTTGATTCTAATTTATTCGAAATTTAATTACTCTCAGATATGTATTTGTTTGAGGAAATTTTTAATTTACCAGATCATTGAAAAGTCGGATACGATTCGTCCAAGTCGACTTGGATTCATAGACTAGGTCACATTTACCCCAACACCTGCCATGGTGATCTAAACCCTCCAACATTTCCGTGTCACATGTGGACCATTTGTGGTAGCTGTCCCTTTGCCAGCCACCACTCTGACGATTGTGACCATCTGTTATGGAAGGTATTAGGGCATGGCCCATCAAACAACTGGGACAAACCAGATAATCAGATTAAATTACTGAAACACAAGCCCTGCCTATACCACTGCTGATGGATCAAGTAAAAAAATTCAGTTTCTTTCGATCAAGCATCATATTGACATCTCATTAGTTTTGCATAGACTAACATCGAATGGATATATTTCCAAAGTCAATTGATAAGAAATCTCAAATGAAATGCACAGAAAAGCTCAAGAAATCAGACAATACAAGCTGACATGTTAGCATACAGTAAAACAGTGAAACGGAATTCTTCATGTGATCAATCATCAAGAACAAACAGATTAGAAATTCAAACATGGGTTTCTCATAGTGGATCAAAGCGGTTCATGCAATCCAAAGTCGCAGAACAATAGAAATTCTACTAGTCTAAACAACTGTGCGGACACCAATTGAATCCAATTGACTTTGAACAACCACATGAATAACGGTAAGTTCTGTAGAAAAATCAGCAACAATGGTCAATTCCAGCACCATCAAGACCACTAGTTTTCTCATAGCCAAACATGCAATCCTCACTAAATTCAAGACCAAAATCCTCTATAACACCTGCTTTCAGCTGCAGATAAAACACCTATGCTTTTTGGGGCTCGCCACGTTGTATATGTGAATCCACTCCGTCCATCAGGTGGGCTCCTCTATGCTAGGTCGTGGGGCCAAACATCAGTCAGATCCACAACTCAGGTGGACCACACCACAGGGAACAATGCGAATGGGATGCCAACCAAACAATTCCGCGTCGGCCCACTACGGTGTTTATCTTTCATCAAACCCATTCATTAGGTGTGACTCACCAGAATGAAGGGAAGATACACAAATCTGCCTAATCCAAAACTCATCAAGCCACAACGCATGAATTTGGAGGTTTTAGGCACAATCCACATCTTTCCAATTGGAGTGGCCCACATAAGCTTTTTATCGTTGTATGTACGGTTAAGATAAGGGTTATCAAGTGATGGATGGAGCCGATTTCACATATACAACATGGTGGGCCACAAAGATCTTGGTGCTGTTGTAGATAATTTCAAAATCCAATTATCTTGTCGGGCAGATTGCAGTTGGTACGATCTTTCTCTAATGCATTTGCTTCCATAATCTAAAAATTCATCAAAAAAATGCCTAAAATTCGAAATGGGTCCTTGTGATTTTCCACATAATATCAACGGACCACATGTTATTGATTTCCATGTCATAAAAATATATTTTTTTTAAAATCTTATATTTATTTACTACTATTTTGTAGTGAAGAAGATGAGAGAAATCACCAGCCGCTAAAACGACGTCAGAATTAGAAGAAGAGCGGATTGGAAGGACGGACGGAGAGCGGTTGCGAGGGGGGAAGCGGTGAGAGCGTTGGACGGTGGAGGCCGACGGACCGAGATGAGGTGGGGTGCTCACGATAAGAGATGCACACCCCATCGAAAAAACAGAGCGTCTGCCTTCAATCAATCTCGACCTCATCTTTTCTTATGTTTCATATTATTGATTTATCCGTTGTCGTCCGTCTCCATCTCGCGCCACAACATTGGGAGAGTGTTTTTCTAGGGGGTTATTTGATACTCCGGCTGCGTATGACGTTTGATACGCAGGCACTTAGTTTCAACTACACTCAAAGTAAGCCGAAATGTATATTTCTTACATCCATGTCATCTGTCCATTTTGACAGCTCATTGTAGGGAATGATCTCAAACAGATCCAAATCTTAGGTGGACGACGCCACAGAAACATACATGATTGAATACCCACCATTAAAAGTTCTTTGGGGGCCACTGTAATTCCTATTTTCCATCCAACCTGTTGATAATGTCACAAAGATCTGGATTAAGGGTCCACACAAATATCAGATTGATCCAAAACTTCTATGGCCCACAATAAGTTTTTAATAGTCAAACACCACCGTTTCACATTTTGTGGTCCACATGAGATTTGGATCTGATTCATGTTTTCGATCATGCACTAAAATGAGCTTTCAAACTGGATGAATGGCGTGGATGTAAGTACAATAAATCAAGGTGGGCTCCACAGTCGGGGATCCATCCACCTCGGATCCACCAAAGCCCCGCCCTCTAAAAATCAGAATTGTTTGGACAATCCTACCGTCCTCTGATTTACGTACACTTGGTCTTCATCAACAGTAAATTTCCGGCAATGTACTATGTAGATGATCGAATAACAGTAACTTTTGGTTGCTGATTCATCTTAACTGGTGCCACGTATGCAATTTCTTTGTAATTCCTAACTTCCTGCGTATCATCCACCGCACTCTCACAGAGTATCATAGTACTTCACGTGGGTTTTTTTTTTTTTTTTTGTCCTCAAATTAGTACGGAATCTAGGGTGGCATATTCTTGGAGACGTCTGAGTGTGATGAGAGTTTGCCACAATTGTTAAAATAGTGGAGACTCATGATTTGGGCTCTCGACAGGCCCACTTGTCTAGGGCGGGATTTTAACTGTTCAGGCCAGGACGGGCTGATGGGCCGGCCCATTCAAAAAACTTATAAAATTGTGCTGATCAAGTGTTAAAGTATATCATGATAATATTACTAGATTAAATTATTTCCTTATTTATTAGTTAGATGTATGTGTGTTATTATCTTTTTATATATTTTCTTATATATGTAGGGAGAGAGGAAGGCTAAGCTACGCACTGTTCTCAGGAGTTCACGTGAGAATTTTTTGAGAACTCATTTACAGTGATATAAGTCCAAAATATGAACTGTTTAGATGGAGCACTCCATGAAATCAATAAGGCCTAATTTTTACCTTGATTCAAAACTTTGGTGGGCCATGATGAAAGAGAGATAATTCAAGGGAGAAAACTATTTTCTTTTTCTATAGTCCACTAGAGTTTTAGATTAGGGTAAAAATTGGGACATGAGAGATTCAAGTGGTGCTGCATCACATGGATGGTTTAGATTTTGGGCTCATATTACTGGAAATGAGTTTTCAAAAAGCTATCAGAAGAACTCACGAGAACGTGTACGCATTCCTAATCTCTCTCTCTCTCTCTCTCTCTCTCTCTCTCTCTCTCTATATATATATATATATATATATATATATAAAGGAATAATATAATCTAGTAATATTACCAAAGGAAGGATCATCATGTAAGCTTCATTTCAACTAATTACATTCACCTATAGGAACCCTTGTACTCGGTGAAGGGCCATAATTATGTAATCAACTCCTTGAAATTAACTCATTGATTGTAATCCATTGATGCAATTGTTGAGATATGGAGCCACATCTGGGGCCACCTTCGACCGGTTGTGGCCCATGCTCGACCGGTCGTAGGGGTCTGCTCGACCGGTCGTGGACCGGTTCGACTTAAAGTCTAGCGAGCATCGATTTTGATCCCGAGGTGCTTGACCGGTCGTGGCTCATTCACGACCAGTCGTAGGGGTCACTCGACCGGTCGTGCAGTCTGCTCGACCGGTCGTAGTTACACAGATTCGTTTCCGAATCTGATGCGGACTGCGGATTTTGGTGTTGCCTTTCGCAAGGATGCGGAAGGAAAGTTACCTAAACTATATATAGGTGTTCCTAGGGCTTTTCTAGATGCATTGGAATATTGAGAAAATAATTCTAAGGTGTAGGCAAAGGGTTTTCTATGTTCTTCCAAGGGAGAGGTTAGTATATTACCTTGTAATCTTTGTTCTTCATAGTGGAAGTTTGCATCCGTGGTTTTTTACCCTAGTTTGGGGTTTTTCCACGTATATCTTGTCTTGTGGTTTGTTTTGAATTGCTTTGATCTGTTTCTAGTTTATATTTTTTTCTGTTTATCGTTTGTGGGTGAGGCTTGAGATTGGATTTAGGCTCACTACGTCGTTGGCGTGCTGCGCAACATCAATATAGTATTAGCAGGTAAATTGATTGTAATAAACTTATTTAATAATCTATTGCATGACCCCTATATGGGTTTCATGCTCTTATTGCCAACTCCAAACCCGTGTTGATGAGAAAGGTTGCATCGTGTTAGTAGCCGGTTTCGAATTTTTGCCAAATCGAATAAATAGCTAAAATGAACATAGTTTAGCCACAATTGGGCTAGTAATTTTCTAGGCGTGGAATGCTGAGCAACTATGCCATGTGTACGGTCAATCCTCTTGAGGAGTGTGATGGTGCATATATATGCGTGCTCCGTATTACTCACATTTTTACCATCTGGGTAGTGTGCCCACTCTGAATGGTTTATGTTTTGCTTAGGCTACATGCCTATTGGTTCGATGATTGAACTATCCATGCTATGGAGTTTATCTTACATGGGTTGTTGATCGTAGGAAAACAAAGCTGGAAAAATGATTGTGATAATAAGTATAGTACTCTTGGGAATCTACGGAAGCAAACTCTGACTTCGAATCACGTGAGATAAAGCAAACGTAAACAAAGTAATCACAAACACACACAAATTTTATATGAAGAAAATTTCATTGTCGCAAAAAATTATGGCACAAAGCAACAACTAATCACTACGAAAGCAAAAATACAAGAGATGGAATCACTTATAATACTTGGAAATCTTTTATTTTTACCCCCCCCCCCGTCGAAAAAAAAAAAAAAACACCCTAGAAATGATTAGTCCTTTATTAGTACCCTAATCCCATAATTACACACACACATATAGTGTCGCACCCAAAATAGGAAACAAACTTCACAATTCTGTAAAATTGTGTGCGGCGTTGATCTAAGCATCGATCGAGCACACCTTCGATCAATTGGGCTCCCATGTTCAGGCGATCGAACATGCTCAAAACTATTTAGAGAGTTTACAAGTAATTTTTGAATATTGTTGATCGATCGAGCCGAAACTTCGATCAATCGAGATTGTCCAAAAATTAATCTGTATAATTAGAAGCTCACTTGATTGATTGATCAAACCCCTATTACATGTACAAATTTAATATATCTCATAATATGTAGGTAAATTTATCACAAGCTAAAGAAGATTTTCAATGGTTGGCATTGAACCCAAAACTCTAAAATTCAAAGGTTAAGATCATCACTGAAACATAATCATGATCATGAGATAATAGCTTGTTTATTGCAATAATAGAATTACCACACCATCTCAGAATGTAGCGAGTCATGAGGATTTCAAGTCATGACAAATGTAAAATGAACTCAACTGGAATTGTATTGAAACAATTCCTTAACTCGTTGATTAGTCGATATCTAATGGACAAAAAAAAAAGGCTTAAATTTTAATAAAAGCACGAAAAAAAAAAAAACACTCAAATTAAACCATCCAAATCTTAGGACCCACCTTAGAAATTGGGCAAGGGTGGATGACCACTCACACAATTAACAGGATGGGCTTGATTTCCCAATCTCTAGGTTGGACTTGATTTTCCTGGTTTCAAGTGAGAGATTCAAACACTTACCTTTCGCACTGATACTATATTAAATTACCATTTACTCTAAAAGCTTGAACTGTTAGAGAACGGTGTATCAATATATATTAATGGACTTTGACAACCGAAAGTCTTTCGAATCAATTGTCTATCCAGCCATCTATCAAAAAGATCAGACAATTTGCAAATGAGAGGATTTATCATTTTAATGAGTATATATATATATATATATATATATATATATATATATATATATATATATATATATATATATATATATATATATATATATATATATTTGTTTTAGTTGAAACAAAATTTTCACTTTGATAGCAACTGTTAATCAATCAATTACACAACAAAAGTAACTAAAAGAAAAAATTTTATATTTATAAATATTTACAAACAAAAGTGAATCCTATGGAATCTAGCAGATGTAGACGAAGGGAATTACACCAAACACTAAAGTAAAGAGTTAGTCCCACATGGTGGCATAAATAAACAAGATTATACTAACCGAAGGTCAGTCCCGTGTGGGATAAAGCTATATTAGGATATAGGCAGCTTTGTACTGTAATTTGCTTGTGTTGGCAAGAGCCCTGAAGAGCTCGATCTTTCTGTTATTAATGAAGTTTCCGAAAGGTTGTTAAAGAGTGATTTGTGTAGCAATTTTTCACATTCTTTGACGTGGATTAACCATTTGGGTCATAACAGTCACACCCTACCGTCTCTCGCCGTGTGTAAAGGATGGTACGGACGCAGATTTCCTGTGGAAGCCTTTTGCAAGAAGTTCCTGCATTGGGAACTTAGTAGGGCTCACCGTGATGTTTGTAAGAAATCCACCCTGTCCATCCGTTTTTTTAGATCATTTAAGGACATGAAGCCAAAAATGAGCCGTATACAATACTCAAGTGGGATTAAAACGTGAATGGCATTATTAACGGTATGGATGGCATATAAACATCACTGTAGGACGTCAGTGTTGAAATGAGGTGTCTTTCACTCACTCTACCACTTGAACTATAGATCTGGGTGTGTCTTTTTCTTATTAAATTAATTAAATTAAGCCATCGAAATAACCGTGAAGATCTTCCAATTCTCTTTATTTTCAGGTATCACTACCACATGGTATCATTCAAATTTATGGCATGTTCTGAGAAAGCGAGCAGGCGTCAACAGCTACATAAACCTTTAGTCGACTATGTGATCCTAGCCGCTGATTGATGGACTTTTATTGGTTCAATACGAGCCGTTAACTACATTTGTTTTAAACATTATATGTATGCCACTTGTACAGATCCTGCTAAGAATCATTCCAATAAAAAACAATCGGGTGTTGCATACAATCAAGCCTAAAAGTTATACATTCATGTGATGTGGTCCACCTGAGTTTTGGAATGGTCTGATTTTTGTTGTGTACCTTCATCCTTGTGGGAAGCACCTGATGATTAGGATAGATGGCGTATACGCAATACGGTGGACCCCACATTTTCTTTCTGGAAGTATCTATTGGTGGTGTACCCCACATTTTCTTTCTGGAAGTGTCTGTTGGTGGTACTCCTCTCGGTTGGGTTGGACGAAACACGAGGTCTTGTAATCTTGCCGACAACATACTGTTTTCTGACACGCAGGATTTCGTGCATCTTAGGACCATGGACAACCAAATATCTAGACCCCTACTTGGATTCTTTCAGAGTGGACGGTCCCAAACGGTTAAGAGAAAATATAAAGTACCGCAATGGTCCACGGTCGACTGAGAAAAGGCCGAATCTTGAATGGTTCGGTTCTTTATATACAGGTTCACAGACATTCCAAT
Source organism: Magnolia changhungtana (assembly GCA_030180095.1). Lineage (NCBI taxonomy): Eukaryota > Viridiplantae > Streptophyta > Magnoliopsida > Magnoliales > Magnoliaceae > Magnolia > Magnolia changhungtana. The sequence goes on along the minus strand of JASAUF010000272.1, from coordinate 6,752,320 downwards.
CTATGGTGGGACCAATAGTATCAATGGTCCTGATCTAAGAGCTCTACGTACTAAAAAACCGCCTCTTTGTTAATGAGCATACTTTAAATTCCTCCTTCCTTAGCTAAACAGCTGATTCACACGGTACAACCTTTTGTTGTTGTGAAGCAATTTCCACCGTGTGTCGCAGTGCACTGGGTCCACGTACAGAGATGGTCTGATGATTTGAACCGTCCATATTCTCATTACAAATATAAGTGAGCCATTTGTCAATAGAAAATCTTTAATGGTAAGATTTTAAATGTTCTAAATTCATCTAAAGATATTGAAGGTCAAGATCATCTGGTCAGCGTAATTTTCTTATAATAGCCAATATGGACCGTTTGGATCACTGGACAACTCAGTATGTGGGCCCCGATGCGGCGAGAAACAAACTCATGCTCTGGGAAGTACTACCGTGTGAAACCATCAAGAATCGTCCAATATTCAACGCAATTGCAACGACTTCCGAGATCTTCATGCAGACCGTCCATTGCACACCGGTGCTGCGATCTACCCAATAACTTTCACTGGACGGTTAAGATGAAAACCGACAACGATCGTCCCATCAACTGCACGAAGATCCATTGATCACACGGTTACGATTGATCAAATTTATATGCCATCCACCGAATGCATGTGGACCCAGTAAAACCCATGAATTAGAAAAGATTAAGATCGTATGAACGGTTGGATCATCGAATCATGACCCATGCATGCTAATTACGCGTTTATAAACCACTAATCATTTACAAACCATTTTGATCTTCATTTAAATGGCTACAAATGCTGTTTATCTTGAAAAAGGTGGCTATGATCAAAATGCATTTTTGCTATTAGTGATATAAAACCACAATAAGGAAGATGAGTTTATAGAAGAAGAGGATTAAGGACGGTCTGGATTGCATGTAGAAGGAGAGACATGTAGAGCAAGGCACCACAAAGGCCAAGAACCATGGCCCCAGTCACATGGTTGCAGAACTTGGGAACCCGGTCACATATAGGCAGCCAACCTGCATGGGAGTCCCCCTTCTTGCCGACGAACCCGATCGCTCCGGCCGCCGCGATGCTCGCCGTCAGCAGCATCGTGATTACCTGAAATCCAAAAAGGCCCATTTATCAAATTCACATAATGCTAAGGTATGTGTATGCTGATTGGGCTGTTGATCTGGTGGGCCATCATATAGACAATTCTGTCCATCCAATTGTTATGAGCTCTGAACAAAGATTGTCGATGATTGATCAATATTTTAGTTGATGGTCCACCAAATCAACGGTCATGATCGGTGCATGCTTTCACCAACTACAGCTACTCAATTACCACATCCAATGCCACGACCATTCGCCAGAGCAAGCTCTTAGAAGGAAGAAATAGAACTAGAAGGCTATAGACGCTTCCAATTGCATTGGCAATAACGAAAAACCTGCACCATGCTTCAGTAAGCAAAATGATAGGGTGAAGGGATGAAGAAAAAAAAAATATTATGGTTTGCACGATGTGAATGTACCTGAATGCCGGTGTGTACTGATACTTAGCGTCGACGGGTATGCCGTAGACAGTCGTATGCTGACGGCTCGTCGCCATGACCACAGTTGCAGTGAGAGTCACGACCATGGCCAACAACCTCAATACGAAAGCACATATCTTGGTAGGCTTGGCCATGGATGCTGGTCTGTTTGAATGAGAGAATATGGGGAGGATTGTGATTTGGAATATAAAAAGGATTCTGTTGGGTGGGTAACGTATGCGGTCTACCAAAGGTAGGAGAGCAGATGGGGGTGGTGCACTTGTATTTTATCTTTTCTTTCTTTCTTGTGTTGTTGGAAAATCCCCAACGGCCAAGGATCTCTTAAGAAACTTTGTGTTGAATGTTTGTCTACCCTCTTTTTAGACTTTCTGTTTGAAATAAATGGAGTTTTGGTTTTTGATATTTTAGGTAATGGGCTGTGGAAGTGAGAAGCTGGGGTGGTTAGCTGTCCACTTCCTTGGATAGTGACTGATCATGGGCCAATAATAATAATAATCAAAGCAAATCCGTTAAATAGTAGCTAGCTACTTAGTTGTGTGCAGTGTTTTAAGACTGACGAGTCTAGTGCGACTTGTCCGAGTCGACTCAGACTTGGTCAGACCTGATCTGGTTTAACATCACGAGTTAGAATTGAAAATAGAGGCAACTCGGAGAAGTCCGGGTCACTGGCAACTCAGTCGAGTCACAACTCGACTCAGGACTTTCACCGAGTCAGTACCCCTATGGTGGCTGAGTCATGACTTTACTAAACAACAGAGGAGATGGTCCGAGTCTAGTCTTGTGAAGATTGAGCTCTCGAAGTAGAGCTCGAAATAGAACATGTGATTGTGTGAAGTGAGCTAGAATCCATAAAAAATTTGAAAAAATTACTCTAAAACGGTCTTAGATTAGAGATCCAGGCAAGGAATCACAGTTACAAAAAGAGGAAAGGTAACGTTTTTCTGCTGCAATGGCGGTCCCTACTCAGTAGATATGAATATTTTGGTTCAAAACAACAACTGATTGTATTAATCTATGAAATAAAATATACAACTCAAAGAAATTAACGAAAATAATACAAATATAGCAATAGCAAGCAATCAAAGAGTATAAGTGATGAGATTCCTTTGACATATCTGAATATGAAGTTGTGATTTATTTGTAGAGGGCTCTGGATTTCCTTGCAAAGTCAAATTCACATCTCAATTGTATTGAACGGGTTGTCAAAGCCAAATCTTAAGACGATTCAAAGACGGAATAAAGAAATAAAAAATATGAGCAATCACAGGAATACAACTATTTACGTTAAAAAATCGGCACCAAGTGACAAAACAATCCACTATTAAATAGAGCTATACACGAGTCAAGTTAGCTCGGTTAGCTCGCTCGACTCAACTCGGAAAAGCTTGACTTGCTTCGACTCAAAATTTGATTTGGAGCTGTGCCAAGCTCAATACGGTTCAACTTCTGTACAACTCTGCCATTAAGGAAGAATTATAAGAAAAAGGTGACTTACAAATTCTCGAAATCCTCATATTTCAAGATAAAATTACTTTTCAAAATTTTAGAAAACTCTTTAAGACTCCCATATTCGTTCCTAACCCTAATTCTTTATTACACCTATTTATATATGGCTATGTATAGAATTAGAAACAAATCGTGCACTTATGCAGAAGTTATATAAATTATCGATCGAATCTTCATTGATCAATATCGATCGAGCATCCATCAATCAATTGATGCCTCAATGTTCGATTAATCGAACATACTCAAAAGTGTCTAGAGAGCAAACATGTATATATATATATATATATATATATATATATATATATATATATATATATATATATAATCTCAATTGATTAAGTCCTAATCTTTAATCGATTGAACATGTCTAAAATTGACCAGAGAGTTAATTGAAAGTTTTGGAATCTTCTCGATTCAATTGAGGCTAGTGTTGATCAATCAAAATTTCTTGTTCTATTAAAATGGGTTATATTAAAGTGGACTCAATCCATCTAGAACCAACCACGCCAGAACTTGACCCCGACTGAAGAAAAAGTACTTAATAGCAGGCTCTTTTTTTTTTTTTTTTCTTTTAATTGTTTCTTTTGCTCTCTTTACTAGGCTAGCCTATAGTAATGGTTCACCACATTTTTTCTAAAATGAGGTTATCCATGCACTACTTATGGCAATTTGGATTATGCAAATCATAAGTTTTGTTTGGACTATCCGTCTTATTTCACTCGTCGAATTTAGAATGTTAACCATCTTATTGTTTATCATCGAAATTGATACCTACCTAAGTAGATCGTTTGTAACAATATGTGTTAATTCTCAATTCTAATGTCTCTGACCAACGTGCTAGGTTTGAGTCATATTCCCAAATCCAACCGGCTGGATATTTCTGATGTGGGACCCAAATCCGACCTGGATTTTAATAGATTGGATCCATGTCCAAAATCTAACTTTCATCTTGAATGGGAGGGGGCCGGGCCTCCACTTGACCCCACCCATTTGCACCCTTAGGTAAATGTGCACACATGTGCAACATTAATGCATGTGGGTTAGCAGTAGAAGGCTGTAAACAGATGCCTTGATCTGTGTCTACCTATGGGACGACCTAACTCGATTTGAATGGTTTAAAACCAATATGGATCTTTTAAAAATCAAGTCAGGTTTGAGCCATCAACTTAGATCCATTCTGTGAACAGCCAAATGGGGTGGGTGGGGTACCTTATTTGGTACCTACCAGTTAACTAGGGCTGTCAATGGCGGGCTAGGCCTGTGGGGCTCCAACAGTTCAGGATCCGGGCCTAAGACAATTGGAGGCTCTGCTTGTTGACTAAAGTAGTCAATAGGCAGGGCCTTGGTTGGCTTCCGCCTAGATTTTGAATTATTTTGGCGAGGCATGTTCCAAAAATTCATTTTGCCTGGCCTGAACCTAGCCCATCGAAAACCTTACACTTAAGAGCATTCTCAATGGGTGGTCAGGCTTTCAGGCTGGGGTATAGACCTGGGGCCAGGCTCGGGCTTGGACATAGTGTTGGGGGAACTACAGAAGCATATAGAGATAAATATAGGATAGTAATCCAATAGCATCAAGCAAACACAAAGAAAACACAAAAATTTTAATGTGGTAAAACCCTTGCAGAAAAAAATACGGCATAAAGCAATAGATGATCAGTATGAAAGTAAAAATTACAAAGAGCGAATGCTTACCCGATTCGAACAACCTCGAATCTCCCCTTGCTACACTCCTTTGAAACCTTAGGACGATTTAGAAACCCTTAGAATATCTCTCAATTTCATTTACACCCATATATATAGCTTTAGAAAGAATTTCAAATGAAATAAGAAGCAAATTTCGTAAATCCGGCGGATCCGCAAAATTCTGCGTGAAACTGTTCGATGTCGTCGAACGCCCTTTAATGACATCGAAAAACTGCCAAAATCGTCCAACAACAAAACATAGATTTGTCGAAAATCTTTGATTGCTCAACCCGCTTCAATGGCATTGAACACATCTTCGATGTCATCGAAAAATGACGCCAATATATCCAGCAACCAACAGAGGAGATTCAAAAAATACTTGATGGTGTCACGCTCCAAACCCGAAAATCGGATTCAAAGGAATCCCGATCGCCGAATCCGGTGCCGACAGCCTCCGTAGTACCCTATTCTCGGCTCCTAGCGTCCATACATCAGATTCCGATCCTGGGATCCTACAATGAGGATTTTTTTTTTTTTGCAATATACATTTAACTCGTAATAAGCATAACCAAAAGATTAACCAATTCACAAAGGCAACATTAACATCACATATCCACAAATATAATCATTTGAGTACAATGCTGAAAGGGAAATACATAAATCGAAAATCAAGCTTCAGGAGACCGCTGCACGCTCCAAGCTCAACACTGCTGCAACCTAACACCACCTGCACGCATCTATCGTGCATAAGCTTATAGAAAGCTTAGAGGGTGGTGTAAGTGTGTGTACAAAGTAAGCGTCAAGTATTCAATACAATGTCATCATCATATAATACCGAAATTACTGGTAATCCATAAATCGTACATTATTGGAATAAGCAGAAATATTGACAAGAGCAGGAATTATCAGAGTAATACTAACAAGATCATAAATCATATGATAACAGAGTAAGCGGAAACGCAACGAAGACTTAGAATGGCAGGAACCATCCTTGAACTGGAACCGACGACCTTAGACGAACGGTAAGACTTCCCAGGGATTAGGATTGGGTAGCGAGAGATAGTATGGATGCTAGGAAACAGGTCCGAGAAACTTACAATACCTTAGCCCGATGATAAGAACGAACCAGAACTGAATGATTAGAGGGTCAAGGCCACCGTCCAAGTCCAAACGAGCTAACACCAAACCAAATTTGATAGTTTCGACCCATTGGGGGGTAAGGACTTAAGGGAGAACGAAATTTCAATGAAAATAGTGAAAATATAGAAAAATATGGTTTTGACCACTAACCTGGAGGAATCTCATGGAATGGATAGTCCCATTGCATAGATCAGCTCGTTCTACCCCAAAATCATATATGGCACATCGAATAACTCATTCCGGTTTGTGAGATATGGGCGTCAAAAGACGTCGACCACCCAAGAAGACAGAGGCCCGCGTGGCCCCTGCCCGAGAAGGCAGAGGCCCGCGTGGCCCTCGCCGGCCCGCGTTGCCCCTGCCGACCCGTGTTGCCCCGCCGAAATTTTCTGCAAATTTCAGTCAACTTCAAAAAATCATATCTCCTTCGTTACAATTCCGATTTAGGTGATTCAAAAACCATATTGAAGCTTAATGAGTCTAGTTTTATATAAAAATAAGAAAAAAATAAAATAAAAATTATATTATAATTAAAATTAGAATGTTGTACCAACTATCCAAAACTTTTAAATTTCAGATAGTTGTTGCTCCTAGAATTTTAATAATTTATTTACAACTCCAAATGATATGAAATTTTGTGAGATGAGTTTAAGCTTAGTGATGAAACATTATAAAAATTTTAAAAAATAATTCAGTTACCGAAAGTACAAGAAACCTTACAAGAAATCGAGACATTTTGCAATCATATAAAAAAAAATCGTTAGTTTCAGACAAATGTTAATTGTAGAGTTTTAATAATTTTTTTTAAACTCGAAATGAGATGAAATTTTGTAATATGTGAGTAAACTTAATGATAACTTACTATAAAAAAAAATAATAATTTAGAAACTAATATAGTTACTGTAAGTATGAAAGACATTGTAAGGAATAGAGGTATTTTAGAAACAAATAGAAAATCATTGGTATTGGATGGCTGGTACTTCTAGAAGTTTCAAAATTTTTATGAAGCTTAAAATAAAATGAAATTTTGTAGAATAAAATTTAAATTAGTAATGAATCATTATAAAAATTATAAAAAAAATAATAATAATTTAGTTGCTAAAAGTGGCAAGGATTTACTTTCAAATAGCACTTGAATTGAACTAGATGAAGCAAAAATCCATCTTCCATGGGATTGGTAATCCCATCCCACTCCCCTCCATTGCTTCAAAACCCTTAGAAAGTCTCTCCCCTCCCCAATCTCAAACCCAAATCTCAAATCTACCATCTTTTTCTTTCACATTACCCTTCTCCCTAACCCACCTCACTCTAATTTCTCCAAAACCCTCTTGACAACCCATCTTCAACCCTTCTCAACACCCATTTCTTTAAACCACTCCTCAAATCCCTACCCTTCAACAAACTCCCATCTCTTCTTCCTCTTATCCCACCAAACTCCATTCCCAAAACCCATTTCTTCAAACCCATTTCCTTCTCCCTTACAAAATCCACTCCTAGATCCATTCTCAAGCCAATCTCAAAAACATCCATATGAACCTTCCTCCATCTTCTCCATTCCAGTGATTCTTTCCCTAATGGGGAAGAAGAGACCGACTCCCGCCGAGCCGGGACCGAGCCGAGAAAGACGTAGTAAGCAGAAGGTCAATCCGAGGGAGAGGAAGCACCCCCGTTCTCCTCTAGCTCGGAAGAATAGCAGTTTAACTCTACGAATAGCTAGTAGTTGCTTTATGTTAGTTAGGACTACTTACATATAACGTAGGATAGCTAGGACATTTGCTTAATTAGATTGTATTTCTTTTGCGTTTAGCCTATCCAGTAATGCTTGAAATCTATGTTGTAACATGTATGTGGCTATACTTATGGCATTTTGGAATTTATGTGAACATATGGATTGACTTGAAGTTTTCTTCTTGCTTGTGAATGCTTGCATGTAAGGTTGCCAATGGACTAGTCCTATCTTTTCATATCAAAGTTTAACATTGGGTGTCTATTTAGGAATTATTTATAATCGTGCTACGAATCATCCCGTGATTAAAATGATTACATATATATATTTGTTTAAGTTGTACCCGTAAGTATGATTGAATTTCATAGTTTAATGCTCTGTAAGCTTATGATTCGGGGCGGACTATAGTAAAATATATTGAGTTTTCCTATTTTCTTATGGACTCAAGGTTCAAACAACATCATGAAGGTAATATCCTTCATCTTTGCCTTCCTGCGTCCTTAGTAGTGTTATTAGTACTCCAAACTGCTAGAATACCTTAAAACCTTCGATTCTTCCTTCACCGTTAAAATTTATGAAGCCAAAGCGTGATTTGCCCATAACTCACTAACCATAAGATCAAAATGGTAATGTCGAGAGAAACCTTAAGATCCTGGAAACCTTTCTAGGATAGTCGTTTGATCATAAGCATTGTGGAAAACTCACCACCCCCTAAAATATTATAAATGTGAAGCTTGAACTGTCAATGAATTTTGATGTCTTCCAAATGTTAAGAATGATCGGACTACGGAATTATGAGACCATACACTTGCGAAGTATTCGCGGCTTGACCCAATTCTCAATCCTGAGCGACTACTAACAGACTCACTGCTTTGACCGAGCAGAAGACCAGGATCTATCAGGATTCAGAAGGGATACAACGGGTTGTCAGCCCTGGTCAGGCGGACAATCGATGTATCGGATTTGAGCCTACCACAACCATTATTTTTTCTGTATTAGCTTAATCATAAAGAGTAAAATACACCACCCTTAGGTAAACTTTATCAGCAAACACTTAGCACGATAATCATGATTTTGACATTTTTTTTTTCAAACCTCAAGGGTGAAAACTTTTAAGGGGGGTAGAATATAATAAGCAAGGCTAGCATAGTTAGTATACACCCTACCACGCATATAAACCTGAAATCAATAAAACTTAGGCAAACAAAATATAATATATTTATTTATTACCCTTAGGCAATTTCGGGGATGAAATTATTTTTAAGGGGGGTAGATTGTAACATCCTGGATTTTCACTGTTTTAGATTTCCAAAAAAAACCTTGAATTTTTTTTTAATTAACTTATATTATCATATACTGACCATTAGCACTCAACGTTAGCTCATACATGAGTTAATTAATCAAAGATTAACCCAATTTAATAGACCAGACAGGCCGTGATAGAGCCTAGTGCGGGCCGCCAAGCCAGATGGCAGTTTACACTTAAAGACGCAGGTTTGCATGCGGGCCTTATGGGCCTTACAAATGACAGAGAATGGTCGAAAGATCCAAAACTTGGGGAGGCCATTGGCCTCACTGGGCTTGTGGTCCATCGCGGGCCGCGAACCCAGTGGACACCCAGAAGTACCATCTGGCGCTTGCCCAATGCGCCCCACCAATGCCAGATTAAAATCTGGCACTGACAAAAGAAACTGAGACTCCGGGCCTTCCAGCCGTCGGATTTCTTCCAAATTTACGCTGAAGGTTTAATGTATTTTTCAACGCCTGCCCACCAAATCTGGGCTCCGATCGTGGCACGATGACCGTTGATCGCGAATCAGACCCGTACGACCAAACCCCGCATCCGTTCGTTCCCAAAATTTGTAAGGCCCCTCATCGGGCCATGAACCACTTATCCTATAAATTTCATAACCAGAGGGCCATCAAAAATGCTCCAATCACCAAAATGGCCCCCACAGGACCACTTAAAGGTCAGAAACGCTTTCTTAGATCATATATCCGTTCATCCGTTCGTCCTCAATTTTTGCATGGGCCCTAATCGGGCCATAAGGCACATACACACCGAATTTGGTGGCTAGAGGGGTGATAGGGCCCTAGATCCTAGAAAGACCCTCCCATAAGTCTAGTATAGTAAAAACCTAGCCCTTGGGGCCATTTACACCAAACCTGGCATTATAAAAAGGCCCCATTTGGGCACCCCCTCTTCCCATACGATTTTTCCATTTCCAAAAGAGAGAAAGAGAGAAAGAGGGAGAGAGTAAAGAGAGAGGAGAGAGAGCTAGGGAGAGTGAAGAAAGAAAGTGAAGGTGAGAGCTAGGTGGACCTTAGATCAAGGTGGGACCCAAGGAAATCAACCATTTCAACTTCCTACTTCTCCTCAAGGGAGAAGCTTCCTCCACAACCTCCATAATCATCCGTTGGCCGTCTAGGTAAGATCCTTCACTTCTTCTTCTTGGAATCCATGTATTGAGAAGGGATTGGCATGAAATTTCTCACATGCAAGGTTTGGTTTTAGGGATTCCGGCCGATCTACCCCGAAATCCATATCTCCTAGGTCGTTTCCAAGCCTCCATCAAATCCAAGGTGCGGACTATTGTTCTTAGGTGGCCTTGCACCAAGTTTAATGTGGGTTTAATGATTTTGATTGCTTAGATGCTATGATTGAATAATCTAGAGAAACCCTAGGAGTTGTATATTGTTGGAATTGTATGGATTGCATGCTTAGCTTCCATAATGGTGCTGATCTTGCCTCTCACATGATATTATGTATGGGTGATAGTTTGTTCATGATTGCTCTATCATTTTTCCTCATATGGGGTGTTTCAATGCATGTATGATTTATTATCCGTGTGCACATGATTTCTGAAATCGGAGGAAGTGCTTAACTTCCTCACACACACACACACATAACTCACATGCACTTATTTCATGTTATGGTTAGTCTTGTTTGTTATGAGAATCTGAATGGTATATGAGTTGCATGAGAACATGTGGTCGCTATGCTAGTTGATAATCTGTAGAATTGGCATGTTACGGATCCCTTCATACCCTTGGGTTGGTCAGGGACATGATGAGAGACGGTAGTCCCATTGGTAGGACTATGCTAGGGCTATATCCATGGGTTTGGGTGGATGTGTTCGAGTGGCTGTAGTTCGACTACATGGGTCCCTTGTGCCCGAGGTCACTCGTCTCATGCTCGCGTGGCCCGTGCGGTCTAACCTACTGTCTGACCAACCTTGTTTGTCAACCCTGTTTGCTCACTTATGTATGGAACCTGAACCACCCTGCAACCATTGTAGCCTAACGATAATCCACTTGAAACTGGTCCACAGCCTCGTGAGCCGGGCATGGTGGAATGGGACACTGTGTCCGAGCTGTCGGCCTATGCTGGGGTACTGCGCCTCCCCGTAGTGACCGCGAGCGATTCCTTCCTATCGGCACTCCTCATGTGCTTGGAGTCAGGGATGAGGACCCTGACGGGATCACGGACCGCGTGGACTCGGCCTCACGCGTTGATGGGGCCTTGGCCTCGCAACTAGTTTAGGGCATTGATACGTGAGGTGTATCAGATTTACAAACCTGCTGGATGAATGGACTTAACTAAGAACCCGGTTAACATTCTCATTGCATTGCACTAGCTAGGTTGGCGACTCGGCAGTCGAGGTCGCTCTGAAGGAGTGTTGACATACGCGATCGTTAGACGGAGTCGCTTGAGGGAGTGTTGTGGCGAGGGCATGCATCATTTCATCCATCATGCATGCACATTAATAAGATTAGTTTAGTGATCGTGAATGATTGCTTTTCATTAAATCCGTAATATAACTGATGCTTGTGATAACTTGAGACTAATAGTTCACACTGAGTTGATCACTCACTCCCACTCTGGGACGGTATTTTAAAACACCAACCAGATCCATTCATAGATGCAGGTGACTCAGGGCATGAGGAGCCTGGCGAGGCGAGCTTTGACGAGGAGGACGAGTTCTCCTACTTTCCGCTGATGGGCGGCTCTTCATCGGCTTGATCGGGCTGATTTGGATTTACTGAGCCGCGGGCTCCGCTTTAGTCTTTTGGGATATAGCCTTCTTTTATTATCCTGTTGGGCAACGCTTTGGGCGACCTTTTTATTATTTTGGACCTGTATATTTGTGAGATTTCATTCACTTCAGTAGACTGGTGCGATTGTGCTTCATGTTTCAGGTAATTCCAATTTGCGCAGTTAAATTTGATTAATCATAAGAACCATAAATGCATGATAAGTGACACTCGGGAACTTGGGAGTCGAGTCTATGCACGACCCCCGATTTTTCGGGGCGTTACAACATATTAGTACAGTTTTTCTCTGAGAAATCACCGGGGTCTATTACACTCCAAACCAGATTGCCGCCTCATCGCGCGCAACAAGGTGAGTGGAAGAAACCTCACTATCCTCCTGCCAATATCGGGCCCGACTCGTCGATAGCGGACCCATTCCTCGAGCTGGTCAGACTCAGCCTAACATTGCCCCCTCATCTCGGGCAGGTAAGGTCATACCCCCTTCCAACCGACCACGACACAGTGGGAGACGCGGCCTAACGGTATATGGCCCTCATGCGCTCATGCATCCACTCGGTCTAGACGTTGGAGCAACCTCTGGAACCAAGAGGGATTAGGGACTTTCACCCAGGGATATCTATAGCATCCCATGTAGAACATATTTTCGGTGTCCCATCTGGCCATCCACGATATGCCTGTGGAGGCTACGACCCTGATGTCGCTAGGGCACACAATGCAAGATGCATGAGCCATACAATTCAATCATGCATCAATCATGTGCATACCGTGTGCTCATGTGAGATAACCTCTGCCTATCAGGAAGTCTCATAACAATCTGCCTAATGACATATGCAATGGTCAACCACATCTCATAACAAACATGCAGATGATGCGTATGGGCATGTATCATGATGTTATGCAGTCACATACTCATAATCGGTATCAATAACCGGTATCAACAATCGACCTCGACGATGTGGACATTTAACCAACATTGCTCCCAAGGAATGACTCACACAAAGCCAAACATATAATGGGTCCACGGCCTCACACAAAGGCCTAATATATAACACAATGGGCCTTACTCAATAGCGTAATACACACCATGAGGGGCCTTTCACATGGGCCTAACATACATCACAATGGGCTCCTTCATCTGGTACCCAAATGCATCACAATGGGCCTCCACTATGGGTCACATATACATCATATAGGTCACGACAATCGGCCTTGGCAATCGAGTTCGGCCTCAACAATTGAAATCGGCCTTAACAATCGGAATTGACACTCAGAATCGGTACCGATAATCGACATCTAAAATCAGCACCGACGATCAGCATCGATAATCTGCACCGACAACCAGCATATATAAACAATGCGGGGTCCATGAATGGACAACCGATCAACCATAATGTAAAGATCGACTCTCGGTCGTGGTGATATCAAATCTGATAGTACGGAGTCATCCGTCTATGGCGAATAGGGCCCACTTATTTGGGTTAACTCACGAAGAGAATGGGCCTAACAAGGCCTAAGGGAAGGTCACAATGAAGACATCTAACCGTCATTGCCCATCAATGTGGACATCTAACAAACTTACTCCCAATGAGTGACCTTCTTAGGGGTGAATATAAAATGGGCCCATGACCTCGCACAAAGGCCTAGTACACATCACTATAGGCCGCATCACATGGGCCTCGAATACATCATATGGGCCACAAACCATGGGCTTCAAATACACAATAGGTGGGTTTTACTCATGGGCTTTATACACATCAAGTGGGTTACATCAATGGGCCTCGATTACATCAAATGGGCCACATTGTATGAGCCAGAAATATATCACAACGGGCCACGACATATGGGTCAGAATTACAGTACAATGGGCCTTGCTAATGGGCCATAAATATACAATAGGTGAGCCCCATCACATGGGCCAAAGATATAAACAGGTGTGCCCCGCACATGGGCTAAAATACATCATGATGGGCCGCGTCAATGGGTAGCATCACATGGTCCTAATATACGTCACGGTGGGCCACATCAAGTGGGTTATATCAATGGGCCGTAACCCATGGGCCCCAAACACATCTCAATGGGCCTTAACTCATGGCCACAAATACATCAAGATGGGCCTACTCAAATGGGCCTTATAAATATCGAGGTGGGCCTCAACAACGGGCCACAATACATCAATATAGGCCCCATCACATGGGCCTTAGGTATATTAAGTGGGCCACACCAATTGGGTCCCATGCATATCAAATGGGCCATATCTCATAGGCCTTGAATACATCACAATGGGCCTCAACCCACGGGCCCTAATACATCACGATGGGCCTTAACCCATGGGCCCTAATACATCACATCCAAATGGGGCCTCACTCATGGGCCTCCAATACATCAAACGGGCCTCATAACGTGGGCCTTATGTACATCAAGGTGAGCCTCAACAACGGGCCACAAATATATCAAAGTGGGCCTCCTCAAATGGGCCTTTTGTATATACCGAGGTGGGCCTCAACAATGGCCACAAACACAACAAGGTACAATATATATATATATATATATATATACATGAATTATCTCAAAAGATCGGTTGGACCGCACTCCAAATAATAGTAGTGACAATGATTTCCACCGTTAAAATCCTATAGAGCCCAATAATGGAAATAGATGAAGTGAAGGCAAAAACATTAGCTTGATCGGAACTATCGTAGCCCTTAAGAAGTTTGAACGATGAATGTCACTATCCCCGCTATTTTCTAGTGGTGGGGACCCACTTGAACTAGGGATTTGACTCATTCTTTAGCTCATGCCATAAATTGAGCTTTCAAAATGGTTGGCTGGCTTGGATGCAACGCATGCATCATGGTGGGTCCCATAGATGGACGGCGAGGGTGAAACAGGTGGGGCCCACGTAACTTGGTGACATCACATACACCAGCTATATAGCTGGTGTGCGGCATGCCAGCCACTCCACTTCATAAGGTGGGTCCACACGTGTGGCCCACCATAACATTTATTTTCCATCCAACGTGTTGGTAAGGTCATACAGACCCAGGCCCACAGTAGTGTTTACTTTCCACCCAACCTGTTGGTACGGTCACCTAGACTTGGGGCCCACCACAATGTTTATTTGCAATCCAACTTGTTCACAGGGTTACACAGACCCGGATAAAAAGGGAAACAAACTTCATATTAATCCAAAACTTCTGTCCCAAAAGGTTTCAATGGCTGAGGTTCAATCCACCACTGGGCCCACTAGTTAAATGGCTGGATGGAGTGGATAGGACACGTACATCATGGTGGGTCCTACCGTCTAAACACTGGACGGTGCGGACAGAGCACATACACCTTGGTGGTTCCCACCGTCCACAGCCGTGGACGGCGTGAACAAAACACATACATCAATGGCGGGTCCCATGTGGGGCCACCATAATGTTATTTTGCAATCCATCCCATTGGTAAGGTCACACGGACCTAGGTAAAGACGACAAACAAATTTCATCACGATCCAAAACTTCTATGAATACCCACATGGGTTTCCATGGCACCCATTCAATCCTGCTGTTTCCTATGGTGTGGGCCACCTGAGCCGTGTATACGGCTGATTTTTGGTGGGGGCCACTTCCCTAAGGGGGCCTACAAAATGGACGGTGTGGCTGTTCAACACACATCACGGTGGGGTTCACGTGTGGTGGCAGCCAAGTAAGGCTCCCACCCTCTCCGTCACTGGACATCCAGGGACTTATTTCTTTTTGTTCTTCTCTTTCTTCCCTTAATTTTTTTTTTTCTATTTTGTTCTACTATGTGGGGCCCACTAGTAAATAATCCATTCCGTCTATTATATCGACCAGCTCTCTATGGAGCAAAGGAGTCTAATGATGGATAGGTCCACCACTTATACACACAACAGTAGGTATTAGAAAGTTCTAATGGTGGGAATTTGTTTCCCTCGGTGGGGTCCACTAAGAACTAAGATTTGTCTCATATTTCGACTCATAGCCTAAAACTACATGGGAAAGGCGGTGGACGGCATGGATTAAACATATACATCAAGATGGGGTCCATGGTTGGACGCCCCCACCCACGTTCGCATGGTTTACGTGAGGCGGGTGCTCCTACTACCACCATTGGTTATGGTGTGGTCCACCTGTTAGTTGGATCAAGTAGATTTTTGGGCTACACGGCTAAAATGTGCTAGAAAATGGATGTATGGTGTAGATCTAAGAAATACATCCATATAGGTCCCATGAGTGAAAACTCACTCCAAACCTCCCACGCAAAAAGGTAAGAAATGACGTGGGTAACCCAACTAGAGGTGGGCATGTTGGATCCGATCCGGCGGATCCGACCCGATCCAACCCGACTCGGTACCGTTCTGAACAGAACCGACGGCATAGATCGGCCTGATCGAGTCTGTCCATCCAGATCCGATCTTTTTCATATTAGGTTCGGATAGTAGTGTATCCGGACATAACCGATCCGAAAATCCGGACCGAAAGGGTCCGACTCGACCCGACCCGACCAGACCCGAGGATGTAAATATCCCTGTATTTTGAAAAACTATCCATATATGTTTGGCTTTTCATTTGGCGCCCAAAAAACCCGCCCAACATACAGCCTCCAACTCTTTCTCTATCTCTCTTTATATTTCTCTCTCTTTGTTTATATCTATCTCTCCCTTTCTGTTTCTGTTGAGGATGAAGGTGAGTAGAAAATTAGTCTGTCGGAAAGACATATAGCTCCGGACGGAAGAGAGAAAGAAAAGAGATCTGCCGCTGTCAGGCGTCGTCTTCACAGCCTGACCCAAAGACGAAGCGGATTATCTGTGGCTCTAATCACGAGGTATGTGTTATATCCAAACCGTCCATCCATTTGGCAATATCATATAAGGGGTTGGGACGAAAATAAAACAGATCTAACCATTAAGTGGACCACACTACGGAAAGCAGCGGGGTATTGAGCGTCAACCATTGAAACCCTTCTTGGGTTCACAGAAGTTTCGGATCAACATGAAATTTGTTTTTCCACTTTATTTAGGTCTTTGTGACCTTAAGAACAGATTGGATGGAAAAAAAATATTACGGTGGCCCTACAAATTATTTAACGGTGAAAATCATCATCTCCGCTGCAATTTATGGTGTGGTCCAAATGATCTTTGGATCTGATTCATTTTTTTGGATAATGCTCTAAAATGATCCCTAAAGCTAGATGAACGGTATAGATATGATAAACACATCACTGTGGGGCCATGTAACTTTGATCTCCTTTGGACTGTTCGTACAACTCGAAGCTCAAGGAGCGTCAGTGCTCGTCTTCGCACGACATGTACCCAAAGCAGGTACGTATAGCTGCGTTAGCTAGATAGCCTATATCCCATGGTACTTCTTGGAGCGCACTGAGTTACTATGCTCAGTAAATTAAGTTGGGCACACCTCGAATACATTTGGTTCATCCACGCCGTCCATTCGTTTTGCCAGATCATTTTATGGGTTTAACCCAAAATTGATGCATATACAAAGCTCAAGTGGACCATACCACTGGAAAAGGTGGAAGTATTGATTTCAATCGTTTAAAATTTTCTAAGGCCCCCAGATGTTTGTTTGTCATCCAAAATGTTCATACGATCAGAAAGACATGGATGAAGGGAAAACACAAATTTCAGCTTGATCTAAACCCTTTGTTGTCACCAAGAATTTTTCAATGGTAGATGTTCAATTCACACTGTTTCCTGTGGTGTGGTCCATTTGAGGTTTGGATATACTCCATTTTTTGGATTATGCCCTAAAATTATGTTTCAAAAGAGATGGACGGAGTGGATAAAATGCATGAATGCTACTGGAGCCATGTAACGTGAATCTCCTTTGAACCGTTCGTACAACTCGGAGCTCGAGGAGCGTCAGTGCTCGTCAGGCTAGCTGGTGCTAGCTACAGGGTGAGTACACACCCACCCATAGCTGATGGTCGGTGCTCTGTGGGCCCCACCATGATGTATGTGTTTCATCCATTCCGTTCATCCATTTTTACAGATCATTTCAGGGCTTGATATAAAAAATTATAGGGATATAAATCTTACGTGGGCCACACCACAGCAAAATAATAATGAATGGATATTCACCATTAAAATCCTTCGAAGGCCCACTGTACTGTTTATTTGAAATCCAATCGGTTGATTTGGTAATAAAGACCCAAATGAAGGGAAACAATAAATATAGGCTTGATCCAAAACTTTTATTGCCCCCAAAAAGTTTTTAATGGTCAAAATTCATTCAACACTGTTTACTGTAATGTGGTCCACTTGAGATTGAGATATAGTTCATTTTTTTTCTCATATCATAAAATGATATATAAAAATAGATGAATGGCATGGATGACACACATACATCATGTTGGGCCCCACAGAACACCAAACACAAGTAGAGTTACAAAGCTTCTCCTGCCTCTGTGTGTAAAGCTTCCTCAAGGAGCTATCTCTGGATTAAAGCTTCTTCGAGAAGCTATCTTTAGCTTTTTTTTGGTTTATCCACACCGTCCATTCGTTTTTTATCCGAACGTTACTCAATCCGATCCGACTCGGTTTTCTTGACCGAGTCGGAGTCGGATCGATTTAGGCCAGCAATAGTTAGGATCTGTTCGAGTTAAAGGACTTGGATCTGGTACCGAATCTGATCGGGTTCGGATTAGGACCTACAATTTGCGAACCTGATCAGGTTGGACCAAATCCGATCCGACTCGGTCCGATGCCCAGCTGTAAACCCAACCCTTAGTATTTGTGGTATGGCCCACCTGGAATTCAAATTAGCTTCATTTTTCGGTTCGACGCGTAAAATAGTCTAGGGAATGGGATGGACGGTGTGGTTTGGATCAATGCATCAAGGTGGAGCTTGTATGAGTGGCTCATCCAAAAGCCTAAAAGAAAAAAAACTAAATTGCTTTTCAATGAGTACACCTCACTGTCAGTTCACTCTCCACGAGACGCTGGACGGACGGCGTGGGTATTCATAACATGAAGGTGGGTCCCACGTGTGGGGACCACAGCTGGTGGGTCCCACGTGGACGTGGCCCACTTGATGAATATGATATTTGTGTTTTTCCCATCTCCATTTAGGTAGGGCCCACATGGTTTGGATAGCCATGGGGTCCATTTGATGGACGGCTTGGACATCACATACATCCAGGTGGGGTTACATTCGGGTGGGCCACACGACCATATCACCACACCAAAATATTGAAATAGAGAGGGAGAGAGAGAGAGAGAGAGAGAGAGAGAGAGAGAGAGAAAAGCACCCACTTCTAGATCGACTCCTTCTTCAATCCTTCGGGTCCTCAAGCCTTCATCTAACATCCTTTTCAATGGTGGAGATGATCATTGGATGGTGGAGATGGGAGATAGGGAGGTGGGCCACACTAGATCTCTCATGGGAGCCATGGACATGGGTTGCTCCATGGAGGGGTTGCTTGGAGAACAAGAGATGAGAGAGGAAGTGATGTAAGAGAAGTGATGGGAGAGATATGGTGAGGTAATGGGAAAGTTGACTTATGAGGAAAAGGGGAGGAGTGGTTGCTTGTAAGTAGTTATGGCTAGGGGTTGGGGGTAGGTTAGGTTGTAGAATAGGGTGATGTCATCCCTAGGATGACATCATCCTCATTATGATTATGGGGAAACTGTACACTATGGCCTGCAACGTGCAGTCCACCGCCATGATTGTGCACGGGTCATATCTTGGGATCTAGACGTCGGATTGACGCACGAGACACGGCATTGAAATCGTAGCGACGACATGGTCGCAATGACATAGGTCTCGGGTCGAACAGACTCGGGTGTACAGTGTGTGACTTAGGGTAGAGCGCAAATAAAATTTACAGGTCACCGGTCGCCGGAATTCGACAGGGAAGACCGCGGAAGCCTACGGAACGATACAGTTTAACACACAGGTCTTACAGATGGCATTGAGCCGACTTTAATGGCATCAAAGCTTGCTCGATGAGATCGAACTTGTTATTGACAGACTGTTGATATTACAAATTTAAGACATCTAATACAACACATAGATGTCCAGAATCCCGTAAACCTGCAGGGCTCGTTAGGTTTGCAATATATATATATATATATATATATATATATATATATATATATATATATATATATATATATATATATATATATATATATATATATATCCCATTTACATCTCTCTCTCTCACCTCCAAACCACACATCCCATTTTTATTTTATTTGTGTGGCCCACCATCTAATAACATAAATTTTGTAGATCCACATATGGAATCCTGCATTGTGTGGATGCAAGTGGAATAATGGAAAAAGGAGCCTTGAGGCTCTAGATCATCTGATGGATTGATTTTCTTCACAAAAAAACAGTTGTTTGGTCTCTCACCTCTTTCTTTTATATTTCTTATTCATGGCTTCCGTACACATCCACTCTTATTTTTAATATCCATTCGGACTTTTTTTCATGCATTCGGGAAGAAACCAACCACCAGTCCAATTTCCTGTTGAGTAAAAAAATGAGATATTTACAATGAAACGTGGAGAAATAACAGGCCATGTGGCTACACCTATATGTACACATAAGTGTGCCAACAAACTTTTGGTACAATGGGTCAGGCACAAATGATGCTGACTCATCTTGTAACCCTCTAATGAATGGTTGTTCTTTCATATCTGGCTCATTAAATGGGCTATTTTTATGTGCGGGTTTTTCATGGGGAGGAATTTCTGTTGTTGAGAAACAGGGAAAATAATATATAACCCATTAAAGAAAAAGAAATTGAAAGTGAAAATAACTTTTTTCGTTTTTTGTTTTTGGTTATCTTAATGCAGAAGGGCCTTTTCTAGATGCCTTACTCTTTTTTTTTCTTTTTTTTTTGGTCATGTTAATGCAAAGGGTGATTTTCATTGTTGAATCTGTTCATTTGTTCTTTCTGCAGAGGCAACTGCGATTTTCTATTGCTGAGATATAAATATTGGATAAAGGAGGAACCCATGAAAGAAAAAAAGCAAGAAAGTAGACTGGGGAAGGAAAGGAGGAGAAGAAATTAGAAGAAGAGTTATTTATATTCTGTTTCATAAATGGCATTTTTTGGATGTCTGGATCTGTTCATGGGCTGTTTCTGCTTGTGGTTTTCAGCGAAGGAATTTACGCTTTTCTCTTATCTTGATTCTTCATGTCAGGTTTTGAGGGCGGGGCTTTCTTCCATTTGGGAAATAGGGAGATTTCCATTGGGTTGTGAATGAACATATGGCCTTTCTTTCATCAGGTGGGCACCATTTCATCGCGGGCCTGAGCCAGCCCTGTATATACAGTGTCAGGCAAGGGCCTGGGCTAAACTACTTTTCGCCCGTAATAGGCCTAGGCCGAGTTTACATACAATACAATAATGGGCTGGCTTCGACAGAGCTTTGATCCTAGCTGGGCACGGATTGCCTGCTGACACTGCCAGTAATAGACTGGCTACTTAACGATATTATGTGGGCCCCACCATGAAGTATGTGTTTTATCTACGCCATCCATTCATCCATCCATCCATCGTGCCAGCTCATTTTAGAACGCGAGCCTGAGATCAAAATCTTTGATCTCAGGTAGACGACACCACACGAAACAGGGGTGATTGAATTGCCACCATAAAATCTATTTGGGGGCTACAAAAGTTTCGGATCAAGCTAATAGTTGTGTTTTTTATTCGTCCAATTTTATATGACCTAATCAATAGGTTGGATGGCAAATAAACATTACAGTGGGCCCTAGGAAGTTTTTAATGGTGGGAGTTCAATCACCACTGTCTTCCTGTGGTGTGGTCCACCTGAGATTTAGATCTACCAATTTTTTTGGGATCATGCCCTAAAATAATTATCCAAAATGGATAATAACCCAAAAAGGATGGATGGTGTGGATAAAACAGATTAATCATTGTACGGCCGAGATGCTATGTCAATGGCGACAGTATATGCAATCCGCGTCCCCCTGGCCCTCCATTAAGGACGTGGATTCTGCACTACCCCAACCACCGTTATGTATGTGTTTTATCGACGCCGTCCGTCCAAATTTATGGATCATTTTAGAGCATGAGCCCAAAAGGAGGCAGATCAAAGGCTCAGGTGGACCACACCACAGGAAGCAGTGGTGATAACGACATCCACCGTTGAAACCTTCCTACGGCCCGCCATTATGTTCATTTGCCATCCAAGCTATTCATAAGGCGACATTAGACATTGATGAAGGGAAACGTAAGTAACAATCAACTTAATCCAAGTAGCCTCCAAAAAGTTTTCAGTTTTCAATGGTACGCGTTTGGTCCTCATTCGGTGTGGTCTACTTGGCCTTCAGCATGTTTATTTATTTATTTATTTATTTTCCGGCTCATGCCCGATATGATAAGTAAAAATGGATAACAGCGTGGATAAAATACATATATCACAGTGGCCCCACAAAGCCCCTGCTTGGACCCTTCATCTCTAGATACGTTATGGTAGGAGTAGTACCAATGGGCCCTCAGGTAATCCACTCCCTCGTGAAAGCCACAAGAGGCTACGTGGGACCGTCGTGATGTTTTTGAGAAAAACAATCATTTCTTGGCATCCATCCTAACATGCACTGAAAAAACTGTTGCATAGATTAGATTTTTCTCAAACATCACATGCCCCACCTAACTGCCCTTTTGCAGGAAATTCCTCGGAAAGGTTTTGTCCGGCTATCTGTGTCTCGAACTTTATAAGACCCACCGTAATGCATGTATTTTATCTATGCCATTCATCCATTTTTTTCAGCTTATTTTAAGGGTTGATCCCTAAATTGAAGTATATCCAAAGCTTAAGTAAGGTACTCATCGGAAACTTTTTAAGATGATACTGTATTTCCCCTTTTCATTCAGGTCCGTGTGACCTTGTGAATAGACATCAATGTGGGCCCTAAAAAGTTTTAATAGTGTATGTCATTATCCCCACCTTTTCCCGTGCTGTGGTACTGGCAAAATAAACGGATGGTATGGATAAAACACATAAAGTATGGTAGGCCTCCCCACAATCTGCTATCCTATTTTAACGAGACTTTAATAACACCGACTTTGATAGAATGCCATGGCGGCCTGATTAGACGATGGAATGGACACGTGACGGATACCTGGGCGGCTAAGTACGTTCGGCGCACTGCGATAATTCCATAAAACTTAAAATCAGGTTGTACAGTCACGAAATCTAGACTGCTGTACCTTTTCTTTCTCACCGTCCATTTCTCACACTAGTTTGGCCAGCCTGAAAAGCAGACCCATTTTTTTTGCCAACTGCACGATAACAGTGTCTCGCGGCTGATGAATGGCCCACATCTCTACACGTGTGTCATCCAACGGTGGGAACCACACACCACATGGGGCTGTCATGCAGAGCTTAGATTCTATCAAAACCCAGAGAAAACAAGGAGAGGATCCGGTAGAGCCTTCTATCCATGGTACACGTGGAAGTGTCAGTTTCTATTTGGAACATCCATCTAGCTAATCATATCGTGGATTGCAATCCAGATCAAAGTATACAAGGATCGGATGACGCTATCCAACTGTTGATGGTCCTGGACTCAACGGTAGAAAATAAAAATGGTTAACTTTCTCCTAAATCTCGAATGTTGATGTGATGGCCGGGTCCAACCGGGATCGATCCTGTCTTGGAAATCTTCTACTTCGTACCAGCCATCTAATCTTTCTCCTCTGATAGTTGCGTGTCCATCGCAATCGTGTTTCCTATCATAGGGCTGGTTTGGGCCGGCAACTTGGGCTGGAGTAGGAGAGATGGAATTGTAAAATCCAGGATACCCTACTTAACAGGTGTTTGGACTGCAAGGGATGGGAGGCTGTCTTATCCATCGTCCCAACACAAGCTCTCGTAGAAGATCTCGGAATGCAATGTGGTGTGGGACGAAGTTGACGAGGGAGGTGTTCGAGGCTTCCATGGGGCGGCTCAAGGTTGTTGGGAGGGCAGGCGTTGGGATCGACAACGTCGATCTAAAGGCGGCGACGGAGCATCGCCGTCTTGTGGCGAATGCACCTACAACGAATACAGTCGCAGCCGCTGAGCATGGGATTTGCCCCAACGGAATTAGTCTAATCCCATGTGCATCCAAACAATTTAACTTTATCGATACCAGGATATTCCATGTTATCCGTGTAGCCCAGAGATTTCAGTCCCGGGATATAACAATCTCATGGAACGTCCGACCATCCACTGACACCGCCTAATTACCTTAAAATCTATCCCATCTTTCCTAATCTCATGGGATTGGTCCGGCCAAACACGCCCTTAGGGTTTTCACGCGTGGAAATGACGCGTACATGAATGATACGATAGCAACAGGTCGGGCGAACCCACCATCTAGATATGCCTTTCTAAAAGAATCCGGATCCTCTGCTTGCCACAGAAATTGGATTGCGTACTGAGTTACTGAGTAAGCTATTACTGTACCGAGTAAACTGCATTGAGCCTAACATGAATGCATTTGGTTTGTCCACACTATCCATCTGTTTTTTCATATCATTTTAAGGATTGTGTGCAAAATTGAAGCATATCTAAATCTCAAGTGAACCATATAACAATAAGCAATGAAAGTGTTGATTTCCACGTTTTTTCGTATAAGGAATTTAAAGCTATAACTAAAGCTTAAGAAGCTGGGAAGGAAAGGGTTCGCATAAGGCAGCTAGTCCGAAAGGTAGCTCCTTAAGCTGTACCTCCCGTCTCTTAAAGCCCTAGCAAGCCACGACTATAGCTGAAAAGTCAGCAAGAGCAAGCAATGGCTGCCCCTGTTAGGGCTTAGGAAGTATTGATTTCTACCGTTGAAACCTTTCTTAAGCCCCCAGTGATGTTTGTATGTCATCCAACCTGTTCATAAGATCACACCGACATGGATGAAGGGAAAACACAAATATCAACCTGATCTAATACTTTTGTGGCCCCACAAACTTTTCAATGGTAGACATTCAATTCACAATGTTTCTGGTGGTGTGGTTTACTTGAGCTTTGGATGTGCTTCATTTTTGGGCTAAAGCGCTAAAATTATCTGGTAAAATGGATGGCAGAGTGGATAAAATGCATGAACATGGTGGGCTCTACAAAGTTTATTCAGTACACTAAGGGCATGTTTGGCCGGCGGGATTGAACGAGATTAAGAGGGATGGGATCAATTTTACGGTAATGATGGTGAAGTCAGTGGATTGGTTTAAGATCCATGAGTTTGCTATATCCCAAGACAAGTTCACCTGGTCTATTAGGCACGTTTGGCATATTTCGAGATTTTACCTTCCAATACATCCTTCCAAACACGCCCCAAGCCTGATTGAATGGGATTAGGAGGGATGGGATCAATTTTAAGGTAATGATGGTGATGTCAGTGGATTGGTTTAAGATTCTATGGGTTTGCTACATCCCAGGACAAGTTCACCGGGTCTGTTTGGCATGTTTGGCATATCCCGGGATATTACCATTCAATCACTTCCAATCCGTCCTTCCAAACACCCCCTAAGGGTATTGAGTTACTCAATAAGCCGCTTCCCTTCCCACATGCATGAAAATCATGTTTCCGTGCATTGTGAATTGTGATTGGTCAACATTAATACCACTGTGACAAGCAGAGGATTTGGATGATATGTTTATTACAAACAAGTAAAACTTATTTGTTGCAATGTAATTAATTGAGTCACATCATTATATATTGCATTTAATGCAGCAATGTATAGATTGATGTGGACCGATAACAATAGAGGAAAATAAAAAATTCCTATATGTGGCAAGCAGAGGATTCCAATCATAATAATAAAATGCAGGCACTTGATAGAGTCATCACTTTAGCCACACATGTGCAAGACCAATGAACGTCTTAAAGGAATATGAACGTGTCACCCTATTGATATACGCAGTGGGGATAAGGTTAGTTGTGCACACATCCATCCATCCATTTTGGTTACAGTACCATTTATCAATTGACCATCTCCATCGTTGATCTTCACCATCATTGCATACGAGTACATGTCATTTTGAACATTACAGATGGTTGCCATCAATATCGATCACCGTGAGAATTCTGAGATGCTAATCACCAAATAGCCTGTCCAAAAAATGGTCTCATTAAATGAGGCACGTATGGTTCTCCTTGATGAAATCCTAGCCAAAAAGGATGAAGAGGCGTGTAGAAACAGTCAAGGTAACCTTATCTTCACTTTCGGCTACCTAGGGCCATATAACATGGCTTAGATTGATGCCATTCACTTTCATCGTGGATTTTTATTTATTTATTTAATGTTAGACACATTTCCCATTTGAGACAGACTGGTATATAGCTGAAGGTAAGATTTTGAACTTTCTGCTGTTTTTGTTCTTATTAATACCTATTACTTATTGCTATAAAAAGGTCATGGAATGTCTAATATTAGTGGAAAGAAATTATGGCCCTAGTGAAAAATCTCAAATTCAGCTTTCATTGCGTGTAAAGAAAGTGGGAGAAAGTTAAAAGGCATCAAATTTCCCAACGAAGAGCGTGGATCAGGAATCCCTAGATTTGGAACCCCCTGAATTTGAAACCTCCTGGATTTGAAATCCTCCTATTATGTTTGGCACCCTGGATTTATAATCAATTTTAATTCAAAAGTAGTTATGCATAGTATATTTACAAGTGTTTGAATTTAATTACTAAATTAACTTTAATATCTCTAATTAGTGAACGTATATAATGTTTGACACAATTATTGTAATAATATATAATTTATATGAAAATGATGAAATTCCAAGTCTCGGATGGGCCACAAGCACAAGATCATGTATGAGTGACTAACCAACGATTATTAACCGTTGATTTACATGGACAATGTTTGGATGGTGTTGATCATCGCACTAAAGTAATTATAGTGATGCAATCGATAATTTAATCATTTTGGGATATCATTAGTAAGTGATGTGCCCTATAAATTAGTAGGCTATTAATAACACATATGTGACACATGCAACTCTTTAAATAATTTTAGATGCATTCCAAGCTTTTACTTTGGATTTCAAACCTTAATCCCCTCAAATCCATGGTGCCAAATGACACCTTAGGTTATTTTCTGCTGGATCCATGGACCCATGGACGCCTTTTTTGGGTCAGGGCAAGGTAGGGTGCTCGCCAGTATAGGTGTAATCCTTTCATTTAAAAAAAAAAAAATAATAAAAAAAATAAATAAATAAATAAAATCTATGCACACGGTGGTGACATTGATCCATCTTTAGAAAAATATATAAATAAATAAATAAATAATATACTAATAATAATATATAAATAAGAAAAAGAGAAAAGAAAAGGATCATTTACTAAACAGGCCCTAAACATTGATGCATAAATATTTTACTAAATCAATCATAGATAGTAGAAACAAAAACAACACATAAAATAAAAATGTAAAAGGATCATTTTTCACATCATAGACATTCATGCAATATTCTCCTTATAATCACAAGAGTCAATATCTCTGCACATCGATAGCAGTTGCGCGTTGAAATGACTGATAATTCCATGAATTCTAGTGATGAGGAAGGAGATACGTGTGATTCGCACGCGTGCGGAGAAAACTCGTTCACATGTGAACTAGGTATGAAACCTCTCCACAGGCTATGCTTAATTTATTTAAAAAGAAAAAGAAGAAAATCAAGAGGACATTACAAGAAGTGGAAGGATATTATAGGAGAATGACAAGAAGTGAAGGCGGAGTCCTCTCCATCAGAGACTCATGAACATGGACGTGAGAGAGGAGTTTCTACACAGGTGTGCCTTCCTTCACACGTGTATCACCCTCATCAGCTTGGAGATCCAATGTGGAGATGTCCGGCGAAATTCTTGGCAGGGATATGGCAGTCGTCGGAGCTTGGCTTGACGTTGGTGCAATTGGAAGGTTGGGAAGGTGGAGTGGGGGCTCTCTGGAGTGACCGGAATGTGAGACCGTGACTCCGCGATCGCCTCAGTTCTTCCAAAACTCTAGTTGCTTCAAGAGACTGAGAATGCAGTATGAGGAAGATGAAGAAGTAGAATACTAGGGTTGTTGTTGTGGAAGGATTTCTTTTGTAAAACACCATGTTTGAGATTGAGATAGGCTGAAGGGAAGATTTTCTTTACGTGGGTTTTTCAGAGAAACAGAGAAGAGAAGAGGAGATTTAAAGACCAAGAGGTTTCCTTTTTAGAAGACGCCATCTCCGAAAATTAAAACACCACGACATGGCTACTGCCACCAGGGATCTGACGTGGCAGAGGTGGTACGGAATTCGTGCAGTTCTGTGGGCGGGCCCACCGTGATGTATCTGTACATCCAAACCGTCTATCCCTTTTCTCAGATTATTTTAAGGCACTAACAAAAAAATGAGGCAGATTCAACGCTCAAGTGGACCACACCAAATAATAAGCTTGGTTGCATTAAAAATGCACAAAACATTAAATGCAAGTTCCGTTAAATACAAGAGTCATGTGTGGTGTGGTCCATTTGATGGTTAGATCTGCCTCATTTTTGTTTTGGTACCTTAAAATAATCTGAGCAAAGGGATAGACAGTTTGGATGTACAGATACATCACGGTGAGCCCGCCCAGAACTGGCGGGGGTTAGGCAATCCGCGTCCACGTTTGAAATGACTAGAATGCCAGGAGTTATTTTAGTAGTGGAAGCGGATTGGAGACGGATTGGGTACTCCCCCAGACACCAGCCCCGTGGCTGGTGGTCGGTGCTCTGTGGGCCTCACTATGATGTATTTGTTTCATCCATTTTGTTTATACATTTTTACAGATCATTTTATAAATTGATACAAAAAAAATTAGGATATAAATCTCAGGTGGACCACACCACGGACCACACCACAGGAAAACAATAATGATTGGATATCCACCATTAAAATCCTCCTAAGGCCCACTGTACTGTTTATGTGACATCCAATATGTTGATTAGGTCATAAACACCCAGATGAATGGAAAAAATAAACATCAGTTTGATCCAAAACTTTTATCACCTCCAGAACCTTTTTTAATGGTCAACGTTCATTCGACATATGTACAGCATGGATGAAACACATACACCATTGTGGGACGAGCACCGACAACCAGCCATTGGCAGGGGAGTAGCCAATTAATCCGTTTCCAAGCGGATTGGCTGCTTTACGACACATCACCGTGCTGGCTGATGGGTTGACGTCACCAAGATCCGTGGGTCTCATCATGAGGTATGTATTATATCCCAACCGTCCTTTCGTTTGGAGAGTTCTTCCTAAGGCTTGAACCGAAAAAAAAAAATAGATCCAAAGATCAAGTGGACCACACTTCAAAAAGCTATGGGGGATTGAACGTCTACCATTGAAACCCTTTTGGGGTCACGGAAGGATGGAAAGTAAAAGCTATGTGGGCCCTACGAATGTTTCAACGGTGAGAATAATTGTCCCTACTGCTATTTCTGGTGTAGTACACTTAAGCTATGGATATTAATCTTTATTTGTATAACGCTCTAAAATGATCTCATAAAATGTATGAACGGTATGGATTTAATAAATACGACATTTTGGGCCATGTAACTTTGATATCCTGTCAACTGTCCGTACAACTTGGAGCTCGAACGCTCGTCTTCGCACGACACGTACCCACATCAGCCATATCGCTGGTGTGCGGTGCATCAGCCAATCAGCTGCAACACTGACAGTGGACCCACCTTGATGTATGTGTTGTATATCTATGCTGTCCATCGTTTTTTTCAAGCTCATCTCAGGTGATGCTCCAAAAATAAAGTAAATCAAGTCTCAAGTGGACTACACAATACGAAATACTGGTCATTGAACGGCCAACATTAAAAGCTTCCTAGGACTTACTGTAATGTTTATTTGCCATTCAATCAATTGATAAAGACAGACCTTGATGAAGTTAAAACACAAATATCAGCTTATCCAAAATTAACTTTTGTGGCTCACGCAAGTTTTTAATGATCAATGATTAATGTTTCCTCTAGTGTGATCAACTTAAAGATTTATATCTACTCCCTTTTTAGGACCATATGCTAAAATGAGCTTAAAAAATAGGCGGACAGCCTCAACATACAAAACATACATCAAGGTGGGCACCACGTGAGGGAAAGACCAACCGGGGTGTGATCTGGGTAACACTGGTCATCCAACTCCTGTATGGCAGGGGAGTGGCCACTATCCAATCTAAGTCCATGCAAGCGTAGGATTATTCAATGAGGGCATTTGGCGCATGGGATTAGGTGGGATAGAAATGCATTTGGTCCCGCAGTTCAATCCAACATTTGGAGAAAATTGTACAGTTTAGGATTCGATGGGATGGAATTGCATTTAGTCTCATGGAATTATATTTGATCCCATGCAGGATTTTTGTAGATTTTGAAATTCAATACATACGTGGGACCCACATTGATGCATATGTTTATCCATATTGTCCATCAATAAATGTGTACAAGTGAATGACATCTGTTATGCATATGGTCGTTGATTACAATTCCATAGTCCAACAAATACAATTTTGCCTAACATAGTGTTTTCCAGTGGAAATTTTTTTATCCCAAACATGAGATTGGATGGCTACAATACCTTATATTTCCATACATGCAAGCAAAAATAATGTTAATCACATCTACTACAATTCAATACCATTCAATTTCGCAGACCAAACACCCGTAGGCTTGTCATGCAGCCAATCATTTTTACTCTAGCAGTCTCTCTAGAGTTTTTATATTCTGTTTTATGAAATATTAGATTTGGGTAGAATGTGACAGATAATACTCAGGCATTGAGAACTTGTATTATAAATAATAATAAAAAAGAAGTACACTTATTTTTTTTTTTTTTTAATTTTTACACACGCACACACACCCCTACACACTCACGCCACACGCACACACACACCGTGGGATTTCACCACTATGGGTACTCGAACCCTTGACCCGGTATTGAAACTCCAAGGAGTCTACCACCCGGGTTTATTTGAGTACATGGATAATTATTTATTTAAGTGTGTCTGTGTGTATATATATAACTATTGGATTGGTGAGTATTTATTAGATGGTTGAGATGAGAAATATCGGGCAATCTTATTTTGGTAAACAAGTGTCTATGAATCAAAGTTCAGAATTATTCAACCAATTAATCAGATTTTGTAATTGTTTGACGCCGTTTAATATGTGTAAGTTTATAGCATGGGTAAAATTTGGCTAACCCTTTGTATCAAACATCATAAACGATTAATGAACAACGAAAAAAAAATATGAACGATGTGCATATACTATAATTTTTGCGCCCATTAGCCGGTTTTTGAGATGGGCATGCCAATTTTCTACTTATAGATTGCCTTGTGGTACTCACAATGATGTATATCTTTTATCCAAGCTGTTCATATATTCTTCCATGTCATTTTATGACATGAGACAAAAAATGAGATAGATGTAAATTTCAAGTGGACCACACCACAAGAAAATGGTGGCAATTGAAGGCCTACCATTAAAATCTTCTTAGGGCCACTGTAATATCTATATTCCATCCAACTTGATGATCAGGTCAAAAAGACTTGGATGAGAGGAAAACAAAAATATCAGCTTCATCGTCTTGTGGCCTCAAAAAGCTTTAATGGTGGGCATTTAATCACCACGGTCTCTTGTGATATATTAGTCCACATGAGATTTAAATCTACCTCATTTTTTAAATCATAAATTAAAATAATTTAAAAAATATATGGACGATGTAGATCAAACACATATGTTATGGTGGAGTCC
This sequence comes from Magnolia changhungtana, assembly GCA_030180095.1. NCBI lineage: Eukaryota > Viridiplantae > Streptophyta > Magnoliopsida > Magnoliales > Magnoliaceae > Magnolia > Magnolia changhungtana. The sequence continues at coordinate 6,720,901 of JASAUF010000272.1, read as the reverse complement.
ATGTATCACTGTTTAGTCAGGGACTATTGAAAGTGTCAACCGGCAATCTGGGACGTGGATTACGTCCTACCCCTGCCCGGACGGACCACCGTAATGTAAGTGTTTCATCCACGCCGTTCATCTCTTTTATTAGATCATTTTAAGGTATAATCCAAAAAATGAAGTAGGTCCACAGCTCCAGTGGACCACACCAAAAGAAGCTGCAGTGATAATGACATCCACCGTTGAAACCTTTTTAAGGGCCACCGTGATGTTTTTTAACCATAAAACCTATTCATAAGGTCATGTAGACGTGGATGAAGTGAAGGCAAAAATATCAGCTTGATCTAAAACTTCTCCAGCTCTCAAGAAGTTTTTAATGGTGAGCGTTCAATCCCCACCTTGTGGTCAACGCAAGACCTTTAACTCCCTCATTTTTTGGCTAATATATTAAAATAACATGAGAAAAAGAATTAACGACATGGATGAAACACTTACATCTCGGTGGGCCCCACAGAGCTTTGCCCAGACGGATCACCGTCCGGGCGGGGGTAGGACGCAATCCGCGTCCGTTGGACAAGAGATTCGCCGCTAAAATATTAGGGTTGAAAGTTGGGCGGGTTCAACTCGACCGACCCGTGACCAACCCGACATTGGGTTGGGCTTGGGCAAGATATTTCAGGTCCAATCTTAAGCTTGGGCTATACAAACACCAACCTGATAAAACTTGGGTTGGGCTCGGGTTGAGGTCTCAGGTTGCCCGATCCAACCCGAACCCGATCAATATATAAGTTACTTATAAATTATAATTGAGTGTGGATCGTTTGTGTTGAAGGCACACTAGTGATGTCGAGTCTCATTTGTCCACGTCATTTCCAAAGACTCACGCTAACAACATATGCTAGATTTCTCTCTCCCAAATAAACTTAATGCTATGCTACATGACTTTTAAAGAAGTAGTTGTCTTATAGTTTAGCTTGTTTTTTAAAGAAAAAAATGAAGTTCTTTATAATGAATAATCACATATATAATTAATAAAATTATAGATATAAAAAATAAGTCTTATATTGAAATATAATAAATTATGTAATAATGAAAATATTAGCATGTATATACCTAAGTAACCCAATCAACCCGATCGAGCCCGCTTGGGTTGGGCTTGGGTTGAGAATTCCCAACCTGAGATTGGGTTGGGTTGGATTAAGGTAGAGTTATAAGAACCTTGGGTTGGCTTAGGATTGAGCACCAACTCGACTCAACCCACCCGACTTTCAACCCTATAAAATATGATGAATTTGTTTGTTTGCGGGGATTGCGGGAGCCATCGATGGAAAGTAGAAAAGGAGGATCAGCGATGAAAAGAAAAACAAAGTAACCACCGTTTGTTTGTTTGTGGTTGCATCCGAGATGCTTCCTTAGTTCCTTATTTCCTTTTGTGGTTGCATCTGAGATGCTTCCTTAGTTCCTTATTTCCTTTTTGCAGAAAAGAATCAAGAATTTTATTACCTTTTCTTTAAGAAATAGACTCAAGAATTATGACTGCCACGTCGTCTTAGTACGATAGTTTAGGAAGGAAGGGTAAGCTTTTATCGTACTGAGTAAACTCAGTTGGACCTACTTATGAATGTATGTGAGTTATCTACGCCGTCCATCCGTTTTTCCAGATCGTTTTAGTAGTTGATTCTAAAATAGAAGTATTCCTAAAGCTTAAGTGAACCACACTAAAGGAAACAATGCGAATAATGACTTCCACTGTTGAAACCTTGCTAGGGCCCACAGTGATGTTTATTTGTCATCCAACCTGTTCATAAGATTACACAGACATGGATGAAGGGAAAACACAAATATCAGCTTTATCCAAAACTTCTGTGGGTCCCAAGGAATTTTCAACGGTAGAATTTCAATTCACACTATTTCCAGTGGTGAGGTCTACTTGAGATTTGGATATATCTCATTTTTGGGATCAAGATATATAATTATCTGTTAAAATGGATGGACAGAGTAGATAAAATGTGTAAATTAATGTGGACCCCATAGAGTTTACTCAGTGCGCTTACCGTACTGAGTTACTCGGTGGGCAATCCACTTCGGAAGGAAGAGGCGGAATGGTAGTACCTAGGGGTGTACACAAATCGGGCTAGCCCGATTAGCTCGCTCGACCCGGCCCGAAAAAGCCCGACTCGGCCCGACCCGGAACTGAGTTCGGGTCAGGACGGGCCAATTTTCTAGGCCCGAAAGTTAATTCAGGCCGAGTTCGGATACCTCCCAGTTCGGCTCGACTCGGTCTGAAATCCGACTCGCCCTGGCTCGATCCGGCCCGGCCCGGCTCGACCCGTGTATGACTGTATTTAATTTGTATAAAATGTTTTATTTTGTGCTTTGTCAAATGTATGTAAATGTCCTGACTAGTTAGATTTTTTGTGGAGTCTATAGTTCGACTATCTAAACCGTTGATCGAGGGCCTTGTAATGGGACACGGATTATCTGCCAAAGCCCTTCCCATGAACTTGCTGTAAGGTTCGAAACTGGCCCGAACTCAGGTTCGAAATCGCTCAACTCCAAATCGGCCCGAACTCGGCCCGAACTCGCGACTAGAGATGTTGGCCCGGTGACTAGGCTCGGTTGGGTTCGGGCCTTGTGTGGCTGTTGAACGGGCCTGGACGGGCTGAGGCCAGTTCGACTCGGCCCGACCCGTGTACACCCCTAGTAGTACCCACGGGAACGGATTGGCTACTCCCCTTGACACCAGCCATTAGCTGGTGATCGGTGCTCTGTGAGGCCCACCATGATGTATGTGTATCATCCATTCCGTCCATCTATTTTTATATATCATTTTATAATATGATTAAAAAAATGAACTATATCTCAATCTCAAGTGGACTACATTACAGGAAACAGTGTTGAATGAATTTTGACCATTAAAAACGTTTTGGGGGCCATAAAAGTTTAAGCTGATATTTATTTTTTCCCTTCATCTGAGTCTTTATGACCAAATCAATAGATTGGATGTCAAATAAACAGTACAGTGGGCCTTAAGAGGATTTTAATTGTGAATATTTATTCATTATTTTTGTCCTATGGTGTGGCCCACCTAAGATTTATATCCCTATCATTTTTTGTTTCAAGGCCTAAAGTGATCTGTAAAAATGGATGAACGAAATGGATGAAACACGAACATCATGGTGGGGCCCACAGAACACCGACCACCAGCTGTCGGGGGAGTAGCCAATCCGTTCCCCCACCGACACGGAAGCGGACACACCGGAGGACGCGGATTTCCTGCGAAAGCCTTCGGCAGGAACTTCCTGCGCTGGGAACGCAGGTGGGACCCACTGGGATGTTTGTGAGAAATCGTCACTGTCCATCCTTTTTGTGAGTTAAATTTAGGACGTTAGGCCAAAAATAAACCGTATATAATGCTCAAGTGGTTAGAAACGTGATAATTGAGCGTCTACAGTTGAAATATTTGTGGGGCCACAGAAGTTTTGAATCAGAATAATATTTTTGTTTTCAGTTCATCCCACTAGGAATGACGTTTTTAACGGTATGGATGGCATGTAAACATCACTGTCGAACCCAGGGAAGTTTCAACGGTAGGAATTTCCCTAACTACTTTTCCTTTAGTACGACCCACTTGAGTCCTGGATCCTGTTCAATTTTGTGCTAATTGTCTAAAATTAGATCACAAAACGGATGGATGGAGTGGATTCCTGAAAAACATCATGATGTGCCCCACCTAAGTTCCAGCGCAGGAACTTCCCGTGAAAGGCTTTTGCAGTATAGCGGCTGGATTGACGTCAGCAAGTTCCGTGAGTCCCATCATGAGATATGTGTTATATCCAAACCGTCCATCCATTTTGCGAGCTAATATTAAGGCTTGAGACTAAAAAAGGAGTGGGAGATTGAACGTCTACCATTGAAACCCTTTTGGGGTCACAGTAGTTTTGGATCAATATGAAATTTGTCTTTCCTCTTCATCCAGATCTCTGTGACCTTAACAACGGATTGTATGGAAAATAATGTTATGGTGGGCCTACGATATTTTTAACGGTATAAATCATTATCACCGCTGCTATTTGTGGTGTGGCTCAGTTGATCTTTGGATATGATTTATTTTTTGAATAATATTCTAAAATGATCTTAAAATTGGATGAACGGTGTAGATATAATAAATACATTATTGTGGGGAACATTTAACTTTGATCTCCTTTGAACGGTTCGTACAACCTGGAGCTCGAGGAGCATCAGCGCTCGTCTTCGTGCGACACGTACCTAGTGTGTGGTACACCAGCTGTATAGCTGGTGTGTGGTACACCAGCCAATCCGCTTCCACCGGAACCTTATTAGATACGGACGGCCCTGTCGGGTCTATGTGGCGCTCATTATTTTAAGGTATGGTCTTAAAAAACAGAGGTAGATTAGAGGCGCACATACCACACCACGGGAAGTAACAGGTACTGATAGAGGTGTACGTGGAGTCAAATCAAGTACAGTTGACCTCAGCTCGACTCGGCTGGGTCATTAGCTGACCTCAGCTCAAATTCGGCTTGGCTCGGTCTTAGAGCTTGACTGGCCAGCTCAACCCGATTTGGCCAACAACTCAGGCTAGTTCGATCCGAGTTCACCATTATAGCATTTTCACAAACACCTACACAACACCTTCAAAACCCTACTATATGTAAATCAGTAGCAATGGTTTTTCAAGTATTTTACCAAACACCTTCTAAGCAACATTAAAATCAAGAAAAAAAAAGATATTTATTTCACATACATACCTTCTTTGCCACCCGCCACACTTCGTTGAGTCATTTCATCAAACACTTGGTGAGCAACATCAATATCAAAGTAACTAAGTCACTGAACTGGTTCGATCTGAGTTCAATTCAGTCTGGGTTCGATCTGAGTCAAGTTGAACTGGGGCTAGCTCGAACTCATTTTCGAGCTCAAAAAATTAACTCAACTCGGCTCGAACTCAGCTTCAAATCGAGCCTTTTCGAGTTGAGTCAAGTGAGCTAACCGAGCTAGCTCGGTTCGTGTACACCTCTAGGTATTGAAAGCTTACCACTGGAACTTACCAAGGGCTACAAAAGTTTTGGTTGTATTTTATACCTCCATTCATATATCCATGTGAACTTATGAAAAGTTTGGATGGCAAAGAATCAGTACGTTGGGTTAAGAAGGTTCAAATTGTAGGAATGCAATCCATTTTTCCAGATTATTTTATTGCATCATCCCTGAAATTGAAAATGAAGTAGATCTAAATCTGAAGTGGACCACACCATAGGAAACAGTTATAACACCGACCATGATAGAATGCAGCACCCACTCGACTGTTTGGACGATGGTGACAGATATCTTGGCCACCAAATAGGTTGTGAATATTTAGGGCTGTTAATGGGCTGGGTACTCACGCCGGACCTTCAGGCTTAGCACGTATTGGGCCGGGTTTGCAGTAGTGTACCATGCTAGACGGTCGAACTCAGGCTTAAATCAAGAGCCCGATTATAAATTCGGCCAGACTCGGGCATATCACTCCAAATGCCTGTAAACCCGGTCCAGCCTGATAGGTCTTTTTTAAACTTATTTTTTCTCATTTTCTTATCATTTATGCATGAAGATATTCACAGCTCAGGCTCAAGTGGAATCAGGTTAGGCTTTGTCTAAATGTTTACGGCTAGACTCGGGCTGGACTATTTCAACCCGTTATGGGCGTGGCCTAGATTTAGGCTTTGGTTCAGAATTGCAGGGCTAGGCTTGGACAGAGCCCTAACCTAGCCCATTGACAGCTCTACGAATAATCAATATACTTAAGGCTTCGAAAATGTTCCATGTTTAGCGGTGCTTGTTAATGTGTTGTTAACGTGAAAGAAGGAAAGCGCTAAGTGGTTTTTCGTTAAATTCTTTACGTGATAGGAGTCTAGCTTAATGGTGAATGTGGTATGCACTCCACCAATTTTTTCTCTTTAAATTTTTTGCACTTCTTTATGCCCCACCATGATTAATGTGCTTGATCCACACAGTCCATCAACTTTTTCAGATCATTCTAGAGCATGAGCTCAAAAAAGAAGTACATGTAAAACTCAGATGGACCACACCATAAAAACCAATGGAAATTGAATAAAATTATTGTTGAAACTTTCCTAGAATCCAATGTAATGTTTATTTCTCATATAACCTCTTTATAGGGTCACACGTACCTTGATGAAAAAGGAAAAATACAAATTTCAGCATGATCAGGGCCTTCTATGGCCTTGAGAAAATTTCAATGGTAGGCGCCCAATTTTCACTATTTCCCGCAATGTGAGCTTTATATCTACCTCGTTTTTTATTTTATGTCACTAAATGATATGAAAAAGTGAATAGACCGTGTGGAAAAATCCCACAAAGCCACCAACACGGCCCACCTAGAATTCCTTGGTAGAAAATTCCTCCAAAGCCTTATGTTCTCTTGTGGTGTGGTCCATCTTAGATTTATATCCCTCTCATTTTTGGTGTGAAATCCTAAAATAATCCTTAAAAATGGATGAACGGAATGGATGAAAAAGAGCACCCACTGGTGGGTTTCCATCAATCCTCGAGAAGCGGATGGGCTGGTCAACCACACACCAGCTATAGGGTGCGGATTAGGTACTACCCCCGCATGTTCGGAGCTCCGGACAGGGGAGGCTCCCAGGGTAATTGAGGGGCCACTGTAATGTATGAAATTTATACACACCGTTCATCCATTTTTACATATCATTTTAGCTTATGAAGCCAAAAATAATGAATGTCCAAAACCCAAATGGACCACACAGTGGGAATTAAATTCCTACTGTTGAAATTTTTTTCGTAGGGACCACGAAAGTTTTGGATCGAGACAATAATTGTTTTTCCGCCTCTTCCAATTGCATATGACCATGCAGGTTGGATGGAAAATAATTGACACAATGGACCCTAAAAAGGTTTCAATGGTGGGTGTGGTGTCCTTAGTACCACTGCTTCCTGTGGTGTGATCCCCTTGAGCCTTAGATCTGCCTTATTTTTGGTTTAGCCATTTAAAATGATATGAAAATATGGATGGATGGTGTGGATAAAACTTGTAAATCATGGTGGCCCTCGCAGCCTCCGCCTGTCCCCAGCTCGGAACAGGCGGGGTAGTACCTAATCCGCGCCCCCCACCCCCCACCCCCACCCCCCCAAAGCTATATAGGACAAGGATTGCGTCCTACCCCGCCCGGATGGTAATCCGTCCGGCAGGGCTCTGTGAAGCCCACGGTGATGGAAGTGTTTTATCCACGCCGTTCATAGTTTTCTTTATATCATTTAAAGATGTCGTCCATAAAATTAGCCAGGTTTAAGGCTTAAGTGAACCACAAAGTGGGAATTAAATGTCCACCATTAAAAACTTATTGTGAGCTGAAGAAGTTTCCGATCAAGCTGATATTTATGTTTTAACTTCATCCACGTTCTACATGGCCTTATGAATAGGTTGTATGGTAAAAAAAAAAACATCACGGTGGTCCTGAGAAAGGTTTCAACGGTGGCCGCCGTCATTATAACTGCAGCTTCCTTTGGTGTGGTCCAATGTAGCTGTGGACCTGCCTAATTTTTAAGATCAAAACTTAAAATGGTCATCAATGACCGGTGTGGATAACACACTTACATCAATGACCATCAATGACCGGTGGGCCCCACAGGGTGCAGATACGTGTCGTGCAAAGACGAGCGCCGACGCTCCTCGAGCTCCACGTTGTACGAACGGTTCAAAGGAGATCAAAGTTACATGCCCGACCATGATGTATTTATTATATCTACACCGTTCGTCAAATTTTTAAGATCATTTTGGAGCATCAGCCAAAAAAAAATAATCATATCCACTTGATCTCAAACTTCTGCGACCCCAAAAGTGTTTCAATGGTAGACGTTCAATCCCTCACTACCTTTTGCTGTGTGGTCCACTTTATCTTTGGATCTGACTTATTTTGGGACTCAAGACTTATGACGAGCTCGAAAAATTTATGACGGTTTGGATATAACAAATATCTCGTGATGAGACCCACATAACTTGCTGACGCCAGTACAAGCTATAGCTGGTAGGTGGTACAACAGGCTTCCCAATCCACTTCAGATCCGGACGCGGATTTACTGCTAAAGGCTTCCAGCGTGTAAGTGTAAGTGTTAGTTTCCATCTGGAACATCATCTAGCTAATCATATTGTGGATTGAAATGGAATAAAATATAAAATAAAAAATTACAAGGATCTGATGACCGTATCCATCTGATTGACGGTCCTCGAATTAACGGTAGATAATGAAATGGTGAATATTCTCCTAACTAATCTCTGTCATAGCGATCCAGTCTACACCATCCCTGTAATCTACAATGTTGGTCTGATGGGTCCAACCGAGATGGATCTTGTCTCGGAAATCTTCCATATCGAAGGATCCCAGCCATCTAATCTATCTCCTTTGACAGTTGCGTGTGCATTACAACCGTGTTTCGTTTCTTCACTGTTCGTCGCACACAGAAATGATGCACATGTGTGATATCAGAGCTACTAGTCAGATGAACACCCACCGTCTAGATGCCCTTTTCAAAAAAAAAAAAAACCTGATAGAGTCATCACGTTAGCCACACGTGTACAAGACAAATGAGCGTCTCAGAGGAGTGGGCCATGCCTCCAATTTTCGTGAGCACGTGTCACCCAACTGATATACAGAGTGGGGATTACATTAGCTGTGCACACATTCAAATATCTATTTTGACACTGACCCACTCGCCAAATTGACAATCGTATTATTAATTGATGATCTCGACCGTCGATCTCGAGTATCTGTGTGGAATGACCATACATGTCTTTTGGACACTACAGATAGTCAACATCAGTATCCATCACAGTAAGCATCGTTTGCCTCTGTCGGGAAGAAGGTATTATTCAATTAGACAGGGATGCTTCTTTATGCGTGAAGTCCGAGGAAAAAAAAGGGTAGGACAAAGTAAAAGGCATTTTAAGCGGAATCACGATGAAAGATGAGGGGAAGCAGGTATTCTTAATGCTTAAGAAACGGACCGTGGAAGGGATTTTGGCCGTAGTAGCATCATGGTCAAATTCAGGAAAGAGGTTCCACATTTCTAGTATTTCGACGGTGGCCTTCTAACAAGTTTTGGAAAAATTTTCGGACCAAAATGCCTATGTCGTTAATTTAGTAGTTATACAGTCTTTAAGTAAATAAGAAGTTATGTCATAGTGAATGCTAAGAAAGTGAGGTTTTTTGGGCATAGGTACGGCCCAACTCATAGGGCCTACATTGATGTATGTGTATAATCCATGCTGCCTATCCATTTTGCCGTGTTATTTTAGGTTAGGGCCAAAATATTAGCTTGATCCAGAGCTTGTGTGGGCCACATAATAGAAAATAATGGTGATAATGACATTCATTGTTGAAACTTTCCAGACTCACTGTGATATTTGTTCGAAGTAGACACTACCCAAGTCAGGACTTTTTGGGCCTACGGCGAGCTAGCTGACAAGGTGAACGGAACGGATCACCCCATCATGAGCTTCGACTCCTATTATTTAAAAATAATCAAATTATTAATTACATCAACTTGACAACCTCGACCCTTACTACATTACAACCACGACTATACTACATTACAACCATCACCCTTACCACCTTACAACTACCACGACCCTTACATTGTTATATGGGTATGGGTCGTGGTTGTCATGTTATATGGGTCGTGGTTGTTATATTATATGAGTTATGCTCGTCATGTTATATGGGTCGTAGTTGTCATGTTATGTGTGTCGTGGTTATTATGGGGGTGGGCAAGGCCCAACTCATGGGGTCCGCATTGATGTATGTGTATAATCCATGTTGCTCATCCTTTTTGCCGTGTCATTTTAGGGTTATGGTCCAAATATCAGCCTGATCAAGAGCTCGTGTGGGCCGCATAATAGAAAATAATGGCGACGATGACATATATTGTTGAAACTTTCTAAGCTCATTGTGATGTTTGTTAGAAGTGGACACTGACTAAGTCAGGACTTTTTGAGCCCACGACAAGCTGGCTGACAAGGTGGATAGAACAGATCACCCTATTTCGAGCCTCGACTCCAATTATTTAAAAATAATTAAGTTATTAATTACATCAACCTGACAACCACGACCCTTTCCACTTTACAACCACGACCCTTATATGGGCGTGGTTGTCATGTTATATGGGTCGTGGTTGTAATGTGATAAGTGTCGAGATTGTTATATTATATGGGTTGTGGTCGTCATGTTATATGGGTCGTGGTTGTCATGTTATATGTGTGGTGGTTGTCATGGGTCATGGTTATTATGTTATATCGGTCGTGGTTGTCATGTTATAAGGGTCGTGACTATCATGTTATACGGGTCATGGTTGTCATGTTATATGGGTCGTGGCTATCATGTTATATGGGTTGTGGTTGTCATGTTATATGAGTCGTGGTTGATATGGGTCATGGTTGTTATAGGTTGTGGTTGTCATGTTATACAGGTCCTGGTTATCATGTTATGAGGGTCGGGGGTCCTGTCGTAATTTATGTGTCGAATATAATTCGTCCATTGAATTTAAAATTTAATTTAACTTCATGGGCCAAAATAAGAGTTATATTAAAAAAAATTTATATCACTCAAATGGATTTCAATGTTAGGTTTTCAATTTCACTGCTTTCTATTGTGTAGTCCACATGAGCCTTTGATATGCCTCATTTTTTGGCTCATTCATTAAAAGGATCTTTCAAAATGAATGGATAGCGTTGATAAAATATACGCAGCATAGTGGGCCCAATAAGACCATCCATCTCTACATAGGTCCGGTTATACCCTACCCACGTGAGTCGGTAATGTGACTTATGCGGGTAGGTAACCGAATCTACAAAGAGATGGATAAATTATATACAGCACATTGGGCTCAATAAGACCATCCATCCCTGTGCTTTGGTTCACTCGAGTCATTAATGTCTCATTTTCTGGCTCATACCTTATGGTGATCTTTTCAAAATAAGTTGATAGAATGGGTAAAATATATACATCACAATATCCCAGCGGAACTTGTATACAATTGGTCCGTACATCTGTAGCTAGGCCTCGGTGAGAGTAGTACCCAATCCGAATAGAAAAGAGAATGGTTGAAATGCATTCTCTTGCCGGGCACGGATTAGGTACCATCCTCACTCCGATCCGGTTAGAGAATGATAATCATGTCAAGAGTTCTTTAGGACTCATCATGATCTATATGTTTTATCCATGCCATCCATATATTTTGATAGGTCACTTTAGGACATGGAGCTCCAAAAGGAGATAGATTGAGGGTTCAAGCGGACCACATCACACGAAGTAGAAGGGATTGAAAGTTACAGTAGAAAACTTTCAAAAGTACGCCAGGATATTTATTTGCCATCTAACCTATTCGTAAGGTCGCATGAACCTGTATGAAGAAAGCTTGATCCAAAAATTTTGTGGCCGTTGAGAAGTTTTCAACGGTAAGCTTTAATATCCCAGGTCTAACTGAACCTTCCATCAAAATAGATACACGTCATGGATAAAACATGCAGATGACGATGAACCCCACAAAGACTCAGACAATCTTAGTGGGTGTAGCACCCAATCCGCCCCTCTTGCTTTTTCTTTAATAAACAAAAGTCAGGAATCATAGGGCCCACGGTATCTAAAGCATATGGTCACCAAACAAAAAATTACGTGAATTTAGATATTTTTAAATATCGTGTGTGTGTCTATATATATATATATATATGTGTGTGTGTGTGTGCGCGCGCGCGCGCGAGCTGATGATAAGCTCCCGTGAGGTCAAGCTGTGTGGGCCCCACTGTGATGCGTTTCAACCATCAACACCGTGCATTTGATGGGTCCCCTTTAAATTATGGGATATCCCAAAAATCAATTGTATATGAAACTCAGGTGGGCCATACCATCTAAATTTATGTGAAGCACCGTTAAAACATATAAAATCACTTGGTGGGGCCCACATGAGCTTTTCATGCGCCTGAAACTTGCTCTGAACCCTCATTCAAGTGGGACACACATAATGGATGGGCTGGATTTGCAAACCACATCTCGGTGGGCCCTCAAAAATGGTTACGAATTTTTTAATGGTGCACGGCCCCTCTCCACTTGTGTATGTGGTGTGGCCCAAAAAAGTTACAGATTGACTTGATTTTTGAGACCTAGGCCCACGATGGAATGGTGCATCTGACTGATGGGGTAGATGTTCGAAACGCATCATGGTGGGGCCCACACAGCTCGACCTCATGGGACGGACTCGTGAGGTCGAGCGCATAGTACCTTTTCCATATATATATATATATATATATATATATATATATATATAATGTTATGGCCTAACCAGAGACTGGATCCTTTGTAATTTCTAATAATTAGAGCATCATGGTGGGGTGCATATATTTGGACAATTGGATGTCACATGTAGGGTGTACACGGGTCGATCCGGGTCGAACTGGGCTCAACCCGGCCCGGCCTGGTCACCGGCCACACCCAGCTCGAACCCGGCCTGGCCCGTCCAGCCACATGGCCAACATAGGCAATCCCGCCCGACAACAATCGGGCCGAGTTCGGACCAGTTTCGAACTTTCGAATTCGGGCCAATTTCGAACCTGAGTTCGGTCCAGTTTCTCATTTAGTTTTATCATATTTAGTGGAGAAATGTTCACATACAACGTTATGGTGCGGCCCACCCTTTCCAATGGCTTGGATTTTTTAACAAAAGCGATACATTAGCTCATGATGATGATTGGCGTAAAAGGAAAGGTTGCAAGTGAAAGTTCATGTACAATGTTGTATGGGAAGGGTGAACATTTCTCTAATGTAAAATAACATTATCCACGAATTAGGACTGTTGATGCATCATGACATGATGAACCTACTACAACCTAGTGGGGCACATGATACGAAGATCCATGCCGTTGATTTAGTTTATGAAAGGGGAAAGGGACGGGTGGGGTTAGGTTATGAAAGGGGAAAGGGATGGATAGGGTTAGGTTATGAATACACACACACACATATACACACATACACACACTTGACCGGGTCGGACCAGGTTGGGCCGAATCGAGTCAGGTCGAGTCGAGTTTCGAACCGAGTTGGGCCGAACTGGGCCCTATCCGAACTCGGCCCGACCCGGTTCGGCCGAGAAAATGGCCGTCTCGACCCGAACTCGGTTACGGGTCGGGCGAGTCGAGCTTTTTCGTGCCGAGTCGTAGCGAGCTAACCGGCCAGCCCGATGTACACCCCTAGTCACACGCATGCCAATCTGGCCGTACAATTCTCAAATTCAACATTTTTAATAAAAAAATAAATGAGCCATTTTGATAATTTCACACTAAAAGAGCCTCTTCAGAAGTCAAGGATGTCAGGCTAACACGGTGTGTGCGTGTGACATCCAACTCGTTACACAGGTTCTAATCAACCCCAAAAATCAGGCATATAACATCATGTGGGCCAAGATCCGACTATAGAAACAATGTACACCACCTAAGACCTATAATTCACTTGTGGCGACACCATAGAATATAATGTTTACCACTCATAAACTCTAAATTCACATGTGGTCCACAAGATGATCGGATCCACCTGATATTTTTTGGTCGGCTAGTTATCGTCATAGGTGCACTTGTTGCATGGGTTGGATGTCATACAAACATCACTTGGCCTCCCAAATCTTATACTATACTTATATAAGAATCTTACAAAATACTACCTCACAATTAATTTGGTATTTACAACTCAGCACCTATTTTAATTTACATTTCATTAAGCTACAAAGGGAACTCAGATCAGGTACATCATGATGTTTATTTCCCAAAGAAAGCAGTAGTGAAAATGACACCTACCGATGAAACCTTCTTAGGGTACATCATGATATTTATTTCCCATCCTATCTATTCATAAGGTCACGTAGACCTGGATGGAGGTAAAACATCAATATCAAGTCGATCCAAAACTTGTGTGGCCTCCATAAAGTTTTCAATGGTAGGCAGTCAATACCCTTTGCTTGCTGTGGTGTGGTCCAGTACTTGGCCTTTAGATCTACCTATATTTGGACCATGCATTAAAATGATCTTGTAAAATGGATGAACGGTGTGAGGCCGACGGAACTTGGCACCATGCAATCTGCTTCCCTAGATTTCATTTGGCTCTGCTAGCAGCGACTGGCTACTGGTCGGTGCCCTATCACTGGGTTTAAGTCCTCTTATTCCAAGACCCGGCCATGTCAAATGAGATGGATATTTTTTATTTGCAACTGACCTAAATCTGACCTAAACTTCAATAGATTGGGCATGGGCCCAAAATCTAACCTGAATCTTAAATGGGATGGATATGTGCCCTCCCATTGACTCGACCCATATACACCCTTAGGTATACGGGCACACATGTTGTCACGCCCCGAACTCAGAAACCGGGCTCACAAAATTCTCGATCGCCGAATTCGGCGCTGACAGCCTCCGTAGTACCCCATTCTCGGCCCCCGGCACCCATATACCAGGTTCCGATCCTGGGATGCTACAAGGAAGATTGATAATAATCAATTTGATTCGTAATGAGCATAACCACAAGTATAACCCACGAACAATAACCACAAGAACACCACCACAAAATCCACTATGATCAAAACTTTGAGTACAAGGTGTATAAAAGGAAATACAAGATAGTGCAAATAACAAAAATTCCAAAAGCTCGACTGCACGCTCCAACTGTGGCGAAACTACGGCTGCGTCCTGGCGTCACCTACACGCATTAATCGTGCATAAGCTTATAAAAAGCTTAGAGGGCGGTGTAAGTGTGTGCAAACGTGCTCAGAATACAAAGTTAGAGTAATGCGGAATCATGCTGATGAGTTTGTAAATGCAACCAGCCGTACCAAGGCTATGCAGTACAAGATATGAATGTTATCGGCCATAACAAGGCCATGCGATGCAACATGTAGGTCAAGCATGCCAACCCTCATACCAATGCAACTCCTCACTAGAGCACCAAATCAGTACGGTTCTCAGTATGGATAATCACCGGGGTTCAGTCCACTCCAAATGGCACTGTCTCTCTCCAAGCAGCACAGTCCAAGTGAGCGTAAGAAACCTCACTATCCGCCTGGCCAATAGTCAGCCAATACCTATCCAGCACGTCGATAGCGAACCCATTTCCGAGCTGGTTAAACTCAGCCTAGTAATGCCCCCTGCTCTCGGGCGAGTAAGGCCACCACTTCTTTCCAACCGACCACGACACAGTGGGAGACGCGACCTTCTGGTATTCGGCCCTCGTGTGCTCGTACATCCACTCGGTCTCGACGTTGTAGTCATCCTCTGGTACCATCGGATTCAGGGACTCTCACTCAGGGACATCTATGGCGCCCCAATTGCTTAGAACAAGATTTTTTTGGTATTCAACCAGCCACCCACGATATATCTGTGGAGGCTATGGCCCTAATGTCGCTAGGGCATATCACAATCACATAGATGCAAGTGCATGAATCATACTGCCAGACATGCATAAATCCTGTGCATACTGTGCGCTCATGTAGGGTAACTCCGCATATCAGGGAGCCCATAAACGATTTGCCCGTAGGCATATGCTATGATCAGTCACTCTCCATATCAAGCATACATATAATGCGTATGATCATAAACCATGGATCTATACTAATCATAATATAAAGTGATGGGTCTGTGCAAAGCGAAGATGGCATAGACGGCCAATGCACTACGAGTACGGGCCTGCCAGTGGGCCTCAGGGAGAGTGGTGGTGCGGATCTTTAACCGACACCGACCATGCAATGTGGACGTCAAACCATCATTGCTTCCAAGGTATAGCCTGCTACAAACATCATTATATACACCGCAGGGAATCACACATTGCAATGGATATAGTTGCACTCCATTGGGCCTTAGGTAAATCAAATAGGCCGTATCATAAGGGCCGCACCAACGGGCCTTACGTACATTGCAATGTGCCATAACCCATGGGCTTTGCATATATCACATTAGTCACATAACATGGGTCTCAACTATAACAAGGTGGGCCTAATCATATGGGCCTCATATACATCAAAGTGGGCCTCAATTTTGGGCCCATATACCTGCCAAGATGGGCTTAAATACATGGGCCCATATATACCAAATTGGGCCTCAATAATGGGCCTAAAAATACATTAAGATGGGCCTAAACACATCAGCCCATATGCATCCAAGTGGGCCTCCATAATGGGCCTAAAAATACATCAAGATGGGCCTAAACACATCAGCCCATAATTACCAAAGTGAGCCTCATGTGAGGCCTGCCATAATGTTTATTTTCTTATCCAATCTGTTGATAAGGTCACATGAGCAGGGGGGCCCACCATAATATTTATTTTCCATCCACCTGTTGATGAGGTCGCATGAATAGGGAGCCCACCATACTGTTTATATGCCATCCAAACTGACCAGGGCCCACGGTGATGCTTATCTGCTACTCAAACTAGTCATAAGGTCACGTGGACCGAAGGTCCACTATACTGTTTATTTACATCCAACCAGTACATGGGGCCACCGTGGTATTTACCTACCGTCCACACCGTTCATAAGGTCACGTGGACCTGGACGAACGAAAAAAAAACAAATTTCATATTAATACAAAACTTCTGTAACCCAGCAAGGGTTTCAATGGTAGACATCCAACCCAACACTGTTCCATGTGATGTGGGCCACCTGAGATTAGGATCTACCTCATTTTTGGGCTCATGCCTTAAAATGATCTGCAGGACGGCGTGGATGACATGCATACATCATGGTGGGGCCCACGGCAGGAGCTGTGGGTCCTGTACGCCCGTCCGCCAGTGGGCGCAGGCAGCACGCCTGCGGCGTGAGCTGCAGCATCCGCTGCACGCCCATTTTTTTTGTTTTTTTTATTTTTTATTTTGAGGCCCACCGAGATGTGATTCACAATCCAGCCCACCCATTATGTGTGTCCCACTTTTCTGGCCGTCCAGACCGAGTTTCAGCTGCATCCAAACTTCAAGTGGGTCCCACCAAGTACTTTTATATGTTCTGGCATGTCTTTACATGGTTTTAGAGGGTATGGCCCACCCGGTGATCAGATCACCTTAAGACTTTGGCTCAACGCCTAAAATGAGCTGGAGAACATAATGGACGGCGTGGATCAGCCTCATACATCAAGGTGGGGCCTGCATGAGCAGCCCACCCCAAAAGTAAACTCTTTTTTTTTTTTTTGCTTGCAAGTACACAGCCATGTCAGTACACCACACTCCACGTTGGCCAACCTGCTCGTCCAGCGTCCAGGGACGCTGGACGGCATGGATAAACACAGACATCAGTGTGGGCCCCACGTGTTAGTGGCCCGCACATCAAGGTGGGTTCCACATGAACGTGGCTCGCCCTTTGGATCAATAAGATATTTGTGTTTTCCTTCATCTTGACCGTCCAATTGACCCATTGCAAGGTGGGCCTCACGATCGGACGGTTAAGATCCTCTTGTACATAGTGGCCACAAGACATCACACCAAAAAGGGAGAGAGAGAGATACAGAGAGATAGATGAGGAACCCTGCCACTATGGCCCTCCATTTCATACATTCATACATCAAACGGGTCCCACCACATGTGGCCCAAAAATATGAGAAATAACGGTGGATCACCCACCTTGTTGCGATCCTACTTGCTCCCTTGGCTTGAAACTCCTCACCTACTGTTCTTATGGACGTCGATCGGGTTTTAACGGTGCGGATGATGATTAGACGGTCGAGATGGAAGATGAGGAGGTAGGCCACACTTAGAAATTTTTGGGAGATTGGATTGCTTAGAAGAGGCTTGGACGTGTGAGAGGGAGGGAATGAGAGAATGAGAGAGAAAGAAATAAAATAAAGAAAGAAGGGATGGAGGGAGTGGTGTGATGATGCCATGGGTAAGGGTGGCTTTGAAAAATGGGAGAGAGAGTTGACTTTGAGTAAAGGAGGCATGGGTTGCTTGTACTTAGGTATGGATGTACATTTATGGTTGATTGATGGGACATCTCGTAGAAATTCCCTCGAGATTCGCAACGTGCGGCGTTTCTTCGAACTGAACGCTGACCCATATCTCCTGGACTGGGTATCAGTTCGGTGGGCGAGTCACGGCGTTAGAACCGCGGCGACGATACGGTCACCAAGATACAGGTTTCGGGTCGAGCCGACTTCGACATGCGGGACTCGGCTTAGGATCGCGCGCAACGTCAGAAACGGGTTGAGGATTAGCGAAATTCGACCGGAAGGATTGCGAAGTCCTACAGAATGGTACGGTCTAGGTTACGGGTCTTATAGCTCTCCTCCCCAAATAAAAATTTCGTCCTCAAAATTTACACAATTATCGCAAGGAAACATAAATTATAAAGGAAGAGGAAACAAAGCATCACTATATATAATCGGAGACAGCATACATAATATAACATGCAATCAATCATTAAAGAGATGGGGATAGCGCTCGCAGATCTCAGCCTCGCGCTCCCAAGACGCCTCATCAACAGAATGATGACCCCATTGAACTTTCATCAAGGGAATGACCTTGGTCCGGAGGACCTGCTCCTTTCATTCAAGGATACGAACTGACTGCTCAATGTAAGAAGCGTCCTCACGAACCTCCAATGGCTGCCAATCGATAACAGGGACTATGTCTGACCCACACTTCCTCAACATAGAGACGTGAAAAACGTTGTGGACGCCAGACAACTGAGGTGGCAAGGCAAGCCAATAAGCCACAACGCTAATGCGCTTAGTGATCTCGAAAGATCTTATGAATCTCAGGGCAAGCTTGCCCTTCGCTCTGAATCGAACCACGCCCTTCATGGGTGAGACCTTGAGATACACATGGTCCCTTACATCAAACTCCAAGGGACGACATCGGCGATCAGCAAAACTCTTCTGTCGGCTCTGAGCTGTGCGCATCCTTTGCCTGATGATATCAATAGCCTCTGAAGTCTCCCGCACAAGTTCGGGACCTAGGAGACGCCGCTCTCCAACCTCGGTCTAACAACTCGGTGATCTGCATGGTCTGCCATATAGTGCCTCAAAAGGAGCCATGTCAATGGTCGCCTGATAGCTGTTGTTGTATGTGAACTCAGCCAATCGCAGATGCTCATCCTCGCTACCACTGAAGTCAATCGTGCAGGCCCGAAGCATATTCTCAAGGATCTGGTTGACCCTCTCGGTCTGGCCATCGGTCTGCAGATGATACGCAGTACTGAGCTGTAAATCAGTCCCCATCGCTCTCTGGAAGCTCCTCCAAAACTGAGACATAAACTTCGAATCTCGGTCAGAAATGATCGAGATTGGAACGCCATGCAGTCTCACAACCTCCTCGATAAATAACCTCGCAAGCCGGTCCATAGACTAAGTCGCACGCATCGCGAGAAAATGTGCCGACTTCGTCAGACGATCCACAACAACCCAAATGGTGTCATGACCGCGTTGAGTCCTCGGCAAGTCCATAATGAAATCTGTCAACACGTGCTCCCATTTCTACATCGGGACGCTCAACCGCTGCAATAGACCAGGAGGTCTCTGATGATCGGCATTGACACGCTGGCATGTGTCACACTCGGCCATGAAATTGACAATCTGACGCTTCATTCCCACCCAGAAATACTATCTCCTCATATCACGATACATCTTCGTCGAGCTAGGGTGGATAGAAAACCGCGATCGATGTGCCTCGGTCATAAGATCTCTGTGCAACTCTAGAATATCCGGGACACATAATCGGCCTCTGAAGCGAAGTCCACCATCAACACCCATCTGCCAATCTGTCTGACTCTCAGATGCTGCCTCTGCTCGGTAATCCTGTAACGACTCATCTGTCTGCTGAGCCTCGATCACCCTTGCGACAAGAGAGGGTTGAATCGACAGGCTCGATAGCTGAACGATAGAAGACTGCAGACTAAAATCAGAGTCGTATTCTGCTATATCCTCGAGCATCCTCCACTCCTGAATCATCATATGTGCCACCAGGCCTCGCGGCTGACGACTGAGGGCATTCGCCACCACGTTTGCCTTGCCTGGGTGGTACTGGAGGTCAAAATCATAGTCTTTTAGAAGCTCCATCCAGCGTCTCTGTCTCATATTCAGCTCGGACTGAGAGAATAGATACTTCAAGCTCTTGTGGTCAGAGAAGAGCTTGAACTTGACCCCATAGAGATAGTGTCTCCTCACCTTCAGTGCGAAGACGACTGCTGCCAGCTCCAGATCATGCATGGGGTAGTTCAGCTCATGGACCTTGAGCTGACGAGACGCGAAGGCTACAGGTCTACCGTGCTGCATCAGGACAGCACCTAAACCAATACGTGAGGCATCAGTAAATACAACAAATCCATCACTCCCAGAGGGAAGAGTGAGGACAGGAGCAGACGTCAGACGATCCTTCAGCTCCGTGAATGCCTGCTCACATGCGTCAGTCCAAACAAAATCTGCACCCTTCCGAGTCAACCTGGTCATCGGGGCTACGATACGAGAGAAGCCCTTTATGAAACGTCGATAGTATCCCGCTAAACCAAGGAAATTACGGATCTCGGAAGCAGTCGTGGGCAGGTTCCACTGACGCACTGCCTCAACCTTCGAGGGGTCCACTGCGACACCCCCCCTCATCACCATGTGACCGAGGAACTTCACCTCCTCCTGCCAGAACTCGCACTTTTCCAGCTTCGCATACAGCTGGTGGGCACGGAGGGTCTGCAATGCGATCTCCAGATGTTACATATGATCCTCACGGGTCCTCAAATATATCAGAATGTCGTCGATGAAGACCACAACAAACTGATCGAGATATGGACGGAAGACCTCGTTCATCAACTGCATGAAAACCGCAGGTGTATTGGTCAGTCCAAAGGACATGACCTGAAACTCAAAATGACCGTAACGCGTTCTGAAAGCCGTCTTCGGAATGTCCTCCTCTCGGACACGAATCTGATGATAACCAGAACGTAGGTCAATCTTCGAGAAGAACTGTGCACCTTGTAGCTGATCAAATAAATCGTCTATCCTCAGGAGTGGGTACTTGTTCTTAATCGTGACCCGGTTGAGCTCGCGGTAGTCGACGCAAAGCCTTAACGAGCCATCCTTCTTCCTGACGAAGAGTACCGGGCTCCCCAAGGTGAACTGCTCGGACGAATAAATCCTAACTCATACAACTCGTCCAACTGTCGCTACAACTCGCGCAACTCCATCGGTGCCATACGATACGGGGCCTTCGAGATAGGCGCAGTACTGGGCACAAGGTCAATCCCGAACTCAATATGGCGATGAGGCAGCAGTCCCGGAATCTCCTGAAACATGTCAGAAAAGTTGCAAACAATCGGAATATGATCGATACAAACGGCGACGGGCTCCATAACGGCGCAAGACATCAAGCTTGACAACGACTCTCCTCGGGGCTCGGCAACAAACCGAAACTACGGTAAGCTTGATATGCAGAACATGATTGTTCTCGCGGAACAGTTCATGATGGCGTGGTACTCGGCAAGCCAATCCATGCCCAAGATAACGTCAAAATCTGTCATCGGCAGCACAAATAAGTCAGTAGTTAATAATATATCACCGATCAGAACAGGGCAAGACGGACAGAAACGGCCCAATACTGTAGTCTTCTCTAAAGGCATCGATATGGTCAATTCCTCGCTAGAAGACTTGGTCGCCAATCCAGTCGATCGGCGAAGACCCTCAGACATAAATGAGTGCGAAGCGCCGGAATCGAATAATACTCGTGTGATGCATGAGGAGACTGATAGTATACCCTCTATGACTCCTCCGAAGTCTCATGGGTCCCGCCGAGCTACATAGAACCCGGCTTTGAGCCGGCCGGGAGGTGCCTGTCCCTCTCGAGGTTCCTTCAGCTGCCGCCGCTCTGCGGTGGCCTGTGCTACTGTCGCTACTGATGCGGTCTCGGAGGCTGATGCTGGTGCTGGTGCTGAGGGGGCCTCGGTGGTGGAATCTGCTGTGGTCGCGGCTGTCTTAGAGACTAATGTGACCCTCTAGACTGCTGCAGATGAGGACGGGGGCACTCAGATATGCGGTGTCCAAAACCGTCACATTCAAAACATGTCACTGGAAACAGCTGCTGGGGTGGCACAGAAGGTGCCGCTGATGCTGCTGGTGCTGCTGGTGTCACTGGTGCTGCTGGTACTCTAGCAGGTGGATGACCCCTATACCTCTGTGGTTGTCGATGTTGCTGAGAGCTACTGGACTGAGCTGACCTCTTCCGGCCTCATGAATAGGGGGCCCACCATACTGTTTATATGCCATCCAAACTGACCAGGGCCCACGGTGATGCTTATCTTCCACCCAAACTAGTCATAAGGTCACGTGGACCCTAGGTCCACTGTACTGTTTATTTACATCCAACCAGTACATGGGGCCACCGTAGTATTTACCTACCGTCCACACCATTCATAAGGTCACGTGGACCTGGACGAACGGGAAAAAAACAAATTTCTTATTAATACAAAACTTCTGTAACCCAGCAAGGGTTTCAATGGTAGACATCCAACCCAACATTGTTCCCTGTGATGTGGGCCACCTGAGATTAGGATCTACCTCATTTTTGGGCTCATGCCTTAAAATGATCTGACAAAATAGATGGACGACGTGGATGACACGCATACATCATGGTGGGGCCCATGGCAGGAGCCGTGGGTCCTGCACGCCCTTCCGCCAGCGGGCGCAGGCAGCACGCCTGTGGCGTGAGCTGCAGCGTTCGCTGCCCGCCCCTTTCTTGTTTTTGTTTTTTTATTTTGAGGCCCACCGAGATGTGATTCACAATCTAGCCCACCCATTATGTGTGTCTCACTTTTCTAGCCGTCCAGACCGAGTTTCAGCTGCATCCAAACTTCAGGTGGGTCCCACCAAGTACTTTTATATGTTTTGGCATGTCTTTACATAGTTTTAGAGGGTATGGCCCACCCGGTGATCAGATCACCTTAAGACTTTGGCTCAACACCTAAAATGAGCTGGAGAACATAATGAACGGCGTGGATCAACCTCATACATCAAGGTGGGGCCTGCGTGAGCAGCCCACCCCAAAAGTAAACTCTTTTTTTGCTTGCAAGTACACACCCATGTCAGTACACTACACTCCACGTTAGTCAACCCGCTCGTCCAGCGTCCAGGGATGTTAGACGGTGTGGATAAACACAGACATCAGTGTGGGCCCCACGTGTTAGTGGCCCGCACATCAAGGTGGGTTCCACATGAACGTGGCCTACCCTTTGGATTAACAAGATATTTGTGTTTTCCTTCATCTTGACCGTCCAATTGACCCATTGCAAGGTGGGCCTCACGATCGGACGGTTAAGATCCTCTTGCACATAGTGGCTACAAGACATCACACCAAAAAGGGAGAAAGAGAGAGAGATACGGAGAGATAGAGGAGGAACCCCGCCACTATGGGCCCTCCATTTCATACATGCATACATCAAACGGGTCCCACCACATATGGCCCAAAAATATGAGAAATAACGGTGGATCACTCACCTTGTTACGATCCTCCTTGCTCCCTTGGCTTAAAAACTCCTCACCTATGGTTCTTATGGACGTCGATCGGGTTTTAACGGTGCAGATGATGATTGGACGGTCGAGATGGAAGATGAGGAGGTGGGCCACACTTAAAAATTTTTGGGAGATTGGATTGCTTAGAGGAGGCTTGGATGTGTGAGAGGGAGAGAATGAGAGAATGAGAGGGAGAAAGAAATAAAATAAAGAAAGAAGGGATGGAGGGAGTGGTGTGATGATGTCATAGGTAAGGGTGGCTTTGAAAAATGGGAGAGAGAGTTGACTTTGAGTAAAGGAGGCATGGGTTGCTTGTACTTAGGTATGGAGGTACATTTATGGTTGATTGATGGGACATCTCGTAAAGATTTTCTCGAGATTCGTAACATGCGGCGTTTCTTCGAACCGAACGCTGACCCGTATCTCTTAGACTGGGTATTGGTTCGGTGCGCGAGTTGCGGCGTTAGAACGGCGGTGACGACGCGGTCGCCAAGATATAGGTTTCGGGTCGAGCTGACTTCGACATGCGGGACTCGGCTTAGGATCGCGCGCAACGTCAGAAACGGGTTGAGGATTGGCGAAATTCGACCAGAAGGATCGTGAAGTCCTACAAAATGGTACGGTCTAGGTTACGGGTCTTACACATGTGCAGCTACTATTTACACCTGTCTTGTTATATCCATGTTGAAATGCCGTCATGTGTTGGCATTATGTACTGATGATGAACGAAATTCTATTCGTGACTGAATATATATTGTCCCATGTACTTTGGTGGCACGTCAATTGCCAAAAGCAGAATAATACAGAGCCGTACCACATCTGTAGATGAGACACGCACATATGTAGATGAGACACCGCAACGAGCAATACGTAACCATAACACGAGTGGCATGTGTGGTTGAAGTGGTACACTCTACAAGTTTATAAAGACCCATCGATCTAAGAATCCTATTGCTTTCCAAAGACTATCGAAGCTTTCACAATGGTTGTTAAGGTTCTAGAAGCAGATTCCTCTCAAAATGAAGGAAATTGAAGGACTCGATGAAGAATCCAAGTCCAACCAGAATGATCCCGTAATATCTAGGGATCTCTATAGCTAGGCTGGGAATGAGATTTAAAAACGGTTTCATACCATAACCTTCATGATCCCATAATCGTCAAGGATCCTGCACTGGCTGGAAAACCCAAAAGTGTTTGCTACCTCCCAAGCTACATAAGGATTACACAATGAAGAGCTCGAAGTCCATGCCAAATATAATCTCTCTACACATTGCAACCCTAATTATCCACTTATGTCTAGCATTGCTACAAAATATACTAAGTTTAGGATAGTTTAGATTGCTATTGTTTAGTGTCATCGTTGCATTACGCATAGGAGTGGTATAAATATCCATGACCAACCGTTGTTAGATCCCCGATCTACCGAGTCCTTACTTACAAGATCACACCCTAGTTACATCATACAGACCATCTGCCTCGATTGTTTGTCTATATAGTTAATCACGTATATTTATCTTTTATTTATTTATCTACTTAGCTTTTATTTCTTTGTTGGTTAATGGTTATTCTGAACTTGCATTATAAATCAATAAATTAATGTTGTAGCCTTTTGTTTTAATATTTTCCATTCATTATTGTACTATTGAGAAGTTGTAATAGCCCCAGTTCTGGTAGTTAGTCTTATACACTTGTACATACATGTGTATTTTTAATTAAGAAAAAGAAGTATACGGTTGTAAAACCGTTGATTAGATTTTCCTTTTTACCATTAATGGTAGAGTGTTGAATTTCGGGGACGAAATTCTCTTTAAGGGGGGTAGATTGTAACACCCCATATTTTATCCTAGGGTGTTTCCAACTGGTGATAATTGGATTGGGATCAATCTGACCGCTCGATTGATCTAAATCCACAAGTAGGACAGTATTCACTTGTATGGCCCACTTAAGTGTTGGAATTGCTTGACAAATTGGCATATGTTCTAATAGGACAAGTAGAATCACATGAATGGTGTAGATTATACAATACATCAATGTGGACTTCACCATTGAATTGTGCATGTGCATAACTTGTGTGCATATGCAGTGCACTGGACCATTAATTTAGTTAGTTGGACGCTGACTCGTATTCCAAAACAGGAGAGGATTTCTCTCATTGATTTTCTCCAGCAACGACGTTTGATATTCAACCAAACCATCCGATCAATAGTAGGCCACCATCGTGATTCGTTCGGAAAATCTTAACTGTCCATCTTGTAGTCAAAGCAGTTTCGACCATAACCATGATGACCCCACATGTTGATGGCTGCACACGTGGGTACAATATCAAGCACAAGACTAGTTGTGTGGATGAAATTTTCAAAAAAAAATGGAGGCTGCTTTCTCGACAGGCTGGAAATCCGTATGGGGATTCTCCACGCCATCCCAGCCCTTCATAGGGAAGATCGTAGCCCTCCATTCTATCTCACTCGCATCGCAAGTTTTCTTGCAAGAAGAAGTTGTTACGGGAGGAATCTTTCCGTTTTTAACTGTTTTGAATCTGTTATGAGTAAACTCCATCTGGACCGTTTATACAAGATGATCGTAGCCGTCCGAATCAAAAGGAGGTTGCGAGAAACCCTAAATGAGATGTTGAAACGCACATCTTCTTTATTTCTTGCGGCACCAAGAGAAAATGCCCGAGACCCTTCCAAGTTCGAAACTACCGTCAAAACCATCTCCAAGCTTTGAAATCGTTGGTCTGAAAGCTTCAAAGATTGAATCAGAGTCGTCCAGAAGCAGTGGAATCGAGAAAGATGCATCCGATTGAAGAATGCCATGAAAGCTCCATCATCTTCCTCGTCAAGCAACACTAGCGGTGATCTCCTTTCGACCACGATTGCAGATCCGTTTCATCCATCAGGTAGCCCATGTATGTTACATTCAATCATCAATGGAAGCCCTAAAACAAATCTCAAGGATAAGCAATGTTGTCCGATCCAAGACAGTAAACGGAATCCGAGTTAACTCAACTCACCTGAACCGAATCTTGGTCTAGTTGGTAGTCTGATCTGGATTAAGGGAGAAGGAAGAAAAAGAAAAAGGAGAGAAATGTGAAAGAGAGAGACAAAGAGAGAAAGAGAGTTGTCATCCTCCATGGTTGCCGAGTCACCGTGTTGGGATGTGTCGAGTCTTCACTGAGTTGAAGGAATCGATGACTCGTTGATCCTAGGAGTCAATTGAGTCTAGCAATCATCTAACATTAGCTCGGTTGAGGGAAGCAAGAAGGAAGAAAAGAAGAAGATGATGGAGGAAGAAAATAAGGAAACGAGAGGAAGTGGGGTGAGTCACCGAGTTGACCCAATTCAAATCGGGCCGGATCTCTGACTCACTATCTGATCGGGTCCAGATCTTGCTGGAATTCCATAACGGAAGTAAAAAAAAAAAAAAAAAAGAAGAAGAAAAGAAAAGGGAAATGAAGGAAGAAGAAGAGGAGAGGAGAAGAAGATGATCCATCCAAATGTGAGTTGACTCACCGAGTCAATCCGCTAGTCTCAATGAGTCGGTTAGCTTCAGCTTAAGCTTCGAGTGCTACAACACCTTTCTATTTATTGGTCCGAATGAGTCTGAGTTATATTGGGTTATGTCGAGTTGCATCTAGCCAAGCACTTCAAGTAAGTTGATTATAAAAATTTTATTAGATTTTCTATATAGAGCTATGTCTAATTGATTTATTAAATTTGAATTATTCTATGTTCACATCTATCTAAAGTTCAAATTGAGATCAAATTGGAGTCATGTGGAGTCAGATTGAGTTCTACCAAGTGAAATCAGATTCGAGATCGGGGCCACATTTAGGCTACTCAAATTAGTAGGAATGAGTGCTTTGACTTCAGTAGCGATCTCAGGTTAAGCAAGAAGAAAATTCACACCTTAAGGTGAGGGTTCACCCTTCAAGCTTACTTTCATTATAATAGTTAATTTAATTCTCTTTTGAATTAATTGCCTAATCATGTTAGTGACTATTTTTACATGTATGATCGAGTTATGAATTATTGATTTTCATTTTAGGATGACTCACCTTTATATGTGCATATTCATTGATTTGTTTAGCATGTGCATGTAAGTACATCTACTGATTTGTAAAAATTAATGATCTAAATCCTATAAGGTTATGATTTATTTGAATGTGAAATTATTTTCTGTAGTTTAGTTTGGATGTGTACTTACATGTGTACTTGTTTGATAATGTATATGGAATTGATTGTAATTTGGTTTAACACTTGATTTTATTAAGTTGTAATTGAAATTTAATATATTGGAGTGTTCTCAAGCTAGTGGCCGGTCGTGAATAAATTAAATGTTATGTGGTCGTAGACTTACCATCTCATGGATTATTTGTGTTCATGTAGTTGGTGGATTGTAATATTTAGTGGTGTCCTTGAAGGATTTAGTGCCAATGTGGCTTATTGGAAGGACTCTTGTTATTGGAAGTATATCTGGACTTGTGATGGTAATGTCTACGTATTGAATCATGAGTGGCCACTAGTTGTAGAGATTTTTATAAATGGAATGTTTTGGATTCTTTATTTTACAAATACTATTTATAATCATCTGAGTGTCTTAGAATCTTACTTGTTTAAGTCTCATGAGCTGAGGATGGTGGAATGGGACATTATGCCCGAGCTGTCGGCCTATGCTAGATTGCGCGTGCCCGCTATAGTAACCTTTGAGCTTCTTTGATATTCTGTTTGTAAATTGGACTAATAATAGTTGGGTTAATCATGCATACATGGCACGTGGGCGTTATCGGGAACCTGGTCGACTGTTTGAAAGACCAGTGTACTGTTCGAACGACCCTTCTTGCATTTTGAATGGGTTGACTGTTTGAAAGACCCGTTATCATGTATGAATGGGCCAACTATTTGAACGGTCCATTCATTTGTTCAGCTGGATGTGCATCCCCAGGCTGATTGCATTCATACATTCATTCATTAATCAATATTAAGTTGGCGATTGAATATTGGGTGTGAAGTGGATTGTATTCTTATGTACAGGTGGTATTATCCTATATGTCACTTAGGAAACATAAATTGTATATTTTTGTATTTTACTTATAAATATTACATTGGATATTGTATTCTCCTGAGTTATTTGAATTCCATTTTTGACTTTTGTAATGCTTGGTAATCTTGGAGGGTATACCTCACTGGGATAGCCATTGACGCTATCAAACCGTATTCAGTTGGTGCAGGTTATGTAAATGACGTACAGGTTAACTTTAATGTGGAGCACGAACAACTAGATAATCTCGCGACTTTTTATTCTAAAGTTCCTATTTTTTTTTTTTTTGTCATTTCATTCGAATTTTGAGTCATTAGTTTGTATAAGCCCTATGGGCAACCATTTGTACAAGTTGAGATATATTTTAGAAATTTCCTCCATGTGTGGTTTGTTTGCTTCCGTTGCAATTGCTCACTTATACTTATAAAAGAAAAGAAAAGAAAATTTTATTACTGTGAAATGTGGGCTATCCATGTAAGTTAACTCTTGGGATTTCAGAAAACGAGTACAAAACTTGGGTTACGAAATTTGGGGCGTTACAGAAGCATAAGACATACGATCAGTGTTGAAAGAAAAGTCCTTAATGCAAGGTAAAAAATTTCCATTCAGAAGGATTAACTCTCCCTTTCTAAGTCTCCATATCACTATAACAATTGGCGGCTGAGTAAGTGACTGATCTTCATAGATCTAGTCTTAATCGATCTATCTCGGCTCCTAAGGCTGCAAGTGTTCAATTGAACTCTAGTTGCATACAACTTTGACACGCCCACACTCTCTTAATCACATACATTTGGTTGAATATAGACCTTTGTTAACATTGTGGCCTCATATTTGATTGAATAGCGAACAACTAAAAATGTGGGTGTTAGCAGTAAAAGGTTGTTAACAGTTACCATGATCTGTGTCTATCCATTGTACCCAACTCGATTTAAAGGTTCTAAGACCAATGTGGGATTGTTTAAAAATCAAGCCGGGTTTGGACCTAACAGTTCAAAATCCAGGCTAAGGGCCTGTTTGTTAACGTTAAATTTTTGTACTTAACACAAAATTTGGAAAATGTTCCATGTTTAGTAGTGTTTGTTAACGTGGAAGAAGGAAAGCGCACTACCATTTTATGCTGAATTTTTTTTTTGTGATAGGAGTGTAGCTTAATGGGGTATCAAGAATGCACTCCGTGATTTTTATTATTATTATTTTTTAAAATATAAAATTGTCATTTGCGACAAAGATTTTCTCCCTTGCGTTATACACATCCCGACTTTTAACATGGGGCACTTCTCTGAGCCCACCATGATTTATGTGTTAAATCCACAACGTCTATCAGCTTTTCTATATCATTTTAAAGCACGATTCGAAAAAAGATGCACATCCAAAGCTCAAGTCAACTACACCACATAAAGTAGTGGAATAGAAATGACTATTGTTAAAACCTTTCTGATGTCCACCGTGAAGCTTATTTGCCATCAAATCTCTTTATAAGGTTACACATACCTGAATGAAGGAAAAACACAAAAATCAGCTTGATCAGAGCCTTATGTGGCCCTAAGAAGTTTTCAATCATAGGCACCCAATTCCCACAGTTTCTTGTAGTGTGGCGCACTTAAGCCTTAGATTTGCCTTGTTTTTTTTGTCTTAATTTCTAAAATAATATAAAAAAAAATGAATGTATGGTATGGATAAAACATATATATCATGGTAGGCCACACAAAGCCCTTAATTGTTCATATTTAGTTTGATCTTGGTGGAGTACTACACAATCCCCTCTCGGATTTGGGGTCGAATTATGTGCAAATGCCTTTTGCAAGAAGTTCCTACGCTAGAATCTTAGGTGGAGCCTGCTGTTATGTTTGTGATAAATCTAATCTATCCATCTGTGTTTTGAGATTATTTTAGGACTTAAGACAAAAAAATGAGGAGGATGCAAGACTTAAGGGCGCCGCACTTAAGGAAAAGGTGGGTAGGAAAATTCATATCGTTGAAACCTCCCCGGGGTCGATAGTGATGTTTACATGCCATCAATACCGTTTATACTGTCATTCCTAGTGAGATGAACTCAAACCATAAATATTAGCATGATTATAAACTTCTATGGCCCCATGAATATTTTAATTATGGGCGTTCAATCCTTACTTTTTATGCCCGTTTGAGTATTGAATACGACTCATTTTTAGCACCATGTCCTAAAATAATCTGACAAAACGAATGGAGGGGGTGGATTTCACACAAACCTCGTGGTGGACCCCACCTAGATTTCTAGCAGTGGACTTCATGGGAAAGACTTTTCTATGAAATCCAGCTCACACCTGGGGACGTGGTTTGGCCAGTGATGGTGCCACTAGCTAGGTGGCTAGTGGTTGGTGCTCTGTGGGCCCACCATGATGTATGTGTTTCATCTACGCCATTCATCCATTTTTCCAGATCATTTAATAGACCATTGATATAAAAAAATGAGGCATATATAAATCTCAGGAGGATCACAGCAAAGGAAAACAATAGTGATTAAGCGCCCACCATAAAAAATCTCTTAGTGACCACTGTAATGTTTATTTGACCTCAAACCTGTTGATTAATATATTTCACTCAGATTCAATCACAATTGTTACATATGGGTAAATGTGTTAAATTAATATATTTCAAACATTTCTAATGTTAGTTAACAAACAAGTTATTCTAGATTCACTATTAGTTTTCCGACTTTAGATTTAGATTTCAGATTCAAACTTCATATTTAGACTTCGAATTTCAGATTTAACAAACAGTCCCTAAGACAACCTAAGATTCTATCCGTTGGCACTTGACATCCCTACAGGTAATACACAACCTGGTTGATTTTGATGGATGCAAATTGTGTGGGACCCAGCCACTACTAACCTATGTGGGGATGTATGTCTTTTATCCATCATGTTCATTGCGGGCCTTAGGAAAGTTTCAATGGGGAATGTCATTATCCTTTTTTTTAATGGCCCGGGTCCACTCGAGTTTTTAATATAATTCAATTTTGGTGTCATGACCTAAAATGAATTAGAAAAATGGATGGACAATGTGGATAAAACACATACGCCATGGTGGGCCAAACAGAGTCCTTTCATCACACAGGTCATGCAATCCATGTCAAATTTGAGTTCGGATCCTCTACTCTCCTGCCACGATTTATCTGTTTTCATGCATTGTGATTAGTGCATGTTGTCAGCACTCTCACAATACATGCCATCAGTGATGATGTATACCAATCAAATTGCAACAAATAGAAAATTTCTATTTATGCTAAGCAAGGATCACGATTCATCCCATTTTATTTATCAAGTGTACATTGAGCACATGAATTTTTGTTATAGTAGATATGTGGTGTTGTTGTTTTGTGACTTGGTTATGCTTGTGGTTATGCTCCATTAAAAATTTTTTTTACTAAAAATCCTCCTTGTAGGATCCCAGGATCGGAATTTGGCGTATGGGCGCTAGGAGCCGAGAATGGGGTACTACGGAGGCTGTCGGCGCCGGATTCGGCGAGGGAATTTTGTGAGCCCGGTTTCCGAGTCTGGGACGTGACAGAAGTTGGTATCAGAGCATAACTTGGGAATACCTGAGATCACAGCACATATCTGTTATGAACTTAGAATGAATAGGTTCCGAGTCCTGATAACTTAGCAATTTTTCGACGTAGACCCTTGACGTTTATGCCTTCGAAAATTCTCAAGGCTGATAGACCCTTGTTGCTTCCTGTAGGACGTAATGGCTAGAAGACCGACCCGAGCGAATCCCGCTCCACCACCTGTTACTCCTGCTCTACCACCTGTGACTCCCGTTTCACCACCAGATATTCCTGATTTTCAGCCTGTAGAGGCCACTCCTTTACCTGAGACCGGTGCGGATCCGACCATACCTATGAGTGCTACCCAGTTGCAGCAGATGCTTCAGGCGATGACTGCCATTCTTCAGGGGCAGAGCAGGCGTCCCACTGTTACGCCGGCCGAGGCCGAGCAGGAGCGTGCGAGCGCCCTTCTCAAGGACTTTCGTCGGCACGATCCTCCACGTTTCAGGAGTGAGCCAGACCCCACTGCAGCCGAGATATGGTGCTATGAGGTGGAGAAGATATTCGACACTATGAGATGCACGACCCAACAACGAGTCCCATTAGCCGTATTTCTCCTTCAGGGTGAGGCTCAGCATTGGTGGGCATCTGTAGCCCGATCGGTAGCAGCCGATTTCGAGTGGACCTGGGAGGACTTTACAGACCGGTTTAACCAGAAGTTCTTTCCTGAGCATGTGCGCCAGCAGCGCGCATTAGAGTTTGAGACTCTGGTTCAAGGAGACATGACTGTGTCCCAGTATGAGGCACGTTTCGTCACACTTTCGAGGTTCGCGACATATCTTGTGAATGATGAGGGGCGGAAGGCCCGCCGTTTTGAGAACGGTTTGCGTCCTGCCCTCCGGAGTCTTGTGATCGAACACATGCTTACGACGTTTGAGCAGATAGTGGAGAGAGCCCTGATATATGAGACAGATTAGGCTGGTGTGCAGAGAGCTCGTGATCAGAGGGGAGATCAGAAGAGGAAGGCGCCCTCTGGTAGTTCGCAGCCGCAAGGCATCATTCACAAAGCCAGCCGACGCACGACGACCCCCAAAGATTCGAGAGCCAACAAGTGCCCGAGCACCACCTTCAGGACCGTTCACAGGTACCTGCTTTGGATGCGTAGGACAGACATCGCGTTCGAGTGTCCCCATCCGCAACAAAGAACAAAGAAGGGCACCACATCCACCTCGCCACACCACCACCACAAGATCGGCGGCCAGACGGCACCGTATCAGCCTCCACGACAGCCCCCACAGCAGCTGCAGCGACCGCAGCACCAGCCTCCAGGACCTCCCCCGCAGCAGCAGAGACCTCAGAGGGGACCTACACCTCCCCAGCAGGCCCAGGGCAGATTTTATGCCGCCCAGCAGGATCCTCAGTCATCAGGAGCAGTCGTCGATGATTCATGTGACTTGGCCCCTGCATCGTCTTCCTAGATTGTTCATGAATGAGGCGTCTTGAGAGTTAGAACTTGAGAATTGTAGGGCGTTATCCTCATCTCTTAGGTATTTAATTATGATGATATGCTGAAATTATGATGTTTTGGTTATATATGATGTTATGTTTCTTATTTCCTTATGAGTTACGGTTAGCTGCGATGGTAGTGCAAATTTTGAGGATGAAATTTTTATTAGGTAGGGAGAGCTGTAAGACCCGTATCCTAGTTCGTACTGTTCCGATGAATCCTGCGATCCTTTCCGTCGAAGTCCGGCAATCCGTAACTGATAACCGACGTTGCGCACGACCGTAAGTCGTTTTCTTTATATTCGAGTTGGTTTAATGCGAGACCTGTATCATTGCGACCGCACCGTCGTCGCAGTTCCAATGCCGCGACTCACGCACCGATCCGATACCCTGACCAGAAGGTGTGAGCCGGCGTTTATTTCGAAGAAACGCCGCACTTTTACGATCCCAAGAGAATCTCTACACAATGTCAAATCAATCCCATCAATCAATCAATCACATCAATCAATCAATCACTTCAATGTCAAGTATAAGCAACCCATGCTTTCTCTCTCCAAAGTCAACTCTTTCTCACCCTCTCTCTTACACACCCATACCTAGTCAAGTACACATCACACATCACTCACCCTTTCACCTCACATCTTCCATCCCTCTCTCCTTACAACTCTCTCTCTCTTTCTCATTTCTCACCACAATCCCAAGCAAGCAAGAGCTCCCACGTACAAGCTCTTCCATGAGAGAAAATAAGCAAGTGTGAGGCCCACCTTTTCCATTCTAAAACCCTTCATCCTAGCCATCCATTTCCCATCTCCACCATCAAAGAGGAGCACAAGGAGGGTGGCGTTCCAACGGACCGAAGAGATCAACCGGTGGGTGCTTTGATAGGATAGATTTCTATATTTTTATGATGGGCCAAGTGAGGCCTACCGATCAATGGTGTGGATCTCACTTGGGACCCTAAGATGTGGCCAATGGCCCACTTTGTTTACCGTTTGATGTATGATGGAATGCAAGGGAGGGCCCATAGTATCGGGGTCCCTCCATCACACGTGTGTCCCACTCTCTCTCTCTCTCATTTTTCTTTTCTTGTGATGTTATGATTGTGTGGCCCACTTGGATGGACCCCACAATGGAACATGCTTTGGATCCAAACCATCTAAAGGTGGGGCCCACTTTACATGTGTATTGTAACCACACCACCTCACCATGTGTGGCCCACCTATAAAGGGCCCACCTTAAATGCATTGTACGCCCAAACAAAGGGAAGAGAGTCCAGGGACTCTCTAGACGTTTAAAACAAAATACAAATATCAGCCTTTCTAAGGCATTGGAAGTGGGTCACTTGTATAGGACCTACCTTGATGTATGTGTTCAATCCACGCCGTCCATCCTATTTACCAGCTCATTTTAGGCGTTGGGCCGCAAAGTGGAGCTGATCCAACTTTCTCGTGGGTCATGCCTTAGCTAATAGTGATGTTCACCGTTTAAAGACACATAATTTTTTTCTACACGCCGAAAAATACCCTATATTGGTCTTGATGGACTGGTATTAGGCTATGAAAGCCAGTGGTTGGGGTGGATTTGACCGAAGCGGGCCCCACATGAGAAAGACCTTAGAAATAAAGGATTTCAAAAAAAAAAAAAAAAAAACAAACAATAGCGGCGATTCTTCTTTGTTCTCGACAGAGAGAGGGCGCTCAAGGCGTCTGGCGTCCACAAGCAGGGACCACGGCTCTAGATGTGGGCCCCACCATGATGTATTTATTATATCTACTCCGTCCATTTGGTGGGCCACGTCCTGAGGTGACCCCCCTCCAAGTTTCAGCATGATCTAGATCTCAGGCTGCCCACACCATAAGAAACAGTGGTGATTGAACTCTACCATTGAAACCCTTTCTGGGTCCACAGAAGTTTCAAATCAAGCCGAAATTTGTTTTTCCCCTTCATCCTGGCCCGTGTGACCTTATGGATGGATTGGATGGCAGATAAGCAACATGGTGGGCCCCACCTGGAGCCCACAGTGATGTGTGCATCTCATCGTCCACCGTCAGTGGACGGTGAGCCCTCCCTGACGTGGGGTGTGCGTATGTGAGTGCTGTGCGCGTGTGTGCGTGCTTGCTTTGTGCGTGCGTGCGTGCGTGTGGTGTGTGTGTGTGTATATATATATATATATTATATTATCTATATATACATATATCATATTATATATATATATTATATGTTATATTGTATATATTATATATTATATAATATATATTTGTTGGTGGGCCTTAGGGATTTTTTTTAATGGTGGAAATCATCCTCACCACTTGTATTTTGGTGTAGCCCACCTTGGTGTATATATAAGGCCCAAGTGATCAGGCCCATTATGTCCTGCTTATGACCCATTGTTGAGGCCCACATTTGATGTATTTGTGGCCCGTTGTTGAGGCCCACCTTGATAATTATAAGGCCCATGTGATGGGGCCCATTCAATGTATTTGAGGCCCATGTTACAAGGCCCATTGTGATGTATTCAAAGGCCCGTGGGATATGGCCCATTGCAATGTACATAAGGCCCTTTTGATGTGGCCCACTTGATTTACAAAAGGCCCATATGATGCGGCGCATTTGATGAATATAAGGCCCATGGGTCGACACCCAACAGGATGTCCTTAGAGTCCATTGCAATGAGGGATTCCTCCATAGTGTGTGTAATAATGTTTGATGACAGGTTATGCCTTGGGAGAAATGTTGGTTTGACGTCCACGTTGTAAGAATAATGTTGGTTAAATGTCAGCATTATAACTCTCCCTAGGGCCCATTAGTAGGCCCACCTTTGTTGATAGTTCACCACTTTATAACATGCTTAGTATAGCTCCATGATTCATACCCATACGCATCATTTGTATACTTGATATGAGGAATGTTTGATCATAGCATATGCCGTTGGACTGAGACATTTACGGGACTCCTTATGAGACGGAGTGCCCCACATGATCGCGTGGTACGCGTGAGATTGTTGCATGATTGTACGGTGTGAATCATGCATCTCGCATATGTGTGACTTGATCACTGCACGCCCTAGCGACATCAGGGCCGTGGCTCCACAGGCACATCGTGGATGGTCGTATCGGATATCGGAAATACTTTGTTCTAACACTGTGGGCACTTAGGATGTCCTTGGGTGAAAGTCCTAGAACCTTTTTGATACCAGGAGTTGCTCCAACGTCTAGACCGAGTGGATACACGAGCGCCCGAGTGCCGAATACTAGTAGGCCGCGTCTCCCACTGTGTCGTGGTCGGTTGGAAGGGAGTGTGGCCTTATCCGCCTGAGTGAGGGGGCTATAAGCTAGGCTGAGTTTGACCAGCTCGCAAATGTGTCCGCTATCGACGAGCCGAGTAGGTATTGGCAGACTACTGGTTAGGCGGATAGTGTGGTCTCTTCCACTTGCTTGACTGTGCAGCTAGGGAGGAGGCAGTCAGTGTGAGGTGTATTAGACCCCGGTGATATCCAGAGAGGAACTGTACTGATATGTGTACTTGATGAGTACTGGCACGCTTGCTTTGCATCTCGCATATGACATTTGACTAGATAGGCCTCGCATCGCATGGCCTTGGTATGGCCGATAGCATTCATGTCTTGCATCACATAACTTTATTATAGCTGATAGCATTCATGGACTTACCGCATATTTCCGCATTACTCTGATATCGTATACTTGGCACTTGCCTTACACACACTTTCACCACCTTCTAAGCTTTTGTAAGCTTATGCACGATAGATGCGTGCAGGTGGCGTTAGGTTGCAGCAGCGTTGAGCTCGGAGCATGCAGCAGTCTTCGGGAGCTTTTGGAGTTTTCTTTGATATCTTCATACTGTATTTCCCTTCCCGCATTGTACTTAAAAGTTTTGGTTATAGTGGATATGTGGTGTTGTTGTTTTGTGACTTGGTTATGCTTGTGGTTATGCTCCATTAAAATTTTTTTTTACTGAAAATCCTCCTTGTAGGATCGCAGGATCGGAATTTAGCGTATCGGCGCTAGGAGCCGAGAATGGAGTACTACGGAGGCTGTCGGCGCCGGATTCGGCGATCGGAAATTTTGTGAGCTCGGTTTCCGAGTCTGGGACGTGACAACTCAGATTCAATCACAATTGTTACATATGGGTAAATGTGTTAAATTAATATATTTCAAACATTTCTAATGTTAGTTAACAAACAAGTTATTATAGATTCACTATTAGTTTTCCGACTTTAGATTTAGATTTCAGATTCAGACTTCATATTTAGAATTCGGATTTCAGATTTAACAAACAGTCCCTAAGACAACCTAAGATTCTATCCGTTGGCACTTGACATCCGTACAGGTAATACACAACCTGGTTGATTTTGATGGATGCAAATTGCGTGGGACCCAGCCACAACTAACCTATGTGGGGATGTATGTCTTTTATCCATCATGTTCATTGCGGGCCTTAGGAAAGTTTCAATGGGGAATGTCATTATCCTTTTTTTTAATGGCCCAGGTCCACTTGAGTTTTTAATATAATTCAATTTTGGTGTCATGACCTAAAATGAATTGGAAAAATGGATGGACAATGTGGATAAAACACATACGCCATGGTGGGCCAAACAGAGTCCTTTCATCACAAAGGTCATGCAATCCATGTCAAATTTGAGCTCGGATACTCTACTCTCCTGCCACGATTTATCTGTTTTCATGCATTGTGATTAGTGGATGTTGTCACGATTTATCTGTTTTCATGCATTGCGATTAGTGCATGTTGTCAGCACTCTCACAATAAATGCCATCAGTGATGATGTGTACCAATCAAATTGCAACAAATAGAAAATTTCTATTTGTGCTAAGCAGAGAATCACGATTCATCCCATTTTATTTATCAAGTGTACATTGAGCACATGAATTTTCTGTACCCTGGAATTTAATCAGGCCACATCATTTGTGTTAACATCAACAAAGCAATTTAATAAGATATATATATATATATATATATATATATATATATATATATATATATATATATATATATATTCTTACAAAACATAGCCTGATTAAGGAATGTCACATTCCAGTACATTATTCAATGATGCCTATTAACTACCACTTAGCTAGGATCCAGTGATGTGGGTGGGACTTTGATCATGCGTCCACCTTGATTCATGCGCTGTGTGCATCCGTTTTTGGAGATTACTTTATTGCACTGTCTCTAAAAATTGAAGCAGATCTAAATCTCAGGTGGACCACACCACAGGAAACAATTATAACACCGACTATGATAGAATGCAGCACCCACTTGACTGTCTGGACGATGGAATCGACACATGACAGATATCTGTGCCACCAAATAGGCTGTGAATATTTAGGACTGTCAATGGGCCGGGTAGTCATGACGGGCCTTAGGGCTTAGCATGTATTGGGCCTGGTTTGCAGTGGTGTATCATGCCAGTCGGTCAGACTCGGGCTTAAATTAAGAGCCCGATTGAAAATCTGGCTGGACTCAGGTGTATCACTGCAAAAGCCCATAAACCCGGTCCGGCCCGTATGTCTTTTCTAAACTTAATTTTTCTCATTTTCTTTCATTCTTTCCCCCTCTTTCACACACGAGGCACGCCAAAATATCATCCATGCACAGAGATATTCACGGCTCGGGCTCAGGCGGACTCAGGTCAGGCTTTGTGTAAATGTTCGGAATCAGGGCCAGACTCGGGCTGGACTATGTCAACCCGCATGGGCCCGGCCTGATTTGGGCTTAAGTTCAGAATTGCAGGCCAGGCTTGCCCGGCCCTAACCTGGCCCATTGGCAGCTTTACGAATATTCCATGTACTTAATAAAAATAAGGTGATAGGACTGATGTACGGTTTTTTTAAAACGATAATTTGGCCAGCCTGATCAGCAGACCAATACTATTTTTGTCAACCGTACGATAACCATGTTTCGTATCTGATGAACGGCACAGATCTCTACACGGGTGCCGTCTGACGGTGGAAACCGCACGCCACATGGGGCGGTCATACACAAGGAGATGATTTTTTCACATGAGGCTTCGCAAACTAATTCATCTATAAGATTAGTTACAGGTTTTAGTTGCGTGATTCGATGATTTTTGAGATGATATCATCGAATCACGATCGTGGCTGAAATCTAACCATCTAGATGAATGTCTGGAGTCCTGGGCAACGTGATGAATGTCTTAGATCAAACGATGGGGTCCACCTAAGGAAGATGGGGATTTCCCGTCACTTTGAGGAAGATGATCCACCGAATATGGTGGATTTTGAGTGAGTGGGCCATCCTTCGTGCTGAGGCATCTGGATGGTCTGGATTGCTCCAGTGATCATTGTGGGACCCACCACTTGGAGGGATTTGCCCAAAAACTCGGTGGGTTCCGAGATTTCGGCCGCGGCTATTACTCACGCACTCACGAGTTTCTGGCGAGACTCGGATTCGATAGAGATGCTTTTGTTGGTTGCGCTAAAATCAGCGTTTGAAAAGTGCTGAGCTGTTTCAAGAAGGAAGTGGATGGTTGGGATAGCGCCAACTGGCTAAAATCAAAAGATACTTTCCGCCTTTCTTTTTGTGGCTCCGGAAACTCTAAAACGGGAATAAATGGAGGGCTGAGATTTACTTTGATGGAAGGTTAAGATTCTACGAAGGAAGCTCACGCGGATTGCCAGCTAAGGAAGGAAAACTGAGTCTTTGTTTTCAGAAATTTTCACTCTCCAGCAGCTCTTATGCTGGGACTGCGCTCACACGCGCCAGTATAGACGAGTGGGGAAAACATAGCTATGGTCAAAACTTGATTCCGCATCAGATGGACGGTTCAGATCTTTATTTCCATCAATGTAGGTGGCCCACCGATCGAATGACTCATGCACAGTTCCTTTTTTTGAGATCCGCGCACCGCAATGCAATTTGCAGCTCATGAGTACGTCTTAAGTCTTGAGAAGAAAAATTGGACAGATATAACGATCAAGTGGACGACACTGGAAAAGGCAGTAGGGTATTGAACGTCTTCCATTGAAACCCTATTCGGGAATTTTCTAAGTTTTGGAAATTCGTTTTTCCTCATCATTCAGGTCTTTGTGACCTTATGAATACATGGGATAGTAAATAAACGTTACGGTGGGCCTTACAAATTATTTAACGGTGAAAACCATTATCTCCTCTGCTATTTATGGTGTGGTCCAAATGACCTTTGTATATGATTCGTTTTTTGGATAATGGTCTTAAATGATCTAAAACATAGATGGACGGTGTAGATATAATAAATACATCACTGTAGGGCCTATATAACTTAGATCTCCTTTGAACCGTTCGTACAACTTGGAGCTCGATGATTGCTTGTCTTCGCACGACACGTACCTACAGCAGCAATATAGCTGATGTGAGGTACACCAGCCAATCCGCTTCCGAACGGTGTCCGTTCGATCAGGAAATGGATTGGCTACTCCCCTACCATTGGCTGGTGGTCGGTGCTCTGTGGGCCCATCATGATTTATGTGTTTCATCCATTCCGTCAATATATTTTTATATATCATTTTATAATATAAAAGGAAAAATGAGTTATATCTAATCTCAAGTGGACCACTTACAGGAAAATGTGTTGAATGAAAGTTAACCATTAAAAAAGTTTTGGGGGCCATAAAAGTTTTGGATCAAGCCTATATTTACATCTGGGTCTTTACGACCTAATCAACAGATTGGATGTCAAATAAACAGTACATCGGGCCTTAGGAGGATTTTAATAGTGGATATCTAATCATTATTTTTTTCCCGTGGTGTGGTCCACTTAAGATTTTCATACTTATAATTTTTTGTATCAAGCATTAAAATTCTCTGTAAAAATGGATGAACGGAGTGAATGAAAGACATACATCATGGCGGACCCACAGAGCACCGACCATCAGCCATGTCAAGGGAGTAGCCGATCCGTCTCCGTTCAAACAGCATTCGGCGGGCAAAGGGAAAGAATCTTCTCATTTTCATTTAGACTTTTTTCCGTGATTCGCGGGTGTATCTTCCCTGTGTGCGCACATTACAC
This sequence comes from Magnolia changhungtana, assembly GCA_030180095.1. Lineage (NCBI taxonomy): Eukaryota > Viridiplantae > Streptophyta > Magnoliopsida > Magnoliales > Magnoliaceae > Magnolia > Magnolia changhungtana. The sequence continues at coordinate 6,679,254 of JASAUF010000272.1, read as the reverse complement.
AAGGTGGGATACACCATGACTTTTAGTGTGATCCAATCCATTCACCAGGTTATAAGGTCATATTAGGACTCTTTTAAAGATATCGTCTCTATCAAAATCTCAGGTGGGCCACACCAGGCGAAACTTATTTTACCCATTGAGTCCTAACAATCTAGTGGTCAGATCATTTCCGAATCCGATCGGCAGCACCTCTAATCATTTCTAAGGGACTTTTAAGTGGAAATAGGTAGATTCTTGAGTATTGATTAGCTAGATTGTGCAATTTGAGTGTCGATTATACATTTTAGTTACAGTGGCATGATGAATGACAAGTGTGACGATCTATACCAAGGATTGATGGTCAAAGCAGGCAGGTGGTGAATTATTAATGACGGTGATCAATATACCTTAGGTGTGATTCTTCACACAAGTATATTCATTTAGATTATAATGCTAACACTCCGAGTGCCGAAAAATTACCGGGTGTTACAATCCCAGCCATCTAATCTTTGTCGTTTGACAGTTGCGTGTGCATTACAACCGTGTTTCGTTTCTTCACTGTTCGTCGCACACAGAAATGACTCACACGTGTGATATCAGAGCTACTACTCAGATGAACACCACCGTCTAGATGCCCTTTTCAAAAAAACAAAAGAACCTGATAGAGTCATCACGTTGGCTACACGTGTACAAGACAAATGAGCGTCTCAGAGGAGTGGGCCATGCCTCCAATTTTCGTGAGCACGTGCCACCCAACTGATATACACGGTGGGGATGACATTAGCTGTGCACACATTCATCTATCTATTTTGACACTGAGTTACTTGCTAACTTGCGGCATCATTTATAAATTGACAATCTCATAAGTAATTGCTGATCTCCACCGTCGATATTCAGTATCAGTGAAGAATGACCGTACGTGTCTTTTGGACACTACAGTAGTCAACATCAATATCCATCACATCACTATAAGCAGCGTTTGATTCTATCGTTAAGAAGGTTTTATTCAATTAGACAGGGATGCTTTCTGAGGGGGAGAAAAAACCAAAAAAAGGAAAAAAGAAAAAAGAAGGGCTGAGATTGTGCCTAGTTTGAGTGGTCTCAGTTTCTATCTGAACTTGGGATATTCTACGACTGAAGGGAAAAGAAACTTGAAAATCACTGTAGAACTCTTGATGCTTAAGAAATGGACCCGTGGAATGTATATTACCGGTGGAAAGGCATTCTCGCTCCAGTGAAAGATGTCAATGTCAACTTTCATCGTACGTACATTCAGGGATATGTTTGGATACTATCCAATTAGTGATTTTTTAACTCTTAAATAAATTAAGAAGTTACATTTTAAACTTAAGTTAATTTGGTAAGCACGTTGTAAAAGTAACTTATGTAATGAAGTTAGTTATCTCATAATTTTTTTCTTAACTATTTACTTTTCTACTTCTCTCTTCCCTTCTCATCTCTCCATGTGATGGATGGTTGCCCTTCAAGATAGACGGTCCACATGATAGATGGTTTACATTGAAAATGGGCCCAGGTGATAGATGACCCATTTTAACGTGGGCCCGCATAATAGATGACCTACACATCAAAGGTCAATGACGAATAACTCACATCCAAGACCAGCCATGCATTATGAATGACTCACATTGAAGCTAGGGCACACATCAAAGGTGGGCTCCATGAGATGGGTAGTGGACATTGAAGGTGGGCCCCACATGATGGTTGACCCACATCAAGGTAGGCCCCATATAATTGATGATCTACATCAAAGGTGGGCTCCTTCTGATGGGCAATGGATGTTGAACATAGGCCCCACAAGATGGATGACTCACATCAAGGTGGGCCCCATATAATGGACAATCCACATCAAAAGTTGGTTCTTAATGTTGAATGGTCCATATCCAAGATGGACCCCGCATGACGGATGGTCCACATTGAAGTGGGGCCTACACAGTGGATGATCAATATCAAAGGTGGGCTCATGTGATGGGCCCCACATGATGGATGACCTACATCAAGGTGGGCCCCATGTAATTGGTGGTGCATCTACACCAAAGGTTGGGCCCTAACAATGAATGGGCTGCATTCAAGGTGGGCCCTGCATGATGGACAGTCCACATTGAAGGTGGGTGCACATGATGGACAATCCATATCAAATGTGGGCTCCACATGATGGTGGTTGATATTGAAGGTGGGCCCCACATAATAGATGATTCATATTAAGGTGGGCCCACACGAGGATAATTCACATCAAAGGTTAGCCCCTCATGATGAATGACCCACATCCAAGGCATGCCCCGCATAGTGGACAACCCACTTTGAAGTTGGCCTCGCATGATATGGATAGTCCACATTAAAGTTGGGCCCTGCATGATGGGTCATCCACATCAACTATTCGACATGATGGATGACCGACATCCAAGATGGCCTCGCATGATGCATAGCCCACACTGAAGGTGACCCTCACAAGGTGGATGGTCCATATTGAAGTTTGGCCCTACATAATGAATGGATCACATTAAAGACAAGGTGAAGGCGAGCTCAACATAGTGAATGTTTCATATCAAAAGTTGGCCCACATGATGGACGATGGATATTAAAGGTGAACCAAACAAAATTGAGATATAAGTACCTATATAATATTGGAAACCAAACATACTTTTGTACTTTTAATTAGCCGATAACTAACCTGCTGAATAAGTATTAATCAAGATAGCTACCGGTGGTATAAGTAGCCTATGTAAAGTAACTTACAATCCAAATGCCCAGTGAATGGCCGGTGGCCGATTTCCTAACCAAGAAGTGGATATATTCGCCTGCCAAGGTAAAATCCTTTCATTTTTCATTCATGCACACTGTGGCAGCACTAGTCCACCTTTAAACAATAATAATAATAAAATAAAATAAAAAGGAGGCTTACTTTTAGTCGCCTACCAAACAGACCCTACACATTAATGCAAAATTATTTTTAATCAATCATAGATAGCGGAAGCAAACAACATACAGCATAAAAAAATGTAAATAGATCATTTCTCACATCATGGAAATTCATGCAAAACTCTCATGTAACTGAGATCAAGAGAGTGAATCTCTACAGGGACGGTGGTTACTCATGAAAATGGCTGATAATTCCATGGATGCTAGTGATGGGGAAGGACTTCAAGTCTCCATGCCTGTGACGAGACACGTCAACCCTCACCGCAGTCATTGCTTATTCATAATACAAAAAAGAAGAGGGAGATGAGGGGGAGACTACAAGAAAGGAGAATGAGTAGAATAGAGAGGAGCTTTCTCCATACGAGTGCCGTCCTTCACACGTGTGGGGATTTGAAGTCCATCCTCATCAGCTAGGAGATCCAATGCAGACACTGTTAATTAACCACCTGTTCACATCTCCAATTAAACTACCTCCGGACAGTTAACATATCAACACATTCAAATCTCAAACTAAAATTCAAAAGTTTATCGTAATCCACCTTCTATAAACAAAGACGGATCGATGAGATCCAAAAACATACCAATCAAATCACATATCATACTTCTATCAGACACGTCCTTCAAATTTCTTCCCAATCAAATCACATATCATACTTCTATCAGGCATTCGGGACCTGGCCTCGGGACGTGGGTGCAACTGGAAGGTCGCGAAGGTGGAGAGGGAGCTCTTTGGAGGGACTGGAATGTGATACGATGACTCAACGATGGCCTTCGTCCCTCCAAAGCTCTAGTTGCTTCAAGAGACTGAGAATTCAGAATCAGGAAGATGAAGAAGTAGGATACTAGGGTTGTTACTGTGGAAGGATTTCTTTTGTAAAACTCCATGTGTGTTATTGAGATGTGTTGAAGGGAAGATTTTCTTTATGTGGGTTTTCTGGGAAAGATGCGTTTTAATGAAGGGTTTTGAGGTTTATGGAGAAATGGAAATGGTGGGTTTTGGTATGGTTGTTGCTGCGGATCTTTCGAAGGTGATGTGAATGAAACGAGGTGTTGTTATTTATAGACGTTGATGAAGGTCGGTCTTCACCAGTAGTAATTAATTACAAGGTCCTGATGAGCCTCTATGTACATGTGGGGCCATGTTGCGGAGTTCTAGCCGAAAGTACACTCTCGATTGATAGGAGATGACTTTAAAAAGATTCCAGATCGGACGGCTGTAATGTGACGCGGATTGCGTCCTACCCCCGCCCGTCTCTTGCCCGGCGGGCACACCGTGAGTATGTTTGACTACCAGAAAATGGCTGATGAGAAACAACAATAGCGATCTTGAATAGCATCCATATACGGATTGTTCAAATCATTCCGTCTAAAAACATATTTGGGTGATTACCCTACATGGTTGGGTCCATCGTATTAACCGTCTGAATTACACATATTTCTAGGAGTGTCAATGGGCCAGGCTAGTTCCTCCAAATTAGAATTTTGAATAGTTTCGGCCCCAAGGCCCAGCCCAAAACAGTTCAAGGGCCGACCCGTAGACAGAACTACTTATTTTACCTTCCTCAACGCCTTTGAAGACCGTTTGACTGGGAGAGATCATCGTTGACTGTAAACTGGTGAAGCGGAATATCTAACGGGAGACACGGGTTAAGAGGCATTGAAGAGGCCTGATGCATGATTGATGATACGAAGGAAAACGTGGCTGTCTCTTACAGCATGGTCAAAACTATATCCATGCCATCTATCCGTTTGCCAGTTCATTTTAGGACATGGTCCCAAAAAGAAGGGAGATCCAAATCTCAGGTGCTTTAGACATTAGGGATTGAATCCACATGGCACCTAGGAAGTTTTTAATGGTAGGTGTTTAATCACCACATTTTTCCAGTGGTGTAGTTCACATGAGAATTCTGCCTCATTTTTAAGGATCATGCCCTAATTTTATATGGTAAAATACATGAAGGGTACGAATATACAACACATAAATCAAGGTGGATCCAAAATGGCTGATGATAAAAACACAATTTATGGTCTGGAATAACATCCATATATGGATGGTTCAAATAATCATTCAGTCCAAAAAGATATTTTGGTCATTTCCCGTACATGGTTGGGTCCATCATATTAACGGTCTGGAATGGGAACACACCACCTGTTGAATTCTTCGATGGGGAAGAATCGTTTGACTGAAATCAGTGAAGCGGAAAATCTAATGCCAGTTAAAAGGTCTTAGGGCCCGTTTGGCCGGTCGGATTGGAAGGGATTGGATGGTAATGGAAGGGATTGGAAGTTAAATCCCGGGAATGGCCGGGCCTGCCAAACACGGTCGGTGATCTGATCACAATTCCATGGATCTTCAGACAATCCACTGACAACACCATTATTACCCTTAAATCCCATCCAATCCACCCTAATCCGTTGAAATTTGCCTGGGACGTGTTTAGTTGGTGGGATTGGAAGGGATGGGAAGGTTGAATCCCGGATTGGCCGGGCGTGCCAAACGGACTGGGTTTAGCAATACAGGGATATATCCAATCCCATGGATCTCAAGACAATCCACTGACAACACCATCATTACCTAGAAATTCACGCCATCCACCTTAATACCATTCAATCCCTTCCAATCCACCCGGCCAAACGGGCCCATTCAATCCACCTTAGAGGGCCTGATGCATGATTCAAAGCTTTGGGCGTTGTATTGCAGCCGTTGATCTAAAGTAAACCGTGGCTGGCTCCTATAAATGAACGGGTGGAAGTAGTGCTCGGTAACACCTCAAGCTTTCAATATTCTATTTAAAGCTTGAGGTGGTGGCCATTATTGGTGGATCAGAATTCATGTCAAACTGAAAAAACATTTTATAATATGGTTTCTTAAAAGTATCTCACTTTTCAATGTTTTGTTTTGTGTGTACTTGTTCATCAATCAAATCAAATCAAGAGAGAGATTTACAATTGCTTACTTTAGACATCTTCCTTTAGTTCCATTTGATGGTTTTAAAATTTACCTGGATGGAATCCTGCAAAATTGGAATTAATGGACCTCAAGCTCTACAAGGATTTATTCCTTTATCAATGGTTTTCATATATATATATATATATATATATATATATATATATATATATATATATATATATATATACACACACACACACACACATACACACACATACACACATCGAAACGCTCACTTGCGAACCACTTCGTATGTACTACGTACGAACTTTTTTGAGAACCCATCATACGTGATGGGGATCCAAAATATGAACCGTTCATGTGAAGCAGCACCTCGTGAAACCCCCTAGGCCCAAGTTTTACTTTGATCTAAAACTTTGATGGGCCATGAAAAATGAAAACATTTTCCTCCCTTGATTTACATTTCTCTTTGCTATGGCCCACTAGAATTTTAAATCGGGGTGAAAATATGACTTAAAAGGTTTCATGGGATTCCGCATGACATGGACCATTCAGATTAGACACCCATGGCACGTGTGCAAAGGTGCGCACGTGCGTAGGTGTGCAGGGGAGCATGACTATATATATATATATATATATATATATATATATATATATATATATATATATATATATATATATATATATATATGGTGGTCTCTGCACACTAGAGACTTTAGTACGCACCACCGTAAGCTTTCTTAGACAGGTGGACTGGGGTGGGCCCATTGTGATGTATTCGTGAAATCCATCCCGACCATTGTGAGAGAAATTAAGCTGTGAGATTCCAACATCAAGTTGATACTTAATTCATGTGGGCTACACAAAGGGAAATAGTGGGAGAGGGGGACGACTACTGTTGACATTATACAGGGTCCACCGTAATGTTTATCTGGAATTCACTCCAAACATTATCTACCTTATGAAAATTCATGTATGGGGACCAAATTTTATGCCCATAAGTGATTTATGTGAGCTACACCAAGTTAAACAGGTTGGGTGGTAGGCATCCCTTGCATTGTTTGTTCATATGTAGTCCAACATAAATTATGAATGTCTTATGTTTGATTCCTATGGTTATGTTTTTCTCATGCACCATATGATTGGAGTTGATTTCACATACACATCACGATTGGGCCATCTCCGGGCCTCCTACCTTGGTTTTCCCACCCGTCTCATGCAAGTTGACGTGATTCTTTCAAGTGACAACATATACTGGAAGGTGTTGAAACTACAATGTGAGCCCACCATGATACATGCATGATCCAGATTGTCCATCCATTTTTCCATATCATTTAATGGTATCGGACCAAACTTGAGTAAGATCCAATTCTCAGGTAGGCCTTGCAAAAATCCAATGATATGCATCCTCTCTCACTTTTCCTCGGTGTGGCCCATTTAAATCATGAACCTGCATAGTTTATTAACTTTTTGGCTAAATTTTTATTACAGACTTAATCATCGGAATGGATTTCATGAACGCATCATAATGGGACCTAACCCCAGCCCAGTGTATAAGCAAGCCTGCCTTGGTGCGTATGAAAGTCTCTTGCGGGACGTGCGCAGGAGACCACCACTATATATATATATATATATATATATATATATATATATATATATATATATATATATATATATGGAAAAAGGTACTATGCGCTCGACCTCACTATAAGCTCCTATTAGGTCAAGTTGTGTGAGCCCCACCGTGATGCGTGTCGACCATCAACACCGTGCATTTGATGGGTCCCTTTTAAATTATGGGATATCCCAAAAATCATCCGTATACGGAACTCAGGTGGGCTATACCATCTAAAATCATGTGAAGACATGTCAAAAACATATAAAAGCACTTGGTGGGGTCCACCTGAGTTTTGAATGCTGCTGAAACTTGGTTTGAACCCTCATCCAAGTGGGACACACATAATGGATGGGCTGGATTTGCAAACCACATCTCGGTGGGCCCAAAAAATGTGTATGAATGTTTTAATGGTGCACTGCTGTAACGCCACATGTTTTCAGGACCCGAGTCTATGACTCGTTTCCCAAAAACCCGAGTGTTAACCTTAAAAGATGGTCAAATTCGAGTGTATTTTTTTCAACTATCAGAGTAAGCAGATGAGCGTAGAATGGACAAATTAACATAAAAGAAAATTTTTATTTCATTTAGAATATACAAGTGGTTGCCCATAATGACTTATACAAACCAATGTCTCAACATTAATAATTACAAGATTTGCATACATAAGAAATAACAGTAAGCATATAAATGTAAGTCGCATGACCACGCAGCTCCTCTTAACAATACGGCCGTGCATCCATGACACCCGTGCACAGCTCCTCATCAAGTCTGAACATATACATTATCTGGGCCACCTGTTCTACCTGTACGGTTGTATATTTAATGGATGAGTGGCCAACTCAGTGTGAATTCCCCTCAAGATTACACACTGCCGCATTAGGTAAGCATAGTTATAAAACAACAAGGCAATTAAAACAATACATGATGCGGTCTTTTTAAATGCATAGATGCGTGAATGCACATCGACCTGGGGATGCACATCCAGTCGGACTTGGGCTTGTCGCCCATGCAAATCATCGACCTAGGAAAATCATCCAGTCGGACAGGGGTTGATAGTCGGTGGTCCGGGAGCTAGCGAAACAATACCCCAACAACTCTAGGGCACGTGCTACAACATCCAGAATTAGTCACCCGTCATCGCCAACATGCTATAGATGCATGATTAGCCAAACCGTTATTAGTCCAGATACAATCAGCCAATTTAGGTAAGCTCAAGGTCACTACGGGGAGCTTAGAGCCCAGCATAGGCCGACAGCTCGGCATAGTGTCTCATTACCACCATCCCCGGCTCATGAGATTATCATCTTAAGATGTTTAATGGAAACCCATCGAGTATTGACCAATCATATTATAATATATGGGACTTACCATCGCATGGTTGCACGATATAAAACATCGGACCCATATAGAGCAAATACCAAAATAAAGCCACATAGGGCGATATCGAAACAAACCACATAGACAGGTATCAAAATAAGCAACATAAGGCGAGTATCAAAACCACGCGATAAAAGATCATCCTTAAAGACCATTTGACAGAACAACCTTGGATGGTAGGCCCACATCAATGGTTAATTTAAATCATCATTCGATAACCACTAAACCGAAGGTCCATTACTATCACTACCATTCAAGTTACATACCAAGTATGGGTGTACACATATAGGTGGGGGTTTCCCACTGGTGTACCAGTTTAAGTTCCATAAGCAATCCACAAATAATCCACAAGCATGAATAAATGTGCAAGATACACATTAAGCATGTAATATAACAATTTAATTCTAACAATGATCACATGTGACTATGAAATGGAGATATCAATTACAAGTTAAAATAAAAACTATAACTTAAGCTAATGGGAAAATGGAAAGCTCAAGGGGAAGAATCATCACCTGTATGATGGTGTTCTTGAACTTGGCCTGAGCCTTCCTGTGATCCGGGGTTACTCAGGGATTTTCCTAAAATTATAATTTATATTTGTTAGGTATTTCCACGGCTTGGATTAACAGATGCATCGCAGTGAAGTCCCACGGATGGTGCAACATATGATGAGGTGGGCCTTACCCGTCCAGAGGGATGGACGGTGTGGATGAAGAACACATATACCGGTAGTGGGGCCCACCGTCATGGACGATGTGAATCATTTTTGTTAGGTTGGGATTCATGGCACAAATGGCACAGATGAAACACTTGTCCTATGGTGGGACCCACTGCACATGTGGAAATGTATATCAGGTTGGAATCCACATGTTTGGCCCATAGAAATTTCTAATGACCAAGGATATCTTGGCATCTTGACCACTCATGACCCATCAGGGGCGGACCCAATGAATGGTTCTGATGGTGCTGGCACCACCCCTGCTAATACATATTTTATGTTAGCCACCCAGCTAGAGGTTGGCACCAAGTCCTCAAGTGCTGTAACGGGGTATCTTCACTGAGCCCGCCAGTGAAGCTATGGATCTGGGTGATCATATCCAGAGTTGGGCGTCCATAGGTGGATGGTTTGGAAAAATAAATGTACTAAGGTGGGCCACATCTAGACCTTGGACGGTCTGGATTCAATCATGAGTGTCAGGTGGGTCCCACATGGGGATATCACACGTACATCAAGTACATATATTATCTTATATCAATCCCACAGGTATGCAATGTATATTTAAATATTATAGATTACATGTATCTGATATGCATTTAAATATTATATATCTCATGTATTTCTCATGTATTAAATATTATTTTAATGTGGGTCCCACATGGGCTCACCACGTGCACATATTGTAAAAGGCCCAACGTTGGAGGCCATGATGGATGGTCAAGATGTAATCCATGCACCTCACATTGTTTTGATGAATCTCATGTACCAGAGGTTCCTTATTAAGGTTTGCATGCAAGTACAGGTGTACATGCATGCATGCATATACTTTTACTTCTATATATTATATATATATATATATATATATATATATATATATATATATATATATATCATATTAATGCCACATGCACTACATATATTACATGCACCTGACATATATTCTAGCAATATCATATAACGTTACATGCATCTCATGTCTATCTAAATGTTATACCTCTTATGTACCTGATATAGATTTGAATATTATATTGACGTGGGTTACACATGGCATCAAGGTGGGCCATGTGATGGGCGGCCTGGATGAATCATGAAGATCCATGACACAATAGAGGAAAACATTCAGTGTTGTTTTGAAATGAATGGATGGTCCTAGATGCAGTTTTGAAATGGACGGCCTAGATACAGTTTTAAAATGGACGGTCCTAGATGCAGTCATGCTTCATGCATCTAAGGCATCTTGTAATGTATTCTTTTGAAAATTCCACGCACAGATGCATGTGCATGCATTTTTTTATTATTATTTTATTTTTTTCTTTTCTTTGTTTTGAAAGAGTGCAGGAGCCGACGTCCAGGCCTGACTCTTGCTGGACGGCCCAGGCGTTTCACATCACTGAAGTGGGGTCCACTTACGTGACCCACCACCATTGTCAGGTGGGGCCCTCCTGTGGATGCAGGATGCGGCCCGCCCTTCTTCAATATAGGGTCCATGGTAAGGGCAGCAACCCGGTTTGGGAGAGGCCCACCTGCGTTTGTGCAGGGCCTACTTGGATTTGGTGAAGCCCACCAACGTTTCTTCCTCATCTTGCAACATGAACAGTCCCTGCTTCAACCGTTTAGGAGACCGTTCTTGGCCCTGCTTTGTAGCTCAGCCATGACTCGTCTCTGGCCATTTTTTAGCTCATGTCGATGCACGCATGGTGGAGACAATTTTTTTTACGTCAAAGAACATCCCAAAATAAGGTCATTCACATGCCGAAAATCGGCCATTACTCAGCCCGATTTCTAGGCATGCAGCAGCCCAACAAGGCCTGATTTTTAGGCTGCCTTAGAACTCAGTCTTAACTATTTCCTGAGGCCATTTATGCGTCACAGTTTGGCCTAGAGACAGGGCCATACTTGGCCGGTTTCGGCCCCAAAATAGTGCCTGAACGCAGGTTTCTTTTAGCTTCAAAACAGAGTCTGTCCTTTGCTTTACGTATAGTTTCTGTTGATGGGTGTTTTTGCACATGTGTGGTGAGGTGTGATGGAGCTTAGCATGAGTTTATTTTTAGTGTTTCTTAAAAATAACTATGGAGGGAGAGATTTTACCTTCCATAGTAGGTTCCGACCCGCACTTGTGTTGATACGCACACTCCCACCATCCTCAGCTTCTTCCTCCCTTCTCTCTCACTCTCCCTTCTCTTTTACCTCTCAAGTGGTGTGGCTATGGCCTCACACTGACTTGGCTCGGCCCAGTTTTCATGGACCAAGTTGGGGCAGTGCGCTCCATGCTCACCAAAAGCTCCCTCTGTTTTCTTCCTCTCTAAGTTTTCTCTCTCTGTGTGTGGAGTTTAAGGGAGCTGAGCCTCACCTTATATAGGCAGAGAGGGAGAAGGCTGACGGTAGGTATTATTGCAACCTCGGGAGACAGCGGCTACGTCGCCGCCCTTCCCATCCTAAAAAAAAAGAGAAGTTTCAGACCTTCTGCCTAGCCTCATGGTGAGGGACTGGATGATCCACCCTTATCTCACTTGTTCCTATGAGCGGGTCTAAACCCTTATACGGTTTTGATTAAGGGACCCTTGTGAGTGAAATGGACGGCTTGGATCGTATGGAAAGTGACCATGGTGACCCACTTTGAAGTTCGAAGATAAATATTTTTAAACAGTGTGTTGGCGGGAGATGCGTTTGAGAATTTGTATTTGAGTTCGGTCAAACTTTGTTTGACTGCAAGTGGTTACCTAGTGCACCTAGTGTACTAGCGGTTGGGGTGTACGTGCACCAAATTTTTGGGACCCATTATGACTTCGATGCTTGATCTGCTCCGATCTACTATTCTGGGGTCTAGTCATAAAGGTCCTGGTTTGTTTTAGGGCGGAGTCGAGGTCTAGGTGGGCCGTATCAAGCCTTTCAAGGCTGAATTTGGCCCGAATGACGGGATCTGACGGTCAAGAGAGTTTGATACTTGCTTTCAACGGCTAAATATGTGTCTACAACGTAGAGATACCCTGTTGGTTATCTGCTGACTTTCGTGGTTCAAGTTTTTGAAATAATGCCAACACAAGTTATCTTAAAAAGTGATCTGGCTTAAGTCATTCAATCATGTTTACCTCTTTGATTGGTGTGGAGTGTAAGCTGAGTCTCCAGAGTCGTGGCGGATGGTCTCAATGCTGCTTGGGAAATCCTGCCCTGGGCGTGTTAAGTTAAGTCATTAGGTTGACAGGTCTCAAGTTTTTTAATAATTGTGAGTTTAAAAGGTAACACCCGAGTACTGGAAAGTACGGGGTGTTACAACTGCCCCTCTCAACTTCTGTATGTGGTGTGGCCCACTTAAGTCACAGATTGACTTGATTTTTGAGACCAAGGCCCATGATGGAATGGTGCATCTGACTGATGGGGTAGATGTTCGAAACGCATCATGGTGGGGCCCACATAGCTTGACCTCATGGGACGTTCCCATCCGCTCGAGCGCATAGTACCTTTTCCCATATATGTGTGTGTGTGTGTGTGTGTGTGTGTGTGTAGAAATGATTTTATGCTGTTGAGCTCATGGGAACTTCTCATGAGGTGAAGCTGTGTGAGCCCCACGATGTTGTCTGTCGAACATTAATATTGTGCATTTGATAGGTCCCCTTTAAATTATGAGATATGCCAAAAATCAGCCTTACACGGAGCTCAAGTGGGCCATACCATTTAAAATCATGTGAAGACATTCCTAAAACATATAAAAGCACTCGGTGGGGCCCACTTGAAATTTGGATGCACCTGAAACTTGGTTTGACCCCTCATTTGTGTGACAAACATAATGGATGGCCTGGATTTGTGAACCAGGTCTCGTTGGGCCCAACAAATAACTATGAATGTTTTAATGGGAGGATAACCCATCTCAACTTCTGTATGTGGTGTGGCCTACACAAGTCACGGTTGACTTAATTTTTAAGCCCTAGGCCGACCATGGAATGGTGCATCGGAGTGATAGGGTAGATTTTAGACACGCATTACGGTGGGGCCCACACAGCTCAACTTCATGGGAAGTTCCCATGAGCTCAACCGCGCGCATAGAACCTTTTCCATATATATCTGTTATTTTTTAAGTTTTAGATAAGACAAGGGACGTGAACGAGGTACCATCCCGCCTGTCCTGAGCTAGGCACAGTTAAGTGCAACTTGGGCTGCCACCATGGACGTGGGTGAGACCCTATTAATCGTAAGGCCTAGCTTCATATATGTATTGTATATCCCTGACTTCCATCTGTTTTGCTGGTTTATTTCAGAACATTGTCTAAAAAATTACGGACACAAATTTAAGATGAATCACACCTCATTAAACAATGGTCACTGACCATTAAAATTTTTTTGTGGGCCATAAAAGTTTTGAATCAAGCTAATATTTATTTTTTTTTCCTTTCATCCAGGTGTATGTAGCCTTATCAACAAGTTGGATGGTAAACAAATATTACAGTGGATCCTAGGATGTTTTTAATGGTGGAAGTTCAGCAGCAACTGTTTCTTATGTTGTGGTCCAGCTGGAATTTGTATCTGCTTACTGCTTGGAAGCATGTCCTAAAATAAGCTTGCAAAACAGATGTACAGCATTGATATGGAATGCATACATCAAGGCAGGCCCTGGTCCCACCCACATCACTAGATGGCAGCCAAGTCGGACCGGGCACATACTGAGGCTACAAGGGGGGCCACCGTTATAAATGGGTTTTATCCACCATATCCATCCATTTCACCATATCATTTTACGTATAGGCCTATCCAGGGCACAAATGTACCACAACATAGGAAGCAGTACTGATAATAACACCCACCGTTGGAACCTTCCTGGGTCCACCATAATGTTCATTTGCCATCCGATCTGTTCGTAATTTCTTGTGCACCTGGATGTAGGGAAAATACAAATGTAAGGCATGAACACCGAAAGCATGAACAACAATGCTTTCAGAATGCCGTTAACGGGCTGCTTCGGCTTACATACAAGAGAACAGTGGAGGAATTAGCACTACACGAGCCGCAAGCCTGTGTAGGCTGGCTTGCGGCTACGGCTACTACTAATCCAAAACTTCTTTAGCCCCAGGAAGTTCTCAGTGGCAGGCATTTAATACCCATTGTGTGTGGTCTACTTGAGATTTGGATCTACATCATTTTAGGGCTTATACCCTAAAACAATATGATGAAATGGATGAACGTTGTGAATAAAACCCGTACATCATGGTGGCCCCTCAAAACTGGCCTAGCTTGTACGGAGCTCGGGACATGGGGTAGTACCCAATCCGTGTCCTGCCAGATGATTCCTGATAATCCTCTCAGGAGTTCAAGTTAATCACACATTGGAGACGGAATATCCATTGTTAAAAACTTCTTGGGAGCAGTAGAAGTTTTGGATCAAGTTGATATTTGTGTTAGCCCTTGATGTAGGTTTATCTCAAGTACTCTCAGGAATGAAAATTCAAAAACCAATCAAAAGAAATAAAAATTATTGTGTACCATGACTTATCTGAAAAAATGGATGGACAGAATGGATGAGACACATACACTATGTTGGGGTCCACAGAGCACGAGCACCGATCACTAGCCATTGGCTAGTGGCAGGGTGAGTAGCCAATTGGTTTCCACTTTCGACGGGGTCAGAACCCCCTACACAGATTGACTCTCGCGAACTTGGTGACAAAGATTTCTGCATGGATTTCCATGATGTGAAAATGTTCCGTTTGTAATTTTTATGATGTATGGTTTTCGTTTCTGCTATCTATGATTGATTTGATAAAAATATTTATGCATTAATGTTTAGGATGTGTTTGGTAGACGACTAAAATGAGCCTTTTTATAGAGGTGGATCGATGCATCTTCGGTTAGGGTGTCAATTACGGGCTGGGTTAGGGCCAATACAAGCTTTGCTCAAGCCAAGTCCACATTGTTTTAACATAGGCTCGAGTCTGGCTCAGTCGGAAATGTTTAGAGAGAGATTCGGTGTGGGGTTGGAGTTTTGAAGATAAATGGAAACGGGTGGGCATATAGTGCTGGACAAGGGATGACTTGACTTGTTCGACTCATTTAGACCTGACTCCATCCAAACCGAGTGGGTGTGTTGATCCAAAATATTGAGTAGACTTCACCTAATCCGAACTCAAACCAAGTCGAGTTTGGGTCATCCAGTAACTTGACTTGACCTGACCTGAAATCTGACTCGGTACTAACTCGACTCAATTCGTATCCCGACTCGACTCAGGTTTGGATAGTATATATATAAACCTAAATCTAATATAACCTACCTGCCACACCCGACCTGACTCAGGTTTGGGTAGTATATATATAAACCTAAATCTAATATTAGGAAGATTCAATGATAATATAACCTACCTGCCTACCCAAACCTAAATCTAATATAACCCACCTGCCACACCCAAAATCTGACTCGGTACTAACTCGACTCGATTCGTATCCCGACTCAATTTAGGTTTGGGTAGTATATATAAACTTAAATCTAATATAACCGCACTGCAGGAAATACTAAAGATGTATATATTCATCATTGAAACCTTCCTAAGGCCCAAAGTAATGTTTATTTGTCATCCAACTGGCTCATAAGGTCATACAAACATGAATAATGAAAAAACATAAATATCAGCTTGATTTAAAATTGCAGTGGGCCCAGGAAGTTTTCAACGGCAGACATTCAAGTTACACAGTTTTCAATAATGTAGTCCACTTAAGCTTTGGATACGCTTCAATTTTGAAATTGTGCCCTAAAATGATTTAGTAAAACGGAAGTACAGCATAGCTAGATAAGACACATATATTATATTAGGCGCCATAGAGTTTACTCCGACTTCCTTTAATACATGGATTGCCTGCTAAAGCCTGTGCATGAACTTCATAGGGAAACTGATGCAGGGATGAACGTGATGAGGCCGATCACCGTTTTCCTTGAGAGGATAAGTACTCTGAATCCATAGAACTTCTTTGGACTTTTCACAGAAATACCTAAAATTCACGAGGAAAAATAAGAAAATAAAAATAAATTCAAGAAATTTTGAAATTTGATTGATAGATATCTAATGTGTATGTGTCCCTATTTAGGGCTGTTCATGAGTCGAGCTAGCTCGAAAAACTCGCCTCGAATTGACTCGGCTTGAATGACAGATTTGGACCGAGTCAAGCTAATTATTTAAAGCTCGAGTTGAGTTCAAGCCGAGTTCGACTAGGGGACATCTCAACTCGACTCGACTCAGCTCGATTAATAAATATATTATATATATTATATTAATATAAGTTTTAAGTTTTAACTTAAAAAAAATAAAATAAATAAATAAAAATAAATAAATAAACAAACAAATCCCTACCCGACTGCATGCACACCCTTTCCCTTTCCCTTTCCCTTTCTTCTCTTTCTCTACCCGCTGCCAGCTGCACGCCCGCCCAGACCACCACCACCAGTTTTCATTTCAGCTCTACAATAGTATGATTTCAATTTCTTGAAATCCACTTCTTGGACGAAAAACCCAAGAAATCCGATATGGGTTCTTCTCAGATTTTTTAGAGCTTTAAGGAAATCCGATGAACTGATTGGCTAGAGCTCTTTACTTGGATTCTGATATGTGTTCTGCTCTATTTCTTTTTTAGTACTTGGATTTTTGCTAGTAGAAGAAGATCAAGAACAAATCGGTTCTTGCAGGTTTCCTCATCCGATTCGAAGCTTTGTTTGGTTTTTTCATCGGGTTTTGCTTTGATTCTCCTAAGATTTTTTAATTTTTCATCAATGGAGGAGGATCAAGAACAGAATCCATTACTCTCTCATCCAACAAGCTCGAGCTCGACTCAAGGTAAAATCGACTCGACTTGTACCACTAGCTCGACTCGGACTCGACAGCTTTGGCAAACAAGCTAAGCTTCAATTTTGAGCTCGAGCTCGAACTCGAGTACAGCATGGACAAGCCGAGCCGAGCTTGGCCCACCTCGACTCGACTCAGCTCGATGCCCACCTCTATCCCTATTACACTATTAATAAAGAAAAAAAAAAAAACTAAACTAAAATTTGTAATTACCAAAATAGCAAAATTCTAACTCTAATAAAAATCCTAATTCTAATAGAACTATTCTAAAGCCTAATTTCTAAAAATAAAATTTTTAAATAAAATTTTGTTAGAAGAGTCCTAATATGATTACAAGTTGTTTTTAAAAAAATAAAAAAAATATCTAAAACATGTGTTTTTTGACGAAACAGATAAATGTGACCCACTTTGTGAGTCTATTTACCTCGGATGACCCGTTTTAGTAAATATTGATAGGTTACGCGCCCCGTGACAATACCCAAATCAAAAGTTATGGCCAATTTATAGTTCACATTCTTTTACTCCAACCATGCTAGGAATACATCTATGCCACGTTCTACATCAGAAACTAAGTAGGGCCCACCTTGTTTGTGAGAAATCCACTTTATTTATTCATTTTTTCCAAATTATATTATGACATGGGCTAAAAAATGAGACCGATCCAAAACTTAAGTGGGCTTATGATAGGAAACAATGAGGATTGAAAATGCACCCTTGAGACATTCACGCGGCCAAGGAAACTTTTGAACATGCAAATATTTTTGTGCTTTCATTCATCTCAGAAGGAATGACCTTATGAAGGGTATGGAAAGCATATATACATCATAGAGGACTTAAGGAGGTTTCATATGTAGGCATTTTTCCACCCACTTTTTCCTGTCACATGGCTCACTTCGATTTGCTTAAACTGTGGGTTCATGTCCTAACATAATATGTGAAAACAGAAGAAAAGAGTCTTAAAAACACTTCAGTATGCTCCATCGACTTTCTGACCCAGTAAATTCCAATTTCTTAAAAGCATCCTATTTCTAAAAAACTGTTGGCTTTACAAAGCCTTAGAACTGTACACACCACAAGTTTGTTGGCTTTATAAAGCCTTAGAACCATACACACCACAAGGATATAAAAATAATTTAACTTGCTTTTCACTTGCTACACTAATGCTGTAATCGGATACACATTGTGCCTTTTATAGGCTTTTTCACCAACTGTGAAATGACTACAATACCCTCACTACATTTACTCTAGCTGTTTCAAACATTTGAAAATCCACCAGCCATAACACGTGCAAAATGTGGAAATAGCCATAACATGTGGTTGTTTCAAATGCCATGAAAATTCCAGACATTGCTAGAGTATCTGAACCGTCATTTGGTTTGGACGTTTCAACACTCCCCTTCAAACCAAAACAGGCTTCATTCCAAGCTTCGATCTTAGTCGTCTGAATGCATCTATCGATAGTGCCTTGGTGAAAATATCTGCCACCTGTTCAGTAGTATGACAATATTCCAATTTCACCATTTTCTGCTTTACTTGATCTCTTAAGAAGTGATACTTAGTATTGATGTGCTTGCTCCTTCCATGCTGCACCGGATTTTTGGCAAGTTCGATTGCCGACTTGTTATCCACATATATAACGGTGGATTCCTCCTGTGGATGTTTCAGCTCTTTTAGCATGTTCTTCAACCATATCGCTTCACAGACTGTGGACGATGCTGCCACGTACTCTGCTTCACATGTGGACAAAGCAACAACACTTTGCTTCTTTGAGTTCCATGTGAAAGCAGTCGATCCAAGATAGAATACGTAGCCAGTGGTGTCACCTCCCCAATCACTGTCTGAGTATCCATACAACATTGCTTCATCATCGTATGGATAGAAAAGACCGAATTCCATTGTTCCTTTGATGTACCTGAGGATTCCTTTTTCGGCTAGCCAGTGTGATTCTTTTGGTGCTTCCATGTACCTACTTAGAAGCCCAACATTGTAGATGATATCCGGCCTTATGATTGTGAGGTACCTTAGGCTTCCAATCAGACTCTTAAACATAGTCGAGTCAACGCTTCTTCCTTCTCCTTCTTTTGTTAGCTTCAGGCCCGTTGCTACAAGCGTGTTCAAGGCATTACAGTCTGCCATCTTGAACTTTTTAAGCAATTCCTTGGCATACTTTTTCTGCGATATATAAATGCTGCCAACTTGTTGTTTTACTTCGATGTCCAAGAAGAAGGACATCAATCCACCATCAGTCATCTCGAATTTATTGAACAAAGCATGTTTGAATTCTTCGAACATCGCCTAACTGTTTCCTGTGAACAGCAGATCATCAACATATAAGCATGCTATGAGGATGTCGCCATGAACATTTTTCTTGATGTAGACAGCATGCTCATATGGACATTGGGCGAAACCGTTCTCTTGAAGATAGTTGTCGATACGTGCATTCTAAGCACGAGAAGCCTGCTTCAACCCATAAAGGGCTTTCTTCAGTCGATACACTTTGTATTCCTCTCCTTGAACAACAAAACCTTCAGGCTGGTCACCATAGACCTCTTCTTCCAGAATTTCATTCAGGAATGCAGATTTCATATCTAGTTGGTAGATCATCCAACTGTGATGGGCTGCAAGGGAGATAATCATCCTCACAGTGTTAAGGCGAGCAATAGGAGCGAAGACTTCTTTATAATCCACCCCGTATTTCTGTTTGTAACCCTTTGCTACGAGCCTTGCCTTGTAGCGATCTATTTCACCATTAGCATTTCGCTTGATCTTGTACACCCATTTGACGCCAATAGTTCTTTGGCCTTGAGGAAGTAAAGTCAGATCTCATGCATTGTTCTTCTCAATGGCCTGTATCTCCTCTTCCATAGCCATCCTCCAGCATTCTTCTTCTATAGCCTCTTCAAATGTAAGAGGCTCGTGGTCCGCATACAAGCAGAACAAATTTACTTTCTCAGTTTCGGCATATATATCGTTGAGGCTCCTCATTTTGATCGGAGTCATAGGTCAGGGAGAACTGGATGATGACGTGCTGGCTGAATTTTGATTTGATGGAATACTTCCAGAGGAGATGGAATGTATCGCTGGACTTCTGCGTGCAGACGGTTTGGCGAAAGAGGGTGTTGCAGGTGTCTGTTCCTGGTTCTCATGCTTATCTTCTTCATGTTCTTCAACCTCGACTTGATTTTTTTTGGCCAAATTTTTCTCGTTCCATTTCCAGGCTTCTTCATCGCAGAATACAACATCTCTACTTACCACCACCTTGTTAGTTAGTGGGTTGTAGAGCTTGTATACCTTCGATACTTCACTGTAGCCGATGAAGATGCACTTCTCGTCACGATCATCAAGCTTCCTTCTTCTTACTTCTGGAACTTGAGCGTATGCGACACACCCAAAGATCCTTAGGTGTGCCACACTCGGTTTGCAGCTACTCCATGCCTCCTTTGGTGTCATGTTTCTTACGCTCTTGGTTGGACACCGATTGAGCAAGTAGGCAGTACATGCAACTGCCTCTGCCCAGAAGCTTTTTGGCATGCCTTTCTCTTTGAGCATGGTTCTTGTCATGTCGAGGATGGTACGGTTCTTTCGTTCCGCAATGTCATTCTGCTGTGGCGTATAGGCTGCAGTGTGTTACTGTTTGATGCCTTGTTCCCTGCAATACTCTCGAAAGGCATTTGAGGTGTACTCTCCACTTTTGTTAGATCTAAGGGTTTTGAGTTTAAGACCACTTTCTTTTTCAACAAGGGTCTTAAAATTTTTAAAAATAGTAAAAGCAGCAGACTTTTCTTTGATTACATATACCCACAATTTTCTACTGAAATTGTCAATGAAGGTAATAAAGTATTTTGTACCTCCAATAGAGATTGGATCCAATGGTCCACAGATGTCAGTGTAAACCAACTGCAATGGTTCTCTTACTCTTCGGGATACTCCACTTAGAAAGAAATTCCTTTGTTGCTTGCCAAGTGTGCATGCCTCACACACATGTTCTAGAACTTCGATAGCCGACAAGCCATGCACAATACTTGATGAGGATAAGAGTTTAAGGCCACTGAAATGAAGATGCCCAAAGTGAAGATGCCATCTCCATGAATCATTCTTCACGAGTCTATAGAGGCACTTCTCTGCTTTCGTGTAAATATGGGGTGGAAACATGCGATTCTTCGCCATTTGGACTTGAGCCACGAGTCTCTCGTGTGCATCTCTTATAGAGAGAGAATGGTTTTCCATGTGTATGACATACCTCTTTTCAAGGAGTTAGCCGATACTGAGGATGTTACTTTTCATGTTTGGTACGTAATACACATTGGAGATAAAATTCGGCACACCATTCTTCTGATAGATTTTAACTTTTCCTTTACCTTTCACAGGAACTTTTGATGAGTCTCCTAGACTGACATTGCCACGAGCATCTTCTGCCAGTTCCACGAACAACTCCTTCTTTCCACACATGTGGTTACTAGCACCAGAGTCGAGATACCACATGTCATGTTGATCACATATTTCTTCTTATGCAAGAAGAAGTGTTGAGTCTTCTTTTTCATGATTTGATGCTTCTGTATAATTAGAATGCTCATCTTGATCTACTGGTTTGCTCCAACAGTCTGAAGCATAATGGTCGAACTTGTTGCAATTGTAACATTGAATATTTTTTATATCTCCACGTCCACGCAGGGAACGACCTCTACCATTTCCTCTTCCACGAAAATTGATAGTCTTTTGTTGATTTTGTGATTGGCTTGGATAATATCCACGCCCTCTGCCTCTTGCACGATTGCTAGTGCCACGGCCCCCTCGTCGTGTATGACAATTCTTTTGTTCATTTAGAATTAACTTAGACTTTAAGGCGTGTTTAAGCATTGAACCCGCATTCTTTTGCATTCGTTGTTCATGTACTTACAACGAGCCCATCAATTCTTCAATGGACAGATTTTCTAAGTCCTTTGATTCTTCTATGGCAAGAACCACATGTTCAAATTTGGTTGTGAGGGATCGAAGTATTTTTTCAACAACCAGTACATCTTCGATCTTTTTACCATTTCTTTTCAAGTTGTTAACAATAACAAGTAACCTTGAAAAAAAATCAGAAATGGTCTCACCTTCCTTCATGTGTGAGGTCTCGAATTTGATTCTAAAAGTTTGGAGACGAACCTTCTTCACACGATCAACTCCTTTGAAAATTGTGTTAAAAATCTCCCATGCTTGCTTGCATGTTGTCACTTCAGCGATCCGTTCAAAGGTGGACTCATCTAACCCTTGATAAACAAGAAATATAACCTTCTTATCCTTCTTTTTTTTTTTTTTTTATCTTTGAGGACCGCCCTTTGATCAGCGGTGTAGAGAGCTTCTTCTTCCGTTGTAGGTTCTACATACCCATCGGTAACAATCTCCCATAGATCTTGCGACCTGAATAGTGCTTTCATCTGGATGCACCAGTTTTCATAGTTATCCTTAGATAACTTTGGAATCTGCGGCTGGATCGAGGATGCCATTGCTTCTTCATACCACAGATCAACAATGCCTTTTTTCTTCTTTTTTTTTAACGTAATAGTGGCAACACCTGGATCACACGATCTGAACTTTCAAACTATACCTGGTCCCACAGGATCGTCTTGCTTTGATACCAGTTTGTTGGCTTTATAAAGCCTTAGAACCGTACACACTATAAGTTTGTTGGCTTTACAAAGCCTTAGAACCATACACACCACAAGGATATAAAAATAATTTAACTTGCTTTTCACTTGCTGCACTAATGCTGTAATCGGATACACATTGTGCCTTTTATAGGCTTTTTCACCAACTGTGAAATAACTACAATACCCTTACTACATTTACTCTAGCTGTTTCAAACGTTTGGAATTCCACCAGCCATAACACGTGCAAAAAATGTGGAAATAGCCATAACATGTGGCTGTTTCAAATGCCATGAAAATTCCAGACGTTGCCGGAGTATCTCAACCGTCATTTGGTTCGGACGTTTCAACAAAAACATCACGGTCTGGAATGACATTCATATATTGGATGGTGCAGATCATTCAGTCCGGAAAGATACTTGGAGCATTACCCGTGCATGGTTATGTCCATCGTATTAACGATCTGGATTATGGAAACATTGTCCCAATTTTCAAGGATACTATTTCAATATTCCTCCATGCCTTTTAAGGCGGTTTGAGTGGGAGAGAATGGTTGACTCGGTCACTTTGATTTTACGGGTGTGTCCACATTAAGTGGGTCCCACCATTTGGACAGATACGGGTGTAGCAACTGCACACTAGCTCTGTGCATGTGTATCGATGGCTATGCTATACCATATTATCAATGTTTTTCATTTTATTTTACCTTCTTTCTGTTCAGTTTTCAATAAGGCAAGAAGATTCCTTACTCTAAAATTCTGATATAGTTGCATGGCCATGTTTGAATTCAAAAGTCAGAAGAAATGATTGGAGGAAATTCTCAGTTTCAACAGCAAATTCAAGGAGGGCAAAATTGTCCACATTTTCTGATTCCCAGATTACCCTTGTACTTGGAAGTTTATTCCAGCTTAAAAATCTCAATTCCTCTAGGAAATGAAAATTCAGAAACCAATCAAAGAAAGAAAAATCATTGATATCCCACTTCTTCAATAATTTGTTTCATAGTTATTTATTTATTTATTGACTAATCCGACTAAAGAAAGAGAGAATTACAGGGCATCCTGAAAAATCAGGATTAGCGGTCCTCATGCTCTCCATATAGGATTTATGTCTCTCACTCTTTTTTTATATATTTTTTTTCCTTGCTTCTTTTGTTTTAAAAAAAGCAAGAAGATTTCTTTCGTAGTGGCCAAGAACACCTACCCCACGATTAGTGGTCCTCATGCCCTCCATACGGGATTTATTCCATTATATATCAATGTCTCTCACTCATTTATTTTTTTATTTTATTTCCTTGCTTTTGTTTTAAAAAGGCAAGAAGATTTTTTTCGTAGTGGCCAAGAAGACCTAGCCCAACACCATTGGTCTCCTGTTTTTCGAATTTGGAGTGCTGAATATTTTCCATTTTAATCATTAACCTAGTGGCCGCAATTTGAACAGGTTTTATTTTTTTTCTTTTACACACGCACACACATCCCCACACACTCACACCGTAACGGGCTTTCACCACCTATGGATACTCGAACCCTTGACCAGGTCTTGAAACTCCCGAGAGTCTACCGCCCAAGCAAGAGCAAGGATCCACGCAATTTGAACAGTTAGAATCATCTCTCTAGTGTTAACATGGTATCTAATCCACTGATAATGGACCCCACCTCGAGCTTTGAATGGAAGATTTTCCATTTTATTATAGACTGTTACAGACCACTATTTCTACTGATCTTTTGTTGGGCCTATCCAATATCAGATTTGTATAGAATTTTGACCATGTTTTAGGAGTCAGCCATGGTTTCCTACAGATGGGTGGCTGAAATACAAGGCCCTAAGCCTTACATATACAAACTGGCTCGTCAGGACACTGAAACAGCCTTCAAAGCCATGGAGGAATCCGATAGTCTCCTTTATGTTCCTCTTCTGAACAAGTTGCTACAATTTTTCGGTAATCCTGCAACTACTCGGGAGTCTTCTTGACTTTTTTTAAAACCGAAGGAAAGAAAAAGTGAGAGAAATTGACAATGGAGTAAATACTATATGGAAACCATGAGGACCACTGATCCTGATTTTGCAGGAATCCCCTGTTCAAACAAGCGCTTAATACCATTAACAATTAAAAAAATAAAATAAAAAAGTCAACAAGGATAGGTCCAAAGAATAAATCATAATTCTCTTATTCTTTAGTTTAATTGGTGAAAAAGTAAACCATGAAACAAGAATCCGATTCCTTCGCATGTCACAAGGAGGAGAATCCTATTTGTTGCAATCTAACTGGCCACACACACTATATTTAATGTAGTAGTGTTGACATTGTCAGTGATGACATGGACCAATCACCATACTGGAAAATAGGATTTTTCCTGCTTGTGGTAAGCAGAGGGATCCAGATTCACAAAACAAGACACTGAAGAAGTGGGTTTTGATATATCATAGTACACAATGATTTTTCTTTCTTTGATTGGTTTCTGATTTTTAATTTCCAAGGAATTAAGATTTTCAAATTGGAAAAAATCTCCAAGTACAAGGGTAATCTTCGAATCAGAACATGTAGACAATTTTATAGTGCTTGAATTTGATTTGAAACTTGGTATTAATCGGATCGGAGTCTCCTCCAATCATTTCTTCTGACTTTTGCATTCAAACAGGGCCATGCAGCTATATCAGATTTTTAAAGTCAGGAGTCTTTTTGCCTATTTGAAAACTGAAATATATATATATATATATATATATATATATATATATATATATATATATATATATATATCATATATATATATATATATATATATAAATAGTATAAAATTTTCAGCCTGATCATTCATAATACGGTAGCAAATCAAGCATGACCATCAGTACACAAGGGGTGCAAACAACCACACATGACACGTGTGCACTTCGGTGCTCACGTGAAAAGGTGTACCATCTCTCCAAATATATATATATATATATATATATATAAAACATTCATAATACGGTAGAGCATGACCATCAGTACACATGCAAACAACCACTGTGCACTTGCTACGCATGTATCTCTCCAAATGGTGGGACCCACTTAACGCGGATACACCCGAAATATCAGAGTGACCGAGCACACCTAGACAGGTTTTCCCTTTAACTAGTTTCCAGTTAACGATATTCTCCCACTCAAACCACCTCATCTGTACATATTGCGACAATGTTTCAGTTAATCCAGACCACGGGACAACCATGTATGGATAATAACCCGAGTATCTTTCTGAACTAAATGATCTGAACCATCGATATGTGGATATTACTCCTGACCGTAAAAAGTCGGTAGCGCCTAACTGTAATGTTTTTTAGGCACATCCAAAACTCAATGGGCTGCGTGACAGGAAAAAGTGGGTAGGAAAATTCCTACAATTGAAACCTTCCTAATGCTCGTGTTGATATTTATTTGCCGTCCAACAGGTTCGTAGGGTTAGAAAGATATGGATAAAGAGAAAAAATAAATATCTTAATCCAAAATTGTTTCATGTGATGTGATCCATTTTAGCCTTAAATTTGACTCCTTTTTGGGTTCATGCCTTAAATGATTTTTCAAAATGAATGAATGGCATGGATAAGACATAGTTGTGACAGATCCATCCATCTCTAGCTAGGTCCTGGTGGGTCCACTATAATGTATTTATCTTATATTCACCTGGCCTCATTTTAGGGCATGAGCCTAAAAAATGAAGTAGATACAAATCTTAAGTCGAACACATCATAGGAAACAATGGTGATTGAAGGCACATCATTAACAAATTCCTGTGACCACAAAAATTTTAGATCAAGCTGATATTTGTGTGGACCCTTAATTCAGGTATGATCTTATCAATTGGTTGGATGGCCAATAAACGTTATAGTGGCCCTTAGGAATTTTTTAATGATGGCCCTTCAATCATCACTATTGCCCATGGTGTGGTCCACCTGAGATTTGGTTCTGCTTTATTTTTGGGCTCATGCCCTACGATGAGGGGGAAAACAAATGGATGGGGTTGATATAAGATAAACATATGAAGGTGGGCCCCACAGTCGATGATCCACCGAAGAGACATCCCCTTTTTCTAGGTTTTTTGGCCTTGTACTCAGCTTATTTGCACATGTTACTTCTCGGGTCAGAAATGGTTAGGGATCACTTTGCTTCTCTTGTCAAATCTGAACAATATTGGCTGTAATTTTATTTATTTATTTATTATTATTATTATTTTGCCTATTGTCTCTTTAAATTCCACTAATCAAATAAAAAGGATACTCTGTATGGTACATGCATTTTGAACTATGTGTAATATGAATAGGATAAAAGATTAATCGTCTATGCATCAATAAAAAAGATTGCATATTGCAATTAATCTAAAATGAATACCTTGTTGGAAAGGCATTCTCGATGCCACTGGAAGTAGATCTTTATCTTTCGCATCTTACACCCTTAGGAAAACTTCTCAATAGGAATATAGTTTTATGACCGTATTAGTATATGGACCAAAATAAGTATTTATAGATAAGAGAGGCGGAGAAGCCTATCCATCACATTTGTCTCCTTGAGGGTCATAATACTTTAAGTTTCTCTATCCATATTAAAAACCATGTATAAGGACCACAGTTTAAGTGTCCCAACCTAATCCTATTTTTAATGATCATAATTATAGTGGGGCCTACTAAATGCTTAATCTAAATAATCCAATCATCATATCAAAACAAGTGATCATATGTGGCCAACGTAATATGAGCTTAACACCATGTGCCATCAATATTGAAGGAAACCAGATTGATGGACATTCCCGATTAATATCTAACCTTGCCATGTGTTTTGTTGAGAGATGAATGTACCATTTTCCGGCTCTACCGAGCTCAACTGTAACAATTGGAAAACCATGATGGGGCCACTGTGATGCATATGTTTAATCCATTGCATCCGTCTTACCAGCTCTACCCTAAAATGAAGCAGATTCAAAGTTCATGTGGACCACACAACAAGGAACAGTGATGATTACATGTGCCGACCATTAAATACTTGGGGATGACAAAAAAGTTTTGGATGAAGGTATTTGTGCTTTCCCTTTTCAGGTCTGTGTAACCTTTTGGAGGGCAAATAAACATTATACCGGGCTATTGGAAGGTTTTCTATAGTGAGTGTCATTGTCTCCACTGTTTCTTGGAAGCCGTCCACTACATGAGCTTTAGATTTGCTTATTTTTTGTTTCGTGACCTAAAATGAGCTGGCAGATGGACAACATGGAAATAAAACGCATACATCACAGTGGCCCCACATTGCCTTCCACCAGGGATATCCCCAGCGGCAGGATCACAGGGAATCAGTTTCCGGATGTAGCAAACATCATATATTGTCACTCTTTGGGGGAAGGAGGATGGAATGATCCTGGCATAAAGATGAAAAGAGTGAAACATTTCTTCGTCATAAACTGCAATTAGGGATTGGTTAGATGTCCTCACCAGGATGAACAGGCAATCCAAAACTCAGTCTGACAAATGACTAGCGTTGCCCCCCTAAGTTTAGGATGGATATAGGAGTGTGTTTGGATAAATAGTAATGATTCTCTAACGATCGTTTCTGTCAACATTCTTTAAAAAAGATTTCATTTTTAGGATCGTTTGTTTGAATAGCATGTGAAAGTCTTGAGTTCATTCGATGACAGTCACATCTTATTTTTCAGCCACAAAAAAAAATAAATAAATAAATAAAATAAAATAAATCCTAACTATGAATAATTACAATGATTATTATTGTAATCCAGCCATCCAAACACCCTATACTGCATATATAAGTCAATGCTTGAAAAGGTCCACATGCAAAGATGTTTGATTGGAATTACCAAATCTTCCATGTAGTAACATGAATGGAACACTTGGAGCATCAAACATGTGGGATTGCTTATTCATGCTGCAAGAATAGCTCTATCCCAAAGTAGGGCCTACCTTAGTTAAATAGAGGTGTGCAGTTGATGATGTTATAGTTCCTATGAAAAAGTGGGCCCCACTTGATTGAGATATGAACAGCCATAAGACTTTGTGAACCAGTTTTACCCCTTGGAAAGGAATACAGAAGTTAAATACAGGTGTGAACTTGATGTTGTTATAGTTCATGTAATAAAAAATAAAAAAATCAGGCCTCACTTATTATGTGGTTGATGGTATTATAGTCTGTTAAAAAATTAGCCCCACTAGATTAGATAAAGACATGCTTTTTTTTTTTTTTTTTTTTTATTTTATTTTTTACACACATACATACGCACCATCATATGGTCACTCGAACCATTTGAACCTATGACCTTTAGTGTTGAAACCCACAGTGTCTATCATTGAGCTATGGGTTGAAATCCTATAGACATGCTTATTTGTGACTAAATGATTAGCTTTTAGTTCAACCCTTTGACAATCTCATGACATTTATTTCCTTACAACAGTATCATACCACTTGATAGAAATACCGGTGCCCATTTAATGTCCTTATAGCCTCATTGAAGAAGTAGGCCCTAGTTGATTGAAATGTCATCGTCATCATCATCATTTAAACCTTACCAAACTAATTCGGGTCAGCTACATAAATCCTATTTTACCATTTCATTTTATCAAGGGTCATAACTGGACCGTGGGTCTTCATCACGTTACACTTTCAAGGTGTTGTTTCAATCGGGGTTGTCGAACCATTGGGTCCTAGATGGCTTATGTTTCAAAAACTAGTTATTTGCATTTATATTATAATCGGATCCATCTTTATTTTCTTTATCACAGTGCATATGTTTTGACCATATTCAATTTCTACAATTGCATTAAAGGTCACTCATCAGATGATTAATTAGAAGTATATACACACAAGGGAAATAAGATGAATGACGAAACAAATCACCCTGCCACGTATGCTGTAGAGATCCATGTCATTCATTGGGTGGGGCCCATATTAGACATGCCATGACCAGGAACACATGTATAAGAAAATGTACAAAAATTGACCAATGGTCACGTTGCTCGCTTGATGACCGGAACTGAGCTGAGCTTTATGACCATATTATCTAAATAGCAGGCCCCACATGTTGAATGGTTATGATCTTAAGCATTTGTGCAGGTTGGTACATGTCCTAAAAATGCCATCTTCAGTCGCTCAAAGTGTGTGGGCCAACTTAAGCATTTCATAGCTCACGGAGTGGAGTTGCGATTCGTGTGCCAGGCACACGATGGGCCACTCATCTATGAAGTCCATCGTCAGCAAGGCTTGCGCAGAAAAAGGCAAGCCTGTTCATCAAAGCAGGCGACAATGACAGTCAGTATTTTTTCAAACGGATCAATCAGAGTCGTCCATGTGGTATCTATGGTGGACGGCCCCATGTCCAAAAAATCAGGCATATAAAATAGTTCTCTCTAACTTTTTTGTTTCTCTTCTCGGAATTAGCCGTTAAGATTATTATTATTTTATTGGGCTACCGTCTCTTTAAATGCCACTTAATATATCAGATGAAAAAGATCATATGATGGTATGTGCGCATTTTGGACATATTCCTGCTCAACTTAGTTGTGTGCAATATTTTAAGACTCTAATTAAATTGTAGGCTTGTTTCTTCTTTACTGGGCTAGAATAAAATAATGGTGGACCAGCTGTTTCTAAAATGAGTTATCCATACACTACGTACGACACTTTGGACTATGCAGAT
This sequence comes from Magnolia changhungtana, assembly GCA_030180095.1. Lineage (NCBI taxonomy): Eukaryota > Viridiplantae > Streptophyta > Magnoliopsida > Magnoliales > Magnoliaceae > Magnolia > Magnolia changhungtana. Next base: position 6,648,600 of record JASAUF010000272.1, on the reverse strand, counting down.
CATGGGTTTTATTTAGAAAAAATACCAAAAATTATATTAATTGGGCTGCCACATAACTATCTTAGTTTACTTGTTCAATTATTACTGTTGGAATATGGTATCCATTTGAATAGGTTGGGCCCAACAGTTCAGAATCAGAACCTAAGACAACCTGAGGCTGTCCCTAAAACCTAACAGCCCAACAGGGGTACTGTTGATTTTATGCTGATTGGTTGGTGACCCGACACCACCGGCCTCCATAGTGGCAGGCCCCACACCATGATGTTTGTGTTTTATCCATGCTTTCCATGCATTTTCCCGCTCATTTCAGTCCATGAATCCAAAATTGAGGCCCTAAATATTAATGCAAAAATATTTATACTAAATCAATCATAGGTAACAGAAATAAAAAAAACCATACATCATAAAAATAATAAAAATAATAAAAATAATGAAGGAATCCATTTTTCACATCATAGAATTCATGCAGAACCCTCTTTGGTGCTCGGATTGCCTGTGGAAGCCTTTTCCCCCAGAACTTACTGCCACACGAAGCTGGCGGGGCCATCATGGTATTTTTGAGAAATTCATCTAGTCCATTCAGTTTGCCAAATCATGTTATAATTGAAACTTCCCTGAGGGCCACCGTGAAGTTTATATGCCATTCATACAGTTCATAAGGTCATTCCCACCTGAATTAATTTAAAATAAAAATATTAGCCTGATCCAATACTTCTGTGGCCCATAAATGTTTTAACAGTAAACGTTCTTTTCTCACTGTTTCATGCATGTCATGCGGCCCACTTGAGTTTTGAATCTACCTTATTTCTTGTGCCTGGCAAAATGGATGGGGTGGATTTCTTATAAGCATCAAGATGGCCCCACTTAGCTTCCCGTCCTGGAACCGCGTACACCCATCTCGGAAGCGGATCACAACTTGCTTGTGCATGTGTTTACATCACCAAGTTCTGTGTACCTATCATACTGTATTTGTTATATTGAGATCATCCGTACATCCATTTGGCGAGATCATTTTAGGGCATGCACCTAAGAATGGAACAGATCCAAAGCTCAAGTGTAGCTATCACACCACAGAAAGTATCGGGGGATTAAACATCTAAAATAAACATATACATCATGGTGGGCCCTGAAAAAGTTTCACAGTGGGCCAATGTCCCGTGCTTTATGTGGTTTGGTCCACTTGAGCTTTGTATATATCCGCCTCATTTTTAGGCTCATGCCCTAAAATGATCTATCCAAATGGATGGACGGTGTGGATATAACATATACATCATGGTGGGCATAGAGAACTTGGTGACGTCAACACACCACCGAGGTTGGTGGTGTGTCGCACACCACGCAATCAGCTCCCATCTACTTGGAGCTAAGACTACGGGAGATAACCTGTGCTGGGATTGCACGTGGAAATGGTTGATAATTGCGTCGATACTGATGATGAGGAACGACTTCAACTCTCCACGCTTGCTGGTGATACACGGGTGAAGGAAGCCACACGTATAAAGAAAACTCGTTCACATATCAATGGTATGGACACTCACCAAGTCAATATTGCTTATTTATAAAAGAAGAAGAAGAAGAAGAAGAAGAAGAAGAAGTAAAGAAGAACGAGTAGAGAAGGAGAAGGAATCTCCATTAGAGACTCATGTACACGGTTGTGAGATAGGAAGTTCTCCAGTCTCACCCACACGTGTGGGACATGAAGTCCTTCCTCATCAGCTAGGAGATCCAATGTGGACATGGATATTGCAGTCGGGACCTAGCTTTGGGACGTGGGTGCAACTGGAATGTTGGGAAGGTGGAGTGGGTGCTCTCTGGAGGGAATGGAATGTGAGACTACGACCTGGCGATCGCGTCAGTCCTTTGAAAGGTCTAGTTGTTTCAATAGACTGAGAATGAAGTATCAGGAAGATGAAGAAGTAGCATATTACTGTGGAAGGATTTCTTTTGTAGAACTCCATGTTTGAGATTGAGATGGGTTTAAGGGAAGATTTTCTTTATGTGGGTTTTCTGGGAAAGAGATGCATCAAAGAAACAGGTGTTTTGTTTTTGTTCTTTCTGAAGGTGTACTTATAGAGGCAGAGGCAGTGAATGAGGGGAGCGGATTAGGTGTTACAACTTAGTGGGTGTTACCCTTAACGTGGGGCCCACCTTTATATATTTTTTATACATCAACGCCGTCCATCCGTTTTTTCAGCCAATTTTAGGACATCGTCCCAAATTTTAAGAAGATCCAAATCTCAGGTGGACTACACAGGAAACATGGTGATTGAATGCTCGCCATTAAAAACTTTCCAAGGCCTACTATAAGAAAATATGTAATCTTTATTTTCCATCCAATCTGTTGATAAGGTCAAACAGACCTGGATGAACGCAAAATACAAATTTCAGCTTGAACCAAACCTACTGGGGTCTAAAAAAATCTTTTAATGGTCATTCACCTATTTTTATAGTGGTGTGTTCGATCTGAGATTTGGATCTGCATAATTTTTGGAATAACATAATAAAATTGGCTGATAAAAGGATGGACGGCTTGGATAAATAATACATCCATCAAGTTGGGCTACACACGGTAAGGGTAACACCCACAAAAGTCTTACCCGGTTAACAGCTAATTAATCAGCTCCCTTTCTTTCTGTTAACAAAAAATCAAAACTTATCCGGTAAGGGTATTATGGTCATGTGCACGCGTATTGACGATCATGCCCTACCAGATTATGCTTTTCCTGCTTTTACTTCATTTTTTATATTTAGCGGTAGACTTCGACTTACTGACCTGATTATCCTTTCGGGACGCCGATCACCAACGAAACCTTCCGCAGGAACTCAGAACCCAGATGGGGCCTACCGTTATATTTATGAGAAATCCACCCCATCCATCCGTTTTTACATGTCATGTTAGATATGAGTACAAAAATAAGGCAGATCAAAAACTAGAGGGGCTGCACGACAAGAAAATGAGTAAGGAAATGTCGACTGTTGAAACCTCTCTGGGTCCACATGATGTTTATATGCCATCCAAACCACTCATAAGGTCACTACTACTGAGATGAACAGAAGAAAAAAATATTATCCCGACGATCATGAACTTCTCTGGCCTAACCAATGTTTCAACGGTGCATGTCCAATCCTCACTGTTTCCTATTATACAGTCCATTTGAATTATGTATTTGCCTAATTTTTTAGCACATATCCTAACATGATCTGGAAGAACAGATGGAGAGGTAGATATCTCAAAAACATCACAGTGCCCCATCTAGTTACTCAGCGCATGAACTTCTGCGAAGGAGTTTCCCAAGCAAGTCGCGTCATGTGAGCTGTCGTTTTTCGGTAAGGAATTAACTAAATGCCCTCAGTTGTTTTTCTTTAAGAGGATGCTGTCGTTTTTCGGCAGGGACGAATCTTAGTAAGGGTTGTCGTTTTTCGGCGGCGAATTAACAAAATGCAGTCGATTGTTTTTTCATTCCGTCGTTTTTCGGCTGTTTTTTCTTGGTAAGAGCTATCTTTTTCGGCCAGCCGGGAATTAACGAAATGCACTCGATTATTTTTTATTAGAAAGGGCTGTCGTTTTTCGACTGATAATTAACAAAATACTCTCGATTGTTTTTTCTTGTTCCCACCTTCATCGGGTATTAACCAATGTAGCATATGCACTATAAGAAGATGATAACCCAAAAAAAAAGGGCCTATTAAATCATTGTATGAATTACGGGTGAATTGAATAAATTATTTTTTATATCCTGGCCCAGCCAGTGGATATATCCACCATATTTTCTTCTTCCATGATCGATCATCATCATGATGGACCTGTCAACCAGATACAGCCTGGTGATTCAAAAATCAGGCCCATCGTGTGGACCACACACGGTCACACAATAGAAATAATGTACACCACTCGGGACCTCTAATTCACGTGGCCACATCATAGGATACAATGTTGACCGCTCACATATGATGATGGAATCCACCTGATATTTTGGGTAGCTGATTATTGTAATGGGTGCACCTGTTGGATGGATTGGATGTTATATGGAAATTCATGTAGTACTCTTCTTGAAACTGAGACCACGAGAGTCCATATATATGGGCAAAGAGACTCATTCACACATCAATCGAATGAACCCTCACCACAGTCATTGCTTATTTATAGTGAAAAGAAGAAGACGGAGATTAAGAGGAGATCATGAGGAGAAAGTGTTTGGAGGGGTAGAGCCTGACTGTAGGGCCCACCTTGATGCATGCATTGTATATTCATGCTGTCTATCTGTTTTGCCAGTTTATTTTAGGGCACTGGCTCCAAAATGAGTCAGCTACAAATTTCAGGTGGACCACACCACAGGAAACAGTGGTTATTGACAATTAAAAACTTAAGTAGCCATCAAGAATTAAAAACTTTTTGTGTGCCACAAAAGTTTTGAATCAAGCTGATATTTATTGTTTCCTTTCATAATTGTCTTTTTTACCTTATCAACAGTTTGGATGGTTAACAAAGATTACTGTGAACTCTAGGAAGTTTTTAAAGGTGGCCCTTCAACTATCGCTGTTTTCTTTGGTTTCATACATCTGAAAATTTTATCTTCTCATTTTTTTGGTTCCACGCACTAAAATAATGTAGCAAAATAGATGGACAGCGTGGATATACAATGCATGCTTCTAGGTGAGCCCTACGGTCAAGTTTCCACATAGTTGGTTCCGGGTCTCAGCCAAGTCACGCCCCATCTTAGTGAGCACGTGTGGCTTTCTTCACACGTGTCTCACCCATAAGGGTGACTTGAAGTCCCTCATCAGCTAGGAGACCCAATGTGGACACACGTCCTGCAAAATTCTTCACATGCAAGAAAAGCCACTTTTACCAACGAAAATTTTCGTAGGCAAAAATTTTCGTTGGCAAATTCCTCGCTAAAACTCCGTGGGGAATGCCTTTTACCCACGAAAAAAAAAATCGTTGGCAAAGGTAAGACTTTTGCCAACAAAATTTTTCGTAAGGAAAACATTTGACAAAACTTTTTCCCTACGTATACTTTTGTAGGTAAAAATATTTACAAGACTTTTTAGCTACTAACAATTTCGTAGCTAAAACAATTTACAAGACTTTTTACCTACCAATAATTTCGTAGCTAAAAATATTTATAGGACTTTTTACCCACGAATAGTTTCGCAGCTAAAAATATTTAAAACACTTTTCCCTACCAACAATTTCGTAGCTAAAAATATTTTTAGCTACCAGCAATTTCGTGGCTAAAAATATTTAAAACACTTTTTACCTACCAATAATTAAATTTACAGGACTTTTTACCTACGAAAAGCTAAAAAAATTTAAATCACCTTTTACCTACCAACAATTTCGTAGCTAAAAATATACTCACCTACCTAACAATTTTGAAAATAGTATTATCCAATTGAAACCTGTATTCTTTAAATATTTGAAACATAAAAATGATGCCATACAATAAAACTGAATATTAAAAAAAATTTATATTACTAGACAATTAAAAAATTAATAATATTTATTACAATAAATTGAAAATGGTTTTCAATATAAATAAATAAATAAATATTATATTCAAAACCATTTTCAAACAAAATTTTTTAAATTGTCTAGTAATATAAATTTTGTTTAATAAAAACAAATCCATCTGTCAAACAAAGTTCTTGCCCTCTCCTGGACTTTCAAGCTCCTGTTGCCAAGGAGATGTTTGAAAGTTAAAAAGTGTATACAATGAAAAATAGGCATAATTATTTACTTTAATGTCCTCAGTGTTCACATAAATATGATTGACTCTAAGATATAGATTCGTCACTGAGATTGCTCTCACACACCAATCAGTTTTAGAACCAAATGCTGCTTGCTCATAGGGGCTTGTTGTGGTGACAATGAGTTCATCGCTGTGCACATTTGTTGTCCTTGTTGTGACTGCTGTAAGTTGGTTTGCTTCTTTCGCCTGCACATGAAGATTTGCTAAAGATTATTAGTCAAGTGAAACCGGCAAAGAAGCTTCTCAGCTTGATAGACTTTTACTAAACACATCACCTGCTTCTCAATCTCCGCAATTTGTTGCCTCTGTTGTGAAGGTGGAGTTATCTCACCCAGATTATATCACGAATTTCAGACTGTGTCAATGCCGAGGTGTTTACATTATTCTTGGCATAATCTGAGTATAAGATCTCTCAGAGCAACCTCAACCTGCATTGAAGGAGATATTAGCAACTCTCATAACAATGACATTTGCAAAATAACTAGTCAAAAGTAAAATTACCTTCATCCATTGATCATCGGTGAGAGAAGGCTAGATGTGATGTGGTTCAGTGATGATACTCTTGTCAGGTTTCAATAGCATTTTTGCCTTCTCATTGTTGACATGGACTTTGTAAGATGAATATGAGACGAGAGAATGCAGTGTATGATGAAATACTCTTCAACCAATCATCATAAATGTTGAAAAGAACCATCTGTGGCTCTGTGGCCTTCAGAATCAAATCACCAAACTTCTCGATTTTCAAGCATGCTTGGAATGGCAGCTGCAAACTGATCATTTATCAATGACCATAACTCTCCCAGCCAACGCAATGTAGTGTTTTGAAGAACCCTTACCAACATTGTATAGGGCTCGTTTGGGTAATGAATTGCAGTTTCCTTGTTTGCTAACTATCATCCAACGCACCAACTAAGAAATCCAGGCCCACTAATGTTTGTTTGCAAAAAAAATAAAAATAAAAAATAAATCAGGATGGATCTGTGGCAGTAGAGATTGTTTGCAGTTTCTACTCATACAGAAATGGCATTTATCAAACAAAAGCAGGGTTTCTTTAGGTCATCACTTTCTGCAAGGAAGTGCTAATCCAAGCCAATGCATTCACCATTTAACAATAGATGCCAATGCACTTATGTATGCCACACCACATGCACTCAATATTCAAGATTGAATAACCCCAACCATTTTGTCATTCACCTGTCCTTTTTTGTTGGATTTAGATTGTGTTTGAGGCAATTTGGGGCAACTCCCTTCAATGGTGTATCCACCAGATTAATGATGTGGATCACCAAACATGCATAAGGTGTATTCAGTGGCATGTGGGGAAGATGATAAGCATTTCCCATTTGTCATCTTATTTTTTCACTCCTATTAGACAATTCCATCCATATGATAATATTGTGGCCATTAAAGTGATGGCAGTGATGACAACAAATCAAGCAAATAATCTACAAATAATATTAACAATAAGTTGTCCATTTTGAAGTACAAATTGACCCAAATAGCATGCCTATCTGTTTTCAAAGAAATAAGAGGTCGTTTTAATCCAATGAATACTTTAGACGCCGCTTGCACATTGAAAACATTTTTAAAATTTTAAAAGAATAAGAACAATGACATGTTCTTCATGTAGAAAAATCCAATAAATGAATGCCAAACCATCTCACGGTACTTAAATGATAGCAGAGATAATAACCAACAAGTAAATATATCAACAATCCATGCATTTATAACCATATGTTTCTAGTGCATGTTTATATCATGACCAAATTCAACTGCCTCAATGCAAGCAATCTTCCCCTTAAACAATCAACAGTTCTTGCTTCTCCTTACATCTTCTCTCTGAAAGAAAAAAATAGCCTAATTTATCATATTAATCCCACACATCCAAGTTTGCTCTGATTGATAATTGAATTTGAATTTGAATAGTATGTAGAATGATAATTGAATTTGAATTACGAAATTAAAGCTTAATGAGAGGAATTGAAAAAAAAAAAAAAAAAAGAGACCGAAACTGCAAATTCAGATGATTTTGAGTCTGAATTAAAATACATGATAAGCAATGCCAACCTCATTCAAATTAGAATAATGATACCTGATTCAAGACTTTTTTCTTTTTTTTTTTCCATTTTTCTTTGTTTCCTTTAGTTCAATTCAACTGAGCATGCCTTGCATCCAAACACGCCTTACGTTTAATATAACAACGTCCAGAAATCTCAACATGGTTTGCAAAGTAAATATGATTTTCAGCTAAACCACTTGCAACCAAAGAAACCAAGCAAATGTATTTCTTTTTACAAAGGTAAGGTAGTTTGAAACAGAGTAACATATTCATGTTAATGTTCGAAGTAAGCACACGATTGCTATATGGAATTACTTAAAAGGCATCACCAATTAATTTAAGGAAATTCAAAGAAATTTGCATTTCCTCAATCCATATGAGATAATCCAACAAAAGGATAAACAGAGAGATATGAAAGAAGCATAAAGTAGCACAGTATTGGCTTTAACTTCAAGAAAATCATAGTCCATAGCTAGTTATTTAGACTCAATTTAGAACTTGAGAAAGTATCATCTAGACATGCCTAGCGACGTTGTATGTACTCCAACCTTGGATATCTTGCACTCCTTCAAAAGCGATGCTTAGAGTTGCCTTAGACCACACTTGGTCGAACCATAGCTACAAATTCAAAGAATATAAAGAACAAATTAAATATATAGATCGGAACAGAAACAAAGATCATTCTGAAAGAAAAGGAAAATACCCTTTTTGAGGAAAATGCCATAAGGTATAGAAACAAAGATCAGCAAGCTTTTTTAAAGGAAAAGGGAAATGCTACAAAAGAAAACAGTTTTTGCATGTTAATTTATTGTCATAATCAGCAAAATAATATCGCATTTATAGAAAACATTTTCTTTTCCACAATAACTTTTGAATTCCACCAATAAAACACATTCTTCAAAAACAAGCAATCCAAGGTGTGGTCCATCTAATTTGGGCTGAAAACAGGCTTGGGCTGAATTTCAGTCCACTGGAAAGACCAGGGGCCCATTTCAATACAAAGATTTCATTTGTAGGTATATGAGAATTGGGATATTTTTGTAGTTTTAATTACCTCCAGCTCTTTGAAATTGCATAGTAATAGCTATCCACAAGAACCCAAAAGACATGCTCTCTACTTTCAGGTGTCCCATCTACTAGGGAACACTTCTTCTGGTTGATACCAAACACTATTCAAGAGGCTTCCGTTTGAAACTGAAATATCAACCACTTCAGTATAAGCAGGAATAATCCAAGACAGAAAAATATAAAACAAGGCCTCAAGAGTTCTCCATGACTAGAATTTACATTAAAATTCAAACACTCTTGACTTGTTATGTAATCATTTAAGATGAACCTCACCGCATAAGCATATTCTACGAGTATTGTGGCAAGGGTATGATGGTAAACAGGGACATCACCAGCATGCTTGACCATTGTAAACAGGGTTCGCTCTAATCCTTATACAAAAATTGATCTTAAATAATAAAAAGAACCAAAATAGATCTTTTTTTTCTTTTTTTCTTTTTTTTTTGGAAAGAGGGATTTTGAAGGAGATTTACTTGCATTACTTGCATAGAAGGAGATTTCAATCCTCCAGCATACAATGCTCCTGAGTTGTCCTTGTACCATTTGAACAAAGTAATTAAAGGAGATTCAAAGGCCTGTGTTGAAGTTTTCCCTTGAATGCCTATAAGAAAATTACATATATATATATATATATTAATACAAAGGCATGTTCCTATGATAGAAACATGTCTTAAGGTATCAATTTAAAACAAACACGAATACAATATCCTGAATCTTATCTTTACCTTTCTACATGTTGACATTGGTTCGTTGGAGTAAAATGGTGGATAACCCACAAGCATTTCATACATGATAGCTCCAAGTAACCACCTGTAGGTTACAAAAAAAAAAAAAAAAAAAAAAAAAAAAAAAAAAAAGAAGAAGAAGAAGAAGAAGAAAGATAATTCAGCAAGAATCTCATATATTTTTTCTCTTTCACTTTTTCCTAGCACCACACCCATAATAATCCATCACATTACATAAGGATGATATCCTTAGTTGTTAATGCCAAGTTAAAAACCAAGAAAATAGAAACTTTGTCCAGGTCAGACCTTGTATTATGGGTATAGCAAATCAAGAAAAGATTTGTGCTTTTTTTTTTTTTTTTTTTTTTTTTTTGTTCTTTCTAGGACCATGTCATCATACACAACCCAAACTTGGTTTGTAATGGAACCATGGATGTAGAGATTGGGGAGTTAGTTTGAGGCTATATATATACATTATTCTCTACTTCTTAAAGCTCTATTTTCTTGCCAAGGTTATCAGAAAATTTTGATTTGACAATCTTCCATATTAGTGATAAATTAATAGATTCTATTCTGTTAGTTAATTTATTTCCTGTGATATTCACTTCATTTGCAGCCAATGCATAATCAAACTCATTGTAAATAAATAGTAAAAAATGTGAAATTAGAAAATAAGTCTAACACGTCGCTACATGTCATGTTGGGAAAAAAAAAACCAATGGCAGTAATTACAGCAGATGAGCCAAATGCTTTTGTTCCAAACTTGATATTTCAAGTATCATGAACCTGATCTTTTTCTTTAATTTTTTCTATACCATACTTAAATTTTCAGTATTTATTCATATGCCATATGTGTTCAATTTGTCAAGTCAATTCATCCAGAGGGCCTGAGTCAATTCACAAAAGATCAAGGGACCAAAATCATGCTTACCCGAACAAATTTAAATTTCAACCAATAGGCATCAATAGCCTCTGTAGCCTCTCACTCTAACCAACGGCTAAGAATTACAGATGTTGTCTTTCATATTAAAACCTCTCACTCTAACCAACAAGCAATACATTGAAAGTCGAAAAGCTCCAAACAATCAATGCCTTGCCCAACACAAATCAAGTGAAACACATACCTGATGCATCTCTATCTGACAAATAATATCAACATCCTCTTGACCACCCATGATTGAAATATATGATGACATGCAAACACCTATGCATTATGCACTAAAAAGTTCTCATGAAAACTGATAACCACAAGCATCAACCAGAAATGAGCAACAAATCATAAGAAAAAAAAAAAAAAAAAAAAGATAAGATAATCAGAGTTATCGTCTACAGAAATGCATTTCATTTTCATTTCAAAATCAACCAATGAAAGAAAAAAAGAGAGAGACCAAGCTACTAAATTAGATTTCATAATAAAAAGTAGAGTTAATAAAAGAGATGCATACATCAAGTTAACATTGGTGGGTTCACTCATCAAGTTAACAAAGCAATCCCCAGATAGGCTTAAAGGCTATACTCACATGCCAAACAACTCTAACAGTCTGTGTCGCCAGCAACTGAAGAAATTCCTTGCATGTCAGGCAAGAGGTGGTTTCCAACCTCTTTATGCCATGATCTATTCCTATCACTAGTCTTTGGTTCCCCAAGGGCATGTAGTTTGCAAAATCTGTTTGCTTATCTTCATGGTTTATAGTTTGCGAAATTCCCATTACAGGAAATTGTCTAAATACGTCAACTGGACTTGAAAATGTATAGACGGATTATGTAATGGTCCACCAAGAGTTTGTAGAATCTGTTCAGTTCTACTTTTTACAAGTGCGCCTGTGGTTAGTTGATCCAAACTGCTGATATAGTGGACTCACCTTGGAAGGCCTATGGCCAAAAAACTAGTTTGGAAAATCCATGCTACAGGTTATTGAACTGTTTTTTTCCATTTAACATGTGACATTGATGTGTTTTCTCTCATATGCACCTGTTTGTCGGGCTACATACTTGAGGGCTAGGATGTTTTCATCTAGGAGTTTTGGCGCATGATCCATCCACAGCAAGGCCCATCATACAAATTTTAGATCAATGAATCATGGCCTCTGCTTGTACAGGATGAGAACCTGATGGATACTGTATAAACATTCTACCATTGCAGAGAGAAATACCACTCCAAAAATACCATTCTAGATACAAAGGAATAGAAGTATACAAGAATACAGGGTCCAGTGTGCCCAAGTACCAGTTAGTCCATAGCCTGTGATTGGCATACTTTCATGATGAATCTAGAATATTGCAAGAAAAATGTCCAAATCTGAAAACCTCCCAAGAAATTCCCAGGCATTATGATATATTACAGGACCCTTCAAACAAAAATTCTAGAAAAGAAAGAAAAAAATAAATAAAAAGGTTTTTCAACCAAGGATCAAACAGAACAGTATTTCATCTTACCTACAAATATGAAAAGATGATTTGTCATCAGGAAACAGTGCGCGTGTGTGTAGGGTGTGTGTGCATGTGGCGTGAGTGTGTGGGGGTGTGTGTGCGTGTGTAAAAAAAAATAAAAAAATATCACAACAGATTTCAGAAACAAAGAGAGAGAGAGAGAGAGAGAGAGAGAGAGAAACTTATCATCCTTTTTCTTCTCCTTCTCCTTCTTCTCCTTCTTGCGGTGAAAGGGGGTTTTGACAACAGAGTTAGGGGAATGCAGCCAATAGACAGGGAGAGAGGGTGAGGGAGAGCGGGAGATCGAGAGAGGGCAAAGGAAAGAGAGAGGCTGAGTGCGAGAGAGAGATGAAGAGAGAGATGGAGAGATGGATTTTCGTCTGGAAGGGTTTTGGAAGAAGGGCGTTTTGGAAGCGTTTTGGAAAATGGTTTGGGGAGGGCGTTTTGGAAGAGTTTTGGAAGAGTTTTGGAAGCAGATTGTGTACTGAGTAACGTGCTGACTAAACTCTGTGGGTCCCACAGTCATTCTTTAATTTCATCCACTCCGTCCATACATTTCAGAAGACAATTTTAGATTTGTAGCCAAAAAACGAAGCATATCCAAAGCTCGAATGGACCACACCACCTAAATTGTGTGAATTCAACAAATGTACCATTGAAAATTTCGTGGGGGCCATAGAAGTTTTAGATCAATATGATATTTGTGCTTTCACTTCTTCCATGTCTTTGTGATATTATGAACAGTTTGGATGACAAAGGAACATCACTGGGGGCCATAGAAATGTTTCAACAGTGGAAATCATTATTCCCACGGTTTCCTATGGTATGTATCCACTTCTTTTTAGATATACCTCAATTTTGGCATCAACCACTAAAATGATCTGAAAAAACGGATGGACGGAGTGGATAAGACAATTGAATTCACGGTGGGCCCAATTGAGTTTAATCAGTACGGTAAAAGCGTACTACACAATCCCACGGACGGACGTGGATTTCCTGTGAAAGCCTTCGGCAGGAAGTTCCATAAACTCGTGTGATTGTGGATGGGCCCCACTGTGATGTTTGTTAGAAATCTAAACCGTCCATCCATTTTTTGAGCTCATTTTAGGACATGAGGCCGAAAATTATTAGGATCCAAAACTCAAGTGGGCCATATTAGATGAAACAGTGGGGAAAGGAATTCCTACCGTTGAAACCTTCCCAGGATCCACCTTGATGTTTATATTCCATCCAAACAGTTTATAAGGTCATTTTCACTGAGATGAAGTGAAAAAACCAAAAAATTAAACTGATACAAAACTTTTGTGGCCATAGAAATGTTTCAACGGTGGTCACTAAATCCCCACTGTTTCCTCTGGTGTGGCCCACTTGAGTTTTTGATCCTCCGTATTTTTGGTCGCATGTCCTAAAATAAACTCTAAAAATGGATGAATGGATTGGCTTTCTCACAAACATAGTAGTGGGCCCCACACAGAACCTTCCGCAGAAACGTTCTGCTAAAGGCTTTCGCTGGAAATCAGCGTCCGTTTCTGACGGAAACGGATTGGCTACCCCTGCCACTAGGTCGGTGATATGTGGGCCCCACCATGATGTATATGTTTCATCCACGCCGTCCATAACTTTTTCCAGCTCATTTTATGGTACAAGACCAAAAATGAGTTATATCCAAAACTTCTAATCGAGTTATTTGATACTCCCACAGTGTATGATGTTTAATACATAGGCACTCAGGAATTACATACGTGGGGCATACATTAATTCCTACTAAACCGACTAAAGTGTGGAATTTGTAATCACTAAATCACAAACCGAAAATTAGACTGGCTGAATAATCATAACCTCTGATCATTGGACAGTCATTTATTGAAACAAGGCTTTTGGAATTTTTTTTAAAAAAAAACTGACTAATAAATACCCACCAATCAGATAGTCAGATAATCAAATAAGCTCAATTTTTTATTCATAATATATATAAATTGGGACCATTAATTTGGACAGTTCAACTTGATTTAATTTTATTCCACGGATGCAATTTCTAAGTGCCTGAGTATCATCCATCACATTGCCAAGTTATCAAAGTTTACATCAACATATATTGTATAGAGAAATTTACGACTGTACACCCATTTATGGCCCATTCACGAGACCAAGCCCACCTCATTTTACCTTACAAAAATAAGCCCCAGCTGTACGGATGCCTTCCCAAAGGTCGAAAATGCCCCTCCTTTTTCAATTTCAGTCAATTCTCTCATTTACGCACAAAAACACGTTCGGACTCATCTCTATCAACCGTATTTCTTATTTTCACATATTTTCTTCCCTAAATTGCCATATTATCTTCATCATACTATCACATTACATCTTCCCTGTTACATTCTCCTCAAGCCCAAGTGTATTCTTTTTACGAGAGGACGCGAATGCATTGATAAACGTGAAATCTTGAAGACCTTTCTCCAAAGAACGTGTTTCAGATCAATGTACTCTATTCTTTTTCTCGAACACGGATTTCACTGAGTTTTAGGGAATGATTGGAGTTCGTGGTCAACTACATTGAAGTTTAAATTCTAGGTAAATTCTTAAGTGCTTACCTAGAAGACCATGGTCAATATCATGCATTGCTGAGTCAATTTCATATATGTATTCTGTATCCACGCCGTCCATCCATGTTTTCAGATCATTTTAGGGCATTATCCCAAAAATGAAACAGATCCAATTATCAGGTGGACCATACTATAAGAAACAGTGGTGATTGCAAGCTCTACCATTAAAAATTTCTTAGGGCTCACCATAATATTTTCGTAGTGTTTATTTGACCGTGTCCCATTTAATAGAAGAGAGTATATCAGCTAGTGTTGAATGGACGGTGTTGATAAACCCATACATCACGGTGGGCCCCTCGGAGAGCAACCTGTTCTGAGCTCGGTAAATGCGGGGTAGTACCCAATCCGTGTCCATTTTAACAGGCAGCCCATATAATTTCGGTTGGAGGATCCTGACCATACATCTAGTTGTTTCAGTCATAGATGGTCCATGGTATAAAACCGAACACAAAATTTTGGATGTGTATGTTGTTTATAAGTATATGTTTATGTAAAACATTGAATTTTTATATGTTTGATTTTATTTTTTTGAGGTGTCATTGATTGTGGACAGTTGTTTTTTCTAATGTTGGTATGGGAATTTGGGGATTTAGAGACAATAGATATTGAAATCCTCCGTATTCTCATTCTTAATATTTTTACAGGGTTTAGCCAACTATGGGAATAAAGTAATTAGCAAGTGACAACTTTTGTAAAGTATAACACCCTCTCCGCCATCACATTTCAATGTCACTCAACCCTTGTGACATTGATCCACCCGTGATCTAGTGTCCATAAGATGATCGAGATCATGCAGTGGTGGTGGTCGGTGGAGAAGATGGTGGCCCGTTAATGGCGTATGTGAAGATTATCGAGATCATACGGTGGTGGTGGTCGGTGGAGAAAATGGTGCCCCGTTAATGGCAAATTCTGACTTAGAGGGTTTTTCTTCGTAATGATCTCCATGGTGTGGATTAGTCTAAAGGAGCTTGTAGAATCCTAAAATTGAAGCTTGGATGTGGTTATCCAGTGGGGTTCAAGAGCGAAACGTTTCTGACAGTAGCCACATGCTACTATGAATGGAGGAGTTTAGACACTGTTCTTTAGGGTTTGGGGCCTTCTCAGGTACCATCCGAGGTTCTTATATCTGTTTTAAATGATCTTGATGCATTTTTGTAGTGGTGGGTGCTTTTGGAGTTGATGGAATGAAACAAACGGAAGTGTTGTAGTTAGAGAAGGATTCGGCTGAGAGTCGATTCGTGGCTGATTAGTTCCCTGCAGAGGTTGAGCCTTACGGTGGAAGCCAGGTGGGGTCCCCCGTGATGTTTGAGAGAAAATCTACTCCGTCCAAATGGTTCACCGGGTTGTGTTGAGACATGAGTCCAAAATGAGGTAGATTTAACACTTAATTGGGCCGCATAATGGGAACAGTGAGGATGGACACTAACCGTTTAAGGCCTCTAACGGCTACCAATAAAATTATTTGTTAACATGGATGAATGGAGTGGATAAAATAAATCAATAACGGTGGACCTCACAGAGTTTACTCTGGTAAAGGTAATGGGTAACGGGTAACTTAAATGTAGTGGAGAATGGTTTCCTTACAACATTTGTAATCATATATTGGGCCTGCCTAAATGTGATTCACATATCCAACCCACTCATTATGTGTGTCCCACTTGGATGAGGGGTCAGACCAAGTTTCAACCGCATCCAAAACTCATGTGGGCCCCATCAAGTGCTTTTATATTTTTTAGGATGTCTTCACATAGTTTTAAATGGTATGGCCCACTTGAGTTTCGTTTACTGATGATTTTTGAGATATCTCATAACCTAAAGGGGACACATCAATTCCACGGTGTTGATGTTCGACAGACATCATGATGGGGTCCACAAAACTTACTAACATCAATTCTTAGGTTCTCAGGAGGTCAGTAAGTTGGGTCACAATTTTAACCAGCATATTTTACTCATTTTACATGTCTGATGCATTCACTCTATTTTACTAATCAATACTCTCAATTTGACTAGTTACTCGCCTCAATTAAGTTACATATGAGAAAGATATTTGGCATACAAGATTGATCAACAATTTCAGTGAAATTTGATTTAAACATCTGAAGTTATTTACTCTTTAATTTAAATTGATTAGATTGTCCAAAAATGATTAAAGATTCAATTAGTGGGTGTGCCTAATAATTTAGTAATTTTATTTTTCACAAACAAATTTAACATGTTTTTTAAAAGGTATATTTTTTTTTTTTACTCTTTTAAATAAATAGCATTTTTATTATAAAATTTTTAAAAATATTTAAAAACAAATTTTGAATTTTTATTTGCAAAATATCAAAAAAATTCTCATATTTTAATTTTTTTCTCAAAAATTTCAAAATGCCAATTTTTCTTTTCAAAAGCATTATTTTGTTCTCAAAATATTACTTAAACATATTTAAAATTTTATAACTTTTCAATATTCTTTTTCATGTGATATTACAAATTATTTAAATACTACCTTTTAATTATACACACACACACACACACACACATTTAGGTTATAGACAAAAAATTTAAAAATTAAAACAATTTTAAAAAAATATTTACGAAAAACTTTTCCCAACGAAAATTTTCGTCGGTAAAAGTCTTACCGCCAACTCTTCCTAAAAAAGGAAGGTTTTATTTTGAAATTTTAACAGACCCTTTAGCTACGAATATTTTCGTAGCCAAAGGTGAGTTTTAAATTTCAGTTTCGTAGGTAAATGTTAAAGTTTTTGAATTTTTGTTAGCACCCCGCGAAAATTTCGAAAAATTGCAAAACGTAAGGTTTATATTGATACGAAATTTTTTGAAAGTGAAATGACCCTTTAGATACGAATATTTTCGTAGCTAAAGATTGGTTTTACCTATGAAATTCAATTTCGTAGGTAATAGTGAAGTTTTTGTTTTTTGAAATTCAAATGACCCTTTAGCAATGAATATTGTCATAAGTAAAGATAAGTTTTACTTAGATAAAAGTAAGGTTTTCGATTTTTTTAAATTCAAATGACCCTCTAGCTACGAATATTTTTGTAGGTAAAAATGGATTTAGGTAAAAGTAAAGTTTTCCATTTTTTATATTTTAAAAAATTAAATACACCCTATAGCTACAAAGCTATTTGTAGGTAAAGATGGCTTTTAGCTACGAAATTATATTTCGTAGGTAAAAGTAAAGTTTTCCATTTTTTGTTTTTTAAAAAATTAAAAACACCCTTTAGCTACAAATATATACGTAGGTAAAGATGGCTTTTAGCTACGAAATTAGATTTCGTAGGTAAAAGTAAAGCTTTCCATTTTTTATTTTTAAAAAAATTAAAAACACCCTTCAGCTACAAGTATAAACGTAGGTAAAGATGGCTTTTAGCTACGAAATTAGATTTCATAGGTAAAAGTAAAGGTTTCCATTTTTTGTTTTTTTTAAAAATTAAAAACACCGTTTAGCTACGAATATATTCGTAGGTAAAGATGGATTTTAGCTATGAAATTTGATTTCGTAGGTAAAAGTAAATTCAAAACACATTTTCCCAAAAATACAATAGGCCTTTTCGCTACGAATATTTTCGTAGGTAAATAAGGGTTTTACCTACGAAATTTGTTTCGGTAGGGAAAAGTAAGCTTCTGAATTTTTGAAAATTCGAAACACCATTTAGCTACAAAGAGTTTCGTAGGTAAATATAGGTTTTACCTACGAAATATGATTTCGTAGGTAAAAGTAAAGTTTTCAATTCACAAAAAGTTGAAAGAGTCAAAAAGACCCTTTACCTACGAAAATTTTCGTAGGTAAAGATGACTTTTACCTACGAAATTAGATTTCGTCGGTAAAAGTAGGCTTTTACCTACGAAAATAAGTTTCGTCGGTAAAAGTCATCTTTACCTACGAAAAAAATTTTCATAGGTAAAAGTTTCGTAGGTAAAAACCATATTTCTTGTAGTGGATTTGTGGCAGTCCGGACCTGGCTTTGGGACGTGGGTGCAATTGGAAGGTCGATCGGGAAGGTGGAGAGGAAGCTCTCCGTAGGGACGGGAATGTGAGACCATGACTCCGAGATTGCACGCGGTCCTTCCAAATTAGGTCTAGTTGCTTCAGGAGACTAAGAATTCAATGTCAGGAAGATGGAGAAATAGAATACTAGGGTTGTTACTGTGAAGGATTTCTTTTGTAAAACACCATGTTTGAGATTGAGATGGGTTGAAGGGAACATTTTCTTTATGTGGGTTTTCTGGGAAATATATGGGATGAAAGAAAGAGACGTTTTAATGAAGGGTTTTGAGTGTTATGGAGAGAAAGATGGTACCTTTTGTTGTTGTTGTGGTTCCTTTTGAAGGTGATGAGAATAAGAGTGGTAGTTTTTATACACGGGTGTTTGTGGGTTTTGGCCTTCAGTTATTATAAGAGCTGATGCATTTCTAGCCGTTTATTGTAATGGTAGGATTAGTAGACTGCCAGAAAATGGCTGATGAGAAAACACAATAACGGTCTGGAATAACATCCATATATATATATGGATGGTTCAGATCATTCAGTCCAAGAGGATAAAGATCATTCCCTGTACATCTTGGGTCCAAAATATTAACGGTCTGGATTACCGAAAAATTGTCCCAACTTGTGCAGAAGAGGTGCGTGACGTATTAGTAGTGGAGAAGGGGGGATAATGGATTCCACGTACTGGGAGATGAGCGACACATCAGTGGTGGAATAGGTTGCAATGGATTCCACTTCGCTGTGCTTTTCAGGCTAGCGAATTAGGTGAGACCCCGGCCTCACCAATGACAGTACAGCCCTTACCGTGGGACCCACCTTTACGCATTTATTCTGTATCCAGACCGTCCATCTGTTTTTAATATCAATGCATAGTATTATCTCAAAAATAAAGTAGATACAATTATCAGGTGTACCATAGCATAGGTAACAGTGGTGATTGACCATTAATGAGAGAAAAAAGTTTTGGATAAATCTGATATTTATTTTTTTCCTTTCATCTAGGCTTATGTGACCTTATCAATAGATTGGATTGCAAATAAACACTATAAAAACATTGAGGTACACCCTGAAGTTTTTAAGAGTGTTCAATTAATCACCTCTGTTTCCTATGGCATGGTACATATGATAATTGGATCTGCTTAATTTTTGGAATAATGCCCTAAAATAATCTTCAAAAACAGATGGACAGTATTGATACGTAATACATACATCAAAGTGGACCCCACAGTATAGGCGGCACCGTCTTTGGTAAGGCCGGGGTCTCTCCTAATCTGTTCCCACCTTACGGGGAGCGGTCCAGGTTTTACGCGGGTAACACCGCAGCGGGTGTTTTCCTGACCGTTGGGCATACCTTGATGAATATTTTATATATCCAATCGGTCTATCCGTTTCTTCGGTTCATTTTAGAACATTTTTCCAAAAACGTAGTAGATCTATATCTTCATTGGACCACACCATAGGAAATAGTGGCCATTTACCATAAAAAAAACTTCTTATGGGCCACCAAAGTTCTGTACCAAGCTGATATTTATCTTTTCCCTTAATCCATTTCTTTTTTTTTATCTTATCAACAGGTTGAATGGAAAATGAAAATTATGCTGAGCCGTAAGAAGTTTTTAATATTGGGCATTTAATGACCACGGTTTCTTTTGGTATGGTCTACTTGTGCTTTGCATATACCTCATTTTGGCTCATGCTCTTAAAATGATCTTGGAAAAATCGATCAACGGTGTGGATATAACACAAATATTATAGAGTGGTCACAGAACCTTACCACGTCAACAAAGTATTACAGTTGCGTTATTTGGTACACTACTCTCCACACATCTAGACCTTGCAATATCCAGTCTTAACTTTGGGTGTCAATGGGCCGGGTTTGGGCCAGCTAAAATCACAATTTTAAATAGACCTGATCTAAAACAGTTCAAAATCCGGGCCGAGACTAACTCTAAGCCGATCTCATTGAGCCGGTAACTCACCCAAAGGATACCCAGTGACTAACGCCATTAAAAACTCAATAGATAGTTTCAGTAATCCAACAAGTGCAGCGAGGATCTTAATGACGTTGTTCGGAATCCTTCGGTGGAAAAGCAAGCTATCAGCAGAGCATAGAGGATTAGGCAGGAGAAAGTGGTGTACACTCACCGTCGGATTACATCATGTCAAACAATCACTTTGTAATTATTACTTTTTCACCTAGTTTGAAAATGGGAGAGTAATTCCAACTAAAAAATCAAAATAAAAGTGTTGACTTAAATATGTGGACCCCACCGTAATGTATATGATATATCCACACCATACATCTATTTTATTATAATATTTTGGAATGAAGTAGATCCAACACTCAAATGGCCCACACAAAAGGAAACAGTGGCCTTAATTCGTATACCATTGAAAGTTATTTTCTTCACTGGACCCACATTGAGATTTTTTTCATCATCTAACCCGTTCATAGGGTCACACAGGCATGGATAAGGGGAAAACACAAATATCAGATTGATCCAAAACTTTTAAGGGCCCCAAGAAGTTTTTAATGGTAGGCATTTGATTCCCTTTTTTCCTGTGGTGTGGTCCACTTGACCCTTGGATCTGCCTCATTTTTTTTCTCATGCCATAAATTCTACTGCCATAACAAATAAACGGAGTGGATAAGTAACATACATCACGATAGGCCCCACATTGATGTTGTAAATTTGTCGATTTAAGTCTTAAGTTGCCACAGCTGCATTGGAAAAGATGTGGTAATTACCTAGGTAAATAATTATTACCCATTTACATGGTAATTACATTTGAGCTGGATGATGGCATCTAAAATCCATTAAAAAAAAAAAAGGCTTTTGAAACAATCTTAGATTAGAGACCTAGGCAAGCAAGCATCGCTTGTGGTATCTACCAAGTAGACTATGAAGATTTTGGTTCAAAACAACTACTCACTTCATTTGTCTGTGAAATAAAAAATACAATTTAAAGAAATTGACAAAATAACACAAATACAACAGAAGCAAGCGATTAAAGAGTAAAGTGAAATTCCTTTAACAACTCCGAATATGAATTAATGACTTGTTGCAGAGGGCTTTGATCTTCCTTGCAAGCTCAAATTCACACCTCAGGTCGTATTGGAAGAGTTGTTGAAGCTGAATCTTAGGCCGGGACCGAGCGATACTCATTCCCCTCTTTCATACAATCCTTTGCTCGAATCTTTGTCAAATCCCTTAATGACGAGGGTTGACCAATTTATTATATATCATAAAAATCAACACCTACCAGCAGGTAGATGTTTGGATCCAAATTTATGTTAATTAGAGCAGGTGATGAGACGACAATACAGCAAACTCAACCCCTCCGACCTGTTCAGACTTGACTCGATCTGAATTGAGTGAGCTGATCGGAATCAAGTTGACTTCATCGAATCCGAACTCAAACCTAGTCAAGTTCAGGTCACCCAATAACTCAACTCGACTTGACCCGAAATACAACTAGTTACTGACCCAACTTGACCCGAAATATATATATATATATATATATATATATATATATATATATATATATATATATATATATATATATAAGCTCAGATCTAACATTTCAGATCGCGCTAGATGCCATGTAGTTGATGGAGAGGCTGCAATTCTGGCAAGTGCACCTATGCTTTGAGTTGTGATTTCACCCATAGATACCCGTTGCACCCAACCGACTCGGTGCTAACTCAACCCATCTCAGTACTTGTGACTGGGTCAAACTTTGCCCGGATTAGTAAAGGCCAGATCTAGACTTGGATCCAGTCAGGCATGCTAGACCCGGTACCAAGTCAGGTCAAGTTCCAGGCCTATTTCAAAACCAAATCAAGCCAGGTCAGCCCTAACTCGGTCCAACTTGACTTGATACCCAGCTCTAATGTTAATTCTCACTTCTAAACCCATTTGATAAATTGACCAGGTTTAAGTCTTATTCACATACCATTAAATAAATGGGCTAAATATTTTTTACTTGGACCCACTCCAAATCTGACCTGATTTTTTAATGGATTGGGTCCGGATCTATAATCCAACATAAATCTTAAATAAGATGGGTCCGGGCCTTCCCTTGACACCTCCCGTTGGCACCCTTAGGTACATGTGTGCACATTTGCAACAACAATATGCGTGTGTTAGCCAGCAGTAAAGGCTGTCAACACTTGCCGGATCTGTCTACCCACGGGACGTAACTTGATTTAAAGGGTCTAAGAACAATGTGGGACCTTTTAAAAATCAAGTCAGGTTTAGGCTCATCACCTTAGATCCATTTGGTGAGTGGCCAAACGGTCTGGGTGGGGTACCTCAATGGGCACCTGTCAGTTAACTAGGGCTGTCAATGGGCTATGCCAGGGCTTAGTATGTACAAATTTTTGAATAGGTGGGGCCCAACAGTTCAGAATCCAAACCTAAGACAGCTGGGCCGGTCTCTGTTCCCTTGACACTTTACAGTCCTGCAGGGGTAGTGTTGATTTTAATATAGGCGGATTGGGAGGTGACCCACCACCACCAACCACCGTAGTGGTAGGACTCTATGAGGCCCACCATGATGCGTGTGTTTTATCCACGCTGTCCCTCCATTTTGGCAGCTCATGTTAGTCCATAAGTATAGAATTGAAGTATACGTAAAACTCAAGTGGACCTCACCACAGGAAATTGCTGGGATTGAATGCTTATAGTTGAAAACTTATTAGGGGCACATAAGTTCTGGATCCAGCTGATAAGTAAACATCACTTCGGGCCCTAGGAAGTCTCCAATGGTGGATGTCATTATCCCCACTGTTTCATGTGTGGTCCGCTTGACCTTTGGATGTAATTCAATCTTGAGATTATAACCTAAAATGAGTTGGCAAAACTGATAAGCATGGATAAAACGCATACATGATGGTGAGCTCCACAAAGTCCTACCACTACAGAGGTTGGTGGTGGCAGGTTAACAATGCAATCCCGACCGCGATAATAACCAGCTTTTTGGCCGTAGATGTTGAGAAAAGTCTTAAATCGGAAGGTTTTGAAGTCGTTCGACCGGTCGTGGGATGCTTCGATTGGTCGTGGGAGGCGCTCGACCGGTCGTAGGTTCGAGCCCTGGCACGACTCAAAGTCAAGCGGCTTTTTTCTTTTGTCTTTTTTCTTGTAGCTACGACGGTCGAGGGGGGTCGAATTACGACCGGTCGAAGGTGGGCTACGACTAGTCGAAGACTCGCAACTGGGATGCGAAAGGGAAGTTTCCTAAACTATAAATAAGTGTTCCTAGGGTTTTTTTAGGGAATGGTAATGTATGCAAAAGCTTTCTAAAGGGGTTCCAGGGTTTCTAAAGAGTGTAGCAAGGGTGAGATTCGAGGTTGTTCGAATCGGGTAAGTCCTCTCTCTTTGTAATTGATGCTTTCATAGTGGTGATCTGTCGCTTTGTGCCGTGGTTTTTTCCCGCAAGGGTTTTCCACATTAAATCTGTGTGTTCTCTTGTGTGCTTGGTGCCATTGGATTACCATCCTAGATCTAGATCTGTGTAATTCCACAGGCCAAAAACCCCAACAAGTGGTATCAGAGCATTTGGTTGGGGCACAGATCTGAATATGAGGGATTAGTAATAATGGCAAGCGCTAGGTATGATATTGAGAAGTATTCAGAGAAAAATAATTTTGAGTTATAGAAGGTTAAGATGATTAGCCTGTTAACTAAGCAAGGCAAGGATGGTGCTCTTGAGGAGCAGAAGTCCACTATGACTAATGATGATTGGAATACTCTTGATAAGAAGGCATTATCATTGATCCGTTTATGTCTCACGGATGAGGTTCTCTACAACGTCATGAGGGAGAAAATTGCGGCTAAATTATAAGCGAAGTTAGAGGATGTTTATGCGAAGAAATCCTTTGAAAATCGCCTGCACTTGAAGCAACAGTGGTATAACTTCAAGATGGCAGAGGGCGGAGATCTGGAGGCTCACATCAGCAACTTTAATAAATTGGTTTGCAAATTGCTGGATATGGAGAAAGTGATGAAAGATGAAGAACAAACATGTATGTTGCTGAATTCTCTTCTGGCGTCCTTTGAGGCATTCAAGGACACTATGTGCAGCACGAACAAAACCCTGAGTGTTGATACAGTTATCTTAGCTCTTCAAGGGAAGGCTATGAGACAGCTAAATAGCGACATGTGGACGTCTTCTGATGCACTGTTTACAGTGGGTAGGAATTCTAAATAAGGTACAGGTTCTTCTGGTTCTAGATCCAAATCCAGGGACAAGGGCAAGGTAAAGTGCTGGAATTGTGGGAAGGAAGGACATGTGAAGAGGGATTGTGAAAATTCTAAATTGAAGAGGGAAGATTCTGAGGCTTCATGTAGGGAGGCCAACGCTGCCATGTCAGATGGATGTGATGATGATGTTTTATCTGTGTCTACACTCAAACGGTCATACGATGATCGTAAGGATGAGTGGATGCTAGACATAGGGGCATCTTTTCACATGACTCCTCATCGGAGTTGGTTCACCAGCTATAGGGAGTGTGATGGTGGACATGTGTTTATGAGCAATGACTTTGCCTGTAATGTTGTGGCTATTGGTACGGTGCGCATCAGGATGTTTGATGGGGTGGAGCGTACCTTGACAGATGTGAGGCACGTTCCTGATTTGAAGCAGAATCTAATTTCCTTTGATGTGCTTGAGGCAAAAGGATGCAAGTACACAGGTATTGATAGTGCTCTTACAGTATCCAAGGGGGCACGGGTAATCATAAAAGCGCAACGACTCGGTAACTTGTACAAGTTGATCGGGAGCACTTCAAATGATGGAGCTACAGTGGATGTAGCGGATTCCACCTCTGCACGTGTGTGGCATGTTGGGCATGGCCACATGAGTGGGCAGGGCAGAAAGGCTGAGATGTGCGGATAGGGATACAGAGCAGGTGGAGCAGCCACCTGTGAGAAGAATCATACGGCATGATCGCAGGATATCGGCGAAGTACATGGACGACTCCAATATCGCAGGAGATTCATCTTCTATTCAGATGGCTCTATGTGAGCCTGATGCTGAAAAGTGGAAGGTGACTATGGGTGATGTGATGGATTCGTTGGACCAGACCGACATATGAGAGCGAGTGGAGCTTCCAGTAGGCTGGTGAGAGGTTGGATGCAGGTGGATCTTCAGGAGAATACAACATAGATACATGGCGATGTTGGTAGTGAAGGGTTATGCTCAGAGAGAAGGGATCGGCTTCTCAGATATATTCACGCCGACGGTATAGCAGGTGTCTATTGGATCCGTGTTTGGCGCTGGTTGACTAACGTGATCTTGAGTTGGAAGGATGGATGTGGAGTCTGCACTTCTGTAAGGGAAAGTGAAGAGCAGATTTACATGAAGCAACCAGAGCGGTTCAAAGTTAAAGGGGCTGAGAAAAGACTTTGCAGGAGGTTGTGGTTCGACCTATCGCCTAGGCAGTGGTTTGATTCTTTCATGGTGAGTCAGGAATTGATGACATGTAGATCGCCAATTATGACATGTCTGAAATCAATGTATTGAAGACTCGGTTAAGTGGGACGTTCAGGATGAAGGATCGAAGGGCTGCAAAAATGGTTCTCGGCATTGAGACTGAAAGAGGAGTAGGCTTTAGTAATCATAGGAGGAATACCTTGCGTGTAGGTATTGATCAAGTATGTGATGAGCCAAGTAAAGCTGAAGAGCGTTCCTTACGCATCTCTCCTCAAGTTTTCCTCAAGACATGTCCCAAAACAGATGAGGAAAAGCAGGATATCTTATGAGCCTTATTCGAATGCGGTTGGCAGTGTATGTCGGAGTCTGGATTAGACCGGTTATTTCACAGGCTATCAGTCTTGTGAGCAAGTACCCCGACAAGCAATATTGGGTAGCAGTGAGATGGTAAGAAGACTACGTCATTCTTTTGTGAAGACATGAGCAAAGATGGTTGGGCATATGGATTTAGATCCGGCGGACATGATCAACAAGAAATTTCTGTAAAGAAGTTCAAGTTCTGTGAAACTTCTCTGGACTCGGCGATGGCGGAAAAGAAGGACAGAGTGTGATCTTGAGCTATAATGTGAAGCAGAGATAAGAGAAGAGGTTAAGGAGCTACACGGTTGAAGATTGAAGACTTGGTGGAGATTGTTGAGAAAAGTCTTAAATCGAAAGGTTTTGAGGACGTTCGACCGATCGTGGGAAGCTTCGACTGGTCGTAGGAGGCGCTCGACCGATCGTAAGTTCGAGCCCTGGCACGACTCAAAGTCCAGCGAGGTTTTTGCTATTTTTTACTGTAGCTACGACTGGTCGAGGGTCAGCTACGACTGGTCGAAGGTGGGCTATGACCAATCGAAGACTCGCTACGACTAGTCATAGATTCTACGATTTATTCTCGCGATTTTGCGCGAAATGATTTGATCCTTTCATAACTGGGATGCGAAAAGGAAGTTTCTTAAACTATAAATAGGTGTTCCTAGGGTTTTTTTAGGGAATGGTAATGTATGCAAAAGCTTTCTAAAGGGGTTCCAGGGTTTCTAAAGGGTGTAGCAATGGTGAGATTCGAGGTTGTTCGAATTGGGTAAGTCCTCTCTCTTTGTAATTGATGCTTTCATAGTGGTGATCTGTCGCTTTGTGCCGTGGTTTTTTCCTTCAAGGGTTTTCCACGTTAAATCTGTGTGTTCTCTTATGTGCTTGGTGCCATTGGATTACCATCCTAGATCTAGATCTGTGTGATTCCGCGGGCCAAAAACCCCAACAGTAGATTGGGGAATAGATTACTCTAGTTAGCTAGGGGTTGGATAAGAGTTAGGAGGATTTCTTTCTCGTGATGAGTTCTGCAGTTTCGTCTCTCCAATGGGCGGGTAAGTTCCAACTCAAGTGGTTGTAACCATGGGCCCACCTCAATTTATGTGTTGTACATATACGCCGTCCACCCATTTTGCCAGTTTGTTTTAAAGCGTAGGCTTAAAAATAAAGCAGAATCAAATCTTAGATTGACTGCACAAGAGGAAGACTGGTTAGTGAATGCCTCCCAGCATTAAAAACTTTCTAAGGCAACTCTAATATTCATTTGTCATGTAACTTGTTGATTAGATCACATAGGCCTAAATGAGAAAATACAAATATTAGCTTGATCCAAAACTATTTTGCCCTCACCAAGTTTTTAATGGTGAGCCTTCAACCACCATTGTTTCCAGTGGTATGGTCCACTTGAGATTTGGATTTGCCTCATTTTTTGGATCATGCTCTAAAATGAGGTGCGAAATTGATGGCTGGGGTGGATAAACATACATAATGGTGGGACACTGATTGCGTCCTACCCTGCCTAGGGGTGTACACAAACCGGGATAGCCCGGTTAGCTCGCTCGACCCAGCCCGAAAAAGCCCGACTTGGCTCGACCCGGAACTGAGTTCGAGTCAGGACGGGCCAATTTTCTAGGCCCGAAAGTGAGTTCAGGCCGAGTTCGGATACCTCCTAGTTCGACCCGATTCGGTCCGAAATCCGACTCACCCCGGCCCGGCCTGACCGTGTATGACTATATTTAATTTGTATAAAATGTTTTATTTTATGCTTTGTCAAATGTATGTAAATGTCCTGATTAATTAGATTTTTTGTGGAGTTTATAGTTCAACTATCTAAACCGTTGATCGAGGGCCTTTCCCATGAACTTACTGTAAGGTTCGAAACTGGCCCAAACTCAGGTTCGAAACTGACCCAAACTCGAAGGTTCGAAATTGGCCCGAACTCGGCCCGAACTCGCGCCGGGCCCGGTTCGGGCTGGAGATGTTGGCCCGGTGACTAGGCCTGGTCAGATTTCGGGCCTTGTGTGGCTGTTGAACGGGTCTAGACGGGCTGAGGCCAGTTCAACTCGGCCCGACCCGTGTACACCCCTAACCCTGCCCCTCTTTAGCCCTGAACGGGCAGTTTAATTTATAGGTAGGCCCACCGTGATGTATTTGTTTATTCAAGCAGTCCATCCCTTTTTTTAATATCATTTTAAAGCATAAATACAAAAATGAGGCAGCTCAAATGGACCACACCATAGATGACTCTTGCATTTAATGCAATGGGCATTTAATGTAACCAAGTTATTATTTGGTGTGGTCCACTTGAGCGTTGAATCTGTCTATTTTTGTGTTCACGCCTTAAAATGATATTAGAAAAGAGATGGATGGGTTCGATAAACGGATACATCACGGTGGGCCCGCGCACAGAACTGCCCGTTTGGGGCTAGAGGCGTGCGGGGGTAGGACACAATCGGCGTCCATAATGGTGAGTGAGGCCCAAATTAAGATCACCGTCCAGTGACTCACTGCTGCCTGCTGGTAGTGTCAGGATGCAATCATTGATAGGAGGCAGGCCCCGAATAGGAGTCCTGATTGGACGATGGAATGGACACGTGACAGATATCTGGGCCACTGAATAGGTTGTGCGCACTGCATACATTCCATGTACTTAAAAATCAGTTCGTACAGTCATGAAATTTGGACTGCTGTACCTTTTCTTTCTTACTCTGCTCATTTCTCAAGTACACTAGTTTGGCCAGAGTGGACCAACACTATTTTTTATCAACTGCCATCCAACTAGCTAGATTCTGTTAAAACCCAAAGCAAATTAAGAAGGAAATGATACGGTAGAGTTGGAATAATCGGAATATTCGGAATATGGCAGAGCCTTCTATCCATAGCTCAAATGGAATAAAAAAATTACAAGGATCTGATGACCCTATCCATCTGATTGACGGTCCACGAATTAAAGGTAGATAATGAAATGGTGAATATTCTCCTAACTAATCTCTGTCATAGCGATCCAGTCTACACCATCCCTGTAATCTACAATGTTGGTGTGATGGGTCCAACCGGGATGGATCTTGTCTCGGAAATCTTCCATATCGAAGGATCCCAGCCATCTAATCTATCTCCTTTGACAGTTGCGTGTGCATTACAACCGTGTTTCGTTTCTTCACTGTTCGTCGCACACATGTGTGATATCAGAGCTACTAGTCAGATGAACACCCACCGTCTAGATGCCCTTTTCAAGAAAAAAAAAAAAACCTGATAGAGTCATCACGTTGGCCACACGTATACAAGACAAATGAACGTCTCAGAGGAGTGGGCCATGCCTCCAATTTTCGTGAACTCGTGCCACCAAACTGACATACACAGTGGGGATAACATTAGCTGTGCACACATTCATTTATATATTTTGGCACTGAGTCACTGGCCAAATTGCGGTATCATTTATCAATTTACCATCTCATTATTAATTGATGATCTCCATCGTCAATCTTCAGCGCCTATTTGGCTGGACGGATCCCATGAGATTAGGCAGGATGGGATGCTATATCTTGGGACAAGTTCACCGAGTCTGTTTGGCATGCCCGGCATATCCTGGGATTTTACCTTCAATCTCTTCCAGTTCATCCAACCAAACACGCCTCAGGCACAATTGAACGAGATTAGGAGGGATGGGATCAATTTTAAGGTAATGATGGTGATGTCAGTGGATTGGTTTAAGATTCATGGGTTTGCTATATCTCGGGACAAGTTCATTGGGTCTGTTTGGCTTGTATGGCATATCCCGGGATTTTACCATCCCATCCCTCCTAATTCCATGGAATCTGTCCGGCCAAACACGCCCTGTATCATTGTGGAATGACCATACGTGTCATTTGGACACTTCAGATGGTCAACATCAATATCCATCACGATAAGCAAGGTTTGCTTCTGTCGGAAAGAAGGTTTTATTAAATTAGATGGATGCATCTTTATGCGTGGAATCTTAGAAAAGAAAGGGAGGTGAGAGGTGTATGAAGATACAAAGCAAAGGCGCGGTGAAAGATGCAGGGAGGGTGTCAAGAGGTAGGCAACCATATATTTGCTTTTAAGCTGTGTTTGTGGCCATGTAACATGGCTGAGATTGTGCCCATTTTGAATAGTACTCTCAGTTTCTGCCTGAACTTGGGATTTTCTATGAACGGACCGTGGAAGGGATTTTGACCTCACTGGCATCGTTGTATGGTCAAATTCTTGAAAGAGGTTCTACCTTCCAAATATTCTGAGGGTGGCCAAGTTTCCCAAAATTTTTCGGAACAAAATGCCCACGTCCTTAATTCAGTAGTTATAGTCTTTTAGTAAATAAGAAGTTATGTTGTAGTGAATGCTAAGAAAGTGAGGTGGACGGAAGCCTTTTAGGCGTGGGCAAGGCCCAACTCATGGAGCCCACATTGATGTATGTGTATAATCTATGCCGCCCATCCATTTTGCCGTGTCATTTTAGGGCTAGGGCCCAAATATCAACCTGATCGAGAGCTCTTATGGGCCACATAATAGAAAATAATGATGACAATGGCACCCATTGTTGAATCTTTCTAGATTCATTGTGATGTTTGTTAGAAGTGGACACTGACCAAGTTAAGACTTTTTGGGCCCGCGATGAGCTGACCAACAAGGTGGACAAAACGGATCACCCTATTGTGGGCCTCGACTCTTATTATTTAATAATAATCAAGTTATTAATTACATCAACCTGACAACCATGACCCTTACTACATTACAACCACGACTATTACCACTGTTATATGGGTTGTGGTTGTTATGAGTCGTGGTTATCATGTTATATGAGTCGTACTTGTTATGTTATATGGGTCATAATTGATATGGGTCATGGTTGTCATGGGTCGTGGTTGTCATGTTATATGAGTCGTGGTTGTCATGTTATAAGGGTTGCGAGTCCTATCGTGATATATATGTCGAATCTAATCCGTCCATTGAATTTATAATTTAATATAATATTATGGACCGAAAAATAAATTACATCTAAAAATTTTATGGCTCCCAAAAGGTTTTCAATGTTAGGTTTTCAGTTTCACTGCTTTTTATGGTGTGGTCCACTTGAGCCTTTGATATGCTTCATTTTTTTAAGCTCATTCATTAAAATGATCTTTCAAAATGAATGGACGACGTGGATAAAATATATACAGCACAGTGGGCCCAATAAGACCATCCATCTCTACATATATCTGATTACCCTACCCACGTGAGTCGGTAATTAACGAGACTTATGCGCTAGGGTAACCGAATCTACGTAGAGATGGATAAATTATATACATCACAGTGGGCCAATAAGACCATCCATCCTTTTGCTTTGGTTCACTTGAGCCATTAATGTCTCATTTTCCGGCTCATACCATACAGTGATCTTTTCAACATAAGTTGATTCCATGGGTAAAATATATATACATTACAATATCCCAAAGGAACTTATATATAATTGGTACGTACATCTGTAACTAAGTCCTGATGAGAGTAGTACCCAATCCGAACAGAAAAGAGAATGGTTGAAATGCCTTCTCTTGCTGGGCGCGGATTAAGTACTTTCCTCACCCCATCCGATTAGAGAATGATAATCATGTCAGGAGTTCTCTAGGACTCACCATGATCTATATGTTTTATCCATGCCATCTATTTATTTTGATAGGTCACTTTAGGACATGGAGCTCCAAAAGGAGATAGATTGAGGGTTCAAGCAGACCACATCACATGAAGTAGTAGGGATTGAACTCTTACTGTAGAAAACTTTTCAAAGTCCATCATTATGTTTATTTGCCATCTAACCTATTCATGAGGTCACATGAACCTGTATGAAGAGAAATATAAATATCAGCTTGATCCAAAACTTATGTGGCCCTCGGGAAGTTATCAATACTAGGCTTTAAACCTCCGGTCTAATTTAACCTTCAATCAACTTCTTTTCCGAGCTCATGCCCTAAAATAGTTTATCAAGATAGATAGACGTCATGGATAAAACATGTAGATGACGATGAACCCTGCCCACAAAGACTCGGACAATCTTAGTGGGTGTTACACCCAATGCGCCCCTCTTCCTTTTTATTTAATAAACAAGAATCATAGGGCCCATGGTATCTAAAACATATGATCACCGAGCTAAAAATTAAGTGAATTTGGATATTTTTAAATTTTTTTTTTTTTTAATGTTATGGCCTAACCAGAGACTGGATCCTTTGTAATTTCTAATCATCTGAGCATCACGGTGAGGTGCATATATTTGGACCATTGGATGTCACGCGCATGCCAATCTGGCCGTACGGAAAAAAATAAATGAGGCATTTTGATAATTTCACACTAAAAGAGCCTTTTCAGAAGTTAAGGATGTCAGGCTAACACGGTGTGTGCGTGTGACCTCCAACCCGTTACACAGGTTGTAATCAACCCCAAAAATCAGGCATATTCAACATCATGTGAGTCACGATCTGACTATAGAAACAATGTACACCACCTAAGACCTATAATTCACTTGTGGCCACATCATAGAATATAATGTTTACCACTTATAAACTCTAAATTCACATGTGGTCCAAAGATGATCAGATCCACCTGATATTTTTCCTCGGCTAGTTATCGTCATAGGTGCACTTGTTGCATGGGTTGGATGTCATACAAACATCACTTGACCTCCCAAATTTCGTACTATACTTATATAAAAATTTTACAAAATACTACCTCACAATTAATTTGGTATTTACAACTCAGCTCCTATTTTAATTTACTTTTCATTAAGCTACGAAGGGAACTCAGATCAGGTACATTATGATGTTTATTCCCAAAGAAAGCAGTAGTGAAAATGACACCTACCGATGAAATTAACCTTCTTACGGTACAACATGATATTTATTTCCCATCCTATCTATTCACATAAGGTCACGTAGACATGGATGGAGGGAAAACATGAATACCAGGATGATCCAAAACTTGTGTGGCCTCCATAAAGTTTTCAATTGTAGGCATTCGATCTCCTTTGCTTCCTGTGGTGTGGTCCACTTGACCTTTAGATCTACCTATATTTGGACCCATACACTAAAATGATCCTGTAAAATGGATGAACGGTGTGAGGCCCACGAAATTTGGCACCATGCAATCTGCTTCCCCAGATTTCGCAATACGCTTCCCCAGATTTCAGCAGCGACTGGCAACTGGCCGGTGCCCTATTACTGGCACGACAAGAAACACCACTATTAGCAACGAAAATTTTCGTCGCTAAAAGTCAAATTTTCGCAGCTAAAAGATTTTAGTGACGAAAATTTTCGTCGCTAAATTCGTCGCTAAAAGACCGATGTACAATGCTTTTATCAGCGAAAAACTTAAATCGTCGCTAAATGCAAGCTTTTTAGCGACGAAAATTTTCGTCGCTTAAAACAATTTTCCAAGTCCTTTAGGAACGAAAATTTTCGCTGCCAAAAAAATTTTCAAGACTTTTAACAACGAAACTTTTCGCCGCAAAAAAAACTTCTAAGACTTTTAGCAGCAAAAATTTTCGCTGCTAAAAAATATCCAAGACTTTTTAGCAGCGAAAAGTTTCGCTGCAAAAAAATTTTTACAAGACTTTTAGCAGCGAAAATTTTCGCTACCAAAAATATTTTTCAAGAGCTGCAAAAAATACCAAGACTTTTAGCAGCGAAAATTTTCCCAAAAAAATTTCCAAGATTTTTTAGCAACGAAAATTTTCAATTCGTTCGACTTTTAGCAACAAAATTTTCGTTGCTAAAAGTCTCTTTTAATTTAATATACAGCTCAAAATTCCGCACAAAATTCTGATATACACCTGTTAACAATATATTTCATCATATTCATCCTAATATACACCTGTTATATAATATATTTCATCATATTCACATTCACATCCAGCTAAACCCAAACTAGTAAATCCATCCAAGCCTCGGTTACAAATTGAGGCTAAAAATGTTTAATTTTTTTAAATATTTATTTAAACTACTAATCCATTCATTCAATCCACTCATGAAACAATCAATCATGAAAGCCATAATACTAATAAAATAGTTAACAACTCAATCGAACAATCAATCTCACTTGTTTACTATTGAAAGTTTTCAAAACAAACTCAATCAAACTATTACACAACATTAGGTTCCACAAATAATACAAAGTCACAATTTAGGTATGACTTTTGCTTGGCTGACGGTTGTCTGAAAGCATCTGCAAAGAAGAACTCGCCATTAGCAATAATTTTGTGTGCGACTGTCCATGTGTCAAATGAACACAACTCCCCATGCTATCTTCCCTATCACAACCCATGTCGAATGAATCAACACTAAACTGAAATAAAATAACCAACCAGAAAGACTAACAGCTATCAGTATAGAAATGGCGACATAGCATGAGTTTCAAAGATTGTTGCAAATTTTGATTCCCTTCAACCCTCAATAAATCAATCCATTACAAATACAGGCAACAAATCATATGCAATATAGCAACAAAAATAAATAAATAAATAAATAAATAAATAAAGGAAAAAAAAAAGGTCTTGGACATACATGTTTGTAGTTCAATTTTTTTGGCCAAGCAATCCACATGGTAGAGCTGACCAATGGTCAGGCTGGTCTTGGACATGGGTACCATACTGAAATGTGTCAAGGCATTTAGACATGTTGGACAACTCAATTCAATAATATGCTTTGCTTTTGTTTATTTAAAAAACCTGTGCCAACAGTACTAACAGACAATTTTGTTTTAGTTGAAATACAGGTTGTGAACATGACTGATTTGGTTTCAAGTCGCGTAAATGAATGCAACTGACCAGGCAATGCAATCAAAATGTTATAATATTTACATTTTTAAAAAATAATTAAAAAAAAAAAAAGAACTGGTTTGAGGGAAGAAACTAGAGCGCACAACCCGCCAAGTTCAGCCCCACAAGTCAAAACAGCCAATCCATTCCAGTTTCTAAAACACTGGTTATTTTTCACCTTTCATCATTCAACATAAAAGAACTTCAAAAATCATTTGCGAGTGATTTTCCTGTGAGATCCAAATCATTGTAGGGTTTGAACCAGAAATTAAAGAATTTTCAACATCAGCTTTAATTCATAAACTAAGCTAAACAGTTCAACGCCTCTAAAGAACAACTGGTAACCAAATGCAGTTCAACAAAAGTAATGTGCTTACTTAACCAGGCTTGCCACTTCAGTCATGAATGCAGAGATGGAGACATGAGTAAGATTGGGTTCAGTTGCTGGCTCAACATCTTTACTATCAGATGACGGACTTCCAACTTGATTTGGGGGCATTGAGGTGGAATTCGATGATTTCTCCACAGAAACCTTTGATGTAGAAAACAAGCGCAGTAAAGGCCAACAGCAACATTTCAAATAAAAAATAATGATGACAACAATGAATTGCTTCCAGTAACATGCTTCATTAACCTGGGCCTTGCAAACAGTTGACTGATTTCTATAAGGACCCTACAAAGCACATGGAAAATTAGATATCAAATAAAAGATTGATTGAGGCATCCTACTCAACATCAAACAGCTGTGTAAGAACATGGTTTTCCACATTTTAATGGAACCAAAATTTTCATTTTAAACGTGTTACTGTGAGATCATACAGTTGGCTATTAGAAGCTAACCTGCGACCCCACCTTTTTGGTTTAAGAGAGAACATACTACCATTAACGATACCTACTAGGACCAAGATATTAACATCCAATGATCACACGTGTCAATTTGAGCATGAAAGTGATCATTCCCAACTACAAAGATGGATGATTATATAAGCTCTCAAAACAATCCAATTCTTCAAGAAAGTTTAAACTACAAACATGGATCTTGCAAATTAATTTTAATGCCTGCACAGCTTCCCATAAAGCAATATGAAAACCCAAGGATAACAAACATACTGGGAATTCATGAATCTTGTATTACTGGATTGTCCTTCCATCTGCATTCATAATGCCAATCCAATAACCAAAATGAGAAATGGTATCCAAGATACAACATCCAACTTCGAAAAAGGAAAAGGGAAAAAATATCTAAAACACTGCAATGCAAGCATAGTTTTCTTCAAAGCAAAACTACAATTAATAAGGTTGGACATACAAACTTCAACTAAGTTAATAAGATGCAACAGAGTGGAAATAAACAATCGCAACAACTTTCTGATTATAGATGCAGTTTTCTCTCAACATTGCTGCAATTGTTTTTGTTTCAAGTTCAACTTAAAATAAATGCAATTGCAACTTGGAACCTATCACTCACTAAATAAAGTGGGAGTAATCCAATTTTGGATATCTTACTTGTTGGAATTTAATTTAAATCAACTGCACATCCGAATGTAGCTTAAGTTAAAAGCATGGAATTTAATAAAAATGCATCCAATCACTTACCTCATAGAAAACATCAATTATCAGACATTCAAGGATCACCTACTGCAAAAATCAGCCTAATTACTTTACCAGGTGGGCCACACCATGTAAAGTAATGTGAAGCCATTGATAAATATCAAATTTGAAGTGGGGTCCATCCATGACTATTTGGCTGATTTTTGCACAACCTAATCCACGTTACAGAGAAAACCCTCTCACACATGTGAAAGGTTAGATTTTATCCACTGGGTGGACTGTAATTTAGAGTCCAGACAGCTAGACTTGGGACCTTCTCTTGTATAATAATCCAACGGAGTATATTGCACTGATGTAAGCACATACACGGAAAACATGACATACAAGCAAGTAAATCCGATCCATCCAAATCAATGGGCCCCACTAAGGTTTATAGCCCAAACATCACACTCACCTGACGCTAGTCGTTGTTGAAAGACAGTAGCATAGATTACAAATCTCCGCCCGTGACCATTGCATGTGATAAACCAAAAATCACTAAAGTGGAATGGAACTCCCAATACACAAAGATGATCATACATAACATGAGCATGAACAAAAGAAACCTAGGGTGTGTTTGGATGTACAACTCAGCAACCTAGATGGAAACAAGAGAAAGGAACAAATTGTAATCAATACATGAAAAATGCACTCTTCTGCTACGATTTGCATTTGATAAATGTAGTTTGCATCCAAACCCACAATTTCTACGAAAGGCAAAATCTGGAGTCCACAAGTTCCTCATGACCAAATGGATACCTATGAGGCACAAACACACCATCTATTAGCTATAGCCATGAACACACCATCTATCAGCTATAGCAGGAACTTAGTTGAGTAATTCCAAGCCAAAAAATGCAAGAAAAAGGTGATCACTTGAAAAACTTACAATGAACCAAAACTCGAATAAAGCTTTTGGTCATCTTGTGTAAGCATCAGTTGTGGTCCACTACTGAGTGGATCAGACTAATTTTCAAGATGAGGATTACTCATTTGCAGCATGTTAGTAGGAATGAGTGACCTACATGACAAGTCATGGTGCAGCAACCTATGGAAAGTGTCTCGAGTTGGGATTCTTTGAGTTACAAAGGGAGGATCTGGTCTTGAAAAACAAGATAATTTACAATGCTTACATAGTGTTGTATACATAGATGGTAGATGAATGAGAATACAAGGGTTCTTTTTCCTCGGATTGACACAAACAATAGTTATTGTGATGCACCAAAACCTCAACAAAATATAAAATAAAGTATATTCAGCCAAAGACTAATAATACCGTAAAAATTCTATAAAGACAACCGTCAAAGAAAATCATTAGCAAACAGAATTATAGAAAAATAAAGTAACATTTCAACTCCATTTATTTCAAGTCTAGACAGCATACATAGCAATTTCCATTATCCCAATAATATACAACCTCCTTAATACCCTAGTATTTGAAGAATTACATGATCCTCAGTCATCGAGAACATCCAGGTGGGACCCATAGCTGTGATCCAGACCATCGATCTGACAGGTACCACATGGACAGACCATGCCCTAAAAGATATCCTGGACCAGAAATCCAACCTTTCCAATCTTTGGCCCTTTTTTTCCATCAACCATCCAGGCCAAGCAAATAGTCAAACTTTCTGCAAATGGGCCACCAGATCAACGGTCTGGTTAACTGAACCAGCCCACCTATATGGATTCTCAAGATCCAAGCTACTATCTACGCCTCTAAAAACACCAAAAATTACTCAACATTTCCATTCAAGCAACATCAATCGAAATTAATTACGGTTCAGAATCACGGTCTCCAATCGTAGCTTCCTACGAATCCAATCGAAAAAGATACGCGATGAAATGAGAATCAAACAGCAAGAGATCTCGATTGTAGGGTTACAAGGGTAGTTTGGGAAAACTAAAGAGATTTTTTCTTTTACCTCTTGTGCCTCTGAATGAAGGGGGAGTTCTTGGCATCCTCGTCTGGGAAAAGGGAATTGAAAGGGAAGAGAGGGTTAGATGAGGGTAAAAGGTAATATAAAGAAAGAGAGAGAGGGGTAAAAGGGGAAAATACGTACCGGTGAGGCTGAGGGTGAATTTGGTAATGAGAGTGCCGGTGACAGCAAAGCCGATAAGGAACGGCCAGTTGCGTTTCCACTCGCGCTTGAAGAAGACGGGCCACGGATCAAACCTTGGCATCTCTACTCTCTCTCTATCCTTTTTCTCTTCTCTCTCTCTATCCTTCTTCTCTTCTCTCTCTTCTTTCGTCGCTGAGGGAATTAGACGAGCATTGTATATAAGGCGGGAGTGGACCGGAATTGGACGGTTTGGGTGGAATGGGACCCGAGTTGGAGGCGGATCAGATGGAGCCGCTGTTGTGCTGGGACGACGATGATGGCCATGGATTCAAACAGCTGCTGAGAGGAGGAGAAGACAGACCAGATCTGGGTCAGGGAAGAGAGAGAGAGAGAGAGAGAGAGACCAGATTTGGGACTGGGTTTTTTTGGGCGCGGCTTTGTTTTTTAGCGCGCGCCCAAATTTAGGCCGAATTCTGGTGTGGTTCTGTGGGCCCCACCATGATGCGTGTCAAACATCTACCCCATCAGTCAGATGCACCATCCCATGGTGGGCCTAGGGATTAAAAATCAAATCAATCTGAGGCTTGTGTGAGCCACCCCACATACAAAAGTTGAGAGGGTTACCCTCCATTAAAACATTCATAATTATTTTTTGGCCCCACCGAGATGTGGTCCACAAATCCATCCCATCCATTATGTGTGTGCCACTTGGATGAGGGGTCATACCACGTTTCAGATGCATCCAAATTTCATGTGGGGCCCACCAAGTGCTTTTATATGTTTTAGGCATGTCTTCACATGATTTTAGATGGTATGGCCCACCGGAGTTACATATACGGCTGATTTTTGGCATATCCCATAATTTAAATGGGACCCATCAAATGCATGGTGTTGATGTTTGACACATGTCACGGTGGGGCCCACACAGCTTGACCTCAAGGGGACGACATGGATTAAACACAAAGGTCAAGCTGTGTGAGCCCCACCATGATGTGTGTCAAACATCAACACCGTGCATTTGATGGGCCCCCTTTAAATTATGGGATATCCTAAAAATCAGCCGTATATGGAACTTGGGTGGGCCATACCATCTAAAATCATGTGAAGAACTTGGGTGGGCCATACCATCTAAAACATATAAAAGCACTTGGTGGGGTCCACTTGAAATTTTTATGCATATGAAACTTGGTCTAACTCCTCATCCAAATGGGACACACATGATGGATGGGCTAGATTTGTGAACCACATCTCGGTGGGCCTAACAAATGATTATGAATATTTTAATGGAGGGTAACCCCTCTCAACTTTTGTATGTGGTGTGGCCCAAAAAAGTCACGGATTGACTTGATTTTTAAGCCCTGGGCCCACCATGGAATGATGCATTTGACTGATGGAGTAGATGTGGGCCCAATTTGATTTATATATTGTATATCCATATGATCCATTTGTTTTGCCAACTCATTGCAGGATATGAGCCCAAAAATGAATGGTATTCAAATATCAGGTGGACCACACCACATGAAAACAATAGTGATTGGTTATCCATCATTAAAATCGTCGTAAGGCCAACTATACTGTTTATTTGACATCCAGTTTGTTTATTAGGTCATACAGGCATAAATGAAGGGGAAAAACAAAAATCATCTCGATCCAAAACTTTTATGGCCCCCAAAATGTTTTAAACAGTTGACGCTCATTCAACACTGTTTCTTGTAATGTGGTCTATTTCATATTAAGATATGCCTCATTTTTTGTCTCATGCCATAAGATGATCTTTAAAAATAGATGAATAACATGGATTAAACACATACATCATGGTGGGACCTGCAAAGCACCAACTACCAGTCATTGGATGGTGTCGGGGGGGTAGCCAATATGTTCCCCTTATTTGTGGTATGGTCCATTTTAGCCTTGGACATCCGCTTAAGCCTTGGACCCACCCCATTTTTTAGTTAATATCTTAAAATGATTCGATAAAGGCATTGAACGATATGGAGAAAGTCAATCCATGACTTGGGTGGGCCACACCACATCATATAGTGGAGAGGGGTTTCCTTAAAACATTCATAATCATATATTGGGCCTGCCTAAATGTGATTCAAAAAATATCATTTTTATTTCCTTAAAATATCATTTTTAGTTAAAAATATTTCAAAAAATATTTTCGGTAAATCCGAAAGTAAAGTGGACCATGCCACTTGAAACAGTGTGGAATAATGATTTCAACTGTTGATACCTTCCATGGGTCCACAATAATTTTATTTGACATCCAACATGTTCATAATATAAAAAAGATATGAATGAAGAGAAAACACAAACACATCAGCTTGATCTAAAACTTATATGGCCTCTAAGAATTTTCAATGGTAGATGTTCAATCACACTATTTCCTGTGGTGTGGTCCACTTGGGCTTTTGATATGCTTTCTATTTCATATTTATACCTCAAATTATCTGTTTACTCTAGTAAAAAAAATAGTGGACCCCACAGAGTTTACTCTAATAAGGGTAATGAGTAACTCACCTAACGGCCTGTTTGATTTCTCATTGCAAGTGTAAATATCGGGTGAATGGATAATTATGACCCTTTCACCAGTTTGGAATTTCCTGCCTTGGAAATCGTTCAAAAGTGCTAGTTGGAATTTTTGGACCTCACTGTGACATATATAACATATTTGTTCCGTCCATCTGTTTTACCACAATATTTTGAGACATGAGCTGAAAAATTATGTAGATCCAACACTCAAGTGGCCCACACAAAAAGAAACAATGGCCCTAAGAAGTTTTTAACGACAAGTACTTGATTCACTTTTTTTTTTTTTTTTGGCGTGGTCCACTAGAGCTTTGGATATGCCTCATTTTTTGGCTCATGCCATAAATTCATCTGGCATAATGGATGAACAATGTGGATAAGTGACATGCATCACGGTGGATATGTGAACTTTGACTAGTTACTCGCCTCGATCATGTTACACATGAGAAAGATATTAGATAAACAAAATTGATCAACAATTTGAGTGAATTTTGATTTAAATGTATGAAGTTATTTACTCTTCAATCTAGACTGATCGGATTGTTAAAAAACAATTAAAGGTTCAATTAGTAGATGTGCATAATAATTTATTAATTTTATTTTTGACAGATAAATTTCAATTGCCTTTTAAAAACAACGATATTTTTTTCAAAATGTATATTTTTTCTCTTTTTACAAAATATCATTTTTATTAAAAATTATTTCAAAAAATAGTTAAAATACAAATTCTGATTTTTTATTCACAAAATCACAATAATTTTCTTATATTTTAATTTTTCAAAAATTTCAAATTACCGATATTTTCTTCAAAAGCATCATTTTGTTCTCAAAATTTTTCTCAAACATTGTTAAAATTTCTAAACTTCTCAATATTATTTTTCATGTGATATTACAAATCATTTAAATATTACCTTTTAAGTATATATATATATATACACACACACACACACACACCGATTTAAAATTTTTAGAAGTATAACATTTTGACATTATTTAAAACACCCTTTAAAAAGTAAAACATTTTTACATCATTGAAAAATATTTTTAAAAAAACACTTTTTACGACAAAAATTTTGTCACTAAAAGTTTTACCGCCAACATTTGCAACAGAGCGCGATGTGGAAAAATTCAAAATAGCCTTTAGCGACGACTATTTTCGTCGCTAAAAGTGAGGGCAAAACACTTTTGGCGACGATAACTTTCGTCGCTAAAAGTCAGGGTGAAACTTTTTAATTTCCAATTTATAACACTTTTGGCGACCAAATTTTTCGTCGCTAAAAATATTATTGGCGACGGTTTTGGTTCGTCGCTAAAAGTCGGTGCGAAATTTTTGAGATAATCCTTTTGGCGACAAACGATTTCATCGCTCAAAATATTAATTCACAACACTTTTGGCGACGAATATTTTCGTCGCTAAAAATATTATTAGCGACGGTTTTGGTTCATTGCTAAAAGTTAGGGTAAGTAGAATGCATAACACTTTTAGCGACGAAAATATTCGTCGCTAAAAATATTATTGGCGACGGTTTTGGTTCGTCGCTAAAAGTCAAGGCAAATTTTCCGATTTTTAACTACGAAAATTTTCGTAGCTAAAAGTAATTTGATTCATTTTTTTGAAATTTTGTGTGTAGCCTTTAGCGACGAAAAGTTTTGTCGCTAAAAGTCTCATCCACAATTTTTAGCTGCGAAAAGTTTCGCCGCTAAAAGTTTCGTCGCTAAAACTACACTTTTGGCGACGAAAGTTTATTTCGTCGCTAAAAGTAACTTTTAGCGACGAAATTTTATTTCGTCGCCAAAAGTTTCGTCGCTAAAAACCTTATTGCTTGTAGTGTGGGTTTAAGACGTGGCCTCTTATTCCAAGACCCGGCCATGTCAAATGAGATGGATATTTTTTATTTGCAACCGACGTAAATCTGACCTAAAATTTAATAGATTGGGCGTGAGTCCAAAATCTAACATGAATCTTAAATGGGATGGATATGTGCCTCCCATTGACTCGACCCATTTACACCCTGGTATATCCATGTTGAAAGGCTGCCATGTGTTGGCATTATGTACTAATGATGAACGAAATTTTACTCGTGACTTGAATATATATTTTATCTCATGTACTTTGGTGGCACGTCAATTGCCAGAAGCAGAATAATACAGAGCCGTACCACATCTGTAGATGAGACACACACATATGTAGATGAGACACTGCAACGAGCAATACGTAGCCGTAACACGAGTGACATGTGTGGTTAAAGTAGTATATTCGACAAGTCTATAAAGACCTGTCGATCTAAGAATCCTATTGCAATCTGGATATGCTTGGCAAGGCTGTCTCACACAATCTTGCTAAAATGAAAATACTTTCCAAAGACTATCGAAGCTTTCACAATGGTTGTAAAGGTTTTAGAAGTAGATTCCTTTCAAAACGAAGGAAATTGAAGGACTTGATGAGGAATCCAAGTCCAATGAGAATGATCCAGTAATATCTAGGGATCTCTACAGCTAGGCTGGGAATGAGATTTAAAAATGGTTTCATACCGTAACCTTCATGATCCCATAATTGTCAAGGATCCTGCACCGGCTAGGAAACCCAAAAGTGTTTGCTACCTCCCAAGCTATATAAGGATTACACAATGAAGAGCTTGAGGTCCACGCCCAATATAATCTCTCTACACATTGCAACCCTGGTTATCCACTTATGTCTAGCACTGCTACAAAACGTACTAAGTTTAAGATAGTTTAGATTGCTATTGTTTAGTGTCATCGCTGCATTACGCATGGGAGTGGTATAAATATCCACAACCAACTGTTGTTGGATCCTCGATCAACCCAGTCCTTACTTACAAGATCATACCTTAGTCACATCATACAGACCATCTGCCCCGATTGTTTGTCTATATAGGTAATCACGTGTATTTATCTTTTATTAATTTCTCTATTTAGCTTTTATTTCTTTGTTGGTTATACTAAACTTGCATTATAAATCAATAAAATTAATGTTGTAGCCTTTTGTTTTAATATTTTCCATTCATTATTGTACTATTGAGAAGCATAAGGCCTACGATCAGTGTTGAAAGAAAAGTCCTTAGTGCAAGGTAAAAAAATTTCATTCAGAAGGACTAACTCTCCCCTTCTAAGTCACCATATCACTATAACAATTGGTGGCTGAGCAAGTGGCTGATCTTCACAGATCTAGTCTTAATCGATCTATCTCTGCTCCTAAGGCTGCAAGTGTTCAATTGAACTCAAATCACATACGACTTTGACACGCCCATATTCTATTAATCACATACATTTGATTGAATATAGACCTTTGTTAACATTGTGGCCTCGTATGTGATTGAACAGTGAACAACTAAAAATATGTGGGAGTTAGCAGTAAAAGGCTATCAACAGTTACCATGATATGTGTCTACCCATTGTACCTAACTCGATTTAAAGGTTCTAAGACCAATGTGGGACTGTTTAAAAATCAAGCCAGGTTTGGACCCAACAGTTCAGAATCCAGGCTA
Organism: Magnolia changhungtana; assembly: GCA_030180095.1. Lineage (NCBI taxonomy): Eukaryota > Viridiplantae > Streptophyta > Magnoliopsida > Magnoliales > Magnoliaceae > Magnolia > Magnolia changhungtana. The sequence goes on along the minus strand of JASAUF010000272.1, from coordinate 6,603,692 downwards.
TATAAGGGCCTGCTTGTTAACGCTTATGTTTTTGTACTTAACGGAGAATTTGAAAAATGTTCCATGTTCAGTAGTGTTTGTTAACGCGGAAGAAGGAAAGCGCTCCACCATTTTATGTTGAAATTTTTCCATGATAAGAGTCTAGCTTAATGGGGAATCAAGAATGCGCTCCTTGATTTATTTTTTTTTAATTCAAAATTGTCCTTTGTGAGAAAGATTTTCTCCCTTGCGTTATGCACATCCCATCTTTTAACATGGGGCACTTCTCTCAGCCCACCATGATTTATGTGTTAGATCCACACCGTCTATCAACTTTTCTATATCATTCTAAAGCATGATCTGAAAAAAAAAATGCACATCCAAAGCTCAAGTCAACTACACCACATAAAGTAATGGGACAGAAATGACTACCGTTAAAACCTTCTTGATGTCCATCGTGAAGCTTATTTGCCATCAAATCTCTTTATAAGGTTACACAAACTTGGATGAAGGAAAAACACAAAAATTAGCTTGATCAGAGCCATATGTGGCCCTAAGAAGTTTTCAATGATAGGCACCCAATTCCCACAGTTTCTTGTAGTGTGGACCACTTAAGCCTCAGATTTACCTTGTTTTTTGTCTTAATTTCTAAAATAATATGAAAAAAAATTGAATGAACGGTATGGATAAAACATATATATCGTGGTAAGCCCCACAAAGCCTTTAATTGTTCATATTTAGGTTGATCTTGGTGGGGTAGTACGCAATTCCCTCTGGGGTGCGAATGATGTGCATATGCCTTTCGCAGGAAGTTCTTGCGCTAAAATCTTAGGTGGAGCCCACTGTTATGTTTGTGAGAAATCCAATCTATCCATTTGTGTTTTGAGATCATTTAAAGACTTGAGACAAAAAATGAAGAGATACAAGACTTAAGTGGGCCGCGCTAAAGGAAAAGGTGGGTAGGAAAATTCCTATCGTCGAAACCTCTCCGAGGTCGACAGTGATGTTTACATGCCATCAATACCGTTCATACTGTCATTCCTAATGAGATGAACTCAAACCACAAATATTAGCATGATTAAAAACTTCTGTGGCCCCATGAATATTTTAATTATGGGCGTCCAATCCTCACTTTTTTGGCCCCTTTGAGTATTGGATATGGCTCATTTTTATATGTCCTAAAATAATCTCACGAAACGGATGGACAGGGTGGATTTCACATAAACATCACGGTGGGCCCCACCTAGATTTCCAGTGGTGGACTTCCTGGGAAAGGCTTTCCTATGAAATTCAGCTCACACATGGGGACATGGTTTGGCCAGTGACAATGCCACTAGTTGGGTGGCTAGTGGTCGGTGCTTTATGGGCACACTATGATGTATGTGTTTCATCTGCGTCGTTCATCCATTTTTTCAGATAATTTAATAGACCATTGATATAAAAAATAAGGTATATATAAATCTCAAGTGGACCACAGCAAAGAAAAACAATAGTGATTAATCATCTACCATAAAAAAATCTCTTAGTAACCACTGTGATGTTTATTTGACCTCAAACTTGTTGATTAATATATTTCACTATTAATTTTGACTTCAAATTCAATCACAATTATTTCATATGGGTAAATGTGTTAAATTAATATATTTCAAACATTTCAAATGGTAGTTAACAAACAAGTTATTCTAGATTCATTATTAGTTTTCCGATTTCAGATTCAGACTTCATATTTAGACTTGGGATTTTAGATTTAACAAACAGGCCCTAAGACAACCTGAGATTCTATCCGTTGGCACTTGACATCCTTACAGGTAATACACAACCTGGCCGATTTGACGGACACAGATTGCGTGGGACCCAGCCACTACTATCCTATGTGGGGATGTATGTCTTTTATCCACCATGTTCATCGCGGGCCTTCGGAAAGTTTCGATGGGGATTGCCATTATCCTTACTTCTTATATATATATATATATATATATATATATATATATATATATATATATATATATATGGCATGGTCCACTTGAGTTTTTAATATAAATCAATTTTGGTGTCATGATCTAAAATGATTTGAAAAAATGGATGGACAGTGTGGATAAAACACATACACCATGGTGGGCCAAACAGAGTCCTTTCATCACACAGGTCACGCAATCTATGTCCGATTTGAGTTCGGATCCTCTACTCTCCTAACACGATATATCTGTTTTCATGCATTGTGATTAGTGCATGTTATCAGCACTCTTTTATTAAATGTTGTTGGTGATGATGTGTACCAATCACATTGCAACAAATAGAAAATTTCTATTTGTGGGAAGCAGATGATTCCAATTCATCCCATTTTATTTATCAAGTGTAGATTGAGCACATGAATTTTCCGTACCCTGGAATTTAATCTGGCCACGTCATTTGTGTTAACATAAATAAAGCAATTTAATAAGATTTTTTTTTTCGTACAAAATATCGCCTGATTAACAAGGAATGTCACATTCCAGTACATTATTCAATGATGCCTATTAACTACCACCTAGGATCCAGTGACGTCGGTGGGACCTTGATCATGGGTCCACCTTGATTCATGCGCTGTGTGCATCCGTTTTTCTAGATTACTTTATTGCATTGTCTCTAAAAATTGAAGCAGAGTGGACCACACCACAGGAAACAGTTACAACACCGACTATGATAGAATGCAGCACTTGACTGTTTGGCCGATGGAATAGACACGTGAACAGATATCTGGGCCACCAAATGGTTTGTGAATATTTAGGGCTGTCAATGGGCCCGGTAGTCTGCCCGGCCTTCGGGCTTAGCACGTATTGGGCCGGGTTTGCAGTGGTGTATCATGCCAGACGGTTGGCCTCGGGCTTAGAGCCCATGTAGAACTCCTCCACGCCTGACTCCAGAATCGACTCACAAGGAACCCGATGGCAAGAGCATACCCAAGATCACAACAAGCATCCGGTAACAAAGGATACACATCACATTCACTAAGAATTTGAACTTTTACAAGCTTACATCAGTCCGAAAGGACATTAAGATAATGGAAAAAGAGAGAAAAGAGTCGCCAACACTGAGTCCTCAAGCTCAACTCTACTCCACGCTCCGCTTCTCACGCCGCTTAGGATTCCGCGCATCAATCGTGCGTCATTAGAGGGTGGTGTCGTGTGATAATAGTGCTTAAAATCAAGAGCCCGATTGTAAATCGGCCAGACTCCAGCGTATCAGTCCAAAAGCCCATAAATAAGGTCTGGCCCGATAGGTCTTTTCTAAACTTAATTTTTCTCTTTTTTCTTTCATTCTTTGCCCCTTCTTTCACACGAGGCACGCCATAATATCATTTATGCATAGAGATATTCACGGCTCGGGCTCAGGCGGACTCAGGTCAGGCTTTGTGTAAATGTTCAGGGCAGACTCGAGCTGGACTATTTCAACCCGCGTGGGCCCGGCTTGATTTGGGCTTAGGTTCAGAATTGCATATACAGAGTTGGGCCCAGCCCTAACCGGGCCCATTGGCAGCCCTACGAATATTCCATATACTTAATAAAAATAAGGTGATACAGTCCCGAAATTTGGACTGATGTACGTTTTTTTTTATAACACTAATTCGGCCAGCCTGATCAGCAGACCAATACTATTTTTGTCAACCTTACGATAACCATGTTTCGTATCTGATGAACGGCACAGATCTCTACACGGGTGCCGTCTGACGGTGGAAACCGCACGCCACATGGGGCGGTCATACACAAGGAGATGATTTTTACACATGAGGCTTCGCAAACTAATTCATCTATAAGATTAGTTACAGGTTTTAGTTGCGTGATTCGATGATTTTTGAGATGATCTCATCGAATCACGATCGCATGGCTGAAATCTAACCATCCAGATGGATGTCTGGAGTCCTGGGCCACGTGATGAATTTCTTAGATCAACCAATGGGGTCCACCCAAGGAAGATGGATTAATTTTTCCCGTCACTTTGAGGAAGATGATCCACCGATCATAGTGGATTTTGATCGAGTGGGCCATTCTTCGTGCTGATGCACCTGGATGGACTGGATTGGTCCAGTGATCATTGTGGGACCCACCACTTGGAGAGATTTTCCCAAAAACTCAGTGGGTTCCGAGATTTTCGGGCGCGGCTATTACTCACGCACTAACGAGTTTCTCGAGAGAACTCGGATTCGATAGAGATGCTTTTGTTGGTTGCCCTAAAATCAGCGTTTGAAAGGTGCTGAGCTGTTTCAAGAAGGAAGTGGATGGTTGGGATAGCGCCAACTGGCTAAAATCAAAAGATATTTTCCGCCTTTCTTTTTCTGCCGCATTTCTTTTTGTGGCCCCGGAAACCCTAAAAAGGGAATAAATGGAAGGCTGAGATTTACTTTGATGGAGGGTTAAGATTCTACGAAGGAAGCTCACGCGGATTGCCAGCTAAGGAAGGAAAACTGAGTTTTTGTTTTCAGAAATTTTCACTTGCCGGCAGCTCTTATGCTGGAACTGCGCTCACACGCACGAGTATTGACGAGTCGGGAAAACATGGTTATGGTCAAAACTTGATGCCGCATCAGATGGACGGTTCAGATCTTTCTTTCCATCGATGTAGGTGGCCCACTGATCGAATGACTCACGCACAGTTCGTTTTTTGGAAATCCCCACACCGCAACGCAATTTGCAGCTGAGTTTGTGTACGTGTGAGGACTTCAACACGTGTTAATCATTTGGTTTTCATCGAATTTTGATGTTGCACCTGATGGACGTCTCGGATCACTTCGATGTGACATGACGGTGGGACCCAGTTCTAGCGAGCGAACGCTGTCCGTTCAAACAGCGTTCGGCGGTAAAAGGGGGAAGAATCCTCTCCTTTGAATCAATTAGACTCGGGTCGTTTGACGCACTCTTTTGTTCCGTGCCCCGCGGGTGCATCTTCGTTGTGTACGCACATTACACAATGTGGGGTCCATCGTGTTTTTTAGTGAGATCCAATCCACTCAACAGGTTTTACGGTTCCTATTAGGACCCTTTGAAAGAGATCATAGTATAAAAATCTCAGTTGGGCCACACTAGGTAAAACTTGTTTTACTCATTGATTCCTAACAATCTAGTGGTCGTATCATTTCTGAATCCGATTGGCAGAGCCTTTAACGCTTTCTAAGGAACTTTTAAGTTGAAATAGGTAGATTTTTTAGTATTGATTAACTAGATTGTACAATTTAAGTGTGGATTATACATTTTAGTTACCGTGGCCTGATGAATGACAGGTGTGATGATCCATACTAAAATAATGGTGAACAAACTAGGTTAGGTGTGATCCTTTACACAAATATGTTCATTTAAATTATAATGATAATACTTGTTTACTGAAAAAGTAAGGGCTATTACAATCCCAGCCATCTAATCTTTCTCCTTTGACACTTGCGTGTGCATTACAACGGTGTTTCGTTTCTTCACTGTTCGTCGCACACAGAAATGATGCGCACGTGTGATATCAGAACTACTAGTCAGATGAATTAAAACCACGATTCAGATGCCCTTTTCGAAAGAAAAAAAAAAAAAAAAACTGATAAAGTCATCACGTTGGCCACACGTGTACGAGACAAACGAGCGTCTCAGACGAGTGGGCCATGTCTCCAATTTTCGTAAGTACGTGCCACCCAACTGATATACACAGTGGGGATAACATTAGCTGTGCACACGTTCATCTATCGCCAAATTGCGGTATCATTTATCAATTGACAATCTGATTATTAATTGATGATCTCCACCGTCGATCTTCAGTATCAGTGTGGAATGACCGTACGTGTGTTTTGGATACTACAGATAGTCAACATCAATATCCATCACGATAAGCAGCGTTTACCTCTGTGGGAAAGAAGGTTTTATTAAATTAGATAGGGATGCTTCTTTACGGGTGGAATCCTAGAAAGGAAGGGGAGGTGAGTGAAGATACAAAGCAAAGGGCCTTTTAAATGGAATCCCGACTAAAGATGGGGGGGAGGGTGTGAAGAGGTAGGCAACCATATAGTCGCTTTTAAGCTGTGTTTGTGGCCATGTAACATGGCTGAGATTGTCCCCATTTTGAATGGTCTGAGATTGTCCCCATTTTGAATGGTCTCAGTTTCTGTCAACTTGGGATTTTCTACGATTGAAGTGGAAAGTGACTTGAAAATCACTGTAGATTCTCTTAATGCTTAAGAAACGGACCCTGGAAGGGATTTTGACCGTACTAGGTTGCATGGTCAAATTCTCAAAAAGGTTCCACTTATCAAATATTCTGAGGGTGGCCCTTTGACGAGCTTTCGAAAATTTTTCGAACCAAAATGCCTATATGCTTGATTCAATATTTGTACTGAGGTTTTTTGGGGCGTGAGCAAGGCCAAACTCATAGGGCTCACATTGATGTATGTGTATGATTCATGTTGCCCATTCATTTTGTTGTGTCATTTTATGGCCAAGGCTCAAATATCCTGATCCAAAGCTCGTGTGGGCCACATAATAAAAAAATAATGGCGACAATGACACCCATTATTGAAACTTTTCAGGCTCACTATGATGTTTGTTAGAAGTAGACGCTACCCAAGTTAGAATTTTTTTGGCCCACGGCGAGCTGGCAGACAAGGTGGACAGAATGGATCACTCCATTGTGGGCCTTGACTCCTATTATTTAAAACTAATCAAGTTATTAATTACATCAACATGACAACCATGACCCTTGCTACATTACAACCACGACCCTTGCCACCTTACAACCAGTAAAGGCCATTATAACCACGACGCTTACCACCTTACAACCACGACCCTTACCATGTTATATGAGTATGAGTCGTGGTTTTCATAGGCGTGGGCAAGGCATAGCCCTAAACTCTAATCCATGTTGCCCAGCCTTTTTGCCGTGTGATGTTTGTTAGAACTAGACACTACCCAAGTTAGGACTTTTTTGGCCCACGGCGACCTGGCCGACAAGGTGGACGAAACGAATCACCCTATTGTGAGCCTCGACTCCTATTATTTAAAAATAATCAAGTTATTAATTACATCAACTTGACAACCACGACTCTTACTACATTACAACCACGACTCATATAACATGACAACTATGACTCATAACAACCATGACCCATATATATAACATGACAACCACGACCCACGTAACATGACTACCACAACCCATATAACATAACAACCTCAACATTTAATACATTACAACCACAACAACCTCGACACTTACCACATTACAACCACGGGTCGTGGTTGTAATGTGGTAAGGGTTGTGGTTGTAATGTAGTAAGGCGCGTAGTAGCCAGGTTGATGTAATTAATAACTTGATTATTTTTAAATAATATGAGTCAAGGTCCATAATGGGATGATCCGTTCCGTCCACCTTTTCGGCCATCTCGTTGTGGGGCCAAAAAGTTCTGACTTGGACAGTATCCTCTTCTAACAAATATCATAGTTAGCCTAGAAAGTTTCAACAATGAGTGTTATTGTCACCATAATTTTCTATTATGTGGCTCACACGAGTTATAGATTAGGCTGATGTTTGGGCCCTAGCCCTAAAATGACACAGCAAAAAGGATGGGTAGCACGGATTAGGGTTTAGGGCTGTGCCTTGCCCACGCCCATGACAACCACGACCCATACCCATGGGTCGTGGTTGTAAGGTGGTAAGGGTCATCGTTGCACATTACAACCATAACAACCTCGACACTTACCACATTACAACCACGGGTCATGGTTGTAAGGTGGTAAGGGTCGTGGTTGCAATGTAGGAAGGGTTGTAGTTGTCAAGTTGATGTAATTAATAGCTTAATTATTTTTAAATAATATGATTTAAGGCCCATAATGGGATGATCCGTTCCGTCCACCTTGTTGGCCAGCTTGTTGTAGACCCAAAAAGTCTTGACTTGAACAGTGTCCACTTCTAACAAATATCACAGTGAGCCTGAAAAGTTTCAGCGGTGAGTGTCATTGTCACCTTTATTTTCTATCATGTGGCCTACACGAGTTCTATACTAGGCTGATATTTGGGCCCTAGCCCTAAATGACATGGCAAAAAGGATGGGTAGCTCGAGTTAGGGTTTAAGGTTGTGCCTTGCACGCCCCCATGACAACCACGACCCATACCCATATAACATGGTAAGGGTCGTGGTTGTAAGGTGGTAAGGGTTGTGGTTGCACACAACAACCTCGACACTTACCACATTACAACCATGGGTCTTGGCTGTAAGGTGGTAAGGGTCGTGGTTGTAATGTAATAAGGGTTGTGGTTGTCAGGTTGATGTAATTAATAACTTGATTATTTTTAAATAATAGGAGTCAAGGCCCATAATGGGGTGATCCTTTCCGTCCACCTTGTTGGTCAGCTTGCTGTGGGCCCAAAAAGTCCTAAATTGGATAGTGTCCACCTCTAACAAACATCACAGTGAGCCTGAAAAGTATCAACAGTGGGTGTCATTATCACCATTATTTTCTATCATGTGGCCCACACAAGTTCTAGATTAGGCTGATATTTAGGCCCTAGCCCTAAAATGACATGACAAAAAGGATTGGTAGCACGGATTATGGTTTAGGGTTATGCCTTGTCCACACCCATGACAACCACGACCCAGACCCATATAGCATGGTAAGTGTCATGCTTGTAGGGTGGTAAGGGTCGTGGCTGCACATTACAACCACAACAACCTCGACACTTACCACATTACAACCACAGTTCATGGCCATAAGGTGGTAAGGGTCATGGTTGTAATGTAGTAAGGGTTGTGGTTGTCATGTTGATGTAATTAATAACTTGATTATTTTTAAATAATATAAGTCAAGACCCATGATGGGATGATCCGTTCCATCCACCTTGTCTGTCGGCTCGCTGTGGGGCCAAAAAGTCATGACTTGGGCAGTGTCCACTTCTAACAAACATCACAGTGAGCCTGAAAAGTTTCAACAGTTGGTGCCTTTATCACCATTATTTTCTATTATGTGGCCCACACGAGTTCTAGATTAGGCTAATATTTGGGCCCTAGCCCTAAAATGAAACGATAAAAAGAATGGGTAACAAGGATTAGGGTTTAGGGTTATGCCTTGCCCATGCCTATGACAACCACGACCCATACCCATATAACATGGTAAGGGTCATGGTTGCACATTACAACCACAATAACTTCGATACGTACCACATTACAACCACGGGTCGTGGTTATAAGGTGGTAAGAGTCGTGGTTGTAATGTAGTAAGGGTTGTGGCTGTCAGGTTGATGTAACTAATAACTTGATTATTTTTAAATAATAGGAGTCAAGGCCCATAATGGGATGATTCGTTCCGTCCACCTTGTCGGCTAGCTCGTTGTGGACCCAAAAAGTCCTGACTTGGGCAGTGTCCACTTCTGACAAACATCACAATGAGCCTGAGAAGTTTCAACAGTGGGTGTCATTGTCACCATTATTTTTTATCATGTGGCTCACACGAGTTCTAGATTAGGTTGATATTTGGGCCCTAACCCTAAAGTGATACGGCAAAAAGGATGAGTAGCACGGATTAGGGTTTAGGGTTGTGTATTGCCCACGCCCATGACAACCACGACCCATACCAATATAACATGTTAAGGGTCATGGTTGTAAGGTGGGTGAGGGTCGTGGTTGCACATTACAACCACAACAACCTCGACACTTACCACATTACAACCATGAGTCGTGGCTGTAAGGTGGTAAGTGTCGTGGTTATAGTGTAGTAAGGGTTGTGGCTGATAGGTTAATGTAATTAATAACTTGATTGTTTTTAAATAATATGAGTCAAGGCCCATAATAGGATGATCTGTTTCGTCCACCTTGTCGGCCAGCTCGTTGTCGGTCCAAAAGGTCCTGACTTAGGCAGTGTCCACTTTTAACAAACTTCACAGTGAGCGTGGAAAGTTTCAACAATGGGTGTCATTGTCACCATTATTTTCTATTATGTGGCCCACTCGAGTTCTAGATTAGGCTTATATTTGGGCCCTAGCCCTAAAATGACACGGTAAAAAAGATGGGCGGCATACATTATACACGTACATCAATATCGGCCCCACGAGTTGGGCCTTGCCCATGCCTAAAAAGGCTTCCATCCACATCACTTTCTCAGCATTGAATACGACGTAACTTCTTATTAACTCAAAAATTGTACAACTATTGAACCAAAGACAAGAGCATTTTGGTCCAAAAAAATTTTCAAAGCTTTTTAGAAGGCCACCCTCGAAATATTTGGAAGGTGGAATCTCTTTCAAGAATTTGACCATACAATGATACCAATACGGTCAAAATCCCACCATGGAATGTATAGTACCAGTGGAAAGGCATTATGGCTCTAGTGAAAGATGTCAATGTCAACTTTCATCGTACATACATTCAGAGATCTGTTTGGATACTATCCAATTAGTCATTTTTTAACTCTTATAGAAATTAATAAGTTACATTTTAAACTTAAGTTAATTTTGTAAGCATGCTGGAAAAGTAACTTATGTAATGAAATTAGTTATCTCATAATTTTTTTCTTAACTATTTACTTTTCTACTTCTCTCTTCCCTTCTCATCTCTCCATGTGATGGATGGTTGCCCTACACATAGATAGTCCACATTGAAATTGGGGTCCACACGATGGATGGTCTACATTAAAAATGGGCCCACATGATAGATGACCCATATTAACGTGAGCCCACATAATAGATGACCCACATCAAAGGTTGGTCCCTAATAATAAATGGCTCACATCCAAGACGAGCCATGCATGATGACTGACCCACATTGAAGCTAGGGCACACACAATGGTCAGTCCACACCAAAGGGGGGCTCCACGAGATGGGCAGTGGACATTGAAGGTGGGCCCCACATGATGGTTGACCCACATCAACATAAGCCCCATATAATAGATGATCCACATCAAAGGTGGGCTCCTTGTGATGGGAAATGGATAATGTTGAACATAGGTCCCACAAGATGGATGACTCACATAAAGGTGGGCCCCATATAATGGACAGTCCATGTCAAAAGTTGGCTCTTAATGATGAATGGCCCATATGCAAGATGGGCCCCACATGATGGTGACCCACATTGAAAGTGGGGCCCACATAATGGACGTTCCATATTAAAGGTGGGTTCCATGTGATGAGCAATGGATATTGAACGTGGGCTCCACATGATGGATGACCCACATCAAGGTGGGCCCCACATAATGGGCGGTACATCTTCACCAAAAGTTGGCCCCTAACAATGAATGGGCCACATTCAAGGTGGGCCCTGTATGATTGACAGTCCACATTGAAGGTAGGTGCACATGATGGACAATCCACATCAAATGTGGGCTCCACATGATGACGGTGGATATTGAAGGTGGGCCCCATATGATAGATTATCCATATTAAGGTGGGCCCCATATGAGGACAATTCACATCAAAGGTTAGCCCCTCAAGATGAATGACTCACATCCAAGGCATGCCCCGCATGGTGGACGGCCCACTTTGAAGTTAGGCCCACATGATGGATAATCCACATTAAAGTTGGGCCCTGCATGATGGGTCGACCACATCAACTGTTCAACATAATGGATGACCGACATCCAAGGTGGCCTCAACCTCACAAGGTGGATGGTCCATGTTGAAGTTTGGCCCCACATAATGAACGGATCACATTAAAGACAAGGTGAAGGCAAGCTCAACATAGTGAATGTTCCATATCAAAAGTTGGCCCACAAGATGGACGATGGATATAGTTAACCAAATAAAATTGAGGTATAAGTACTTATATAATATTGGAAACCAAACATACTTTTAAAAATAATAATAAAATAAAATAAAAAGGAGGCTCACTTTTAGTCGCCTACCAAACAGGCTGTACATATTAATGCAAAATTATTTTTAATCAATCATAGATAGCGAAGCAAACAACATACATCATAAAAAAATGTAAACAGGTCATTTCTCACATCATGGAAATTCATGCAAAGCTCTCCTTGTAACTGAGATCAAGAGAGTCAATCTCTACAGGGAGTTCTGACGGGGACGGTAGTTACTCATGAAAATGGCTGATAATTCCATGTATGCTAGTGATGGGGAAGGACTTCAGGTCTCAAACTAAAATTCAAATTTGTATTTATTCAAAAGTTGATTGTAATCCACTTCTATAAACAAAGATGGATCCATGAGATCCAAAAACATACCATTCAAATCACATATCACGCTTCTATCAGACACGTCCTTCAAATTTCTTCCCATAGATTTGGCAGTCGGGACCTGGCCTCGGGACGTGGGTGCAACTGGAAGGTTGCGAAGGTGGAGAGGGAGCTCTCTGGAGGGACCGGAATTTGATACCATGACTCAAAGACTGCCTCCGTCCCTCCAAACGTCTAGTTGCTTGAAGAGACTGAGAATTCAGAATCAGGAAGATGAAGAAGTAGGATATTAGGTTTGTTACTGTGGAAAGATTTCTTTCGTAAAACACCATGTTTGAGATTGAGAAGGTGGGTTTTCTGGGAAAGAGGCGTTTTAGTGAAGGGTTTTGAGGTTTCTGGAGAGATGGAAATGGTGGGTTTTGGTGTTGTTGTTGCTGCGGATCTTTGGATGGTGATGTGCTGTTATATATAGATGGAGGCTGATGAAGTTCGGTCTTCATCAGTAGTAATTAATTACAAGGTCTTGATGCGCCTCTTTTTACATGTGTCGCCGAGTTCTAGCCAAAAGTACACTCTCGATAGACGCCTTTAAAATGATTCCAGATTGGACGGCTGTAACGCGACGCGGATTGCGTCCTACCCCCGCCCGTCTCTAGCCCCGAACGGTCAGTTCTGCGGGCGAGCCCCGCCGTGATGGAAACGGATTGGCTACTCCCCTGCCACCAGCCCAGTGGCTGGTGGTCGGTGCTCTGTGGGCCCTACCATGATGTATGTGTTTCATTCATTCCGTTCATCCATTTTTAAAGATCATTTTAAGGCTTTATCCAAAAATTAGAGGTATATAAATCTCAGGTGGTCCACACCACATGAAAACAACAGTGATTGGATATCCACCATTAAAATCCTCCTAAGGCCCACTGTACTGTTTATTTGACATCCAATCTATTGATTAGGTCATACAGGCCCAGATGAAGGGAAAAAACAAAAATCAGCTTGAACCAAAACTTTTATGGCTACCAAAATGTTTTTAATGGTGGACCCTCATTCAACACTGTTTCCTGTAATGTGGTCCACTTGAGATTGGGATATATCTCAGTTTTGGTATCATATTATAAAATTATCTGTAAAAATAAATGGACGGCATGGATGAAACACATACATCATGATGGGACCATATAGCACCGACCACCAGCCATTGGCGGGTGTCAGGGGAGTAGCCAATCCGTTCCCTGCCGTGATGTATCTGTACATCTAAGCTGTCCATTTATTTTCTCAGATCATTTTAAGACATGAGCACAAAAATGAGGCAGATCCACCACTCAAATGGACCACACTACAGAGGATTCTTGTATTTAATGCAACTGACATTTAATGTTAACCAAGCTTATTATTTGGTGTAGTTCACTTAAGCGTTAGATCTGCCTCATTTTTGTGCTTATTATCTTAAAATGATACGAGAAAAGTAATAGACAGCTTGGATTTACAGACAAATCACTGTAGGCCCACCATTGAACTGTCCATTCGGGCTAGAGAAGGGGGAGGACGCAATCCGCGTCCGCTGTAATGGGAAGCGGATTTCGCATTGAGTCACTCGTTAAGCTGAGTAAACTCCGTTAGGTCTATCATGATTTATGTATTTTATCCGCTCCGGTCATACATTTTCTCAGATAATTTTAAGGCTTGAGCACAAAATTGAAGTATACAAAATATTTAAATGGACCACACCACATGAAACAGTTGACTTTAACTTGAAAATTTCTTAGGGGCCAGGGAAGTTTTGGATCAAGCTTATCTTTGTGTTTTCCGTTCATCTATGCCTTTATGATCTTATGAACAGGTTGGATAATAAATAAACAACACTATAGGGCCTGGAAAGGTTTCAATGGTGGAAATCATTGTCCCCACTTTTTCCCGTGGTATGATCCACTTGATCTTTGGATATGCTGCAATTTTGGACTCCATCCCTTAAATTAGATAGAAAAATAGATGGACGGTGTGGATAAACCACATACATTCAAGGTGTGCCCAACAGAGTTTACTCAGTACGATAAGAGCCAACTGAGTAACTCAATACTACGCAATCCAATTTCATTGTAATGGTGGGACTATTAGACTACCAGAAAATGGCTTATGAGAAAAGATAATAGCAATCTTGAATAACATTTATTGAGGTCAAAATCTGGACCACCCTCTACTCAATGCTACAAACCTCCAATGAACCCTGGTCCTGCACAAATGGGTGAGAAAAGGAAACCCTGACTCAGCCGGGGGACCCTCCAATGCCTAAGTCAGGATAGGGAATCTGGGTCTAAGTCGAATGTAGAAAGAAGTTGCGAGATATTACATACCTGTAGTAATGGGGTCCCCTGGTATTTATACTTGTGGGTTGGACGATCCACGTCCGTTAATCTCGAGATGATTTGCTCAATCAGCAAGATATTGTGATCATGGGGATATTATCCGCAATCTTTGGGTCATGCGGCGTATCGTGTCTTAAGAGCGCATATTCTTGGACGAGATCTCCGGTCACGTCCATATTTAGGTTAGTCTCCTGTCTTGACACACGGAGTATCCTCACTTGGGCTCAGCCTCAAGCTGTGCAGACCCAAGGCGGAGTACTAGTAGTCGAAGTTCATCAGTAGATCACCGAGGTTGGAGTTCGCTGAATGAAGCTGAAGACGGGGATCAGAGCTCGGCTCAGCCATCCTTCTTCGGATGAAGACGAGGGTTCGGATCAGCCAACCAGGGCTATAGTTCCGAGTCGTGATACATCAGTGGAGAACTTGTCTCAGCTAACATACAGTTGTAACTCAGGGGTCAACTCATACTTGACGCGGTATTCTCCTTCCAAGGCTTTATTAACTGATTCGGGTAGTTCAAGCCGACCCTGATTATCCTTGTTCAAATTTCCCCATAACTACATCCATATGCAGATGGTTTAGATCATTCAGTCTAAGGGCCTGTTTGGGAGCGTGGATTTGGAACCCCCTGGATTTGCAATCCTCCCCGTGTGTTTGGCACCCTGGAGTGTGAATCAACTTTAATCCAAAAGTACTTTTGCATGGTATATTTACAGGGGTTTGAATTTAATTACTAAATCAACTTTAATATCTCTAATTAGTGAGATATGTAATTTTTAAAACAGTGGTCGTGATTAGCCCGCTGAAATATATATTTTGCCTGAAAATGATGAAATTCCAAGTCTCGGTTAGGCCCCAAGCACAAGATCATGTCTGAGTGACTAACTAATGATTTTTAATCATTGATTTACATGGACGATGTTTGGACAATGCTGGACATTGTTTAGACGGTTTTGATTTACATGGACAATGTTTCGACGGTGCTGATTATCATTAGTGGGCCATGTGCCCAATAGAATAATAGTGTATAGTGACACACATGTTACACCAGCAACTATTAAAATGATTTTAGGTGTAATCCAAGCTCTCCATGTGGAAACCCCTTGGATTTGAAACACCCAATTACTTTACACTACCCCCAATGGACGATGTCAAACGACCCCTAAAAAGATATTTGGGCCATTACCCTTACATGTAGAGGTGGGCATAGAGCTGAGTCGAGTCGAGGTGGGCCAAGCTCGGCTCGGCTTGTCCATGCTGTACTCGAGCTCAAGCTCAGCCACGAGCTTAACATTGAAGCTTGGCTTGTTTGCCAAAGCTGTCGAGTCGAGTTTACCTCAAGTCGAGCTTAAGCTTGTTCATATCATCACTTACATCTTGACATGTTCCTGTAGCAATTACAGGATCCTTAGGGCTTTGGTCTCTACAAATGGGGTCATGGCTCAGTAATCCAGACCATTGGTATATTGTGTAGATGGTGGATGGACCATGCATCAAAACTCTCCCAGACTCAGTTGCATGTGGATTGATCGCTGCTGTATTACTCTTTTCATGGGTTGTGGGTTGGGCTTGGGTTTGACTTCCTGGTCCACTTAGTAAATGGTTAGCGCGCATCCAATGGCCTAGATTCACCTGATCTTGACCCATTGCCACCTACCCACACTCATCATAAATTGGAGGTTTTCAACCTGCGCATCAGCAATGGGACAGTTGGCTGATGTTACTTGTCCTTCTGATTCCTTACATGTGGGGCTGTGTTGATTATCCAAACTGTTGATTTGATAATCTTATAATGGATGGAGGATGGTTTGAAATGCTTGGCAGATTGGAACCTTCCATCAATGACCTAAAACTTTCATGGTTAGGGAGATATGAAGGAAGGGTTCAGATTTAATGAAATCAAAGGATTGATATCTTCTAATCTTGGTGATTCGCGGGTAATCTCCTGCCCAAGGTGTGGCCCATTTGATCAACAGCTTTGATCAGGCAATCAGTCCAACATGGAAAGAATTTCCGCGTCAGCAAACCCTATAAATATTCTAGAAGAAGAAGAATAAGAAACAGATTTGGACACTTACCCCGTTAGGATCGGGTGGTAGTGGTGGTCCAATGGAGTGCTAGCCGTGTGGGCAGTGTGCTGGTCCTAGTGGTGGTGGTGGTCTGGTGTATTGCTGGTCGGGCGGACGTGTGGCCGGCAGTGGCTAGGTGGGGTCGAGAAAGAGAAGAAAGGAAAAGAGCATGTGGGTAGGGCCAGCCATAGGATTTGTATAATAATACTAATAATAATAATAATAATAATATATATATAATACATATAGCGCTGTTCACGAGTCGACTTGCTCGAATAATTCGCTCGACTCAACCCGATTAGTAACAAGTAATTTTATATATATATATATATATATATATATATATATATATATATATATATATATATATATATATATATAAATTACTTGTTACTAATCGAGTTGAGTCTGTTACTAATCGAGTTGAGCCGAGCGAGTTATTCGAGCAAGCTCAACTAGTGAACAGCGCTACTTTCATGGTTGGGTCCATGTATTAACCATCGAAATTACCCCCATTTCTAAAAGTGTCGATGGGCCGGGGAAGAATCGTTTGACCGAAATCAGTGAAGCGGAAAATCTAATGCCAGTTAAAAGGTATTAAAGGGTCCTGATGCATGAGTCAAGGCTTTGGACGTTGTGTTGGAGCCGTTGATCTGAAGTAAACCGTGGTTGACTTCTGTAAATGAACGGGTAGAAGTAGTGCTCGGTAACACCTCAAGTTTGAATATTCTATTCAAAGCTTGAGGTGGTGGTCATTAATATTACTGGATCAGAACTCATGTTAAAGGGAATCACTATCTGTACATGCTCACTTATCTGTACATTCAAAGCGAATACCTTTGACGTTTTGTTTACCAAAGCGAATCAATATCTGTACATTCAAAGTTTTGTTTCAAATCTGTACATGCTCATCAATCAGAACAAATCAAATCAAGAGAGAGATTTGTGAGATGGAATCCCCCAAAATTAGAATTAACGGACCTCAAGCTCTACAAGTGTGTGTGTGTGTATATATATATATATATATATATATATGGAAAAGGTACAATGCACTCGAGTTGATTTTAACGCCCCATGAGGTCGAGCTGTGTGGGCCCCACCTTGACTTTTGTGGGCCACACCACATACAGAAGTGGAGAGGGGCCGTGCACCATTAAAATATTCATAATCATTTGTTGGGCCCACCGAGATGTGGTTTGCAAATCCAGCCCATCCATTATGTGTGTCCCACTTGTATGAGGGTTCATACCAAGTTTCAGCAGCATTCAAAACTCAAGTGGACCCCACTAAGTGCTTTTGTATGTTTTTGGCATGTCTTCACATGATTTTAAATGGTATGGCCCACCTGAGTTCTATATACAACTGATTTTTGGGATATCCCATAATTTAAAGGGGACCATCAAATGCACGGTGTTGATGGTCAACACGCATCAGGGTGGGGCCCACACAGCTCGACCTCAGAGGAGCTTATCGTTAACTCGAGCGCACTATACCTTATATATATATATATATATATATATATATATATATATATATATATATATATATATGGGAAAAGGTACTATATGCTCGACTGTATTATACCCTCCATAAGGTTGAGTGCTGGCGGCACGTTATTCGTGAGATGGTGAAGAAATTTTACAGGAAACTGAATAAATAAAACCGCAAGAAATTTATGTGCGAACCTGTCGTTGTTGGAAGATCATGTGCTAGAATTATGTATGGGGCCCAATATAATGTTTGTGATAAATTCAATCCGTCCATCCGTTTTTCAAAATCATTTTATGACATGCGACCAAAAATGAGGAGGATCCAAAAATTAAATGAGACACATGAGAGCAAACAACGGGTATTTAGTGACTACCGTTAAAACATTCATATGGCTACAAAAGTTTTATATTGGTTTATGTTCATGGTGTTTTCATTTCATATCAGTGAAAATAGCCTTATAAACGGTTTAGATGGAATATAAACACCAAGGTGGAGCCTAGGAAGGTTTCAACGGTAAGCATTCCTTTTTGTCGTGTTTCATCTCGTATGGCCTACTTGAATTTTGGATCATCCTCATTTTTGGTATAATGTCCTACAATGATATCTAAAAATGAATGGATGAATTGGATTTCACACAAAGATCACAGTGGGCCCCACACAGAATCCTTTTGCGAATCTTCACTTTTAGTAGGATATTCGAAAATGTACCGGCTACGGCCAATGGCAGGTGGTTGATGCTATATGGGCCCCACCATTCTGGATGTGTTTCATCTATGTCATCTATATGTTTTTCTAGATCATTTTATGGTAATGATACAAAAAATGGGGTATATCCCAATCTAAAGTGGACCACATTACAGGAAACAGTGTTGAATGGGCGTTGTAGGCCATTAAATTTTTTGGGGGGCCATAAAAGTTTTAGATCAAGTTGATCTTTGCTTTTTTCCTTCACATGGGTCCGCATGACTTAATCAATAGTTTGGATGTCAAATAAACAGTACATGATGATTTTAAGGGTGAGCATCATTACTCTCCACACTTTTTTCTATGGTGGGGTCCACAAGAGCTTTTGATTTGGCTCATTCTTTAGATAATGCCATAATATGATCTTTAAAATTGGATGAACGGTGTGGATATAATACATATATCATGATGGGACCCACAGAACTTGGTGACTTGATGTCCGCTACTCAACCTCTCATGGTCGACCAGATATTCTATCAAGCTTATTTTTGGTCTCAAGTCCTGAAATGAGCTCAAAAAAATGGATGAATGGAATAGATTTTTCATAAACATCATGGTGGACCCCACCTTAGTTCCCGGCGCACTAACTTCTTATGAAAACTCAGAGCCGATCGCGTCTCGAGAATCTAGGAGTGCGTATTACTGCGGTTTCCTGCTGACGCAAATTAGTTGCTGACGGGTTGAGTAGCTAAACTCGCTGTCATCAAATTTTGTGGGCCCACCACAATACATGTGTTGTATATATCCACACCGTCTATCCATTTGGAGAGATCATTTTAGGGCATGATCCAAAGAAGGAGGAAGATCCAAAGCTCGAGTTGACCCACCATAGAAAACCGTGGGGATAGTGACAACCACTGTTGAAACCTTCCTAAGGTCCATCATGATGTTTATTTGAGATCCAACCTATTCATGTGTCAATGCAGACATGAAATACAGAAAGCTCATATATTAGCTTGATCTAAAACGTTTGTAATGCTTAGAAGTTTTTAATGGTGGGCGTCACTCTCTCGACTATTATCTGTGGTGGTCCACTTGAGCTTTTGATACGACTCATTCTCTTGTTCATGTCATAATATGATCTCTCCAAATGGATGGATGGAGTGGATATATAATATACATCATGATGAGGCCCACAAAACTTGGTTATGTAACTGCAGTAGCAAGTCCCGCCGCAACCTTTCAGTAGCTAATCTGTGTCCCTTTCCTACTAAAGTTACTGCTGTTTTGTTTATTTAGTTTCCTTATAAAATTTCCTTACCTTCCAGCGAATAACGTGACGCCAGCACTCAACCTTATCAAAGGTATAATACGGTCGAGCATATAGTACCTTTTCCTTATATATATATATATATATATATATATATATATATATATATATATATATATATATATATATATATATGCTCACACACAATTAATTGGACAATTCGAATTAGTTCAACTAGCCATACATTAAATAGAAAAAATTCTTTTTTTATTTACATTAAATTGACATCAAGTTTTATATAGATACCATAGGAATATGTCTAATGACAATTTATATAAACATATAGACATATAGAAAATACGTGTAACTTGTCTCACACGCGCATTATATATATATATATATATATATATATATATATATATATATATATATATATATATATATATATATATTGATGACATATATAAATAATTAAATATATATATATATATATATATATATATATATACATATATATTCTGCTCATCCTCATGTTCTAAAACCATTTTACAAAAAGGATGAATGGATTGGATTTCTCAAAAACATCATACTGGATCCACTTAGATTTTCAACGCAGGAACTTCCTGCCAGAGGTTTCGGCAGGTAATCTGCAGTGTAGTATTTTGGAACGGAATTTCTGCCAAAGGCTTTTTCACGCTGGAAACCTAGGTGAGGCCTACCGTGATGTTTTTGAAAAATCTAACCCATTCATCCATTTTTTTATCTCATTTTAGGACCGGAGATAAAAAATTAGCAGGACATAAGACTCAAGTAGGCCGAACTAAAGGAAAAGGTGAGTGGAGAATTTTTCTACCATTGAAACCTCTCTGGTTTGACACTGATGTTTACATGTCATCCATACCGTTCGTAATGTCATTACCACTGAGATGAACTGAAAACACAAATATTAACCCGATTCAAAGCTTCTGAGCCCCAAGAATATTTCAACTGTGTATTCATTCCTTACGTTTTCGACCCACTTGAGTACTTTATTCTGCACTTTATTCTGCTTATTTTTGGCCTCATGTCTTAAAATGATCTCACAAAATGGATGAAGGGATTGGATTTCTCAAAAACATCACAGTGGGTCCCACTTAGGTTTCCCACGTCCGACAAAACCGCACTTTTTCTTAGGACTAAGCCGAACCGATCTCGAGCTGAGGTAGCCTACTGGCTGAATCGAGCTGTGCCAAAGCTCGACTCAGTTTGGCTCGTGTCTAGCTCTCTCTTTGACACACATTTCTCGCCTTCACGTGAGGAAACACATGCTAATCAGTACACTTTCCAAGTTCTGGAAGCGTGGTTACTATCATACATGCTCGGGTTTAAAAGCCCATGTCGCATTGTTCTGACTTTCAAGCCATTGAAATTGTGGGATACACTATGCTTAATCCAGATACTAAAAATATTTCTTATGAAAAGAATCCTAAACCTTCAACCGGTGTAAAACAAACTAGTGGTTATTAATGAGAATGAAGGGATGGTTCATAGTCAACCATGATAAGGCAAAATATTCAATGGCTAGGATCTCCAAATAATGACGATTTTCAGTGGGAGAGTTCCATCCAAGGAGAGGCCCATCATAACAATGGATTGGATCATCGAAAAACATGCTGTACAAACTCTTCGCCCGGAGCATGGCATGAAATCTCACTAAACTATTATATATATTGTTAAAATAGTGACACCAAAATCATTATACGTTTATTTCTTTTTCTCGAGTGCCTACAGGCTACAACCCATGTTTCATACGCTAATAAGGCCCATGTATTAGTAGACCTTCAGATATGTATATTTAACATTTCACTTATTAAAATGAGGCTTTTAAGGTATGTTGTGGAATTAAGAAAAAGGTATGAATTTTGAGAAAATTGAGATTATGTTTTCTTCTTGCAAAGGAGGGTTTCAAGAATGGAGTTGGTTTTTTTTTTTTTTTTTTTTTAAAAGGTGAAATTCAAGATTTTAAAGTTTTTCAAAAAGTGGCTTCAATGTTTTCTTTTAAAGGTAATCAATGTGAGAAAATCTATTGCTAACAATACAACCGTGGAGGTTTTTTTCTTTTCTTTTCTTTTCTTTTTTTTTTTTTAGTTTGAAATCAAGAGAATTTTGTTGTACTCTTAAAAATGTATTCTGCTCCTCTTCTTTTTCTTTTTGAATTGCCCACGTATAGTCTGGGTGGTGAACCACGTGTGTTCTTATATGATTATGATTTTGAATTTTTATCTCTCATCTTTTCTTTTTTATTTTTTTATTGCACATTATTCTCCCATATTGGAATTGAATGAGCATTTGTTTTTTTACGTCGTGTTGATTGGACAGTGTTTTTTATGGCATCTAGATCAAGTAGTTGGCGGTGATTTTAATTGCTTCATGAGCCACTAATATGTACCTCTTCCTCCAAAACCAATTGTTCTAACTTGCAATGATCCTAGCCGTTGATGAACGGTAGGACCTCAAATCCTGCTCTCCATACGTATGTATCAAGCCATGTATGCGGGTTAGATCTGGGCCATTCATTACCTGTCCTCCGCTATATGTGAGGACCCGGCAGCATAAAATTGGTCCTTCTGGTCCCGAAATGGACCACAAGCGTAAAAAGAAGTGGGCTGTTAAATGAGTTTGCCAATGGTTCTCTTTCAACGTGTAAGTGTAGCCCACCTCACAATCAAACATAGGCCCACTTCCCTCACCCTAGTGGATGGGACCCCCCCAATCCAGGTCCTTAGCTCCTGGGCTGGGCCTGGACAAGTTGCAGCCCAAACTCATTGCAAATCTACTCAAGAGGCCCACGTTCATGGGCTTGTGCACGGATTGGACGGTGGAGATGTTTTCCCACAGAGTTTCAGGGTATAAAAGGGAGATGGAATATGGAATGAATAGAGCTAAGGATGGCGAGACTTGACAAACGAATCCGACCCAGACCCAACGCTGTGTTTTGTCAACCCAAAGCTAAGTGGGTTTTGGTTCGGGTTTGCTAGGTTGGCTTGTGGGGTCCACCATTGTAATTGTTTGGCATCTCACCCGTTCAACAAGATTGTCCAATCATGAAAAAGAAACACCCTGAAATTCAGATGAATGCAACTAACAAGTGAGGAATGCCATAGAAATGGTAAACCCCCAAAAAATACTTCACATTCACACTTGTGGCATTTAATGGTCGGATCCACCTGCTTTTAGGTTGTCCCATTTTCACGGTGAAACAACGTTGTCAGACGGTTGAGATGTTATACAAGCACCATCCAGGACCACATATGCCCACCTAGTTTAGTAGCACAGGTAGTTGTATGTGATCCTTTCTAGTTTATATATATATATATATATATATATATATATATATATATATATATATATATATATAAAAATTAATCCTGAACTTAGTTATAATGATCGTAATTTGTTTACAATTAGACTTTGATTTTATATTAACTAACAGTTTTAAAGATATGCTTGGTATTTTTATAGATTTTGTATAAAATAATAATACATTTATATATTTATTTATTTTTTATTTTTTTAATTAAACAGTTTCATTAAGTTAGGGTTAATATATTAAACTCATTTAATATATGAATTGGGTTCGGGTCGTGAATTAGGTTTGGATTCTACCCACCCTCACTAACTTGAACCAAACCCGGCTCTAATATAACCCGACACGACTCATTTCCTGCCGTTGTTTTGCTGGCTACCTATCGTATGGATGGTATTATCTAATATAAATTACTTCTCCGGACACAAGCCATCCATGCTAGGGCTCGTAATATGGATGGACCCGATTGATAGATCACGCTGCCATTTTTATTTTACTATTGAGAGATGGCCCTACCCTATTCCTATTCTACTGGCTCTACGGTATCATTACCCGTATTGAGTTATTTGGTAAATTGGGAAATGGATGGGGATATTTTGGTCATTTAATGAAACACATCCATCACCGGCTTTTTTATCTTCTCCGCCCCTCCACTAACTCACGTCCCTCCAATGACCGAACCAAGCATCCATTGTGCGACGGTTGCTGGCTTACGTGGCGCTTCGAGGACCATACACGTGACACGCACCTTTTTTCTGACTACGACTTGGAAAGATCAGCCTATCAGTCTTGGTTTTGTAGAAGTGATCTTGGAGATATCAACGGTCGAGAGGGGGAACGGATTGGCTATTCTCCCTGACACCAGCCTCGTGGCTGGTGATCGGTGCTCTGTGGGGCCCATAACGATTTATGTGTTTCATTCATTCCGTTCATCCATTTTTACAGTTCATTTTATGTCTTGATCCCAAAAATAAGACGTATATAAATCTCAGGTGGACTACACCACATCAAAACAACAGTGATTGGATATCCTCCATCAAAATCCTCCTAAGGCCCACTGTACTGTTTATTTGACATCCAATATGTTGATTAGGTCATACAGGCCCAGATGGAGGGAAAAAACATAAATCAGGTTGATCCAAAACTTTTATGGCCTCAAAATGCTTTTTAATGGTCGACGCTCATACAACACTGTTTCCTGTAATGTGGTCCACTTAAGATTTTTATAATCTCGTTTTTTGTCTCATATTGTAAAATTATCTGTAAAAATAGATGGACGGCATGGATGAAACATAACATCATGGTGGGGCCCATAGAGCACCGACCACCAGCCAATGGGAGTAGCCAATCCGTTTCCGTCGAGGGGCTGAGGCAGCAATTCTTTTTGGAGATATCTTTCCCGGTTTTGCCCCTACAACTCCTCAGAAGTTGCCCTTTCGTGGACTAAACTGCCCCTAAAGCATATCCAAATCTCATGTGGACCATACCACATTAAACAATAGTGATTGAATCCCATCATTAAAAACTTCATAGGGCCAGCATGATGATTATTTGCCATCCAACCTGTTGATAAGGTCAAAAATATCTAGATGAAGAGACCACACAAATATTAAATTGATCCAGAACTTTTGTAGCCCACAAAAAGTTTTTAATTATTGATTACCACTGTTTCTGGTGTTACGGTCCACCTGGGATTTGGAATGTCTTTATTTTCTTTTATCTTGCCATTAAATGAGCTTTCACTGGGAATGGATGGCGTGGATGTCGTCACATACATGACAGTGGGCCCCCACAGTCATGGGTCCCACCAACGTAGGTGGATAGGGGTCTCACCTAATCCGCTCCCGAGCGGATTGCGCAGTAACCAACTACACTATGATCTATTTATTTTATCCGGTCCATTCATCCATTTCACCAGATAATTTTATATATTGAACCCAAAAATAAAGAATGTTCAATGTTCAAATGGAGCACACCATAAGAAACACTTGAATTGAACTAATCCTGTTGAAAATTTCTTAGGGCCACGGAAGTTTTAGATCAAGCTTATATTTGTGTTTTCCATTCATCCATGTATGATCTTATGAACAGGTTGGATGACAAATAAACACCACTAATAGAGGTTTCAACAATCGAAATCATTACCATCACTGTTTCCTGGAATGATTCCCTTGATCTTTGGATATGCTTCAATTTTAGGCCCAACCCTTTAAATTACATGAAAAAACGGATAAACATCGTGGATATACCACATACATTTAAGGTGGGCCCAACTGAGTTTACTCCGTACGATGAGAGCATACTGCGTAGCTCAGTATACAATCCGATTTCCTCTGGAACCGAGTGGGCCACACCATACGAAAACAGAGAGAACTGAACATTTACAGTGGAGACCTTTTTGGAGCCGACCATGGTGTCTATGCATCATCCAAATCATTCATAATTCACAGGATCATCATAATTCAAATAAACGGTAGACACAAATATCACCCTGAGACAGAACTTATGCGGGTCCCATGAATTTTCCAATGGTAAGCACTGGATCACTGCATTTTCATGTGGTGTGGCCCACCTGAGCTTTGGATACGTAAGATACTTTGAATCCTGTCCAATTGTGATATTAAGAAACTGATGGACACAGTGAACTCAACACGGGCGTCTCTGTGGGCTCCACATAACCTCCGCCCACAGTAACTTTATGTGTCTCCAGGTGACACGGGCAATCTGCGTCCTTCCGGCTTATCTCTGATAGAGACGCGAGGTCTAATCAAATTCTGCCAGCCGGGTCACTAGGATAACCCTAGGGCGTGTTTGGGCGGTGGGATTAGAAGGAATTATGTGGAATAGGATTCAAAAAATATAATGATTACGAATTGTCCCTGTTGGCGTGGGATAAGATTAATGTCATACTTTATTGGTAATACGGTGGTACATTGAATGGATATACCCACCATCATTTGAAATTATTGATAATAACACACATGTGTTATATCTAGGCCGTTCATTTGTTTTATAACCTCATTTTATGGCTTGGGTCTAAAAATGAGGTAGATCCAAAACTTACGTGGCCCCAAAGAAGTTTTCAATGGTAAGTATTCATTCCCCGTTGCTTTCTATGGTGGGATCTACTTGCATTTTAAATTTACCTATTTTTTGTCCCATGCTCTAAAATAATCTAAAAAAATGGTGAAGGGTGTGGATATAGCCTACATCATGATGAGACCTACACAACTTGCTAACATTGAGTGAAATTGGCAGGAGACCCAATGCAATTCTATCTCATCTAATTCCGAGCTTTTCCATTCTCTCCAAACATGGGGTGGAATTGGCAGAGGACCAGATGAATCCCATCCCGCCTAATCCCTTCTAATCGTATTGCCCGGACACGCCCCATGGTGTTTGGGTCAGGCAGGAAGCGGACTGGTGCTGAGCGTGCTGAGTAAACTCTGTCAGGTTCACCATGATTTATTTAATTTATCCCTTCCGTTCGTTCATTTCAACAGATAATTTTAATTCTTGAAATTAAAAATGAAGCATATCCAAAGCTTAAATGGACCGCACAAGATGAAACAGTGTGAATTGAACATCTACCACCGTTGAAAAATTCTTGAGGGCCTCAAAAGTTTTGGGGCAAGCTTATATTTGTGTTTTCCTTTCATCCATGTATGTATGATCTTTCCAACAGGTTAGATGACAAGTAAACATCACTGTAGGGGCCATAAATGTTTCAAAGGTGGAAATTATTATTTCCACTGTTTCCTGTGGTATGATCTACTTGAGCTTTGGCTATATTAAATTTTGGGCTAAACCCTTTAAATGAGCTGAAAAAAGGGATGGACGGTGTGGATAAACACATTAATTTACGGTAGCCCAACTAAGTTTACTCCGTACGATAAGAGCGTACTAAATAACTCTAAATAACTCAGTACGCAATCCGATTTCCACGAGGCAACGCGCTTTCCCAAAAGTATCTGGTTCCACTAATTTGTGGATTAACTTGAGTTAATGCATGCGATGCACAGTATCTGCGTGCGACTATCATACATCCCCCACGGAAGATAAGGGGCAATTTGGTAATTGGACCGCCTCCCAACTAAAGGGCATTATCGTAATTGCATCTGTGAAAACAGGCAATGGAAACAACTCCCTGCGTCCATTCGAGCTTATCGCCGAACCGTCTATATATACAACAGCGAGCGTAGAAAAGAAGCCATAAGAAAATTCGCATTTTTTTTAATTTTCTCTCAAAAGTCGTTACGATTCTTCTAGTTCCACGGCCGTGATGAAGATATCTGGACCGTTGGTGGCTTCCATGGCTGCAGCTTCTGCTACAGCATTCTCAATACCTTCTCCCTCTTCTTCTTTGAACTTCTCCACCAATTCGAAGATTCGAGATAAGATCCAATTCTCGAAAGAGGTGAGCTGAC
The DNA here is from genome assembly GCA_030180095.1 of Magnolia changhungtana. Lineage (NCBI taxonomy): Eukaryota > Viridiplantae > Streptophyta > Magnoliopsida > Magnoliales > Magnoliaceae > Magnolia > Magnolia changhungtana. The sequence goes on along the minus strand of JASAUF010000272.1, from coordinate 6,575,944 downwards.
GAGAAATCGATCTCTGTTTTCTTCAATCTCTCAAGAATTCCGTTTCCGATTATCGATTTCGAAGCTTTCTGCTTTCTGATCGCGGTCTGATTTTAGGAAGCTCTGATGATGTTTTGAATTTTGTAGGAGTCGGTGTCGGGCGATGATCGTGACCGTTCGTCGTCGAGGGATTCATCTTCTACGGAGAAATTCGCCCCCAGGTTCGACGGTCTGAGATTCATCGAAACTCTCATTACGGCTCACAGATGAGACGAAGGAATGTTCCGCGGCGCAGTTCTGCACTTTCCTTGCATGTCTTTCGGACAAGTGGCAAACGGCCCCGTAATCTTGACCGTTGCTCCGTTGCGAATTCCTTGATCAGAAAACCCTAACCTTTCATGTTTTGTGTTCCGCTTTGTATGGGCTATGTTTTAAGAAGACTTTGATAAGATAATCCTAACCTTTAATTTTGTGGCATAACGATAGACAGTTAATAAGAGATGCAGCAAAGGCTCATATTGAGACTGAAAGAATCCTGAGATTTAAGAGTTATGAAGTTACAAGTTGCAAAAGATGAATGGCCCGGATCGATGAAATATGGGTCCCACTAGTCAGAACTTTTTAAAGAAAAATGCGTGCATATGTAATTTCTCAACAACACCATCAAGCAAGCTTAGAGGGAAATTTATTTTTTAATTCAGCAAATAAGGAGAGGACACGTATACTGCATATTGTGGACGGGGATTAGGTACTCCCTCGTGATCTAGCTAGAGACGGACGTTCCCGTAATGGGCTCTGTGGGGCCCATCGTGAGGTATATGTTTTATCCACGTCGTAATTTCAGGGCAGATCAGTCTAAACATGAGGAAGATCAAGTGAACCACTACACAGTTTGTCGGTATTGATTGAAATCCTATCGTTGAAAACTTCGTAGGCCCACCGTAATATTTATTTGCAATCCAAGCTGTTCATAAGGTCACGTGGCCGGGCGGATTGGAAGGGACTGGATGGTATTGGAAGTTAAATACCGGGATTGGCCAAGCGTGCCAAACAGACTGGGTGATCTGAACCCGGGATATAGCAATCCCATGGATCTTAAGACAATCCACTAAAAACACCATCATTACCTTGAAATCCATGCCATCCACCCTAATACCATTCAATTCCTTCCAATCCTCCCGACCAAACGGGCCCTAAGCGAAAACATAAATATCAGCTTGATCAAACCTCCTTGACCCAAAAAGTTTTCAATGATAGGCTTTCAATCTCACGTGGTGTGATCCACCTGGGCCTTTGATATGCTTTTTTTAGGCTTGTTATTTAAAATGACCTGTCAATATAGATGGACGGCTTGGACGAAACATATACATCACAGTCGGCCATGAACCCCTGACAGGAGTGTCCCTCTCTAGCTTGATCAAACCTCCGTGGAGGCAGTACCCAATCCGCCTCCGCATATGACGGCATTTCGTGTTGGCACTTGTGGAATTGTGATTCTCTGGTATCATGGATGCGTAGATTGATCAGGGCCATCCAATCTGTGTTTGGCAGGTCGAGTTAGGACGCGGATTACCTACAGATAAAAATACAACTGCTTTACCCTGAAAATTAAGGAATCGGATTGCGTACTGAGTTACTCAGTAGGCTCTTAACGTACTGAGTAAACTCAGTTGGGCCCACCGTGAAAATAAGTGGCTTATCCACACCGTCCATATATTTTTTCAGCTCATTTAATGGGTTGAGCCCAAAGTTGAAGCATATCCAAATCTCAAGTGGATCATACCACAGGAAACAGTGGGAATAATGATTTCCACAGTTGAAACATTCCTAGGCCCTACAGTGATGTATATTTGTCATCCAAGCTCTTAATAAGATCACAAAGACATGGATGAAAGCAAAAAACAAATATAAGCTTAATACAAAAATTCTGTGACACTCGAGAATGATTCAACGGTATAAGTTCCATTCACACTGTTTCATGTAGTGTGATGCATTTGAGCTCTGGATATTATTCACTTTTAGACCCACATAATAAAATTATCTAATAAAATAGATGGACAGAGTGGATAAAATACATATATCATGGTGAACCCTACGGAGTTTAGCGTACTGAGTAACTCAGTACGCAATCCGCTTCCAAAGGTATTTTTTTCCAAAATCATATTTTCATACCCTAAAAATCTAATTTATAGCATAAGTTCTTGGGCGTTGGAAAAAAAAAAGCACAATACCGAAGTCTACCGTGCTAATGTTTTCCGTTGAGCGGGTAGACCCGCTACTGAAGTGACGTCACCAGGTTATGTAGGTTTCACTATCATCTATGTTTTGTATCTATACCGCCCACCTATTTGAAGAGAACATTTTAGGGCATAAGTCAAAGAACGAAGCAGATACAAAGATATAATGGACCCCACCACAGAAAACAGTGGAGAGAGTGACGCCCACGGTTAAAAACTTCTAAGGGCCACAAAAGCTTTAGATCAAGCTGATATTCATGTTTTCCCTTATTTAATGTCTGTGATAACTTATGGACAGATTGGATTTCAAAGAAACATCACAGTGGACCTTAGCAATGTTTCAACGGTGAGCGTCACTCTCTCCACTGTTTTCTGTGGTGGGGTTCATTATATCTTTGGATCTGCCTTATTCTTTGAATCATGGCATAAAATCATCTCTCTAAATGGACGGTGTGGATACAACACATACATCATGGTGGGACCCACATAACTTAGTAACGTCACTTCAGTAGGGAGTCTCACTACTCAACCTGTTAGTATTTAATCTCCGTCCGGTCGAGTAACTATGTATGGTTCCAATGATCCTAAAAACTGTCCGATTATACAAATATTCAGTGATCATGATCGTAATTCATTGTTTTTTGCTCTTTTCTGAAAGGTGATTAATTCTATTTTCAAGAAAATCCAGTACATGCAATTCTCAGCGATGGACTAGGCCCATTGATTGGACGGCCTAGATTGATGGGTTCTTGCAATAATTACGGGTGGTGATACCTAATTTTGGTATAAAGTACTTGCCAGCAAAAACGTGAAGATGGATAATTTTTCAGATGATTCCCAAAGATTGTGCATGGTCCAGCGAACGGTTGACAATGGTTTCCTGCTCCCAGCTGCCCACTCAGATCAAGAACGATGTTTCATGAAATTGGCATTCAATCTCAAATTTGTTTGAGATTCCACTATAGATTGTTCATGGCCCAACATCAGTAAAAGGCGTAATCACGAGTATCCGATTGGTGGCTTAAATGGATGGTTTACACCAAAGGAATCAATGGTAAAAAATAAAAATAAAAATAAAACAATGTCATAAATCAATGGTTCAGATTGTGAGATCAATCCCATTTTGGGTACTTGCCCCATCTACGGTGGGGCCCATGTACTGATTATCGCGCCCTCTCTTTCTCACTTGGCTGGGCAGATGGATGGGATTGGAAGGGATTGGAAGATAGATCTTGGAATTGGCAAGGCGTGCCAAACAGGCACACGATCCTGATCCCAGGATAAAGCAATCCCATGGATCTTAAGACAATCCACTGACATTACCATCATTACCTTTAAATCCAATTCAATCTATCCTAATTCCTTCAAAATTACCTGCGATTGTGTTTGATTAGAGGGATTGAAAGGGATTGGAAGGTTTAATCCCGGGATTGGCCGGACGTGCCGAAATGACCGGATATAGCAATCCCTATATCTTGTACCAAACCACTGATACAGCTATCATTAGCTTAAAATCCATGCAATTCACTCTGATACCATCCAATCCCATCTAACCTGCCTGGCCAAACAGGCTGGCAAGACAGTGGAACAACTTTGTACTGTTTAATCACTCATGTACAGCTATCTAGCCCACAATTGTATATATCTCTATGATTACGGTGACCAAGCAATCCTAACCATCCAATTAATGGCTGATTACCGGTCTGGATTTCCTTATAATTCCTCCCTGTACACGTTCAAAGACTCACCACCGATTTTTAAATGCTGCAAAACTAACACAGGAGTCTAGCCCATGCAACATCAACCGTCCAAGCCGCGGATAGCTGAACGATTCTAACATCCGACTGACAGATAGCTGTTTGTTAAATCCGGACCCTTGAATATTTCTTATGTTAACTCATCATGAGTCCATCAATTGTCACTTCAAGGCTCAGCATAATTGTTCTCTAAAATAGTAGCCGACGTTGTACGGTTTAGTTAAGAGTAGCGCGAATGCCACGTGTATGCGTTCTGAATGCCTGCGTATGATTCACTCCGCCAGAGCAATAAAGTTTCCCAATCTAACCAATCAGCATTCCCAAGTACAAATATCTTAAGGCCCTGTTTGGGCAACTGCATTAGAAGGGATTAGGTGGGATTGTATTAAAAAAAACATCATTATTACCCATGGCAGGGATTGTCCCCTGATTCCATGGGATTAGATTAATGCTATGCTATGTTGGTAATACGGTGGTACATTGAATGGATATACCCACCATCACTTGAAATTACCAGAATAACACATATGTATTATATCTAAACCGTTCATTTGTTTTGTAACCTCATTTTATGGTATGGGCCGAAAAATGAGGTAGATCCAAAACTTATGTGGGCCCAAAGAAATTTTCAACGGTAAGTATTCAATCCCCATTGCTTTCAGTGGTGGGTCCACTTGATCTTTAGAATTACCTGATTTTTGGCCCATGCTCTAAAATAATCTCAAAAAATGGGTGGACGGTGTGGATATAGCCCACACATTAGGGTGGGACCCACACAACTTGCTAGCATTGAGTGAAATTGGCACGGGACTCAATGTAATTCCATCCGATCTAATTCCAAGCTTTGCCAAACATGGAGTGGAATTGGCACGGAACCAGATGAATCCAATCCCACCATGGAGTGGAATTGGCACGGAACCAGATGAATCCAATCCCACCTAATCCCTTCTAATCCTGTTGCCCGAACAGGGCCTAAAATTATTGGCCCGTTGAAATCATAGATCATATGAGAAAAAAAAAAAGAAAAAGTAAATAGGTTTCCTTGATTTGACAGAACATGTGATTTGCAAACAGGCTTTCACAAGTCACTGATACGCATTTTCCTGTACTTGTTTTTGTTTTTCTAATACAAGAAACCAAGGAAAATGTAAACAAGAAACCAAGGAGTTCTAATACCTGGGGAGAAATTGATACTAAGGTACATGATACGCAGGCATTGAGAAATTGCGTACGTGAAATGCAACCATTTAAAAATAGGCTTTTCAAATTACGGTCTGAGTTTAGATGTATGGTGAACCGAAAACTCAGCTTATTTGATTGACGGACATTTTTCAGACAGTTAAAAATGAAAAACATACAAGGGTCCATGAATTAAAGTAATGATCATTCAGACGATCTGATCTTAAGACTGCCATTTAACTGTGGCAGCCTCCACAATTTAGTGGGTTTAACAGGAGATCATGTTTGCACATGTACACTTTGAGTGTCAGTGTATCAACCTGTCATACACCGCCAAAGTAAGGTAATGTATTTGTTTATCCATGTCATCCCTTCTTTTCCTCGAATCATGTTATAGGCTAAAAAATGAGGCAGAAATGATCTAATGAACTACACCATATGTAACTCTTGCATTTAATGTAACTTATTCAATACTTTGTGCATTTTGGTGAGCCTGTTTGATTTTCCAAATTCAGAGTAAATGCTCCCTAGATAGGCAATTATTACACTTTCAGCTATTTGAAAATACCAAGGTATTCCTGTTTTGAAAAAAGGTCCAAAATGATTGGCATAAATTTGTGGATCCCACCGTCATGTATATGACATATCCATATCATCCATCCGTTTTATTAGAACATTTTTAGGCATGAGCCTAAAATTGAAAAAAATCTAACATCCAAGTGACCCACACCAAAGTAAACGGTGGGCCCAAAAAGTTTGTAATGATGAGTGTTTGATTCCATTTTTACTGTGATGTGATCCACTTAAACTTTGAATCTGTCTCATTTTTTGGCTCATGCTCTAAATTTAGTTGGCATGACAGATGGACAATGTGGATAATCCACATACATCATAATGGGCTCTCATATATTTGGCAGCATCCTTGATTTTAAAGTTGAAAAAAGTCTGAGCCAAATCAACACCAGGAAGGATGAAGGTAATTACCCAAGTAAATAATTATTGCTAATTTCCAATGCATTTATATTTATTTAAAAAAATCAAACATGCCCTTAATATATCTCTAGCTTATTATTTAGTGCAGTCCACAGGTGCACTAGATCTACCTCATTTTTGTGTCATACCTTAATATAATCTTAAAAAAGAAATACACGACGTGGATAAACAAAGACATTATGGGTCAGGCAAGATATACTTCCACTTTCCATGAGTTTGAGCTCCATGGGCCCCACTGCAATGTGTATTGTACATGCACCCCACATTGATTTTGTAAATTTTGTAATTTAAAGTATTAAAAAAAGAAAATTGTCACATTTGCACTGGAAAAGATGTGATAATTACCTAGTAAATAATTATTACTCATTTACATGATAATTACAGTTGAACTGAAAATTCAAACAGGCCTTGAGTCTTCCATGCTGACAATGGACCTAAATAACAAGCCCTATGGCTTAGGCGAGCAACAGCACTGGCAATTGTTGAAAGTGGATATTGGCATTCCCGGTTGTTTACGGGGCTCAGTAAGATGGGGCTCAGACATTCAGTCAGTCGATTGTGAGTCCCATTTGGATGAAGGGGCACAAAAAGTTTAATTTTATACCATTTCAAAACACAGGTGGCCCTACTAAGCACTTTAGATCTTTAGGCACTTGATTTCATATGATGTGACCCACCTGAGTTCCGGATACAGCTGATTTCAGGAACATCTCATATCTTAAAGGAGACCCACAAAATTAACGGTGTTGATGTTCGACAAATGCCACGGTGGGGCTTATAGAGCTGGAGCCATGCGGTCCACCTCATGGTACCTTTTCACACGCGCACCCACACGCACACACACGGAGAGTCATATCAATTAAATGAAAGGGATGACGTGATTTGGCACTGATGTTAGCGGGTGGGCCATGCCTGCAGCCTTCACGTGGGACTGTCGCAATGGGATGCGGGTATCACGCCGGTTATACCGAACCCCGGTAATCCAAAGCTCCGTGGGACCAGCCACCGTGTACATGTGATATCTACTAGGTATATCAGTTACGTCAGGTCATTGTATGATGTTATCTTTAAAATAAGGCAGATTTAAAATTCAAGTAAGCCACACAACAAGAAACAGAAAAGAGAGAAACATCAACCATTGAAACCTTCTCATGGCACACCGTGATAAGGTGATTTCCACCATGATGTTGGGAAAGCACAGATATCATCCTGACCAAGAACATCTAGGGTCTTAATAATGTTCAATCCAAAACTATTTGTTGTAATGTGGCCCACTTCGAGTTGAGCATCTGCCTCATTTTTGGGTTTGGGTTTACACTCTAAAGTAATCTGGAAAAATTGATGGATGGAGTGGATGTCACTCGATCATTATAGTGGGCTCCAGAGACCGTTGGACTACACGGGCTTGCGTAACAGGTACTTCACGCAACTCACGTCCGTAGCAGTGTCCGTGTCAATGAGGCCGTATATTGGAATCAAGGGGATTACGAATCTACACAATGCGCTCCAATCAAAACTACCGTTTTAAAGCTTGTATTTAGATGGCTTGGAAATTCCTCCATATGTTCATGGGACTTAGATGTAATTAATTAAATCATCTTGCATATCCCAAATTTTTGTGTGTGTGTATATACATAGAGAGAGAGTCATGCTCCCCAGCGCACCTACGCACGTGTGCACCTTTGCACACGTGCCATGGGTGTCTAATTTGAACAGTCCATGTGATGCGGAATCCCATGAAATTCTATGTGTCAAATTTTCACTCCGATCTAAAATTCCAATGAGCTATAGCAAAGTGAAATGAAAATCCATGGTTAAATGCTAATTAAGGTTAATAAATGATCCGTGTGGAAAAGTTAATTAAAGAAGGAGAGGAGTTGCTGGCTTGAGATGGCCCCACCATATTGTTTATGTAAAATCCACCCCATCCATTAGATAAGTTACCATATGTTACATCCATACCATGAAAATAAGCTCCATCTATGGTTCAAGTAGACCACACCATCGAAAATAATGTGCAGGAAAGCTAACCTTCAAAACTGTTTCCTTTGGCATGGCCCACTTGAATCATGTATAGCCCTGCATTTTAGGCATCAAGCCTAGCATTTGGTTTGGCATCTAATGGATGGAATGGATTTTACATGCTCATCATGTTGAGCCTACTAACAATCAAGGGTGGACGTCTCTCTCAATTGTTTCCATTGGTATGGCCCACTTGAATTACGTATCAGTCTGATTTTTTTCTCTGAACCCTATATAGAATTACACGTCCAGCGATCGGAGTGGATCTCACGGTACACATCACTGTGGGCCCAATACAAAATATAGGGTTGGCATTGCTATGGTAGTTAGTTCTCATAAACGTGGGAACTTACTAGAAGGTTGGGACTGGATTCGCATTACCTGAATGAGAAATAGTGGGGTGCTTTTTAGAGTGTAGAGCCCACCTTCATTTATGAGTTGTATATCGAGACATCATCTTAGCGATGAGGCAGATGTAAATCTCCGGTGGACCACACCACAAGAGATAACAGACATTGATAGCCTGCCATAAAAAACAAAAAAAAAAACACTTCACAATGACCATCTTAGTGATTTTTTGCCATCCAAGTTATTGATAAGGTCAGAGATACATGAATAAAGGGAAAACACAAATATCAGCTCGATCCAAAACTTTTATAACCCTTACGAAGTTTTTAATGGTTAATCACCCATGTTTCGTATGGTGTGGTCCACTTGAGATTTATATCTACTTCATTTTTGGGTTCATGTCCTAAATTGATTTGGAAAAACTAATGGACGCCCTGGATATACAACACATACATGAATTTGGCCCCATGGTCAGTGAAACACCCACTCCAGTGTGACCCAATTTACAAATCAACACCCGAGTTACAAACTGACTTGGATTGGGCAGCGACACAGCACCCCAAACCGGTGCTGTGTTGACGTGGCAAATTCTTTGAGCCAACCGTGATGTATATGTTATATCCACATTGTTCATCCATTTTCTCAATTATTTGTGTATGAGCCAAAAGACCAATCAGATCCAAAACTCAATTGGACTCAATTATTTTAGTGTATGCGCCAAAAGACTTGTCAGATCCAAAACTCAATTTGACTCAATTATTTTAGTGTATGCGCCAAAAGACTTGTCAGATTCAAAACTCAATTGGACCTCACCAAAAAGCAGATGTGACAATGACTCCACCGTTAAAATCTTCTTAGGGTTGATCATGATGTTTATTTGCCATCTTACCTATTCATAAGGCCACACAGACCTGATGAAGGGAAACACAAATATCGACTTGATCCAAAACTACTAACTCTCTAGAAGTTTTTAAGGTTGGACATTAATCCCCATTGCACAATCTACTTAAGCCTTGGATCTGCCTCAATTTTAGGTTCATGCTCTAAAATGATCCAATAAAATAGATGCTCACTGTAGATAAAACTCATACGTCATGGTGGGCCTCACAAATTCCTCTCTAAGTTGAAGAGGAGTCTCTTCGTTGCGATTTTTGCTGTGGGGGAGAGACAACGTTAAAAGAAAGATGCATTTAATAGAGAGAGAAAGATAATAGGAAAAAATGGAATGATTAAAAATTTGTACACATACGATGTATTCGGATGAAGTGCCATATAAGTAAAATAAAAATAATAATAAATAAATAAATAAAATAAAATCTGATTTGTTAGTTAGGTAAGGACTCTTGTAAGCAAGTGAAGACAATTTTTATTTTTTTATTTTTTATTTTTTTGTGATAAAAAAATGTGATATTTTTCTAAAGATATTTAGGTCATTAGAAATCCATTCCAATGGTCCATATTTAAATTACATATATGGCTACAGATATAAGAACCATTTACTAATTTTTAGTAGATAAAATTTAATTAATGGATTCTATTTAATAAATGGAATAGATCTTTAATACACAATTTCCATCATGCTTATACAAGACTTGAGGTCGCGAATCCTCATATGATGCATTCCATTGAATTGAAATATAAATTTGTGATATTTAATACACAGCTAGTTGGACCAATTTAAATTGTTCAACTAGTTGTGTGTGAGCATATATGTGTGTGTGTGTGTTTTGGGGGGAGGGGGGTACAATGCACTTGAGCCTCCGGTGAGGTCGAGCTGTGTGGGCCCCACCGTGATGTGTTTCGACCATCAGCACTGTGCATTTGATGGGTACCCTTTAAATTATAGGATATCCCAAAAATCAGCCGTATACGGAACTCAAGTGGGCCATACCATCTAAAATTATGTGAAGACACCGTTAAAAAATATAAAAGCACTTGGTGGGGCCCACCTGAGTTTTGCATGCGCCTGAAACTTGGTCTGATTCCTCATTCAAGTGGGACACACATAATGGATGGGTTGGATTTGCAAACTACATCTCGGTGGTCCCTCAAAAATGGTTATGAATGTTTTAATGGTGCACGGCCCCTCCCCACTTCTGTATGTGGTGTGGCCCACACAAGTCACGGATTGACTTGATTTTTGAGATCTAGGCTCACGATGGAATGGCGCATCTGACTGATGGGGTAGATGTTCAAAACGCATCACGGTGGGGCCCACACAGCTCAACCTTATGGGCATTAAAATCAGCTGGAGCGCATTGTACCTTTTCCATATATATATATATATATTGTGTATAATATTTGATAGAATGATTGTAATAACCTTATTAAAATATATACTTTAGCTAAAAAAGAAGAAGTTTCAAACCTTGTTTAATCCACAAATGCAAGGATTACACACAGGTGACTTACCAACATTTTCTAACCATTCATGTATATATCCAATGTTTGAATAATTCAAGATCATTATACTAATGTGATTTTAGTGTTGCAGCTGGTAATTAGATTATTTTAGAAATAATCAATATGCCATATTTCTGATAGATTATTAGCATGGACACACCTTTATTATATGCATAACTCTCCTACTCTTCATTTCATTTACCTCAAAAAAAAAAAAAAGTTATTTGGATTTAAAATAAATCCATTTACCACTAAATCCAAGGTGTCAAAGGGAGTGCATTATATATCACGCAACAGGGGAAGACAGGTTTCATTCTGTTGGTTGGCACAGCAGATGATAAGCCCGGGCCCACCTTTGGGTGATCCATATTGTTGCTCATTTGGCGGGACCATCATGAGGTTAGGTGCCCTGAAATGTCTCCCATCAGACAATGGGTAGCGTTAAAAAAAAAAAAAATGTACAGCCATCCAAATTCAACGGGCAGAAATCAACAGGATGACTTTTCACGCGGGTATCCAAAACTGATCTCGTCCCTTGATTGAGAGACTGACCCTTTCATCACGAGGAGGATCCACTTCCAAAATCCAACATCCAAGATGATCCTAAACGTACAATGGGGAGCACCTCCACCGACAATGGAAGACTGAACATAAGATGCGTTCGCAATATTCAAAGGGCAAAAACCATCTGATCTGACGGCTAGGTGCATTCCATCATAATCATTTTTGAACCATGAACTCTTAATGGGGCTAACTAATGACCAATTATTGTAAGACTCCATTAGGTGGGTCACACATGATCATCAGTTTAGATCAAATCGTTGGATTATTCAAATGGAACGAATCCCTGAACTCCACTACAATTGTGATCATTATAAATAGGTTTGGGACGGAATGCTTGAACCGTGGTCCCTATACATGGTTGTTAAGTCGGATATAGAAACCTACAATGTGAAGAGAGAAGTGTGTTGGATAAGCTTCTAGACCTCTTTTCAATAAATACATATCTGGTCCCCCCACTAACAATAGAGAGAAAACCCTAGTTTCTCATAAGGGCTTGAGGTGCAAAAGATCAAGATTTCAGTCGGCTACACCGATGAATCAGAAATGTCTTCCCTATCAAGTGTGCCTTTAATATTAAAGTGTAGAATCTCCTTTATTAATACATAGAAGATACGTCAATTCCACAATATTCAGATTAACACTTGTTACTTGTCTACAGCACAACTAAGGATCAAGGGCGGTTTTCTGTTACACATCTCTTCTTCTTTTTTTTTGTTTGGAAAGATTACTGCAATTCAATTGGATAGTGCTTACAACACACCTCTGTTTGGTCGTCCGTCGTAATCTAAAGCATATAATACAGAAATTGGTGCCTTTTTCTTTACTTTATGAGGAATATGAGAGAGTCCTTTCATTGAATTGAAAAGGCTTCTTTTCAAAATAAAGGGAGTGACCAATTCATGGTGGGCACTCTCAGCTGCTCAACATCACTCACACAGATACGCCAGTGTCTACTTGCAGCTGACGCCATCAGGCCTTTAAATTACTGAGGTCTATCTATCACGGATGGGATAGGGGTGGGCCCCACTTTGCATTATATTCAAACTACAGGCCCCATTCGGTTGGGCCTGTTTGTTACTTCAGAAAGTCAACTTCACCTACAATGCTATAGCTATCTGCTTTGGACACGTGGAATAGGCTGTTCACTAATCCAGACAGCTCGATCATTCAATCTGACTCCTGGCAAGTGATGATGATGGCATTACCATAACTGGGCGATCCCAACCATCAATCAACAAGATGCAAAAAATAAAATAAAAAATGGACGGCCAATATCAGGTAGATAATAGGCCTAACCATCAACTATAAATATCTTTTCAGTGGGCCCAACTTTGCATTTCTTATTATTCTAAAGTGGCACCTTGTGTTAGATGAGGCCAACTAGGGCTGCTAACGGGCTGGATCGGCCCGTCAAGATTTCAGGCTTTGCTTGGGCTGGAATAGAAGGGCCGGCCAGTTTGGGATGCTAATACAAGGCTCGAGGGATGGGTACAGCTCTGAAATTTGAGCCCGTTTAATCACAGGGTCAGGGTCTGGCTTCCTTTAATAGCCCATCAGCCTGGGCCGCCTATTTTAGGATTTCAAAGGAGATTCGTCACATATCATGCATGATGAGGCCCACTAAAGGAACAGCCCATATCTTGCACAAAAGTGGGTAGCCAGGCCGTGACCTGTATATTTTAGGCCCGTCAGGTACCCAGTAGGGCTCGGGCCTGCCCTGGACAGACTTTCGTCGAGCACGTTGACAGCTGTAATGCCAACCATCCATCAAAAGCTTTGTAAAATGGGCGAAGATAACAGAGACGACTCACATTGGAGGCACCAGATTGTTTCTACTCGTTTCGGGGCTTTCGAGAAGGGGGAAGAAACCGAATTTACAAATTCTATATATGGGACGCGTCTTCGTGGCAGAGGCCGGTGAATCCCTGTGGGGCCAGGGACGCGGCTTCTGAGAATCCCTATGGGGCCCACCGTGATGTAATTTTATTTTTTTTAATATCCACGCTGTCCATCCGTTTCACCAGCTAATTTTAGGCCATGAGCCTGCATATCCAAACTCAGATTTACCAAACCAGAGGAAACAGTGGTGATTGAACGCCCACCATTAAAAACTTTTGGCAACCACCGGAATGTTTGTTAGCTATCAAACCTATTGATAAGGTCAAAAGGACAAGTATGAAGGAAGCATACGAATATCAGTGTTTATCACCACTTCCTGTGGTGCGGTCTGTTGGGAATTGTACCTAAGCATCAAATGAAAATAAAAGACATAAAAGGATACATGAATTTTATATGAAAAAACCCTAACCAAAATTTTTAAAATTTTTTTAATTAATTAATTAATTTTTTTAAAAAAAACCACCACCACATGAAGCGACAAGCAATCCAAACTCAGGAGCATTTCCCCTTTACCCAGCTGGGGAAATCACCTTATGAATCAGGGTGGTTTTCCCTTTACCCTGCTGCTGGGGTAATTACCTTATGAATCAGCTGGATAGCATACAAAGATCACGGTGACCCCAAGAAGGCTTCAATGGCGGGTGTCTCCACCCCCATTTTGTGATGTGGCACACTTTTAGTGCTTTGAAAATGCCTCATTTTTTTTCCAACATGAGCTTTGAATATGCTCAAAATAAAAAAGAAATGCTTCATTTTTAGGCTAACGTCCCAACAAAAGCAGGCAAAATTGATGGACACAGTGCATGTAGCACGGACATTGTGATGGGCCCAACACAAACTTCTGACTACAGAAGCTCTCTATAACAGGGTTACGGAAACTCGGCCGGGAGGTGACAAATACGATCCTTTGTGGTGAGTAAACTTTTGAGTCAATAATCACACCCCCCCTAACTATTTGAAATCATCGGTATTGAGGACTCTACCATTTTACTTTGTTGTAAGAAAGGAAAAAAGGAAAGTGACAAGCCATTCATTAGATGGGGCCAACAATCAATGTGCCTGGCCAATGATCAAGCTCCTCTCATCACTTAGACTACACGTGTCACATGAATTTGATCGTTGTTCATATCTCTCTTCATCTCTTTCCACTCAGTCTTTTACTGGACCATGTTTCCTTTCTCGTGGTTGGCTCCAGCCCAACCCCAATCCAGCCTGGCGGTCTGTTCCTGGGTATAAAGCTCCCCTACCTTCTGCTACATGGGCTCGTCACTAAAAAGGGATTCTCCCTAACCTCCTGCCACACTGGCGCATCACCAAAAGGGGGCTCAATCACCACATTCTTCCATAGGGCAGAAACTGGCTAATAAAAATACCATAATCTTGATTGCCCATTTGCCGACCATGAACATTTTCCAACCAACCATGAAAAAAGCCAATGTTCTACAGCAAGGATCTTCCCCAATCTGGGATAACTATGGATCCCAGAACCATGGGGCGCACTTGTACACACAACAAACTCTAATGGCACTAGAATAACTCCCACGTGAATATGGCTACAAATATTTATTAATCTCCATAACACAAAATGCATTAGCAACCCCCAGTAGACATGTTCAGGTCTCGATGGCTACAGGTACCAAAAATTCGAATGGTAAGAGTCTTGAGAATTTATTTGAATAAAATGGTAATATTAGGTGCAGGAGACACAAGCGGGCCACTGATTGAAACCTCTGCCATGTTCAATTTCAGCTTGAACAAACACACCCCCAGAAGAATTCACAAAATCCGGGTACCATTAACAAGCACAGAAAATAAGTTCTTACCACAGGGACTTAAGAATAACAAAGCATGTCAGTATTCCTTTTTCCCAAAATTTTTGCACCAAAGCTGAGACGGAATTGGGCGAACAGGATGATGAGGCCGTTGCTGCAAGAAGAATGCATCATAAGATCTCTGCATAATTAGTGTTCAATGAAAGCAGAAGTTGAGTATATGCATGCATGGATATGCACACACAATATGTAACCACGATAAATGTTTAAAGCCTCGTTTGGACTAAAACACAGTTTCTGTATGACACGCTCACAATAAGTTGGCAGGCGGGCCCACAAAAATCAGTTCTAAAAACCCAATTTCATAGTCCAAAGGAGGACTTAGGGTTCATCACCAGGTACCTGATCATTCACGTGAAAGAAATTTTGTTGATGAATAATGGATATGGTAATATTAGAGTGACGTATGAGGTTTATCATAGCAATAAAAAATCAGTGATGCATACAATGTAGTGGCCTATATTTCAAATGCCGATTGGGAAAGGCCCTCTGTCTCATCAGACTCCAGGGACTTGTGTGGTATGAGAGACTTGGGCTGAAGCTTCACATCAGTTCAGAGGTATGCTTCAATTCGAGGGAGAGAAAAACCAAGCAAGAGAATTAAATTATTTTTTTCCCCTGATTGCAAAATGTTCTAACAAGAAAAGGATATACACAAGAAAGAGCTATGCTAAGCCCACACACGTTCAATAATGCTACTGCAGATGTCACCACAGGTGCCAACCTGGCACACTGGTACGAGATCCAATCCATTCATTAGAAACTTGCCACTATTTACATACTTTAACCCAAGAATTAGGCTGGTCCAATTGTCAGATGGGTCACAGTTTACAAAATAAATTTATGGCTTGCCTGAAGTTTTTTTTTAACCGTCCAAATGCTTCTCACATTGTGGCACAGCTGCTGAATGGACCAGATAAATCTTTTGGAGAGAACATAGACATGCTCAAGACCACCTTATGGAGAGCTTGGATATTGCACCCATCGACTACACTAGCACATGTGGTGGTGTGTGCATTAGCATCATTGTACCCACATGTAGGCTTATCAAAGATCCAGAAGAAAATACATTGGGTAAATTAATGCACTTGTAGGTCTGAAGTTGAGACCAGTTTAACCACTTTAAACAAGAAGAAGAAGAAGAATATGCTGACTCAAGAAGAAGTGAACAGCACCAACAAATCAAAGTTGCATATCAATATAGGAGCGTACCAGTTAATAAATGAATGCTTGGTGGCAATACCAATCAAATGGGGAAAAATCGCATCAAAATTCAAAACACACGAAACGCCACTAATCATATTACAGCAATAGCATGAGAAAGGGTATATCCTGCGGAACACAAATAGGGGCTCAAATAATTCTAATATCTGTTAAATGTACAGACTCAAGATCCTACACAAATAGGGCACCAAAAACTGTGGAAACTAAATTTGAAACAGTCTGCAATCAGAAACAAGGTCCAAAAATATCAGATATTGGTTTCTCCGACAAAACTGTCTGCACATACGCCAACATGGCATGTTTGTGGTCCAGGATCAGAAGTACCTTGTTATATGTAGGGAAAATGACTAAATGAGTGAAATGAACACAAGCAAATCGCTTGATGGAACCTAGATTTCAATGAAGGTTTGAAGAAAGGAAGAATATAATAGACTTTGTCGCACAAGCTGCCCTTTTGTAACAACCCCCTTCGAATTTAATAGTCCCCCCCCCCCTTTTTTAACTTCTGAAATCTGACGGAACCATTCCAATTGGTGTTAGTTGACATGCCTTTAGGGGCGAAACACATACAAAAGCTAGCAGAAAATGACTCCATGGTCAGGACTGTCAACGGATCAAGTTCCGGTCAGGTCCTGTAGTAACCATAGGCTAACTGGGTTCAGGTCTCACTGGGCCTGCCTTTTGGTCTGGGTCTAGTTCTTTGCAGACCCAAACTCAGATCCGATCAGGCCCAGGTTCTGGTTGTGTACCCATCGGATTTTTGGATCTAGGTTAAGTTGGTTTGGGACAAATAAGAGCATTTACATGGTTGGGCCTACCCGATGGTTGGATTATATCAAACATGTGTCATGTGTGTGCCACTTTGACATGTGCATGGTGAGTAAGGCTCTCTTACATGTATATGGCTTAGGAAAACCTCATTTCTTATGCTAGAAGAATCAATATACAGGAAATACATAAAAATTTACTATTAAAACTACCTGGACCCAACCCAGACCTGACTAGACCCGACTTTAACCAGGTCCACCCATGGACCCAACCCAAACCTAACTAGACTTTTTTCTAAGGTATTCTATAATGGCAACGGTGGCCATAACAGCCACCACCGTTACTGTTACAATACAGGCCGTAACGACCGTAATGTTACGGTCCCCTTTTTTTTGGGGGGGGGGGAGGGGGGGGGGGACCCATATCAATCCCATAACGGGTCGTTTTTTCTATAATGGCCATTACGACCCCATCACACATAATGGTGGCCACCATTATCATTACATAACAGCCATTACACGTCCATTTTTACATACTTTGCTTCTTTCTACTTAGAAAGACAGAAAGATCAATATGTAAGGACTACATAGTTATACCAAGAAAGAGTTTGACATAACAACATAGGTTAATGGTAATGGATGTTCACGTTAAGAAATGGAGAAATTTTAATAGGTGTCCAAAAACGAGGAGGTTGAATTAAAAAGGAGAGAAAACAAGGTTACTCAGTAGCAAATTGATTGAAGAAGGAAAGTGAAATGTTAACAAAGAAGTTAATGTCATGCAGAATGAGATGACTAAGTGCATTAGGAAAGTGGCAAAAGATCTTTTACAAGTATCTAGAGAGAAAAGCCACTCATGAAAGGAAACATGGTGGGGGAATGACAATGTATAAAATACTATTAACAAGAAACATTTATGTTTCAAAGCTTGGTAAGAGACTAGAAACAACGGAAATTTTGAAACAAGTAGAAATGCCAAAAAGATTGCTAAGAATGTACTGACTGAGGCTATACTTGAGGCTTATGATTATCTTTACAATAGAGTGGGAACAAGAAAGGTGAATCAAACTTGCAAAAATGAGAGAGGGGAAAGGTATGGACATAGATCATGTTAGATCATTAAAAGCAATAACCAGAGGGTACCAGAAAAGAACAATGAGATCAATGAAATGTGGACAAGCTATTGTTAAATGACAACCACTTTGAGAGCATAGGGATCAAAGGAACATAAACGCAAATGACGTACAAGACCATAGATGCTTTCGTAGAATGAGAATATCTGAAGTGAAAGAAGCTTTAGGTAAGATGAAAACAAGAAAGGCCCTCGGAAGTCGGACCAGACAGTGTACCAATAGAGGTTTGGAAGTGTATAAGAGACAGTGAGTTTTTTTGGTTGACAAAAAGTTGTTCAAGATTGTAAGATCAAAGAAAATGCAGGAAAAGTATTGTGGTACTTATAAGAATAAAGGAGACATGCATAGCTACATTGGGGTTAAACTTATGAGCCATATTATAAAACTATGGGAGAGCGATTGAGTGAAAACTAAGGTATGAGATGAATATATGAGAAAATGAGTTTGAATTTCAAGCCAAGGAGGTCCCACTGAAGCTAATTTTCCTACTTAAACAATTGGTGGAGAAATATAGAGAGGAAGAAGGATCTCCATATGGTATTTGAACGCATATGATAGGGTCCTTAAAGAGTTAATATGGTGGGTGTCGGGAAAAAAAATGAATTTCAAGAGGATATAGTTTACATAATTAAGGATATCTATGAGGAAGCAGTAACAAAGGTGAGGACTTTTGGAGGCACATTACTCTCACTAAAGCTGCTCTCTCCAACTTGCCTATTTACTTCATGTCTTTATTTCGATGCCCAAAGTCCATTCTAATGAGAATTGATAAATTAAGGCAGGATTTCTTGTGGCAAGGGGCAAATGGGGCTAATAGATTTCATTTACTAAGTTTGGGGTGAGGTGTGTAAAGCCCGTGATGGAGGAGCCAGAATCAAAGATTTCATTTACTTTGTGTCTTTCTTTTTCTTTTTCTTTTCTTTTGCCTTTTTGGCTTTTGTTTGTTTTTTATCCTTTTGGCGCAACCTCAACGCCCTTTTAATGAAAGCTTCTTGTTATCTTTCAAAAAAACATAAAATTTGAATAGGGCATCGTTGAGTAAGTGGCTTTGGAGATTTGGGATGAAAGAAGGAGCCTTATGGAGGAATACAATTGCTTGTAAATATGGTAGTAATGTAGGTGAATGGTGTACCAAGGACTCCTCTCCATATAGGGCTTTATCTATTTGGAAAGGGGTTGTTTCTATTAAATCATGCTTTAGCAAAGGGGTTGGATTTACGTTGGGGGATAGCAAGAAGATTAGATTTTGGAAAGAAGTGTGGACTAGGGAAGAGCCTTTGCAATCTTTGTTCCCAAGAATTGCTCAATTATCCATGGATGAAAATATCTGAGTAGCTAGACATTTGTCATTGTGGTGATTCAGTGGTGTAAGCCCCTCCTTGTTGTCTTTTCCTCTTAGATGACGAGGTGGCTGAATTGGCTTCTCTTCTGAATCACGTCCACTTATATTGCCCAGTTAGTTAGTGGGGAGAAGGCTAGGACGATACGATGATGGGACAAATCTGGATGTTTCTCTGTTCAATCATTGTATAAGGTGATCCATAGACAAAGGATAAGTGGGGATTCCATTCCTACTAAGCATGTTTAGTTCTACAGTGCCCCTCCAAAGGTAGCATGCCTTTGCTTGGCTTGTTGGAAGGGAAGTGATGCAGGACAATTAACCACTTGCCCTAAAAGCTCGAATTGTTAGAGTATGGCGAATTAATCCTTTTATCTCATAGCCTAGGCCCCACATCTCATGGGTTGGGATCTCAGCCGAAACCCCCTCGTGGGCTCGTGGGCCCCAAATCACATGAGCCGCCCACCCCAAGTGTGTCTCCGCATCCCACGGGCTACCCCACTCGAGCCCGGTGTGAAATGCCTTACATTAATCACCCCCGATGAGGAGTCTCGAACACGAGACCTCCCCCGTGGACCCCAAATCACATGGGCCACCCACCCCGAGTGTGTCCCCGCATCCCACGGGCTACCACACTCGAGCCCGGTGTGAAAATACTCATTCATTAATCACCCCCGGTGAGGAGTCTCAAACTCGAGACCTCCCACTCTGATATCAATTTGATGCAGGACAATTAACCACTTGCTCTAAAAGCTCAAACTGTTAGAGTATGGCGAATTAATCACTTTATCTCATAGCCCGAGCCCTACATCTCATGGGTTAGGACCTCGGCTGAACC
Source organism: Magnolia changhungtana (assembly GCA_030180095.1). NCBI lineage: Eukaryota > Viridiplantae > Streptophyta > Magnoliopsida > Magnoliales > Magnoliaceae > Magnolia > Magnolia changhungtana. Next base: position 6,555,430 of record JASAUF010000272.1, on the reverse strand, counting down.
CCCCTCGTGGGCCCCAAATCACATGGGCCGCCCACCCCAAGTGTGTCCCCGCATCTCACGGGCTACCCCACTCGAGCAGGTGTGTCCCCGCATCTCACGGGCTACCCCACTCGAGCTTGGTGTGAAATGCCCTGCATTAGGAAGGGTGTTCACTGTGGATAATCTTCATAAATGGAAAATGATATTACCAAACATTTGTTTAATATGCATGGCAAGCTCGCAATCAATCGATCATTTGTTTATCCACTGCTTATTTACCTCTTCTATTTGGAATGGACTTCTTTCCAAGTTTGACACCTCATGGGGGTCACCAAATTCTATTGGTCAATTCTTTAAGGGGATGGCACGGTGTGGCAGGTGGTAAGGACTTCAAGATAATTTGGCATCTTTGCTAGCTAGCTGGTCTTTGGGCATTATGCAAAGAGAGGAACGGAAGGTGCTTTCAAGATTCGAGCCACTCTCCGGGCTAGGTGTCTTTGAGGGTGGCTAGTTTTGTGAGAGAATGGGTGTCAAATTTGGGGAGGGACATTAATTATAATTTTTGGTTGTAATTTTTGGGGTGCTTTTTTTTCCTTCCTTTGTATAATTTTAGTGCCTCTTTGGTGCGCCTTTTGTTAATAAAATTCTTTGTGATCTCTCAAAATAAAAAATGTGAGGACCACTATGGAGACATGAGTGAGTTCTCGATAACTGTAAGCTTGCACCAGGGGTTAGTATTGAGCCCGTGCCTTTTCGCATTTGGTCATGCATGAGTTACAATGTATTTACAAGAAAAGATTCCATGGTGTGCGTTGTTTGCAGATGACATAGTCTTGATTAACAAGACGAGGGAAGGCGTAAATACAAAGCTAGGTTTATGGAGGGGTCCTTCAAAATCTAAAGGATTTAAAATTAGTCAGGCTAAAACAAAGTATATGGAATGCAATTTTAGTAACAATAGGAGTGGAAATGAAGAATTAGTGAATATTGCTAACCAAGAAGTTTCCCAAAATGATAAATTTCAATATCTTGGCTCAATAAGTCATGAGATCAAAGAGATTGAGAAGGATGTTGCCTATAGAATTCAAGTTGGAGGGAAGAAATGGAGATGTGTTTCAAGAGTTCTGTGTGATCATCATGTACCACTCAAACTAAAGGGGAAATTTAATGGGGTCATCCATGGTTTATGGACATAATGTTGAGCAGTTAAGGAACAACATGTTCATAGGATTAGTGTAGCTGAAATAAGGATGTTGAGATGGACAAGTGGCAAGACGAGGAAAGATCAATTAAAAATGAATGCATTCAAGGGAACTTAGGAGTAGCACCAATTGCTAATAAGATGATGGGAAGTAGACTTTTAGATGGTTTGGTCATATGAAACGGAGACCAAGAACTACATTGGTTAGTAGGAGTGAGTTGTTACAAGTTGAAGGCTCTAAAAGAGCAAAGGGAAGGCGTGGGTGAAAGTAGCGAAGAGACTAGATGACCAATGGTCTAACTGAAGTTATGGCTCTCGATATCGTGAAATGGCATAAAAGAATTCATGCAGCCCGCCCCAATTAGTTGGGATAAGCCTTACATGATGATGATGACGACTTTGGAGAGAAAAATAAAAGTATGGTTCTATTTGCTATTATTATTGTTGATACAAAAATCTGGTTCACCCTCGCCGAGCTCCGAGCACTCACACTGAGCCTTGTGAGCCTGCACAAGAAAAGGACAAAGGAGACACTGGCTAGAGCAGGGGACCCTCCGATGCCAAAGTCAGGCTAGGAATCTGGGTTTATGTAGTGTGGATAGGTTTCGGGTGAGAGATTTTGCGTACCTGTTCCTATGGGTTTGATTCCTACTTATACCTTTCGATTGGAGTGAACGGGTCTGTCATTCTCGGCACGATCCGTCATTCTAACCACCAACAACGTGCATGTTGATATGGACAGTTGTTCCGAGATCGTGCGCCGGCGGTTGCTCCTCGTGGGTTACTGGGGATGATTCCCTAGTATGATCGCAGGTCGTGTCTCTATCCAAGCCGACCTCTTGGCTTTAGCAACCATGCTCCTGCTCCCCAAACTGATAAGTAGGTTTAAAGCCGGCACTAGGTTTAAAGCCGGCACTAAGAGTCGGAGCTGAGTCTGAGCTCAATTTGGGCATGCAGAGCTGAATGTCGGTTCGATGAGCCCTGTTACTCAGCGGGGTAATTCACTTACTCATACTATGAACTTCCTCAAGCGGACTTGGCCTTAGATTTTCCCATAACAATTATTATCATTTTTCTTTCTTTCTTTCTTCTTCTTTTTTCATATAGGTTTTTTATCTTTGAATTCTTTTTCTCCTATGCTGCTGAGGAGTACATCTTGAGTCTACAATACGTGGGGCTATGACTCGTCACAAGCCACGATTCTACTCAAATGGTTGAAGTCAGCATTGCGTGGCACCCATCGTTCCGGTGATCTGGCACAAAAACCAGGTCAGTCCACTCATCAAATGGGCCCGGTTGTGTTCAATTTGGACCGTCCATCAGCTTTACACAAGGGCGGCCCACCTGATGAGTTGAATGGTGGCCCGATCATCACTCCAGCTCATCCTCAAAACCCTAATTTATGGGCAGCTAGCAGACCTCTCGGATCCAGAATCGCAAAACCCTAATTCACAGTCAGAACGGCTGAAATTACATCTCCACGTGCTGGATTCATATGTAAGGGCGAAATCAGTGGCAAACCTCGAGCTCCGCGGATTTCATGGCGATGGGGATGCAGACTAGGAAGATGCCAAACATGGCGATGGCAGTGTTCCGCTTCCAGTGCTTAGGCCTGCAGTACGGGCCTCCCGTCATGCTCCAGACCTTTGTCCTGAAATTGCCGTGGGCCCCATCTGCTGCATGGCCGTGATGATGATCTCCTCCTCCACCCATTCTCTTCTCCTTTCGCTGCGGAGAAAAAAAAAAAAAAAAAAAAAAGAAAAGCAAAAGAAGAAAATAAGAGAGATTACAGCACTGATTGTTAGTAAAAGAGAGGAATGCTGATGCAGTGCCAAGATGCGGATCTCACCTCCTCCTGACTTCTGTTTGCTGCACAGAGAAACGAGAACTATTGCATAGTCGGCCTTTTTTCTTTAACCCACGCGTTTCATCTCGTACGCGGGATGCCTCTGACTCTCACGTGATACACGTGCGAGATCCTAGCCATTCACCTGACACTGGGGGACCAACCTGCTTCTTGGATGGGCCGCGTCGGGTTCGGGCCAGAAAAGAAACCCCACGGGCAAATCGCTTGGGCCCGGGTTGACCTCACCCAACCAGCTTATATAAGAGCTTTGGTCAGGTTTGGGCAAGCATGCAAAACGCACATGTAGACGCCACACGATACATGTGGCAACATGGCACGTAGGTGCGAGATCCAATCCATCTATCAGATCTGTCCGACCTTGTACGTTCTTCCCGAAATTTATATACGGTCCACTCAACATGTGGCTCTAATAAAGTGAAAGGGTTAGAAAACCTTAGCCAAGATTTTCGGAGTTAATACATTTGTTTGCAAGCTATGGCCCGCCTAACCAGTGGACCAACCTGATTCTTGGGCTGAGGCATCTACGAGGGTGCCGTTCTGATGGATTGATTGGACCTAAGCCTTATGGAGCCATGCTGACACGTGGTGTGTACATGAGCTTCATTGCACGTGTGTGCAGCCTTAGCAAAGTACAATATTTTGTCTATTATAAAGATGTGATGAAAGAGCTGCAAGATTGCAATTTTTCCGGCCAAAGTTAAGAAGGGAATTTGAAAATGAAAATAAAATTATCTACTTCTCTCTCTTCTTCCCTCAATCCAATCAAACCCATCTTTTAGGATGGACCTTAGAAGGTGGCCCATGTGATGGATGGTCCAGATCAATGACCAGACATTCTTCACAATAGCTCATATGTAGGTCTATTTTCTTGGGAATTCCAATCGATTTGTCTTTTAAAAGTAACATCCAATAAAAGGTGAGCCCCACCAATGAATAGTAAACGTGGTAAGGCTTTCTCTCATATAATCAATATGATGACTCTTTTTATTAGCCATTGATTGGATAGTTAAGATCATTTAATGACAAGGCACAACTGAGACATTCAAGAGGTGATAAGTGGTTGAACAGAAAAGAAACGGTTAAAGGAACACATTTAAAAATAAAATAGAAGAATATGAAAAACCAACGTGTCAATGATTTAACTGCTATAACTATTAAAATAAATATAAAGATCTCATGTAGAGAATCTGCAATAGAGATTTATAAATAATAAGAAGTTCAACTAAGCAAATCATCTTGTATCAAATCAATCACATTAATCAAATTATCTTGACTCATCATATCTTAGCTCTATTATAAGAGTAGTGGTAATCTTTAATTATAATCCGGTAGTGATAATATTTAGTTGTAATACAAATCTATGTTTTTGTGCAGAACTATTTCCAGTATTAATATAATTACTTCAATTTTTAGAAATAAATTTTATTATTGTTCATTGTGATTAACTATAAGTATTTTTTTGACCGTTTGTGTTTATAAAAGCATTTCTTATGAAATGCAAAGTGCACCCAATCTTTAGAGAAAGAATCTCACCCTCTAGCAATGGCTTAATTATCTTACATTCATATTGCAAGTGGCTAAATAAGCAACCGATATACTCAAGTCTTGGTCTCATATATACTCACATTTGATATATATGCTTATCATGGCGCTTTGGGCCAAAATGGAGCCACTCAATCAGCCATGGCACACCTGCATAGGTCACACTTGACCAACCTAAATAGAGGCCAGCAAGCTAATTCAAGATCTTGTGGATAACCGATTGTCCACAATAAGACACTTGTGTTGAAAGGATGATTGATACTTAACCACTGGTGTCTGGCTAAATGGACATGGATTAGGTGGTGTTGGCAACCTCACCCAGCGGTGATGTGTTGAGCGTTGTGAGGCCCAACACGTTTTATATTCATGCCATCCATCCCTCTTTCAGCTCATTTTAGTTCACGAGTATAAAAATGAAGTAGACGCACCACACCATAGGAAACAATGAAGATAATAACACCCACCGTTGAAACCTTTGTACGGCCTATCATAATTTTTATTTGTCATCTAAGGTCACACAACTGAATGAAGTGAAACACAAATATCAGGTTAATTCAAAACTTTTGTGGCCCAAAAAGGTTTTAACGGTGGGCATTCAATCACTACTGTTTCTGTGGAGCAGTCTACCAGATCTTCACATCTGCTTCATTTTTGGTTTCACGAGGGTGAAAAACAGTGGTGTAGACACAAAACACATACATCTAGTTAGGTCCCACAGCTGGGGAGGTGATGTTGGCAACACCACTTGATCGGCGTCCCTTGTATAAATCAGTAAATGTACACTATTAAAAAGGAAAGTTGCAATGGTTCGCTTTAGACACCATAAAACAATGGTCATCATCATTAATTCGCATCGATGTACTGAACATAGGCTGCTAAAAATAGCACTCCGGTGACAGATGGTCAGTCCAGACCATCAGACTCTCTCCGTGTGTGGGGCCCATCAGTCGAAACAATGCTGGCCTTCCTGAGTCTGGTATGCCGGACGGCTGATAAGACCACCAACTAAGGGGGTGTTTGGCGCATGTTATTGGGAAGGATTCGGTGGGATGGGACTCAAAAAACATTATCATTATATCCCATGTCGGTGTGAGATAAGCTTAATTCCATGTTTATGTTTGTAAGACGGTGGTACATTGAATGAATATACCCACCATCATTTGAAATTATTGAGAATAGCACATATGTGTTATATCCAAACTGTTTATCTGTTTTGTAACCTCATTTTATGGCATGGCCCTAGAAATGAGGCAAATCCAAAACTTATGTGGCCCCAAAGAAGTTTTCAACGGTAGGTATTCAATCCCCACTGCTTTCTATGGTGGGTCCACTTGAGCTTTAGATCTACCTCAATTTTTTGGATTATGCTCTAAAATGATCTCGAAAAATAGGTTGATGGTGTGGATATAGCCAACCCATCATAGTGGAACCTACGCAGCTTGCTAACATTGAGTAGAATGGGCACGCACCAATGCAATTCCATCTAATCTAATTCCAAGTTGTTCCAGTCTTCCATCTAACATAGAGTAGAATTTGTCCGGACCAAATGCAATTACATCCCACCTAATCCTATCTTATACCATGCGCCAAACGTCCTCCCCCATGGAACGGCTAGATTCGTAGCAAGCCAATGAATTAAGAATATCTAGGCCCCAGCAAAGTAACAAAATGGCCCACTGGACGGATGACTCTAATCATCCAGCATAAATGTTAACGACTGGTTCCATGATAACCAGGCCCAAGAATAGCAAAAATGAAATAAACCCACGTCAACATCGTGACTCAATAGCCAGACTGCCATATCACCGTACATTTACTGACCGACACTGCCAGGAATGGAAAATAAAATGTGATATCTACTGCTCTCATCATACCAAAAGCAATGATAGAAAAGATATCTCCCCCTTCCCTGCAAGTGTAATGATTCACTTGCCAGGGTTGAAAAATCATTACATGAATGAAATTTTTTAAGGCTATCTGCGCTCGTTCACGCAGCGGGTAAACCATGCGAGTCCTGTGGGCCCCACCGTGTCCTGAGTGTGACATCTACTCCGTCCATCTGTCTGCATCTTCTCAATCTTACCATTCATCCTCGAACTTAGCTTGTGAAAATCTCGGGTGGGCTACACCAAGAGGGAGAACTTTTGGATGGGATGATTTTGGGAATATTTCTTCATCCTGCCGATCGTGCCTGATGAAGGGATGGGATGGAACGTATACGCCATTGTGTGGGACACACAATGAACGGTTGACATCCCTTCTCTGTTGCAACCTCTGGGGCGGTCCACTTCAGCTGTCGATCAAGGTGAATTTTGGCAGCATGGCTTAAAATTGAAGGGCCCAGCTGATTTCCTGAGTTGATGGCGCACAGAACAGTGGGTCCACGGATATCGATTGATGGTGTTCTAGAGCACAAATTCGTTGATTGCGTCGAGCACACATTCCGATCATTCTACTGATGGTGAATCCAACCATTGCGTTTTAATCCAATTGTACAAGACTAAGGGCCTGTTTGGCCAGGCAGATCCCACAGTATTAGGAGGGATGTGATCAATTTTAAGGTAATGATGATGGTGTCAGTGGATTGTCTTAAGAACCACGGGATTGCTTAAATCCTGGGACAAGTATACTGGGTCTGTTTGGCATGCCGTTCATATCCCGGGATTTTACCTTCCAATAATGGATAGGATCAATTTTAAGGTAATGATGGTGATGCCAGTGGATTGTCTTAAGATCCATGGGATTGCTCATATCCAGGACAAGTTCACCAGATGTGTTTGGCTCGTCATGCCTATCCCAGGATATTACCGATCCCCCATCCCTCCTAATACCGTGGGATCTGCCTGGCCAAACAAGCCCTAAAGCATTCCTTACCTTGGGTTAGCTTAGTTTGGGCAGGTTGAATCTGGATTAGTTTCAGTCCGAACCTCCTTTGTCACTATCCCAAGGATTTAATAACCTAATTTTATACTTTCCACTAGTTATAAGAAATTTGGCACACTATTTAGGTTCTTAATAATTGATTTAAGAGACAATACTATATCCTGTCTTTGAGCGGCGACTTATGAAAAGTTCCAACATAAACCTTAGTAAAAGCTGCCATGACAGGGAAAAAGCCAAGTAACTAAGCTATAGCTGCCAAGTGAAAAGGACTGCCTGAATAATTAAAGTGTAGCCGTTGTATCTCTGAAATAACTAGTTGAAAAAGAGGCTAGAATGAGTGCCACCACAAGATGGCCTGCTGTGGACACTGGCTGCAATGCACAGTAGAATGTTACAATTTCAAGAGTTTAATAGCCTAACTTTACATGTTCCATTAATTATAAGGTTTTTAACCTATTAGTTATGTTCTTAACACTCTTAAGGTCACTTTGAGCTTGGGTTAACCTTTAACCCAATCTTATCTGCCTAAGTTGCATGTGTTAACCCAACCTAACTGAATCTACCTTGATCAAGCCTGAATTACCTTAGGATTGAGCCTTCATTATCTTGTGATGGCTTCTATGGGGCAGTTTTTATTAGGTCCAAGGTTATAGGTTAGACTTTCGAGGCAATTCCTTTTTTGGGTTGGGCTGGGATGGGCTGGGCTTAGGGTGATCTTCACTGCCCCTATTGGACTCCTCAAGTACGGTTTAGTGATATTTATTTTGGACACTTATCATTAAAATTTGATGTTTTCAGTAATTTTCACTAATTCAGATATTCATCAAATTCAACTAAACAATTGCTTAAACTAATTTTTACTGGAACGTGGTAAATTACGTACATCTCCCCATTATACATTTTAGGGTGATGAATTGATCAGATCCATCCATATACTGGCGTTAGAATGGATGGTTTACTTTTGAAAACAAAACCCATGACAATTATAATCATTACTTTCTCTACCATTTGTCCCACTGTATTTTTGACCGTTAACCAGTTTTGTTATCCACCATCAGTTAATGGTCACAGATCACAAGGACAGGATTGTCTGGCAAGCGTGATTTTCTAGATATAAATCATCCATAATACGGCCCTGCATATGGGCAGGCCCTATTTACACATAACCCTGCCTCTTGTACTGTAGGGAGCTGGCTCTACCATACACCAACTGCCACGCCGTGATCACGACCCTAGAGAAGCAGATTGGCTGATGTACCACACACCAGCGATATGGATGGTGTGGGTACGTGTCATGCAAAGACGACCGCTACGCTTCTCGAGTTCGAGTTCTACGAACGGTTCAAAAGAGATCAAATTCACATGGGCACAAAATGATGTATTTATTATATCCACACCGTTCATCCATTTTTTTCAAGATCATTTTAGATCATGAGCCAAAAATGAATCATATCCAAAGGTCAACTGGACCACACCACAAATAGCAGCGGGATACTGATTTTTACCGTTAAAATATTCGTAGGGCCCACATAATGTTTATTTTCCATCAAATCTGTTCATAAGGTCACAAAGATCTAAAACTCCTGCGACCCACGAAAGGGTTTCAATGGTATACGTTTAATCACCCACTGCTTTTTGCAGCGTGGTCCATTTATCTCTAGATCTGTCTTATTTTTCGGTTAGTCTTAAGACGATCTCTCTAAATGGATGGACGGTTTGGATATAACACATACGTCATGATGAGACCCACGTGATTTGCTGACGTCAACACATCAAATATATCGCTGGTGTGTGGTTCACCAGCCAAATCCGCTTCCCTAATAAGCCTTTTTTTTTTATTTAAAGAGATCAACACATTTCTCCAAACAACGGAACTTTTTGTTTTTTTTCTGATAGCCTCTCTTCTGCATTTCGTAATTGTTAAAAAGCTGAGGGGTAATCAAGTCATTTAAATTACAGAAAAGGGCTTCTTCTTTCGGTCACGGAGGCGAGTGGGAGATTGGTCGAACCTCGGTCTTGAAGAGCAGAAAGGAGAGGCTTCCGAGGGAGAAGTAGAGAAATCCTCCGGGCGAGTGAGTCAGGAACGACCCGAAGCTTTTCCCCACCACGCAATGCCACGCCGGTCCGTACGATGCGTCGAACTCCTGCGAGTGCAATGCAACGCCACTCCTCATCAGCTACGCTCACGGTTCACGTTAGCATCAGACTTAGAGTTTCCTGTTCTTCCCTGTAGCCGCAAGCTGTATACGGCCCACCGTGATGTTTACGTTATATCCGTTCCGTCCATCGGTTGAGCCAGCTAATTTCAGTACGTGATCTCAAAAATCAGCCAGATTCAAAACTCAACTGAGTCGCACCACAAGAAACAGTAGGGATTGAACACCCAACGCTGAAAACTTATCGGGACCCACAGAAGTTTTAGATCAGTATTCCCTTCATCCTGGGGAGATTACCATACGAACGGGTTGGATGGCATATGAACATCAAGGTGGGCCCAGGACGGTCTCAACATGGGGCGTTTAGGTCCTCACTGTTTTTATTGGTATGGCCACTTGGGTTTTGATTCTGCCTCATTTTCTGGTTTACGACCTAAAATAAGCTGGCGAAATGGATAGACGGAGTAGATGTCGCTCGGAGATTGAAGTGGGACCTACAAAGCACATGGTTACAGGAAAACTGGCCTCTTCGTAACGAGAAGTCTTATCATTTACCGGCAATGGTACCACAAGCTGTGGTACCGGGCCATGTCTCCGCCAATCCGCCTCTTGTGTAGGACACCAGTACGGCTAACACGGTGGGCCACAACGTTGTTTTGTGCCAGGTGATCTGCATGGTGGGTCCTGCCGATGTCATGTTACTTATGCCCCACTCATCCTCATCGGCTATCATATTCGTTCATCCAGGCCGTCCATTAGAATGACGGCTTCTTGGATAGGACAGTACCCGAAACCCATATCATTGGCTTATTCGAACTTTGAGCGATGCGAAGTAGTATATTCATCGTTGGACGGTGGATATAGTTTAAGCTTGAATTATATCGACTGTCCAGCCAAGAGCTGACATTTGAATGGACGGCCCCTGTCTATACGGACATTAACCGTACACAGTAGACCATCTATACTACGGGAACGGATTGGCTACTCCCCCTGCCACCGGCCAATGGCTAATGTCGGTGCTCTGTGGGCCCCACCACGATATATGTATTTCATCCACGCTGTCCATATATTTTCCTAGTCCACTTTATACTATGATACGAAAAATGAGGTATATCCCAATCTCAAGTGGACCACATTATAGGAAACGTGTATTGAATGAACGTCGACTACTAAAAACCTTTGGGGGCATAATAGTTTTGGATCAAGCTGATCTTTGTTTTTTCCCTTCATCTGGGTCTGTATGACCTAATCAATAGATTGGATGTCAAATAAACAGTATAGTGGGCCTTAGGAGGATTTTAATGGTGGATCTTTAATCACTATTGTTTTCCTGTGGCGTGGTCCACACGAGACTTATATCCCCCTAATTTTTTGCATCAACTACTAAAATGATCTGAAAAAATGGATAAACGATATGGATGAAACACATACATCATGGTGAGGCTCACAGAGCACCGACCACCAGCCCCAGGGCTAGTGGCAGGGTAGCCAATCCGTTTCCCTATACCAAGGCCAACCATTCGGAAGCGGATTGGCTTGTGTACCACACGCCACCGATACGGCTGGCGTGGGATCGTCTCGTTCGAATACGAGCATTGCAGCTCCTCGATCTCTGAATTGTACGAACGACTCAAGGGACATAAAAGTTATACGGCCCTAAAAAGATGTATTTATTATAACCACATCATTAATCTTGTGGATCATTTCTGATACCAAAAATGATTCACATTCAAAGCTTAAGTGAACCACACCAGAAATAGCAGTGGGAAAATGATTATCACCGTTAAAACATTGGCAGGGCCTACCATAGAAACATAAGGAGTAAATTTTCTGTGATCCAAAAGGATTTTAATGGTAAACGTTCATTCCACCGTAGCTTTTGACGTGTGGTCTACTTAATCTTTCGACATGACTTATTCTTAGGTTCAAGGAGTAGGACTAGCTCGCCAAATGAAAGGACGGTTGGTATAAAACACATAAGTCGGGATGGGACCCAGAGAACTTGGTGACGTCAACACATCAGCCATATCGGTGTGCGTGGTACACAGCCAAGCCGCTTCCCAACCAACCATTAATGGGACCGGATTAGGTACGGCCCCGGCCTCACCCAACACGGTGCGTCACTGACCGTGGAGCCCACCTTGATCTATGTATTACATATCCATGCGGTCCATCTGTTTTTTCTTTTGAGGACATGAGACAAAAAATCAAGCAGTTACAAATCTCAGGTGAAACAGCGGTAAATGACCACTAAAAACTTGTCGTGGGCCACAAAAGTTTTAGAATCAAGATTATATTTGTTTTTTCCCCTTCATACACATCTTTGTAACCCTATCAACATGCTGGATGGAGAATAAACATTAATATGAGCCCTAGGAAGTTTTTAATGGTGCACGTTCAATCACCACTGTTTCCTATGGTGTGGTCTTCACTCTATATTTGGATCTGCTTAATTTTTGGGTCGCGCCCTAAAATGAGCTGTCAAAACGAACGGACGACGTGGATATACAGTACATACATTAAGGTGGGCCCACGGTACGGGCCGCACGTAATCCGCTCCTACCATACAAACGGGGTAGATCAAGTTGCAATGAACGAAATACGAGTTCACCGCAAAGAACCTGACACCCTAATACAAATTTGCACGCAGAAAGCACCATGGAAGATCGGCCGGATATACGTCTCAGACAATATGATTCGCACATGTATGGCCATGGTTCGATCATCCAAACCGTTGACATGATGAGCCTTAGCATGGATGGGTCTGCCCCGAAACACACAGGACTGAAGGTCACAACCCTCTAGTACTGGGGCCCACAGAGAGAAGCACACAGCAAAGATCCAAATTCAATGGAGAAAAGGCCAAAATCAAGGGTCATGATCTTCTAATCGAGAAGATAAGTAGGAAATCTCCAATCCACGGTGATCCCTGTCACATGAACGGTTGGGCCATCAACCCCAAATGCGAGAAATCGTGCACGTCAGCAAACATTACATTCGCTGATGATCATAGCCATTTGAATATACTGACACCATTAATCATATCGGCCGATATTGTTCGGCGATACGTTACGTTCGTTGTGTCGGCCCGTGAACAAAGCGTTAAGAGAACGAGAAGTGCGATTTTGTCAGTCATACCATACCTTCTTGAGAGCCAGAGCTATGTGGGTGGGATTGGGCCGGTTGCTAGGGCCCACCGCATCCAAGACCGTTCTTGTGTAACGGAACGCTCGCTCTTGCATACCGGCCGGCATATCGGCCGCCCTCAACCGTATGTTGAGGCCTATGGCTATCGCCGCTAACTTCACCTCCGTAGCTGGGGACCCTACAATGCGCCGCGGGGGATAGAGCGAGTGCTCCTTGGTCTTCTTAGTCTCCTTCCCTTTCTCTCCTTCTCTTGCAATTCCCAGTTTTTCCATGAGAGAGAGAGAGAGAGAGAGAGAGAGAGAGAGGAATCGGTAGGTGGCTGAGAAGTTTGAATTTTTGACTGGATATATGGAGAGGAGAACGAGAAATTGGTGAGATTTTGAAACGTGGCAGCAGACAGAGGAATAGTACCGAGTACTCCCAAATACCATAGTACCGACGGGTGAGAAAGGGATGGTGTGGGTGAGGTTCTTTTATGTCCGCTTTGACTAGCTTTTGCATTGCATACTCGGTAGAATGTGGACCGTTGAGCCAGATATCCAAAGCTGGATGTGATTGGATGGGCGATGAAGATTTCTCATAGATGCGGGCCACATGAGCCAGATGTGTCGATTAACCAAATGGGACGTGGATTGGATACTGCCCCCGCCTCAATATTGGAGGGAGCTTATTAGGTGCTACCCGGTGTTGCCCTGACCGAGGGGTCCACCTTGATGTATCCGTCGCATGGTCTCAAAATTTTTAAAAATTAAAATGAAGCTGATCAAAATATCAAGAGGACCACGCAGTAGAAATTGAATTCCGGCAGCCATTAAAAACTTCTTCGGTACAGCTTTTGATAAGCTGATACTTGTTTCTTCCATTCATCCATGTCTCCGTAGGTTCGGTTGGATAGACAAATAAACATTGTTTCCCATGACGTGGACCCATGCTTTATTTTACGGACTATGCTCCAAAATACGCTGAAAAAATTGATGGACGTTGCACATATGCAACACTTCTATTCTATTACAGTGAGCCCATGGTTGGGGCAACACCCACTAACATTTTGCCCATGCGACACCTAGCAAATCCTCTCTTCTCAATGGAGCTCACACTACTACATTACTACTAACATGTTGGGATTTAATTGAATGGCGACCCTTTATTCGATATGGGTAAAGTTAAGTACTAAGCAACTTCAAATATATGTTGATTCGATGGACACAACATATGGCTCACCAACCAAATATCATCTTGTCTCTCCATCCACACATGAATTACTCCACATACCTTTTTAAGCATATGTGAATGGTATATTACCCTTGTTGGCACCGAGCATGACATAATTGGATGTTCCTGCAGGAAATTTGGACCGATTTTTTTCTGATCCTTCGATAAAAAGATTCATTCTCTTCATCAAAAATAGGAGGTAGAACCCATAAAGATTTCTTTTTCGATTCATCCCTGGAGTTGAATACCTCATTCAAGAATTTTTTTTGATCCAATCCGTAGGAATCAATAGAAAAGGCAAATCCCTTATGATACACCAGATCCGGCTCGGTTATTGATAGAGTGAATAGATCTGCCATTTCTTGAAATCTCTCTTCTGATTCAAAATCGTGGTGTAACGTGTATCCCCCTTTGTTCCGGTCATGGAATAGATGAAATAAATCCAAAAATGGATTTTTGTTCAAGAATGAAATCTTATTGGAACTGCCCATATCCGGTTCATCCTTCGGAACCATATCACATTCCGGATCTGATGAAATAGGATGAATTGATTGGACAACAGGCCACTATAAAAGATGTGTCCCATGTAAAAAATGCTTGAAATTTTGTTTTATCATGTAAGGTTAAAGATAGAACTATGCAAAATATGTTTGAAAGTTGTTCAATTGAATAGTTCTTGTCTAAGTCCATCTTCCACAGTAGCTTGTGGTCTAATCAAATTCCGGCAAAGACATGCCTTTGGTGTAGGTGGGGGTAGTACCCAATCCATCCCTTTTCAGCATGTTTTGTATGAGTCTTAATTACCTCAGACAACAACCTATAATCCAATCAAATTTTGCAAATGGTAGTAGCTGGGACAATAGGCCTGAGTATTGTGCTTGTATTTGTAGCCCATCTTAACTTTGTTCGACCTCATGTGCTACTGGTGGATGTGGTGGGCACAATATCTATCCATCTGTTGGATGTATCATCTCATGTTACTTCTAAGTACAACAGAATAGGCTGATCCAAAACCACGTCACTTTTGGGGCCCATGAATTAGGCTGATCCAAAACTCAGTTGGACCACACAAGAGGGAATAATTTGAGAGGGGATGCCCCCTTTGATTTTCATGGAGGATAATGGTGTTGTGTATGTTGGAATCCAGGCAATTAAAATCCTTCATTCGTTCATAATGAAGGTTTAGAGAAAAAAAAAAAGGTAGAGAGATTGTTTTACAACTCATGTGGATCCCAGTGTAAATTAAGGTTTTCCTGTTACTCGGCTTGCCCAATCCACGGATAGGAATGATTTTAATTTGGAGCTATAGGTAACATGAGGTAATGCATTTGATAAATGGGTTAGATGTCAAACATACATTATGTGGGCCCTACAACAGCACAAGATACGATGCTAACGGTACCACCACTGGGACGCACCTATGGATACATTGTACATCCATATAATGGTTAGATGGCATCTAACCATTAATTAAAATGGTCCAAATTGCAAGGAATCTAGAGGAGTATAGGAGGCACCAGGTTGGGATGAGATGACATTTTTGATGTTTGAGTTGGGATCTAGGAAACTGACTTGACAAAGCCTTGATGTGGCAAGATTTGATTGTTATGTTCCTTGTGATATATATATCGATTAAGGATCTAAATTAAGGACAACCTTTGCCTTTGCAAAGCACTATAATGAGATTTGATTGGATGATAGAGTGATGTTAGAAGTATGTCTTAATTGACTAACAACTTTTAAACATGCTTGTTTAGGTTTGTCCTCAATAGTTATCTATTGTCCCATCAAATCCTACGACATTGTCCTTGAGCCTAGCACAAGCAAAAGTAATACACATACTAAATCTCTTTAACGAACCACATTCAAGTATGCTTTTGGGAACTAGAATGGTGAGGCTGGAAACGTTTAGTATGGTAAGGTTCTATATGGTGAGATTTGATTGGTGATATAAGTTGAACCACTTTCAAACATGTTTTACATATCATAGGCCCAATTAAATTTGGTAACATTAAGGCTTCACTAGAGTTTCATTGAAAGTGACATGTGACCTAATCAAATCTTACCACATCAGGGCCTTACCTGACTGGTGTTCCCCGGACTCATCAAGTCCAATTCCTAGGGTGCATTGGAGAAACTCTTCATAAACGGTACAGTACATCGTCTGATGGATGATACATAGGAACTTAGATCTTTCTTTAGCAGAGAGGTATTTCCAATTATGTCTCAGTTCATATGAGTCACCAACCAAATAAATAAGCTAATTTGACTAAATAGACTATTTGAATTTTAGGTCTTTACTTATGGCATAATGGCCGAAGGCTCAAGAGTTCCAACACTAAGGTCATGGGTTAGTTACCTATTGTGAGAGTGTAAGGGTGTGTTTTAAAAAAATTTAGATAAAAATTTTTAAAAAAAATTGAAGAAGAAAGACTTGTCTTATTAATGTCCACTTTGGAGACCTAGGCAGCCAGAGTATCAAGTCCACTTTGGAAGATATGGTAACCGGGTCTGTTCGAGTCAAAGGGCATCTCTGACCTGTGCCAATTCGTCAGTACGTACAACATCAAACATCGCCCTTTCACTGCATTGGGTCAAACCTCAAAGGTAATTTTCGTGGCTCCAGATCTGGCACCGTCCACGTGGCACATCCGTAAGTTGATATGAAGGAGGCATCCAGGAGAGCGGATTAGCTGTTACCCGGGTAACAGCTTTAGTAATAGTGGGTGTTACCCTAACCGTTTGAGTCCCACCATTCGTATTTTTTCCATCTCATTTTATGATGTGATCGAAGATCCAAATCTCGGGTGCACCATACTAATAGAAACAGTGATGAACAACCATTTCAAACTTTTTATCGGCCACAAAAGTTTTGGATCAATCTGATATATCTATTTTCCATTCATCCAGATCTTGACATTATCAATTATATTGGATTACAAATAAACATTACAATAACCTTACGATGGCTCTTTGGATTTTTTACTGGTAAGGCACTCAATCACCACTGTTTTTTTATGGTGTGGTCTACCTGAGATTTGTATCCGCGTAATTTTTGGTAACCCGTACTAAAATGGGCTGGAAAAACGGATGGACGACGTTGATATACAACACATCATCAAGTTGAGCCATACGGTAGGGGTAACACCTACCTACTATGGTGTTAACCGGGTAACACCTAATTCGCGCCCGGCATGCAGTGGGCTCTTGCGGCCACTGATCAATGGCCATATAATGAATGGGAATATTTTTCGACAAATCTGAACCATTGCTTGGTGTTGGCTTCAGCCTCGGGGAATGACCACATAAGTTCTAATGGATGGTAATTACCATACGTGCGACCCGTGTGTGGCTCACCACTGTTTATGAGTGCCATTTAACACATATAATAGATGTGTCCCCACACGCCGATGACCCAAAATTCATCCCTATCCGTTACTCTGGTGGGGCCCACCAAAGGAGGAGGGAGACGCCCAAGGTAGAAACTTTCAGATGGAATGTATGGTCCATCGCGTTGCTTGCATACCATCAATCCAGTCATCAGGTGTGCCCCACCATGATAATGGGACAGCAAAACTCAGGCCACTCCAAGACTCAAGTGGGCCTTTAGGTGTAGTAGTACATTTCATTCAGAGGTGAATTTTAATTGTCTGTCAGGTGTTTGTGATAGAGACAGTGCAGCATGGGTAAGTGATCCAAGTTAAATCCCTAGCAAACCTTTAAAAAAAAAAAAAAAAACTTCAAAATTGTTAATGTGGAATTTAAGTAATTCAAATTAAACGGTCCAAAGCATGAGTCTCGATTTAGATGTATCACCACATAAAACTTACGTTAATTTGATTTTCTGGACTTCGGATTGATGGACAATCAATGGACGGTTAAGAATAAAAATATTGACGTTATATAAATAAGTGTCCGCAAATCAGAGGTCAGGATTGTTCAATGAATCTAGTTTTGTGATTTTCGATCTAGCGACAGCGAGTTCTACAATTTAATCTGATTGACTTGAGTTAATTGGTGCCACAGGTACGGTTTCTGAGTGCGTGCGTTTCAAGCGTCACACCCAACCGGAGTATCAAATCTTCCTATTCTTTGGATGTACCGTTAACAAGTGGAGGTGTACCATATCAACGGTGTGGATTCTACATGAACATCACGCAAATGTGTCGGATCATTGCCAAACAGTGTGAATTTTGTACCATGGACCATTCACTGTCTGATATATCAAATGAACGGTTTGATCTTCAACGAAACGACAATCCTTCGAGACTTCTGGAAATTATTATTTATTAAAAAAAAATAATAAAATAAAAAAAATCACCACGTTGATGACCAAAGTGCTCTCAGGAGGTCAGCCCTCAACCACTCCCTGCCCCCTGGACAGGAATAAATGATCCTCGACCGGAGGATTCGCAACTTTATACGTGGGTGTTCGGACGGGCCCACGGATGAATGATCCAGACCATCTATCTTTCTAGGACTACAATCGATGTACTTGCCTCTAAAATCTCCTGGATAGCTAAATCCAGTTCGTCAACTAGTGGGCCCAATAAATGGTTAGGATTTTCAGGCTCTAGATGATCTGAGGTGGGGCCCATCTGGTGATCATCACGGGCCGTTTGCACCTTACTGAATCCACTAACCTGATAAACAACTCTGGATATGTGGGTTTGACACCATCAATCTTTCATTAAAAAATACCCATAAAACATTAGTTATGGAAGAAAACAAGGAAATATATATAAAGATTGAGAATTTTATGGTTGGACTTTGGAAGCTTTGGATTTATTTCGCAAGTCAAGGCTAAATCCATTCATTTCAAACAAAAGGATTTGGTAAGAGGCCATTGACCAAAGGAAGTTATTTCTTATTTGATATGGACGCGGATTGCCTGTGTCCCAGGGTGCCCAAAGTTCATGTAGTCGGAAGCGTTGTCGGACCCACAGATATTCCCATGACAAATCCACTCCGTCCATCAGCTTTGCAAGAGCCGACGATGATGTTTATCTGCAATCCGAACCGTTCATAGGGTTACTTCCAGTCAGATAAACTGTAGGCACAGATATCATCGTGATAGAAAACCTCTGCGGCATCCACAAAGTTTCCAAGGGTGGCCGCTCAATCTTGTTGTTTTGTGAGGTGGGTCCACTTGAGTTTTCAATCTGCCTGGTTTTTAGGACGGAGTGGATTGGTCATGGGCTAGGGCACAGCCGTATCCTTTTGGCATGTACTAAGCTTTTACCGTTCTTAATTTTTATTTAAATAAAAAATTCCTCTTTCTTTCTAAGAAAATGTATTTCATTGGGCTTCTTCTCAGGGGCTTTTGTAGATTCTTATCACACATTTGTCATTATTACAAATATTCAAATTCCAATAATCGCATTGTTAGTTTGTCATTATTAAAAATATTCACAATTTATTAATTTTTCATTATCAGCCGGATACGGAACTCAGGTGGGCCATACCATCTAAACGTATGTGAAGACTTGCCGAAAACATATAAAAGCACTTGGTTGGGCCCACATGAAATTTGGATGCATCTAAAACTTGGTCTGACCACTCATCTAATTGGGACACACATAATGGATAGGCCGGATTTGTGAACCACATCTCGGTGGGCCCAACAAATGATTATAAATGTTTTAATGGAGGATAACCCCTCTCAACTTTTGTATGTGGTGTGACCTGCACTAGCCACGGATTGACTTAATTTTTAAGCCCTAGGCCCACCATGGAACGATGCATCTGACTGATGGGGTAGATGTTCGACATGCATCATAATGAGGCCCACACAGCTCGACCTCATGGAAAGTTCCAGTGAGCTTGACCGCACAGAACCTTTTCCCTGATAAAAGATACACTAACTGCCAATGTTATATAAATACTAGTGCGTGATACGCAAGCACTAGGAAATTTGGTGTGGAATACATAACTTAAATTGAACTTTCTATATTACAGAATGGACTCACAAAATCAAGAGTGCTGACATAAGATTGGTTGAACAATTCGAATTTTTAAATTAGAGACACTTGTTGGTTGAGAAACCCATTGGCCGTGCGCATTTTTAACCGTTCAATCACTGTCCTCTACATAATAATCTGATTTAAATTACATTTCTGCCACATGTGCAGTAAGTTCGTGCGTATCATCCATCTCTCTGGAAGTATTCGTGCGTATCATCCATCTCACTCTCCGGAAGTATTCGTGCGTATCACTTATGCCACATGTACAGACACTATTTGCAGGGAAAATACCCTTGTATTATCTTTGGATGTAAGGGTATTTTCCCTTGCAAATAGTATATCCGTACGGAATGGCTTACTTTGGAAAAGTAAAGTTTGGGAGCGTTTTGAAAAGATGTTGGTAAAAGGTGATATCTACTGTAGTCAATTTCTCATGCATAGGTTACAATTTTATATTATTGTTACATATGCACCCAGTGAAAAAGTGATGCATGCACATGTTGACTGTAACAATGACTTGGTTTGGCCAGTGACCCTAGCAACAGCAAACTAGCTGGTGTCAAAGCTCCGTGGATCCCACTAAGATGTATGTGTTATATGTGTCATCCATCCATTTTTCTATTTTATTTCAGGGCACGAGCCCAAAAATAAGTCAGATCCAAAGCACATGTAGACCACGTCACAGGATAAAACTATTGATTGAACCTTTATTATATATTAAAAACTTTGTAAGACCCACTGTAATGTTTATTTGCCATCCAACCAATTGATAAGGTAACACACACCTGGATGAATGGAAAACACAAATATCAGCTTGATCCAAAACTTTTGGGCCCCTCAAAAGTTTTTAAGAGTAAACACTCAGTCCCCACTCTCTTGGGGTGTGGTCCACCTGAGATTTGGATATGCCTCATTTTGTGGCTCATGCCCTAAAATGAGTTGGCAAAATGAATTAAAGGTATAGATATAACAGATACATCATGATAGGTTTCACAAGCTTTGACGCAAATTAGTTGGTTATTGTTGGGGTCGCAAGCCAAATTGCATCCTGTTGGAAAGGCCAAAGTCATTGGTTTGGGCAGTGGATGTTGGAAAATTACAGAAATTATATTTTCTGTAAAACTGAAAAATTCAGGTTGATCTGAAATAAGGATAGGTTGAAGCACATTTGGAACGTTGTCCTTAAAATGTTATTTGCCTCTACTCAAGCGAATTGAGTATGCTGAAAGGTTACAGGTAAACAACTTCTAAGATACGATGAGCCTAATGTGAGTCTGCGTTCAGCAAACACGAAGGCCCGCTAATGGAACTCTGTTACACAGTCTAACAGAAATACATAAAAAGGGAAAATTCCATAAGAAAAAGAGAGAAGAAGATTTCTTGTAAATAAGACCACTGCACTGGTCTGTTCTTCCTGTTCTTCAGCTACTGGTTCAGTTGAACCGTTTTATACCACACCGCTGGTCTGATTTTCAGGTAATGGTTCAGACGAATCCTTTTTTTTTTACACACCCCCACACACTCACGCCACACGCACACACACCCCACACACGCACGCCGTGGGATTTCACCACCATGGGTACTCGAACCCTTGACCCAGTGTTGAAACTCCAAGGAGTCTACCACCCGGTGTTCAGACGAACCTTGCTGCATTGCTAGAGTCACTGGTCTAATGGAATAGAGAGGATATGGTTCGTGTGGTTATGCTGGAGTGAATTATGATGATTGGAAACTCATCCAGGCTCTCTTTATATAGGCTATGGTGGTTGGGGGATTTTGGTCCAGAGACATAAATTCCATTAATCCATTTATAGCTGTTAGAAAACTAGCCATTATTTGGTTGTTTCTGACTGTTGTGCATGGCTCACAAAAACACCTATGCTTACTGTTGTGAGAGCTGGCTAGTCATTTTCTAACTGTTGGGCTAGCTATGCGACAGTTTCATCATGGCTCTGCAATGAATTGCATAGCTGTTACACATCTGCTTCAACAATCATATTCTAGTCTCTATATATACTGAGGGGCCTCTCTCTCAGTCCTCTAGTCTCTCTTCTAAATAGCCATATGCCTTAGCCACTTAGTTACACAGGTTTTGCTCCGGTTCGTGATGGAGCGACATGATGCAAACGTGCGAAGTGCGAAGTGCAAAGTGCACCACTAGCGCCTCTACAGCCACACTGCCTCACATGCCCACGCCCTCGCACCGAGCCCATGATCGAGATCGAGCCTCTAAAGCCACACTGTCTCACATGCCCACGCCCTCGCACCGAGCCCATGACCATAACCACACTGTCTCACATGCCCACGCTCTCGCACTGAACCCATGCCCGAGATCGAGCGCGTGCGCGGGTGTTACGCACTGGAACACGCAACCCCGATTCTCCTCGGACTAGGTGGGTAAGTATTATAATACTCCACCAATATTATATATACTCAAAAAACTTCTCCTCTTTTTCCAACGTGGGACTATTCCCAAAACCCAAAAAAAAAGTGGTTTTTAAACTTTATATATATATATATATATATAATTTTTTATTAAAATCAATATTTTGCAACAGTAGAGCCTTTGTGTGCACATGCAGTTTCATTGACAAATACCACTTATGCTAAAAAGGCCAAAGTAGTCATGTGATGCTACAAAATATTTGCTTCTCATTGTGAGTCCTATATTTGTTATGTGTATGTGGCATTTTTTGATTAATGTTATATGGAATATTTATATTATCACGTGTGCGTCTTTGAGACCTATATTAAAAATGTAATCCATATTTAGTGTTGGAGAATATTTATTTGTCAATATATGTTCATACCTAATACATATATGTCAGTAAAAATATGTCGTATGTACAGTATAGTCATGAGACCATGGTAAAAAATAAAATTACGGATGCTCATTCATCCAACAAAATAATTACACATAAGCCACATTATATGGTATTCACTATTATCTCGACTATATCCATTCACACTGTACCATAGAAAATAGTGGGGATAGGTTGTATAAACGTTTAGATGCTATAATATATATATGATTTCTAACTGTGCGCTCAGCTTGATCTATATTACTTATAACCATGCCATTCATTCATTTTGACACCTATATATATATATATATATATATATATATATATATATATATATATATATATATATATATATCTTAAATTGACCACACCATAGAAACAGTAGTCACCATTAAAAGCTTTTTGAGGCTCAACCGAATGTTTACCTCTTGATAAGGTCACAAAGACCTAGACGAAGCTACAAAACTGTTGTGGCCCACAACAAGCTTTGGATCCGTTTGGTTCATACGAGAATTGGATCCGTTTTATTTTTGTAATCATGTTATAAAATTAGACATAAAAACGTATCGACAGAGTTATTTAAGGTACGTATATCACGGTAGGCCTCACATTCTCAAGGATCCACTGGCATCGGTGTCCTGCCCTGGTTTATAGGGAAGCATCAACCCTACTTTACAGGCAGGTCGCATGGTTTCCACGGAGCGGATCAAATTGCATATGCGCCACGTGTATGATGACGTGTGCTTGCAATGCCGTAGTTCCCACTCCATCAGACGTGAGAAAGATTGACGGGCGATTGACGGATGGAAGTTTTCGTCATTTCGTGCAGGTTTGTTTCACGTTAGATGGAGGGATTTAAAAAAAGTAGCAGATTCTTTCCATCGTCACACGCTCGTATGTACGTACGGATCGGTGTTAAAAGTAAAATACTACGGATCGGTGTTAAAAGTAAAATACTCTTGAGTAGGTGTCACGCGAAATCGGATTGCGTACTGAGTTACTCATTACGCTCTGATCGTACTGAGGAAACTCTGTTGGGCCCACCGTGAATGTATCTGGTATATCCACGCCGTCCATCCTTTTTTCCATATTATTTTAGGGGTTGAGACAAAAATTTAAGCATACCTAAAGATCAAGTGGACCATACCACAGGAAACATTTGGAATAATGATTTCCACCGTTGAAACCTTTATAGGGCCGGCAGTGATGTTTATTTCTCATCCAACCTGTTCATGAGATCAAAAAAACATGGATGAAGAGAAATCACAAATACAAGCTTGATCCAAAACTTCTGTGGCCCCCAAGAAATTTTCAATGGTAGATGTTCAATTCACACTGTTTCCTGTGGTGTGGTCCAATTGAGATTTGGATATACTTCATTTTTTGGTTCAAGCCCTAAAACTATCAGATAAACTGGATGTACGGAGTGGATACAATATATAAATTAAGGTGGACCCCACAGAGTTTACTCAGTACGCTACTCAGTACGCAATTCGCTTCAGTGTTACGCTGACCGTGGGGCCCACCTTGAGTTGTGTTGTATACCCACGCCGTCCATCAGTTTTTCCAGAGAATACTAAGGTATAGTCTCATAAATGAAGGAGATTCAGATCTAAAGTGGAGCACACTACAGGAAACAGTGCTCATTAAACAGCCACCGTTAAAAAACTTCCTAACCATTCAATCTTTTTTGCTGTGTGGTTCAATTGAGACTTTGGAACCATTCAACCCTGAATCTGAAATCTGAAGTTAAAAAACTTGTTTAATAATTATGGCTGAAGTCTGAAAATTCAGTACTGGATTTGAAACTTTGTTAACAAAGATCCGAGATGTCTGAAATATTTTCACTTGACACATTTGTCCTTATTTCTCTTGTTTGGAAATGTTTTCCATTATAAAAAAAATTATTTTATATTAAATGAAAATAAAATTATTATATTTAATTCAAATAAATTAAAATATTTAATAAAAAACTAAAATATTATTATTTATAAGACCCTTAATTCCTCTTAGCGGGGAGATTGTCACCATGTGTCATGTACGCTTGATCATCAGTAGCAACAAAACCTTCAAATAAGGCCCACCGAATGGTGAAACAATGGTGAGATTCATTACCAAGTTATGAGGGCCCACTATGATGTATGTGGGCCCCACTATAATGTATGTGCTTTATTTACACCGTCCACCTATTTGAAGATATAATTTTAAGGCATGAGTTAAAGAATGAGGCATATTCAAATATGTAGTTGACCAACCATAAAAAATAGTGGGGAGATTGATGCCTACCGTTGAAACCTTCTTAAGACTCACCATGATTTTATTTGAAATCCAACATGTTCACGGGTTAACACAAACATGAAAGAAGGGAAAAAAACAAATATTAGCTTGATCAAAAACTTTTGTGGCCTATTTAAGTTTTTAATGGTGGGCGTCACTCTCCCCACTGTTTTCTTTCGCGAGGTTCACTGGAACTTTGTATTTGACACATTCTTTGAACCTGTATTTAAAATTATCTTTTTAAATGGATGGACGGCGTAGTATAAAGCATACATTATGATGGAGCCCACATAACTTGGTGATGTCACTTCAGGATGGAGCCCTGCTACTCAACCTGGGGGCGGATTTCCTTTGAAAGCCTTTCGCATGAGAGTGCAAGGATTATTGACGGGGCCTACTGCGATGTTTGGAGAAATCAAGCCCACCATCTGTTTTTCGACATCATTTTAAGACATGCTATAAAAAATGAGTGGGATCCAAAACTCAAGTAATCCATAGGAGATAGAAACATTGGGGAAAGGAATGCCTATAGTTGAAACCTTACTAGGCTCCACCTTGCTATTTATATGCCATCTAAACCATTTATAAGGTCATTTTCACTCATATAAAGTGAAAACACCAAAATATTAGACCGTTACAAAACTTTCATGGCCATATAAATGTTTCAATGGTGGTCACTAAATCTCCACTATTTCCTCTCATGTGGTTCACTTGAGGTTTGGATCCTCATCATTTTTGGTCGCACGTCATAAAATGAGCTTTAAAAATAGATAGAAGGGTTGGATTTCTCACAAACATGTAAGTTGGCCCTACATCGCATCCGTGGAAATGGATTGGCTACTTCCCTGCCACCCACCAATGGCTGGTGGTCGGTGTTATGTGGGCGCCCCATAATGAATGTGTTTCATCCATGCTGTTCATCTATGTTTCTAGATCATTTTATGGTATGAGACCAAAAATGAGCTATATCCCAATCTCAGGTGGACCACATTACAGGAAAACATTGTTGAACGAATGTCGAACATTAAAAACTTTTTGGGGGCATAAAAGTTTTGGATCAAACCAATCTTTGTTTTTTCATTCATCTGAGTCTATATGACCTAATCAACAGATTGGATGTCAAATAAACAATACATTGGGCGTTAGGAGAATTTTAATGGTGGATATCTAGTCACTATTGTTTTCCTGTGGTGTGGTCCACCTGAGATTATATCCTCTCATTTTTGGTATCAAGCCCTAAAATGATTTTTAAAAATGGATGAACGGAATGGATTAAACACATACATCATGGTGGGCTCAGAGAAGTACCCCATGTTAAAAGTTGGGGTGTGTATAAGGCAGGGGGAAAATCTCTCTCCCATAGGACAAATTTGGATTAAAAAAATAATAATCATGGAGTGCATTCTTTATTTCCAATTAAGCTAGACTCCCATCACGGAAAAATTCTAATATAGAGGACTCCAATCACAAATTTCAACATAAAACCATAGAGTGCTTTCCTTCTTATTCGTTAACAAACACTGTTAAACGTGGGATATATTTCAAATTCCGCATTACTTTAAAAAGTTCAGCGTTAACAAACCGGCCCTTGGATCCGCTTAGTTCAATTGAGATGTAAGGAAGTAAATTGGCTGGTGTACTGCACCCCGACCTTGCTAGTGTGTTGACGTCACCAAGGTTTTATGGGCCTCAACATGAGGTATGTGTTATATCCAAATCGTCCACCGATCTTAATAGACTGTTCTAAGGTTTGAATCCAAAACTAAGATAGATCCAAAGATCAAGTGGACCACACTGTAAAAAGCAGCTGAAGATTGAACATCTATCATTGAAACCTTCTTGGGCCAGAAGTTTTGGATCAATCTAATATTTGTTTTTTGTTTTTTTCTCTCTTCATAATACATGTTTATGTGACCTTATAAACATATTAAATGGAGTAAAAAAACGTTATAGTGTGCTTAAGAATGTTTTAATGGATTGTCTCCACTACTATTTGTGATGTGGTCCACTTAAATTTAGGATATAACTCATTTTTGGGCACATGCCTTAAAATGATCTCTCCAAATGAGTGGACAGTGTAGATATAATAAATACATAACGATGGGACTATGGAACTTTGATATTTTTTTCATAGTTGGTACGTGTTGGAAGACTTTCGGGTCCTTCGTAATTGCCACGTGAATTCACCAGTGAGATCGCTGGTGTCCTGCTTTCGAAATATACGCCCTTTATCAGGTACACTTTTTGATTGACCTTAATCCTAAGAAAAGGAAGTGGATTGCCTTACACCAGCAATATTGCTGCTTTATTGATGTCATCAAGTTCCGTGGATCCGTTCATGAGTATGCGTTGTATCCAAACCATCTATTCATTTGGCAAGCTGTCTCAAGGGTTGAGACGAACAAATAAGCCAGATTTAACTATCAAGGACTACGCTGTAAAAAACAGTGAGGGATTAAACGTCTACCATTGAAATCCTTTTTGGGGTCATGGAAGTTTTGGATCAACTTAAAATTTGTTTTTCCACTTCGTTCGTGTCTTTGTAACCTTAAGAACAGATGGGATGAAAAATAAACATTACAGTGAGCCCTACGAATTGTTTAATGGTGAAAATCATTATCTCCGTTGCTATTTGTGGTGTGGTCCAGATGATCCTTGTATATGATTTATTTTTTTAATAATGCTCTAAAATTATCTCTAAAAATAGATGAACAGAGTAAATATAATATATACATTACTGTGGGGCCGATGCTCCTTGAGCTCCAAGTTGCACAAACAATTTAAAGGAGATCAAAGTTACATGGCCCTCCAGTGATGTATTTATAATATCCACACCTTTCATCTATTTTTTTTAGATCATTTTAGAGCATTATCTAAATATCAACTGGACCACGTCACAAGTGGCAGCGGGGGTAATAATTTTCACCATTAAAAAATTTGTAGGGCCCACTATAACGTTTATTTTTCATCTAATCTGTTCATAAGGTCACAAAGACCTGTCTTAAGAGGGAAATAGAAATTCATATCAATCCAAAACTTATGTGACCCCAAAAAGAGTTTCAATGGTAGACGTTCAATCCCCCCACTGCTTTTTGTGTGTGGTCTGCTTGATAGTACGATCTGTCTTATTTTTCGTCTCAAGCCTTAATACAAGCTTGCCAAATGGATGGACGGTTTGGATATAACACAGATGTGACTCACAGAACTTGCTTACGTCAATAAAGCAGCTACATAGGTACACCAGCCAATCCGCTTCCCAGTGAACAGGCAGCGGCGGCCAGCGGACTCGGACTAGGTGATGACCCATCCAATACCACCGCCAATGGCTGGGTGGTCGGTTCTCTGTGGGCCCTGAAATAATGTATTGGTTTCATCCATGCTGTCCATCTATTTTTCTAGATCATTTTATGGAATGAAACCAAAAATGAGTTATATTACAGTCTCAGGTGGACCACATTGCAGGAAACAGTGTTCAATGAAGGTCAACCATTAAAAGATTTCTGGGGCCATAAAAGTTTTGGATCAAGCTGATCTTTGTTTTTTCCCTTCATCTGGGTCTGTATGACCTAATCAACAGATTGGATGTCAAATAAACAGTACACCGCGCCTCAGGAGGATTTAAATGATGGATATCCAATCATTATTGTTTTCCTATGGTATGGTTCACCTGAGGTTTACATCCATCTCAGTTTTTAAAAAAAAACACTAAAATGATCTTTAAAAATGGATGAACGGAATGGATGAAACACATACATCCTGGTGGGGCCAACAAAGCACCGACCACCAGCCCCAGGGCTGGTAGCAGCGGGAGTAGTCAATCCGTTTCCGTTTTATTCAGGCTGTCGATCTTCTTCATTTTTCTTTTTTCAGTATGTAACGTTTTGTTTGCCATCCAAGTTATCGATGGAAAATATCAGTATCAACTTGATCCAAAACTTTTGTGGCCCATATGAAGTTTTTAATTGTGGGCATTTAATCACCCTTGTTCTTTTGTGACATGGTTTACATTAGATTTGGATCTATCTTATTTTTAGGCTCATGCCCTAAAATGAGCAGGTAAAACGGATGGAAGGTGTGGAAAAAATACAGATATCATGGTGGGGCCATAAAGCTTTTCCAACATGGAGTTGGGTAGTAGAGGGCACGGCTTCGTGGATCCCCAGATCCCTTTAGGTGGGGGAATCCCTCACCATGGGGCCCACCTTGACGTATGTACTTTATATCCATGCTGTCCATACATTTTAAAACTCATTTTAGAAGATGATCCAAAAAATGTAGGAGTAAATCTCAGGTGGACCGTAGTACAGTCCACTAAAAGCTTCTTGCGGCCACAAAAGTGTTGGAATGAGTTGATATTTGTGTGGTCTCTTCATCCAAAGACATTGCCTTATCAATAGGTTGGATGGAAAATAATCATTATAGTGGGTCCTATGAAGTTTTTAATGGTGGGGATTCAATCACGATTTGTTTTCTATGGTATGATCTACCTAAGGTTTGGATATGTTTCGTTTTTTTTATCATGCTCTAAAATAAGTTGTAAAAATGAATGGACGGTGTGGATGTAAGGCACATACATCACTATGGGCCCCGCTGGTAGGGGTCCATTGACCTTGGAGGATTCGGGGATTCACCTAAACTGCTCCCGTTCAACACACACACTGAGAATGATTAAAATAAATACTTTTGTCAAAAATGAGAAAAGTTTAAGCCCCAAGTGAGCCACAAATGCAAGGATCATAAACAAGTAACTTGTCAATGTTTTTTAATCATTTGTTTAAATGGCCAACGTTTGGAAAGTTTCGATCATTTTATTGGTTTGATTTTAATGGTGTAACTAATAATTATATTATTCTAGGGTATTGTTACACAACAAACATGTCCGTAGCTAAACCTTTGTTTACTCATACAACTTTTCAAGGGAGCCCAAAAGGGGATTTTACCCTCATCTGCTTTTAAATCTCTCATCTTCCAAGCGATTTCAAATCAGCCTCATTTACTTTCAAATATCTTATCTTCCAAGAGATTTCAAATCAGCCCTATTTATTCCCAATTCCATTTATCTTCATTTACTCTCATCTTGTTTGGGAACTTGTAAATGAGAAATGGAATTGAAGGTAAGATAATTAGCAATAAATGGCTTACTCAGTTGTGTTTAAATGCGTGTAAATAAAATGCATTTGAAATTCGAATATTCCATTTAAATGAGAGTAAATGAGAGGATTTAGATTGCATATATTGAAAATTTTCAATATATTCACAAAAACACATGTGATATCTCAAATTAGCTTTAATATCCCAAACTATTGTACATGCGTGATATTGTGGACATTGGATCCTGGGTGGAATCGACTTACTTTCGAAGGGTTGTGCCTATTTCGAGGGCTTTTACAGGGCTATGGTTGAGAGGGTATTATATTTTACCAGAGTCAGCACTAACCAATTGCTTCGAATATATAGTCAATTGGATCCTATAGAAACACTTAGGACTGAGAATCTAAAGATCCTTGGTCTTAAGATTACTCTCGAGGCTACGTTTAGAGATTCTGAGCAAGGAATCATAATTACATAGAGAGAGAGAGAGAGAGAGAGAGAGAGAGAGAGAGAGAATGTGTGTGTGTCTGTGTGTTAGGCACCAACTATGTCCATACGAGCATATGGTATCTACTTTACAAGATCTAACTATTTTCTAAGAGATATGATTAGTTCTCACACATAAAAGATGAATACAACTATAACAATGACTAATCAGTTGAGATTTCTGATGAGAAGGATCCAACTATGTCGGCAAACTACAGAGCATGTGTTTAAATTGACCAAGTGTTAAGTGATATGGATGTTTGATGTTGTATTGATGCTTATGACAAAACGGAAGCTAATTGGCTGAGTTTCTAGTGGGAAGGCTCCGATTATATCAGTAACCCATAGAGCATACATTCGAGCCAATTAGATGTAAAAAAAAATGATATAATGCAATGCAGTGATAACGTATTTGAGGGGCAAGAGGGTTGAGAAGGGAATGTGTGTTCTACAGTGCTAATGCTTGAAATTAGACGAAGCCGATTTAAGATTGAATGGTATGATGGATGGTAGGATTGCAATGCTAGATTAAGTGGCTTGGATCAGGACTAAGTGGCTCAAAAAGCTTGGGCTCTGGCTAGGCTAAACTAGACCAAGAGTGGACTCTCTTTCAATCACTTTGAGTCTCCTTAGTGGGGGGGTGGGATGGCTATATGAGTAAGGGACTAAGCGATAAAGAGGCTTCTGAATGGGAGTGGATTCACTGGATTTTGGTTTTCTCAAATGAGAAGGGGAGGGGGCTATTTATACCCTTCAAGCTCGATTTTTTGTAATTCATGCCAAGTCGATGAGCAAAGTATGGCTAAATAATTTGGATTTGAGATTGCTATATGGCATCATTTCATGGGTTGGTTGAGGTGGTATAAAAGTAAATTCCAGTATGAAGACAGACATCGGAGTAAATACACACCGACCAAACACTTGGGAACTATAAAATGAGAGTCCACATGCTTGAGAGATGCCTACCTAGAGAGGAGGTATGCCACGTGTGCGGCAGCACCTAAGATATCACCAATCCTCATATGGACCTCCTTTCTTGGCAGGCTACCTCCCACACTTGTGTTGAGGCTCGGCTGCGAAGGATGTTGTATTGTTGTTGTGCATTATACTCCAATTGAGCTTGGTCTTAGGTTGGGCTTAACTAAATGAGTTGACTGGGTTGTTAGACTGAGTAGGTTGACGGCATTAGTTGACTAAGTGAGTTGACCCCTTCGAGCTGACTTAAGGTTTTAAGGTTCAGGACTTAAATCGACTGGGTTGAGTTTAGGGCTTCAGGATTAAGGTCCCTGGGATTTAGGCTTTTAGGGTTATGATTTATAATTAGGGTCTTTGTTGATCATCCATTGATTCGAACTCTATTAGCTTATCGACCTAGGGGTGGGTGTATATAGATATTTAATAGAATGATTGTAATAAGTCCATTAAAATATATACTTTAACTAAAAATCAAGAAATTTTGAGCATCAGGTGAGCCACAAATATAAGGCTCACAAACAAGCAACTTAACAACATTTTATAATAATTCATTTAGATGGCTAACTTTTGGACTGTTTGGATCATTCTGTTGCTCTGATAATTAGATTGTTTGAGAGTATCATCACCGTGCCACGTATATGGTGGACATGTGCATGGCGTCACCTTTGCTTGCATGTGCAATTTTCCAAGGAGCTCAAAAATACATTTCATCCCATTTACTTTCAAAGGGGAGATTTCGTTTACAGCCACATCTCACATGCCATTTACTCCTAATTCCGAACAGCCCCTCATAGTGAGCCCACATAGTGGACATAGTGCGCTTTACATGATGAATGACTCATATCAAAGTGTGGGCCCACATGATGAATGACATCAATAATCTTTAAAAAATAATTTTATCTTTAACAAAACTGCTTATTTCAAACAAGATTTTTTTTTTTTTTTTTCAATTTTGAAAAAATAATTTTACCAAAAATGCTTATTTAAAATAAGAACAATAACAAATAGAGCTCAATAGAGTAGCTCTTATTTGAAAGAGCTCTATTTATCACAGCTCTTATTGATCAACGGACCACGTTGAAAGAAAGAAAGTCCACTAATTGCACAATTTGCATTTCTTGTTAGTTCAATTGCATAGCTACTGGCCCTCGGTAATGTGGTCCACATGATTGAGGGAGTGGATTAGGTGCGCCCCCATCTCACCCAAGAGGGTGCTGCCCTTACCATGGGACCCACCTTGATGTATATATATTCAATATCCACGTCGTCTATCCAGTTTTTCAGACCATTTAAGGGCTATACCATCGGAAACAGTGGTGATTGACCATTAAGGCCACAACAGTTTTCAATTAAGCTGATATTTATTTTTTCCTTTCATCCAAGTTATTATGATCTTATCAACATGTTGGATGGCAACTAAACATTATGGAAACATTGCATTGGGCCCTAAAAAGTTTTTAATGGTAGGGCATTCATCACCAATGTTCTTATAGCATGGTCCACCTGAGTTTTGGATCTTCTTCATTTTATTTATTTTTGGCTAATGTCATAAGATGATATAGAAAAATGAATGGACGGTGTGAATATAGAATAAATACATCAAGGTGGCTCTATGGTAAATGCTACAGGATATTGGGTGAGGCCGCCCCGCCTAATCCGCTCCCAGATAAATCCATCTACCATCCGTACATGAAAGAGCACAGCTTTTTTAAGTATCCCTTGAAACACGACACCTCATATGGATCTAATTCAAACATAATCTAATTATTAATTGAGTTGAAAACGTTATCCTACTCAACCTACTTGATCTATTTAATCAAATAATATAAATACTAACATATTATTATTATATAGAAAAAATAAAAAACATCAATATTGTATTTAGTTTTCTTAATTAATATAATTAAACTCTTATTATAACTAAATTACAATCATCTAATTAAACTTAAATTTTGTAAGGAACTCATAATATATTATAAGAATATTTCAATGTATGCCAAAAGATTCCTCTAATCATTATAAAGGTTTTATTTGTCTGAGAGAGCCTCCATGTATAACCAAAAACCTCACCTACCTAAATAAATTGTATCTGTCCACCTACCAAACCAAAATCTAAGTGAGCCCTTTTGTGATGTGTCTCCAAAATTCACTCTAACCATTAGTTGTGTAACTTAAATTTAGGCATGTGTTAGAAAATCAATCACATCTGTGATTTAGGTAGACAATATAATAAAAAAAACAGTGTAGAGGGCGACACCCACACTCCAACTGGTTTCTGTTGATGCAGAAATCTGGTTAACCCTTCCTAGACATTTGAGTACCTGCACATGAAGAAGACAAAGGAGACTTTGGCTACAGCAGGGTACCCTCCGATGCCTAAGTCAGATAGGGAATCTTGATCTAGTAGAGCGTAGGGTTTTTATATGTAGAGTTGTGTGTACCTTTTAATGTTAGATATGCTCATATTTATAGTTGAAAAGAGGGGCAGTGGCGTAGAGGGCAATCTCCTTACTTAGTAGGTGCGTGTAGCAGAGGGAATCATATCCCGAACATATCGCGAATATCTTCCAATATCTCTGGCTGAAATCTCGGACAGATCCGTGTTGCAGTTATCTCCCGAAATCCCCGGTTGAGATTTCGATAACATATGAAGAGTCGGAACCAGTTAAAATATGTAGTAGGAGGTCGAGGTCGAGAGTCCGAGATGACTCACATAGCCATCCCGAGGAATAATCTTCTGACTTAGATTCTTTAGTAAGTCGTGGTCGAGTTTTCCCTTGGCATTGAGCAGATTACAGACCTGCCCTTAAGAGTCATGTTCGAGCGTTGAGACCGAGCTCCTTTCCTTAGTATAGTATAGTCGAAATCGAGCATGACTGTCCTCTTCATCTTACTGTATGGGGTAGGGTTTCCCTGAGTGTAGCGGCTCGGAGTCTTATCTCGCGCAGGGTCGTACCTCGGAAGCCCTTACTAAGAGATGTTCCGAGCAGCAGCTCGAAAATAGATGGGCCTATGGAAGGGCTCGACATTTGATGGAAGTGGAGATACTTCATCTTCTGATGGTCGAATTTGAGTAGGCCGTATCCCCAGCAGTGGATTATTGCTTTTTGGTTGTTGAGAAGCTCATTGGTCGCGACTGGTGCTGGCTGATTAGAGGATGAGCACAAATGTCTAAGCTGGCTCATTCTCCTTAGTCAGTCCATTTTTACCCATAACAGTTTCCATCGATGTCGCCAGCCTAAGCATAAATTCTCTTGATTTTTGGGTCTTAGGCTTGAATTTTTGTGTGGCATTTAATGTTTCGAGTGAATTTTATATAATCATTGTAATAAGTGCTATAATTTTTTTTAAAAAAAATAGCGGATTGCTTCCTTTGGCGTGACCTACCTAAATCACGGGGCAACTAAAATTTTAGGGCCTAACCTTAGGTGAGATTATATATCTACAATCCAAGTTGATTTGGCCCCATAAAATAGATAAAAATCTGATAAAAATCTAAATTTAGGGCCTAACCGTAGGGAGTATCACCTTTTGACGATTTCACTATCAAGCAAACAGTTCATTTCCAAAAGATAAAAAACAAGATCAAAAGTTTGTTATACTCCCATGCAAGAGTTTCAATCTTTTTGCAATTTTAAATAAGAGGTGAGGCCAATTATTAAAACATAACCTCATATTCAAAGACTAAAAGCTCATGTGAAATTTCTTAGGGCTGGTTTGGAGCATGGGATTAGACTCCATGGAATTGCATTTGGCTCCATGCAAATTCAATCCGTCTTATGGAAACAAATGAAATGATTAAATTAGTCTATGTATCATATCATCCCGGCCCAATAGCAAATACCATGAGAGTAGTTTTGGTGGATTCCAATATCCACTACATCAATAGGTCCCACATTGATACATGTGTTTCGTTTATGCTATTTATCATACGCATCCTTTATGCGTGACATTCGAGCTGCATATGCATACAGTAACCAATAGTAATTATGAATCTTGTCTGTTAAATACAATTTTATAGTCCATCAAATTTAAGTTTCACTTAATAAAGCATTTTCTAGAAAGAAGAATTTGATCCTATACATATATTTGGACAGTTAAAATATCATGATATTTCTCCATTATTTTAATTCCATAAGTATATGAGGCTGGATACATTCACAATTGGGCACATGGGCAAATATGAAATACATACACAAATCAGCCCAAGGTTTTTACCGTTAAGGTGGGCCAAGACACATTTTTTTTTTTACCCACCATTTATTCCTTTTGAAATTTAAGTTTTTTATTTTTATTTTATTCGATGTCTTTTTCAATTGTTTCAATGTGTCCAGCCCGGATCAGGTGTGAAATGACCTGATTTTCAGGACAGGAGATCTAAGCAGCGCAGACCATCTGATGGGAAGCTCACATCTCACACGTCTCATGTTATCACACATGAGCCGGGGCGTAGTAGATGTGTACAAAATCTGCACGCGCGTCAAGTTAGCAAACCTTGAATAGTATATATGCAGAAGTACTTCATGATCTGCAGAGCGCGATTGATGATAGGCAGACAATTAGAATTTATTTTGAAAGGCATACGTACCGCACAAGAAATTCAAACGAAGTCGTCCAAACCGAACGTACTATTGATATCCATCATCGACTAAATGGTAATTTTATTTCATGGACGGCTATAAAAGAAATTCCAGTCGTCTTACTTTTAAAAGACTAGTGTCCACGAATCAGAGGTTAGGATTATTCAACCACTCTGAGCTATATATTGTAAGTCAGCGACAGTCGTTTACATCTTACGGTCTGTTTAATTTAGTAAAAACATGCCACGTGGGACATGGATTGCATGCTGACACGGAGAGTAGCGACTTGCTAGTGGATTGTGTGATGTGGGCCACAATGATTTAGATGTTTTATCCACGCCGTTCATCCATTTTGGATAATTATTTTATGGAATGAATAATAATAAAAAAGAGTTAGATCCAAATCTCAGGTAGACAACACCACAGGAAAAGAGCAGTGATTCAACGTCCATCGTTAAAAGATTTCAAGGGCCCATTTTAAACCACAATATCAGTTCATCCAAAAGTTCTATGGCCCGCGGAAATTTTTTGATGGTTAGAAAAATGGATGAACCACATGGACAAAATTCATACATTTATGGTGGGGTCCACAGAACACCGTCCAGTAGCGAATCACTACTAGTTGTGTCAGTATGCAATCGTCGTCCTGCAACGTGTATCATTTCTAAGTGCCCGCGTATCAAGTTGTCACGTAGGCAGAGTATCAAATAACTCTCCAATGTGCAAATCAAGCTTTACATCCCGGCCTTCTTCTTGCTCCTAGGGTTTCTGTTATTCGTTACCGCCTCAGCTCTCTCTACTGTCGTCGATAGTCTTTTCTAGATCTGTCCGTCGAGAAAATCTCAGCGAAATCCGTGTAAGTTCCTCCGGATCTTTTCTTTTCCGCTCGATTTGTTTCTCATTCGTGGATTTCTGGCCCCATTTGTGTCTATGCAGTCTTTAATTAGGGTTTCTGATACTGGTTTGGATTCTTTGATTTAGGGATTGAAATTTCTCTTGTTTTTATTTTACTGTATGCGGTTTTGATGTTGCTGTTTTTGAATTAGTGCTTTCCCTCTTTATTTATTTATTTATTATTATTATTAATATTTTTTTTTGAGTTTGTAATTAAGTTTTATTTATTTACCAATCTGGTTTTGTTATTATGACTCCATTTTGGTCATGATTTTTTAGCTGACGATTATTTTGATGATAAGCGATTGTTGTTGTTGTTCTTGCTGCTGCCGCCGCTGTTGTTTTTGTGGTGATCATCATCACCATTATTTCTATTATTGTCGTTGTTGTTTGTCGGAGTTTGGTAGTGGGAATTCTTGATGATTTGAATAGTAGTTAAGACATTCAAGTAAAATTCTTATTATTGATTAATTGATTTGGGGATTTTTTGTCTCCTTTGGAACTGGTGGTTTACTAATTTATACAACTTGATGTTGTTCCAAGTACCCAGAATTCGCACAATAATTAATAATCCAAAACAGGAAATGAAACAAATAATTGTAAGATCCAGAATGCGTGCACCTGATATCTCCAGAGAAGTAATAACAACGAGAATAGGAAGAAACCAGCGGAGGCCCGGACCAGGTTGTTCTCCTGAAGACAATTTGCGCTCAATTCCGGAAATAAAAGACTAATCCAAATTCACCAGTACAATTGCCTTTGGGATACAACTGCTGATCAGCTTCAGTAGCTGACTACCACACCACAGCGGCCGATGCTCAATATCCAAAAAAATAAAAAAAAATGAAGAAGATCTGTATTATTATTATTATTATTATTATTATTATTTTTGAAGAATACAGAGAGAGGGAGAGAGGAGGCAGCGGCTAGGCTTTGTCTTGCTGATTGCTTAGGTTTTCTCTCATTAAGAGAGATTATATATCACTAACCCATGCCCATGTGGCAGCCACCTGGCTTTGAGGTTGTTGCCAATGTTACAAGGAATGGTCATCATGCCGTTGTTGCAACGTATGTGTACCACCCATAAGACCTGTTCCAAAGCCAAAAAACAGAGAAAAAAATAAAATTTCTCATGCAGCCAAGCCCGGTACGGTGGGCGCGCGCGTGCATGGTCTATAGCATACTTGACATAGGGACGAACGTGATGAGGTCGATCACCGTCTTCCTCAAGGATAACTACTCCGAATCCACGGAGCTTCTCAAGACTCATAGAGACTTTTCGAATCCATGAGGAAAAAAAAAAGAAATAATAGAAATAAATTTTAGAAATTCGTAAGTTGATTGATGTCTAATGTGTATATGTCTATTACACCATTAATATAGAAAAAAAAACCAAAATTCCTAATTACCAAAAATAGCTAAATTCTAACTCTAATAAAAATCTTAATTCTAATAAAACTCTTCTAAAACTTAATTTCTAAAAATAAAAATTTCAAATAAACTTTTGCTAGAAGAATCCTGGCATGATCACAAGTTATTTCTAAAAAAGAAGAAAATCTAAAACTCTAAAAATTAAAAATATATATTAAAAAATCGGAATTACTAAAAATAATAATTTTTCCTCAAAAATTTGTTTTTGAGTTAAAAGTGCGTTTTCTGACGAAACGGACAAACGCAACCCACTTTGTGGGTCGGTTCATCCCAAATGACCCGTTTTAGTAAAGATTGATAGGTTATACGCCTCGTAACGATACCCGGATCAAAAGTTATGGCCAATTTACAGTTCACCTTCTTTCGGTCCAACCATGCTAGGAATGTATTTGTGCCACGTTCTACATCAATGCCATACCCAAGAGAGATAACAAAAGCTGTTCACAAGGACTCTTATATAAAGGTGAAAAACTTCTCACACTTATCCGATGTGGGACTATTCCCACAAGCTATTTTGAAAGAGACTTTTTCAAGCAAAAGTGGGTTTTCTCCCTCTCTCTCTCTCTCTTAGTTTTTTAAAAACATTACTAACACCTGATACATATTCCGTTTCGATGATGGGTTCCATTTGCTGTTGATTCCCCCCCTCTTGGTTTAATGAAATGCTTGAAGCATAAATGAGATTAGAGTTTTCTAATTTCCATAGAAGGCAGTTTTTTTAAGATTTGGGTGACTTTTTTCTCTTCATATGGAATCATTGTTTTACTAGAATCTTTCTCGAATCGGGAATTTTGTGGATTCCTCCTTTGGGTTGTCTGAAACTAGTCAAAACTAGTTCTATCCAGGGCTCGGCCTAGTCGACTCAACCCAGCCCCTATTGTGTCACTGGTCTGTGACACCAGGTTTTTTCTTTTTTACTGGGCAAAACAAGGCCTGGTTTGCCAGGTCTATCAAGGACTCACTCAATTCACTAATTCAAAAGGCTGCTAGTTAGTCTTGCTTAGAAGCGTGTTCCGCGCGCCCCCCCCCCCCCCTCTTCAACTGAAGCTTATGGGCATTCTGCATGTTATGTAAAAAACTTAAGAAAGAAACAGAAAACCTGAATTGCGATCTTAAACTTTGTGCTCAAAAAGTCGCTAAAAACTTTTCTCCCTCTCTTAAAAGAAGATGAATCACATTCATTTCCCCTCAAATCAAATCCCATCTCCTAAATTTTATATTTCAATATTGAAAGTACATTCTGTGGTGTTCTTTAATCATATTGTGTATAAGGAGTGCTAGATGTGGTCCTATTTTTATCACTATATATGATGAACATGCATTTCCCCCGTTGATTTTTTTGATTGTCGAGAAATGTTTTCTTTTCAGACAATTGATTCTGTCTCATTTCCTGTGATTTTGGCAGAATTAGTTTGTTCGTCATGGTGAATTTTTCATGGAAGGAATTCTAATTAAAAAATATTTTTGTTGTCTACATGTGTGTAATGCCTGTTGTGGCAATTCATCTTGCTTATTTGGATCTTCCTTTTTTTACTAGATATAAATGGCAATGGAAGTCACACAAATCCTTTTGAACGCGCAAGCAGTGGATGGTACTGTGCGGAAACATGCAGAAGAAACCCTGAAACAGTTTCAGGACCAAAACCTTCCTGGTTTTTTGTTCTCTCTCTCAGTAGAGTTGGCAAACAATGATAAGCCAGTGGACAGTCGTAAATTAGCAGGTTTGATCCTCAAGAACACCTTGGATGCCAAAGAACAACATAGGAAGTTTGAGCTTGTACAGAGATGGTTGTCATTAGACTCAGCCGTGAAGGCCCAGATCAAAGGGTGTTTGTTGCAGACCCTTTCTTCTCCTGTACTTGATGCAAGATCTACTGCATCCCAAGTCATCGCTAAGATTGCGGGAATTGAGTTGCCGCATAACCAGTGGCCTGATCTTATAGCTTCACTATTGTCGAATATTAACCAACTTCAGGTTCATGTCAAGCAGGCCACCCTTGAAACACTTGGGTATTTGTGTGAGGAAGTCTCCTCGGATGTTATTGATCAAGAGCAAGTAAATAAAATACTCACTGCTGTAGTCCAGGGTATGAGCTCTTCTGAGGGAAGCACTGATGTCAGGCTCGCTGCCACACGAGCACTGTATAATGCTTTGGGCTTTGCTCATGCGAATTTCACGAATGATATGGAGCGGGACTATATCATGAGAGTTGTCTGTGAGGCAACTCTCTGCTCTGAGGTGAAAATACAACAAGCTGCATTTGAATGCTTGGTTTCCATTTCTTCTATGTACTACGACAAACTTTCTGCCTACATTCACGACATTTTTAACATCACGGCCAAAGCCGTGCGTGAAGATGAGGAGCCTGTTGCTCTTCAGGCTATTGAGTTTTGGAGCTCTATCTGCGATGAGGAAATCGATATTTTGGAAGAATATGGAGGCAATTTCAGTGGCGACTCGGAAATTCCGTGTTTTTATTTTATTAAGCAGGCCCTTCCTTCTCTGGTTCCTATGCTTTTGGAGACTCTCCTCAAGCAAGAAGAGGATCAGGATCAGGATGAAGGGGCTTGGAATCTTGCAATGGCCGGGGGAACATGCTTGTGTTTAGTTGGGCGGACTGTCCGAGATGACATTGTTCCCCTTGTGATGCCATTCATAGAAGAAAACATAACAAAACCAGATTGGAGGCAAAGAGAGGCAGCTACTTATGCCTTTGGCTCCATTTTGGAGGGCCCATCCCCAGACAAGTTTGCGCCTATTGTTAATGTTGCTCTAAGCTTTATGCTCACTGCCTTGACAAACGACCCAAACAATCATGTCAAGGACACTACTGCATGGACCCTTGGAAGGATATTTGAGTTCATCCATGACTCAAGCATCGTGGCACCCGTAATTACCAGTGCGAACTGTCAACAGATCCTTATGGTTCTGCTTCAAAGCATGAAAGATGTTCCTAATGTTGCTGAAAAGGCCTGCGGAGCTCTCTATTTTCTTGCCCAAGGTTATGAGGATGTGTGCTCATCCTCCTCCCCTCTGTCACCCTTTTTTCAGGACATTGTTCAGGCTCTTCTTACTGTGACTCACAGAGAAGATGCAGGAGACTCGCGCCTCCAGACTGCTGCATATGAGACTCTGAATGAAGTTATCAGGTGTTCAACTGATGAGACTGCCCCTACAGTCATGCAACTGGTTCCAGTTATCATGATGGAGCTCAACCAGACTATTGATGCTCAGAAGCTTTCATCGGAAGAGAGGGAGAAGCAGAATGAATTTCAAGGCCTCCTTTGTGGGTGCTTGCAGGTTATCAT
Organism: Magnolia changhungtana; assembly: GCA_030180095.1. Lineage (NCBI taxonomy): Eukaryota > Viridiplantae > Streptophyta > Magnoliopsida > Magnoliales > Magnoliaceae > Magnolia > Magnolia changhungtana. The sequence goes on along the minus strand of JASAUF010000272.1, from coordinate 6,513,633 downwards.
ACAGAAGTTGGGAGGGTCGGAAGCTACAAAACACATTGTCATTCAGTATGCAGACCAGATGATGAGTCTCTTTATGCAGGTTTTTGCTTGCAGGAATGCTACAGTGCATGAAGAGGCTATGCTTGCGATTGGGGCTCTGGCATATTCAACAGGGGCCGATTTTTCAAAATACATGCTTAAATTCTTTCCTTACCTGGAAATTGGTCTCCAAAATTTTGAGGAGTATCAGGTCTGTTCCATTACAGTTGGTGTCATTGGTGACTTGTGCCGGGCATTGGAGGAGAAGATTCTTCCTTACTGCGACGGAATCATGACCCAACTCCTCAAGGACTTGTCAAGTAATCAGCTCCATCGGTCTGTGAAGCCTCCTATATTTTCATGCTTCGGCGACATTGCCTTGGCAATTGGGGAGAATTTCGAGAAGTACCTGATATATGCCATGCCAATGCTGCAGAGTGCTGCAGAGCTATCTGCTCGTGCTTCAGGTGTTGATGATGAAGTGTCCGATTACACCAATGTGCTAAGAAATGGCATCTTGGAAGCATACTCTGGGATTTTCCAAGGTTTCAAGAATTCTCCAAAGACTCAGCTACTGATGCCTTATGCACCTCACATCCTTCAGTTTTTGGATAGCTTATACATGGCAAAGGACATGTGAGTTCTGGAATGCATGTTTTTAGCTTTCTTGTTGGTCCACTCACCCCCAATTTTGATATATTATTTATTTATTTTGTTTGACTCTGGTGCTGTTTCTGTGAATCTGTGATCAGGGATGCTGTTGTGACTAAGACTGCAATCGGTGTCCTGGGAGATCTGGCCGATACGCTGGGCAACAATGCTGGCCCTTTGATTAACCAAGTTGCTGCATGCAAGGAATTCTTAGAGGAATGCTTATTTTCAGGTGACCCTTCGATTAAAGAGTCTGCTAATTGGGCTCGGGTAGCCATCATGCAAGCTATTTCTGGCTGATGCTGCTTGGTCTTGTTAGAAGTCTCTGCATGCATTTGGGTGTGTCGAGTTGGGTCCAGGATTGCATACATGCATGGGATCGTCACCATTTTGGCATGAACGATTTGCGCGGAGTTAAGAGGTTGTTGCTACATCTTGTCAGCACCATGGAGTTGGGTTCTCTGTCATGAGGAAGTCGGCAGGGATGGGCAGACGGCCCACCTTCTCTAACAAATGGCTGTAAGCCTCCCTTTTAGAAGGGAAGGGGACCTTGTTTGTGAACGATGCAGCTGTGGCCTCTTTATGACATTGCCTGCCTGTACCTTCACCACAATTCCTGCACCGGTTCTGCTTGTTGTGGCATTTTTATCGGAGGCCCAGTTGGTGCAGCCTTCTTCCAAGGCCAATCAATCAACGGCCAGGCATTTTGAGTCAATGGCACCTGAAAAAAAGGCGGCATGGGATTTGATTCATATCTGAGAGTTTGACAGGTGCTGTCACGATGCCAAAATCATCCATTGCTAAATTCACCTTCATTCACCCCTCTTTTGCATACCTCTGAAAAATTGTATGAAACTTGCATTGTCTGAAGCCCGTCTCGGTTTCAGCCAGTTGGGTTGCATCCCCTCAAGCTCTGTATAGTCGGTAGTAGTACCTGGAATTGGGTTACAGGACCTGGCAACATGATTAGGCATTCATATCCGCCATCAATCATATTCCATCATTTCTATTTCACCTTCAATGCCTGTGCTTCAATTTGACCATGTTGTGGTTTGTTTCTTTGCATTTTCTTCTTTGTGGAGTTATTTTATGCTCCGGCAGAGTATATGCAGGCACTCAGACATTGTACACGTTGCACACTTGTCTCACATTAGATCGACTGAATTGCAGAACCTCTGTTCGTAAGTCGTGTACCAAAATCAGTCTGGGTAAACAATTCTATCCACTGATTCATGAATGCATAATTTGTGGGGATGGGACCAGTTGACAAATTTTTTCATTTTAACCATACAATAAGTGTCCACCAAATATGTATAAGTTTTGGCCAACGATGCATTTAAACTGGAATCCATAATTTGGACAATTTAATTTAAATTATTTGTACACAATTTGTTTAATTTATAATTGCCTGCATATCATCCATAACACTGCCAGAGTATCAAAGATTTTCTCCTCTCCTTGTGCTCTAATTTTCGCTGTGTGACTGAGGCATTAGTTTGGAATGAGGCTTGTCTACCTTTTGTTTTCTCATTTTTCCAAATTAAGGTGATATATGAAAATTACAGGCCTTTTGGGTGTTGGGGAATTCATTCCTGGTCTTATGTTTCCTGTGGAATATATATATATATATATATATATATATATATATATATATGATACACCCACCCACCCACCCACCCACACCACATTGGCACTCAGATTCCTTGTCTCAGTGTTGAAACAGATTCTTATCTACCACTGAGCCATGGAATATTAGAGTTGGCCTACTAGTTCTTGGGCAATGGTTAAACTATGGTTGATTCACTGGTCTCTGGTGGAAACCTGGGAAATCTAAAATTCTTTCCAGTTTTTTCACTCCCTAACGAAGAGCTGGGGCAAGTTGGGAAATGGAATTTGTGGGGAACTTAAAAACCTATAAAGAAATGTGAATCAAACTTTTTTTCTGCTTTTAATAATAAGTTAAGAGAATTACCAAGTCCAGGAATGTAAAAACCAGCAAATAAAGACTCCCCTAATGTTTTTTTGTTCTCATTTCCACATGATGATGGCTGAGTAAACTCTATTATACTTTCCTAATTTTTTAAAATAATTTTTATTAGTATCTTTTTTGTGCATCAGTTATTGTTAAAATCAGTTTTGGAAATGATACTTTTTTAGTGAAGTATGTGGCAAAGAGAATGCAAGGACAATTTGCCCGATGTGCCAATTTGGGGGCGAAATGCAGTCTCATTGAGAAATGTGTTAGCATGTGTTGGTAGTCCCTCTCATTGAGAAATGAGTTAGCATGTGTTGGTATTCCCCGTGAGGCAACCGGAGAATAATAGGAGCATTTTGAGAATGAAAGGTGTTTTAGCATCCGTTGGTAGTCTCGGAGAGGCAACCTGAGAATAACAGATGGATTTTAGAAAGAGTCATATGATACTCAGGCTGCATATGACGGTTGATATGCAGGCACTTAGAAATTGTACACGTGACATATATTAACTCAAATAAACCGACTAGATTGTGCAGCCCACTATCTCCCAAGTCACAATCTCAAGAAGAGATTGGTTGAACAATCTTAAGCCTTGATGTTGTTAGGAGGAAATATGGTTGCTGGATATTTTTCATTTTAAACCTTCCAAGAGATGCCCCCACCAATCTGATGTAGAGCAGGTCGCGAGCAGTTTCATGGCCAAGATGGATAAAAAAGAGCCCTGGTCAACGACAGAAGTGATCCAGACCGTCAAACCTTAGATTAGGCGTATCTCGCAATCTGGAATGAGTCATCGGGTGTAAAATATATGATTTTGGGGTAGAACGAGTTACTTTAGCCACCCATCCTGGCTATGCCAGGTTGCGCAAGATGGATTTGCAAAATGCCCCCGTATCGACGTTCGTTTCCCTATTTTAATTCCGTTTTTACTGTAAATAGTAAGTTTTAGTTTGATTATAACTCTTCATCCGTTAGGCTTTAGGAGTTGTGCCCAAACGTGAAAAGAGCTTAGAATAATTAGAGAACTGCTTGTTGAAGCCAAATAAGACACTATTTTTGGCCGAAAACTGTCTATAAATAATAAGTTTACTATTTATTGTAAGTTGTGATTTCTAGGAGTTTTAGTTGTAGTTTGCCTCCGGTATCTCTCCCATTGCTTGGAAGCCCTATGAACTCGTTAATCATCAATTAATTTTGAATTTTATAGAATTTATTTTCTATTTTTGCTTGCTTTCTTTTTCGTGGATTCGTGAAATCTCTATGAGGAGTCCAGAGAAGTTCCTTGGATTTGGAACAATTATCCGAGAAGTTCCATAGATTCGGAACAGTTATCCCCCCGAAAAAAAAGGTGCTCGACCTCATGTCCTTCCCTGCGTCACAATCCAATGGTCAAATCATCAAATATGCTTTTCTTGGCTCATGATACATCCAAACTGAGTATCATTATTTGGACGGTTTAACTTGGCTTCTTGTGTAACAAAAATTCAATTTCGAAGTGTTTCTGTGTCACCGGTCCAACTGTCAGTGTATAAGAGTTTCTCTCTTTTAGCAACGAAAATGACGGTAGAAGTGACCATTCGTTGACGTGGATGGAGGACTTAACATGTGGTTGAGATCCTCCCTGGCCATCAGGTGCCCCACGATTAATTCCATTAAAATTGTTGAAACTGTGCCAGAGGGTATTGATTGCGGCGCAGCTATGTGGGGCACACGGTAATGTATTTGTTTTATTTAGTCCACACAGTCCATCTATTTTGCTGGATCATAGCCCAAAAATGAGGCAGATCCAAAGCTCAAGTGGACAACATCACATGAAAGGATTAAGGATTGAACACCTGTTGGAAACTTACCCGTGGCTGTACAGGTTTTTAATACCTTCGTCCATCACCAGTGTAGTCCACTTGAACCTTCCATCTGCCTCCTTTTCGGTACCATGACTTAAAAAATGATCTGTTCAGAAAGGATGAACTGGGTGGATAAAAGGGAAGTGGATTGGCAGCTGTACCACACCACTGACTTTGATGTGTGTTGACATCACCAAGTTCTGTGGGTCCCATCATGAGATATGTGTTATATCTAAACATCTCTCTATTTAGCGAGCTTGTGGTAAGACTTGAGCTGAAAAATAAGATAGGTATAAAGATAAGTGAGCCAAACTGCAAAAAATAGTAGGGGATTGAGCGTCTATTAGTGAAACCCTTTTAGGGGTCATGGAAATTTAGGATCAATATGATATTTGTTTTTCCTCTTCATCAAAGTCTACGTGGCCTTATGAATAGATTGGATAGAAATTAAACGTCGTCACGGTGGGCCCTACGAAAGTTTTAACGGTGAGAATCATTGTCCCACTTGAGTTTTTGGATATGACTCAATTTTGGGCATGTTCTAAAATAATCTGACTGAATGGATGAACGGTGTGGAAATAATAAATACATCATTGTGGGCCCATTTAACTTTGATTTCCTTTGAACAGTTTGCAAATTGAGCTGGGGAAGCTTCACAAGACAAGTACCTACACCAGCCAGGTAGGTGGTGTACGCGGTGTGGGGTACCCGGTACACCAGCGAATCTGTAAATGTTGACTTCATTAAGGGCCTGTTTGGTTTTCCTTTACCCCGGTAGTTCGGTGTAAAGAGGGCATTAACTACGTTTTGCATGTAAATGCAGTGATTGGGTAAATTCCAGTTGACTGCTCTCCCACGTTTGTTTTCCTGCAATTCGTCGGTGTAATAGACAATAATTCTTTATTCCTGTGTTTGGGCATGCGGTGTACCAGTCATGGTAAAGAAAATTTAAATGTTATGGTGTCCATCACCATAACCCTACAAGGACTGCATATCTGTGTTTGATTTCTTCATGAGTAGTAGTCAGAGGCTGATGAACCTGTTTTGGTTGTTCCTCTCTATGTACAGGTGTGGACTGCAGTCATTGACCTGTGGGACCAACTATCTAAGATATCATCTAGACATGGGGACCCACTATCTATGACACCATCCACCACAAAAACCGGATGGTGCGGTCCGTCCACGTGGGGCCCATCTGGAGGTATGTTTTGTTGTATCAAATCCGTCCATTGAAATGTACATAACAATTTAGGAAATTATCCAAAAACTTAATCACATTTCACGAGCATGAGGAAGACCATTCCCCATGAGACGGTTTACCTGTATTGCAAGTCGTTTTACGGTGGGAATGTATGTTGATGCCAGAAGGGAAGCATCTTGGCTTTCGGTGGGGTTTATTTTCTATAGAAACTGTCAAAAACCTCACTGTCGTCAAAGACGAAGGAAAGAAACCAATATCAGCTTCCAACAAATCTCTTCTGACCCATTATTGGTCAATCACCACAACTTCCTACTGTATGATCCGCCTGATAATAGAAAGTACCTCATATCTGGGATACTAATCTGCAAGGTTGTTTGAACGACGTGGATGTAGAATCAATATAGAAAGGTTGGCCCCAACAACTTTGGTGAGTTTTTTTTTATCTCACCTAATATCAGTCGAAAACAAACCTGATTAAAAAACATTTATCATAAACCTACTTAAAACACAACTGCAACTAAGCGCAAAAAGCCACGCTAGCCACAAATTCATTGTCCAAAATTGGAGAAGACATTGTTCTCCCTACAAACATACACATTTTTTAACATCTACTTTATGTCCAAAACCAATATTAATTAAATAGATAAAAAGATCCCAACCGAAAAAAAAAAACAATCAGAAACTACAAAGTCCATATCAATTCGTCCAGTGGATTAGTGCCAATACATGACCTGAACGGTGATAATAAAAACCAGGCAACCAATGATTAGCTGAAACATTGTAGCAAGTGCATCTGGCGTATCTTCCATAGCTTCTTCATGTTTTGGTGTGTAATCAGTGTATGTACTGAAATAGGATGGTGTCGGCGCAGTCGCTGGTGGGATCATGTAATTGGTAGTGGAACCCAGTCCACTGTTGGACATAGGATTATCTATTTCCTCCTCGTTTGACTGTGAAGGTACACTTGTATGCTCCAATGACTCACAATAAGCTGACCAGTGAAAGAACGCCTCCAACGCAGATTTGTAACCTCGGAAATGGGCCATTGAGTAGCCCTCAACATGCTCCCGGCACTCTTCCCATGAATAATACACCCCAGGTTGCCGTCCATTGAAAACAACATAAATCTTTTTACCCATCTGCACATGTAACGAAATTATGCATACTGTAATCAATCAGATGGTTTTACTGACATAACATTTTCATATGAATAATCAAAAATTCTTTTCTTTCCAACTATAGAAGAAATCAACATTGTGTAATTAGCATATCATACTTGGAGAACGAAATCACATATTGAAGTACCTGTTAAGTTATCCTATACATCGTGTACATATAATCATCATAGTCGACATCAAGCATGCAGAATGCTAAAAAGAATTATAAGCAAATAATGCAGGTTGAAATACATCGAATGATGAAGCATTAATTGAAGATATGCATCCCAAAAAATGATGTAAGATATCATCCAAAATTACCCACATATCAAGAGCTAATAAACTATACTAGCAGTAGAAAAACGAAAGGTATTGTCCAAAAATTTAAATGGCTGACCAGCCATATTAAACATAAACCCAACAAAGTAGGGGAGGGTACTGTGATCAGTCAGAAGACTGATCTGGTGCAAGCATCATCAACACAAAGTCTAACCTCTCGTGCTCAGGAAAAGAAAGGAAAGATGCAGATTTGGATTCATCTGCTGATAGGATCTTTATTGCACGTAGGATCTCGTGACTTGTGAGACCTTCAATCTGCTCCAGTGTAGGTACAATCTGCTCCATACGTATCATGTCATTCCCTTTGTGTATGATAATAGCTAGTAACCTGACAGCTTCTGCAACGTCACTCATTCCTTTGCCAATCAAGTCGCAAGGACGTTCCATTCTGGCTCTCTTCCTAGAACTATTTGTGCTGCCTGTGTTCACAGAGTTGTTGCCATTGAGATTCGGACTACGGTCTGCACCACGAGTCTCGTCATGACCTCGAAATGACCATTGGATGTTCTGTCCATTGTCTCCCATATCGTCACTTGATAAAACAAGTGTATCGTCATTAAGATCAACCGACATTGTCGGTATAATATCGGGATCACAAGACTTTCTCTAACGCGTACTTCTATGCATATTTCCAGTCGAAGCACGTAATCCAGTAGCTCGGTCATTTCCAAATAAGAACATGAGGTCATCATACCGTCGCACCGCTTTCCCCCGAATATGTTGCGTATAGGGATGTGACTATTGATAACAACGATTAGAAAATATTAATTAGTAAACACCATTCGAGCAAATCTGGATAATATTAATTAAATCATCATTACATCATCTCACCCGTATGTAATCCTTCCAGACGTCATCTAGCTCGGTTATTAGCTTCATGTCATCATCCCATCCAAATTCATTAACGCTCAGGGTGTCCCAAACTTCAAAATACAACCTCTTCAATGTCCTTAGGCAATTACCAACATGCTTCTCTTGAACTGATAACCCCAGTGTACTCCTGACAGTTTTCACGACCGTTTTATAGGTCTCTTTCTTAAATCCATTGACACTCTTGCGACCATTTGCAACAACATTCATCAACGTATTGATAAGACAGTCATACATTTTATCAGTCCAGCGCGTTACACCACCAGACATAACGTTTTCATCAAGCGATTTTGATTTATATTTCCGTGGTGTCCTTCGTGGTGTGCCGCACGGGCCTTGCCGAGATTGTTTCGTTGGTGTAGAATAGTTGTCCCACATATTCGGATTCATTTTGTCGTCGGTATTAACTTCAATAATCTACAAATAGTACAATTAAAATATTTAATCAAACATGTACAACCTTGCATGTAAGTCATGTGAATGCAATAGTTTAACAAACCTAAAATATAATACACAAATACATAATATTGTATAAATATTTGAGGGTATTGATTGTTTTCTTACAAGCATCCCAAAATGATGGTTTTTAACACACGTCCTATAGGTAAAAGAGTACATTCATGTGATGATATATATTACCTACTACAAGATAACAAATTAAAATTCAAATGTCGATTCGACATGACTCTCAGGATGAGATTCATTCTACATCCTAGTAGCAATATTGTCTCGATATATCGCTCATTCGTCATTCTCACGTTGTCTCACATTAACATGAAGTGATGATAGATCTATACTCTCCGTTACATCCGTAGATACGAGTTTTTCTTCCATCAAATCATCTCTTTCAGATAAACGGATAAAGTTGTGTAAGACAACATGCGATGACTATCTTCACTTGTGTTAGAAGGTTGTATGGTGGAGCTCATTTGAGGATTGGAAAGCGAGCTTTCAATACTCCAAAGATTCTTTCTATAACGTTTCATAACTGAGCATGCTGATAGTTAAATAGTTCTTTCTTATTGGAAGGATTTCGGCCCGTGCGGTATTCATTGAGGTGGTACCGTACACTGCGGTAAGGAGCCATAAATCCAGGAGAATGAGCATAACCAGCATTAACTACGTAATACTTTCGTACAATTCATTACGAGGAATTATCAATCTAATTTCATGATAAATCATATTATGAATTGGCTGTCAAACAGATATACACGAAGTACCCTCGGGAATAGTAAAGCGATCGGTGGAATGTGTCAAAGCACTGTGTACGACGCATGTGTCAGAGGCTGATCCCTTCCATTCCGCAAGTAATATACGAACTTCATGTCAAATGTACATGCACCCATTACGTTCTGAAAGAGTACCCATTTTCTGTTACGATATGTTGTACTTTCCAATGCCGGTACATAGGAGGGTACATGAGTCTCATTAATTGCACCAATGCAGTCCTAAATTCATCTTAAATTATCAGGAAAATATATAGTATAAACATATGACATGAGTGAACGATGCATAATGTGTATACAATGGAACATACCTGGAAGTACGAGCTCCAATTGGGATTGGTAAGGATCTTGACTGGTGTCTCCGCACCTAAGAGTTTCATGAACTCCGGGTATAATCTGACAATAGCATCCACCGCTTTACTAAAATCCACCTCACTGTTTCTCCAGATCTTATAAACCAATGCCTGATGACACGGTTTATACATTATTACCTACCGTGTGAAGGAATATGACAAGTTATTCCTTCATAGATATATGTTTTCCATCTGGAAGAAGATTTTTATCCCTGATAAACGAGCATAGGTTGAAGAATGTGGCCTTGTTCATTCTGAGTTGTGCTACACACTCATTGTTACTCGCTCTAATTATCTCATTTATTAGCTTCCTTTTTTCAATGTCCCCGAATCTCGTGAGCGATTTAAATAATATATTGTTACAATATTCTCCGATTGCAATTGTTGTAGTTGCTACAGCAATTGTGACTGCAAAAGAAGTCATCTCCCCTTCTGTCCATCCTTGTCCTTCCATGTTTTATTGTTTTCTTGTATATTATGCGTTCGTGAAACTGATTTAGATATCAATATTCAGCACCGGTTCCATATATCTAGATTTATAATTTCAAATGTAATTTGACAATATACGAATTGGTATAAATTCTTTAAAATAGAAATCCTATATCTACCCACTCCTCTCCCTCAAGTATTTCTTTTTTCAAACAGAACAACTTACAAAGTCAATCAACACAGTAGATAGGAATGTTGTATAAATTCTTAATCAAGATATTGATTTTAAATTCGTAATCCATCAAACACCACAACTGGTATATATGTATTCATAAAACATGCATTATTCGACACAGTAGATAGGCTTATGTGAAAGAGAAGCATAGTAGGATTTTAGTCTCTAATCATATGATTGCAAATAAAGATCACCCTTTATGAAACAACAAGCCTGATAAGGAAATATTCTTCTTAAAAGGTTTTTAATGGTGGATTTCTGTATCAGTTGAGTTAGATATTTGACCTCTCAATTTTATTAGACATTCAACAGTGATTAAAGAATTCAACTACAATTTCGTCAGGGTATAGCGAGACAGTTCAAGAACATTTCTTCTTAAAAGGATTTTAATGGTGGATAGGCTTATGTGGCAGAAACATAGCATGATTACAGTCTCTAATTCAAATGACCGCAAATAAATATCACCCTTTATAAAAAGGAAGCCTGATAATCTTACTCAAGGCCCATTCATTAGGTGGACCATCATAGACAGCTCATTCATGCCAATAGATAAACAGTTTCTATAGATCACGCAAATTCTGGAATCTAATAACTCTTTAACAGACATAAGCATTTGAGTCAAGGTGAAATATCATTTGCAGGTTAAGGGGTTTTGCAATTGAATTATCAAGTTCAGGTCACTGAAAAGCTATTAGGGTGAATGCAACTGTTGGGCCATGCCTTGCACCACATGTCTGATCAGACGCTGACCTTTTGTCATCAGGTGTTACCCTCCAAAATAGGAGCAGGGTTCCACCATCGGTGCTGCTGACCCAAATGATAGGTACATTCAACCTTTGTCCAATGATCCCATAAGCCTATTGGACTGACAAATAAACAAAGAAAAGAGACATGCACAACCGGGATTTGGATATTCACAAATTGAGAACAATCCGAATCCATCTGATGAACCTGGATAATTACCAGAACCTGATATGAAACTCAAAGATGAAGAAGAAGAAGAAGAACGAGGGCTTTATCGGCTGTTTAAGTGCTTAACAGACATAAGCATTTGAGCAGATTATTCCTACTGTAATTCGTCATTTACAGGTTACTGGGAAGCTCATTGTGTGAATGCAACTAAGGTGGGCCGTGCATTGCATACATAGGTTCGATCCACACGTGTTTTTGGTCATCAGGTGGGCTAAAAAGCAAACAGAGCAACGTTCCACCATCAGTGTTATGGACCCAATGCCACCATCCATCCTCATAGTTAAACAAATGATAGCTACATTCAAGGAAGCACCAAGGGTCTCATAGGCCTATTGGACTAGTCCACTCGTGTCTTTGGTCATCAGGTGGGCCAACAAGCAAACAGAGCAATGTTCCACCATCAGTGCTGCGGACCCAATGCCACCATCCATCCTCATAGTTTAACAAATGATAGATACATTCACATCTGACCAAGGGTCCTACAGGCCTATTGGATTGGCAAATACGTAAGGAAAAGAGGCATGCACAACCTCGATTTTGATATTCAAGGATTTACAACAATCTGAACCCATCTGATGAAACTGGATATTTCAACAGATAGTCAAAGAAGCAGAGGAAGCAGAAGAAGAGGCCTCTCCACCTCTCAGAACGTCATCGGAGGACCCATATGTCTTTCCCACAAAATCGACGTCATCAGGTGGGCCACATGTGTCCGACCAGATATCTTTCGTCCATTCTTCAATGTCCGCAAATGCCATTTATTCACTGTATACTAACATAGAAGAAAGGCAGATTGCTTACCTGTTCTAGAGTTGCCGTAGCTAATGGGGAGACGTCACTTGCACACAGTAGAGAATACTGTTGTAGGAGAGAGGAAACATTTCCGTAAAATGGTAAAAACCTCAAAGAAAAGGAATACCCGATACACATACCGAAGAAAGGAAGATTTATTACCTTTTCTGGAGATGCCGTAGGTTATGGAGAAGATGTCACTCCCGGACGGCAGTGAGAACTGCTGATGGAGAGAGGAAACATGCAAGGCATGGTAATGCATGTAAATAATAATGAAGACTGAAGATGATGAATCAAAACGCGATAAAGAACATGAAGAACCCTGTAAAACCACCTGCTATCGTTTGGAGATGCTGCGGAATCTGCCGATGAGCACGTGGTAGACAGGCTCCAAACCCCTAACCTGTTGAGAATGGGATTAGGGAAGAAAGATGAGAAGAAACAAAAAAAAATAAAAAAAAAATCAAGAGAAGTTAGAAGAGAAGAATCATCTCTGAAAGGAACTCCAACCTCGTCGTCTTCCTCAGACGAAAAAATGCCTACGACCACTGGTTCGGTGCCTCGGTGAGGACGACGCAAATGAAGGATATTTGGTTTTTAAAATCTTCTACTTGCTGGTGTACTTCACCTACTATGCTCTTGCGGACTATGCAACATCATGTGTCAGGGAGACCGGCCTCGATATCCCATATCTGAACAACTGCAGAGAGCTGTTATTTCAGGCGGCTCCTCTACGTCGAATTACCGCCAAATTCGGACGCTACAGTATTGCGTCTGAATCCCTCTATATTCAAACACATGTCAGCAGCCATCATTACATCTTGAATGACAGTAATCCCGGAAACCAAACAAGCCCTAAGTTTTGTGAGTCCCACCATGAGGTATGTGTTATATCCAAACTGTTTGCCCATTTGGCGAGCTCATCATAAGGCTTAAGGCAAAAAATAGGATAGATCTAGAGATCAAGTGGGCTAGGCTACTTGGGCTGCACTGCAAAAAGCAGCGGGGGATTGAACATCTACCATTGAAACCCTTTTGGGGGTGCAGAAGTTTTGGTTCAATATGATATTTGTTTTACCTCTTTATACAGGCTTGTGTAACCTTATGAATGGATTGGATGGAAGATAAATATTATGTTGAGCCTACTAATGTTTTAACAGTGATAATCATTGTTCCACTTATATCTGCTGTGTTCCAATTAAGCTTTGAATACGACTTTTTTTAAGCCACGCTCTATGCAATGATCTCTCCAAATGGATGAATGGACAAACAGTGTAGATACAATAATTACATCATTGTGGGACCCATGTAACTTTGATCTCTTTTGAACCGTCCTACAACTCTTGAGCTTGAGGAGCGTCAGTGGGAAGCTAATTGGTTGGTGTACCTCACACCACCGATATAACTGGTGTGGGTCCTCGAGCTCCAAGTTGCAGGAACGGTTAAAAGGAGATAAAAGTTACATGTCCAAAATGATATATTTATTATATCTACAGAGTTCATTCATTTTCAGATATCATTTTAAAGCATTATCCCAAAAATAATTGATATCCAAAGCTTAAGTGGACCACACCATAAATAGCAGTGGGATAATAATTCTAACCGTTAAAGCATTTGTAGGGCTAATCACATCATTTATTTCCATCCAATTTATTCATAAAGTCAATTTTCCATCCAATTTGTTCATAAATTAAGACAGAACTTGACGAGTAAAAAAAAACAAATATCTTATTGATCTAAAACTTATGAGACTCTCAAAAGGATTTCATTGGTAAACGCTTCAATCCTTCATAGTTTTTGGCAATGTGGTCCACTCTATCTTTGGACCAGCCTTATTTTTCGGCACAAGCCTTATGACCTGCTCACCAAATAGAAGGACAGTTGAGATATAACACATATCTCGTGATGGGACCCACATAACTTGTGACGTCAACAGACTAGCCAGGGGGTGGTGTGGGGTTCAGCAGCCAATCCACTTCCGCATCAGTGCTTGTCTTCGCACGACAGGTACCCACACCAGCCAGGTCGGTGGTGCGGTGCAGCAACCACTCCTCTTCCCGCTAGGTAGGGCTGTTCACGAGTCAAGCTAGCTCGAAAAGCTCTCTCGACTCGGCTCAATTCAGCTTGGATTGACTCGGCTTGAATGACCGATTCAAGCCAAGTCAAGCTAATTATTTGAAGTTCGAGTTGAGTTCAAGCCAAGTTCGACCAATGGGCATTTCAACTCGACTCAACTCAAACTCGACTCGACTCAAAGCTCGAACTCGAGCTCGACGCGGCTCGATTAATAAATTTTATATATATATATATATATATATATATATATATATATATATATAAATATATATATATATGGGAAAAGGTACTATGCGCTCGAGCGTAAAGCGGTCGTCCGTGAGGTCGAGCTGTGTGGGCCCCACCGTGATGCCGTTCGAAGATCCACACCGTCACCAGATGCTCGAGCCTGTGGGGGCCCACACGGCCCAAAATCAGCCGTCCATGTAACTCAGGTGGGCCATACCATCGGAAAATATAAGTATACAGACAAAAACATGTAAATGCACTTAGTGGGCCCCACCTGAGTTGTGGATACCACCTGAAACTTGGTCTAAAATTATATTCAAGTGGGACACACATGATGGACGGTGTTGATCATCAAAAAACGTCTCGAAAGGTTCCTAAAAATGGTTTTGAATGTTTCAATGGTGCACGGCCCCTCTCAACTTCTGTACGTGGTGTGGCCCACAAAATTCATGGATTGACTTGATTTTCAGCCGTGTGGAGCCCCTCTGGAATGGTGCATCTGGTGGACGGTGTAGATTTTCGAACGACATCACGGTAGGGCCCACACCAGCTCGACCTCACGAATGACCGCTTTACGCTCGAGTGCATAGTACCTTTTCCCATATATATATATATATATAAGTTTTAAGTTTAAACTTAAAAATAAAAAAATAAAAAACAAACCTTAGAGCCTTTACCCGATTGCACGCACCCCCTTCCCTTTTCCTTTCTTCTCTTTCTCTGCCCACTACCAGCTGCACGTCCGCCTGGACTAGCACCACCAGTTTTCATTTCAGCTCCACAATAGTATGATTTCAATCTCTTGAGATCTACTTCTTAGGCGAGAAACCCAAGAAATCTGAGATGCGTTCTTCTCAAATTTGTTAGAGCTTCAAGGAAATCCAATGATCTGATTGGCTAGAGCTCTTTACTTGGATTTCTGATTTGCGTTCTGCTCTATTTCTTTTTTAGTAATTGGATTTCTGCTGGTGGAAGAAGATCAAGAACAGATCGGTTCTTACAGGTTTCCTCATCCGATTTGAAGCTTTATTTGATTTTTTTATCGGGTTTTGCTTTGATTCTCTTAAGATTTTTGAATTTTTCATCAATGGAGGAGGATCAAGAACAGAATCCATTACTCTCTCACCCAACAAGCTCGACTTAAGGTAAACTCAACTCGACTCGAACCACTAGCTCGACTCAAACTCGACTCGACAGCTTTGGCAAACAAGCCAAGCTTCAATGTTGAGCTCGAGGTCAAGCTCGAGCTCGAGCTCGAACTCGAGTACATCATGGACAAGCCAAGCCAAGCTTAGCCCACCTTGACTCGACTCGGCTCGATGCCCACCTCTACCGCTAGGTCGACCGCGATGTAATGTTTTATTCGGAAGGGACTTGGATTGCGTCCTACTAATCCGTCCAGGCAGGGATCTGTGGGCCATCATGATGTAAGTATTTTATCCACACCGTTCAACGCTTTTGTCGTATTATTTGAACCAAAAAATGAGGCAGGTCCAGCCTTAAGAAGATTACAAAGTGGAGATTGAACTTCCACCGTTAAAAACTTCTTGGGAGCTGGAGAAGTTTGGGATCAAGCTTATATTTGTGTTTCACTTCATCCACGTCTATATGACTTTATGAATAGGTTGCATGGTTAAAAAACCTTACTTTGGCCCTTTGAAATGTTTCAATGGTGAGTGTTATTATTAATACAGCTTCCTTTGGTGTGATCCACTGGTGCTGTGGAGCTGCCTCAATTTTAAGATAATGCATTAAAATGATCTGAGAACATCAGTGAACGAGGTGGATAAAACACTTACATCACGGTGGGTCCCACAGATCCCTGCCGGGACGGTCCGGACAGGGTAGGACGCAATCCGCGTCCCACTGGGCACCTGCCAGGAACGTGACCATACTCGCAGGACACGACGCAAGGGACGCCAATTTCCTGCGAAAGCCTTTCGCGGAAGTTCTTGCAGAAGATTCTTAGTGGGGCCACTATGATGTTTTGTGAGAAAGCCACTCTGCCATCCGTTTTTTGAGTTAGCTTTAGGACATGTGAGTAAAAATGATGAGGATCAAAGACTAAAGTGAGCCACACGAGAGGAAATAATGGAGATTTAGTGACCATCGTTAAAACATTTATATGACCATAAAAGTTTTGTATTGGTTTAATTTCTTGGCTTTTTCACTTCATCTCAGTGAAAATGACCTTATAAACGGTTTGGATGGAATATAAACATCAATGTGGATCCTGGGAAGGTTTCAACGGTAGGAATTCCTTTCTCCACTGTTTTATCTAGTATGGCCCACTTGAGTTTTGGATCCTAATCATTTTCTATCTCATGTCCTTAAATGAGTTCAAAAAATGGATGGACTGGTTGAATTTCTAACAAACATCACAGTAGGCCCCATCCACAATGCTTGTGCAGGAACCCATGCGAAAGGCTTTCGCAGGAAATCCGCGTCCCGGCGCAAGCAGCTTCCATCAAAATCCACCTAATCTACTCCTTTAACACACCAACCGAGTATTACTGGATTTCATGATCAAGGTATCTAGTGTCAAAGCTGCTTGGGAACCACTATGATGTATGTGTTTTATCCATGTCGTTTATTTATTTTCTGAACTTATTTTAGAGTATGAACTCAAAATTTAGAAAGATCCAAATCTCAGGTAGACCACACCATAGGAAAAAAAATATTGATTGAATGTCCATGGTTAAAAACTTCTAAGGTCCACTATAATGATTATTTGCCATGCAATCTGTTAACAAGGTTACAAACATAAATATTAGATTGCCTATAAGAAATTTTGGATTATAAACATTTAATTCCCACGGTTTCTTGTGATGTGGACCACTGGAGCTTTGGATCCGCCGCATTTTCCGGCTCATCACTTAAACGAGCTGGGAAAACGGGGCGCGGATTGGCTACTGACAAGTTGACTAGCGGCTACTGAAGTGACCTCACTAAGTTCTGTGGGCCCAACCAAGATATATGTGTTGTATCCACGCGGTCCATCCACTTGGAGAGATCATTTTAGAGTAAGAGTCACATCCAAAGCTCCAATAGACCCCACAGAGAAAACAGTGGGGAGAGTGACACTACCGTTAAAAACTCCTAAAGTCCACAAAAGTTTTATATCAAGCTTATATTTATTTTTTTCCCTTCTTTAATGTCTTTGTTAACTTTTGAACCGGTTGGATTTCGAAAAAACATCACGGTGGGCCTTATGAAAGTTTCAACGGTGGGCATCAATTTTCCCACTGTTTTCTTTGGTGGGGTCCACTTAAAGCTTTGGATCTGTCTCGTTCTCTGAGCCATGCCTTAAAATAATATATTCAAATGAATGGACGCTATGAATATAACACATACATCATAGTGGGGTCCACAGAACTTGGTGACATCACTTCAGTAGCGAGTCTCGCTACTCAACCTGTCAGTATCTAATCGCTTCCGGGAAAACGTATGGACGACGTAAATACATTATGGTTATAGCAGGTAGCTGGTTGGTGTCAGGGTCAGCTGCCAAACCGTGTCCATGCATTAGAAAATCATGTGGACCATGCTAAGTTACTTTGATTTCAGGCACGATTTACACGGTTCCCTGTGTTGGGCCCGACAATACATCATGGTTACTTTGATTTTAGAGATTTTGTGTAAATGTGGCGACCCACCTAATGCATACGGTGAATCTGAAACAAATTCCCGGTGCTTAGTAATTGGAGTAGCTTTGGAGATGGTGGTGATATACCCTTAATAAATGTGACACTTATAGACGGAAATCAAGACATCCGAATTTCTGGGCACATCATGGATGGACCATTTCTCCAAAATTACAATGACCGGTTAATGCTAACCATATTAAATGAATGCTCAAGAGAGATAGTGAGTGGTACAAATTCCATGGCTAATTTTAGTTCATCGAATATCACTAATTCAGCATAACTAATTTTTCTATACTCAATCGACAATTAGGCAGACCATTTGAAAGGTGTAGATTGCCGATAACTATGCCACGTGTACGGTGGAAAAGTTACCACCACTTTTAAGGAGGTAGTAAACTATCATAAAAGCCCGGATATTTCACTTTTGACGGGGGACTAACTAATGCAACGAACACGCGTCCCAAGGAGCTGGGTTTCACCCCACAGGGAGGGAAGATGATTGGGTACTGAGTAACCCAGTACACTAAGCGTCCCGAGCAAAATCTGTTAGGTCCACCATGATCTATGTATTTTGTCCACTCCTTCCATCTATTTTACCGGATAATTTTAGGGCCTGGTAATAAAAATAAAATATATCCAAAGCTCAAATGGACCACACCAGAGGAAACAGTGAGAATTCAATGTCTACCATTAGAAAAATAGTCAGGGGGCAACAGTAGTTCTGTATCAAACTAATATTTGTATTTTTCACTTCATACACATCCGTTAGATTTTATGAACAAGTTAGATGACAAATAAACATTATTTTAGGCCCTAGAAAGGTTTCAACTGTGGAAATCATTATTCCCACTTATTTCTTTGGGGCTAAAATCTTGAAATAAGTTGAAAAAACAGAACAACAACATGGATAAATAACATTCATTCATGGTGCCCAAAAGAGTTTACTCATAAGATAAAAGCATACTGAATAACGAATTAGCAGTGGGACAATAATTCTAACTGTTAAAGCATTTGTAGGGCTAATCACATCATTTATTTCCATCCAATTTATTCATAAAGTCAATTTTCCATCTAATTTGTTCATAAATTAAGACAGAACTTGACGAGGAAAAAAAAAAATATATCTTATTGATCTAAAACTTGTGAGACTCTCAAAAGGATTTCATTGGTAAACGCTTCAATCCTTCATAGTTTTTGGCAATGTGGTCCACTCTATCTTTGGACCAGTCTTATTTTTCGGCACAAGCCTTATGACCTGCTCACCAAATAGAAGGACAGTTGAGATATAACACATATCTCGTGATGGGACCCACATAACTTGTGACGTCAACAGACTAGCCAGGGGGTGGTGTGGGGTTCAGCAGCCAATCCACTTCCGCATCAGTGCTTGTCTTCGCACGACAGGTACCCACACCAGCCAGGTCGGTGGTGTGGTGCAACAAGCACTCCTCTTCCCGCTAGGTCGACCGCGATGTAATGTTTTATTCGGAAGGGACTTGGATTGCGTCCTACTAATCCGTCCGGGCAGGGATCTGTGGGGCCATTGTGATGTAAGTATTTTATCCACACCGTTCAACGCTTTTCTCATATTATTGTATTAGTTTAGTTTCTTGGCTTTTTCACTTCATCTCAGTGAAAATGACCTTATAAACGGTTTGGATGGAATATAAACATCAATGTGGATCCTGAGAAGGTTTCAACGGTAAGAACTCCTTTTCCCACTGTTTTATCTAGTATGCCCACTTGAGTTTTGGATCCTAATCATTTTCTGTCTCATGTCCTTAAATGAGTTCAAAAAACGGATGGACAGATTGAATTTCTAACAAACATCACAATAGGCCCCATCTAGGATGCTTGTGCAGGAACTCCATGCAAAAGGCTTTTGCAGGAGATCTGCGTCCCGGCGCAAGCAGCTTCTGTCAAAATCCACCTAATCTACTCCTTTAACACACCAACCGAGTATTACTGGATTTCATGATCAAGGTATCTAGTGTCAAAACTGCTTGGGAACCACCATGATGTATGTGTTTTATCCATGCCGTTTATTTATTTTCTGAACTTATTTTAGAGTATGAACTCAAAATTTAGAAAGATCCAAATCTCAGGTAGACCACACCATAGGAAAAAAAAAAATATTGATTGAATGTCCATGGTTAAAAATTTCTAAGGTCCACTATAATGATTATTTGCCATACAATCTGTTAACAAGGTTACACGGACTAGAAAAATAAATATTAGATTGCCCATAAGAAATTTTGGATTATAAACATTTAATTCCCACGGTTTCTTGTGATGTGGACCACTTGAGCTTTGGATCCACCACATTTTCCGGCTCATCACTTAAACGAGCTGGGAAAACGGGGCGCGGATTGGCTATTGACAAGTTGAGTAGTGGAGAGATCATTTTAGAGTAAGAGTCACATCCAAAGCTCTAGTGGACCCCACCAGAGAAAGCAGTGGGGAGAGTGACACCACTGTTAAAAATTTCTAAAGTCCACAAAAGTTTTATATCAAGTTTATATTTATTTATTTTTCCCTTCTTTAATGTCTTTGTTAACTTTTGAACCCATTGGATTTTGAAAAAACATCATGGTGGGCCTTACGAAAGGGCATCAATTTTCCCACTGTTTTCTTTAGTGGGGTCCACTTAAAGCTTTGGATCTGCCTCGTTCTCTGAGCCATGCCTTAAAATAATATATCCAAATGAATGGACGCTGTGGATACAACACATACATCATAGTGGGGTCCACAGAACTTGGTGACATTACTTCAGTAGCGAGTCTCGCTACTCAACCTGTCAGTATCTAATCCGCGTCCGGGAAAATGTATGGACGGCGTAAATACATTATGGTTATAGCAGGTAGCTGGTTGGTGTCAAGGTTAGCTGCCAAACCGTGTCCATGCATTAGAAAATCATGTAGACCATGCTAAGTTACTTTGATTTTAGGCACGATTTACACGGTTTCCTATGTTGGGCCGACAATACATCGTGGTTACTTTGATTTTAGAGATTTTGTGCAATGATTTTGAGGTCCATGGTGTAAATGTGGCGACCCACCTAATGCATACGGTGAATCTGAAACAAATTCCCGGTGCTTAGTAACTGGAGTAGCTTTGGAGATGGTGGTGATATACCCTTAATAAATGTGACACTTATAGACGGGTATCAAGACATCCGAATTTCTGGGCACATCATGGATGGACCATTTCTCCAAAATTACAATGACCGGTTAATGCTAACCCTATTAAATGAATGCTCAATAGAGATAGTGAGTGGTACAAATTCCATGACTAATTTTAGTATATCGAATATCACTAATTCAGCGTAACTAATTTTTCTATGCTCAATAGATAATTAGGCAGACCATTTGAAAGGTGTAGACTGCCTATAACTATGCCACGTGTACGGTGGAAAAGTTACCACCACTTTTAAGGAGGTAGTAAACTATCATAAAAGCACGGCTATTTCACTTTTGACGGGGGACTAACTAATGCAACGAACACGCGTCACAAGGAGCTGGGTTTCACCCCAGGGGGAGGGAAGATGATTGGGTATTGAGTAATGGGTTTCACCCCAGGGGGAGGGAAGATGATTGGGTATTGAGTAACCCAGTACACTAAGCATCCCGAGCAAAATTTGTGGGGTCGACCATGATCTATGTATTTTATCCATTCCTTCCATCTATTTTACCAGATAATTTCAGGGCCTGGTAATCCAAGGCTCAAATGGACCACACCAGAGGAAACAGGGAGAATTCAATGTCTACCATTAGAAAAATACTTGGGGGCAACAGTAGTTATGTATCAAACTAAAACTAATATTTGTATTTTTCACTTCATACACATCTGTTAGATTTTATGAGCAAGTTAGATGACAAATAAACGTTATTGTAGGCCCTAAAAAGGTTTCAACAGTGGAAATCATTATTCCCGCTTATTTCTTTGAGGCTAAAATCTTGAAATAAATTGAAAAAACAGAATAACAACATGGATAAATAACATTCATTCATGGTGCCCAAAAGAGTTTACTCATAAGATAAAAGCATACTGAATAACGAATTAGCAATCGGATTTCCAATGACAGCGGATACGGTGAGACCCCGGACTCACCAAGACGGTGTGGTTCTTACTATGGGTGTATGTATTAAGCATGCACGCACTCCATACGTTTTTACATATCATTTTAGGAATTATCACAAAAATGAAATAGATTGTATTATAATGATCAAGTGGACCATACCATTGGAGAGAGTGTTGGTTGACCATTAATGAGCTAAAAAAGTTTTGCATCAATCTAATAATTATTTTTTTAATCAACAAATTGGATAGAAAATAAACACTGCTGAAGAGTTAAGGTGAGCCTAAACCCTTTTAACGTTAAAGCATTCAATCACCATGGTTTCCTAAGGTAGGATCCACCTGATAATTGGGTTTGCTTCATTTTTTGGAATGGTACCCTAAAATGATAAAAAAAAAAAAAAAAAAGATGCACATCTTAAGCTTTGGCTACTTGCAGGTTGAGCGGCGAAACTAGCTCCAAAAGTGATGTCACTAAGTTTTATAGTCCCACCTTGATGTATTTTTTGTATCCATGCGGTCCATCCATTTGAAGAGATCAATTTAGGGCAAGAGCCAAAGAACGTGTCAAATCCAAATCTCTAATGGACCCTACCAAGAAAACAACGGGGAGAGTGAGGCCCACCATTAAAAACTTCTATAGGCCACAAAAGTTTTCGATCAAGCTGATATTTGTGTATTCTCTTCTTCCATATCTTTGTTGACTTGTGAACAGGTTGGATTTCAAATAAACATCAAGGTGGGCATTAGGAAGATATCAACGGTGGGCATCATTCTCCCTACTGCTTTCTGTGGTGGGGTACAATATAGCTTTAGATCTGCTTAATTCTTTAGGTCATGCCTTAAAATGATATCTCCAGATGGATGGACGGTGTGGATACAACACATACGTCATAGTAGGCGCCACAGAACTTAGTGACGTCACTTCAGTAGCTAGTCTCGCTGCTCAACCTGTAAGTAGCTAATCCGCGCGGCCACACCGTCTAGTGTGCCACACCATCTTGTGTCGTCGGCTCACACAAATCACTGTAGCATCTGTCATGAGAAAATACATTTGGGGGTGTCGGTCCATCCTAAGAAATCCATATTGAACACGAGCTTTTACTTCCCTTATTAAGGACACATTATGGCACGTGAAAAGGCTGAAAAAACCACGTGTCATCTTATAATGATGGGCTGCGGAGGTGCAGAGGATTCTATGCGGAGAGATGCTCCACTTACAGTGCTCCTAATAAGTTGCATCGAAGCATTTAAACGGTCAAAATCTTTTACTGTTTATTATAAAATAAAATAATAAATTAAAAATTATAATATTAAGGTTAGGTTGAAGCTTATATTATTATATTGTCCTTAAAGCGATATTCACACATTTTCAAAATAATTGAGAGGACTACTATGTTGCAGGTAAATAACTTCAGGGGCCTCTATGTGGTTTTACATTCAACAAGAATGAGGGAAGCACTAATGAAACCATGTAAATACAATTTTTTTGATAGATGACAGTAATAAGTAAATTCTCAAATAAAAAAAGGGATAAAAAGTAAAATATTGGGTTTGTTAGATTAGACCACCATATTGGTATGAGTTTTGTAGACTTGCTTGATCAAGTTTATATTGACCATGTTGGCTTGATCAAAGAACTGTTGGAGCTTACTAGTTTATATGAGAGAATGAGTTGAATGGTTTTGTGATGATAAAATGAACTAGCTAAGATAGATTTGTATAAGTAATGGTGGCTAGACATTTTGGTCCAGGATTATTATTGCAATCGACTGTGACTGTTGGTAAGACATTAGCCGTTATTAGTAGTTTTTGATCATTTTGCATGTGGGAGGCTAGTTCCATGCTAGCTATTTATGATTGTTGGGCTAGTCACATGTAATAATTTATGCATGGTCTAGTTAATTACAGCATGAGCAATTACACTAAGCCCTTTAAAGCAATAGTTTAACTCCTATATAAGGCAGAGAGGTCTCTCTAGTACCTCTTATCTATAATACTTCGAAACCAACCACCTAACCTTTCTCTCTTGGCAGTTGTTGTATCAGTTAGCGTAAGATCGCGAGGGGGCGACTCATCTGCAACATGTGCGAAGTGCAAAGTGTGCCACTAATGCCTTTACAACCGCACTACCTCATATGCCTACGCATTAGCATCGAGCCCACGTGCATGCATGCTCATCTGTCTCACCAAGAAAATATTAAGTCACTCAACACCTTATTTTACATGGGCTACCATGCTAATATTACACTTGTCCGACGATGATCAATATCGTTTACACTAAAATATGTCCAATCAATAATTTGGGACGCAACTTGGCCAGTAACTCAACATTGGCATGCTATTGGGTGTCGGAGCTCTTTGTGGCCCCCATGATCTATGTGTTTTATCCACGTCGTCCCTTCATATGCTAGATGAGTTTAGGGGACGAGCCTAAAAATGAGTCTACTACAAAGCTTAAGTAGACCACACACAAAAATAAGGGGGAGAATGATGTCCACCGTTGGAACCTTCTGGGCTAAGTGTAATGTTTGTTTGTCATCCATCATTTTCTAATGTCATGTGGAATCTAGACGAAAGGAAAACACAAATGTCAGCCTGATTTTATACTTTCGTGGTCACAAAGAAGATTTTAAACATAAGTATTTAATTTCCATTGTCTCTTGTAGTGTGGTCACTTGAGATTTGGATCTATCTAATATTTTGGGCTCATGCCCTAAAATAAGCTTGGAAATTGGATGAACTGCGTGGATAAAACACATACCTCATGGTGGGCCCACAGAGCTTTGACACTAGCTAGTTAGCTGGTGTTGGGTAAGCAGCCAAACCACGTCCATTTGTTAGGGGCGGTCATGAGTTGCTTGTAATATTTAAATATTAGTTTTATTAGGCGATCCTACCCTTCCTATCCATGTCGACTTTGGAAAAGGTTGCTAGTAAGAGTGTACACGGGTTGATTCGAGTCGAACTGGGTTAAACCCGGCTTGGCTCAGTCACCAGCCAAACCCAGCCCGAACCCGGCCTGGCTCGATCACCGGGCCAACACGTCCAGCCCGAACCTGACCTGGTCAGCAATCAGGCGAGTTCGGGCCAGTTTCGGATCTTACAGTAAGTTCATGGGAAGGGCTTTGGCAGGTAATCCGCATCTCATTATAAGACCCTCGATCAACAGTTTAGATAGTTGAACTATAGTCTCCACAAAAAATCTAACTAGTCAGGACATTATAATTCCTTTTTGTATTTGGATGAATCTAGGCCGTTTAAGTTATACGTCTGTGAGGTGGATAAGTCACTGTCACTTCAAAGATGGACAGTAAACTATCCCAAAAGGGTAAAGGGAAAAGAGAAGGGTATGGTTTTTTTTTTAAAAAAATACATATATATACCACTTGACTGAGTCGGGCCAGGTCGAGTCGGGTTTAGGGCTGAGCCAGGCTAAACTGGGATATATCTGAAATCGAACTGAACTCAATTTTGGGCTGAAGAAAATGGCCCGTCCCAACCCGAACTCAGTTCTTGGGACAAGCTTAGTATTTGGATTTGTGGCCAGTAAATAGATGGTTAAGATGAGATATAGAACTGCAGGCCAAAATCGTCTGATGGGATCTTTCAATCTGCTGTAATTTTTGGGATTCAACGGATTAAATGGTCGAGACAACCACCCGTGCGTATTATGCAAACGTGCAGTTCACTTATCAAATGGTTCCAGCCCTGGAAATCACGGGATCGGTGAAAGTGTGCTCAGACCGGGCCCACCAAGTAAAACACCACCTCGTCAATGACACAATCATCGAAAAGCTTGGCTGGTCTTGATTGTTAAAGAGGTTTATGATGTGGACGGACGTAGTTGGGCTAGTATCCCAACGGTGTCAAAAGCTACGTCGGCCCTACCATCATGTACGTATTTTATCCGTACCGTCCATTCAGCTTTTCAGCTTATTTTTTAAGCATATGCTCAAAAACGAGGCAGATTCAAATCTCATGTGGACTACACCACAAGAGAGAGTGAGGATTGAAAGATTACTGTTGAAAGCTTTTCGAAGGCCACAGAAGTTATAGATTGAGCGGATGTTTGTATTTTTCACTCATCCAGATATCTGCTACCTTATCAACAGGTTGAATGGAAAATAAACATTACAGTGAGCCGTGGGAAGTTTTTAACGGTGGACATTCAATTAACATTGTTTTCTATGGTGGTGTGATTCACCTGTGATTTGGATCTGGCTAATTTTTGGGCTCATGCCCTTAAAATAAGCTGGAAAATGGATGGACGGCTTGGATAAAGCACAAACATTATGGTGGGGCCACGGAACTTTGACACCCTAGTTGGCTGATGTTGGGTCACTAGCGAAACCGCATCCCATTTAGACGGTCTGTACTGACACACATACCACGTGTATCAGGTGTTGGACCCGGATTGCCTGAAGACCAAGTCACCAGGGATATCCCTGGTGGAACATGCCTAGAGGCCCCACTGTAGATAAGATGGGAACGCGGATTGCGTCCTACCCCGCCCATATCCAGCTGGGAACGGGCAGGATCTTTGAGTGGCCACCGTGAAGTATGGGTATTATCCACACCGTCCATCCATTTTCTCGTATCATTTTTTGGTATAATCCCAAAATTCAGGTAGATCCAAGACAGATGCGGACTACACGTTGGGGATTAAATTCTTACCGTTGAAAACTTCTTGGGGCCACGAAAATTTTGGATGCAGCTGATATTTGTGGTTTTATCTTCATCCAGGTCTATGTAACTTTAGGAATAAGTTGGATGGAAAATAAACCTCACGGCAGGCCTAAAAAAGTTTCAACTATGAGAATAATTATCACCGTTGCTTCCTGTGGTGTGGTCCACTTGAGCATTGGATCTGCCTCAGTTTTGAACTTACATACTAAAATGATACGAAAAAAATGCATGAACAGTGTAGATAAGACCCATACATCACGGTGGCCACTCAAAGCTCTTGCCCGTTCCCGGCTGGAGACAGGCGAGGGTAGGACGCAATCCGCGTCCATAAGATGCATGGTTCAGAAGCGGCACATGCATGGTTCGGATCATCATACGAGCGGCACATGCATTGTACAAGATCTGGTGGTACGAATACGCAATGATACTCTGCCAGTGCGCTGTTGTGGTGTGTGGTCGAGCATCAAGCAGTCAAACTTGCGACCGAATATAAAAAAGACTTTTAGAGAGGTGTTTGGCAACAAATCTGGATTCTCTTGCATAGATTACCTTAAGGTCCTTAACCATATTAATCTATCCCACTTAGTTTGAGAAGCTGTTTGTTGGTTGACGTCATCTCTTTTACTGGACTATCGATCGCGGTTTGGCCGACAGTTGGCTGTTATTGAACGCAAGTTGCTGTAACCCCTCTTACACGGTGCCCGTGTAACCCAAAGTTTTGTGATCCCCGTTACGATGTCCACGTGAAAACTACTCCGTCCGTTAGTTTGGTCGTATCATGTTAGGATGTGATTCCAAATATGAGATGGATGCAAAACTCAAGTGAGCCATACCAAACAAAATAATAGGGATGGAATAACCAAACACCCTTGTTCAAACCATATGAATTTATTAAAAATATGCAATTTGCTTTTGAAGATTCAACAAAAGAAATGTTAGAAGAAATCACGAAAAAATTAGCTAATATATCTATTCCCAAATCCATTAACCATACTGACAAACATATATTTCCTTTAAAAAGAACTCACTTTGATATCGAATGTAATGAAATTAAATATACTATCATTTTTCCTACAACTAGAAATCATTATTCCAGACCCACTCCAGTTGATCTCCAATTTGAAGAACGCAATCAAATAACTTAAAGTTCTTATTTTAATGGCTTTATATACGAATGAAATATTGAT
Source organism: Magnolia changhungtana (assembly GCA_030180095.1). NCBI lineage: Eukaryota > Viridiplantae > Streptophyta > Magnoliopsida > Magnoliales > Magnoliaceae > Magnolia > Magnolia changhungtana. The sequence continues at coordinate 6,485,667 of JASAUF010000272.1, read as the reverse complement.
AGTATGTCTGAATATAATATTATTAATCTAGTTTATGAAATGGCCATGGTAACCACCGCTTACAAACGAAATAGAAGTGTTGATATAATACCCTGAAAATTGGGGGTCGTGCATATGCTCGACTCCCAAGTTCCCGGGTATTACTTATAATTAATTTTATTATTTTATGATTAATCAGGTTTAAATGCGCAGCATGAAATTACGTGATATAGGAATCACAATTCACAACTAATCTACTGTAATGGAAAAGACTAAAGGTTTATAAGTCCAAAAATATAACTATGGGTCGCACAAGACGTTGCCCAACAAAAGTACAAAAAATGGTATGTCCAAAAGAATGATTCGCCAAGTCCCCTACTTAGCGATCCAAGTCCGCCCGTAAAACTAGGACGAGCCGCCCATTAACTGGAAATAGGACAACACGTCTTCCTCATCCAGACTCGCGCCACCGTGCTCCTTGTACTCTGCGTCATCTGCATCTATTGAATAGTCTGGTTGGTGTTTTAAAATACCGTCTTAGAGTGAGAGTGAGTGATCAACTCAATGGGTGCTATTAGTCTTAAGTTACACAAACATCAATTATATTATGAATTAAACGAAAGACAATATATTCATAAAATCCTAACTAGTCTTGTTAATGCATGTGCATGTATTATGATATGATGCATGCCCTCGCAGCAACACTTGCTCGAGCGACTCCGTCTAACAATCGCGTATGACTAACCACCCTCATTGCGACTTCAACCGCCGAGTCGCCAACCTAACTAATGCAATGCAGTCATGATCGTGTTAGTCGGGTTTTTAATTAAGTCCATTCAAACAGCAAATTTGGGAAACTAGTACACCACGCGATGTCAATGCCCTAAACTGGTTGCAAGGCCAAGGCCCCTCAACGTGTGAGGCCAAGACCCCGCGATTCTTGATCCCGTCGGATTTCCTTATCCCCGACTTCGAGCACATGGAGGGTGCTGAAATGTGGGATCGCTCGCGGTTACTACGGGGAAGCTCATCACCCGCTATGCCGGCGTTTCCCCCGAGGTAGTTTTAGTTTGTTTATAACTCTTCATCCGTTGGTTTAGATGCCTCCAACGTGACATAGTGTCCCATTTCACTATGCCCGACTCTCGAGTCAGTGAATCGATTTCAATTGGTTATCGATGGGCTCCAATAGTTGAAGGGTGTTCCAAGTTCCATACAGGTGTGAGCAGACATGGTTAACAAACATGGTTGGTCAGTGAGTAAAGTAGACTGCACGAGTTCAGGTGAGCACGTGACAGACGACATCGGGTACAAGTGACCCGTGTAGTCTAACTATTGTCGCCCATACGCACCCGTCCAATTCCACGAGTTTAGCCTCAGGGTAGTCCTACTAATGGGACCACCTTCTCTCACCTCAGTTTCTTGACCAATATAGGGATTTGATGATATTCAATAGCACTTCAACAAATTAGGAATTATTATCTTATACAAATTGTGTCGTGTAATCATGCATTAAACATATAAATTTAGAATTTGATATAAATGTAACTACTAACAACACTACGAAATAAATGTGTATGTGTTGTGTGGGTTAGTGAGGAAACTAAAAATCTCATATATCTCATAGCACAAAAATGTACAAGGGTTAATGCATCACACATCCTATAAGGAAAACATTGTACAAGAATCAATCAAGACATGAACATGCAATCATCAAATACATATCCAATCATGTGAGAGACAACAAACATTCCATAACATTCCATGTTGATTGAAAAGATCAAAGGTGAAGTCTTTCCTAGGTTTTCTCTAGATTATCCAATACATCACCCAATCAAGCATAATCATTAGATTCATATCAAAATTGGTACTAGGCCACCTAAGAATAATAGTCCGCACCTATGGATCGTTGAGTTCTTGAGAAATGACCTAGGAGTGCTCGGATTTTGGGTCGATTGGCCGGAATCCTTAAAGCAAAGCATTTGCATGTTAGAACTTCATAAAAATTCATTCTCAACACAAAGGGTTTCAAGAAAAGATGAGGGATTACCTACCCAATCGGAAAAGAGGGATTCTTCCGTTTGCGGGTGAGGGATTCGTTGAAGAAGAGATGAGGAGTTGCAAGAATCAAACTCCTTTGGGCCCCACTTGAGCTATGGTCCACCTTCACTATTCTTCACTCTCTCTTCTTCTCTCTCTTCTCCTTTCTCTTCTTTTTCTTCTTCCCTTCTCCCCCTTTTTTTTTTTCTCTTGCTTTAGGGCATGAAATTCGTATGGGAGGAGGGGGTGCCCAAATAAAGCCTTTATATACTGCCAGATTTGGTGTAAATGACCCTAAGGGTTGGATTTTTACTATACTAGCCCTAGGGGAGTGTTTTTCTACCATTTGGAGGCCACTATGGGGCGTAGGAGTCGACACCTACCATTGGATAGTTAACCCTAATGATGATCTATGTACGGATATGATCGGCCGCCATTTGGATACGCCGATCGACAGATATGATTAGAAGTCTATTCAATAGTCACCGATAGTCGATTAGGGCCGTGGCTATACGGATATAAGCGGAGAAATATCCTTACCCCACGTGTGAAGTTTGGTCGTAAACTGACGGTCCGAAATCATCAACTTTGCATAAGAGTGGACGACCTAATTCACTTAAGTTTCAGCCTCTTTCTTTAAGGCATTTACACTTCTCATGCACTCGTCCTTTGGCTCAAGTTGAGCGGTTCTGGACAGCACCCAGGTCCGACTCCCGCGATGGACGTCAAGCCCAGTAAGACGGACATTATTCTATAGTTTTGGAACTAGTGGCCCACCAACGAGCGGTCTAGAGCTTGTTAAAAAAATCGGGGCATTTCTGTAATGAATTAGCTATTGAGATTTCTCGTGGGTAATGATAAGGGTTTGGATTAACTATGTTCATAGTGTGGCCTATTTATAACTAGTGAAAGTGGAGATTTGGTCATGATTACTCTAAACTGTCGGTTTTAAGCTAAAAGAGTAACGAGGTAGTCAAGGTCCGGTCCTTATCTGACTCAGCTTCGATTAGATCTTTAATTTAATCGTGATTGTCTTGATTAGTTAGCCATTAGTCGGTTAGATTTGGGTCCTATGTAATTAAATCATGGGGCTACACCCGATGTTGAAGTGATCGGGCAGATTCGTGGGCTTCCTACGGTTGATTAATCGAACTTGTGCGGTTCTTTACTGATACCACTCTTATATAAATTAACATTGAGTGCTAATGGTCATTAGGTGATATTATAAGTTAATTAATAAAAAAATTTTCAAGGATTTTTGAAAATCTAAAACAGTGAAAATCCAAGACATTATAGTTGATGATTTTACCGTCGCTCAATTAGTTATTTCGGATTTTACTGGTCAACTTAAAGGCTGGTGGGATGACTATATGACCTTATAAAATAGAGAACGATTATTATCTATTATTAAATTAGAAGCTACTGGACAAACTATTTTAGAACAAGGACAACTCATTCAAGATGCAGTTAATACCCTCTTATATACAATCATTAAATATTTTGTACGAGATCCAAATAATATTAGATAAAGAACTAGTGAAATATTAAATAATCTTCGATGCCTAACGTTATACGATTTTAAATGGTATAAAGATACTTTTATCAGTAAAGTTATGATACGACAAGATTGTAATATGGTATATTGAAAAAAAAAACGTTTTATTGCAGGACTACCAAAATTATTTGCGAAAACAATTTGATAAAAATTAAGACAACTTTATAATGGTAACATATCCCATGATATGATCACATATGGAGACTTAATAACTTTTAATACAAATGAAGGACTAGCCTTATACACAGACATTATACTTTAACCTAAAATGAAAAAAGACAAAAAAAAATTAACTCGATATGAATTAGGGAATCTCTGTGAACAGTTTGGATATAAAAAAATTGTAGCTCCTTCGGATAAAAGAAGAAGATTAAAACAAAATTATTTTGGTAAGAAAAAATTTAAACAAAATTTTAATAACTTATACTATTGGGAACAAAAAAATTTGCATCCGAGAAAAAAACTAAATAAGAAAAAAAAATCTATTATCCTAACTTTAAGAAAAACCAATTTAAACCCTATTATAAGAAAAAACCAATATGTTACAAATGTGGTAAAATAGGCCATTTTGTAAAAAATTACAGCTTAAAAAATAAAATAAATGAATTAGAAATAAATGAAACACTAAAATAAAGATTATACAACATTTTAAATGAACATTCATCCTCTGACTTGACAGAATCTAGTCAAACAAACTCAAAAGAAATAGAACATAATATACAAAATATCAATGAAAATACTAGCAACATAGAAACAACAGACTTAGAATAAGAAACAGCTTCTATTTTAGAAGAATTAAATAAACCAGACCAAGAAGAAAAGATTGACATATGTTTAAAATGCTCAATAAAATCTATATGTACATTAACAAAAGAACAAAGAACTTTATTAAAATTTGCAGAACATATATTTGACTCAGATCTAAAACGAATGTACTTACAAAATCTACAAGAATTTATACTTAAACTAATAGAAATAAATAAATAATTATATCCATATAATATCACAAAAATTTTAAACAGATTCGAATCAACTCAAGAAAAAAACATTAACCTTAAATGATTTATATTTAGAAGTAAAAGAAAATAAAAGAGAATTAAAAGATTTAAAAAGACAAGTTTAATACTTACTAGAAAATCATAGCAGTTTAAAAGAATAAGTATATTTCATAGAATCCAATAGAGAACACCATACAGAAACTAATGTCGAAAATTTTGATAATCAACTAGATGCATTAAATATAATTACAATCATAAACTATCAAAAATAGCATGTAAACCTAACTATTGTTATAAACAAAGAATTTCATATCTATACAATTGCCCTAATAGACACTGAAGCAGATATGAACTGCATCCAATAAGGACTAGTACCAAGTAAATATTTTGAGAAAATTTTAGAACGACTAACAACTACTAGTGGATCAAAACCTAAAATAAATTATAAGTTATCAAAAGCAGAAGTATGCAATCAAGGCATGTGTTTAAAGACAACTTTTTTACTAATCAAATATTTAACACTGCCCGTCATATTAGGCACACCATTTTTAAAATTAATCAAAACATTTAATGTAGATAATTTTGGAATAAAAACTAATTTAATAGGTCAAAATATAACATTTAAATTCATCAATCCTTCTAAAATTAGATATATAAATCAATTAAAATCAGTATTAATAACAAAATTCATAAATCTAATTACACATAAAAAAGAGCACATTAAGCAAGTTAAAAATCAAATTCAATACATTAAAATTAGTCAATACTTAGAATTACCAGAAACAAAAAATCTAATTAAAAGTTTTGAAGAATTGTTAAATAAAGAAATATGTTCAGATCTACCTACAACATTCTCGAATAGAAAAATATACATAATTAGATTACCATATGAAATAGGTTTTCATGAATGAAAAATACTTACAAAAGCTATGCTAATCCAAATGTCCAAAGAATTACTAGAGCACTGTAAAAAAGAGATAGAAGAACTGTTACAGAAGGGTTTGATTAGACATAGTAAATCACCTTAGAGTTGTTCAACATTTTATGTTAACAAATCAGTCGAAATAGAACGAGGAGTTACAAGATTAGTAATAAACTACAAACCATTAAATAAAGTATTACAATTGTTAGATATCTAATACCAAATAAAAAGAATTTATTAGGAAGACTATATTTAGCAAAAATATTAAGTCAGGATTTTGACAAATACAAATAGTAGAAGAAGATATATATAAAACTGTTTTTAATGTACCTTTTGGACAATATGAATGGCATGTTATGCCTTAGATTAAAAAATGCACAATCAGAATTTCAAAATGTTATCATTGATATTTTCAATCCCTATATTAATTTCACTATAGTGTATATTAAGGATGTCTTAATATTTTTAGAATCTTTAGAACAACATTAGAAGTATTTAAGAATATTTTTAAATATCATCAAAATAAATGAATCAATTGTTTTAGAAACAAAAATCAAATTATTTCAAACCAATTAGATTTTTAGGACATTATATATCTCGAGGTACAATAATACCTATAGAAAGAAGCCTAGAATTTACTGATAAATTTTATAATGAAATTAAAAAGACACAATTACAAATATACTTTCGAAGTCTAAACTATATAAGAGATTTTTATCAAGACCTACATACGATATGTAAACCATTATATGATAGATTAAAAAAAAATCTCCCTTCATGGACCAACATTACACCGATATAGTGAAATCAGTAAAATTTAAAATCAAACAATTACCATTATTACATATAGGTGACCCATTAGCCTCTAAAATCGTAGGACACAGAGGAATTTTAAAACAAAAGAAAAATGACTTGGAACAATAAATAAGATTCACTTTTGGATCATGGAATGAAACTCAAAAGAATTATACTACTATTTAAAAGAAATTTTATTTATTGTATTATGCATTTCAAATTTTTAAAGTGATTTTCTAAATCAGTGTTTTCTTATTCGAAAAGATTGTAAAAGTGTAAAATATATTTTAGAAGAGGATGTTACAAATTTAGCTCATAAATAGATTTTTGCTAGATGGCAAGATATTTTATCAAGTTTTGATCTTCAAATTGAATTTATTAAAGGCGATTCCAATTCTTTCCTAGATTTCTTATTCCGAGAATATTTACAAGGCAACAATGGCTGACAGACCGAAGCCTAGAAGCAAATAAGACTATGCTATGCCCTTACCATTAAATTGAAGGCTAGTTTCTCCTTCTCCAGTCACACATTCTCCAACAAAAATAAGATTAGGGAATTCTTTTGGAGGACAATTATGATCTACAATAGGAACAAGATTAAGACCTAGTATTCCTCTTTCCACGAATCCTTTTAGTCCATTAGTTTCTTTAACCTCTTCATCCTCTTCTACTCTTCAAACATTTGCAAGCAGATTATTTGATACCAATCCATGACTATAAGATAGTCCATCTTTACAACTGATTCCTCTCTCTCCTCCATTCCCCACAAACATCTTTAATGTAGAACCTCAGTATTTTTATAAGACTGAAGTCTATCCAATAATACCCATTGAATTAGAATTCAAAAATAAGCTTATTCCTCTAATTATCTAGTAATGTTTTCCTCCAAATTAGTATTGGATAGTAACCATAGGAAGCAAAATACAAAAGTACTATGAATTTATTTTAGCAGATACTAATTCCTGTATTTTTACCCATATACGAGATAGGCAAGATAATACAAAAGTTATTTATTCAAAATGTCAAATTTTAAAAGTACTTGCTTTCTCAGATTGGGACCTAATCCCAACTCGGCTTGACAATTTTCTCAAGAATTTAGCCCACTCAGTTTTACATATTAAGATTATCAAAGTGCATGGTTATATGCATTTTTCTACTAAAACCAAATTCTTTCGCATTCATGGTTTTTCCATTTTCATCAAAAAATAAATTTAAATTTTCCTTTATGGTTTCATCAATTTTGAAATTACCTTGGACCAGATACAAGAATACCTCCTCCAATACAGGAAGGATTTTCTTAATTTTTAGACAATTACAAGTTTTCTGATCAACGAAACTAATTACCAAAATCTTTAGCATTTTTCTCATTATTTTCAATCGCATGGATTAGTACATGGGAATACAATATTCAACAAATTTCTTCATCTCCAGTTTCATATTTAGTTAGGCATTTAAAAAACAAATGGTGGAAACAATTTAAATTAGATAGACTTTTAAAATCAGCCATTCAAAAGTATTTTCAGATAATCCCCATGTTTTAAAAGTTCAAGCAGTTTCTTTACAAGATTAATAGTTCTTAGTTTCGAAGTCTTCCATTCAAGTAAGATTAACAGTAGCCAAGATCAAAGTAGAGTACATGACAATATTAAATGAAGCAGTATTAGCTTTAGAACCAGAAGAAGATTCGATAGTTTCAAACATGCATTATTTACAACAAAATGAAGATGATTGCTATGACATCGATTTCATTCCACAATTGTAACAGTAGTTGTTTTATTCACATGTAACAATTGTAATCGTAGTAATAATTGTTTTACGATAAATGTAATAGTCTTTTAGCAATATCAGCATAGCAGCAATAGCAGATTCAAAATTCTCTAGAAGTGCTCGCACAAACTTTACTGTGGCCGTCATCATTACAAACCGACAACACTACTGTAGAAGTTACGAGACAACTGTAGCACTTCAAGACAAAAGTACTGTAGTAGCACAAGATTCTTATTGCGAAAAGGCAAGAATAGTTTCCTTCCGCCAAGCTTCCAGACTCTAATCACGTGCAGATCCGTGTCACTTAGCTCTCGGACTTCAAACAGGTTTAAATCCGAAGCAACTTCTGGATTTCATACTAATTAGAATTCATCTTCTATATAAGCGTTGTTCTTGCATTGAAGAAGCTCTTCGAGATCAGATAACTCTTACTCACAATGGCTAAGCCTCTTCTACCTTTTTTTTTTTTTGTTACCTTGTTAGAGCACACCCATGTCAGTACACACACTCCATGTTAGCCACCTCCACTAGGGATGGATACCAAGCCTCTTCTACCCAATCCTTGTAAACCTAATATAACCCTTGCACTATTTACCTTCATCAGCCTTTAATGCCTTTTTAAGTTTGTTAGTATTTTACAATCGCTATATTTTGTTTTGTAATCCCTTTATTAAAAAGTATTTCGTTTATCAAAGTTTAATAATGTCTCTGTATGCTCTTTTAAGCATTGTTCTTGTTCTTTTTATGTTTTTAGTATATGGAATTTATTGTTTGTATTTATATTGTAAAAAATGATATTTTTCTTAATAAGCATTTTAATAATATTATTTCTTGTAATTTTACTAGTATGATTTATTATTTTGGTTTAAAAAACTAGATATTTTAGACATTATTATATTTAAATTACTTAATTAATAGTAAACAATTAGTAATAACGATCAGTAGGGCCAGAATCGTATTATATAAGAAATATGCAATCTATTGATGAAGTGACTCCAAGAAACATCAACATCGAAACCTTTCAGAGGTCCACTTTGATATTTATATATATGCTCTCCAATCTATTGATGAAGTGACTCCAAGAAAATACAAATATCATTCCCATCGAAAGCTTTTGTGGGCTGCAGTGAGTATTTAGTGGTGGACGATATCTACTATTTTCAGTGGTTTTTTTTTTTAAATAAAAAAAAATTAATCATCACATTCTAATATGATTGGGCAAAACAAATGTATAGAGTGCATGTCACATGAGTGACACGCATACATGATAGGTTAGTGGTGACTATTTAGATAGGATTTGGATTGAGTAATGCTCTACTGGGATTTGAATGTAAGGCTGACTGCTGTTATAAATTGAGCCAATGTAAAGTATGTTTGAAAATTGTTTGGTCAACCATACGATCTATGAAATTCATCTTCCACAACAATCTACCGTTCAATCAAATCCTACAGTATTTTGCTGTGATAAGGTTTGTATAAGTGGAGATAGTACACGCTAAGTCCTTTTTAATACAGCTAATCCAACAAAAATTATACACGACTTGAAAAGTAAGCTACACATGATTTAAGAGTCACATCATTAAGAGTGGTATTTAACATGTGAATCCGGATCATTTGCTTGCCAGAAGTAGGAAATTCTTGCTTGTTGCAATTTAATTGGACCACGTGATCACACACTGTATTTAATGCAGGATGCTGACAACGTTAATAACGACATGAAGAGATCACGATGTATGAAAAGTATGATTTTCTTACTTGTGGCAAGCAAGGATCCGGATTCTTAATACACAATCCAAATCTCCCATACAATGTCCTAGCATAATCACCGTTGCCCTTGCTTAGTCATTTGACCTACGTTTTAATAATAAATTATATCGTTTGAGCCTTGCATTTTACTTGTCATGAATCAATAGTCTTTTCTAATGGATCTAATCATTCAATCGATGGTATGAAAATGTACAATCTTGCTAATTACATGGGGAAAAGACCAATCACTAATCTACACCATCCATCACATGGATTTATAACGGGAAAAAGCCAACATATCCACACACGCACTCTTTCTCCTTTTGCCTCTAAAAACTAATAATAATAATAATAAAGAAAAAGAAAAACCAACCTTTGACGCAACTGAGGTTTGTATAAAGTGGCATGGCCTGTTTAGCTGACGGTTGTGGGCCACTTACATGTATCTGAACTAAACGTTTCTTGTTTAACAACTTAAGGGCTCTCCGTGCAAGTTACAAACACTAGGTTAGCCAAAAGCATACACATGCTTTTGAGCTCTTTGGTTACTTAAAAGTTGTATTCAGATGATCTAATATTAACGGTTGCATGTCTTTGATTTGTCATCTATCACCATACAAATTTAAATAAAAATGATACAAAGTTGTCTTAAAAAAAATATCTATTTGCCCATAACTTGGGTACTCTTAGCTGATACTCCGTGAGGCTTGCAAACGGGTACATATGCTAATATATTATAAGATTTTTAATCTTCAATCACCTCACATGTGCCATGCCTTTTTTCAAGTGCACATACTGTATGTACGAATGCAAACATGCTGTATGTATGAATGCTCATGTGTATTAATTTTCAATCACTTCACATGCACTATATGTTGAAATTTTGATTTTAAAAATAAAATATTTTTGAAAATTTTGTTTTCCTTTCAAAAATAAATTTAAAATTTTCAAATAAAAATTTGTATTTTCTTTAATCCCACCTTATAAAGAGTGAGAAAAAAGTTATGGTTTATAAATGATTAAGTGGGTACTATTCTTACTTAGAGAAACAAAGGATAAAATGATTATGTGGGGTTTACTATAAATCCAGATGAACTAAAACTCAAGCATGAGGATTGATTGTCCACCACCTAAGGGCCTGTTTGGCTGGGCAGGGTGGATGGGATTAGGTTGTATTAAGATGGATTGGAAGGAGCAATCCCGGGATTTGGCCTGGCGTGCCAAACAAGCAGAAGTTGGATATAGCAATCCCCAGCAATCCACTGACATCACCATCATTACCTTTGAAATCCATGCAATCCCTCTTAATCCCATCAATTTTGCTTGGGACATGTTTGGTTAGACGGAGCAATCACGGGATTGGCTGATGTGTAATCCTGGGATTGGTAAAGCGAGCCAATCACACTCGGTGGTGAATTCTCTGGTATAGCATTCCCATGGGATTGCCAGCAATCCACTGACACAGCCATCATTACTTGCCATCCACCCTAATACAAGCCAATCCCATGGGATGGGCCCGTCCAAACAAGCCCTAAACATCCTCGGAGACGTAAGTTTTGGATAAGCCAATATTTTATTTTTATATTTTCAACTCATATCAGTAGCAATGACCGTAAGAACAGCATGAATGCATATAAATATTATCATGATGGACCCAAAGAGATTTCAAGAGCAAGCATTTCTATACTTCCTCTTTCATGTCGCACTCGAGTTTTTGATCTACTTTAATTTTGGTATAACGTCTCAACATGAGCTGGAAAAAACAGATAGTCCAGATGGATTTCTCACAACATCATGGTGCCCCCACCTAGCTTCTGACCGCAGGAAGTACAAGCTATTGGGGGCAACCTGCATCGTCTACAAGGCCACACGTGTCCACATACACAAATGCATCAGATGTTGAGGAGAGTCACTTTAAGCTTTTTTCCATTCATTATCATTAGGGGGTATTTGATAAACAACAGCTACAACTAAATAAATCAATCCATAATAGACCGTCCAAAGTAGAGAGACGTGTCCAGAACATCGTATCCAACAGCATTCAGATGTCAGCCAACGGGCCCCACTTTCTCGTTTATTTCGCCTTCGTTAATACAGCGACCTTGCAAGGGCAATTATGTCCAACTTCTTCTTTCCACTGATTTCATCTCCCTCTTCTCAATATATATAAACGCCATCTCATTACTCGTCGCCGAGCAAATGGCGATCTCCTTTTCTCCTCCTTCGAGGATCGCCGCGTCCTTCTCGACTCGCTCTAACTCGGCCCGATTTGCTCGAGTCACAAACATCCCCTCTCTTCGATCCATCGCACCCCATCGCCATCCATCTCGACTCACCATCTCCACCCGCCTCTACTCCTCCAAACCCTCATCCGGCGCCAACGGACCCGTCTTTCCCGAGAACCATTTCTCCGAGAGCGGGGGCGGCGAGCTCCAGCACGGCTTCCCACCTCCGCCGTGGTCCCGCAACGGCGCCCCTGTATTCGTGACGCTCCCGGCCGACTCGGTGAGTCTGACGGGACGGATGACGCGCCGTAAGACCTTGGCGGCTTCGTTCATGGCGCTGAGGGCTGCTGGTGTGGAAGGTGTTGTGGTGGAGGTCTGGTGGGGGATCGTCGAAAGGGATGCGCCGGGGGTGTACGATTGGGGTGGGTATCTGGATGTCGTCGCACTGGCCAGCATGTACAGGCTGAAGGTCCGCGCGATCATGGCCTTCCATCAGCACGGGGCGGGCCCTGGCGATTCTTGCTGGTGGGTATTTGGTATCCTCCATTATTTATTTATAGATTTATTTTTAAATTTTAAATCTTGGTATCTCTATCTCCGTTTTGCCTCTTTTATTTTTTAGTTCTTTAAAAAATAAAAAATAAAAATTGTTATCTGCTTTTCAAGAGTCTGCCATTTATATTAATTCGACCGCAGTTAGTAAAATAGAAAAGATTGGAAAAGCACATACTGCTTTAGATACCTCATTTGGGTGTATTTGGATGCACCATTGAATTGAATTGCAATAAATAGTTTAAAGAAGTGAGAATAACCCAATTTTCATTACAGCTCCAAATTGCAATTACTGTACTTTGAAGTGGGATTTGAATAGGAATGTCACTGCAATTTTCATTACATTTCCTCTTGGATTGAACTGAATGTTCGCAATTTACCTGTTCATCCAAACACAGGCTGAAGCCTTTCCTTGCCATTTTGAGTCTTGATGATAATATCCTTAAGATGCTAAAAGCAATATTCCTTTTGGCAGAGATGTGTATGCTCCTTTAGTTAAAAGTCTATTACTTTTAACTATTGTGAGGATCCTATAAAAGTGACCCAAAGCAAACAAATTGGAAACCCATATGAGAAATTTGAAGGCTGTATTGGGGTGAAGAGCTTCGCTTTGCTAAGCCCACATCTGCATGCAGTAAAGCTCATGTACATGATAGGTCTAAGATCCAATTCATCCGTCAGAATGGCATCACTATGTTGATGCCCTAGCCTATGAATCAGGTTGACCTGTGTCCAAGGAGGAAAAGGTCTGAGACTGCTATGATGGTTGGTAATGCGACAGTTTGGAATTTTAGACTTCAGAGAAATATGGATGATGAAGAAACGGTCATGTTCGCGGAGCTGACGTCCAAACTCTTGGGTGTTCAAATCGAGCCCTTGGAGGAAGATAGAAAGTTGTGGAGATGAGCTCCAAGTGGTATTCTAGGTTGCTTGCGAGTCCAGATTCGTAGCTTCCTTGTGCTACTGCATGGAAGTCTCCGGCCTCCCCTAGAGTGAAGGCTTTTGTTTGGCTATCTGCGGCTAACAAGATCCTGACAGTGGATAACTTGAAGAAGCGATTTCATGGTCCCAAAAAGGTGTATTATGTGCACGGCCAATCAGGAATCTATTAATCACCTTTTTATTCATCGCCTAGTGGCAAAGGAAACATGAAATTTCTTTGTAAAGAGATTCAGAATGCTGTTGGCATTCAATGGAGCAGTTGGTGATCTGATTCTTGAGTGTTTCAAGGGGGCATTCAAAGGTTATAAGAAGACAATGTGGATGCTTTCTCTTTTTGGCATTCTTTGGGGAATTTAGAAAAAGAGAAAGAACAGGGTGTTTGAGGATAAGTCTGCTCCTAATGTAATTTTGAAGAGAAACATATTGTCAATTATTATTAATTGGGCCTTGGTGAGGCATGATTTCAATGGCTGCACATTTTTTAGCCTGTTGGGAGATTGGGATCAAGGTATTCTGTAACGGTAATGGCGGCCACAACGGCCACCACCGTTACCTTTATGATACGGGGCATAACGGCTGTTATGGCCCCGTAACGGCCGTTACGGTTTTTTTTTTTTTTTTTTTTTTTTTAATTGACAAAAACCTCAAAAAACTTGTATGTGCCTCGTAATGTTGATTAAAAAGTACGAAAAACTTGTGTCTGCCCCGTAATAGACCATTACGGGACTGTTATGGTTTTTATAGGGGACGTAACAAGCCGTTAACGGCAATTATGGGTCTTTTTTTCCATAATGGCGGTTACGGCCGTTATGACCCCATAACGCGTAACGGTTGCCACTGTTACTTTTACGTAACGGCCTTTACGACACACCATGATTGGGATGGAAATTTTGGTGATTCTACCTGATGTTTCTGTCAGTAGCAGGGCCCGTTTCTGTTTTTCTTGTTTTTGTGTTTGCTTCCTTTTATCCAGATTAGTGTTGAGTTGGTCACCTCCTGTGTTGTATTTAGCCTTTTTGGCTCTTTGTTTTAATGAAGTTTAGTTATCTTTGGGAAAAAAAGAGAAAGAATCAGGTTGATCCACTGATCAGGTGGGCCACAGTCCGCAAAAGGCTCTGAAAAACTTGGATTGAAGTTTTCCAACCCATCAACCATTTTCCAATATTGGGGCCTACATGCTGATTGGGCCAGATTTTATTTCTTGGAAAAGGTGCACAAGGTCAGACCAACTTGATGGATGGATTAGATCTCGCACCTATGTGCCTGCAAGCTTTATTGAACAAGCATGGGGAGGATCGGACAGGGAATAAACATCTCTGAGCCCTACCTCAAGTGACCTATGATTTCATGCAGCCAGCTCTAGTTATTTGCAGCTTGATCTACTGAACAAGCCACATGGGCCCTTTTCTCTTACATCTGCTCTCGCTCTGGCTTTCCTTCATGAGAAATTATACGATCCTACTCAGTAAATATATTGTTTGTGGATGTGGAGGATTAGTGGATTACATACATGTGGGGACAAGTTTCAATTATCGAGACTGATCATATGATGGGCTTCACCGGACATGCAGAAAATCTTTAATTGGAATATTTCGATCCCTTGATTGTGAGCTATTTTCCTTTGAATATGGTCGAGCTCCTTATTTCTCTTTTTATGGACCATTGATAAGAAAAGGTTGGCATATTCTATTCCTATATTTTTGAGGCAGCCTCAATGAGCCGTGTATCTCATCAGATTAATGGTTTGGATCACCAAATGATGTCCACAGATGTAGTAATGAGATAATTTGTGTTAGAGAAATGTATGCTTGCTGCTGAGCAGGAACCATAATTCCTCTTCATTCACAATCGTCATTTTATACTTCCATGTTAAATTGACTCTCTCGTATAGTGTTTTCGAATTGCTCCACCTACATTTATTCAATTGATGTTGTGGCGATCTTCGTTCAATTATTAGTTTGTTTATTCGTTTTTACTGCACGTTCTGTTAGTGCTAAAAGTTTTTAGTTTTTCCGTACTGAAGGATCCCTCTTCCTCGATGGGTGCTGGAACAAATGGATAAGGAGCCAGACTTGGCTTATTCAGACAGGTTTGGAAGAAGGAATAGGGAGTACATTTCCTTGGGATGCGATATACTTCCTGTCCTTAGAGGACGATCTCCTATTCAAGCCTATTCAGATTATATGAGAAATTTTAGAGACACTTTCAGGAAGTTTCTTGGAGTTGTGATAACTGTAAGATCTTTTCCTTTCTAAAGATTTTTGTTTTACGTGTTAGTTTGCATACTATTAAAACAGTCCCCCCCATTTTGCAGGGCATTCAAGTAGGGATGGGTCCTGCAGGTGAACTGAGATATCCTTCATGCCCTTCTGAGAAGCTGTCGTGGGCGTGGCGCTTACGGGAACTTGGAGAGTTTCAGTGTTATGATAAGGTAGGGAGACAGCTTATACTGCATTTGCATTTTTGTGGTTAAATGTGCTGTTCATCGTAGTTGGAAGAACTCTCCCCATCACTTTTCTTCTTTACCTTATATTCAATTCATTACATGAACTATGAAATTTTAATCCAGTTGGCTTTCTGTTGATTTCTTTTCTTCTGTCAGTATATGCTAGCTTCGCTCAATGCATGCGCACGAGATATTGGGATGCGTGAGTGGGGAAATGGAGGCCCACTTGGTGCCAGTAACTTGATGCAGAATCCAGAAGAAACAAGTTTCTTCAGAAGCAATGGTTCTTGGAATACACCTTATGGTCGATTTTTTCTTGAATGGTACTCCGGGATGCTGCTTCTGCACGGGGAGAGGTTGTGCATGGCTGCAGATACCATCTTCTGGAGTACTGGTGCGAAGATTTCGACAAAAGTGGCTGGCATACATTGGCACTATGGTACAGAGTCTCATCCGTCTGAGTTAACTGCCGGCTATTACAATACCTCGATCAGAGATGGCTACCTCCCTATTGCTCGCATGTTGGGTAGGTACAGAATGACCTTGTGCTGTACTTGCTTTGACGTTGAAGACAAAGAAGAGGAGCAGATGAATCCCAACAGCAGCCCTGAAGGGTTTCTCAGACAGCTTATATTTGCTGCAAGGATGTGTGGTATACCACTCACAGGTGAAAATTCTGTAACGAGGCTGGATGATGCATCCCTGAAACAGGTTGTAAAGAGTTCTAAGCTTTATACAGATAGTGTTCATGAGCCGTCTTTCTCATTCAACTTTGTGAGAATGAACAAAAACCTATTTGATGCTCGTAATTGGACCAGCTTTACCCGGTTTGTGAGGCAGATGTCAGATGCACGGCCTTTTCGGGCCAAATTAGACTTTGGAAGGAAGGAGTTATGCTTCTCTTCTACGCCAGCAGCTGAGGAAGTTGGAGTAGCTTTTGCATATTGCTAAAGATATTTTCTCTAATTTATGTACTGTCAACCTAAGTTGTATATTTTTACCTGTACAATTCAATCATTTGAAAATTTATTCAATACGAAATTTTGTGAGATTCTGCTGGGTCTATTCTACTATTCCCAGAAGAATGTCTAACCATGCCTTTCTGACAAATTCCAAGGTTTGATGATCGAGATATCGTTCAAAATGACAGAAAATGAAGGTTGATGTCCTTTTTTACTGTGTATTCCAATTCTGTCCTCTCAGATGGCTAGTTGCGATGTGTCTTTGAATAACCATTATTTGCATTAGTTTAGCTATGTTCTCAGTTAATCAACTTGAAGGCAGTTTGGTTGGAAATACCTATCTATTATTGATATTTGGATCATGTGCTGTGAAAGCTGTAGAAATCCAATAACAAGAGGAACTTTGATTAGGGTTGAAGGGCCCCAAGAGACTTTGGGAAGACCTAAAAGGACCTCACTGGAGGTGCTGAGAAGGGATTTGAAGGTTTATAAACTTCCAAGGAAAGGTCCCTTAGATATTGGAATGGTGGGTGAAACAGGATAAGTTATGATGCGTTCAGGTGGGGATGTTGAAATTATTTATTTTTTTAATCGTTACGTTGAAAAAATTTGTGGAATGGATTTTCCTTTTGCTCATAACATCACTATGCTTCAGTCTTATTTGGAAATTCCAAATTCTCCACTGAATAACAGCAACTTAGGGAACTTGTTTCAGGAACATTTTCTTAATGGTTCTAGGGTATTATATACATGTCATTTAATATTATACCCTACATTTAGAATACAACTCACCTTGCAAGTCATCCACAGTGCAAACTGAGTTGACTCACTTGAAGATGCAGGGGATTCAACGGAAGTGAAATAACTGGTAGGGGGAAAAATATTACGCACTCATCTACCGATTCACATATGCCTCTATGATCTATATTCATGGGTAAAGTTGGGTCCGAACCCAGAAACTCAATATGGCAGCAGTTAGGTAATAACCAAGATGGCAAAAATGGCTGAAGCCCTGCATATGAGATTTCTTTTCGTACTCATGCAGAGATATGTAAGCATTCATGGGTCCTGTGTGATATGCAAGGTATTCCGTTACGGAAACGGTGGCTGTAATGGCCACCCCCTCTTTTATTGTTTTGGAAAAACCTGGTTCAGCCTCAGGCCATTTTTCTCATAACGGCCGTTACGGCTCCATAATGCATAACAGTTACCACGGTGCTGTTATGCAACGGCCATTATGTAACCATTTTTTATTATCATGATTGTTACGAAATAGTGTGATGGATGTTATTCCCCATGTTTATCATGAATCACTTCTGACGTGTTTGTTTTGGCAGAGCTTAGTATATAGGGAGAGATTGATGAGACATGCAGCCCAGGATATATGGCTTAGCAGCTTGGGCACTTGGTTTCTTAGAGTTCTACCATGGTAAAATGGTCCAGATCAAAGTATGAGTTCTTTTGCAGGTGATAAAAGCTGAAGCAATTGGTATGGGTATTTTATTCAGCGAAATAACACATCTCGTCATTGCTGTTTAATTCACTTATTCTATTATCCGGCACTTAACTCAGTGTGCCTGGGATCGTTTCCTCGTCGTTTCTGTTTGGCTTCTTGACATTTCCATTTCCATTTATCTCATGTTTCTCCCCTCTTTTTTTGAAGGATTGTGTGTTTCCCCATCATGTAACTTCAGTAGGCGTTAGGGTTAGGATCTTTGTAGCAGGAAACTTCCTCCCAAGGTTCCACTCCTGCTTCAGATTCATGCTCTTGATTCTTTCTTTTTGTGAACCTTCCGACAAACCAAAACATGAAAAGGCTGTACAAGAAGGGATATCAACAAAGAGGCTTGCTAGATATAGTATCTAGAATGCATAATATCTTTTAACTAAAATGAGATGAAATCATTTTTAGGTGGCAACCAAACAGGGATTTAGACTTTGCAGGTGAAGGAAGGTCATCATGATTAATGAAAAGAGAATTAGATGCGGAAACACATTCCATCCAGCAAAAGCACATGTCACCTTATTACCCTCTCTATATATGTGTATGGATAAAACTTCTAGATCCAAACAATTCAATCTACCAGTGCTACACATTTTAGGAAGTAAGTTTGAGTTCATCGTATTCACCAATGTGAATTGGGAAGGCGAAGGCCCAAAAAGATGTGGTTGGTGGTAGTAAGAAAATATTTGAGGACCTACGATTTAACTGAGGATATGGCCCATGATAGAGTGGAATGATGGAACAGGATTTGTGCAGCTGACCCCAATTAGTTGGGATGAGGCTAAGATGACGATGATTAATGATATTTACCAACACTCGTGGATCACTTTCCACAACAAGATGGCAAAAATTAGGCCGATGTAGTGTGTTAACCATCTACCAATGCTCTAGTTTTGGCCAACACATTAAAGCAGGGTCCATAAAATGAGAAAACCCAAATACAAAGTTTCTTCTCCAAAATCCAATCCCCCCACCACGAGCCATACACGGGTTACCACGTGAAGCCCCATCCTCGTTAAGCTTAAAGAAACCCTTCAGAGGCTTACTGGAATGATATTTTCCAGTTTAATTCTCGGAACTTTAATTTGAATGCTATCAAGAACCAGCTTCTATAAGAATGAGTAATGTTTATCAAATGGTTTACCCAGAATGACAACGAATAAATAAGCTTATTGATTACCCTATCAAAAACCACATTTTGGCCATCAAATCTGCATCTATTCCTTGCACTCAATATCTCCCAGAGAATGAAAGGAGCTGTCTTGATGATCACCTGCACCTGATTCTGAGTTGATGCCAATGCATGCCAATGACACATACCCTGCTGCACCTAGTGCTGATTATTGATCTGAATATTGAATGCATTCCCAAAGAAATTTCATATTTGATTGTGAGACTTCCTGTGCAAAACGGATGATCCAACTCTATTTTTGGGCTCTTGATTCTACTTCCCGGGTGCTTACACTCTGCTAAGATTTTGCAAAGGATGCTTCCCAGCTCCCACTTCCTCTCACACTTTATGCACCTAAGATTTGGCCCATTTCTCTCTTCTGCTTCTTACACTATTTACGGTAATAATTTCCTGCTGACAACTAAAGGAGCTAGATGATCCTTGACCTGACTATGTGACAGCATCCTTGGATTTTAATCTCTACAAGCGTTTCATGTTTCAGTGGTCTGGATTAGAAAATGTTGTCTATCCAATCATTGCTCTCAGTTGAACATATGCTGTTGCATATTTCTTTTCTTAGTGATCCATTTGTACTGATGGTTTAGGAAGATCTGTCCATCAAGCTAGGGACCCATCAGATCCTCACTCTGGATCACTTTGAGGAGGATACTATGCATATCCTTGGGTCGAGGATCATACAATTCCTCGGCCAACTTTTGTGAGGCAGAAGTGGGAACTCAAAATTCAGTAGTTTTTGTGGATGCTTTTTCCTTCTTCTCTATAAAATTTCTCTGATTGTCTATCTTTATCAATTTCAGGTCTCATCATAACTGTAGCTCACTTGCTACTTTCATCAGTGTATGTGCCACCTTGTGCTGGATATTTTCGATCCCTGAGTCCAATACAGGACAGTTGCTTTGTCGATGCACAAATGGTGGATACCATCAAAATGCATTCACTGCATGGTTGAAGATGGATGACGGACATAACTGCCTTATTGCATGTTTCAGGTAGCTTTTTATGCTATTTCACAAATTGTAGTTTACAACTATGTAATTGTAACCTTAAAGTCGTGATTAATGTGCTAAATTCTATCTTCCACTCTTTGCATCAGATCAATTGGTTTTTTGGATGCTCAAGTAGGGCTGCCAAGGGGCCAGGCCTGGGCAAAGCAAACCCAAGATTTTGAATAGGCCTTGCCTGATCAGTTCAAAAATCAGGCAGAAGACAACCCTGGGCCCGGCCCATTGACAGCCCTATGCCTAACTCCAATTTTCATGTCTTGTGATAAAATGTAGTATGGACTCTTCATGCTTAACTTATAGTCCAGTTGTCAGTAGATACTTTCTTATGATCTTCATATCAGATCCATGATTTTATAAATGCTCAAGTTATTTCTAATTGCTGGAAAATTATGAATCACAATGCCCAAGTTATTTCCAATTGCTAGAAATTTGTGAGAGATCTGTGGGAAAAACGCACATCTGAAATAATAGCTGATTTCCAATCACAATTTCAGCAAAATTTTGAAGTAATAGTTTTTCATCTTCAGAGATGGAAAACTTCTTTCCATTACAAGTTGAATGTTGGAGAATTTTGGGTTAAAGAGATTGTTGATGACGATGACGAACACACTCCCAGTGCCAGTACCAGTACCAGTACCAGTATCAATGGCTGCTGTTGGGAACAACAACACTCAGGGTTCTGAGGGTGTTGGATAGGGGTGTACACGAACCGAGCTAGCTCGGTTGGCTCGCTCGACTCGACTCGAAAAAGCTCGACTCAACTCGGATCGAAGCTGAGTTCATACTGAGTTGAGCTGATTTTTGGAGCTCGAGAACGAGTTCAAGCCGAGTTCGATCTTGCCCCAGCTCGAACTCGGCTCAACTCGGTTCGACTCGGCTTGACTCGGTGCAGGATATATATACCCTTAAAAAAAATATACCCTAGGTCTTTTTAAAAAACCGTTCCACTCCCAGCCTGCACGAACCCTAATTCTCCCTAACCCTCTCTTCCTCCCTCTCTCTCAGTTGGCTAAGCCTCCCTTCCTCCCTCTCTCTTTCTCTACTCTCCCTCCTCCTCCCTTACCCGCACAGCCGCACGGCTGCCATCCTCACTAAGGTAGAAGATTTTAGCTTTGTCTCTATCTATATGCTTTGATCAGGTGGCAGATCTTCCTCCATGGGAGATTTTTTCTTGGGGCTTTCCCAATCCGTGGTGAGGCCCATCAGATCAACGGACTGGATCAGTTACCCGAGTTGACCAAACTATTTAATGTAGCGAGATCCATACTCTTCATTTGGCGTGCCCTAATGTCAATGGATCAGAACTCCACGGGATATCCAGACTGTTCATTTGGCGTGCCCTACTGTCCATGGCTTGATTGTTGTTTTATTATTGCAGAGAAGCAGCAATCTTTATTTGATTTTGTTTTTATTTTTATTTGCTATTGGGTTTTTGTTGGGTTGTTGCCTCAAATCGTTTGTTTTTCATATAATAGCAGCTATCTTTAGGGATTTTATTATTATTATTATTATTTTAAATTAAATTTTTTTTTTTTTGCAATTGGGTAGATGTTATTTTTTGGGTTTCTTTGGTTCTTGAGATTGAATTGTTTTTTTTTTTTTTTTGCCAATATGCTTTTTGCTGAAAGAAAACCATTCCCAAAATTTCCTTTCCATGTGTGAGATTCACACCTTCAAAAGGCAGTTGGAAAGACTTCCTAGTTCCGAGTTCCGAGGCCCAAAATAAACGGCTCGAAAGCTCGAAACTCAGCTCGAACTCGGCTCAAAAAACGAACTCGAACACAGCTTGAAAGCTCGAGCTCGAACTCAGCTTGAAAGCTTGAAGCTCGAAACTGGCTCGAACTCGGCTCAAACTCATCCGAATGCTGACCGATCCGAGCTCGAGCTGGAGATGCTGGCTCGGTCATCAAGCCGAGCCGAGTTCAAGTTGGGTGTGCCTGGTGACCGAGCCGAGCCGAGCTGAGCTGAGGCCAGCTCAACTCAGTTTGGCTCGATGTACACCCCGAATGTTGGATCTCTCTTCTATTGCATTATGAGATTACATCTTTTTGACATTAGGGTTAATTTCTGATGAATCTCTCTCTTGTATACTTATGACCTTAACAAATCCCCATGGTGATAATCGGAGTGCACATTCTTGAATGCTTTGAGAAATGTTTAGAAGTGGATGGAATTAGTCCACTTGGTAAAAGGTGTGCGCTACATTGAGGTGATGAGGTTCACAGTGCACATTCTTGAATGCTTTGAGAAATGTTTAGAAGTGGATGGAATTAGTCCACTTGGTAAAAGGTGTGCGCTACATTGAGGTGATGAGGTTCACATCGTCCTAGGTTCTAACTTTTATTATTGGCATACCATCACTACAGATTGCCTTATCAGATAAAATTGCAAGCACCCAAACTGTCTCGGCATCAAATGTCTGAGGCTATCCGTATCTTACCTGATAGTGGCTATTATATTGATAACTGGGCATGCATGAGTGTTGCCAGCCCACCATCAATGCTGACAAGAAGGGTTTTCTTGTGCTCTCCAGTAGCATTCATGGTTGACATTTTATCTACATAATGTTGCTTGAGTGGGAAATTGAGGTTTCTGAAGTAGTATTGCATGGGTAACCAAAATGGGATGTATTGTGTTGTTTTTATTTTTCAATGAAGTGGGGTTATGAATAAAGGCATGTTGTAGCCCGGACATATTTTTGGGAGCCAGGACTCTGCTTTGGACTCGGTCTTGTTTCAAAAAAAAAAAAAAAACTTTGGACTCAGTCGATTTCCAGGTTGGGTTGACCGGAACTCAGTCTGTTGACCATGCTGGTCAAGGATGTGATTTTCTTCTTCATCTTCATCTTCTTCTTCTCCACAAGTCAAACTGTATACGATTTCCTGGCTATATATACCAACTGTATACTAGGTCCATGGTTTTGTAAAACTGTAGGGGCCTTAAAAGACCTTGTGCTGTATATGAAGTGTTTGGTAGATTGAACACTTTGCTCAAGTTTCCTATGTTCTTTTTGTTTTTGGTGGGAGACTTTGGAACTTGTATATGGTTATAAAGCCATACATATGGAGCATTATGAGATTTTTAGAGGACGATTATTGATTGGATGAGAATTTTAGCTTTGCTGACTATGTTTCCTAAGACGGGATTCGATTTTCTAGCGGAGAGATGCGCCTGGTAACTCCTTTGGCTTGATTCTGTTGGGTTTGTGTGGAGCAATTCCACATACTTCTCCTCTAGTTGCCTTTTTTTTTTTTCCTAAGCTCTATTATTGCTGATTTTTGGATTGGTTGGAGATCTATTGTGGCCTCAACAGATGAAATGCATTGTCAATTTGTCATAATTGTTATGTTTTGGAATCTCCTTGCTTGTAGATTTATTTCATCCCTAGGGTTACACTACTCACATTTCATTTTTTGACAAAAGCTTAGCTACATTTTGTGCTAGAATGGCAAGGCTCCACAACAGAACCCGTATCTAACCAATTTCACTAGTCTATGTGGAGAATCCACAACTGATTTGGATGAGGATCCTAAAAATGAGAATTTTGGTTAACTTAGGGGCCTGTTTGGTGGATGCCTAAAAAATGAGTTGATCTCCTTTTAGCTAATCATAATTGTGCATTAGAGATCCTGATTGTTGGTTGTCAAGATCATTTTTTATCCTTACCAAAAAGAAATACCATCTCGAATACATAATTATGACTACTAAAATGAGATGAAGTCATTTTTAAGTGTCTACCAAACAGACCTTAATGCATCAAAAATCATTTTCTGGGCCTTAGAATGGAAGAAGAATGAGAAAAGGCAAAATGAAAAATGACAGAATTCCAAGTATGATGCTAGCAGAAATGCAGCCAGAACATGACATATGCACCAAATCAATCCGTCCAAATAGTGGGCCTCACATATTGATCAGACAACCTGACCTTTGATTAGTTGGATCTCTGACCATTGATCACTTTTCATTTACAGCAGGATCAGTGGCGACGATGGTTTGGATTGAGATATGTACTTGTCACATGTAAAGCAGGGCCTGTCACGCTTATGGATTGTTGAACTCCCTCAGAGTATCAAATGGTTTGCTCTTTTAACAAAAAGAGGTGTGGGGGAGTAGTGAGGGATGGGCAGTGGGATGGCATTAAAAAGCTTAGGTATGTGTAGAGGTGCCATCTTTTATGATATTGACACTCACTATCTTTATATATAATCTTGGTATGAAATCGTGGTCTGAAATTGAATTCTATGACAATGGTGGTGTTTGGTAAGGAGGTTTGATAGAATACATCCTGATGTATTACAATAGGATACGTTGGGACTTCAGCCATTGGTTTAGTGTCCTTTTCGATGATCCAAACCGTTTATACGATGGGACTTTCATGGATAGTGGATAGGTAAAAGAATTCTCATAGGGAGAAAGTCAAATATCCATGTTCATAGGAAGAAAGTCAAATGATCAAAGGATTGAATTATTCCAATTTTAGAGCTTTTATTTATTTTTTTGGATATCCCCATCCAAGGTGAGGCCAATCGTATACATGGCTTGGATAATTGAAAGATGAACCCAGATCTAGAGGCCAAGGTCCTGACGTATTCTAGCAGCGATTCAGCCGGATGTATTCTAGCAAACCTATTTGGTGGACCTTATTTTCATCCCTCTTTTGGAGCTTTCCATGTGAACTTTTGCAAACCACAAAAAAATGAAATTGAGAAAAAAGAAAGAAAGAGAGAGACAGAGGAGAAAAATGTATACAATGTAAATAGTGTGTACCACAAGAGCAGTAGCCCCGGTGATGTTGATTACCACTTGGTGCGCATGTATGCACCTCTTGAAGTGTCCATTCCTCCTTTCTCACAGTAGCTGCCTTTTGTGATAGAGACTGGACTGGCTCTGCTCGACTTGAGTTGTTGATGGTCACTTTGATTTTATTCTACGAAAAATGACTGGTTCCTCGCCTTGCCATTGGTAGAAGGCATGGGACCCACCTGAAAATTAGTAGGTCCCTTGTTCTAGCAGCAAATGGGGGGCCATGAAAAGGAGAGAATCATGATTCTTGCATGTTACCAAATGTACCATGTGTGGCCTACTTGATTATCATACATTAATACAATGTAAAATGATTTACCCTTATAATGGGTGTTTAAGATGTATATATTAGAAAGGCACATCGAAATTTCCATTCGGCGACAACCTAATTCCATGCTGGCAAAGTGGGGTTTGGGTTTGTTGATTCATCATGCAATCACCTCCATCTGCCCCAACATCAATCATGAATTACCGACATTTTGTCCCCCTTTAACGGACGGTTAATTTAATCTTTGTCATGGATTTTCCATTTAATAAACTAATGATGAGCTTTTGGTTAGTGCTACCACTAATGGTATGCACCCTCAGTTCATTCATTGTGTGGTCAGTAGCTTTGAATCTTACTCTGATTTGGCAAGTAGTGAAGATTGCATTTGTAGATTAAGGTCAATGAGAAAGGGATTGGCTTAGTACCATTCGAACCAAGGTAGTGAAGATTGCATTTGAAGATTAAGGTCAATGAGAAAGGGATTGGATTAGTACCATTCAAACCAAGGTAGTCAAGATTGCATTTGAAGATCAAGGCTAGTGAGAAAGGGAGTGGATTAGTACTGTTCAAACCATGGTCTAAAATATTGTCCAAAACCTATATGTATTGGTTGATATGTGTTTCACCCATGAATGAAACGGCTGTATAAGCTCAAAACAGCCTGGTATTGGTGGTGAACGATGTGATATCCAATGCCCTGATTTAAAACTTTGATTCAATCGGCTTCATGTTGCTGGGGGCATACAGATATATGGCTGATATTTGGGCCCTTGGCCTAACATGAGGTCATGGGTTTGAGTGCTCATGGGATGTGTGTGTTTAAAAAAAAGTTGTTTGGTTAGCGTGGATTTTACTCCTTTGGGAGCTTGTAACTAGAGGTAAATTGGAAATGGAATTGGAGGTAAATGAAGTGGGAGTAAATGACTTAGTTGTGTTTGGATGTGAGTAAATGAAATGCATTTGAAATTTAAATATTTTGTTTAAATGGAATAAATGGGAGGAATTGGAATGTATTTGAAATTTAAATATTTTGTTTGGATGGAATAAATGGAAGGACTTGGAATGTATAGGAAAATTTTCAATATACTCATAAGAATATATTCAATAATTCAAATCAACATTAATATCTCAAATTAGTGTACATATGTGATATTTAATAGAATAATTGTAATAAGCCTATTGAAATATATACTTCAGCCAAAAATTTAAAACTTTTGAGCCTCGAGTGGGCTATAAATGTAAGAATCATAAATAAGCAACTTGTCAACGATTTTTAACGGTTCATTTAGATAGTCAACCTTTGAACGGTTTGGATTATTCTATTGGTGTGTGATTTTAGTGATGTAGTTAATATTTGAATTGTTTCAAAGTATCATTAGAATGCCAAGTGTACAGCAGACATGTGCATAATGCCAAGAGAGGATTTCATTTACATGCCAATTTACTGCCATTTTATTTCCATGCATTTACTTATATTCAAATACACCTAAAATACCATTTATATCCATTTACTCCTAATTCACCAATTACTTCCATTTACTCTCATCCAAACAGCTCCTTAAACATCACGGTGGGACCCACTTGAGCAGCCTACCACTTAAGACCGCACTTAAGCTATCTGCTGTCTGGTTTGCAGGAGACTGCCCCATCTTTTTCAGTGTTTTTGGGTTGAAACTGTACCAAATTCCTAACTTCTCATCCGCATGGTGGGCCTCATGATTAACGGAAGATACCCTCTCCCCAATAGACGATCCTTAGGGCAAGTCACATCCAATGAAAGTGCCCGACCGATCAACGGTTCAGCTTTGCCCAAAGGTTGAACAAGAAAATATTAGGATGGTAGATAGATAAAAGTAGGTCTGAAAACTGTAGATTATTGACAGGCTACGCTGGATTAAGATTCAGTACTATGAATGGTATAAAACACCTTTCAACCTTTCAAGCAGATATCTTTTAATAACTCTACCCTAATCTTGTCTACTTAAAAGGAAAATTAGAAAGGCACACAAGTATTTATATATATATATAATAATATATATATATATATATATATATATATTTTAAAAACACTAGTTTTTGAAGGGAAATGGAACAAATGGAGGAGATCAGGACCGTTCATAAGGTACGATCAGTCGTCAAGGACCCATAGCACTGATTCGACAATCCTAACCATCTGATCGGTGTAGGCAAAAAAAAATTGCACTCCAAGACCAATAAGGTCCATGTTCGCCTTTGAGCAACCGACCTACCATGTGGGGCCACCGAGATGAAAGTCACATTCCTCATATGTGAGCCAAATTAACAAGCCAAGATGAAATTGACTGGTTGGCCTTTCGTTATAAGAAAATCTTGCTGTTAATATTTATTTATTAAAATTAATAAATAATTTTTAAAATTATATAAATATCTCGTAATATTATCGTTTGATCAAAATATTGCGAGAATATCATGATATTTTAAATTTTTGGCGATATTTGTCACAGTGCTTCGAGCCAAACAAGGACTTGGCTTTTTCTTGCTTCCTACATTCAATTTGCTTGTTTGCTTTTTAAGAAAATGGAAATTAGAGTAAGGACTTAAAAGACTCATATGTCAGTTTAACACCATTTAAGAAAATGGTGGTGACTCTTTAACTGTACACATGGCATAGTTTTGTGGCAATCTAGACTGTCCAAATTGCCAATCCGACTGTGAATGTAGCAGAATCCAAAAATTATACTAAAGAGATAGTATCAACCATCTGATTTCTCCTCTTGAATTTGAACCACTGGCTATTTTATTTGTAACCATTCATAAATGAATGGTTAGGATTGCTTAATCGATATGATCTTAGAGATATACTAAATCCACAATGGGACCCAAAATTTGGATGGTCTGGATAGCCGTATATCGTGCCACATACAACGGGAACGAGCCACTTCTATTTTCAAAATGGTGATAAACAAAGATAGGATCTGGACATTAGTGTAGTTGACTTTACGCGCAGTTGGGTGTTGTATCACATGGATTCTACAAAGCCATTGAGTGTGGTGGAAGACAATGAGAGAGAGAGAGAGAGAGAGAGAGAGAGATTCATGGCCCATCTTTCCTCCACAAATGAGAATAAATGCCCCTCTTCCCCCCCCTCCAAAGGACACATTCTCACAACAACAACAACAACAACAACAATAGCCATGCCTCGTCTCACTGCCTTTCTTCTACTATGGCTGCTACTCTTTCATTCATTTTCAGGTAAGGCATGTTTCTGGGGTTTTTTTTAAAAGCCCATTTCTACCATTTACTTGTTTAAACTTACATGAAAATCTTATTATTCTCTTGCAGGCGACGCTGAAAGCATTGAGGTTGTTGTGAGGCCTCCTGCGTACCTGTCTCACAAGGTACGTTATAGGTGTTTGCATTGCAGGTCACGACTGATTTGAGTCACAGTAACCTTGTTTTCACGATGCTGGTGCAGTGGGCCTGGCTGGCCTGTTATATTCTGGGTCTGGCCCAATGTAAAATGGGCTTTGATTTCATTTCTAGGTTCGTCTCATTGCCTGATTTTCAGACAAAACAGATACGCTATCAAGGTCCAGTTTTGGAACATTTCAACTAAGGCCTGATCAGTGCCACCCAAACTTAAGGCTGACTTACAGGTGTCATGAGGCAGCCCATCATCCCATAAAGGTAGCAATGGGCCTTGCTCAGAGAGTCCGGCCTAACAATTTGCCACAGCCTAACTCACGTGTTCCGAGGTAGGGAAGAGCGTTATACAATGAGAAGAAGATCACCTTCGACCTCAAGTAGGCAAAACCTTAAATCCATGAGATATAAAAAAAGAGAAAAGATTTGAATTTATATTGAGTAATGATCTTAAATTATTATTTTTTTATTACATCACTTACATAATATTATTACAAACAATTTCTAAAAAGATTTAATAATAAAATATGATGAAATCAAAATTTTCTAAAAAAAAAAATAATAATAATATATTTTTTTTCTTTCTAAAATGGCAGTGTTGAACTGGTGTTTTTTTAATGAAATGGATGAATTTGGCCAATGTAAGAAGTCGGTTAGTGTCTAAAACATCGTTACATAAAGATTGATAAATTGTGTATTTCGCTATGATGTCTAGATAAAAACTTAGGGTTGACTTATGGTCCACAATTTGAATGGCAATTTCTCTCCATTTGGAATGAATTTTTTCAAACTAAATATGCGCGGGCCTCAACTATGGTCCACAAACTACTTTCACTTTGTTTGAGTTAATTTTAGTTCAACCGTGCTAAGAATGTATTTGTGGCCCTACATCATGTTTTATGCTACGACTATCTATTCCAATAGTTGGTTTAGGCGACACATGCATCTTGCATGCAGACCATTGATTTTTATTTTAGTAAATGTCTATTTCTTTACGCATGTGAGGCCCATTGATCAATGGATGGATTAGGAACAGTGAATTTTGGAATAGGGATTTGATCGGTTTTTAGCAAGGCACAACTCATCCTGGATGTCCCATGCAGCAAAAATCCCCAGGATTGGAAGATCCTGGTCACATATGTTTGGCCTTGCTCCTAGTTGAAAGGTTAGGATTTTTCCATCTGGGAGATTACTGGTGCATGAATCACTCAAAGTGGGGCCATAATTAATAACATTGGTTTGGATGACTGAATAATGAACCCACTTATACCGGAACCCGAATAATAACACTTGATATTTACACCCGCTCTTTTTTATACCACACACTCCTTTTTCTACTCTTGGTAACTCAAACAAGCAAGGTAGAAGAAAAAAAGGGTGTGTATGAGTGTATCTATCAAAAAGGGTGGTGTAACAAATGTAATGCATGCAGATGCAGGCATCATATACAATGGGTGTTTCTTAATTCACTATCTTACACAATGCATATGTTGTGATTGTTATCAGGTAAACATGAGGAAGTTAATGGTGGAGATTGCATTGCTTGATTATGACTATGGTGGGCCCAACACCAGGCATGAACCTAAGAAAGGGAAGCCCGGTGGAGGCAAGAACCGTTGATTCATCGCTCCTCGTTACGCCTTCAGTTCTTAGCAGAATAAACTCTTTCGTAGAGTTTTGATTAGCACACGCGCGTGCAAGGGAGACCATCTAGATGCCATCAGGTGCCAAGTGAAAATCAGGTGTGAGATCCAAGCCGATCATCAGATGGGACCCTCCATGAATATCATTCTCACGAAAGATAGGTCCTATCCACTACTGCTCAGCTTATCTATAATGTAGGAAACAAATGGATGGTTGAGAAAAATTAGCTAAGTTTTTCTAGGCCATCCTCTCGTTTGAAGCATCAGGGCCTGTTTGATGAGTGCATAACTACTTCATGAACGGCTTTGATCTCAAACATATTTGCCATGTCGACACGTGAGTGGTGTGTGGTGGGCTCTATTGTACACACGCGTGAGCTTAGCAAAACTCTTCACTTCTGTATGGAGAGATTTTGACCACGTCTACGGTATAGGTGTTGTGAAATTATTAATGATGTTTTTTTAAAAGCTTTATTTTGAGGATCCTACGGCCACGATCTATGTAATAAAAGCCATGTTTTTATTTGACCATTGGTGTACACCGGGTAAATAAGAGACAGTTTCAATCGGGTCTGCTGAGGCGCAAGTTTCCATATATGGTCCAGACGTTGATCAGATGGGCCCACCGTCTACCACGGATGAAAGATTCTATATTGAAGGGTTAAGATCTTCGAATCCGTGAGATCTTGTTAGACATCATCCTTCCAAACGTATATCGAGGCCATAAGATCAATGGTATGGATCGCATAGCAATTGGTGTCCGCGTCTACATCATCACAATACAGGCCATACATTTCCCAGCAATTGATTCAGATGATTCAATGAAATTGATTCCTGAATCCTGAGAAAATAATAAAAAAGTCGGGCCCACATGATGTACGGTCCAGAAGCGACTTGGATCTTGTACAAAGCGGGCATCGTGCAGTAGACAATCAGAACTAGTATCAGGAGGAAGTAATTGATACAAGGGATGCATCATAGTTCTTAATCTAGACCATTCATATGGTGCGTCCCATCATGGATTGACGATTACCCATTAGTTTCCCTTGATAGGGGCACTACTAACTTCTAGATTAGAAAGAGACAAAAAGGGCCCACATTCGGCTGACAATGGTCCTAACATTGACGGCTAGGATCTTACACTATTGAAGAATTTTGGGGAGTTCTCCATCCATAGTGAGACTTAACAACATACCAACCGTCTGGATTTAATGAAGGGTGGGCCTCACTTGTGGGAATTGAGAACACGGATACAGTGAGCCAAGAGTGATTGTATGGGAGATGATGCTAAATCCTGCTCTCTCCACACGTGCCGATGTTGGATACGTGTGCGTTAGACCGAACACTCATCTACTGGGCCCTCATGACCTGAAAGCCAGGCCTACGCATGCATTCATCAGGTAGGTTATACGTGTATGAAAATAATGTAAAACTTGAGAAAACTGACCAATGGAGAGGTCTTTTGATATACAACAAGACCCCATCTGATAAACGGCTGGGATCTCTCACTTGCCAATTAGTAGACATCTAATGGATGGTTAACATAAAATACAGTCAATGATCAGAATTCAACAAACAAATGTCTATTAATCAGAGGTTAGGATACGTCCAATCACTCTGATTTTGGGGTGACAGTTTAGTTTTAGTTACAAGTAGGCATCGGTTGTGATTTCAGCGTACACGCGTATGAACCATCACACTCTACCAGAGTATCAAATAACTTCCCATTTGTTAAAACTGAATTAGAAGGAATCTTGGGATGAGATTATTATTGTTCTAACCCTTGAAAAGGACTCCTCATTTCTCCACTGCATTGCACAGCATCTTCCTTTTTTGGTGGTATATATTAAGAAGTCGGTTCCTCCACACGATGCTTTGTGGGGCCCACCGTGACGTACTGCCCACATCCACTTTAGCCATAAGGTGCGCCCTTTGATCAATTTCACCCCATTCCCCAAAAAAAAAAAATCAGTCAGATCCAAGATACAAGTGGGCCACACCCACATGGACAGTTGGGTTGGCGATCCACACCATTCAAACCTTCCAGGTTGTGTGTGGGTCCCACTGTTTTATATATGCCACCTAAATCATTCGTAAGATGCGCCCCAACTAGGATGAATGGACATCCCAAAAATCAGGCTCCAAAACTCAGTGGGCCCACCACATGATTGGACCGGCAAAGAGAACATGCTGGGGCGGACACGATGGGCTGAGTAGGCGTTATCCGCACATCATGGTGGGGTCCACACACAACATTGTAGAGTAAGCTTATTCTACAAGCGTTGCAGAGGAAACGGCCTTGGTATTTAATGGAGAAAGACGTGATGCTTATTTGCATCTTGTTTTATGCATGTGGGGCCACCAGGAAAGAATCATTCGAACATGGATTCATCAATTTATGGTAATGAGAGTCATCTCATCTGTAAGATTGCAATGTAGAGTTTTCATAGGATGCTGGACCCCACATCGCTGCAACCACTCCGGGCCTTGTTCTCACCATCGGATGGCAAATGTTTGATTGATCTGGCCATTCAATAGGCAGATGCATAAAATGGACGGATCGATGTTATTTGGACTGTTGGACTCTTCTTTTTTTTTTTTTTTTTTTTTTGTTTTTTTTCAAAATCCTAACCACCCAATTTTCTCATACAAGTGTGACCTGACAGATCAAACGAACGGATCGATGTTATTTTCTGTTCCAGGGCATGTTTATAGTTACAATAGGTGATGAACGGTCCTCATCTCTGATATGCATGATCCAACAGAGGGAACAAGGATCCGCATTCTAACAAAACTAGTGCAATGTCTGGTATGAATGCGGTTGCACAGAGATTTTTGGGAATAAAATTTGTATAAATAAGGTAATATATTTACTTAGAGGGTCTCAAGTCCAGCCGGTTGGACCATAATTTAAGGTCCACCTAGAAATTAACTTTCAACCTATAATGTTTTCGTGAAATCCAACCCTTCCAATAGGTAGACTCCACCATGAATATCAATTTAGATAGAAATAAGGGGAATTAACTCACCACGTATGCCATACCATATAAAACAATTTATAACCATTGGTAAATGAATATATATATATATATATATAAAAGTACGGTACGATAGATGAGTAATCTGAACGATTTTTCATACAATGATCCTCCCATGCGTAAAACCTATTAGACGGGTTAGATGTTGGATTCACATGAAAAATGGGAAGCCATCTTCTGGCTGGATGGTCATTTATGGTCCAACGCGTTGGACTTAGACTCTCTACATATTTACAATCTAGATGGTGAAGATATTTCGGGAATAAATTGCGTAAATTTGCAATCTTGACCTTCTCCGTATTTAATTGCTTCGGTGCCACTACAAGGCATAAGCTATAGTGCTCCTATTTGCATCGGTTCACCTGGACACTTCAATCGGTTGATCTGAACACTTTATAGGGAACATTTTATAGCTACCATCCAAAATAACACTGACCATATGATCTGATCAGTCCTTAATTTGATCTTATTTTCTGTATTCATATTTTTTCCAATCGACGGATGGGATAATTAAGATTACCTGAAAAAGTGATTCTTCAGAACCATAAGCAATCCATGATGATACCTATCAAATAGATGGATCAGATTGTTGACTGGACCTATTTTATGTAAATGATCCTGACTGTCTGTTTAAGTCCATTGATCAGACGGTTAATATTTGTCAGATCAGTGTGATATTTTCTTGGTAGGACGAGAAATCCTTTGGAACTAATTAAGAGTCTAGATCAATAGATTAGACTATCTAAGCGTCCCGATGCAACTAGGAGCACTATAACTGATAGTGCTACGAGAGCACCGAAGGATTTCTCAACTATAAATACTCACATTTTCCTACCATCAGAAATACACAAACACATTCCTTCACTTCAAAAAACAACGGTCGCAATGTCTGGAGTCACGACCTTTTTCATCATCCTCCTGCTCTTTAGCATATCTTCCAGTAAGCAAGTTCCCATTTTTTCAGTTTAGAGTAGAGAATTATAGCCGATCTATCAGGGCCTAGTCCTTCTCATCCGTACATGAGTTCTAGCATTTAAATATCCATTCCAATCATTGGTTAGGTGATACATGCATCTTACATATAGACTGTTGGTTTTCATTTTTATAGACGTGGATTTCTTTCTGCATGCATGGCCCACCTGATCAGTGATGGATTTTGAACATTCATCTTTTGAAATTGGGATTTATCAATTTTTAGGCTGGGGCAGGTCCGGTCCGTGCCCAAGAGATTTGGCCCTGTTTTGCTGGGCAATGCCGTGAGTAGGCCATAGGCCTTATAATGTTGGGCTGAGCCAGGATTGGGCCAGGGTCGAACTGGTTCTGCCAAACCCATGTCATTACCATCCCTACCACTGGCCCAATGCCCTCCCAGCTAATCATGTTTTAGAGAAGGTCCCACACGCATCTAGCTGTGGATGAGAAATCGTGCAACTAGCTGCATGTGGGGCCACTATGGTGTATGTCATCCAGTCCATCTGATTGGGTTGTCCAATCATGAAAAAAAGGATGGCCATGCCGATCAAATCATCATGTGGGCCACGTGATAGAAAACAATAGACAACCACCCGAAACCGTGAAATTTACATGGTCGCCTACTTACTTGATGGTTGGATTGGCTTAATATTTGGGGAATTTCATTTTCATTAGGAGGCAATCATATTAGACTGGTTGGAACGGTGGGCCCCACACCCAACTAATTGTCTGCACATCTAATTGTAGATGAGAGGACGTGCAACTAGCTGCATATGGGGCCCAGTAAGGTTGTCCCGTCGTGAAAGTAGGATAGCTGCCTCAAACATTGCCCCTCCTGTTTGGCTGTTTCATTGGCTAATCTTCCCCTGCAGGTGAAGTCCGAGGTTTGGCTTATGGCGTCGAAATTTCGGGCCCACCTCTTAAGGTAAGTTTTGGTGGTGCATGTGTGTCTTTGAGTGTGCACGTTAGGGCTGAAAGTCAGGCGGGTTGGGTCGGGTGGTGCTCAACCCTAGCCTAACCCAAGGTTCCTATACCTCAACCGTAACCCAACCCAACCTTGGGTTGGGAATTCTAAACGCAAGCCCAACCCAAGCGGGCTCCGTCGGGTTGATCGGGTTGTTCGGATGGATACATGCTAATATTTTCATTATTACATTAGTCTATTATATTTCAATACACGTTTTATTTTTTGTATTTATGATTTTATTAATTATATATGTAGTTATTTATCGTAAAGAACTTCATTTTTTTTCTAAACAAACAAGCTAAAATATAGGACAACTATTTCTTTAAAAGTCATGTTGTGTAGCACACAATCTATTTGGGAGAGAAATCCAACATATCTTATTAGCTTGAGTCAACGGAAATGATGCAAACCAATGAGACCTAACAACATTGGAATTTCCTATGCCTTCAACATAGATGATCCACACTCGATTATAATTTATCAGTAACTTATATATTGATCGGGTTCGGGTTGGGTCGGGCAACCCAAGACCTCAACCGGGGCCTTACCCAAGTTTTATTGGGTTAGTGTTTGTATAACCCAAGCCCGAGATCGGACTCTATACATTCTGCGCGAGCCCAACCCAATGTCACGGGTCGATCAGGTTGAACCCGCCCAACTTTCAGCCCTAGTGCATGTACGTCATGACTCACGGTGCCTATTTCAACATGGACCTTCCCGATCGAGGCCCAACTGTCAATGGAGCATTACTGAAAATTTGCACTGAGAAGATAATATTAACCATTTGATTTTTCTCTGGATGGTTAGGACTGCCTAATCAGTCTCATTTTAGATATGCTTCATCCCCAATAGGACCCACAATTTGAATGGTCTAGATAGCTGTAGGCCACTGACTCGTGTGAGGAGGATGGATCCCCACTATTTTTAAATAGCGTAAAACTAACATATAATGTAATGTGGGACCCTACCCTAGACAAATTTGGACGCGGATTGTGTAGTGTGGATTCTGTGGGGCCCACTGTGATGTATTTATTTTATCCATGCCGTCCATCTGTATGTTCAGCTCATTTTAATACATAAGCCCAAAATTGAAGTATATCCAATGCTCAAGTGGGCAACACCAATGGAAACAGTGAGAATTGAGTGCCTACCATTGAAAACTTCTTGGGGGCCGCATAAGTTTTGGATCAAGCTAATATTTATGTTTTCCTTTCATTGGGCCTAGGAAGGTTTCGATGGTGGAAATCATTATCTCTATTATTTTTGTGGTGTGGTCCATTTGAGCTTTGGATATGCTTTAATTTTGGACTCATTTCATAAAATGATCTAGAAAAAATGGATGTTCACCTATCAAGGGAGATATAGTTTGCTAGGTCCCACCATGGATGGACTACGTCCAAAGAAATCTCATGTGTACGACAATCATAACCTCTCAATTTGTGGCTTATAAGAAGCTTGAAAAGATAGCCCAAACAAGAAGTTCTGGTGAGAAATCCAATCCACTCAGCAGTTCCACAGTTTCACGACAGGACAGGAGCTTTAAAAAATGAGGCACTTCCAAAACTTAGGTGGGCCATATGATAGGAAAAGTGAGAAGCCACAAATTTTTTGGATAAGGCTAATATTTGTGTTTTCAGTTCATCCCAGTGGGAATACCCTTATCTACAATTTGGATTACGTATAAGAACAATAGACTGAAATGGGATTTTCATGGAAATATTATCTCTATTTTTCGTTTCTACGAATTCAAACAGGTCCTACGGTATAAAGGTTTTCACGTCTCTTGAGAGACAACTCAGTTTTTTATTATAACTTCACCGCATTTCCATAAAAAATCACCTGTACCTAAAATAAATTTCTTCAAATATTGCAATTTTCTTTTCAACCTTTTGGATTTTACAATCCAAACAGGCTTACATTCCTGATTTTGGAAAACTCTACTTAAAAGTAGAAATCCCAAAAATCATGAATAAATTTTCTTGTAGCCTGGGCTAATCACAACCTGTAGAATGTATTTGCCCCCCCTCTAAATATGCTTGTGCATCATCGCTGCTATGCACGCATGGGTTGAGATGATGATTATGATGTGATGATGACAATGGCTTCCCAGATGAACACGAGGAAGCTTATGGGTGGGACCGAATTGCCAGATTATGACTACGGAGGAGCCAACACACGGCATGATCCAACCACACCGCCTGGGACTGGGAGTGATAACGACCCTTGATTTACTTGGTCCCTTTGTCAAAAGGCCACTACTGGAATAAGAGCTGCTTCCATCAAGAGCAAGTGATTTATCTTCCCTTCTTGTTGCCTTTGAATGATGAATAATAATAAAAATAAAAGAGCTCAGTTCATAAATGCAATATCAATCGTTATGATTCCCTGGAGTGATGCAGTTGAAAATTCAGTGACTTCCACCCATCTTCATTTAATCGATCCATGAAATTATAAAGGCCTTTTGAACTGGTGGGACAAACACATCATGGGCTTGTTCTGACAGATAATTGAAGTGATGAGAAGATCGTAACCATTTGAACAGTCACGACTTCATGCTTGTTGACTGTGGACCATTGGTGTTTTTTTTTTTTTTTTGTTCTTCCTTGTCATTTTAACTCTAAAAATGCCTTGTTGGAATTCATCGGACAAGACCCCTCTGATACAGTGGTCCACCATTTCAACAGTCTCAGTCCACGTCTATGCTATACTTCCAATCCATTTGTACCAGTGCTTGGCCTGACCCAATGATGTTTTAGTGCATTCTGCACAGGCGGGATCCAGATCATTCATCTAGTGGTCCACTGTGGATAGATTAACTAAGATCTCCTCCATCAAACAATCCAAGCCTTCGGACAGGCGGGCTTTCTCCATTGCAAAATGGACCATTGGATTTATTTTCTCAACAATTTCCTAAGCCAACAATCAGATGGATAGGATTGTCAGGTGGAGCCATTTGCAGCATCCCCAGTCAGAGCGGGTCTGAACAGAATAACAATCTGAATCACTGAATCGCGGGACCGACTTGTGCAAAAATGCTGTCCATTTTTCTTGGGCCAAGCAGCCGTATGATACCCCATTGATTTACTAATTCTAAGATGATACCCCATTGATTTACTAATTCTAAGGAAAAACTTCTTGGGATTTTTACAGCAAAATTCCTCAGGAGTTCGAATTTTACCAAATAACGCCTCCATGAATCAAAATTCCAAACTGACGAAAATTACCAAAATTCCCTGATTTTTTTTTCTTCGATTTCATAAACATACACGTAGGCCCCACAGCTCTCAACTTACCATTTCTTGAAGTAAAAATGAAGGTATTTTGGTAATTTCAACCCTCAAAAAGCACCAGCTGGGAATTTAGATTCATTGGTGAAATCCAGTTACCGAGGAATTTTGTGGTGAAAGTCCCATTCTTAAGCATTATTTCAAATGTTTAGTAATTTTCAATTGATAGTAAATAGGAAAAATAAAAATAAAAATACATACATCCAAGGTAGGCACATTTTGCTCAAATTATCATGATAAATAAAGCTAAGACGTGTTAATGATATGGTAGGCAGACATATACATTTACATGGTATAGGAAAGAAGTGCAGGAACAGTCACCGTATATACATCCTGAGAAGGCTTTGAATTCATAGAGTAAGGAAAGATGATATCCAAATTCCTAAGGACACAATACCGATGGTCACAAACGCCTGGCCCAGTTCATAGACAAAATTTTGCCGCTGAGCAGGTAAACTCTGCCAATCTGTCCGCCTATCAAAAAAATTAGAACTGATATAAATCCAAAAGAGAACAAAGTGAGTAAAAAGAAAATACAACACACAATCAGGGCAAACTGCATAAAAGCATTTGGATCTGCTCAACGGTTAGGAATAAGTAGAGAGCAGAACAAGATGAATCGCAGTTTGTTGGGACAGGAGAACAGATTTACAGCAATCCAAATTCCAAAGCTCACAATCATTATTTGTGGTGATTACGCATGTTCAAGAGCTGTCATAATCGGTGCACTTGCCTATCTGGCAGGCTTGTTAGAATTCTGGCCGTTGATCAGGTAGGCTCTACATGTATGTCCTGTGGCCCAGAAATTGGGTCTTTCTGGTTATCAGGTGGCCATAAATGTACAAAAGGTTTGGTTATTAGAATGTTCACTTCATGTGTATATAGGAGAGCCCACACAAACAAACAGCCGATGACCTCCAGAT
Organism: Magnolia changhungtana; assembly: GCA_030180095.1. Lineage (NCBI taxonomy): Eukaryota > Viridiplantae > Streptophyta > Magnoliopsida > Magnoliales > Magnoliaceae > Magnolia > Magnolia changhungtana. The sequence goes on along the minus strand of JASAUF010000272.1, from coordinate 6,445,735 downwards.
AACTAAATAAAATGTAGGTTATGTACCCCAAATCAGCTATGACGATGCTAACGTTGTCTTGGGAGCGTCGGTCCTGTGTAACATATGAAATTATTAATCAACGGAATTTTGTCAATGGTGCCAAATATACTGCTTGAAAGTGTAATACAAAAGAAACAGTCAGAGCTGTACCAAAGCAGCACGAGCAAGTGCTTCACAGGCTAGCTGAAATTAAAAGAACCAAAATTCAAGAGTTAGGACTGATCCATGGACATAAGACGGTTCTGGAATCAACAGGACAAGTATAGTTCAGATCATGAACCTGTACATCACCATGTTGGCGGAGTTGATTCCTAACAAATGTTACTGCATCTAAACTGAAATATAACACAGTAGGTAAATAGGTGATATTTATCATTCCACCATATGAATAGCGAATATGATGACAATGTATTGCGGGGCGAACCTGTTCATGTAATCCCAAAGGCCATCAGATGCTAGTAATATAAATTCTGCATCAGATCCAAGGGTTACTTGGTAAATATCTGGAGAGGCAGTAACCAAATCCCCTTTGAATTGCACTCTGTCACAACACATAAGAAAGTTTTAACCACTCGGGTAAGGCCTAAACCCATGTTATCAAGTTCACATGATAAATAATGACCCGTTTTTTCATAATATGTTCCACATCCTTTCGTAAATCAACTAAAGCAAGCATCCTTTTTAATGCAGGGGCATTTTCACACCGGGCTCGAGTGGGGTTGCCTGAGGGATACAGGGGCACACTTGGGGTGGGCGGCTCGTGTGAGGCGGGTAGCTCGTGTGAGATGGGCCCCACCCGTGTGAGGAGGGTGGCTCGTGTGAGGCAGTACCCATGTGATTTGGGGCCCACGAAAAGGGTTCAGCTGAGGTCCTAACTCATGAGATATGGGGCCTGGGCTATGAGATAAAAGGATTGACTCACCATGCTCTAACAGTTTGAACTTTTAGAGCAAGTGGTTAATTGTCCTGGATCAAATTGGTATCAGAGCAGGAGGTCTCGTGTTCGAGACTCCTCACCGGGGGTGAGCCAATCATTCATTAGGTGGGCTATACCTGGCTTGCAAGGGAGTAAGACCATCAGCTCTCCATGGATTTCGACAGTATGGCCTGCCCAATGAGTGGACCAGCTTGATTTTCTCCCCGGGTTGTCTTCATGGTGTGTTCCACCTTTTGCACAGATCAGATGTCCCATTAAAGTGAGGGGTAAGCGGGAAAGATGGGGTATGTGATCATTTCTCTATTTTACAAGTGCCATCATTATATTCCAAGCAACTAACTTGAGCTTACAGTATCAACTATGCAAGTAATAACTGCACCATGACAGTGCATAATCCCAGAAACAAAACAAATTAACAGCAGGAAAATACTGATTCTTGCCTATATGACAGAAAATAACAAGGTACATTCAACACAAAATAATAAGAAATTATTAGTTGAGAGACTAGCTCAATCTTGTACTTTCAATGTTACATACATCATCATCGTCCAAGCCTCATCCTAACTGATTGAGGTGTGTGACACGAATCCTGTTCGCCATTCAACTCTATCAAGGACCATGTCCTTAGAGGGAATGCCCTAGCATGAGCTTGAAATGTTAGATTGTCAAGATTCATGATAAAAGTTGTAGCCAAGGTTTCATCCCTGCTACCAAGTTGACACAACCCTCCTTTATACGGGCTTGGGATTGGCAATAAGAGTGCAAAACTCCCACAGGCGTTAGTTGATGTTTCATAGATATTCAGATGAAACTTGCAAAACGTGCTAATCCATAAAGACCTGAATGATTTCAACAGGGTAGAATAAGAAATATTACCGAGAAATAAACTTTTTTGTCCATCTTCCCTCCTCAACTCCTTTCTCCAACATTCTTCTCAAAAAGAAAACAGTCCGGACCCATCATGATATGCACGGATTAAATAGATTACGATCAGCATGGATTTCATTGATGAAAAAGTTAAAGACAATCCTCGATACATTGAGGAAAGAAAGGAGAGTACAGGAGACGAACTCAGTTTTCTTCGTCTTGAATCGCATGTCCCCAAAAGCACGGGATACAGAGATGTCACCGCAAATCCGTCCATTAACTATCTGCAGGTACAACAGTTGAAATGTCATCATCAGCAATATGAACAGGTAATAAATAGATCATTGGATCCAAAGAAGCATAAAATTGTTTAGAACTAATTGATTCAATTTATATACGCAAAACAGTGTTTTCGGTAGCGTGCGTAGCGTTATCGCGTATATCTCCTATAGCGTACGCTACAGGGGTCGTAGCATGTAGCGCAGGTAGCGTGCGCAAAGCAATGTACAGAGATTTTTTTTTTTTTTTCATGTGTTAAACAAAGGTGGTGAACTCCACCCCAACCAACGACTAAAGTTTAAAAAAAAAAAAAAAAAAAAAAAAAAAAAAAAAAAAAAAAAAAACCTATTCAAAGGGTTTCCCGGACCAAAACCGACGCACCCCATGCAGGCCCACAACCTGACATGTCTCTCCCCCCCTTAGATCTTGAGATTGAAAATCAACTTCCAGGCCCAAACCAAAGCTTCCAGCGCTGCTCTTCTCCCCACCCTTCAATCTCGAGATCGAAAATATGCTTCCAGACGTGAACCGATGGTGCTGACGTTGCTCCTTTCTCCTTTCTTCAATCTTGAGTTAGAAAAATTACTTCCAGATGCAAACCGATCGGCTGTGGAGACAAAAAGGTATGCTCGTTCCTTTTTTTTTTGAATTTTTTTCGATGTGGAGACAAAATAACTTCGTATTTTCAGTTTTTTCCTCATTTTTTCCCTTTTAAAATGCCGGTTACTGTCAGTTTTATGTTTTTTATACTTGTATTGTAGTTAATGCTCTTAACTTTGAGATTTTTTTTTTGAAGAATGTGACATTTATATATTTTGTTTTTTCCTTACTATTTAATATTTATCATATATATATATATATATATATATATATATATATATATATATATATATATATAGTATTGTGTAGCTTACGTTACACGCTACGATATTTCGCTACACGCTACGGAGGGTTGAACGCTACACAACACGCTACCGCTATTTAAAACACTGACGCAAAATCAGGAGATAGATTCTATTGCAAATGATATTAGAGACCACAAAAGCACAATAAAACATAGTTATGACTTCCCAACATCAAACTTAGATATAATGACAATAAAATGTAGCTATCACTTCACAACATTATATAATGTACAGCAAGAGGAAATGTCTTTGCTTAAAGTAGAATTTCTAATAATACTTAAGAACAGAACATCAGAACAAAGAGCAATTCTGAATGAAAGCATGCCAAATCTGATAATCCAATTACCACAGCAGTGTACATGATTGAAGTTGCAAAAGAAGAAACTCAAAATATAAAAAAGTGGCAGTTTATTTGAGTGATCTGTCAAACACTGGAAATAGGAACACACCTAACAAATGGGTTATTTCAAAGAAATTCTCAGAAAGCTAATGCTAATGGTACAATATGTTATGAGAATGGAAAGCTTCCTATATTCAATACTAGCAGCAACTCTGCAATTAAGAGGCACTGAAACTCAGCAAACAGCGGTGTACATAACGACCACTAATGAGACAAAAGTTGGAAGTACATAGAAAAATGTGTAAAATTGGACAGACTAATACTTGAAAGCACTTTGGATATGATCCTAAGCATATAGAACTCCTGCATGAGCTCGATTCGGAAGGAATAGAAAGTTTTAAACTATTGTCTTATAACTACTGATAAATAAAAAATTTCTAAACAATCTTCCCCAAGTAAAAGCCTCAATCCTAGACTCATCTAGTCCACGAACATACCATAGATATTGACAAAAGCATGCCCAACCACACATCCAGTTTATGGTCCAAATTCATTAATAAATACCGGGGGTCGTAGATTCTTTACGTAAAAATTTAAAAAAAAATAAATAAATAAATAAAAAGAAAAAAAGCACACAGTCCCAAGCAATCAATTGTGCTGCAGATACAATACAGTTTGAAAATATATACCATATCAAGATGGAAAAACATGGGAATAAAAAACTAAACACTAATGAAACAGCGTTAGACAATCTGATCTCATATCCCACAGGTTCGTAGATCTGTACTGGTCAGCAGACCTCTGTCAGTAAATTTCCATTCATCTACTATACTAATCAATAGTATCTCAAAACCATACGAAATTTCTCAATTAAGAACTATTAGCTTATAATTTCCACATTGTGCCTTGACCGATCTTGGGTATTCTTGTATATTCCTTATTTACAATTCCTTTGATAAAGTGTATTCAATTAGATCAATATGGTCATTTGATTTGGAGTGCTATGTGGCTTTCCATATATATTTTTTCTTTTTTCTTTTTTCTGACAGTGCAGTTAATGGTGAAAAAGAAAAACACCCAGAAAGTAGTTTTTGCAGTATTCACCGAAAGGCAACTTGTATCAAGGTCGTCATTAATATGGTCACTAAGTTCACAACCCATGGGCCATCTACCTCCACACAGCAATGTTCCATAAGGCTTTCACCCATTGCGGAAAATTCCCCAATGCTGCCTCTGGTAGGAGTCTGGGCTGTCTCAGTCCTGGTGTGGCCGATCATCCTCTCAGACCAGCAATAATAATAATAATACTTAGTCCTTGAGATGATTTTTTTTTTTCCCCCAGTTGCAGTTTATGTCAGGCAGGGAGGAAATACTGCATTAGTCATCCTCTGGTGCCAACAAACTCTTAACTTCTGCCTCCATACTTTTTTAGTGACAAATATAGCAATCTCAGAAAATGCGATAGTTTCTAAACAGACCAGTCCATCGCTTCTTGAAAATAGCAAAAGGTAAAGAGACGGTAACAAGAACAGAAAAACACACCCAGCCACCTGCTTCTCTGATCCGCCTGATTTCTTGAAGAGAAACTCTGTTGTTTCCATAAGGTCGATGTGGATTGGTCAAGACTTCTACTTTCCCTGAACGGGACATAACCTGCATAAGAAAGCTTGATCTTAAGAAAGAAATTCGTCAAGCAAGGCAACATCATCATAATAGTCTATGCTAGTCTAAGTGAAAAGACAAGCATTAGTATGATACCCGAACTTCATGGACTTTCATGAAGCACACACCACTGTAAGAGTTATACTTGTCTATGGTGGCCTAGACCTCAATTCGGTGGGCCAAAACCAATCATGGCAGTTGGATATGCCAACCATCTGATGCACGGCCCTTGATGGTGGGCTAACACAAAGTTGAGCAATAAATGAGCCACAGTTTCCATGAGCAAAAGCTTGTCAAACTCAGATGGCTAGGATCATCAAATAATCAGTGATCCTCAAAGCAGTGGCCCACCAGATCAATGGTCCCAATCGCCCTCGATGTCTGCCACAGTGGGGGGCCAGAATTCATGGAACTTCAATGATGCACACATCATAATAACATTTCTCTTGAAAGTAATGTTTCTCTAGACTGAGATACAAGAAATAGACATGAAATATGACACCATGACTGCTAGTTCTGGCATCCATACCACACATGAGTCACCGACATGTGAAATTATAAGCACATCATTTCCTAGGAACATAACAGTGGCTGTTGAACCAGATTCAATGTTCTTCCCCGTCTCTTCAAGCCTTTATAGAATGAAACACCAAGCAGGCATTAAGCTTAACATAGAGAAGCATAGTGTGGGACATTATTCAAAATTAAAAATAAAATCATACCAATTCAACAATTTTGCATCAGCATTTGCAAAAGCCGTCTTTATTGCCTCTCTTATGGCGTTGGAGTCTCTGCTACTAAGTAGCGATCCGCCTTGTAAAGTTGTAACGCACTCTTTATATAACTCATCCCTAAATTTCATACCAAAATCAGATTATGCAGAGAAGAGGTATTATATATTTATATATATGTTCATTTACTTGAAGGCTCTGAAAGAGCAAAGGGAAGTCCCAAAGGGACGTGGGTGTAGACAGAAAAGATTTGATGACCTATGGTTTAATAGAGGATATGGTCCTTGATGGAGTGGAATGGCATAACAGTATTCATGTACCTGACCCCAATTAGTCGGGATAAGGCTTTAAATGATGATGATGAATTCTTGTTCATGAGAATTATTATTATTATTATTATTTTTTTTTGGAAATGGTTCATGTGGGACCCACATTTTGTGAATCTAAAGTGCCCATCTGATCAGACTCATAATTTTACAGGCCATGACCCCATCTTTCCTCAATTAGATGATCCTACATGTTTGACAGGGAGATTTCTAGGGCATCTTGGATATACCAAGGGTTCACCATGCAATTGATCAGGATCGACAAAATGCCGGCCCTGCCAATCAGATGATCATGGCCACCCGTTGAGTAGCTTGCAATTGGAGTCCGTAATTGGCGGAGGTATGAGATGAGTGGGACAGTTTGGGTCACCATGATAGAGAGATCCTGACTGTCCATCATGGGGCCAATCATATTATCAGTTTGGATAACTCAAAGGTGGGCCCCACATGCGAGCAAATTGGTTGATCGAACACAGCACCATCCGAGGGAAGAACTACAGCTACAAATCCTACCACGCATACGTCAGAGTCTACTATTTTGTAAGGAGAGATGCTGACCTGAGATATTCGACGGACGAGAATCCGGCGTGGCCATCGAAGACGGCAGCAAAGGAGAATCCATCGAGGTCGTCTGATCGGAGGACAACATCGTCCTCCATCTCCTCCCGCGGGCCCTGCAGACGGCTCGATCCCCATCGGATTCTCGCCGTTCCGGCTGATGACGGAGCGTCGATCGCGATAGCCGAGCAGCAGCGGTTCCTCTGCCTCCTCGTTCTTGCGGTGGAATTGGGATTTGCGCTACAGCTGCTGAATAGGAATCTCTGCAGCTGCTGCTGACCCAGCAACGCCATTGCACTCAGATGACTCGGGTAGGATCGGATCGGGCAGAGGCTCCGAGTCCGAGTCCGAGCCGGAGTCCGAGTGTTGGTGAGGCGATGGCGGGTAAAGAGGAGATAAGGAAGAAAGCCCGACCTCAACTGCTTCCAACAGATCAGATTCCAGATTAGATTCTCTCTCTCTCCTCGACTTATAAATGAGGCACATGCCGTGCACGTGATGCTAAGATGGCGGATAGAGGCTGTATGGGGTTGTGAGTGGCTGGCAAGTCCGCATTTGTGGGGCCCAGTGTTGTTATCTAGGCAGGTGATCTGGTGGGCCTCGAGAGATTTCAGCCTCAATTATAGATTGGAGTAATCTAATTTCTATCTTTTTTTCAATGGAGAAAAACTCTGGCAGAGTGTGATGGATGATACGCAGGCACTTATAAATTACTTAAAAATTGCAATGGGGAATCTAGATAATTCAAATTAAACTGTCAAATTCAAATATTAAGCCCTCGTGTAGATGAAATCGGATTGCCTACTGAGTTACTGAGTATGTTAATCTGTTGGGCCCACCTTGAATGCGCGTGGTTTATCCACGCCGTCCATCTGTTTTTTCAGTTCATTTTAGGCGTTGATCCAAAAATTGAAGCACATCCAACGCTCAAGTGGACCATACCACAGGAAACAATGGAAGTATTGATTTTCCCCTTTGAAACTTTTCTAAATCCTCCAGTGATGTTTATTTGTCATCCAAACTTGTTCATAAGATCAAAAGACATGGATGAAGTGAAAACACAAATATCAGCTTCATCTAAAACTTCTTTGGCCCCTGTGAACTTTTCAACGGTAGACATTTAATTCACACTATTTCCTATGGTGTCGTACCCTTGACCTTTGGATATGCTTCATTTTTGGGATAACGCCTTAAAATTATCTGGTAAAATGGATGGACATTGAGTGGATAAAATGCATGAATGACGCTGGCCCCAAAGAGTTTACTTAATAGGCTAAGGTTAGTGAGTTACTCAGCAAGCAATCGGCTTCCCATGTAGTTGTAAGAATCCTATAAGGTGGGCCTTATTGATCAACGGTTTGGATTGCCCAAAGGTTGGAAATGGTGATCAGGTGCATCAGTGGGCCACACTAAGTGGTGATACATGCAGAATTTCATGTAAAGGGTGGTGTGCTTTTATTATCATACGCATGCAAGTGTTGTATAGGAACTAGAAATCTCTATTTGTGGAGCCTAATATATAATATAGCTGGGTCTTAATCCAATACCATTGATAAAAGCTTAATTCCATCGCGTCTTTTCAGAAGACATGTTAAGGAAAGGAAGACCTTAGTCGAAGATCTCAGACCTTCTGCTTCGTAGCAATGGTGGCACAAACAGGTAAGCTGTCAAACTCTTCCGATCTCCATGTCCAATGCACAACAAGGTCTGGTGGGAATTCCGTATTAAGAAAATCTAACAGAAGCAATTTGAATTATTTTAGTTGCCTATCCAATTACTGGACATTTATTGGACTGTTAAAAATAAAAATATCTAACGGTCCTATTTTCAACAAACAAGTATACGCAAATGATAGGTCAGGTTTGTTCAATTAACCTGATTTTGGGAACGGTCTGCTTGCTAGATTTTGGGCCACCCAGCTCTGAGGCGTGGCCCATCATCTAATCGTATGGATCACATGACCATGAGTGATCGAGGCCAAAGGAAAATGACAGTTGAGTGAGGAAAAAAACCACCAATAGAAGGGTTGGGATTTTACAATCAATGAGAATTTTGGAAAATTTCCATACACAAAAGCGACTGTGAGATACAATTGTCTAATCACTTGAAACATGACCCACATGAATGAAATTGAGATACAAGTGTCTAATCACGACACTGCAAAACCATTTCAATTAATAACTTTCACCTGATAAGTGCTGCGCATATGTTAGTGCAATTAACCGTAGTATTTGTTCACCAGACTAACAGTTGGATGTAAATTTTTTTAGACTGGACAATCCACCTAACAACAGCCTTCCAATGAACGGTTTGGATCCCACACACGTTTCTAATATTGGTTTGTCTTTTGGTTGGCGGTAAATCATGGCATCTCTTTTTTTAATGGTCTAGATGATGATGATGTTAATTTAACTTTTATAAAAAGGAAAAAAAGGAAAAAAAAAAAAAACAAAATTATACATTTTATTGGGATTAAAGACATAAGAATACCACTGGCCTTGAAGGTCCAGCCCAATGGGCTGCAAGTAACTGTTGCAACATCACCCCATTGCATGCATTCTCCCACTCCAAATAGGGAGTGTGTAATCACACCTAAAGGCTGTCAATAGGTTGCAAGCCAATGCCTTCAGAACCGAGCCCAAGTTAGGCTGAGTTTATGGTTTTAAAGCCCATGCCCTGGGTTGAACTTGACTCAAGAGGCCCACTGAAAAAGTGGGACCTAACCCATTAAAAAGCATTATCACCTTTTAATTAGTTAAAGTTGAAAATATGCTTGGGCTTATCTTTAATAAATTTAAATGAGTTGAGCTTGGGTTATAAAGTAAAGAAGACCACTTGCTTGGACCAAACCGAGGGTTGGATAGGGGTGGTATTGGGCCAGGTTGATCTCGACACTAAAGATCCAAGGCCTGACACAACCCAATCCCTGCATGGAGCTAGCAAAGCAGACCCAAGATCAAGCCCAAAAAGTTGGTTGGGCCCCAACCCTGCCCGGCACGAAAATTGAAGAAATCCCTATCTGATGATCAAGTGTGTCATACGAGCACATTTTATTTTATTTTATTTTTAAAAAAAGGACATCAAAAGGAATAAAATCAATGGTCTACGTTGAAGATGTATGGATTGGCTAATTGAGAAATAGAATGACATAAAACTACTTGAACTGAAGCCCAACTTGAAAATTGATCGGGCCATGCTTGACAGGCCGAAGCGAGTCCAGAGTAGCTTTAGGGTAGGCAGGTCACCTGGCCCATTTCCACTCTTAACCTTGGATAACATTAGGTATATTGGGTATGAATTGACCTTAACAACTAGTTTCCTAATTGTTAAAACTATTTATTGACATGGATTTATTTTAAAGTAAAAAACAAAAGGCATTTAGATAATTTACAAGATGAAGTTGTATACTTAGCAAAGCTTTCTGTCAAAGAGGCCTACTTCTCACAGACGCTTTTCCACCCGTCTCTCTTAGGCTCATATTTGCTAGCTGATGTAATGAACTTGTTATGTCTGAGATTGTCATTTGCATATATATATATATATATATATATATATATATATATATATATATATATAACACGCGCGCGCACGGACGGGCACACGTGAGCGCGTTTGCACACGTGTCATGGGCGTCTAATCTGAACGGTCCATGTGATGCGTCATCCCATGAAACCTCAACGGACCAATTTTCACCGTGATTTACAACTTTGGTAAGGCATAGCAAAGAGAGATGCAAATCGAGGGAGAAAGTTGTTTTCTTTTTCCATGCCCCACCAATTTTCGGATCAAAGTATAAGTTGGGACCTAGGGGTTTCATGGGGCAGTGCATCACGTGGACCGTTCAGATTTGGGACTCACATCACGTATGATGAGTTATTAAAAAGTTCGAACGGGTACTGTGCAAAGTGGTGCGTAGCTGAGCCTTTTTTGATAAGTTTAAATGTAAGGTGAGTTAATCCACACACCTTGATCCATATTTTTGATAAGTGGTAAGATATCTAATCCATCCAAATTTTTGATAAGTTTAAACGTAAGGTGAGTTAATCCACACACCTTGATCCATATTTTTGATAAGTGGTAAGATATCTAATCCATCCAAATTTTTGATAAGTATAAATGTAAGGTGAGTTAATCCACACACCTTGATCCATAACTCAAATAGTGAAAGATGCCTTGTTTCAACACTGGGGTCTTGGCATCGATCCCTAGCGGGGGTGGCTAACACTGAAGTGTGAACTGACAGTGGTCTAACCATTTTTATCTCATCTCCTATCTTTGTATTAATCACAACCTATAAAATCCCAACCATTCTATTTTTGAGATTTTTATCCTTTAATAAATTTGTAACAAATACAATTAGAAATAAGAATAGCAATACCACAAGTGGTAGTGTGGAAGACTTGCCATCATGGACGTATGCTAAACTAAGCCAAATCATATTAAACTCATGTTGCCTTGTTTTTCTTTATATTATTAGAGCCAGAAGTCCTTCCATATCTAATAAATGCGTTCGACTTTTCTTCATCCTCTTCATCTTCTTCCTCGCCATTTCAAATTTTTAGCATTTCCTTCGAGGACAACCTCATTAGCTACATTGATGGCACAAAGCCCTGCCAAAAACAATCGTAGACCCTAAATTTATTGACCAAACAAAATCAAATTTTTACTGCAAGCAGGCCTTTAAGATTTATAGACATCTATAAAGCAGGCCTTTAAGATTTTTACTGCAAAATTTTTTAAGAACTCTAATTTAACAATTAGTGCACATTGACTTCTAAAATTGTTAAATAGTGTAATATCAAAATTTTCTCATGTTTTTGCAGGTAGGGTCCAGCATTGTGAGGCCTGCATGGTATATGTATGATATCAAACCTGTCCAACAAGTGCACCTAATCATAATGATCAAGATAACCAAAAAAAAATTAGGCCAATCTAATCATACTTCACACTGGAATCAGAACATGTGCTATAAGCGTAACTTCATTGATCATGTTAGGCCAACCAAATGCCAATTCTCCTGATGAATGAATCAGAAAGGGAAAGAAAGGACTTGGACGAAAGGATCTTCAATTGGTGAGGATTCCGGTAGTTATGGGTATGGATCTGTTAAGATTGTGACCTAAGAAGACATAAAATCCCAATGTATACTTTCAGTCATCTGAACATCCAACTCGAAAGATCCAATCCTACAATGCAGTTCTTAGAGAAGTGAGTTCCAAAACACCATAGCCGACGTAAGCGGGCCAGTTCCTCACATCTCTGCTAAGCTAGGGCTTCCCTTTGATGGACAGCCCTATCTCCTCCCGGCACAAATGGTGCCCTCCAACTCTACCTTTTTTAAAAGGATAGTCAGGTTTGAGACCAGCTCTTTTGTTTCTGTACGATGGAAGGGTGTCTAACCACCTGACTTCTGAGAAAATCAACAAACATGTATACCGTGAGACACCTGTCTTGGTTAAGCTCCTGAAAATGCTTAATTGGATTTTGTTTAGAAGTGCCATAGGTGAACAGGGGTATACTTTCGTTTTGTAATTAGATTAGAAAAGTTCTTAGCAGAAGTAGAGTAGACGGGCCTTTCGCTATACCAGTGAGCTATTACTATTTCTTAAAAGGATGGCGGCTTTCAAGCACACTTCCTGGTTTTCATTTGCTCAGTCACTTTCTTTTTCACTAAGAGCCTGTTTGGATACCACCAAATAAGTTACTTTTTCTACTTCTAGATAGTGACTCATTTCGGATAAGTAACCTTGGCTTATGATTAGTTATAAGTAACTTTTTTACTTAAAGTTACTTGCCTACTTTACATAAGTTGTTGAAAATAGGCATTAAGAGTGACGAAAGAGAGGAGAAGCTGATAAATATATTGTTTACAAAACATGTTTAACTTCTTAATAAGTAGAAACTATAATAAGCTACTTGTGACATAAGTTGCTTGACTTATGATCCAAACACCTTCCTAAGTGATTGATCAGGGAACTTAGCATACATTTTCCAATGTCCTCCAGATTTAGTTGTAACCCACCCAATTATTGGATTGGCCTTAGGGGCACACCGTTCGAAGGGGTTAGATGTCTTACATACACCACGTGGCTACGGAATGCTCAACTCCACCACTCGACTCGTGCGTGGATATTTTTGTCCATTTCTTGACTAAGCTTATTTTAGAATTTAAAAAACTCAAGGTGTCGTTTGGGAAATTCAGAAGTCTGAAAGAGCTCTGCCAGAAAATCCCTCATCTTCGGACCGGAATCCTCTACAACACACAACAGACGAAAAACACCCAAGCCTTACGGGGCTTGCCATGTTGAATATTTAAATTCACCCTGGCCAGTAGATTTCATGCTAGATTTTAAGCCATGTTCAAAAAATAATCCAATTCTGCAACTCAAGTGGAACAAACCACAGGTAACATTGCGGATGGAATGCCGGTTTATCTGTGGGGCCAACATGGTGTGTATCTTTCATCAAACCCATTGATCAGTTGCTCCCATTGAATTTTTCTCATCAAGCTTATCTTTGTGTGTATGGTTCAAACGTCTCTCACCTGATGTATGGAGTGGATTTTATATAGTCAACATGGTGGGCCTCACAATGCATGGATATTTAATGCTAAAATAGGTGGTAGAGGACATCGGTGTAAGACTTTTATCAGGCGGACCACACATGATCATCAGTTTAGATTTAACCTTTGGATTATTTAGATTGTGCGATTCAGAGGATCTCATTATAGTTGTGATCATTACAAATAAATCTAGGGTGGGACACTTGGACAATGATCCCTATACACAGTTATTAAGCTGGTTATGGAAACCTACTGCATGGAGATCCTAAGGGAGAAATGCCTGATGGATAAGATTCTAGCCGTCTTTCTAATAAATAAATAAATGTCTTGGTCTCCTCACCAATATAAAAGAGAAAATCCTAATCCCATTCTCATTCAAGGTTATCCTAAGACGTAGGGTGCGATGAGGTGTGGAAGATCAAGATTCCATATTTGATGCATTCTTGATGCATATGGTACCCGTCAATTCCGTAATTCAAATCTAACAACCGGTCCCAAAACTTCGACCATCAGGAAACCGCTGGGAACTGAAATCCATTCATGGGCTTGGGCAATAAGGTGGGCTGGGTATAAGTTGTAGGGCTGCAAGTTCGGGACAACTTCAACCCTGACCCTTGTTTATGTCAGGTTGCGTCAGGTTGTCAGGCTCCTTGGGTTGGCGTAGGGTTGGCAAACCCCAACCCAATTTCAAGTCAGGTCGGTAGTTGAGCAAATTCGGTCGGGTTAGGTTGGGTTAGGAATAATCAGGACGAGAGTTTTGTCGGGTTGCGTCAGGTTGTCCTTTTACCGGTCGGGTCGGTTTACAAGTTGGGCTCAGGTTGGAATTGAAGCCAGGTCAGGCTGCAGGTTTAGCTCTCTTGAAGACCGTTTGCGCCCAGGTTGATTCTCAACCCAACCAACTCGCCCAAGCTGCACACCCTATAATCTAGCCACGTCCAACCCTGGCCCCATGCAACTAACCTGTCTATCATGGTCCATAAATTCCCTGGTGAACATTGTTTCAGATTGATGGCCACTCCAATCTCCTGGTTACATTTGGTTCGTAAGCCATGATTTGGACCGTCCATCCGGCCTCGGATGATTCGAGACAGCAAAAATAGCGCCTCGTGTCAATGGACCTTTTTCTAACTGAACGAGAACCTTGTCATGACCATTAGCTCCGAGCCACCGGTTTAAGATTTAGATTATCCAACCAGTGCAAAATTTCACCCTTGTTTCATCTATGATGGGACCCACCGTACGAATGGTCCAGATTATCATACATCACGCGCAAGTTGTAGATCATAATGAGGAAGAATTGGAGTGCTTGGGCTGGCCGAATACGCCAGTGTTACCTTTTTTTTTTTTTTCGTTTTTTGTTGGGGAGGCCCACCCAGCTTACGGCCAACAAATAACACGTGGCAATCAGTGGATACTCTACGGATTACCAGAATCCTCTGTAACCGTAAGCTATGTGGGGCCCACCGTGATATCCATTCTGTGCATCCGTTTGGCCAGATCAGTTTAGGACACGAACCAAAAACTGAGGCAGATCCAAAAATAAAGTGGGCCGCACGGAAGTAAACAGTGGAGATGAAAACTCTCAACCGTTGAAACCATCCTGGGGGTGGCCGTGTTCTTTATATGCCATCCAATCCGTTCATAAAGTGATTCCCACTGGGATGAAGCAAATGAACAAATATCAGCTTGATCCAAAACTTTCATGGGCCGCGAGAAGGTTTCACTACTGAGCGTTTAATCCGTATTGTTTCATGTGGTGTGGTCCACTTGAATTTTTAATATGTCCAATTCTTCATTTCAGGCACTAAAATAGGCTTCTTCAGTTGATGGATGGAATGGATATAGTACAGACATCATGGTGGACCCCACGACCTCCTGAAACAATAACTTTTACGCTTCTTCAGGAATGCATGCGAACTCTTCCGCACTTGCCTCTTACAGATCGCAACCCGGTGTACGTGTGAGAGATCCAAGCCATTCATCAGGAGGGTAGTCCGCATGGATGAATTTTCTGAAAATCGAGCTGACCCAATCGGGTGCACAAAAAGATGGACGATTAAGAGGCACCTACCAACGGTCAGCATTAAACACGCACATCAAGTCAACCTAATGGCCAGACGATCCAGATTTTTTGAGACAAGACATCTAAATGACGGGATGCACCTGACGAACAGCTTGGATGCTGTGTTCGTGTTATATGCTGCCACGTGTGAGAGGGGAGTACCAAAATGTGCACACTAGATTAGAGGGTCCCACGTTGCCGTTGAAACGAAGGGCACCTTTTATTAATAGCAATCAATGGTGTTGTCTTTCTGTACGTCGGTTGAGATGCGTTGATTGGTAGTTGCATTGAAAATGGAGTTTGGTATATGAATATTTTAAGGGTAGTTATTTGATAGTCTGGCAGCTTATGTTTTTTAACGCGCGGGCACTCAGAAAAAGTACGTGAGGCATCCACCTAAACGGTGGGATCCATTGCGACACCCCATATGTACTTTCTTATTTGATACTCTTAGTTTATTGAAAAATGCCATTGGATATTAATTCATTTCAACCGTCCAATAGAAATACATCTAAACTATTATCCATAATTTGGCCAATTAGATTTGAATTAATTAAACACCCCATATGTACTTTCTTAGCGCCCGCATATAGTCCATCAAACTCTGCCAGAGTATCAAAGTCTTCCTCATATTCAAAGAGGAGTATATCGGGTGTTCCGTGCGAATGCACACAAATGGTACGCACGGTCTACGGGCACCACAGATCAAACGGACGAGGATTCTGGAGTGAGGAGCTCGGATTCTATGTACAGCCCGAGCAGTTTGGAGGACAAAATAAACGGAACCGTCGGCCCCAGGAAGTTTTTAACGGTGGACAATCATTATTCCCACTCTTTTCTGTGGTGTGGTCCACTTGATATTTGGATATACTTCAATTCTAAAATAATGCCATAAAATGATCTTGGAAAAATGTATGGACGGTGTGGATAAATCACATGCATCACACTAGGCCACCGAGGGAATCTGCACCACCCGAGCTCCTCACTGCACAGTCCTCGTCCAGATTAAAGAAAACATTAGCACCGTAGACGCTTACCTTTTTTGCGTTTTTTTTCCCTGAACGGTCAGGAACTTATGTCACGGAAGTAGGTTTTTCAGGAATGGAAAGAGATTTTTGGAGTGCCTTTAGTTTTCAAGTAAAAGGAGTAAAAAAGTAAAGGTATTTTTGTTTTTATTGGTTAATCCCTATAGGTAAGAGTCTAAATTGATAAAGTAAGTTTTGTCCAAGTCAAAAAATAAAAGTGGCTGAAAGGCTGCATTTATAGTAAAAATTTACCTCAGATTAAATTGCCAAAAGTTAAAGGCTATAGTATAAAGGGTAATTTTTTTACTATAAACATGAGCTTCCAATCACCTTTCTTTCTTTTTTTACCCTAATAAAACTTACTTATCAATCTAGGCCTCGACCGGTGTGGACAACTCAATAAAGATGAAAATACTCTTATTTTTTCAGCTACTTTTATTTAAAAATCAGTGATATTTTTGTCTAAAACTCTTGTTCCCTGCCTAAAAAATTTACTTTGATAACATAAGTTTTCAGCCGTTGAGAAAAAAAAAAAAAAACATAAAAAGTGTCTACTATACTAATTTTTTCCTGTGTGTAAAAGGGGCATATCCCCAAAAATAAGATTGATTAGACCAATGTAACATCTGATTAGAAGATGTTTGTTCATGAATCTTGTGCCATTGATTGCTTTCCGTTCTAGATGTCATATCGATATCAACAAATCAGCCAAATACAATTATATAGTCGGTGGAAATTTTGGCTATGGCCCATCTATAGCTGTATCTTTGATGTGGCTATATTTAGGATGAATTTAGTTCAAGATCTATTCTTACAAATTATGCGTGCATGAGCATAGAGGACTGATTTCCACCAGAGTATCAAAGAAATTCCTCCCTCCGAGCGATGCCAGAGCCCCACCACTGAAAAAGCATGAATGGGAGCCATCATTTACATACGCTGTCCCAAACCCAAAATCAGGTTTAAATTGCCAATGCCCAAATTATGTTAGTAGCATCATTAGGTGGGCCACCGGCTATTAAAAAAATGGTTAGCATGATCATACATCTAATTTAGACATGTGGCCCACCATTTTTGTTTAAGATTTCAAGTATAATTCGTTGAAAAGCTAACTCCACACATCTGGACATTGTACACCACGTGTGCCAGCAAAACACTATAATGGCTCTGTACTAAAAATAATCCAGATCTGGACATTGTACACCATGCTGACATTATAAATGGCTGGCCAAAGGTCTACATTCAGTTTACGCACATGCATGCCTGATGAATGGGTAAGTCCAGATGTTTGGAATCAGCCACTCCTACTGATGAATGGCTCATGCATGCAACACGTTTGCCACGGTGGTAGGTCCAGGTGTCGGATGTAACTCAGTAAACGCATAGGAGCATGTCTTCTCGCCTCTTACCTCCTATGAATATGATTATCAATAAACGCATGTACACCATTAAAATATCGTACAAGCTCCGGATTTTATAGTGTTTGAAGACATTTAAAAAAACAAAAAACAAAATCCCCCTATCTACATGCGGTGCACTTGACTTCTAAAATCCCTTTGAAGATCTTTGAGGAAGATTATAGTTAGGCATAGCAGCAACCACCTTTCATATATAGAGAGAGTGTGTGTGCGCGCACCACGCTTACCTGCACACCTTTTTACATGTGCACTCGTGCGCTCCTTTGAACATGTGTCTTGAGTACAAAATTTGAATAATTCATGTCACGTGGCATCCTATGAAACTTTAGGACTCAACTTTCACTCAGATTCAAAACTTTGGTGGGCCATAGTAAATAAAGAGAAGAAATCAAAGGAGGAAACTATTTTCTTTTGTCAGAGTCCATCAAAGTTTTGGATCAAGATAAAAGTTGGACACTAAAGGTTTTATGGGGTGTCGCATCACATGGACAGTTCAGATTTGTACCAATATCACGTGAGATTAGTTCTCAAAAAGTCTTTATGAGTTTCTATGAGAATTGATGTATATATATATATATATAGAGAGAGAGAGAGAGAGAGTGTGTAACGCCCCGAAAAATCGGGGGTCGTGCATAGACTCGACTCCCAAGTTCCCGAGTGTCACTTATCATGCATTTATGGTTTTTATGATTAATCAAATTTAGCTGCGCAAATTGGAATTACTTGAAACATGAAGCACAATCGCATCAGTCTACTTAAGTGAAGGAAATCTCACAAATATACAGGTCCAAAATAATAAAAGGGTCGCCCAAAGCGTTGCCCAACAAAACAACAAAAGAAGGCTATGTCCAAAAAAGAGTAAAGCTGAGCCCGCGGCTCAGCAAATCCAAATTCAGCCCGATCAAGCCGATGGAGAGCCGCCCATCAGCTGCAAGTAGGAGAGTCCGTCCTCCTCGTCCAAGCTTACCTCGCCAGGTTCCTCATGCACTGGGTCACCTGCATCTATGAATGGGTCTGGTTGGTGTTTTAAAACACCGTCCCAGAGTGGGAGTGAGTGATCAACTCAGTGTGAACTATTGGTCTCAAGTTACAACAAGCATCAATTGTAATATGAACTTAATGAAAAGCAGACAATCATCAACACCTAATAACTCTTATTTAAAATGCATGCATGCGGGATGATATGATGCATGCCCTCACCACAACACTCCCTCAAGCGACTCCATCTAACGATCGCATATGACAACACTCCTCGGCGACCTCGACTTCCGAGTCGCCACCCTAACTAATGCGTGCAATGAGATCGTGTTAGCCGAGTTATTAGTTAAGTCCATTCATCCAGCAGGTTAGGGATTCTGATTCACCCAACGTATCAATGCCCTAAGCTGGTTGCGAGGTCAAGACCCCATCAACGCGTGAGGCCGAGACCTCGCGGTCCGCGATCCCGTTGGGTTCCTCATCCCCGACTCCAAGCACATGAGGAGTACCGAAAGGAAGGGATCGCTCGCGGTCACTACGGGGAGGCGCGGTACCCCAGCGTAGGCCGACAGCTCGGACATAGTGTCCCATTCCACCATGCCCGGCTCACGAGGCTGTGGACCAATTTCATGTGGGTTATCGTTGGGCTACAACGGTTGCAGGGTGGTTCAGGTTCCATACATAAGTGAACAAACAGGGTTGACAAACAAGGTTGGTCAGATAGTAGGTTAGACCGCACGGGCCAGGCGAGCATGAGACGAGTGACCTCGGGCACAAGGGACCCATGTAGTCGAACTACAGCCACTCGAACACACCCGCCCAAACCCATGGATATAGCCCTAACATAGTCCTACCGGTGGGACTACCGTCTCTCATCATGTTCCTGACCAACCCAAAGGTGTGAAGGGGATCCATAACATACCAAGTATCAATGCATCATCTAACATAAACGACATCATGCTCTCATGCTTCTCAACAAACAATTCTAAATTTCCACCAACATGTAAAGCTACTAATATTATAAATAAGAAGTGTGTGTGTGGTGTGAGTTGGTGAGGAAGTTAAGACCTTCCTACATCCCTTCGGATCAAAATACACAAAAATTTAGGAGTCGTACGTATTATGAGGCACATCATATGAGAAGATCAACAAGGCATGAGCATCTAATCGTCCATACACCAAATCATGTGGAAGGCAAGAACAACATCATGTGGAAGGTAAGAACAACATCATGCGGAAGCCCAACATACAAATCTAACAAACATATAAGTCCTAGGGTCTCTCTAGATTCTCCAAACATAACATTCAAGCAACCAAAATCATTAAACACATATTAAAATTGGTGCTAGGCCACCTAAGAACAATAGTCCGCACCTAGGGTCGTTGGAGGCTTGGGAAAAACATCCTAGGAAAGAGGGCTTTGCGGTAGATCGGCCGGAATCCCTAAAACAACTTCACATGTTAGATTTACAAGCAAAACCCCCCTCCTTACAAGGGTTTTCAAAGAAAAGAGGGTTGGGTCTTACCTAAACGATCCATGAGATGAAGAGGCCGATTTTGGGATGGGTTTCCCCTTGGAGAAGGTGTAGGGAGAGGAGAGATTGATTCAATTGGGCCCCACCTTGATTTAGGGTCCACCTTGTCTTCTTCCCTCTCTCTTTCTTCTCCTTTCTCCTCTTTCTCTTCTCCCTTTTCTCTCTTCTCTCTTTCCTTCTCTAGGGCAAAATCGTATGGGGAGAGGGGGTGCCCAAATGGGGCCTTTTTGTAATGCCAGGTTTGGTGTAAATGGCCCCAAGGGCTAGGTTTTTACTATACTAGACTTATGGGAGGGTCTTTCTAGGATCTAGGGCCCTATCACCCCTCTGGCCACCAAATTTGGTGTGTAGGTGCCTTATGGCCTGACTAGGGTCCATGCAAAAATTTAGGGTGAACGGATGAACGGATATATGATCTGAGCAAGCGTTTCCAACCTTTAAGTGGCCCTGGGAGGCCCATTTTGGTGATTGGAGCATTTCTGATGGCCCTCTGGCCATGAAATTTATATGATAAGTGGTCCATGGCCCGATGAGGGGCCTTACAAAATTTGGGAACGAACGGATGCGGGGTTTGGTCATACGGGTCCGATTCGTGATCAACGGTCATCGTGCCACGATCGGGGCCCAGATTTGGTGGGCAAGCGTTGAAAAATACATTAAACCTTCACCGTAAATTTGGAAGAAATCCGACGGCTGGAAAGCCCGGAGTCTCAGTTTCTTTTGTCAGTGCCAGATTTTAATCTGGCATTGGTGGAGCGCATTGGGCAAGCGCCAGATGGTACTTCTGGTATCCACTTGGGTCCGCAATCCGCGATGGACCACAAGCCCAGTGAGATATATGATTTTCTAAAGTTTTAGATTTTTCTGACCCTTTTCGGTCGCTGGGTGGCCCACACGGGCTATTGTTAAGTGTAAACAGGCCATCTGGCTTGGCGGCCCGCACTAGGCCTTATCACGGCCTGTCTGGTCTATTAAATT
Source organism: Magnolia changhungtana (assembly GCA_030180095.1). Classification (NCBI taxonomy): domain Eukaryota; kingdom Viridiplantae; phylum Streptophyta; class Magnoliopsida; order Magnoliales; family Magnoliaceae; genus Magnolia; species Magnolia changhungtana. Next base: position 6,424,551 of record JASAUF010000272.1, on the reverse strand, counting down.
GGGCTAATCTTGGATTAATTAACTCGTGTATAAGCTAACGTTGAGTGCTAATGGTCAGTACGTGGTAGTATAAGTTAATTAAAAATCAAGGATTTTTGGAAATCCAAAACAGTGAAAATTCGGGATGTTACAGAGAGAGAGAGAGAGAGAGAGAGAGAGAGAGAGAGCCTTTCGACATGTTTAGGCCGGGGCATACAACTTGACCGGTATGCTAGGTAAGTCACTTTATTAAATTCTCATAGCCCCAGAGTTAGCTTGAGTTAAAAATCTGATGGGCCATAATAATGTGAGAGGCAAATTAAGTGAAAGAATTTTCTCTTATTTTGTTATAGCCCACCAAATTTTTAGGTCAAACTAACTTTTGGACATTAAAAATTTCATGAGGAAAATTATTTAGTTAACTGTTGAAATTATATGTTCACCACATGTGTCAAAAGGTGCTCACAAGTTCCCATGAAAATAATTCCCATATCATCATTTCACTACACAATGCATGATAATCTTTATTTATCACAAACCCAACTCAAAACCTAGACTTGATGGGTACCCAATGGGCATCAAAATCCAAGTTCGGCTCTTCAAAAACACAATCTAGATCTAGCAAGACTCAAACTTGGTTAGCCAAGTAAATGTACCATGGGACCTAAACACAACTCATTGACCAAATTCACGATGGATGTCATTCACTTGTACACGTATATATATAACCAGAATGTCACGTGTAAACAGTATATACACGACTCATTAACCAAATTCAGAATGGATGTCATTCACTTATATACATATATAATTAGAATGTCACGTGTAAACAATATATATGGATGGATGGCATGAATACACGCATGAATTAATGTGGGCCCACATTTTATTTTTTTAAGGTTGGCGCCCCCCCCCGTTAGTACACCGTCCACTGTTAGTCACCCTCAGTAGGGAATCAATACCATGACCTTCTCTCATTATACCACTTGAGATGTGGATCAAAGGACGCGGATTGCGCGTCCTACCCCCGCCCGGACGAAAATCCGGCCAGGCAGGGCTCTGTGGGGCCCACCGTGCTGTAAGTGTTTTATCCACGTCGTTCATCACTTTTCTCAGATCATTTTAAGGTATGTAAGTAAAATTGAAGCAGGTCCACGGCTCTAATGGACCATACCGGAGGAAGCTGCAGTGATAATGACACCCACCGTTGAAACCTTTCTAAGGGCCACCGTGATGTTTTTTTTATCATCCAACCTATTATTAAGATCATGTAGACGTGGATGAAGTGAAAAAACAAATATTAGCTTGATCTGAAACTTATCCAGCTCCCAAGAAGTTTTTAATGGTGGATATTAAATCCCCACTTTGTGGTCCACTTAATCCCTGTACCTTTCTCAGTGTTTGGCTCATACCTTAAAATGATATGAGAAAATCAATTCACGGCTTGGATAAAACACTTACATCATGGTAGCGGGTCCGTGGATCAAGGTGTGTAAAGCTTTTTTTCTTTGCTTTTTTACCCCCCTCCCCCACTCACGTGGAATTTCACCACTTATGGATACTTGAACCCTTGACTGGGTGTTGAAACTCCTCAGAGCCTACCACAGGAGCCAGAGTAAGGATCATTGCATGAGCTAATGCACCTTTTTCCTAGCCAATATATTACAAATGCATGACATTCTATCAGTACAAAAGGTTCACCCTAACACCAAGGTTGGCTTACATGAAAAACATTGAGCTGACCACACCAAAAATGACATTATACCTTACCTCTACCGACCAGTTCTCCACTCTGAAATGAACCTAATCGAAACCGATACAGCCCATCTAAACCGTAGATGTGACATAAGCCCAACAAACTGAGATTGATCCACACAATCCGCCCATCTCGAAGGGTGTATTCAGAGCATGCTGTGGACAAAAAATCAGGCCGGTCCACTAACGAGGATATCTGCACGATTACGCTTGATATGGACCGTTCGTCCTTTCCAAACCATCTATTCTCACAAACAATGTCTGTCCTAGCTACCTGATGAGTTCATACCCGATATGCCTTATGAGCCAAGGCATTTTCATATTACAGCCTAATCGATGAACGGTGAGGATCTCGTTTCACGTACGTCAAACGTGTGTCTACCAGGAACTCCAAAATCCATGTAGTGCACGAGAGTACACAGCGCTTTTCACCAAAACAGTTTTTACCGTTTACTAGTTCCTTTCCATCATTTTCATATGAACTTCAACGTTTTCTTGGAGGTTTACTAACTCTACACGCGCGTGGAAGCCGTACACATCTATACGCAGGCGCAGGGTTCATGACATCACATGTGTGAGATCTGAGTTTCCATTAAATCTTCTGCAACAAAAATCGGACGCGGATTTCCTGGTAGACACACGTGATGTTTGTTAAAAATCCAACCCGTTCATCCGATTTTTGAGCTCATTTTAGAAAATGAAACCGAAAATGATTAGGATCCAAAAATCAAGTGGGCCATACTAGATGAAACACTGAGGAAAGGAATTCCCACCGTTGAAACCTTCCCAGGATCCACCTTGATGTTTATATTCCATCTAAACCGTTTATAAGGTCATTTTCACTGAGATGAAGTGAAAAAGCCAAGAAATTAAACTGATACAAAAGTTTTGTGGCCATATAAATGTTTCAACGTTGGTCACTAAATCTCCACTATTTCCTCTCGTGTGGCCCACTTGAGTTTTTGATCCTCCTCATTTTTTATGGCATGTCCTAAAATGAACTCTAAAGATAGATGGACGGAGTGACTTTCTCACAAACATTACAGTGGGCCCCACATAGAATCTTGCGCAGGAACTTCTTGCGAAAGGCTTTCGCAGGAAATCCGCGTCTACAAAAATCAGGCTACTGCGGAAACGGATTGAATACTCCCCCTGCCACCGTCCCCGTGGCTGATGGTCGGTGCTCTCTGGGCCCCAGTATGATGTATCTATTTCATCCATTCCGTTCATCCATTTTAACAGATCATTTTAAGGCTTGATATAAAAAATTAGAGGTATATAAATCTCAGGTGGACCACACTACAGGAAAACAATAGTAATTGGATATCCACATTAAAATCCTCCTAAGGCCCACTATATTGTTTATTTGACATTCAATCTGTTGATTAGATCATACAGATCCAAATAAAGAGAAAAACAAAGATCAGCTTGATACAAAACTTTTATGGCCTTGAAAAGTTTTTAATGGGCAACATTCATTCAACACTGTTTCCTGTAATGTGGTACAGTTGATATTGGGATATAACTTATCTTTGGTATTTTAATATAAAATGATCTTTAGAAAAATAGATGCACGGCATGGATGAAACAAATGCATCATGTTGGGTCCCACATAGCACCGACCACCAGCCATTGGCTGGTGGCAGGAGTAGCCAATCCGTTTCCGGCTATTTCACGCCTCAGGTGAGCCACAGAGTATCAAAACAAATGAATAGTTAGAAAGAAATGCTAATCCTTAAATTACTTTGTAAGTTGTGGCCCACTAGCGTAGTGAAATTCTCTCGTTCTTAGCAATATGTTCAGCTTTATGAAACTCAAATCGCGTTTGTACGTGTACGGCTCTGCACGCGCCTGCAATAAGCAAATCTCGATTTCTCGGTGGCGCCATAACGTTCACAACGTTAGCTTTGGATGACATTAAATAGAGGCGAGAGCTTGATATCCTGTACTCGTCTAGAACTCAGGTGGGCCACACCACAGAAATAAAGGGGAGCAATAGATGTGCTGGGCTGCCAATATTCCATTCAATTCCTGTGATCAGACGCGTCCCACCAGGATGAATGGACACCCAAACAATCATCCAGTTTAGAACTCCATTGTCTATGGACATTGATCGGCCAGTTATCATATCAGCTTATTGTAATTGCTAGTTTAGGATCCATCTGATGTGGGCCCACCTTTTGGACGGTCTAATTTATGTAGCATTGTTCCACGTGTACAAATTTATAAGTCAGTGACTATCAGTCGTCACGCACTGTTAGAGTATCAACATTTTCTGCTGTAAAAATACTCACTGCTGTGATGGATGGTATGCAGTTAGTTTTTTTTTTTTTATTAGTACACCCACTATAAGCTCACAGCCACCCTAGGAAATCGATACCAAGACTTCGGTGTTGAAACGAGGTATCTTTCATTCGGTCCACCACTTGAGCTATGGATGTATGCAATCAATTAGAAATTACTAAAAATAGCAAACATGTCATGGATTATATCCAATTAAACCGTCCAGATTTTTTACACCATCTTAGATTTATCATAAGCTAAAAGATTGCTTTTATTGGACAATATAACTATTTTACTGCTCGACATTTATTTGACGGTCAAGAATGATAGATATCTAATGGTCCATTTTCAAGAAACACCCGATTGTTAATCCAAAATGATTTTTGGATACTAGCTTAGTAACGTGGGTTCTACGATTTAGTCAGTTTACTTTGAATTAATATATGTCACGCTTACCATTTCTAAGTGCCTGCGGATCAAGCTTGATTTTGAATTTCAAAGCGAGAACCGCAGTATGTTGAAGCGATCTTTTAACGGATACGTGGGATGTTGATGTATCGAAGCCTGTTGCGTCCGACCCACGTCGGACCTTTAAGCATCCAACAAGATCTGTGTGGGGCCTACAGTGATGTATCTTTTTATCCACGCCGTCCACCCCCTTTCTAAGATCATGCTTAATTAGGGCATGACCCAAAAATGAGGCAGATCCAATGGTCTAGTGGACCACACCAAATAATAACCTTGGGTTGCAATAAATGCACAAAGCATTAAATGCAATAGTCATCTCTGTTGTGGTCCACTAGAGTGTTTGATCTGCCTCGTTCTTGGGCCACACTATAGTATGATCTTAGAAAATGGATGGACGGCGTGGATAACAAGATACATTATGGTGGGCCTTACGCAATTCTAGTCGGACGCAAACCGCTTCCGGTGATGTATTCATCAGGTCCACCCATGTCCACCCATATACTCGCACCAGGACAGATGGCTTCTATTTTAAAAATAAAAACCGGGGAGAGAATCCCATCCATTACTTTTTCTACAGTTCATCCCAATGCATGATTGACCGTTAACTGTTTTTCTCCACTGTTTCTTTAATGGCCACAGATCATGTGGTTAGGATTGTCTAATAAAAATAAATTTTGAAAGATAAACCATCCATACTTGGGCCCTACATATGAGCGGACCTGATTTGACGGTCACCCTGGCTGGCGTCTGTGAGAGATGGCTCTACAATACTACCGTTCTCCCCACCTCACCATATCATCTCCCTGAATCATAACTCCGGCAAGCAACACCACGTGATTGCAACGGTCCAAATTCAACGTACAACGTGTCTATTAATCATCGGTTAGGATTGTTTAATCAGTCCTACTTAATGTTACCATTTCTAAAGTGGGTCCCAAGTATTTGACATTTTAATTAAAGCTGCATGCACATGTACAATAGTAAATGCACGCGTATAAACTATCAATCTCCCCAAGTATGAAAAGACTTGTCTAATAAAAGCCAACTGTTGACACTGTTTTATTAAAAATTAAGTGGCACTCGATAAGGACTGCCATTCTCGACTTTTAAATGATTAATGCATTGTATGATTACATTACTTTAAAAAGCTTATGACTTTTCTGGTGGAGGACACCAATCGTTCCAGCCACGACACAGAAGAGCAGAGAAAAACTTTGTTACTCTGGCAGTGTGATAATACACAGCCACATGAAAATTTGTTTGGATTTGCGTACATGGTATGGGAACGTGACTGTGTGACAGTCAGTTCCACAGTTTAGTTAGTTAATTAAGAGTTAATATATGCCATATCTAGAGTAACTTCCCATTCAAAAAGTAGGACCCGATTTGCCTAGCGACGCTCCCAGTTGCTGAGGTGGCTACTGTAGAGCAGTGATCTTTTGGCCTATCATGATATATGTGTTCTATCCACTTTATTGATTTTTTGTTGATTTATTTTTTAAAATTATTGTAACGCAAGAGCTGAAAAATAAGACAAGTTCAAATCTCAAATAGATCCCACCGTAAGAAAGTCATAGTGGATTGAACGTTAACTATTAACCACTTTTTAGACTTTTAGAACGGAATTAATGTTTATTTGTCATCCAACTTTTGTACTCCCAATTAAGTTTTTAATGGTGCGCGTTCAACCACCACCACGGTTTTCTATAATATTGTTCACGTGAGATTTAAATATGTTTTATTTTTGGTCCCATACCTAAAATGATTTATAAAATGCCTGGACAACATAAATAAAACACATACATCACGGTGAGACTTATAGAGCACCATCCATTAACTATTACAATGTTAATAGGCAATACATGTCCCTCAAAGCACATGTATTATTACATTTGAGGGTTGGTTGATTTTTCCTTCTAACAGCTTTACCAATCAACTCTAGATGATAAGCACCCAAAAATCTTACATGCCTTTTCTTTTCAGTTGAAGGTGGATCTTGTTAGGGTTTGGTCTACGGAATCACACAGATATGGATCTATGATAGCAATCCAAGAGCACCAAGCAATCACAAGAGAAAATAAAGATTTAATGTGAAAAATTCTTTTGGAAAAAACCATGGCACAAAGCGACAGATTTTCATTATGAAAATAGAAATTACAAGGAGAGAAGACTTACCCGATTCGAACAACCTTGAATCTCACCCTTGCTATACTTTTTGATAACCCTAGAAATCCTTGAAATATTTTTAAGAAGCCTTAGAATACTTTACAAAGGCCCTAGGGACCCCTATTTATAGTTTAGGAAGCTCCACTTACGCAACGACTTTGAAAAAGTTCAGAAACCACCTCAAATTTACGCAATCCGCGCGCAGTTTACGTAACCTTCAACTAGTCAAGCTATGACTTTGACTGGTCGAGCGTCCTGGAAATCCAAATACATTTTTGCTAGACTTCGAGTTGAATGGGCTTCGACGAGTCGAGCAACACAGAAGATTTAAGACATCTTCCAACAACAGATTTTTCCTTCTAACAACTTTACCAATCAGCTCTAGATCAATCACATACATTGTAACGTCTATACAACTCTACCAACCAGTTGGATCCATAAATGGAAAAAGAGGCTTGCTAGAGTATAACTTGACATATATTGCAATACAAGATGGGACATGCATGATGTGTGGTGTGTGTACAATACATGCACCTTGTCAGTGTATAAGGCATGGATGACACCCCAGCTCGATGGGGCCACTGATATGGGCATGCGCAATTCAATTTGTCCATCAAATTGAATACATTATATTCACTCCACATTGAAAAAATAATAATTTTTGGCATCCCAATTTAGGCAGTACCCATGCACAAACTTTTTCATGTGATGTTAGAGGATGATGTATCAATGTATATCAAGAGACTTTAACAATAATAAACCCTGCTAATCTTGTGCATTATATAGTGCTAAAGAGAAAGTTTCCTTACAATATTATCTGCAATTTCCACTTAGCAAAGGCAAACTATCTACACCCTAATCCATAGCTTAAGTGGCAGACAGAGTGAAAGATACCTCATTTCAACACTAAGGTCTTGGCATCAATCCCTAGTAGGGTGGCTAACAGTGAAGTAATCATTCCTAATTTATAGTCATTTAGGGAGCGTTTACATCATAAGTTACTTAGGGGTCATTTGGGACCATGGATTTGGGAGAATTTGAGGGGGTTTCAAATCCCCTCAAAGAGTGGCTTTCGAATTCACAATGAAAGCTTGGATTACACTAAAATCATTTCAAAAGTTGCATGTGTAGCATGTGTGTCACCATACTATTATTCTATTGGGCATATGGCCCACTAATGATATCCAAAAACAATTAAAATATTAATGTCATCAACATTAATAACTTTAATATGATGATCGGCATTGTCCAAACATTGTCAATGTAAATCAACGGTTAAAATCATTGGTTAGTCACTTGGACATGATGTTGTGCTTGTGGCCCATCTGAGATTTAGAATTTCATCATTTTCGGGCAAAGCATATATTTCAATGTGCTTATTGCAACCCTTGTGTCAAACACTACATATGCCACTAATTAGAGCTATTAAAGTTGATTTAGTAATTAAATTCAAACCCCCATAAATATATTATGCATAGCTACTTTTGCATTAAAGTTGATTTTAATTCAAGATGCCAAACATGATAGGAGGATTTCAAATCCAAGGGGTTCCAAATCCACACTCCCAAAATAGCCCTTAAGATAAGCTACTTTTGCCTTAAGTAGCTTATTTTGATTTGTACTTATTAAACTGAAGTGACTTAAGTAATTTTAAATAAAAAAAGTTACATATAATTTATTATTATTCAAACTTAATTATCTCAAATAAATTATTTATCTACTTATGTAAGTAACAAAAGCAACTTATTTGATGGTATCCAAACAAGCCTTTACTGTTTTAATTAGAAAATGAAGCAACCCATGTCATTTGTAAAAGGAAAAAAATTAATTATCAAAGGCTCCAATTATTGGCATGTATAAATCATCTATTGTCTGTATATTACCGTCATAGGTAAGGCCCATCATATAAAAGCTGTGAGGTTAAAGTCCCAATTGTCCTATTATAATGGGCCGGATATACAAACATGGCGGCAGAGAGGATTTCCCATGCGCAATGTTGGTGACTAATTTACTATGTCCATTCATATCCGAGTGATAGAAGTTTTATACTAGGATGATATTTGTTCTCACAATTTATTAGTTTATTTGAGTGATGATAACCATACAAACAGTTTGAATGATGTGATAATAACCTAATAAACAGTTTGAATGATATATAAACATCGTGTTTAACTTTGGGAAAATTTCAACCGTTGAATTTTCTGCTCTCATTGTTTCGTTTGTGATGAATTACCTAAGTTTTATATCTGCCTAATTTTTATAATTGTTATGGGAAAATCCAAGCCGAACCTAACAGAGGTCGACTTGGAGAAGTCGATGAGTAGAGCCTTGGATTGATAGTGGTTCATCCGCACCGATCTGGTTCTAAGTTCTTTTGTAGAGCTTTGACACCGACTTGAAACTTGAAAGAAGTCATTACACATTCGACCCTCTGACTCCGATCAGGATCAGCTCACTCATGAGCTTGGACGGTCAAGACTTAGATTTTAGGGTCGGGTTAGATGAGAACATGACCGAAGATTATGCTAAGGAATTAACTCAAGTAACGCATGTCTGGAGTATCATTCGGTGCACGATCTCCAGGTAACGGCCGACATCAGCACATGTGTAGTTCTCACCTAATGGCAGAGATCGTGCCAAGATTGATGGGCACGTTCACTTCAATCAAAAGATATAAATAGGGAACGTATCGACAGGAACAGATATGTAATATCTCATGCCTGACTTTGGCATAGGAGGATCTCCTATTCAACCTAAGGTCTCCTTTATCCTTCTCTTGTGCAAACTACTAAGCTCAGTTTGAGTGCTCGGAGGCCAGCAAAGGGTAAACCAGATTTTAACATCAACAATAATCATATACTATTATTGTCTTAAAAAACAACGGGCAAAGTGAATTTGTCATGGGCACCTATGTGAGCCCCATCTTTAGAATGGTTTATCAGAATCAGAGCCGCTGGTCAGTAGGTTCGACGTGGCATATAAAAATAAAAGCCCCATGGTTCAGCCATCGATGCCAATGATCGAGTGGGCCCCACTGTGAAGTCGATGGCTAGGCAGATCCAACAATATCGAACAGGAGAATAACCGGACTTTAACGCACCAGAACGTAGAATATGTTCCAATCCATCATACCAAGTGGGACCCATTGCTTGGTGATCTAGACCACGGATCCGATGGGTCCACTGTCTAAATGGGGAATGCCCCATAAATATTATAGATCCGAGTATCTTAATCATCCAATCTTGGTCATTTCCTTTCACTGCTTGTATTTTTGGACAGTTCCTCATCCGCAACGGCTCTTGTCGGACCATTCTTCCGAATCCTCGGCATGATTTTGAAGGCATGCCCATCCACGTGGCGCCCAATCATCAATGGGTCCCAATCACCAAACCAATGGCCCACTCGCTCTCTTCGGCACTCAAGGCTATAATTCTTCAAAAGAAACACGCCAATAAAGAGACGTCAATGGTCCACTTTCAACACGATCATGTGGTCCACATATCTGGTGGACCACCCAGATGTTGTACTCCAGAAATACTCCCCGGGGAGGTTTGCTTTTCATGGTCCCTACACACGCGAACTGGTAATCCTGTGAGAAGTACCAGCCGTTTATCAGATGGGACCCACCACATTGAGGAGCTGCCAACGCATGTACGGAAGCAATAAAGAGCGGAAATGTGCAAGTATTTGAACCGCAGATGGCTGGCTTTTACTTGATTGTTGAACGGTTTACTTTTTACTCTCATAATCTATACGGTGGGTCCCACCTGATATATGGATTTGATGTTCCAACCGCTTCGCAGACACGTGTCTCTGCTTATTGAAGTAAGCGCTCGTGTATGCTTTGCGAAACTCAACGTAGATAAGAATCTCAGCGATGATGTCTTCTCTTACTCTTTATCCGAGAAAAACTTTGATGCTACGGCAGAGTGTGGTGGATAATACACAGGCATTTATAAATTACTCAGAATTGCATAAGTGTCGTAAAATTAATTGAATTTTAACCGTCCAAATTATGTAGAACTGTTTATATTTATTATAATTAAAAAAATTTATACTTTTTAAATAACACTACTTTCAGATTAGTGCAGATTTCTTGGATGGTTGAAAATGAAAAATCCAATGGTCTTGCTGCAACAAACAACTGTTCAAGAATTAGAGGTTAGAATAGTGACACTCGATCGATTTTTTTAACGATAGCTTAGAATAAGTGGTTTCCAAATTTATTCGGTTTCGTTTAAGTTAATGTATTCCACATTTACCATTTCAAAGTGCCTGTGTATCAAGCATCATACGAAACTAGAGTATAAATAAGTCCACTTTTCATTTCCCCGTCGGTCGTCTGATGAGAGGAAGAAGTACCTTCCAAGCAATCACTATTGGGAAAAAGGAAATTGAAATTAAGACATAGCTGCATCTTTCCACAGTATACATGCCCTTTCACTTCCGACCATTTGATAACATATTTTCGTAATCTAGACCGTTCGTACGTTGATTCCCATCATGGATGGCTTAAAAATTATTTCTATTAATATGGTTGTAAAATGTTATCTTTTAATATAGTTTTTAGCTTCTGAATGTGGCCTATAGATTGACGGCTAAAAAGTAAAAGCCAACAAGGGTCCGCATTCAACAGATTAAAAAAGTAATCATGTTTATCATCTCAAGGAGAAAGCAAGATACAGTGGAACGGTCTGGATTACGGATAGATGGGCCACACACGTCAGAATCTAAAACACGTGTACAACGATACAGTATAATTTCCTGAGAAGACAGTGGTAACAAGCTCCAACCCAATCTCTCTCTCTCTCTCTCTCTCCGTCTTCTTCCCCTTCTTCTCAGCAGCAGCAGCGGCGGCGGCGGCGGCGGCATCACCATTAGAGCAGCAGCGATGCCTGGTCTGGTCTCCGTCAAAACGCCACCAGAAGCGGCACCGCTCCGCCTCATCCTTCCCAACGATCCAATCCATGACCAGATCGCCGACGCCAGAAATCCTAATTCCCGATCTCCAATCCCCAGGAAAACGCCTTCTCCGTCCCCTTCGTCGTCTTCCCGCCCAAAACCCTCCCCTAAGAAGAAAACCCCAGAAACCCCAAAAGACCACGACGAATCCTCGCTCGACAACCCCGATCTCGGCCCCTTCCTTCTCAAGCTCGCCCGCGATACAATCGCCTCTGGCGACAGCCCTGCCAAGGCCCTCGACTATGCCGCCCGCGCTTCGAAGTCGTTCGAGCGGTGCGCGCCCGACGGCGAGCCGAGCCTTGAGCTGGCCATGAGTCTGCACGTCGTGGCCGCGATCTACTGCAGCCTGGGAAGGTTCGAGGAGGCGGTGCCCGTGCTGGAGCGGGCGATTGCGGTGCCAGACCTAACCAGAGGAGTGGAGCACGCGCTCGCGGCTTTCTCCGGGTATATGCAGCTCGGTGACACTCATTCGATGCTGGGGCATCTCGACCGGGCCGTCGCCTGCTACGACGCGGGCCTCAAGATCCAGATCGAGGCGCTCGGGGAGACGGATCCGAGAGTCGCCGAGACTTGCAGGTACGGTGTTCCGCTCTCCTTCCTTCCCCAGTGCACGTTAGCGAGAAGTGATTAACGTGCGCGGGTCAGCTCGAGAATGTTTCGTTGCTGCACGTTAGAAGCAGGAGGTTAACGTGCGCCACTGGCTTTTGGGACCGGTTTGCCGGCCAGGGCCAGAACATCACCAGCGCGTACATCGCCCCAACTGGGTGGAGCCCATTATGTTGGACGTGTGACATCCAATCTGTTGATCATGTGAGAAAAATCCAGAAGCTCGGCCCTATGCAAAACTTAGATGGGCCACAGCAATGGGAACAATGTAAAATCGCCTAAAAACTTTGAATTTTGCATCAGGTGACTTTTGCATTTTTCCCTTCATCCCAGTGATGGTTCCCCTGATTAACGGCAATGATGCAAAGTACACACCATGGTAGTCCCTGACATAGAACAAAGCTATGATTGGCATCCGATACCCATTGTTCCCTGTGGTGTGGCTAACATGAGTTGTGGATCCAGCTGATTTTCGAGTGGCTAGAATCTAGGAGTTGCACGTGTTCTACGTAGTTGATGCCCCATGGACAGCATTTTGGCTCCACAGAGCTTTATTGTTATACGTCTTGTGTAAAACAGGTGTCGCAGGGGATTCCATTCCTCGGCCATGGGCTGCGAAAGGGGTTCACTTGTCGCCACATGAAAGAGGGAGCATGATAGGCCTTAAGGAAGGTTTGTTGTGCCCTGGTTGGGACTGTCCAACAACTGGGGCATATTGGCTTGAAGTTTAAAATGCAGAAGGATCGCCTTCTGATTTGTGCCATTGAAGATAGTGAGTATGGATGTCAACACAACTGTGTGTCCTTTGCAGCGCATTTTAGAGGGATGTGTGTTCCTCTTGTGCGTTTGAAATCTGTGTGGTAAGTGAGCCCTCAGTAGTAGTCTGTGGAATGCTGGGGTGAATTCAGAGTCCACTGCTTGGGTCAGGCCTCTGGATGCCTGAATCCGTTAAAGAGATGGGCAGAACCATGGACAGGCCATGTGCAAAGTATGATCTGATAGAAATGATCCTATCCACTTGAGCTACTTACAGGTATCATAGTGGTCAGTGGTTTATGTTCCAGGTCCATTTTTCAAATGGTTTGGATCATCTTTGCAGGCAAGGAGGACTGGACGGTCCATCGCCTATCCGTGATGGCCGCAGTGAATACTGGCCCTTTATGCAGGCAATGAATGTTTGATTAGTGTACGGTTTTATTTAATGACCCGTATAAGAAGTAGAAGTTTTGGAATAAAATTAGGTAAATGGGACGAGGGTGTTGTTTGATACTCTGGCAGAATATAACGCCTGATACACAGACACTTAGAAATTGTACCTGGGACATACATTTACTCAAATTAAACCGACTAAACTGTGCAACTCATTTAGGAGAAGTCGTAATCCCAAAATCAAACTGGGGCAACAATCCTAACCTATGTTTTGTGGACACCTGTTCATTGAAATAGGACCATTATATATTTTTCATTTTAAATCATCCAATGATTTGCAACAATCTCAATGGGAAATGCTTCCTTCCTTATAGTATGTATGGTATGGGGGTATTCTGGTCATGCTAATGCTTGCTACAGTTGTAACTACCAAATTTCTTAGCAGGCGGGAACTACCATTTCAAAAATTTTCCAAGGGAAATATAACCCGAGGGTTATGCACGGATTTTATATTGAAGTCTGTCCTTGATGCATACTGTTGATTGGTTGGGCCCTACCATAGATGGACTGTATCTGCAAATCACACTTTTTACACCATCCCAGTCTTACGATAGGTTACCACTTTATATTCTTTGTTCTGGCAGAACTTCATTGTAGTCAAGGACTGCTATATACCCTCCATTTGTAGTTCATTGATGACATTTGATCAGTTACCATGGCCACTCTGCAGTGAGATCCAACCAGCGAATGATCTGGATCGTGCACTGTTGGTACTGGTGTCCAATATTGTTGGAGATCACCTCAATCTTGAAAGGTGGGCCTCATCCACCATGTCAATGCCTTGGCCAAAATCAGGTTGATCTACTCATCAGGTCAGCTGCAGATATAAACAAGAAATGGATGGTGGAGAAATTTGACCAGATGTCCACATTCAATGTACCTGTTCGGGCCGTGTGGCCGAACCACATGGGTGGACTGGCTTTAATATTATGGCCAAGGCTCAGTATTGAAAAAGGGTTTTGGTTGAACCGTATAGGTCACAATGAGACCAGGTAGTATCACCCTGTGTGGGCCGATACAGCTGTATCAATTATGGTGGAAACTGGTACCTATTGGGCATTGTTTTAAATAGCGGTAGCGTGATGCGTAGCGCTCAACCCTCTATAGCGTGTAGCGTAAATACGTAGCGTGTAGCGTAAGCTACACGATACTTCTATTTTTTAATTTTAAAATAAGACAGATAATAAATAGTGAAAAAAAAAAAAAGGAAATTTTTTTTAAAACAAATGCTTAAAAGATGATTAATTTTATCAATTATAAGCATGTTCAAAAAAGTTATTAGTTATCATTTATCAAAAGCCAATCCACATATATAAGTCAAATCAAATAATTATCACATTAACAACTTTATAAGCAAACCACTTTAATTAATAATGTTTAATTGAAACCACAAGTCACAATTTTGAGAAGAAACAAAATACTATAGGTTAAAAGTATCAAGTACAATACAAGTGCCACATTTCTCAACATTAGAAACAATGAAAACCTAAAAAAAAAATAAAAAACTAAAATAGTAAAAAAAAATACATTGTAGCTCACGCTATGCGCTACGTAACTGTAGCATACGCTACAAGGGATTTACGCTATTTGGGAAGCTACGGCCACGCTACCGGCTACACTAGGGGTGCTATTTGAAACACTGCTATTGGGCAATACATACCAGTTTCGGATGATACTTTTGACCTTGGCCAGTGCATTTATGATGGGGCCTGCCTGTTAAGCACATTTGAAGACATGTGGCCATGACCAGTGCACATACAGGATCCTAATCACATTTCTCATCCTAAAAGGTTGTTGAAGAATCAGGGAGTGAGCAAAAAATGCCCCTGCGGCTGAGTATAAGAAGACTTCACAGGGTGCCGTTTTGGTCATTTTCAGGAATGCCATGGGTCCATGGTTGACTCAAAATTTGGTGTGGTAATAAGGCATTTTTAGTGTTGTTTGGACCTTTTCTTTGAAGGGTGAATAAGGAGATGCAAACTGTTTTTTAAAAAAACTGGCAGGTACTTGGCGGAGGCCCATGTTCAAGCAATGCAATTTGATGAGGCAGAGGTTCTCTGCCAGAAGACCCTTGAAATCCACCGCGAACACAGCTCACCGGCATCCCTCGGAGAAGCTGCAGACCGCCGGCTTATGGCCCTTATCTGTGAGGCTAAGGGTGAATTTGAATCTGCCCTTGAGCACCTTGTCCTAGCCAGCATGGTCATGATTGCTAATGGCCAAGATAGCGAGGTTGCTGCCATTGACATCAGCATCGGCGACATCTACCTCTCCCTTGGCCGCTTTGATGAGGCTGTCTTCTCCTACCAGAAGGCCCTCACCGTCTTCAAATCCACCAAAGGTGACAGCCACCCGTCAGTTGCTTCAGTTTTTGTTCGCCTTGCCGACCTCTACTACAAGACTGGAAAGCTCCGAGAGTCTAAATCCTACTGCGAAAATGCCCTCAGAATCTATGCAAAACCTGTGCCTGGGACCACCACCGAGGAAATTGCTGGTGGCCTGACTGAGATATCCGCCATATACGAAGCCATGAACGAACCAGAGGAGGCGTTGAAGCTCTTGCAGAAAGCAATGAAGCTGTTTGAGGATGTGCCTGGGCAGCGGAGCACAATTGCAGGGATTGAGGCTCAGATGGGCGTGATGTTTTACATGGTTGGGAGATTTGGAGAGGCTCGTAGCTCTTTTGAGAGTGCCGTGGTGAAGCTAAGAGCTGGTGGTGAGAGGAAATCAGCATTCTTTGGGGTCATGTTGAATCAGATGGGGTTGGCATGTGTACAGCTTTATAAGATAGACGAGGCAGCTGAGTTGTTTGAAGAAGCGAGAGGGATCTTGGAGCAGGAGTGCGGACCACACCATCTGGATACCCTCGGTGTGTACAGCAACCTTGCAGCAACTTATGATGCCATGGGCAGGTAAGCATGCTTTTGCTTAGAGCTCTTTAAATTCTTTGATTCCTTTGAGCTTCCTGTGCACAAGTTTTTGAATTTTTGGATAGAAAGTGCTTTGCTTTTCTGCATAATACTAGCCTCTGTATTCAATTTCATCGTGCTTTCTAATAACATCTATAGGGTATGATCTGATGGTGGTTAGTATGATATTCCACCTTGATGTCACTTGGGTTGATGGCGCAGGCGACCAATGGAAAGGATCCACCTAAACATAGGCATCTCCAAGTCAAGCACAAGAATCACAAACAAAGTAGAAACAATAAATTGAATTTTCATTCATTTCCAAAGTGCCTTGATATTACTTATGCTAGGCCCTTAAATAGGCTTTGAGATGTACAAAGAAGGAAAGCTCTTAATGTCATAGACAACTAATGACTATTGCAAAAAGTAGAATAGTAAATAAGAAAGACGTTTGATGGATAAAAGACATCTAATTAGATACTATTGCATGGCTAGTTGATTGATTGCATAGCTAGCCGCACCTAATTGGGAGGCTTGGGCCTCCTTATTGATGGGCCAGCTGCGGGGCTTGGGCCTGGCCCATGGATCTCAGGTCCAGTTCAGCTTGCGGGCTGTGCATTGGGTCCTCCTGAGGTTGGGTTGGGCTTGGGTTGACCCTCAACCCACCCAAGTTGCACCCCTGGGATGAGTTTTAGATTTAATTTCTGATTATTTGATATAAGTGAGCTTCTCTGAGGTATTTGCAAATAAAACCTCATTTTGTAAGAAGTTTCAAGCCATTGGGAGTCGGAACATAGCTCTAGGTAAAATCTTGTCATCATGTTGTTGTAATAGTTTCTGCTTGTTTTGTCGACAGGATTGAAGATGCAATCGAGATCTTGGAGTATGTTCTTAAGGTGAGGGAAGAGAAACTTGGGACAGCAAACCCTGATGTTGATGAAGAGAAGAGAAGGCTAGCTGAGCTCTTGAAAGAAGCCGGCAGAACCAGGAACAGGAAGGCGAAATCACTTGAAAATCTCCTTGATTCCAATTCCCATAGGATGAAGAAAGAAGGAGCGAAGAGGTGGTCTGGCTTGGGTTTCAAGACATGATTAAGAATCTCTACCCCCCTCTCTCTCCATCTCCCTTGCTCACTGTAACATTCAAGCAATGTGTAAAGGTCAGGTTTGGAATTTGGTGGTTTTTCTGGTTTCTTTAGCTTCTAATCCTTTATTTGTTTAGTTTCTTTTGATTGTTTTATTTGAATATTCATGTTATGATTGAAGCTCTTCATTGTCAAAATTTTCAGGCATTTTGGTGAATAAATATTTAAGTTTGATCCTTGAGTTTCCTCTCTGTTTCTTAATTTCCTTGTGAAAAAAAAAATACAAATAAAGGGGAATGGAAACGAGGAGTAAGTGAAGCAGTTAATTCAAAAACCTATCACTATCTTTCCCTTTTGATATAGATGGTATGCTTCACCCACAGAGATTATTAAAAAATAAAAAATAAAAATAATCGCAGGGGTGGCCAGTTTTCTCAACAGAGCGAAAGAGAACGTGTGTTTTTCAGATATTTACCTTCTTTAAAGGTAAAATCTAGCATATTTTTTGGTGGTTTAGAAATCCAGAGTGGCATCTGTCAGTTTAATATTGGACCAGTTGATAGGGTGACAATTATACAACCACAAATAATAGTTAGTGGGCCACTGCTAGCTGTCAGCTTTATGGTGGCATCACAGGATGACCCATGATGCATTTTGTGGTGGAATTTGTTGCCAGAAATATGGGAAAGTGATGCTCTGTCTCCATCCCTACGACAAGCCTTAGCAAAACTCGGTTCGTACCACCCCCTAACATTAGCAATCCATTCACCAATTTAGGTAAACCCCACATGCTTGTATGAGACAGCCCCCATATACCTGACGTTGGCACACCCCACTAGAATTAGGAGTTATAGAATCCTTGAGCAGATGATCATGTATGCAGTATCGTTGGGCCCACCTTCTTGGTTCTCCGTACCATTTACCATAACTGGGTTGTTGATGGGCCGGGCCTGGAGTTGTCTTTAGCTCAGATGTCAAATTCTCTGGGTGCGCCTGTAGATCTGGCCCTGTACAAAATTTTGATATTACTTGGCCCATGCCCGGCCTAAAATGTTTCCACCGTTTTGGGTTTTTATTCATCTTGGGAAACCTAGTTTTGTAACTTATGTTTATCTTCTTTCTTTTAGCTTTGTTTTTTTATTTTTATTTTTAAATTTTTAAGTGGTGTGTCCTTATTGGTGACTTGCTTGTATACAACAAATGTCTACAGGATGATCTCCCAAAGTTTTATATTGATTGGACAACCTTAATTGTTAAATTGGAGGGTTAAACTTACCCAGGGTTTGGGCGAATGGCTAGCGTTGTGGGTTTGCTCCCTATAGAAGTGGGTTTGATTTCTCTCATCGTGTTTTACCTGATGCACGTGGTTTACTGGGTGATTGTGTGTATTGGCAGGGATTCGTCTCGTGTTAAAAGAGATGGAGATACCTTAAAAAAAAATAAAAATTAAAGGATTGAGAGAGATGTGATTTATCAAGGAAACTTTTTATTGACATTTATTTTTATAAACAATTATTTTTATAAAATAGAATGTTGGCCTATTAAGGAGCAACATGTTTGTAGGATTGAGTGTAGCTGAAACGAGGATGTTAAGGTGGATGGATAGCAAGATGAGAAATAATGTAATTTAAAATGAATGCATTTAGGAACTTAAGAGTAACATCAAAGGTAGTCAGATGCATGCAGGAAGAAACAAGGGAAATGACAAAAAAGACGTGGTTGGAGGTAATAATAAAGAACTTGATGATGTATAGTATAACTGAAGTTAACTGCCCTTGGTAGAATGAAATAACACATCAGAAGTCATGCAGTTGACTCTAATTATTTGAGAGTAGGCTTAGACGACTACAATGAACCATCCATTTTCTTCTACCGAAAGTCATCCAGAGGTGTAACGGTAAAAATTGTTGGATGTTATTCATTGCCCATTTAAGTTAGGGCCTGTTTGGATTCGCGTTTAGGGTGTATTGTATTGTATTTGGGTACTGTTCATGTATACGTTGGATGATCTTCAGAATACATCTATCAGAAACATGCCACTAACCAATGTTTGGATAGGAGGTATTGTCCTAGCATATATACAGTTTCTAATACATCTATCGGAAACATGCCACTAACCAATGTTTGGATAGGAGGTATTGTCCTAGCATATATACAGTTTCTTTTACAGATCAATGTTTGGAAACGACGTATAAGGGCCACACATTGTATATATATATAAATATTGGTAGTCTATGTTGTAGTGTTGCAATTTGTAAACTCTCATACATTTTATCCCAGGCGGGGCCCTGTGTTGTTGTTGTGATTAATCCTAGACGTCCATCACGTTCTGATTGTAAGTTAGAAGGCCTGTCACAATTAAAAGGTCTAGTCAGAAAGTGTCGACATGGTGTCCATTGCAATTTGGACTGAGTGATCAGATCAAGCAATGTTAACAAATGGTCGGAGATGATGAAGATCCAGTGGCACCGTGTATGGAGATTGGAGGTAATAGTAAAATGAGGCCCAAATGGTAGCAGGAACAGAGAGCCTGGTTCCAAGGATGTGTATAGGTGGATGATTGGGACAATCACCTATTTGTTGCAACACAATGCAGGTAGAGATAACAAGCCAGAGATGGCACAGGTGATAGGTGGACAATGAAGCACGTGTGCACGCAGTTCAGTGCACTCATGAAGCACCAAGTACAAAATAATAAACAAATGCAATGCTCATTCTATCAATCTTCACAAGAAAGAGAGCAAGGAGATGATCTTTCACAGGAGGCTTTGATTTGCTGATAGGTCTTGTTCAGTAGATTGATGGCTGGAGATGATGTGAAGTTGCAAAGAGCATGATTAGTGGTTGGAGGTGGTGAATCGGGGGCTGAAAGTTTGGCAAATTGAAGCTTAGATTTGGGTAGAGAAGGGTTCTAGTGTGGGTTTGCGGAAATGGTGGAGATAGGCAATGTGGTTTGGAGGAGATGCTGGAAGCGGTAGTGGTGAACAGAGATTTGTGGCGATGGCAATGGGGTTGAAAGGCAAACGAGTTAGATCCGGTGTTGAGATAGCATCAGAGCAACAGGTTCAAATTTTGATGGGGACTGAGCTATGGAATCTAACCGATACATGCACAATGGTTAAGGTCTGAAGCGATTCTGGTGACACCGAATGCTAATTCTGATGGTGGTACTGGACGATGAGACTTGGGTAGTAGATGGGGTGCTAAAAATAATGCAAGATTCAATGGTTGTGTGCCTGCAGTTGCAATCTACGACGTGCAATGGGTTGGGTCGCAGAAGACGACTGACATCTAGTGATGTTGGCTGACGATGGTAATTAAATCCAGACACATACCTGTAAACAGATATGAAGATGGTTAGAGACAATGATGGAATCCGAACATCGAGATCTAGATATCAGAGATGGTTTTGGAATAGGTACAAATCATGTTGTAATGGGTTGTAGCAAGGTACAGATCTAGTTGGACTTTTGTCGGTTTGGGATGAGGTTGAGGGAGATGATCTATGGAGGAGTGATGCAGGACATGAATTTAAATATGATATGCAAGATTTCAGGCTTAGATCACGTTAGTTCAGAAACAATTACACAAATTCCATATCCCACATGAAAGTCCAAACATTCAATTAAGGGGAATCTATGCGAGTCCAGGCCTACACATGCTAGGGCTGGATCAATAAAAATTATGAATCAAATGATACTCAAGGATAAGAAATAATCATCCACACATGCATAGTAATCAGTCCATAATCCAAGGGATTCACTAGTTTCAAATCAAGGAACCCTAGGGAAAGAAAAGGGGCATATAAGTTAGGAAAAATGTAATCTAGGGCTAAGTTTCATGAAAAAAGGCTATGAGAGGATAAAAGAGGATAAAAACCTGAGCCAAAAGACGATCCCCCGTATGGACAGCGGCTTAGGGCGCTCGCGCATGCGCGGGTATTCGGCCGCACGTGTGAGGGGGCGTCGTTTGCAGAAAAGCTCTCCTTGGCCCTGGTCGGCCAGGGGGAGGCTCCAAAACCCCGAAGTTTCGGGTCAATCCGAGCTACGGCTTGTGCGTGGTGCTCCGCCGAAGTATCAGCTCGCCTACGGGCCGAAATCTGGAAACTTGCTATAATGAAGAACTCTGATGCAACAGAAGGACGAATTCGAAGTATGGATGGTGGGGGAAGATGGGAAAAAAGAGATGATGGGGGATGGGGATGAATCGGAATCGATGTGGCTTCGCACCACGGTA
Organism: Magnolia changhungtana; assembly: GCA_030180095.1. Classification (NCBI taxonomy): domain Eukaryota; kingdom Viridiplantae; phylum Streptophyta; class Magnoliopsida; order Magnoliales; family Magnoliaceae; genus Magnolia; species Magnolia changhungtana. Next base: position 6,402,894 of record JASAUF010000272.1, on the reverse strand, counting down.
GTTAGCCCTTCGAAAAGGGAGGGCTTCGCACCCACTTTTGAATTCTTTCACAACTCACGAAGAGAGCAGAAAAATAAAGCAGGAATTTTTATTAAACTTGAATGAATGAAAAAAAGTTACAAGGGGTGTCTATTTATAAGAAAACCCTATACCCCAAAACTTACACCATGTGCGCAACCTATTACTTGGCGATGAAGTAAACTAAAATAAAAACCAAACGCCGAAATCTAAAGCGTCCACAATGTTCTAAATAATAACAATAAGCAAAACCTAAAAAACAAAATCAATCCGACGAGTGGGCCACGATCATGAGATCCCATGATGGGCTTTTCTTGATTATCGGGCCCACTTTTCTGAACCAAAACTTGTCTTCTAGCTAGGGGGCCCTCCCTGGATGTCGTCATCGAACCAGATCGATGATGGGATCCTCATTCTGCGTACGTAGGTGCGTAGGGGAGTGGTACGCGTGCGCGTGTACATATGATGTCCCCATCAATTTTCCCCGGCTGCGAAGATTTTGCCACTGGCGAAATAAAACTCTCGAACCGATCCAGGATGTCAGGATCAAGTCTCTGAAGCTCATCTTCAATGAGCCACGTGTTGTCTGAAGTTGGGCGTGACTTCCATTTAACCAGGTACTTCTGAAACCCACCATCTGACGTGGATATTATCTGATGGTCCAGAATATTCTCTATTTCCTCTCTAGGTGTGGGAAGGGTAGGTATGTGAGGTAAAAGCTGAGAAAATGGGTCGGGAAGGGTAAGTATGAGATGTAGTAGCTGGGAAGAAGGGTCAGGACAGGTAGGTATGGGAGGTAGAGGCTGGGAAAATGGGTCGGGATGGGTAGGTATGGGAGGTAGAAATAAAAAAAAAATGGGTTGGGAGGGGTAGGTATGGGACGTAATACTTGGAAAGATGGGTCGGGATGGATAGGTATGGGAGGTTGAGGTTGGGAAAATGGATCGGGAGGGAGCCATGGATCAATGGAAAGGTCTGATGAATCAGGATGGTTAGGCGAAAGGCTGGCCAATGCATCAATGGCCCCTTGAAATGCAACTAGATCCTCCACATTGAATGTGGAACTAATTCCCATGCAGGTTGGAAGATTTGCCACATACACATTGAGACCTTTTCATTTTATAATTTTGACAGGTCCAGCGCTACGCGCGTGTAACTTACGAACGACCCCCGGAGGATACCGCTTGGGCCTGATGCGGACCATCACAGAGTCCCTTACATTAAATTCTTTAAAACATTTATGATGATCTGTAGAAATTTGTAGTGTTCATTACTAGTAGTGATCTTTTGCCTGATTTTTTGATGCCATGAATGAATGTGATGCACAAAAGACTTTGCAGGCTCTGACGACCTATGAGACAGTGACATAGGGACAAGATCAATAGGTTTCTCAGGTTTATAACCAGTAATGACTTCATAAGGACTAAAACCTATGGACCTATCGACAGAACTATTAAACGCAAACTCGGCTGTAGGTATTACGGTGTCCCATGTTCTGGTGTGCTCTATATCCCTCCTAGGGGGAGACTCATCCGGTAGATCATCAGGAAAGACATTACAAAACTCATCTACTACCGGAATAGCCTCAGTGGGTAACTCTATACTAGCCTCTGGGGCACTCTCTCTAGCCACAAGGCCGTACATGTTGTGCCACTCAAAATAATGGTCTTGATGCCCCTCTTGGGGTGGGTGCACGGGTGCATACCCATGACTGATTTCTTGGCCACCTCCATTCATTGGTCTATCCTCCTGGCCACTTGCCTGAGATTGGACATTTTCTTTAATGGTGGGGTTTGTCCTGAGGGAGGCCTCTACTGGGTCAAGGCGTTGATCTATGCTTTGTTCCATGCGCTTACCCCAAGACTCGATCTGCTGGGACAGCTTGTTTAATGACTCTAGTAGTTGTTCCATGTCTAGTGTAGGATGCTAGCCAAAACCATGACCCGTACGTGCGGGCGTACAACTTTCCAACTTCACCTAGGGACTTTCTACGACGACTATATGGGACTAAATGATCCTATGAGACTCTATATGAGGGAAACTACGTAGTGCTACTAAAATCCAGCAATATAGTTGTCAAAATAAGGAATAACAGAAAATTCCAGCAACGTGAGTTGCTAGCTTTCTTTTAACAGAAATTTCAGCAGCTGATATCAGGGACTACGGACTCCTAAAAGCTATGTGTGATGGATTGGATGCATGAAGGACTCAAACCAACTAACTCTAAACAAGTAATGTATTCCCCTATAAGAACCCTAAGCTTTGATACCAAATTTGATGCAGGACATGAATTTAAATATGATATGCAAGATTTCAGGCTTAGATCACGTTAGTTCAGAAACAATTACACAAATTCCATATCCCACATGAAAGTCCAAACATTCAATTAAGGGGAATCTATGTGGGTCCAGGCCTACACATCCTACGGCTGGATCAATAAAAATTATGAACCAAATGATACTCAAAGATAAGAAATAATCATCTACACATGCATAGTAATCAGTCCTTAATCCAAGGGATTCACTAGTTTCAAATCAAGGAACCCTAGGGAAAGAAAAGGGGCATATAAGTTAGGAAAAACGTAATCTAGGGCTAAGTTTCATGAAAAAAGGCTATGAGAGGATAAAAGAGGATAAAAACCTGAGCCAAAAGACGATCCCGCGTATGGACAGCGGCTTGGGGCGCTCACGCGTGCGCGGGTATTCGGCCGCACGTGCGAGGGGGCGTCGTTTGCAGAAAAGCTCTCCTTGGCCCTGGTCGGCCAGGGGGAGGCTCCAAAACTCCGAAGTTTCGGGTCAATCCGAGTTACGGCTTGTGCGTGGTGCTCCGCCGAAGTATCAGCTCGCCTACGGGCCGAAATCTGAAAACTTGCTGTAATGAAGAACTCTGATACAATAGAAGGACGAATTCGAAGTATGGATGGTGGGGGAAGATGGGAAAAAAGAGATGATGAGGGATGGGGATGAATCGAAGTCGATGTGGCTTCGTACCACGGTAGTTAGCCCTTCGAAAAGGGAGGGCTTCGCACCCACTTTTGAATTCTTCCACAACTCACGAAGAGAGCAGAAAAATAAAGCAGGAATTTTTATTAAACTTGAATGAATGAAAAAAAGTTACAAGGGGTGCCTATTTATAAGAAAACCATATACCCCAAAACTTGCACCATGTGCGCAACCTATTACTTGGCGATGAAGTAAACTAAAATAAAAACCAAACGCCGAAATCTAAAGCGTCTACAATGTTCTAAATAATAACAATAAGCAAAACCTAAAAAACGAAATCAATCCGACGAGTGGGCCACGATCATGAGATCCCATGATGGGCTTTTCTTGATTATCGGGCCCACTTTTCTGAATCAAAACTTGTCTTCTAGATAGGGGGCCCTCTCTGGATGTCGTCATCGAGCCAGATCGATGATGGAATCCTCATTCTGCGTACGTAGGTGCGTAGGGGGTGGTGCGCGTGCGCGTGTACATATGTTGTCCCCATCAAGGAGATGGTGTAGAAAATCGACCGTTCTCCTCATTGGCGTTTTGAAAGTCTCTCACACGCGAATACAAGGCATTGAAGAGACTGTACAAATAGCAGCACAACCGTCTGACAGTACATTACAATCGATGCAGTTTTTTGGCTACACGCTGTATTCGCGTGCTCGAAATTCTTCGGTTGCCTACTCTGAATCAAACACCATACATGTCACATCACACACTTTAATACCATACAATACACCCACAAACGCGAATCCAAACAGGCCCTTAGAGCTTACTAATGACCAGGTTAGATCTCATACACGCATGGCAAATATTTAAAATTTAAGTCGTTGTGAAGGGAAAGTGAAGAACATTTCTCTTTCAAGTTCCATCCTTTTTTAACTTTTTAAAAAGGTATTTTTTGGGTCTTTATGTTTGGAATTCTATTTTGTCTGAAATGTCTGTACATGTGTCAGTTGGGGAAGGTGGTGTGCCTTTGTATAACACTGAGAAGGCGTTGGATGGGAGCTACTCATGTCACGAGTTACTTATTTTGGTTTCTTCTTATTTAGCAAATAAATATATTTAATAAATAATATACTCGCCGTCCAAAAATCAAAAGTATGTTTGGTTTTCAACATTGTAAGTAATTGTCCCTCAAGTCACTTTTGGTCCCCCTCACATCTATCGTCATCATGTAGGGCCAACCTTTGATGTGGACCATTCATTTGTGTGGGCCCCACCTTTGATGTGATCCATCCATCATTTGGACCCTACCTTGGATGTGGTGCATTCACCATTATGGGCCGACTTTTAATGTGCACTATACATTATGTTTGGCCCACCTTTGATATTGGTCATCCATCATTTTAAGGCCCACCATAAATGTTATTGTCCATCATATGGGGCCCACCTTCAATATCCACCACCCATAATGTGGAGCCCCTTTGATGTGGATCATCCATCAAGTGGGCCCCAACTCCAATGTCGACCGTCCATCGTACGGGCCATCATGAGGGACGATCTTTTGATGTGGATGTACCATCTATCATATGTGGCTTACCTTGACGTGGATCATCTAACTTGTGGGGCTCACCATTATTAATTACCCATCATGTGGAGCATACCTTTGATGTGGATTGTCCATAATGTGGGCCTCACCGTCAATGTGGGTTGCCCATCATGTGGGGCTTGCCTTGGAGGTAGGCCATTCATTTTGAGGGTCTGACCTCTGATGTAAACTGTCAATCATGTGGGGCCATCTCGATGTGAGTCATCCATCATATAGGGCCCAACTTCAATATCCATTGCCATCATGTGGGGTCTCACCTTTGAAGGGGGTCGTCTATCATACCCCAAGCATTTTGGATGTTGGCTATTTATTATCAGGAGCCACCTTTGATGTGGACCACTATTATGTGAGCCCATATTAATATGGGCAATCCATCATGTGAGGCCTCATCTTTGAAGTGGATCGTCCACCATACCCACCCATTTTGGATGTGGGCTATTTATCATTAGGGGCCAATCTTCGATGTGGACCATCCATTATATGGGCCCATATTAATATGGGCAATCCATCATGCTGGCCCCACCCTTGATGTGTACGGTCCATTGTGTGGGCCCCACTTTAAACGTGGACGGTCCATCATGCTAGGCCTCCTTTGATACTCTGAGAGAGAGAGAGGTGAAAAGTCATGAAGCAGAAAATAAAAAATAAAAAATGAGAGAGATAATTAACTAAACATACATTAAAAAGTAACTTATTTAGCAGTAATCAAAGATACCCTGTATAACTTAATTAATCGAAACTTAAATAAATAGCTGATTAGAACAGGTACGTTACTGTTTTTTTTGAAAAAAAGGCTTTTATTCTTGTACTTCTAATCTTCTAACAAAAGGTCACTTGATAGGACAGTCACTGTGAGCGGTGCGCTTCCGCGTTACGAGTGCTCCATGAATGAATGGATCAATCTCCATCTGTGTCATGTTGAGGTCAATGAATGTATCTATCTCCATATGTGTCATGTTGAGAAATTCACCGAGTGATGTTTTCAAAAAGTCCACCTTGTCAATCATTTTATTCAGCTCATTTTAGGGGGTGAGTCAAAAAAATGACGTACATCCAACACACAAGTGGGCCACACCACTTGGATTAGGGGTATTGAATGCCTATTGTTGAAATTGCACCTATTATTGTGTGGCCCACCATGATGTTTATGAGAAATCCATTCCGTCTATCAGTTTTTTAACTCATTTTAACTGATGAAACTAAATATAATGAAGATTCAAAACACAAGTGGCCCCACACAACTTGATACAGTGTTATTGAACTCAATCGAAAGGGTAGAATCTAAGAGCTCAAAAAACTGGTGTCCTACCATGATGTTCTTGGAAGATCCACCTTATCTACCATTTTTATTAGCTCGAACGCTCAATTGGGCCATATTACTTGAATCAGTGGTATTGAACCTCCACCGTTGAAATAGTCATGAGCCCACATTGATTTTTTGAAATATCTACCTGTCAACCAGTTTCTTCATATGATCCTATGGGTTGGGAATGATCTTATGACCAGTTTAGATGGCACATAATCAGCAGTGGACCCTATGAAAATTTCAATAGTGATCATTCCATGTTCATCATTTCCTTCAATGTAGCTTACTTAAGCTTTGGATTTACACCCTGATCCATAGCGCAGCTGGTAGACTGAGTGGATATACCTCGTTTCAACACTTCAGGTCTTGGTATCGAGTGGGGGTGGCTAACGATGCATGTACTGACAGTTGGTGTGTACTTGCAAGCTAACAAAAAAAAAATAGAAGCTTTGGAATTGCCTTTTTTTTTTTACCCATCACCTAACATGATATGATAGATTTATAAGAAATGTCAGGGTGACCCAGGCAGGTGGTGTTGGGTTCACCCACTGAACCACCAGGAGTGGACCACATTGGGTCGTAACCTGTTCAGTCAGGCCATGAGTGGCCCACTTAATGTATGTATTATATATCCCTACTATCTGTTTTGCTAGCTCATTTCAGGGCATGAGCCCAGAAATGAGGCAGATCCAAATCTCAGGTGGACCACACCATAGAAAACATGGTGATTGTATGTCCACTGTTAAAAATATCTTGGGTGCCACAAAAGTTCCGGATCAAGCTGATATTTGTGTTGACCCTATCGACACCACTGTTTTTTGTGGTGTAGCTCATCTTAGATTTGGATCTGGTTCAATTTTAGGCCAATATTCTAAAATGAGCCGGCAAAATGAATGGACGGCATGGATATATAACATATACATTAAGGTGGGCCCATGTACATAGCATTAATGGATTGCATGTTGCAACAATGCAAACCAAGATTAGCTACATGAGTCATAGGTAGCTTACATAAAGTAACTTACCTTCAAATGGACTCTTTAGTTTTGGCTCTTGAACTGGCCAATTTGGTCCATGGGATTAACTGGTATGGAATTGTATTAAATGAGATTAATATAATTATCGCACAATAATTATATGTCCGAAAATACCTTGTATTTTAGCCATCCAATCCTTATGTTCGGTATAAAATTATTGCTACTGGAAAAACAACGGATTAATCTAGTTCGTTGGATTATGGAAATGTAATCAACTAAGCTAATTCACTAGGGATGTTGGTCACTCATACACATGTATAAATAAAATGTCACATGTGAAGTGGTATATGGATGGACAGCCGGTATAAAACGCATGCATTAATAGAGGCTCACATGTGTAATGGATTTCAAAATACACCCAGGATCCCGATGGAACAAAATGCAATTCCATCCCACTAATCTCATCCCTTCTCGTTCTCGCAAAGCAAGATGAAATTTACTGTCCATCCCACTTAATACACATGTCCATCTATTTTTATCCCACTGTCCATTTATTTTTCCTTATCATTTTAGGGCCTGTCTTACCATCCCATGGAATTGGATTGTATTAGGGTGGATGGCAAGTAATAATGGCTGTCAGTGGATTTCTGGCAATCCCATGGGATTGCTATATCCAGGGAATTCACCACCGAGTATGTTTGGCTCCCCTGGCCAGTCCCGGGATTACGTCAGCCAATCCCGGGATTGCTCGGTCTAACCAAACATGTCCCAAGCAAAATAGATGGATTAAGAGGGATTGGGTGGATTTCAAGGTAATGATGGCGTTGTCAGTGGATTGCTGGGGATTGCTATATCCAACTTCTGCCTGTTTGGCACGTCCAGCCAAATCCCGGGATTGCTCCTTCCAGTCCATCCTAATACAATCTAATCCCATCCACCCTGCCCGGCCAAACAAGTCCTTAGGGCGTGTTTGGTCGGACCGATCCCATGGTATTTGTTGGGATGGAATGGTTTTTAAGGTAATGATGGGTGGTGTCAGTGGACGGTCCGCGATTCCATGGGATGGTAGAAATACGAGGATGGATGGCCAGCGCGTTTGGATAGTCGGTGGGTTTCGGTGTACGCTTTCTTCACCGGTAAGAGACCGTACACAGGAAACGGGTGGGTCCGTGCTATGTGGGCCCCACCATGCTGTTTCTGTCTCATCCATGCCATCCATCTATTTTTAAATATGTGTGTGGCTACACATGTGAAGAACACCACCACGTAGACCTATCCTTCAACTACTTTTTCACCTACTGCCATGCCAACTTTTTCCACCCTCCAACAGTCTTCAGAAACCTACGATCCAGAACGTCCAGGGGCCATTTCGGCGTGTGTAATTACACACATAGGCTAGGACGATGAAGAGAAGAGATCTCATACATGGATGTAATTATACACGTGTATAGCACTTGTTTCGGCGTGTGTAAATGTGCGGTAGCAAATATCTTTTTCATTTTTCTATTTTGGTGGGACGGAGAAAAGCGGAAGACGGATACGCCGAATCCAATGGCAATCCCACACACCGTCCGTACACGGAGTGATCAAACATTACGTGTGATGGGAAGGGTCGGGGTAACCGCCTTACAGCGTCGGATAGTCGATATCCAGCGCCAGGCCAAACACGCCCTTAGTGTTTCATCTAAAAAATGAGACAGTTCGAAATTTCTAATGGGCCACATGGTAGGGATTATACATATACCGTTGACAAGAATGAAAACTTATTGCGTGTAATATAAGTTTTGGATCAAATTGATATTTATGTTTTCCCTTCATCCATGTCATTCATGTCTACGTGACCTTATGAAAAGGTTGGATGGCAACTAACCATTACAGTAGATCCTAGGAATGTTTCAACGGTGGTGTGGTCCTCTTGAGTCTTGGATCTGCCTCATTTTTAGGTTTATATTCTAAAATGATATAGAAAAATGGATGAACGGTATGGATAAATTTTATAGATAAAGGTGGACCTCAGAGCCCCTATCCCTTCTTAGAATCCAGTAGAACTGTACTATGGTGGATGGTACACGTGTTCCATCCACGTTACATGTTGCATCCGCCTTTCGATGCTACATCCAGATTGTTGAAAATATGGGCCAGGTCATAGCTCAAACATCACGCTGATCGGATAATCCTCGCCGTTGGATCCGCAGTCTCTAATTGGACGTCCAAGAAAAAAATTAAAGGAAAAGAAAGAAAAGATCAGCTATCCATGTCAAGGTAACAAAAGAGAGTGAGAAGAGATGAGCTTTTTGCTTAAGTCAGACACAAATATAAAAGTTGGCACCTGTGTCGACGTGGCAAGTGCGTGTGGAATCTGAGTCATGTATGACGTGGGCCTCACCACTTGACGCCGCCTCGGTGGATCTTAACTGTGGGGCCCACCGTGATGTAATTTTTTTATATCCAAACAGTTAAAACTCATTTTAGGGCACGAGGGCGAGAATGTAGGGCGGCTCTAAGGGGTAGGCAGGTGAGGCAATCGCCTAAGGCTCCTTAGTTACAAAGGCCCTATGGTATAGGAATAGGCTTTTAGTACATATATACGGAGAAATTGCATCCTTTCAATATTTTTAAATTAAATTAAATTAAACAGATATAAAAGTGGTCCCAGTTTAGATGGTTCATGAAAAACAAAAACAAAAACACACAATGGCTGGATCTCCTAAGGTTGATTTTTGTACACTAAACAAATTTTTTGAATTCAACAGACAAATTTCCAACTAATGGGAAGATAGAATAGTTAAATCAATGGATTTATTGTAATTTAGCCTATGTAGAATGGGTCACCTAATTTAGACGATTTAGATGGAGTCAAAATATGATGTATTAACATTGTAAGAGTGCCCATTTATTAACTATACACTGCTAGAGTACTGTAGCATTCTAAATTCATTATTCTTACAATAGACGCGGACGGCGGATTGTGTGCTGACCACTTTAGCGATACCTGCAGCCCCGAGCTCCGTGGTTTCCATATTATTATATGTGTTATATCTATTCTGTTGACCTGTTTCTTCATCCCATTTTAAAATATTGGAAAAAACATGAAGCAAAACTAAAGCTTAAGTAGACCACAACACAGGAAAAAAAAATTTGAATATTGAATGCTCACCATTAAAAACTTACATGCACATGACAGAAATTTTGGGTAAGCTGGTATTTACGTTTTCCTTTCATCCATGTAGGATTCACCTTATGAACAGTTTAGTAATTTTATCTATCGAAACTGATTTATTAGGTAAATTTGAATACAAAAGTTTAATTAATAATTTTGTACCTATAAAGATAAGAAGCAAATTTATATTTTAATTTTAAATTAATAAATTCTTTATTTTTTAAACCCAAAAGCTTCATTTTTATGACTTGCCTAAAGCTTCCAAAAATGTTGAGCCGCCTCGAGAATGCAGCGGATCCAAATCTCAGGTGGACCAAACCACACGATAGAAAACAGTGGTTTGGTCCAGGTCTTTGTGCCCTTTGGCAAATAAGCATCTCGGGGGTCTCCAAGAAGTTTTAACGGTGGGCATTCAATCACCACTCTTTCCTGTGGTGTGGCCCACCCGATATTTGGATCCGCTGCATTTAAGGGCTCACATTCAACTCTTAAAATTCAAAAATTAGGATGATCTAATTGTGGTAGTAACAAGAATGTGGACGGCTGAAATGATCGGACCATCTCATAAATTATTGGGCTGCGACACACGCTGGATCCTGTGCCGCGATAGAAGCAAAATGAATTTTGGAAAAGAGAAATTACTTTGGATAATAGTCTAGCTACACGTATCTCCATCCCATCCGTACAAATCATGGGGCTCACTGCAGATGCGTCATAACTTAAAATTAAAACGGTAAAGTTGATTCCAACAGCCAGGTGGCTAGCCCTGAAATGGACAGTGGAACTGTAGCGTACCGCTCGTATTGACTGACAGATTCTGTGCATATTGACTGAAATGATTTTAACCATCACTATATGTAGATTAGGATCATAACTGAATGGAGATTACAGGACCATAGCTTATTTATGGTAGCAACTAATATAGATGGTTGAAATCATTGGTCCATCTCCTCATGTGGGACCCAGTAGAAGGGCCACGCGCAGTTGATCTTGGACTCGTATTCCCTAGTGACCCCACTGGTCAAAACTCCTTTGGCCCCACCATGATGTTTGTATTTTATCTACGCCGTCCATCCACCTTTCCAGCTCTTTTTAGTGCATCATTTAATAAATGAAGCAGATCCAAAGCTAAAGTGGACCACACCACAAGAAACAATGAGATTGAATGCCTACCGTTGAAAAATTTTGTGGGCCGCATAAATTTTGGATCAAGCTGATTTTTATGTTTTCCCTTCATCCAAGTTTATGTGACTTTATGAGTAGGTTAGATGGAAAATAAATATCACGGTGGGCCCTAGGAAGGTTTCAACAGTGCACATTACTATCCCCGCTACTTCGTGTGGTATGGTCCACTTGAGCTTTGGATCTGATTGAATTTTCGGCAGCTACATTAAAATGTGTTCGAAACATGAATGGACGGCATGGATAAAACACATACATCTTTGTGGGGCCCACCGAGCTTTTCCAAGGAGGGGTCACTCCCGAATCGTTTCGGTGGGGGCAAAACAAACTCTATTTAGTAAGGGATTTGAGTGCACGATTCGGCCACTCATCAGGTAGTGCGCACAGCATCACGTGAGCCACACATGCACGTATTGAACTATTTTTGCTACCTACCTTTTTTTTTGTCATGCATACGTGTTTATTAGCTGGCCCCCATTATTTTTTGTCGATGGTATATTCAGGGTGCACTCTACTTGATGAACGGCCGGGATCTATGATACGTGTGGCATAAGCACAGATCTCTGGCACGTGTTTCGCCCCCTCACATGAAGGGCCGCTCATTGAGTCAAAGATACATTCCTGAGCAGGAAACAGTCCAAGCTCCAAAATAAGGAACAAGTTGCCATCAGTCAGTGGCTAGAATAATCCAATCAATCTCGTCGCACGGAAAGTTAATTGATACTCTTGTAGAGTACGATGGTTCATGTGCCTCTACTCATCAATCGTACACGTGGCAAAAATACAACTCAAATCAAAAGGTTCAAATTGCGGGGAACACTCTAGATAAATGATACACTTCAAAATAAAGATGGATTTGACGATATTGAAGTTACGCCATCCACTATCTTTCATCTTAGCCTTTCATTACATGTCTGCCAATCACCCATTTGGGTCAATGGAAATTGGGCTGGTTTGCCACGTGCACAATTGATGGGTGGACGTGCATGAGTCATCATATAAGGCCAGAGTAACCAAGCATTCCCCATTAGCTGTGGGGCATATAATTCGGACTGTTAGAGTCAGGTGAATGTAAGCCGCAACCACAGCATATGTGCGTTGTCATGTTCACTAATGGTATCATCTAACTGAAGAATTTTCAAATTGATTATAAGAGGAATAAAACATGGAACGGATTGGCTACTGCCCTGCAATCAGCCAATGGCTGATGGTCGGATCAAAGATCACTGTCTATGGGCGGCTGCGTTGTATTTTATATGGAAAATAATGATTATTTATTTACTCTGTGCTTGTTCCGTTGCTTGTAAACGGATTGGCTACTCCCCTGCCTCTTGTTGGTGGTCTGTGCTCTTTGGGCCCTACCATGATGTATGTGTTTCATCCATGCCGTTTATAATTTTTTAAAGATCATTTTAGGGCTCAATACCAAAAATCAGAGGGACATAAACATCAGGTGGACCACACCACAGGAAAACAATAGTGGTTGGATATCCACCATTAAAATCCTCCTAAGGCCCACTGTGCTGTTTATTTGACATCCAATCTGTTTATTAGGTCATACAGACCTAGATGAAGGGAAAATAAAGATCAGATTGATCCGAAACTTTTATGGGCCCAAAAAGCTTTTAATGGTTGACGGTTATTCAACACTTTTTCCTATAATGTGGTCCACTTGAGATTAGAATATACATCATTTTTGGTCTCATATCATAAAATGATCTATAAAAATATATTTACGGCATGGATGAAACACATACATCGTGGTGGGATCCACAGAGCACCGACCACCAACGACCAGGCTAGAGGAGTAGCCAAATCCGTTTACAAGAAACGGAACAAGCGCAGAGTAAATAAATAATCATTATTTCCCATATAAAATACAACGCAGCCGCCCATAGACAGTGGTCTTTGATCCGACCACCAGCCATTGGCCGGTTGCAGGGTAGTAGCAAATCCATTCATATATAGATATCTGTGTGTGTGATCCAAGCCGTCCATTCATTTTAACAGCTAATTTTAGAGCATGAACTGAAAATCTAGGTAAATCCAAAATGCAACTGGACCACAACACAGGAAACCAGGGGATTAAAGAACCACCATTGAAAAATTATTGTGGGTCATAGGTGTTATGCATCAATCTGATATTTATGTTTCCCCTTCATCTGTGTCTGTGTGATCATATGAACAGGTTGGATCACAGATGCACATCAGTGTGGGACCCACGAATGGCTTAACATTTCAACGATGGACGTCGGCGTGGTCCACTTGAGTGGACCTAGTTGTTCAATTGATGTCCATAGAATGTCTGAACAAAAAAAAAAAAAGAGGACATCGGTGGGATTCAAGAAGAGGATATCTGTTAACATTGCCACGTGTACAGCCGATAAGTGCATGTGTATGGATCGTCATGCATTCTACCATACTGTTATCAATGTTCTTGTCAGAAACGAAAATGGTCAATGGCCCATTTCAGCGGGGAAGATCAGCATCCTACAAACGCAAGACCTCCTTATGTAATATGATAGCAGCAACAGCAAAAGAATCTGGACATAACAAGAAATGAAGGGTCCATGTTGAGAGATTTCTCTTTTTCCGTCGTGAGAAAGCATCTCCACCGTGTAAAACAATGCTCTATATGAGGTCTCATTCCATATCAAATCGTCCAAACAAGTATATCATGAGTAGAATTTTGCACACACACATGCGCAGACTCTGCAATAGTACTGTCATGCATGCAAAGAGCTGCTATGTAAGGAAATGAGCTGTTGTATCCACTCAGTTCTTTCGGATAATATTTTTATTATTTGTTGGGTTGTGATACTTGACTTTTTTCCTGGTTAGAAACACCCTGGAGCGAGTGCACCTACTGTAGATGGGCCCTACCAAAATTTTTCTTGATCTGAAAATTCTAACCATTCAGCTGGCGGACTTTTTTTGATTGAAAATAAATTGTTGGAAAAAGAAATCCATCAAAGTGCCTTTCATCGCTTTCATTCTTTGTTTCTACACATGTCAGAAGGGGGGGAGTTACGCCAGAAGACCAATTTTATTGGAAGCGGATTGGGTCCTGCCCCAGCCTGGATAGAATCCGTCCTGGCTGGGGCTGTGGGGCCCAACGTGATGTATGCGTTCTATCCACGCCGTTCATCTATTTTTTAAGATCATTTTAGGATTTAAAGCAAAAATTTAGATAAATCCAAGGCTCAAGTGTATCACACGATGGGGATTGAACTCCCACAATTAAAAACTTCTTACAGAAGTCTTGGATCGAGCGGAAATTTGTGTTTCCGCTTCATCCAGGTGTCTATGCGACCTTATTAACAGGTTGGATGGTAAATAAATATTAAAGTGGGCGTTAGAAAGGTTTTAACAATGGTGTCATTATCAACCGGTGTTGTGGTCCACTTGAGCTTTTTTTCAGCTTCATTTTTAGGCTTATACCTAAAATGATATGCAAAAATGGATAAACATCATGGATAGAAACCATACATCACGTTGGGCCCCACAGATCTCCTGCCTGGACTATTTCCGTGCAGCGGGGCAAGGATGCAATCCGCTCCCCATTCGGTCAGTCTCCTCAATATATATATATATATATATATATATATATATATATATATATATATATACACACGCTCACCTGCGAACCAGTTCGTACGTAGTATGTACGAACTTTTTTGAGAACCCATCATACGTGATGAATCTCGCAAATCTGAACCGTTCATGTGAAGCAGCACCTAGTGAAACCCCCCAGGACTAAGTTTTACTTTTATTTAAAACTTTTATCCATACCGTCCATAGCAAAGAGAAATTCAAATCAAGGAAAGAAACTGTTTACATTTTTCACGGTCCACCAAAGTTTCGAATCATAGTAAAAATTCATACTATAGGGTTTCATGAGGTTCTGCTTCATGTGGACGGTTCAGATTTACGAGACTCATCACGTATGATGGGTTCTCAAAAAAGTTCGTACGAACTAGTTCGCAGGTGAGCGTTTTCCTATATATATATATATATATATATATATATATATATATATATATATATATATATATATATATATGTGTGGAAAAGGTACAATGCGCTCGAGCTTATTTTAACGCCCCATGAGGTCGAGCTGTGTGGGCCCTACCGTGATTCGTTTCGTACATCTACTCCATCAGTCAGATGCACCGTTCCATCGTGAGCCTAGGTCTCAAAAATCAAGTCAATCCGTGACTTGTGTGGGCCACACCACATACAGAAGTGGGGAGGGGCCGTGCACCATTAAAACATTCATAACCATTTTTGAGAGCTCACAGAGATGTAGTTTGCAAATCCAGCCCATCCATTATGTGTGTCCCACTTGAATGAGGGTTCAGACCAAGTTTCAGGCACATGCAAAACTCAAGTGGGCCCCACCAAGTGTTTTTATATGTTTTAACAGTGTCTTCACATAATTTTAGACGGTATGGCCCACCTGCGTTTCGTATACGGCCGATTTTTGGGATATCCCATAATTTAAAGAGTACCCATCAAATGCACGGTGTTGATGGTCGAAACACATCACGGTGGGGCCCACACAACTCAACCTCACGGGTGCTTATCGTCAACTCTCAAACGCATTGTAACTTTTCCCTGCATTGTACCTTTTCCATATATATATATATATATATATATATGGGAAAAGGTATTATGCGCTCGAGCTCACGATATATATGGAAAAATCATGTGAAGACATGTCAAAAACATATAAAAACACTTGGTGGGGCCCACCTAAGTTTTAAATGCTGCTGAAACTTGGTCTAAACCCTCATCCAAGTGGGACACACATAATGGATGGGCTGGATTTACAAACGACATCTCGGTGGGCTCAAAAAATGATTATGAATGTTTTAATGGTGCACGGCCCCTCTCAACTTCTGTATGTGGTGTGGCCCATACAACAAGGATTGACTTGATTTTGAGACCTAGGCCCCGATGGAATGGTGCATCGGCTGATGGGGTAGATGTTCGACACGCATCACGATGAGGCTCTCAAACGCGCATAATACCTTTATCTATATATATATATATATATATATATATATATATATATAATACCTTTATCTATATATATATATATATATATATATATATATATATATATATATAGAGAGAGAGAGAGAGAGAGAGTAATGGTCTCTTAAGAACCATCCCACGAGATACCTAGGTGAGGCCCAAATTCCCACTGCAAGAGTAATAAAGCCTTTCACATGAGATGGTGGGTGGGACCCACCGCTATGTTTGTGAGAAATCCACTCCATCCAACCATTTTGTGAGCTCATTACATTACTTTTGACCAAAAAACAGGAGAATTAAAAACTCAAGTGGGTCTCACCAGATGGAAAATTGGGGAAAGAAATTTCTACCGTTGAAACCTTTTTGGGCTCCGCCTTGATGTTTATATGTAATCCAAATCCCTTATAAGGTTATTCCCACGTGGATGAAGCAAAAACACAGTAAATTTAGGCTGATAAAAATAATTTTATGGCCAGTAGAATGTTTCAACAGTGCTCACTGAAAACCCACTGTTTCCTCTCGTGTGACCCACTTGAGTTTTGAATCCTCCTTTTGTTTCATGTCATTAAATGAGATCGGAAAACGGATGGATGGAGCTGATTTCTCACAAACATAGTAGTGGGTCCCACCCACCATCTTTGTGCAAAAACCTACAAGAAATCCACGTCCCCACAGGATACCTTTACGGGGCGTGGAATGGCTACTGATAGCGAGACTGCTATTGAAGTGACGTCACCAAATTCTGTGGCCCCACCATGATATATGTTTTGTATCAAGGCCATCCATTCATATGGAGATATCATTTCAGGGTAATATCTAAAGAATGAGTCACATCCAAAGCTCCAGTGGAACCCACCACAGAAAACAATGGGGAGGGTGGGCCTTAGAAAGGTTTTCGATCAAGCTTATATTTGTATCTTCCCTTCTTTAATGTCTTTGTTAACTTTTGAATAGGTTAGATTTTGAAAAAAACATCAGAGTAGCAGAGTGGGCCTTAGAAAGGTTTCCACGATGGGCATCAATCTTCCCGTTGTTTTCTGTGGTGGGTCTGCTAAAGCTTTGAATCTACCTCATTCTCTAGTTCATGGCTTAAAATAATATCTGCAAATGGATGGACGTTGTGGATACAACACATACATCGTCCATAGAACTTGGTGATGTCACTTGCTGTAGCCAATTTTGCTACTCAAGTCCCTTTGTGTACTCCACCTCCCTATCCTCTTGGAACTTAGATAGGGTGGGCCCTACAGTGATGCGTACGTGAAATCTACTCCGACCATTAGGTAACTGTTGGAAATTTAGCCGTAGAGCTAAGATAATAGATAGATACGAGTCATGGTCTATTGCACACTAGTCCTCAAACCTTATCTACGGTCTTAAGGTGGGGTTAGCTGAAGTGGGGCTGATCGTAATGTTTTGGTAAATCCACCTCGATCATCATGTGAGTCACCCTGTTTTAATCGTAAGGCCCAAAAATATGCACAATATTTAATTCAAGTGAGCCATTCCAAGGAAAATATGTGATCCTGAAAGAGTAGCTCCAGAGGAGGCTAAAGTTGTGTGTTATTAAAAGACTTAGCCGAAGAAGTCTTTATCATCATTGTGTCCTTGAAACACCAGATTTAGTTAGGCTGTGATCCGGACCATCTTGATGTATGTGTTATATATCCACTCTATCCATCCATATTGCCCACTCATTTTAGGGCATTGACCCAAAAATGAACCACATCCACATCTCGAGTAGACCACACCATAGGAAAGATTGGTGGTTGAACACTCACCATTAAAAACCTCATAGGGCCCTTCGTAATGTTTATTTGTCATCCCACCAAACCATTAGATGACACAAAGGCCCATCCATGATACATGCAGCCAAACAATTTGGAGGGTAAGTGTCACCCTCATACTATTTCTATTCTTATGGTCCATTTGAATCATGAGTGGGTTTGGTTTCCAACCATGGGCCTGAAACTAAGGCATTTACTTGACACTCAGAGTAGATTTTTTTAACGCATATTAGTGGACCCACCGGAGTAGGGGCGGCTATAAGGGTAGGCAGGTGAGGCAATCGCCTAAGCCCCCTAACTATGAAGGCCAGGAATATGCTTTTAATACTCTAACAGTGTTTGGTAATCTATACACATGCACTGAGAAATTGCAACCTTTGAATATTTTTAAATTAAATTAAACAGATATAAAAGTGGGTCCCAGTTTAGATGGTTCATGAAAAACAAAAACAAAAACACACAATGGCTGGATTTCCTAATTGGTTGATTCTTGTACACTAAACAAATTATTTGAATTCAACATACAAATTCCCACTAATTGAAAGATAGAATAGTTAAATCAATGGATATTTTGTAATTTATCCTATCTAGAATGGATCACCTAATTTAGACGGTTTGGATGGAGTCAAAATATGTTATATTAACAATCTAGGAGTGCCTATTTATTAGATATAACACTGCCAGAGTACTATACAATTTTAAATTCATTAATCTCACAATAGATGCCGGTTGCGGATTGCGTGACTACTTTAGGGATTCCACCAGCCCTGAGCTTTGTAGGATCCACATTATTATATGTGTTATATCTATTCCGATGATACGTTTCTTCATCCCATTTTAGAATATTAGGAAAAACATGAAGCAGAATCAAAGCTCAAGTGGACCACAACACAGAAAAAGAAATTGGATATTGAATGCTCACCATTAAAAACTTCTCTGCAGGTGGCAGAAATTTTGGATAAGTTGATATTTATGTTTTCCTTTCATCTATCTGGGATTCACCTTATAAACAGTTTAACAATTTTATTTATCAAAACTGATTTATTGGGTAAACTTGAATATAAAAGTTTAATTAGTAATTTTGCATCTAGAAGCAAATTTATAGTTTAATTTTAAATTTATTAAACTTTTTTATTTTTTAAACTAAAAAGCCTCATTTTTATGACTTGCCTAAGGCCTTCAAAAATGTTGAGCCGCCCCTACACTAGAGGTGGACCACCCCTTCCGTGATTGGCTTTCACGACTGTGTAGTTGTAAACGGCTTTCACGTAAAGTGAATGGCTTTCACAACCTCAAATGGTGTCCTGATTTTCTGTCGCATTCCATGAAATGAGCTCACATAATGATGGACGGAGTGGATTTCTCACTAACATAGTGGTGGGTCCCACCCACCATCCTTGCGCAGGATCGAAATTAAAAAAGTTTGTAGATAGTCCTTGTATATATATATATATATATATATATATATATATATATATATAGAGAGAGAGAGAGAGAGAGAGAGAGAGAGAGAGAGAGAGACTCACCTGCGAACCAGTTCGTACGTAGTACATACGAACTTTTTTGAAAACCCATCATACGTGATGAATCTCGCAAATCTGAACCGTTCATGTGAAGCAGCACCTAGTGAAACCTCCCAGGACCAAGTTTTACTTTTATCTAAAACTTTTATCCATACCATCCATAGCAAAGAAAAATTCAAATCAAGGAAAGAAACTGTTTACATTTTTCACGGTCCACCAAAGTTTCGGAGCAAAGTAAAATTTTATACTATGAGGTTTCATGAGGTTCTGATTCACATGAACGATTCAAATTTGTGAGATTCATCACGTATGATGGGTTCTCAAAAAAGTTCGTACGTACTTACACACTGGTTCGCAGGTGAGCGTTTTCCTATATATATATATATATATATATATATATATATATATATATATATATATATAATATATATATATAGGAAAAGGTAATATGCGCTCGAGCTAATGATAAGCTCCCATAAGGTCGAGCTGTATGGGCTCCACCGTGATGCATATCGACCATCAACACCGTGCATTTGATGGGTCCCCTTTAAATTATGGGATATCCCAAAAATCAGCCGTATACGGAACTCAGGTGGGTCGTACCATCTAAAATCATGTGAAGACATTCCAAAAATATATAAAAGCACTTGGTGGGGCCCACCTGACTTTTGAATGCTGATGAAACTTGGTCTGAACCCTCATCGAAGTGGGACACACATAATGGATGGACTGGATTTGCAAACCACATCTCGGTGGGCCCAAAAAATGATTATTAATGTTTTAATGGTGCACGGCATATATATAATCCGGCACGTCAGTGGTGTACACGTGTCAGATGTACGTGGATATGAACTGTCTCATCAGTCACCCATTATTCGTGGGTTACGGTTCAGGAGGTACACTGAGTGGATGATCCAAAGTGTTCAATTGATGGCTATAAAACGGCCGCACAAAATGGAAAATGGTCATAGGTGGAATTCAAGAAGAACATGTCTATTAATCGGACGGCTTGACTTCACCAAATTAATCTGATATCTGATCTACCGCCAATCCAAAGCGATAACCGCAAGTTGGACGGTTTGATTACATTATTGCCACGTGTACATCCATCTGATAAGTGGGTGTGTTTGAATCATCATGCACTCTCTCAGTGTCTCAAATTTCTTCTCAGCAACGAATATGTTCAATGGCCCATTTCAGTGGTGAAGATCAGCATCCCACTAACGGATTTAAAAAAATAAAAATAAAAATAAAAAATAATAATAATAATAATAATAATAAACTACTCTTATATGATGGTAGCATCGGCAAAAGAATCCGACATACAGTGAAATGAACGGCCCAGGTTGGGGAACGCAAATTGTATACCGACACTGCCAACGTCGCTATTGGTATGTGATCCGTGGGCCCCACAATGATGCATGTGTTCTATCTACACGGTCCATCCATTTTGCCAATTCATTTTAGGGCATGTGCCAAAAAATGAGACGGATCCAACTCTCAAGTGGACCACATCACAGGAAAACAGAGGTGATTAAACATCTATGGTTAAAAACTCCCCAAGCCTCATTGTAATGCTTATTTGTTATCCAAACCGTTGATTAAGTCACACAGATTTGGATGAAGCGAAAACATAAATATCAGCTTGACCCAAAACTTATGGTACCCAAGAAGTTTTTAGTGGGAGCTCAATCACCACTGTTTCATGTGGTGTGGTCCACCTGAGATTTGGATTACATCATGGTGGGACATTGATTAGATTTAGGTTATGGACCATCTTAGTTCGGGTCATCAGACCAACGGCATAGATGATTTGAAAATGAGGAAACTTGTAGAAGCTAAAAACCCAAGCATACAATGCCTGTTGAAGGGTACGTGAGGATGAAAACAATTCCTTCCTACTTTGATATAGCACTGATGCTGTTTCAAGGACTTGGTAAGGAATTTCACGCCTATACAGTATTTAAAAAAAATAGGATGTCGGAAAGAATCTCATTATAGCGGGTGCGTTCCATGCTGTTTTTCCGTTGCTTTATCATCCACTATCCTTTCAGGGCCCACCCACACGTATGGTCCATAAAATCTTGGAGAAAGGAAACCATTTTCCTCGTGTGGAGCGTTGCTGGCCCACGTGCGTTTACAAGGCAGCCCATGTCCACCACATATGGCAATTGCGTATATGATGATCCGAGTCGTCCATCAGTTGGGCTGGAAAAACTTAGGAATGTTTCGGTACGTTTCTAACGTTGTGGCTCACCTGAAGAATGTAGCAACCTGTTTTTTTAGTTGGATCATTTACATGGTGAGACCCATCTGATGGACGGCTTGTATCTTGCTCCATTGCCTGCGGTAGCACCAATGCCCCATGCTCATGCATGCACATTGTGTTCCAACGGTTTGTATCTTAGTGTCCTCTCATGAGAGGGAACTCGGAAGTGGGCTTCGGTGGAGGTTAGTGGATCCCTGTGGGGTCCACCTTGATGTATAAGTCTTATATCCACGCCATCCATCCGCTTTGCCAGACCATTTTAGATCATGAGCCCAAAAATGAAGCAGATACAAATCTCAGGTGGACCACACCATAGGAATGATTGAGTACCAACCATTAAAACTTTTTAGGGGCCACAAAATATTTGGATAAAATGACTTGTGTGGTCCCTTCACCCAGGTATTTGTGACCTTATCAACAGGTTGGATTGTAAGTAAGCATTCCAGTGCCCCTAGAAGTTTTTAATGGTGGACATTCATTGCCACTGTTTCCTGTAGTGTGATCCACATGAGATTTGGAAATGCTTCATTTGATCATTCCCTAAAATGAGCTGTAAAAACGGATGGACGGCGTGGATATAAGGCAAATACATCAGTGTCCCCACAGTAAGAGATCCACTGAAGCCGCTATGCTGGAATATATCCCTTTAACTTTTGCATGTGAGGACATCTTTCACTGATCCAAACCGTTTATTTGATGGACCTCACCTCGGATGGGTTATATACTCCCAACCCCCCATCATCCACCATCCATGGTTAGGACGATTATATAAACGGCTCGGGTCATTGGAATGGACCCGGATCCAAAGGCTTAAATTCCGAAGTATCCTGTTGCAGTAGTAGACGATTCCGTGCATGAGGGGGCCACGTCTCTTTGCTGTAAACCGTTGGATCTGAGGACACCGCCTAGCATGATGCGCCTCAAAAAATATCCGACGTTGGAAGAATCCAGGGATTCCTTTTTGTGACTGTGAGATATGGACCGTTGCTGTAATTGTCTGTCGATCGTAGGGTTGGAACCTGGCAAATGTGGGTCTTTGGCCATCCCCATCAACAGTGGACAACAAATAAGCACGTGTCGAATAATTAAAACATGCATCTTGTGGGAACCACCTTGTTGGATGGGCCACATGGTACGAAAACGAAGCTGAAAGCGGTTCCGGGCATTAGATCCTTCCCGTTGAAAGTTGACCGTTAAATATCTTTTCAATCATCCATCTGAATGCCACCAACCACTGGTTATCTAGTCTGACCTATTTCTAGTCAAAACATCCTTCATCGTATTTACCATAAGTGGACGGCTGTGATCATCTGCTTGTGGGCCCATGTCGTTGGATGGACAAGTCTCGGGGATACATGGTTACGTGTAAGTCGTAAGTAGGCTTTAAATAGGCCGGCCCTGGGTAGGTCTCAGCCCGGATTTTGAACTGTTTCGGGCCTATGCTATTCAAAAATTTTATTTTTCATGCTCCGGCTGTCAACGCATACCGGAGGAGCTATTCCTTAGGGGCACTTATGATACCCGTGGAGTATTGTAGCGCATGTCTTCTCCACACTACAGATGGCAACGATTTGTGTCAATCAGGACCAATCATAAAGTGGGCCATGTTTAAAAAATCACATACCAGACAACCTAGCCAGCATTTTCTTTACTTTCAACGTGCATCGTCAACTATTAGATCAGATGTATAGGCTTGCACGATTTATGTTTATTTTTTAAATTCTCTGCCCAAATTAGATCCTGAATGTAAAGTACGTCATTCTGTGCCACTACAACCACATTGCCTACACTCATGCCCGAGCCCATATGTGTAGCACTGGAACACACAACCCAACTCATGCATAGCACTGGAACACACAACCCAAGCGTTTCAATCTCAAAAGCTCCAAATAAAAATAGTACACACCTTCATATATAAACCCCACTTCTTCTCCCTTTCATTTCTGACTTAGGCACACCACTTTTTTATTTGAAAATTTCAAAAAGTATTTTGATTTTTTTCGAAAAACCTCAAATTTCAACAATAATGCTCTGTGGCCCACCCCACCATTATGTACCTGTTTTATCTACGTCCAACCATTTTCGTAGCTCATTTTAGGACATAAAAGGAGAGATGAGGTAGACCACACCAAAGGAATCAGTGGTGATTGAACTCCCACCATTAAAAACTTCCAAGGCCCACTGTACTGTTTATGAGTCATCCGACCTGTTGATTACATCACACAATCCACAATCCGGATGAAGGGAAAACACAAATATAAGCTTGATCCAAAACTTTTGTGGCTCCCAAGAAGTTTTCAATGGTGGTCGTTCAATCAAAGCTGTTTAGTGTGATGTGGTCCACCTGAGATTTGGATCTGCCTCATTTTTGGGCTCATGCCCGAGAAAGGTCTCAAGCCACATGACAGGAAATAGTGTGGAAATATACAAACGGTTGAAACCTTTCGTGGGTCCACCGTGATGCTCATGTACCATCGATCCATCACCTTTTGATTCCCATCAGGATGAAGGTACACATACAAATGTCAGCCTCATCCTCATCCAAAGCTTATGTTGCCCGATAAGGTTTAAGGGTGTGCGTTCAATCCCCACTATTTCTTTTGGTGGGCCCCATCCCACTGTTTCCATGAGAAACAGATGGACGTAGTGGATATAAATCAATCAGAGTCGGGATCCTCTGTTGTCGGGTCAACGGGATTTTCCTGTTACCCTAGTGGTTTGGCGTCCGAAGCTTTTTTTTTTTATTTTTTTATTTTTTCAGTGAGTGTTGACGTGGACCAATGAATTTTAGGGAATTAGGAATTCTCTGTTGACCGGGTAACAGAGGATCCGGACTCAATCAAATATCATGTTAGGCCCCACAGATCTTACGGTTGGACGGTAGCGGGAATCCGATGCATATTTTTTCTGTTTTCTTCAGGACAAAGAACAGCTTTCAGGGTTGGCCGCGGAGATCCGTTTACATCCGATATATCCGACTCGAAAAAACAGGACGTGGATGCCTTTGCTTGCTTGTTCTTTTACCCGATTACCGGACAAATAAGAAAGTCGGATACGGATAGTGGATGGGCAGATCCGATCTTTCCATTTAGCCGTGATCCTTGGTCCAGTGATCAAATCAAATAGATGATCCCATCCATCAGTTCCTCCCATCGGGTCCACTGTCATCTCGACTACCTGTTCGAAGCCCATCATCTGACCTTCTTTTGATTCCAACTTTAGAAAAATCATGTCAAGGACTGAGTAGATGAATGGTCAGCATTCAGTTCGACACCAGCGTTGGCAGCTGTTGTGCAAACGAAGGTTCTGAATAGATTTGGTAGGAATATATGCATATGGTCGCTCCCAGTGGCAGAAGACGACAACCATAGTAATAGATTTAGCAATGGGAACAAAGGAACTTATGATCCTTCACAACAGTAGGCCACCCCTCTCCTAAACGCGTCTAAATGGAACTCCACCATGTCTTTTGTAGGACCAAACATTTTAGATCCTCCGCCCTATGATTTTCCTAATATACTCGCCTCTTTCAGTTTTTCCAACTAGGACCTACGATCCAGTGATCCAGACCATTGGTTGGATGGGTGTGATCATGGATAGACCATGCCCTAGCCATCTCTCTCATAGGAATAGCCCTAGAGCTTCAATCAGTTTCTTGCAGTCGACGGTTAAGAAGAAAAATACAGCAAGTGGCCACGGTCATTTTATAAAAAGAAGAAGAAGAAGAAGAAGAAGAAGAAGAAGGTCCCATATATGTGGCTCTGATCTTACAATCTCGGACCATGGTGATCTGGCCCAAAAGACCAACTGCCTGGATCAACAAGACGTGGACTCCAATTCATAATATCAATTGTGAAGAATCTCGAAAAGGGAAGTGAGTGTGGCATGCCTACATCAGTTGTCTGTTGTTTTTGTGCAGAAGCCAGAGCACGTAAAGCTCGTGAATTGAAACGCACCAGATTACGTTACTTTTGTATTGTAAGATGGGGACGTACAAACGCATCCCCTCCTATAAATAACCATCTCTAGTACTTGTGATTTTCACTCCACAAGGAACGCAGGCATAGCTGACTCCTTTTTCCTGTTTTATTCTTGTTCGGTGTAGCCATGGTTTCTGTAGACGCTGCTCGGACTGTGGTTGGCATTGTAGGTGTGTTTCTGTAGTCAATCTCCATTATCATGTGGTATTGACTTTCTTAGAAAACTGATGTGGGTTTTTTATGTTGTTGTTCCTCCTACTCTCTCTCTCTCTCTCTCTCTCTCTCTCTCTCTCTCTCTCTCTCTCTCTCTCTCTCTCTCTCTCTCTCTCTCTCTCTCTCTCTCTCTCTCTCTCTCTCTCTCTCTCTCTCTGAGAGTGAGGGAGAGGAGAGTACTTCGCCTTCTTGTTTTTGTAGCTAGAATCATTTTTCTATTTTTATTTTATTTTATTTTTGGGTCTAACTCTTTTAGAGTTAGGAAATAATATTGGGTTTTGCTTAATGCAGGCAACGTAACAGCATTGGGATTGTTCCTCTCACCTATGTAAGCATGCAGTCTTCGTCATATAAAGATCAGAAAATGGCTACACAAATCACTAAATCCCAGCTACTTTTCCAATGGACACATGCCAGACATGTATGTTAATCTGGACCATCCAAATCATGGGCCCCCACTTGGACGATGCACACCTCAAAAATTACTGATCGGATTATCTCAACTTTGGCTATAGTCTAATGTCCAACTGATGGACACCAACTGGATTTTTCAAATCATCAATCCTATCAGTTGGGCCCATGATTTGAACGTACGGTCTAGATCGGCGTCTCGATCCTGAATTTACCATGAATGAGCTTCCGTGATTTACTGAATTGCAGGAAATGCACACTTTAGGCCTGTGCTTAAATGGATATTTCCAAAATGAACGGTTGTTAATTGTTAAATGGTTTTCAATTTCAGGCCCACCTTCTGTCATATATGGAAGAAAAGATCAGTAGAGCAGTTTTCACCAAACCCATATCTTGCAGCCCTTCTCAATTGCAGTCTATGGATGCTATATGGGCTCCCCATGGTCCAACCACATTGCATCTTGATCATAACCATCAACGGTTCAGGCTTTCTCATTGAGCTCTTCTATATCCTCATGTTCATCTACTACTCCGATAGAAAGAAACGGATGCAGGTACTTGTTGTGCTTCTCTTCGAGCTCTGCTTTTCTGGTGCTGTTGCAGCTTTTGTGTTGCTGGTCGTCCACTCGCCGGAACGGCGGACCCTGATCGTTGGTAGCCTCTGCGTTTTCTTCACGACGCTGATGTATGCGGCTCCACTGTCGGTCATGGTCAGTGTTCGAGAACTCGCATATACGTGGATTTTTGGTGTATGCACCTGCATGTTGTGAGTGCATTCAGGTGTGTTATGCACTGTTGTGGCATGTACGTGTGTTGCATGTCTTCACGTCTAAAGTTATGTTGTATTTTTTCATGGGCTGACCCGAAGCAAGTCCAAGTCTAGGCCCATATAAGCCCATCTGTGAGTTTTAATGGACAGTTGGACACCCACCATTTCAATACTCAGCTCACCAATGTTAGATAAGAGTAAGACCTTTAGTTATTGGGCCTAAATGCAAATGGGTACAGTCCAATTAGCTACGGGATTAAAATTCATGACTGGGCTGGAGTCTGCTGGGCTAGGTCGGTTGGGATCGATGGTCGAATTTTTTGCTGTATTTAGGGATTGGGCCCATGGCAATGGGGGGTGGTGTGGCCCAGTTCCGGCCCATTTCCAGTCTGACTTATATTCGTGGGTCAGTGGAAAAGCATAAGCATGTATATGTGTGGAGATGGATGGGCCTACTTACTAACAAACGTGTGGGGGATTGGCAGAAAAATGTGATAAAGACAAGGAGTGTGGAGTTCCTGCCTTTCTACCTCTCTGTCGCCTCTTTTACTAATGGTGCCTGCTGGACTGCATACGCTCTGATTCGCTTCGACCTCTTCGTCAGCGTATATTTACCATCTCTCCCTCTATCATTCATGCATATGGTCCATCCAACGCTTCATATGTGTGTCTCATACTAAAAGTAGGGCTGGCCCACTCATCAGACGATCAGCACATGTGCATTTGAATGTTCGCTTTGAAAGGTGCACTGTTTGGGCCGGGTCCAAGGCTACCAAGCCCGCTCGGCCCGGGCTAAAAATTGGCTAATGTTCCTAATCTTCCGTTGATTGGGTGGGCCACGCATGGGTAAAGAAATAAACACTTAGAATAATGAAAACCAACGGTCTATGTGTAAGTTGGATTGGAATAGCTATTTTTAGGATAAAAAATATGCGCACGATAAGTTGGTGGGCCAGATGGGTCAGGCTAAATGACCTGAGCGCAGGCCTGGCTAATAGGTCCAAGCCCGTTCCAAAAGTGGAGCTGGCCCGGCCCGTTAACACCCCAAGTTAAATGTAGATCGTCTGTTGTTTTTTTTCTTCTTCTTTTTCTTTATTGAAAGCATTCGATGTGGGGTCCACCATATGAACCTTCTGAGTCACAGATGGGCCATGTTGGCACTTGTGGGGCGTTTGTTTATTCACCATTGAAGGTGAGGCATCTGGAATCTGCATCCGTTGTCGCATGATCTGTCCACTACATAGCAAGCACCCATGGCCCACTTGATTTGAATTGATCTGTATTTCATCATTTTATGGTGGCCCACTACAGCGCTTTGGCATCAGATGCCCCTTTTGAGGGTGCGTCCAAACGGGCCCCAATAACAAATTGAATGATCAAATCAATAAGGCCCAATATTATTAGAGTAAGATCAACTTAATAATTGCAAAGAAAAGTTGCTTTATAACCATCGATATG
Organism: Magnolia changhungtana; assembly: GCA_030180095.1. Taxonomy (NCBI): domain Eukaryota; kingdom Viridiplantae; phylum Streptophyta; class Magnoliopsida; order Magnoliales; family Magnoliaceae; genus Magnolia; species Magnolia changhungtana. The sequence goes on along the minus strand of JASAUF010000272.1, from coordinate 6,374,259 downwards.
CAATCACTATGATTGGCCATGGCCTCAAGTGTCCGTTTGGATGCAACCTACCTCCTGCACAAAAGATACATTTTTAGCAAGTGGGTCACTTTTCGCAAGTTGGCTTTTTGCAGTGTGTATTTCGAGTCTGGCTTTCCAAACGGGCCACAAAACCCTCGTTTCAATCTGAAACAATGGTTTTGTCATACAAAAAGCCATTTTATGATGCACCCAAACGGTCCCAACTAGATTGGGTTGGTGCTCAACCCTAGCCCAACCCAAAGTTCTCATACCCCAACCTAAACCCAATCCAACCCAACCTCGGGTTGGGAATTCTCAACCCAAGCTCTACCCAAGCAGGTTCGGCCGGGTTGGTCAGGTGGATATAGGTTAATATTTTTATTATTACGTTAGCCCATTATATTTCATTACACTTCTTATTCTTTCTAAACAAACAAGCTAAAATATAGGAAAACTACTTTAAAAGTCGTGTTGTACGTAGCACACAATCTATTTGGGAGAGAAATCCAACGTATCTTGTTAGCTTGAGTCATTGGAAATGACGTGGACGAATAAGACTGATGACACTGGAATTTCCTATGCATTCAAAACAAATGATCTACACTCAATTATAATTTGTTAAGTAACTTATATATCAAGCGGGTTTGGGTTGGGTCTGGCAACCCGAGACCTAAACCCAAGCCCGACCCAATTTTTATTGGGTTGGTGATAGCCCAAGCTTGAGACCAAACCCGATAAATGCATCCTGCCCAAGCCCAACCCAATGTCGGGTTGGTCACAGGTTGGTCGGGTTGAACCAGGCCCATTCCTTGCATAACATTGCATCTATTATGATTTATGAGCCAACCATGCAATTCTATTCATGCCCATGCACATTTCCACATCTCATCTCATGCCCCATCCATGCATGACTTTCTTCTCCCATCATCCTTATTCTTTTTTGCGTGTTGGCCCACCAGATTGCCAATGGCGTCGGCGTCCTGATGGGGCTCATCCAACTTGGATTACATGCTGCATTTTATAAATCGACAAAGAAGCAATTAGGGGCAAGGAAAGCATTAGGAGAGACCGGCTTGGCGGAGATAGTTTTGATTGGAGACACAAATAAAGTATGCAATGCACCTGAAAATGGCCATGCTACTCAAATCATCTCCAAGTGAAGTGTGTCCACCAACTCATTTTAAGAGCGACAGAGACTTCTTTTGTTTTCTTGGCCTATTTCCTTGTGAGAATGGTATTTCCTGTTTTAAGGCGCCAAGAATTATATAATAAATGCAATGTTAAACAGCTACATCATTTGAATTACATGGAGTTTAATTTAAAACCATCATCTTCATGCTTCTTTGCAATTGAAATCATGGGCATTTTTCCTTTTTCTTCCCTCTATAAAAAAATTTTTATAGGGTGTTTTTTTTTTTTTTTTAATGCAACACCATTGAGATTAAGATGATATGTACATCCTTAAAGATTGTGCTTAAGGGACGTTTGGATCGTAAGTTACTTAAGCTACTTATGCCTCAAGTAATTTATCTTAGTTTCTACTTGTTATAAGCTAATGTAATTAAGTAACTTTTAAGTAAAAATGTTACTTATAATTGATCTTAAACCAAACTTACTTATCTCAAATAAGTTACTCATCTACTGTTGTAGGTAGAAAAAGTAACTTATTCGGTGGTATCCAAGGGGGCATTTGGATCTTAATTAAGTTAGTTAAGATGAGCCACTTATGCCACAGGTTGCTTATTAGCTTCTCCTCTCATTTGTTTTTCTTGATCCCTCTTTTTAGCAACTTATGAAAAGTAGACAAGCTAGAAAAATTAATTGAAGTGATTAAGTACTTTTAAGTAAAAAAGTTACTTATAACTAATCATAAAACCAAACTTACTTATCTGAAATAAGTCACTAATCTACTGCTGTAAGTAAACAAAATAACTTATTTGGTGCTATCCAATATTCTTGTAAAATCGAAAACAATGAGCAAGCATATCCAGCATTCCGAGAAGATTGCAGACCGAGCCTCCTGCATACAAACTTCTTCTGCTCTAATACCAGTTGTGGAAGATAAAGCATGGCACAGTAGCCTTTTTCTACTCCATAAAATCGATGTAGAAGGGAAATTTATTTTTATTATTGAAGAGTAATGAGCTACAAGCAAATTTAGTACTACCTTGCCTGTCCCGACATCCGAATGTATGGAGTTTATGCACACCGTTCATCCATTTTTACACGACATTTTAGGATCTAAGCCCAAAAATGAGAAATCCAAGGTTTAAGTGGACCATGCGATGGGGATGAATTTCCTACTATTGAAAACTTTTTGGGAGATGCTGAAGTTTTGGATCAAGATGATTTTTGTGTTTTCCCTTCATCTAATCTAGATCTATGTGAACTCATGAACAGGTTGGATGGCAATTAACCATCATAGCGGGGCCGTAGGAAGGTTTCAACAGTTGGTGTCATTATCTTGGTTTCTACTTATTCAGCTGATAAGTACGTTTGGTAACTAACATACTTAGGGCAGATACCACCAAATAAGTTAATTTTTCAACTTACAGCATGGTTGATTTCCAACATCATCTGTAATAATCCTTCAAGTTTGTTTGGTCCCCTTACATCCGCTATCCATCATGTGTGGCCAACCTTTGATGTGAACCATTCTTTGCGTGGGCCCCACCTATGTTGTGGGTTGTCCATCATACAAGGCCTACCTTGGATGTGGGCCATTCATCATTATGGCCCAACCTTTAATGTGCGTCATTCATTATGTAGGGCCCACCTTTGATATTGGCCATCCATCAAGTGGGGCCCATCATCAATGTTATTATCCATCATGTGTGCCCCACCTATGATGTAGGCAGTCCATAATGCGGGGCCTGGCCTTGGATATGGGTCACTCATCATTAGGGTTTACCTTTGATATGGACCATCTATTATGTGGGGCCTACCTTGATGTGGACCGTCCATCACATGAGGCCCATCTTGATGTGGATCATCCATCATGTGCAGCCCATCTGATTAATTGCCTATCATGTTGAGCTCACTTTTGATGTGAACTATCCATCATGTTGGCCCCACCTTCAATGTGGGTTGCCCATCATGCAGGGCTCACCTTGGATGTGGGTCATTCATCATTAGGGGTCAACCTTTGATGTGGATCATCCATCATATGGGGCCACTTCAATATGGGTCATCCATCATATGAGGCCTAGCTTCAATAATAAATGCCCATCATGTGGAGCCCACCTTTGATGTGGAGCGTCCATCATGAGGCCTCACCTTTGAGGTGGTTGTCCATCATATTTGGATGCGAGCTTTTTATCATTATGGACCGACCTTTGATGTGGACCATTCAAATGTGGGCCCACATTAATATGGGATCATCCCTCATGTGGGGCCCACCTTCAATGTGGAAGGTCCACCATGTGAGCTCTACCTAGAGGTGGGCAAAATAGATCCGATCCGGCGGATCCGACCCGATCCGCCCAACCTTTGATGATCATCCATCATATGGGGCCACTTCAATATGGGTCATCGAACAAACCCATCATGATGGCCCACCTTTGATGTGGAGCGTCCATCATGAGGCCTCAAGGTTCCATCATATTTGGATGCGAGGATCGGACCGATGTGGATCCGAACGATCATCCTCATGTGGGGCCCATCAAAGGTTCGAGCACGTGGCAAATCGGACCGAACCCGATCCGAACAAACCGAAATCCGATCCGATTCAATCCGTAGACACCGAACCGAACCGAAATCCGATCCGATTCAATCCGGACAGCACCGAGTGTGGTAACTAGTACATTACAAGTTTACCACTCCCTATATCTCATATTAGTAGGTGAATCCTACAAATTTTCTAAAGGTGAAAAAATCATTATCTCTGCTTCTATTTATGGTGTGGTCCAGATGATCTTTGGATATGATTCATTTTTTGGATAATGCTCTAAAATGATCTCTGAAAATAGATGAACGATGTAGATATAATAAATACATCATTGTAAGGCTCATGTAACTTTGATCTCCTTTGAACCGTTCGTACAACTCAAAGCTCGAGGAGCGTCAGTGCTCATCTTCGAGCGACATGTACCCAAGAGCAGCTATATTATAGCTGTTGTTAGCTGGCAGCGGATTGCGTACTAAGTTACTCAGTAGGCTAAGCGTACTTAGTAAACTCTATGGGGTCCACTGTGATTTATGTATTTTATCCACTCCGTCCATCCATTTTAATAGATAATTTTAGGGCTTAAGCCTAAAAATTAAGTATATCCAAACCTCAACTGGACCACACCATAGGAAACAGTGTGAATTGAACATATACCGTTGAAAATTTCTTGGGGGCCATTGAAGTTTTGGATCAAGCTTGTATTTATGTTTTCCCTTCATCCATATCTGTGTGATCTTATAAATAGGTTGGATGAGAAATAAACATCACTGTGGGCCCTAGAAAGGTTTCAACGATGGAAGTCATTATTCCAACTGTTTCCAATTATATGGTCCACTTGATCTTTGGGTATCTTAAATTTTGGTCTCAACCCCTAAAATAAGATGAAAAAATGGATGGATGGCGTGGATAGACCAAATACGTTTACGGTGGGCCCAACAGAGTTTACTCAAAATCCAATTTGGTGTTAGCTAGAGAGTGCTCGTCTTCTAGCTACACGTAAGGCTAGAGCAACTATAGTATAGGTGTTAGCCTGTACTTGAAACTTCTTCAGGAAGTCACAGGTATAAGCTTCTTCAAGAAACTATGTATGCAGCTGGCGTAAGCTTCATCGTTTTATCCTAATGAGTAAACTATGTGGGGCCCGTCTTGAATTTTTTGGTTTATCCACACTGTCCATCAGTTTTTCCATATCAATTTAGGGGTTGATACTAAATTTTAAGTGTATCCAATAATCAAGTAGATCACACCATAGGAAACAATGAGAATAATAATTTTCACACCGTTGAAAAAAATAACGATCCAAACCTGGGCCAATTCGATCCGACTCGATTTTCCTGACCAAGTTAGACTCGGATCGGTTCAGGTCAGCACGGTTTAGGATCCGATCGGGTTAAAGGACTCGGACTCGGTCCCGGATCGGACTGAGTTCAGGTCAGGCCATGTAGAACCCGGACCTGGTCGAGTTGAGGCCCAATCCGATTTGACTTGGTCCGATGCCCAGCTCTAGCTTTACCTTCATTGTGGACAATCCACCACGTGGTGCCTCCTTTAATATGGACCAGGGACTCCTTTGGCATGAACTCTAAGATAAAAGTAAAAATGTTGTAAATTAAAAAGATAAAACTAATTACTTATTAAGATAAGTAGCTTTTGACACGTAAGTTACTTACTTAAGTGTAAAAAGTAACTTAATTAGTTAAAATTAGTTTAAAAGTAATTTATTTGGTAGTCTCCGGACGGGCCCTTAGTGTACAAGTTAGCTAATGCACATGCCATCACATGTTCCGGTGCTGTAGACGGGTGTAATATCCACGCCATCCATCGAAAAGTGTAACATATGTAGATCTCCTCTCCTAAGAATCATGCAAGTCCACTACTCAAGTGGGCCACAATTAACTGAATAATTGTACGGTTGGGAAAAGATTGACCGTCTTGTCTTCCCACAATGGCATCTATATTGGCAGTTCCACATGATGAACGGCTAGGATATTGCACTTGTCTGCCACACTAGCATATGTGGTGATCATGTGCAGTAGCTGACTTGTACACTCGGCTGAGATCAGTAAGGTTAGGGATGATTACTATAAAAAAGACTCAACGGTCCAAAGTTCCAAACATAATCCGGCTGGTTAATTGGAAATTATAATTGTTTAGCGTTGGCCCACAACTGTATTTAGGCCCTACCTTCTAGCAATCCAAACTGTTCATCGACCAAGCCTCATCGTGAGATGGACCATCCCTTAGCTTCTCAATCATATGATAAGTCTAGCCATTTGCAAATGAATAGTTATAAACAATAGTATGCTCCGTTAGCATAATAAAAATGTTAGAAAATTTTGAAAATAATAATTTTGGATACTAAAAAAATAAAAAAAAACTAAAATTGATCAGAATTAGGTTGAAGCACATATCAAACATGTTGTCCTTAAAGCGTGATTCATCCTCTCTCCTCTAAGATTAGAGATCGTTGTCGGATTGATGGTGAATTGCTTCTAAGATATGACAAACCTTATTTGATCTTATGAGCAGAAATCACGAAAGGACCACCTTAGGAACTCGACTAACGCAATCTTTATTTCTTATAGATTCAGTGAATTTTCAAACTCAATAACCTAGTGAGTTCGAGAACTCATTAAACTCAGTTTCGTTATGCAATTTACTTAGTAGAAAGAAGGAGAAGAAAGTGTCTTTGTTCTTATAGTCAATCGTTTGATGTGATTATTAATGCTCTGGACTTGAAGAGATCCGGTTTATATAGATGGAAGGAATGGATCATTGCACCTAAGGCCATTAAGAATTAGAACGTTCTAAAAATGTTTCTGATCGTTTGGATCACTAAATGGTTGGATGTTTTCATACCATTGGCATTAACCAACGTCATTTTCTAGTCATTCTGTGCAATAGCTGGATCAAACCATTTTAGAAACTAATATAAGGACTATCTCATGAGGGAGCGACTACTCACGACACGATGCACATGTGTGAAGTGCAAAGTGCTATAGTCACATTGCCTACACCCGCACGTGTGCATGCACATGCACTTGCATCAGCACGCATACATGTATGCATGTATGTTCCAATGCACTGAAACACGCAACCCAAGATCTCTCTACCTCTTTTCCCAAGTAAGTCATTCACAAGGGAGTTTATAATCCCCAAAAGTTCACATCTCTAAGCAATGTGGGATAAAGAAAAATTCAATTTTCTCAATATTTTTAAAAAGATTTTGGAGGGAAACCAAATATTTTAAATTTGAAATTTTTAAAAATTCAAATGCAATTTTAATTTAACCACTACCATGAGAAAAATTCTTAACAATCCTCCACTTGGTTAAATTAAATAATAGAAAATTTTGTCAGAGATTATATCTAGTTCTTATGTATAAAGAAAGATATTTGTCGATTTGAATTTTCTCTTAGTGTAAGTATTTAAAGTTATGTTGAAAACCTTGGTAACTACAGTCCTAAACCAGTTATTCCTTAATGATAGAGCCAAAAATACCACATGCATAATTATATCTGCATTATATGAGTTTCTTTATATTACTCGCTTAACACAGTTACTGCCCATGTGCTTATCTTGTTTTATGAATGATCCCGAGAGAAACTCTTAATTCTCATGAGAGACAGCACCACCTCTACATTCACATAAGTAAAATCCTTCCAGTGTCCTCATTACTATTGAAACATTTGTCTTTTAAATTGGATTTCACTAAGAGTTCTAAGACTCAACCCTCTATTTGTAATGTCCAACATTATTCATTCTGGATGAGGTCATCTTATTGTTTTTTGTGCTGAAACTTTTTCACTTATCATTGACTTATTCTCACTCATTGAATAAGAATTTAGAGATTTTCTAATATTAGGTTGAGTTTCCATCACTGGTGAAACTTTGAGTGAAGAGTTTTAACCACATCCATTTAGATAATGTCCTTACTACCTCTCTTGTTAGAGATAGGGTTGTCAACATGACGGGCCTGGGGTAGGTCTTGGACCGGATTTTGAATTATTTCAAGCCGGGCCGTTAGGCCGAACTTATTCAAAATTTTGATTTTTTAGGCCCAAGCTTGGCCCATTAACACCCCTCGGTAGAGATTTAGTGAAAGGATTAGCCAAATTATTGCTTCATTTAACATATGAGATCGCAATTATTCCATATCGAATCAACTATCTTACATAATCATGTCTCAAACTTATGTATCTAGACTTTCTATTACACCTTCCATAATATTACCGATAATTAGCATGTAATCAACATATAAGTATATAATAATAATGCAATTACTATACACCTTAAAGTAAATGCACTTATCAGTTACATTATGTATGAAACCATAAGATACACATTTAAATCAAATTTTTCATGTCATTGTTTAGGTGTTTATTTTAATCCATACAATGACTTAATAAGCCTGGACACTTTTTTCTCATTTTCTAATAAAACAAACCTTTCCGGTTGCTCCATGTATACCCCTTAATCGAGGTCACCATTCAGGAATGTTGTCTTTACATGCATTTGGTAGATGTGAAGATGATGTATAGATGCCAATGCGAATAAAATCATGATCGATGTTATTCTAGCCACAGGTGAATACATGTCAAAGTAATCAATTTATTCTTTTTGACAAAATTATTTTGCTGCTAGTCGAGCCTTGAAGGTATGGATGGTACCATCAATGTGGTATTTCCTCATGAATACCCACTTGCACCCTATAGGTTTGGAATCCAGAGGTAGATCTACCAGTTTTCATGTTTGGTTTGACACAATTGAGTCCATTTCATCATTAAGACCCTTCTTCCAAAAGGTAGAACCTCTCGAAGACATTACCTCATTAAAGATTTTAGAGTCATTTTCTACAGTTAAAACTAAATGTATATTGCTAATGACATTTTCTCTACCACCCTTAACAAGATGAAACAAGATACGTTAAGAGTCTATCTGATCAGGATCAAGACTTTTCTATACCCATGCCCTCTGATTTCTACAAGGTTTATTACAAGTTTCAACTTCTAATTGAGTTCCCTTTATAGGATCACTATTAGGAGTTTGGATTTTAGTATCATTTGTTTTCATAAATAGTGTGTTCTGAAAGAATTCTACATTTCCATGTTCTATGATCATATTAGATTTTAAATCTAAGAGTTTATAGGCTTTTATTATTTTGTGTATAACCCACAGAGGCATACTTAATAGTCTTAAGTCCCAACTTAGTTATTTTAAGATCAAGTCTTCTGCAATACGTGAGACACCCCCGCATTCTAAGACATTTTAAATTTGGTTTTCTTCACTTCCATATCTTATAGGAAGAGGTTTGGTCTTCTTAGATAGATTCCTATTTAGGACATGGCACGCAGCCAGTGGTGTTTCTCTTCATAAACTAAATGACAACTTTGTTTGTAGTAACATTGAGTTGACCATTTCAACCAAGGTTCTCTTTTTCCTCTCAGGCACACTATTTTATTATGGTGTGTAAGGTATTGTGCATTGGTGAATTATGCCGCGTTCTTCATAATAGTTATAAAATTCATTAGAGAAGTATTCTCCTCCTGAGTCACTACGGAAAATCTTAATTTTCTTATCCAATTGATTTTCTACTTCGGATTTGTATATCTTAAATGTATTAAATGCCCTATCTTTATATTTTAATAGGTACACATAAACATATCTAGAACAATTATCTATGAATGTTATGAAGTGCATTTTACCTCATCAGGTAAAAATAACATTTAACTCACATATGTCAGCGTGCACTAAGTTTAAGATTTTAGATGATCTTTCAACACTAGGAAATGGTTTCTTGGTCATTTTAGACCATATGCACACTTCACATTTATCGTTCTCAATTTCATTACACAAGATTAAGTCATTCTTATCTATGAGTCTTATGATACTACAACCTACATGTGCCTATCTACCATGCTATAAGAATATAGACTCAACCATATAAGTAGAAGAATTATGTTTATTAAGCGAGAACTTGATCACCCAATTACAAGAATATCTTTTTTTTCCAACAAAATTTTCATTCTTGGACAAACATCAACTTGTCAAATTTATATACTATCTTGATCCTGAGTTTACCCAAAATATCCCCCGAAGCTAACTTTCTCCTAATGTCTAGGACGTATAATACGTTAGTCGGGATTACTTTCTTTTTTAGAAGTAAACACAAGTTCCACGGTTCATTTGCCGGAAACCTTTAACCAACCCTCGTTTCCCATTTGAATCTCTTGGCCATTGGTTACGCCTTCATGGATTTTGAAGGAAGATCTGTTGTAGCATACATAAACTGTGGCAGTTGTACTATACCACTAACTGGAGACTTTCCATTGAATCATGTTTACTTCAGTGATCATTGTGACTATGTCGTTTTCTACTACACTAGCCTCTTTCTTATGCCCGAACAAAGTATCTGGTCTTTCCTCAAACATAGCAAGACCATTTGAGTTTTTTCATTCTTCTTCTCAGAGTTTTTCTTGTTATAAGATGGCATTTCTACTGCATTCACTTTGGATGAAGATGCACCATTGGCATCATCTTTTCTTGTCTCAGTTGTGAGATTCTTCTTCAATTCAGAGATATTTTTTAATCTATTTAAAGGTGAATTCCTTGGATTTATGCAGTAGCTTCTTCCTATAATCTTTCCAACTTGGGGGCAATATAGCTATTATGGCCCAACTTGGAATGATTCAAGCAAGTTGATTTTTAAGGCCTTTATTTTGTTTACGATCAATTGTAATTCTTGGATTTGATCCAGTAATGACTTATTATATACTATTATAAATTTGAAGTACTTGACAATTATAATTTTCTTCGTTCCTTATTCTCAGCCTTGTATTTGTATTCTAATGTGTTTTAGATTTCTTTGGCCAAATATGTTTATGCGTATAAGTCGCATAAGCAATTGAACAGGGCGTTCAAGATGTGACTACGGCACAGCAATTTGCCTTCTTATTGTTTGATTCTTTTAGCTATCTATTATGTATAATCATTGTCAATCGCTTCTGTAAGTGATGGCAAGTTCAGGTCCAAAATGTAGAAGATCTTTATGATGAGATTTTTGTCCCGTGCTTGACCGGTCGTGAGCCTCGCTCGACCGGTCGAGGGTTGGTGCACGACTAGTTGTGGAGTCGAGCCTTGACTCAATTCAAAGTCCAACGACTTTGGGTTATTTTTCTCCGGGGTGCTCGACCGATCGAAGGTGGTGGTCGACCGGTCGTGGCCTCGTCTCAACCGATCGTAGTTACGCAGATTCGTTCCGCGATTTTGCGGATTGCGGAAATCTGAGTCCTTTTGCAACTAGAATGCGAAAAGGATTTTCCTAAAACTATAAATAGGGGTACTTAGGATTTTTTTAGGGTGTGAAGTATATGAAAAACACAAGAGGGCTATCAAAGGTGTGAGATAGAGAGAGAAAGAGAGAGAGGAAGCTTGTAAAAGGGAGGTTATGCTTGTGGAGGTTATCTACTGTGCAATTTATATCTCAGCGCTTCTACGTCCTCATAATTGGTGAGATCTCTCCATTTTTCTTTTTATCCTCTCATTGTTTATCCACTCCTGCGTGAGTGAAGAAGGTTGTAACGTTCTACTTCATAGTGGATTGTTGATCTGGACGAAGTCCCGTAGTTTTTACCTCTTCGAGGGTTTTCCACGTAAAAATCTCTTGTGTGGTGTGGTTTATGCTTTAATTTATTTTATTGCTTTATTATTCCATAATTCTGGTTTGTTTCGGGAGGCTAAATCTTAAGGTATTGTGCAAGGCCCTCAACAAAGTGGTATCAAAGCTAAGTTCATTGAACGGGTAGGATCGGTTTTGAATTATAGAAGGTGGCTCATCAAGGATGATCAACCTCAATGGTTCTAACTGGACCATATGGAAGGCTAAGATGGAGGACTTGCTTTATTGTAAGGACCTATATTCTCCAATTTTAGGCATATCAGCAAAATCTAAGGATATATATGTTTGATGATGATTGGAAGAAGATGGACAGAAAGGCGTTGGGGTTTATTAGACAATGGTTGGATGATTCTGTGTTCCACCATGTGTCTACAGAGACCTCAGCCGCTAGCTTATGGCTGAAATTAGAAGGGCTGTATGAGAGGAAGACAGCCGGTAATAAAAATTTTCTGATAAGGCTACTTGTGAATCTCAAGTTCAAGGATGGTAGTTCTGTGGCCAAGCACATGAATGAGGTCAGCAATATAGTGAATCAGCTCTCCGCTATGAAGATGGTCCTGGATAATGAATTGCAGGCTTTGCTATTGCTTAGTTCATTGCCTGACAGTTGGGAGACATTGGTGGTGTATCTAAGTAACTCCGCGCCAGACAGAAAGATTTCCATGAAACATGTTACTAACTGTCTCTTCAATGAGGGGACAAGGAGGAAGTCTCAAAGGTCCACTCGGTAAGATTCCCTTGTGACACAGGAACGGGGGAGATGAAAGAACAGAAAAGGTAGGAAGGCCCGAGATAAATCAAGAGGCAAGTTGTGTAACAGGAAGGATTTGATTGCTAGAATTATGACAAGAAGGGTCACTACTAGCATGAATGTCGTGGTAAGAAGAACAACAAGAAAGGAAAAGGAAAGGAGAAGGAAGATGAATCAGATTCCACTGCGGTCGTCTCAGATGGCGACGTTGTAGTTATTCTTTCAACAGATTACGATGTATGTCTCACGGCTACGAGTCAGGACACCGACTGGGTGATAGACTCGGGAGCTTCTTTTCATACGACTCCACGCAAGAACTTCTTCACAAGCTACAAGTCAGGTGATTATGAGACCGTGAAGATGGAAAATTCTGGCGTATCGAAGATCATAGGGGTCGGTGATATTTGTGTGAAGACCGATGTGGGCTGCACATTAGTTCTCAGGGATGTGAAGCATATCTCAGACTTTCACCTCAACCTGATGTCGACGGGAAGGTTGGATGATGATGGCTATGAAAGTCGTTTTGCTGGTGGGTGCTGGAAGCTCATCAAGGGTTCGTTGATCACAGACAGAGGAAAGAAGTGTTGCACCCTTTACAAGGCAAGTGTTAGTGTGTGCAAGGGTAGGTTGAATGCAGCAGAAGATTCAGCTATTGACATGTGGCACAGGCGTCTAGGCCATATGAGTGAAAAAGGGTTTCAACTACTAGCAAGGAACGGCTCCTTCCAGACGTGACAAGTATGTCTCTTAAAACCTGTCTTGATTGTTTATCAAGGAAACAACATAGAGTTTCATTCATTAAATCTACTTCTCATGTTAATAAAGTGCATACATTAGATTTGATTTATTCTGATGTTTGTGGTCGTATGAGGATAAAAACCTTAGGTGGGGCATTGTATTTTGTCACTTTTATAGATGATGCATCTAGGAGGGTGTGGGTTTATTCTTTGAAGTCCAAGGACGAGGTCTTTGGTGTATTTAAATTATTTCATACTATGGTCGAGAGAGAGACAGGTAGATCATTGAAGTGCATCTGCACTGACAATGGTGGTGAATACATTGGCGACTTTCATGAATACTGCAAGTCCCTGGGTATACAGCATGAACAAACAGTTCCTAAGACCCCTCAACATAATGGTGTAGCTGAGCGAATGAATTGTACCATTGTAGAGAGAATCAGATGCATGTTATCCCATGCGAAGTTGCCCAATACGTTCTGGGGAGAAGCAATGCACACAGCAATATATTTGATAAACAGGTCTCCATCGGCTTCATTGAATGGAGAAGTACCTGAGAAGGCGTGGACTGGACAGGATCCATCGTACAGTCATCTCAGGGTGTTTGGATACAGGGCATCCGTTCACGTACCAAATGACGAGAGGTTCAAGCTTGATATGAAGATCAGACAGTGTGTGTTCTTAGGGTACGATGATGAAAAGTTCGACTACAGATTGTGAGATCCGACCGAGAAGAAGCTCGTCAGGAGCAGAGATGTGGTTTTCTTTGAAGATCAGTGTATAGAAGACATTGGTAAGCCAGAAAAGAACCAGCCTAGTTCAGGTGAGCTAGAGGACATGGATCTTATTATTTCTCCCATGGTGCCTGATGACGGGGGAGTACGGCAAGGTGCAGAGGACGAGGGAGTTTCTTTAGAAGATGGACTAGGGGAGCAGCCCCCACTTGATCCACCTGTTGAGTCACAGGTGAGGAGGTCAATTAGGGACAAACAACCGTCCAAAAGGTACTCGGCATATGAGTACATTATGTTAACTGATGGGGGGAGCTAGAAGATTATTCTGAGGCCCTAACCGACAAGCATAAGGAGTGGTTGAAAGCTATGTAAGAGGAGTGGAATCCTTGCATAAGAACCACACCTATGATATGATGAAACTGCCTAAGGGCAAGAAAGCTCTGAGCAACAAGTGGGTGTTCAGAAAGAAGGTTGAGCAGAATAATTCATAAACAAGGTTCAAGGCCAGACTTGTGGTGAAAGGGTTTGGTCAGAGGAAAGACATAGACTTTGAGGAGATATTCTCACCAGTGGTGAAGATGACATCCATGCGGGTGTTGCTTGGGTTGACGGCTAGCATGGATCTGGAGATAGAGCAGTTAGATGTTAAAACTGCCTTTCTCCATGGTGACCTGGAAGAAAAGATCTACATGCACCAACTAAAGGGGTTCAAAGTCAAGGGTAAAGAGCATATGGTGTATAGGCTGAGGAAGAGCTTGTATGAGCTGAAACAAGCTCCAGGACAATGGTACAAGAAGTTCGATTCATTTATGTTACAGCATGGGTATGACAGAATGGAGTCAGACCACTGTGTGTTCACCCACAAGTTCTCAGATGATGATTTCTTAGTTTTGCTGTTTTACGTTGATAACATGCTCATCATGGGAAAAGACATCAAGAAGATCGACAGGCTGAAACAAGAGTTGGGTAAGTCATTTGCGATGAAAGACTTGGGCCCAGCTAAACAAATCGTAGGAATAGAGATAATCCGTGATAAAAGCAGCATGAAGTTTTGACGGTCACAAGAGCAGTATATTGAGAAAGTCTTAGAGCGGTTCAATATGAATGCAGCGAAACCGGTCAGTACTCCACTGGATGGTCACTTTAGATTGAGCAATAGGCAGTGTCCCAAGACGAAAGCAAAAGTGGAAGAGATGTAGAAGATATCCTACGCGTCAGCTGTAGGATGTTTGATATATGCTATGGTATGTACACGCCCATACATAGCATATGCAGTTGGTATTGTCAGCCGGTATCTTGCTAATCCTGACAAAGAACATTGAGCAGCTGTGAAGTGGATACCGCGGTATCTAAGAGGCTCATCCAGGTTGAGCCTATGCTATGGTGATGAAAAACTTGTGTTAGAGGGCTACACAGATGTAGATATGGCAGGTGACATAGACTCCAGGAAGTCTACATCGGAGTTCATGTTCACGTTTGTAGGGGGAGCGGTTTCTTGGTAGAGCAAGTTACAGAAGGTTGTAGCATTGTCGACGACAGAAGCCGAGTACATTGCAGTCACAGAGGCATGTAAAGAGATGCTTTGGATGAAAAGGTTCCTACAGGAACTTAGCCTGAAGCAAGAGCAACACGTGATCTATTACGATAGTTAAGTGCTATACACTTGAGTAAAAATCCAAGTCAGCATTCCAAGTCAAAGCACATAGAGATTCGGTATCACTGGATCAGGGATACTTTGGAACAGAAGGTGTTACAGCTTGAGAAGGTCTACATGGACGATAATGGGTCAGACATGATGACCAAGGCTTTGCACAAGGGCAAGTTTGAAGTTTGTAGAAACCAGGCTTGCTTGAAGAAGGTGAATCCCCCTGGGACAAAAAGAGGGAGATTTGATGGAATTTTTGTCCCGTGCTGGACCGGTCGTGAGCCTCACTCGACCGATCGAGGGCTGGTGCAAAACCAGTCGTAGAGTCGAGCCCTGACTCGACTCGAAGTCCAGCGACTTTGGGTTATTTTTCTCCGGGGTGCTCGACTGGTCAAAGGTGGTGCTCAACCGGTAGTAAGTGGCGCTCGACCGGTTGTGGCCTCGTCTCGACCAGTCGTAGTTAGGCAGATTGGTCTGCGATTTTGTGGATTGAAGAAATCTGAGTCCTTTTGCAACTGGGATATGGAAAAGAGTTTTCTAAAACTATAAATAGGGGTCCCTAGGGTTTTTCCAGGGTATGGAGTATATGAAAAACACAAGGGGGATATCAAAGGTGTGAGATAGAGAGAGAAAGAGAGAGAGAGGAAGCTTGTAGAAGGGAGGTTATGCTTATGAAGGTTATCTATATGCAATTTATATCTCAGCGCTTCTACGTCATCGTAATTGGTGAGATCTCCCCGTTTTTCTTTTTATCCTATCATTGTTTATCCACTCCTGCATGAGTGAAGAAGGTTATAACGTTCTACTTTATAGTGGATTGTTGATCTGGACGAGGTCCCGTGGTTTTGACCTCTTCGAGGATTTTCCACGTAAATATCTCTCGTGTGGTGTGGTTTATGCTTTAATTTATTTCATTGCTTTATTATTCCATAATTTTAGTTTGTTTCGGGAGGCTAGATCCTAAGGTTTTGTGCAAGGCCCCCAACACTTTAGAGCGGTGAGAAGGAACTTCAGTTTGTCTTGTCACCTAGTGAAGTTAGTGTCGTTGAACCGGTCAAGTCTTATTAGGTCTTGGTTCATCAACTTGATTGACGCAACGCTTTTGGTATCCTTATCGAATTACACTTTAAGATCGTAAGGAAAATTTCAAGAATAATAATTTTGAATATCGGAAAAATTAAAAATAAATTTGATCAAAATCAGGTTGAAGCATGTATCAGATGTGTTATCCTTAAAGCATGATTCGCCCCTTCTCCTCTGAGATTAGAGATCACTATCATGTTGTTGGTGAATTGCTTCTAAGATAAGACAAGCCTTGTTTGGACATACGTGCAACAATCACGAAAACACCACCTTAGGAAATCGGTTAACATAGTCTCTGAGACTCTGTGAGTTTTCAAACTCATAATTTAATGAGTTCCAGAACTCAATTTTTTATGCAATTTGCTTGGTAAGAAAGAGGAGAAGAGAGTGTTTTTGTTCTTATAATCAATTATTTGATGCGACTACTGATGCTCTAGACCTGAAGGGGTCCGATTTATATAGATGGAGGGAATGGACCATTGCACCTAAGGCCATCAAGGATCGGAACGTTGCAAAAATATTTTGACCGTTGGCTCATTAATCCAGATGTTTCATATTATTGGATTAAAGATCTAACCATTTGTATCATTGAATGATTGACCGCTTTTTTGATCCCATTAGATCACGAGGAAGCGACTACTCATGACACGATGCATAGGTGCAAAGTGCAAAGTGCGCGACCAGTACCTCCAGTGGCCACATTGCTGCGCGTGCGCCTGCGTGTATGTTCTTCCTTCCTCTTTTCCCCAGTAAGTTATTCATAAGAGAGTTTATAATCTCAAAAAGTTTCCATTTCTAAGCGCCGTGGGACAAAGAAAATATTTCAAATTTTTTATTTTTAAAAAAAGTTTTTGAAAGGAAATCAATTAATTTGAATTTTAAAATTTTAAAATTTCAAATGCAAATCTAATTTAATCACAACCATAAAAAGAATTCTCAACATAAAAATTATATAGAAATCAACAATCTTTCTTCTTCATGAAATGATATCGGACGCAGAGGCTGTTTCCATAAACTTTGAATCTCTATCAGAGCGCACCATGGATGATATATTTAAACCAAGGCTGTCAGGGATTTTGAACTGTTTTGGGCTGGGCTATTGGGCCCTGAATTTGGGCTGGGCTGTATACCGGTCAGCCTGGCGCTATTCAAAATTCCGGTTTTTCAGGCCGGAACCCGGCCCATTGACACCCTTAGTTTAAACCGTCCCTTATGGGTCCCAGTTTGTGTGTATTTGCGTTAGCGTCTCTTTGACGGTGGCCCACATCCATGCATGCATGCCGTCCTGTCAGGGGTTCTGTTTGGCCCACATTGATGTATATGTTTCATCCACGCCGTCCATCAATATTAACAGATCATTTTAGAGTTTGAATCAAAAAATGAGTCAGAACGAAGTCTCAAGTGGACCACACCACAGGAAGCAGTGGGAATTGAAAACCTACCGTTGAAAACTTCTTGGTGGCCACAGAAGTTTTAGATCAAGCTGATATTTATGTTTTCCCTTCATCCTGGTCTACGTGAGCTTATTAACAGGTTGGATGGAAAGTAAATATCATGACGGGCCCCAAGAAGTTTTCAACGGTAGCGTTGAGTCCTCACTTCCCTCATGGGTGCGTAGTTTAAGGCCGTCATGACCAGGAGCGCACGTTAGAAACTCTCGTCGTCCCCGCCATCTCATCTTGCAGTTTGTATATCATCCGAGCAGCGAAAACCGCCAAACGCGACTGTCTCTCGATGCTGGAATGGAGTCTGCACTTCATTTCCATTCACGCCCCTTCTACAGGTCTGCATTTCTTTCTATCGTCTCTCCGTACTTTTTCTTCTTCTCCTTTCTCTTTCGTAGCTTGCCCTAGAAGAAAGCAAAAAACCCCATTCTAGGGTTTCCAAAACCGTTTAGGTCTTCGGTCGTTTGCATTGGTTTCGCAATTTCTGCTGTTATTTTCACTTCCTGATGAGTAGACATCCATTCTCGTAACTGTTTCTTGTGCTGTCGCAATCGATTTAGGATTTAGAATTTTCTGGTTAGGGAATATGAATTTTTTTGAATGTTGAAGATGCCGAGGAATGTCGACAGAGGGAATATGGACTGTTGATCTGGTGGGCCAACATGAGGATTGGCTAATTGCCTAAAATCACAATGGTATGCTACTCTAACCATCAATTTCCTGTGATTTTTGGTGCTTGAATGCTGACCTCTTCTTTGACGGTTCATTTCATTGATCGGATGGCTACAGTGGTCCAATCCCCTTGCCCTATCGGGTATGGCCTATCCAAGTGGTGGCTCCACTAGAAGAACTGTCCCGATCATGAGGCGCGTGGTGATTAGTTAGGTTATCTATTTGGGGGTCGTTTGGATGCCTATAAAATCTGGAAGTGGTAAATGAATTACATGGATTAATTGCTTACAACTTGTCCTATTTGGCTTTAAGCTATGATATGTTTGCAAGTAAATAGTTGTTTGTGTTTGGATAACCTATAAAGTGGGCCCACTAATCAAAATGTCCTTTTATGAGTTGTGGTAAAAATGGCCTTGAATATATCACAATTATTGAACCCCACGAGTAGATGGTCCACACCAGTCAAGTTGTTGAGGATGTATATCCATCAAATGCTTCTACATCGGATAACATACAAGAAGAGCAATCAAAGCATCATACTACCCCTATTACAAGTAGAGCTGTACACGAGTCGAGTCGATTATCGCCCTACTCGTACTCGGCTCTTAACGCCCGAGTGCTGTTCGTACTCTGCTCTACTCGGCCAACGAGCACGGACTCCCTGCTTGTACTCTACTCGCCCGAGTACGAGCCGAGTACGAGTAGTAAACGAGTCGAGTCGAGTCCGAGTTTTCGAGGCGAGTTTGAGCAGAAATCGAGTCGAGTTGAGTGTCATCCTTGCTGTCTAAAATGGACAGATTGTGGGCCCTTCTCATGGCAAAAAATTGGGCAGATTTGAATCACATTAGGCATACAATAATAAAAAGAAAAAGAAAGTATGGATAGGGATTAGAGACTCATACTCTTTGCGGACGAGTAGGGCAGGAACGAGCGTGCAGTGCAGGGACGACGGACGAGTGGCCGACAGGGACCCTTTGCGGTACCGGACTAGCGTGCAGGGTAGGGACGACGGACGAGTAGGGCAGGGACGAGCGTGCAGGGCAAGGACGACGGACGAGTATCTCCACCCTTGCGTTTGCGTGCGGTGGTGCGGGGCACGGACGAGAGAGACGAGAGAGAGAGAGAGAGAGAGAGAGAGAGAGAGAGAGAGAGAGAAGAAGAGAGAGAGAGAGAGAGAGAGAGAGAGAGAGAGAGAGAGAGAGAGAGGGGTTTTTTTTTTTGAGAGAGAGAGAGAGAGAGAGAGAGAGAGAGAAGGGGTTTTTGTTTTTGTTTTTGAAAACGACCCGACGAGTAGGGTTTTTTTTTTTTTTTTTTTTTTTAAGCGAGGTATATATACTGGGATTTCGAGTCAGTCTGAGTCGAGTAACGAGTCGAGTACTTCTCAACTCGTACTCTACTCGTTTTCTAAATGAGCCTTATAAACCTGCTCTTACTCGGCTCAAAATCACACGACTCGAGTCGAGCGAGTACTCGAGCCTTAGTCTGCTCGTGTACAACTCTAATTACAAGGAGTCCATGTAACCAACAACTTTGTGGGGCCAACCACGATGTCTCTGTGACATCATTCCACCCATCAATTTCACTTGTTCATGTAAGGATATGAGACAAAAACCGAATGGACGCAGTATCCATTATGATACGACCATAAAGGCTGATACGTGTAGGTAACAGCTGTGACCGTTACGCAATATGGGGGTGAAATGGGGCAGGTGGTTTTTTGGGACCGTATTGACCGTAACAGGGCATAATGACCGTTACCCTTGTAACGGTTGAAATCGAAAAACAACAACTTTTTTTATTTATTTAAATCCATTTTCTCCTCATTTTTCAATTGTCTCATTCCAAAAACTTTTCTAGATTATTTTACAGCAGATTTCGACCACTCTTATCATAGTTTTTAGGATTAAAACCGTAGATTGAAACGATTTGGGCAAATAGAAGCTTTGAAGACTTTTTTTTGTTTTGTTTTTTTTTTTTTTTCAAAAAATCGAAAAAAAAGTGGTATTTATGCCTCTCTTTCCCAATTTCTAGTTCTAATGCTTGATTGTTTTTTTTTTTTTTTTTTGAAAGTAACGATTTTATTAAACGAAATGAAGGGAACAAAAAGGAACTGCTGAGAGGGCAGAACCAGAACTACAATCCCCAAAATAACATATTACAGCCCTTGAGAGAAGGGGCATTAACAGCCCATTCGAAAAGAAGATTTTTGGCCCGAGATTTGACAACTTGCACCGAAGACTGAATATTGTTAAAACATCGATCATTCCTTTCCGACCAGACTGTCCACCAAATAGCCAGAATCGCCATTCTCCAAATACGCGTTTTGGGCTTCCCGAAAGAGAAACCGTGCCAGTAGTGTAATAAGGGGGAGGTGGTGTCGGGAATACACCCACATACACTAAACCGTTGGAAGAAGTCGAACATAATGGCAGAGATGAGGGGACAATGAACTAACAAATGATCAACGTCTCTTCAGCCTTCATACAGCCAAGGCAAATATTAGGGAGTTGCATACCTCTCTTCTGCAGATTATCGATAGTTAGGATTCGCTTCCTAGTTGCCAGCCAAGTAAAACAAATGAATTTGGGAGGAGCGAGATACTTCTAGATAAAAGGGTGCGTCGATGGAGCAGAAGTTGAAGGACGGGAGAGACGATCATACAACGAAGAGACTAAGAAAGAGCCTGATTTATCCCCCTTCCAGAAAAGGGAGTCGGGATCGTTGCTGATAGGCGAAGCCATTGAGAGACAGCTGAGAAGAGCCGCGTATTCTTCCAACTCCCAGTCATGCAAATTCCTGAAACAATTGATTTCCCAAACTATGCCTGTTTGGACACGGGAGAAAAAGCAGCGAATTGGGCTATTTTTAAGGACAACGATTTGGTATATATTGTTGAATCTGCATGTGAGGGTTGTATCACTGATCCAGTGATCTTCCCAAAATCTTATGTCAGCCCCGTTCCCTAGCTGAAAACCGATATTTTGAATAACTGGCTTTTTAGCGTGCAGAATACCTTTCCACAAATAAGAGGCCCTGTACCGAGAAGAATCGTTGGTCCACCATCCCCCCTGAGTCAATCCATATTTACCTTTCACTATTGTATTCCAAAGGGCATCCTTCTCTATTCCCAGCCGCCAAGTCCATTTACCAAGGAGAGCGCTATTCATTAGCTTTAGGCTCCTAATATTAGCTCCACCTTCATTAAAATGGGAACATACTTCTTTCCACTCCAACAAATGGAATTTTTTCTGATTCTCCTTGCTACTCCAAAGAAAATTTCTTCGCAAATTATCAAATTTGTCCAGAGTTTGAGAGGGACATTTGAATAAAGACATAAAGTATATAGGAATGTTGGACAAAGCTGCCTTAATAAGTGTGAGCCGACCCCCGATAGACAGGTATCGGCACTTCCAAGAAGCGAGCATTTTGTTGAACTTCTCAACCACTCTGTCCCACATAAGCTTCGGAGGAGGACCCAGAGACAACGGAAGGCCGACGAAGAAAGTAGGAAAGGAAGTGATGGAGCAACTGAAAATGTTGGCATAAGAAGCTAATTCAGAATCAAAGCAGTTAACGCCGAAGAGCCTGGATTTTGACATGTTAATTCTTAATCCAGAAACGGCCTCAAAGCATCGTAGGGTTGTCTGAAGATGTTGTGCTGCTTGTGACCCTGCCTCCACCATGATGAGGATGTCGTCGGCGAATTGTATGTGCGAGATCATCGACTGAACTCCTGGGATCGAAACCCCATTGAAGAGACCGGCTCTCTCCCCTTTAGAAAGCATCTGGGATAAGGCTTCAGCAATCATGAGGAATAGGAGAGGAGAAAGGGGATCGCCTTGGCGAAGCCCTCTAGAGCTTCGGAAGAAACCTTTGGGCGTACCGTTGAGGAGAATGGAAAAATGCGCCGATTCGACGCAGGCCTACATCCACCGTTTCCACTTGGCTCCAAAACCTAACCGATCCAGCATATAGAATAAAAATCCCCAATCAGTGTGATCGTAGGCCTTTTCTATATCCAATTTTAGGAATATATGATTTTTCCCCGACCTGTGACAAGAATGAAGGACTTCGTTGGCTAGCAACGCCCCGTCGATGATTTGTTTACCTTTAATGAATGCATGCTGATATTTGGAGATGAGTTTGCTCATGACTGTTGAGAGTCTAGAGGAAAGAATTTTGGCTAGGATCTTATATGGACTGCCGATGAGGCTATGGGTCTGAATTCGGACAATGACGAGGCGCCAACCACTTTGGGAAGGAGAGCGATGAAAGTGGCCCCCAATCCTTTCGACAACTTGCTTCTGACGTGAAATTCATGTAAAAAACTCATAACATCGCTACGAACTGTGGCCCAATAGGATTGGTAGAAGCTGATGGGAAACCCATCAGGGCCCGGAGATTTGTCGCCACACATTGCGTTAATAGCCAGTAAGGTTTCTTCTTCTAAGAAGGGGATCTCTAAAAGATCTGCTTCAGCGGCTTGAAGAGAGTGAAAAGGGATGCCATCGAGAAGAGGTTTGTTCCAGCCCTTCGTCGAATAACTGGAGGAGAAATGAGCAATAGCGTACTCTGCGATTTCATCCTTGTCGTCGATTATCCTTCCATCAACTGATATGCTAAAGATAGCTTTGGCCCGAGCTTTCATACTTGCAATGTTGTGAAAGAACTTTGTGTTTTTATCGCCCTCTGTGATCCATTTCACCCTTGCTTTCAACTTCTAAGCTACTTCATCTTCGAGCGCCCTAGAAGATAGGTCCTGAATGATTTGGATGTGTCTTGAAAGGATATGCATAGGGATATCGTTGTCAACCATGTTTGAGTCGATGGACTGCAATTCCGAAAAAAGGGCATCGGTTTCTTGATCTCTCTTATGAAGCACCTCAACCTTCCAGAGTTTAAGTTTTTCCTTCAGAAGCCTTAATTTGCAAAGCAGGATGTGACCAGCATAGCCGTCGACATGAAAGGATGACCACCATTCCGCAATCCTCTGATTAAAGCCGTCGATAAGGACCCAGGCAGTATTGAATTTGAAAGGTTTCGGACCCCAGTTGATATCATCTGAGGAGAGAAGAATCGGACAGTGGTCGGAAGTTGTTCTGGGGAGGGCTATCTGAGAGATGGAGGGAAACGCGTCGATCCAGTCAGAAGAAAGGAGAAACCTATCGAGCCTGGAATGAATCGGATGACGACGTCCATCCGACCAAGTATATTTGGCCGTTGAGAGAGGGAGATCGACCAGCTCTATTTGTTGGATCCAGTCCGAGAAAGATTGCATGGCTGGGATAGCTCTCCTGTTACGGGAATGTTCCTCGGCGAAACGGAGGGTGTTAAAGTCTCCAACAATACAACAAGGACATGAAAAAAGATGCCTAACTGTAGTCAATTCGGCCTAGAAGTTCTGCCTGGCAGAATCTTCATTCGGCCCATAAACAACAATGATGAGACATCGGAAAGTGGAAGACTTATCTTGCAGAATGATAGCTACGGAGAAGGTGCCTGAAACCGAATGCTGCAGGTCCCACTGAGAAGATTTCCAGGCAACGAGAATTCCTCCTGAAGATCCGTCGGCGTCCCTGGTGACGAACTTTGCGTCTTTAGCGTGCCATAAAGAAGCGAGGAGATGTTCAGAGAACGAAAGAACTTTGGTCTCTTGAAGACAAAACGTCTGGAAGCCTGCGCCTGATGGATTCCTTGATGAGGGTCCTCTTCTGCTTGGACCCCACCCCTCTAACATTCCAGGAGAGGATTTTCATGGGGAAACCACTCTGCCCCGAGCGCCCTTTCTACCGCGTCTACAAGAAGAGGCGGAAGATACCGCTGATTGAGGTTGCAAGTTGAACAACTCCCTGTTGGAGGAAGAACGAGCCGGTTGTTTGGTCAGAATCTTGGCCGGAGGAAGAGGTCTTCCTCTGTCATCAATATATTGGAACAGACCAATATAATCCTCTAGTCGGGTTCCGAAAGATAAGCCCAAAGTCTGTCCCACGTGAGTGACGGCATCCCTGATCCACCTCTTGTTTTGCATCTTCTCAAAGATCTCCTCACGGCTTTTTCCTTCTGTAGGAGATAAAAATCTGGCGATCTGTTGCTGATTGGCGGGTTTCGCTCTCATTTGGAGTGGTTCAGCTATGATGATCTCGTTGTGGACCTCTTCTTGGAGTCAAGGGTCCCATGTCTTCCCAATCCTGACGCTTGGAAGCTGAGGAGGTAGGCGAAGAAGGACAGGATTCGTCTCGTTGAGAATCAAAGAGGATACTGTCGGAAATGTCCTCGCAGATTGAGGGATATCCGCCGAAGGCAGGTGGAGACTAAGTGGAGAGTGATTAAGCAGAGAGGCGTGGTTCATGAGCGCGGGCGATGAGGGCCGGATAAGGGGAGCGTCTAAAGATGCTCTGGGATTTAGGATGATTGGTTTAGCAACAGAAAGGGAAGCCCCTGTGTTATGCGCGAGGTGGAGTCGGGTCGATGGGCCCGCCTCCGAGGACCCGATTTCAAATAGGGAGGTGAGGCGCGGCGATGTAGATACACGAACGGGTGCGACGCATTCATCAGACGAGTTCGATGCCACGTGGCGAGCAGGTGGGATCGGTGGGGTAATATCTTGCTGTGAGCATAGGAGATGAGATGATGTAAGGATGCCTGGCTGCGTTTTCGCTGTCGGATCATGTAAAGGCAATAAAGGAAGAAGTCCCACGTGTCGCAATCTGTGGGGTGCGCCGAACCTTCTCCCGCACGGCATGGCGCGAGTCAGAGAAAAAGGCTGAGGAGAAGTTTGGGGTTCCGCCACGTATCGTAGGTGACGTCACCACACAATCTATGCAGTCGGTGTCAGCAGAGGAGATGACAGCTCCCAGATTCGGTACTCCACCGAAGTATGGAGACAGTGCTCCTTCTCCACAAAACGATTGAAACTGCTCCGTCTGATGGAAAACGTGGTCCCTGGTCTTCCAGACCTCGCCCCATCTGCTATGGCTGGATCCAGACACTTCCTTTTGGACCGGGAGAAGAATTTCCTGATTATCCGCCATGACCTGGACGAAATCAGAGAGAGGGGTACCTTTCTTCCTGCGGATCCTCGCTCTGATAACACCAAGCTCGACACCAAGCTGAGTTTTGGAGTCCATTTCTAGGATAAATCCCAGGGAAGAAGCTACTGCTATAAGAAATTCATCGTACCAAAATTCCAAGGGGACGTCCCAAATTAGAACCCAGATATTTTCTTTGCCAAATATAGAATATTCCTCCCAGGGCAGAATACTTTCTACCAGACCAGAAGCGAGTGATTTCCCAGCCGAATAGAGGAGGTCCGGGCTGAGACCAGGACAAACTTTAACCCATAGGGAATCAGGGCCAATAGGTTTGAGGTTAGAATTACCGTATTGAAAGCCGATATTATCTTTAAGCCAGGCCCTGACGGAGGGGATAGACGCTCCCTTATGAGTGATGATGACAATAGTTTTGGCCAGCTCAACTCTGATTTTGTCGAATTTTTCTTGATCTATTGTAATAGATTCGTCCGAGGGAGAAGCTCCGTCTGTCTTGCAAAACTGACGCGAATAAGAGGGATGGGGCTTCTCCATCGTTGGAGGAGTGTAGGAAGCATTGATAGGTGAATGACCTTTTACCAGGGCTTCTTTGAAAGAGAGTGACAACTCAGGAGAACGGTTGACGCCAACTGTATGGAGCTGCTGGACATGTTGAGAAGAGGCGGATGGGATTGAAGATTGGGAGCCGGACTGCTGGCGGGTGGAAGGTTTGGTATGAGTATCGGGACCAAATCTACCTCTTTGCACTAAAAGCTTCCGACCGTCGAAGCTGTCTCCATGAAGCATATCGACAGCTCTAGCAAGCTCAGATTCGCTCTCCATACAGATTAATGCGAACCCACGATATTCCCCACTATCTCTATCTCTCGGCATAACCATGTCCATGACTGCTCTCGCTCGGCCGAAGATTTTTTCAAGGTTGATAGGAAGCCAGCCATGCGGATAACCTTTGACGAAAAGGGTAGGGTAGTTGGCATATTTACTGCGTCTACTAGTCGCCTGGGACTGAGTGCATCTTCTGGGAACAACCTTCGCCCATTGACCTTCCTCGCGATCAGAGAACAAAGTCTGAATCGCCGGGGAGGCATCGTTCACGGGCAACGATTTGTCGGTGGATGCCATTATCGCCGGGGGGCCATCGGAGTCTGAAATATTAGAGTCTAATGTTAGAGTCTGAATCGCCGGGGAAGCATCGTTCTAATGCTTGATTGTGATGTGTAAATATTAGAGACACCACCATGTTCATAAATTCACCAGACAACTAGATACAACAATCACCAAATAGTGGATTGTTACGTTACCATAAACATGTTCAAAATAAAACATAATACATATTTGGAATGTTTACATTATTCTAAATTTTCTAAATGTTTTTACATAATTTTTTTGGACAATTTTTTTTTTCAACCATTACAGCCGATACCCATATTGGTAATGATGGTGACCATTATAGCCCCCGTTATTGATACAAAATACCATGTAGTAGATATAACAAAACCATGGTGGCCCCATGTAGAAACCAATGGTTCTCATCCCATCCCCATTGTTCCATGTGGTGTGGCCCATTTGAGTTGTGGATCTAGCTGATTTTTGGTCTTAGGACCTAACATCCAGGTTCAGGCCTAATAGACGGAGCAGAGTTTACATATATAACGTGGTGGGCCCCACAATCTTGGGTGTTTTGCTCATTGCGCGAAACGGGTGTTGTACAAGATTCAAGCAGGGCCCAAACCGGTCTCCTCCATTCCCTCCCCCTCTTCTCCACGCACTAGAAAAAAGTAAAACAATAAAATAAAAATAAATAAAACAGAAACAGAGAAGACAGATGGGAGTATACTTGCAGGTGGGAGGAGCTACGCCATTCGAAGGAGATGGTGGATTCCGGCACATGAGAACTGTGCCGGTCGGAAACTGCACTAGTCGGAGCAGGTATATCACAGGGAGGAAGGGAGGGGGGGAGTCAAAGGAAAAATGCTGGTAAAAACTGTAAATCAATTACAGCTTGTAAAGCATCTCTGAAAGTTCAGCATCCAAACAGGCTCTTTAATCCTTTTATCTGCAATTGATTTACCACTCACAGATTTTACAGGCATCTAAACGACCCCTTAATGTGAGGCTCCCACAAAAGTCAGAAGGGTGGCATGGCGGTCCATAATCTGGACCATTCATTGTGTGGTGGACATGGAATTAATAGTAGTTTTGGAGTGTGGCTCTCCTTGAGACCAAAGCCAGTACAACTTGCATTGGCTTGCTCTGTTTTGGTTGTTTCAATAGCATGACTTGCTTCATTTCTCACTGAAATCGGTACAAATTAGGTAAGACGATATTTTGAACCGTAGTGGTGTATAAGTAGAAATGAAGGTGTTCTGAACATTTTAGGCCCGAACAATCTGATGGATATAGACATGGCCCTTCTTGCAGGCAAACATGCCACTATGCCATGCATCTGTGAGATCAGGGCCATTCATTAGTTGGGCCCCATCATACACGTGCCCTACTGCAAGAAATGCCCACTTGCTCACTAGGTGGTCCACATGCGTGAGTTGAATTTGTCCCATTGGTTTATTTGTCCATTTCTTTGGAGATGTGATACCCAAGTTTACTATGCAGTGTTTGCTCCCTAGGGGCTGTTTGGATTTGGTTCAAAGGTGGGTCATTGGCTCATTGCCCAATAATTGGGACAAAAGTACACGTCCATGGTTTGTCAACCAGTCCCCTTGTGCAGAGGAACCTAGGTATTTTAGACAGATGGTCTAAGACATGACCCTTAAAGCATGGGTTGTTTTTCTCTACCAAAAAAGGTGGAACTCCTTGTCAATGGCTCTTTATAGTTTCAAGCACTTGAGGAACACTCTTATCCGTACATGTGGGTGCCATTTTTCCAACGTGCCACATATGCTTCTGTCCAAGTTAAAGTACCCCACATATGCACATGTGCCCCCCATCAATCTTCAAGTTGGGCTGTCAATGGACCGGGCTTGGGCCTAGCAAATAAATCTTGCCCGAGGCCCGATCTGATGACAGCCCTATCTTCAAGCACCCAAAAAATGTGGCAAATTTGTCAATGTGCACATGTCAAATGTACACATGCATGTGTAAATGTGCTACCATCCATATTAAACTCACCTGTGCCACAGTCCGTAATTCTTCCCCATTCCAGGGAATTTGATAAACCAGGAATGGAACAACTAGTCATGATGGTTTGTCTACAAACAATTAATCCTGATGGCACGTCCACGGATAGGTTGTCGGGACACAACTTGGCCTGAATCCAAACAGCCCCATAAAGTTTCTCTCACTTTTTTCTTCTGTTGTGCTTTAAGCTGAGTGATCCTATATGGTTTTTGACTTCCAATGATGATCTATATTGGATCCATTTGTTATATTGTTGTTGAAAGTTCTGTTGTTAGTATATCAAACAGGTTATGATATCAAGAATTGTCCACTGTTTTCTTTAAATTTTCAGGAAGGCCCAAGAGTGCCTCTATTTTCATCAGCAGCATTGCAGAAAGGTCATGGTGCATTTTGCAGTTCTTCGCAAACACCAGATCAAGCTTTATCTTGTACCTCTTAGAATAGGTCATGCATTGCAATGCTTTCCCTCAAAAGGCTCACTGAAAATGAACAGAACATGCAAGGAAGATCACCCTTCTTTTGGTGTTTTGGCTACAAATGACTTTAAGAGGTGCGTGTTGCTTGTATAATTGAAAATCTACCATTATTATTGATTGCGGAAAACATTGAAATATTTAAGCAAGTAAATTGTTAAACTGATATTGTTGGTGGTCTTTAACACAGACGAGGTTACACACTTTGAATACACATGAACATGAAATCGTTACAGAAAACACCTAGGATGACAACCATGGTCACTGGGAAAATGGCTAGGTGCTGATCAACTGTATCAAATGTTATTAAACCTTGCACTCGTCAAATTATTCTTCCTTCCAGGCAGATGACTAGGAATTTATTTTTATCTTCTCTTGGAATCATCAATCATCTGGGAACCAAATTTGAATTCTTTGGAAGGAATTAATTGAAACAGTTGATGCCTCGATTTTTTGTGAAACAGTTTCCAATGAATCTAATACTCCTGAATTCCAGGAATATGTATTTTTGGAGAATGTCCTAGCTGAAAGAAGCTTTACAAGTTCTTGACTCATGCAGGATATGGAACTATGCAAAATTAGAAGTGCTGGGAGCCTTGGTAAGCACAGAACCATTTTGTATCAGGCATACGTGCCAATCCATGTTTGTGATAATCAGGACCATGTAGATGAGCTGGCCCAAAAATCATGCTAGTCCACTCACTGGGTGGGTTACACATGCATGTTGAATCTGGACAGTTGAAATCTTTTTAAGCCATCCACTAGTTTTTTACATGCCCAGCCCAGCTCTTGAGTTGATCAACCTGATTTTTCTCTAGATCATCAACATGATGAGGCCCACCTGATGCAAGGCTTGGATGTCCTGCACATATGATGGCTTGCTGCATGTGCAGGTGTGTGTGGGCTCACAAGAACACTGTGTACTGTTATCTTGCAGATAAATTGTAGGCCCGCTGTATGGCACAACATAACGTAGGCTCATAGCTCGCCGTAGGCCCAAAATGTGCTGATTATTTGCGGATTTGGAGATTATAATTTACTATTTTTGGGAGATATTGGGGGTTGATTTAAAGATGCGATGAGGGTGTAATTGATTTTATTGAAGATATGGGCTAGATTTAGAGATTTGATTGCTTTCCATGTTTGCTTTTCTTGACTTTTGACATATGAAGAAAGATTAGATTAATTTGTAGTAAATTATGATTGATTCTCTTAGTTGTAAAGATTTCAATTAAGATTCATTTAGGATCTATAATAGGGGGGTAGTGGTGTGGGTATAGGTAGATTGCCTGCGACCCTATGTCTCAGTGGTAGACTTACGAGTTTCAACATGAGGTCATGGGTTTGAGCACCCATTGTGGTGTGAGTGCGTAGACGTTTGTGAGTGTGTGTGGAAAAAAGAAGGTAGATTCGAATATTTTTCTAAGTATGGTTCTTCTTTAAGTTATGTAAGAGGAAATGTTGATATCAATACAATTTCTCTCCCTCTCTACTCCATTGTTCTTCTGACTTCTTTTTTTTTTTTTTTTTTTTTAAATATATATTTTTGTAATTTGGATATCGAGATCTCAATGACTCAATAACCGGGTTGCGCCAATTGTTCCTTCTGGCTATATCTGATTCATCTCATTGAATGGTGAACAGATTATTATTATTGTTGTTGTTATTATTATAATATCATAGTTGGTTTGTGACTGGTTGCATCTTCACCTTATGGTGTTCCAGAATCAGTACATTTTTGTTCAATGAAGTAGGTGGCACTGATGCCTGTCGAGCATTGGGAAGATTTGATGGGGCTTGGTCCTTTTTTGTTGTGCATGTAGTGAAAGACTGTCATCCAATTATCTAGGAATAATTGATGCTCTCCACATTCACTGTTAGCAGGTCTAAGACGTTGCTTGATATTTCAAGTATCTCCATGGATGATTTGAATGATTTTGAGACACAGCTGCAAGAGTTCTTCAATGAAGTCAAATCTATGCTGGCAATGGGGAACAAAGATGATGCCATAGATCTGCTTCAAGCAAATTATTTAGCAGTAAAAGAGCAGATTGATGCTGGTTTTAAAGGCATGGAGCAAGCTGCTATTCTTGACCTCATAGCCTTGGGATACATGGGTGTTGGTGATTTCGCGTTTGTTGAGCGTCTGTTAGAGATGGTAATTTCATTTATCCTTATATTGCATTTGTAACATGATTTGGTATCTTAAGGTGGCTGTTGTTGTTTCTTAGATTATTTGCTTTCTTTTGTTAGGCCTTCATTTTCCTTCTTTCTTTTTCTTTTTTTCAGAGAGCTCACATTTTATTCCCCACAATTGGGATCGCAATGGTACTTTTACCTTACATTTATAATGGAAGGTCTATTATCATGGTGGGTGTTTATTAAAAAATTCAGATGCAGCAAAACCGTCAGAATATTTATTTATAAAAAAAACCATCTTGCTACATCCCTCACATGCTTTAACAAAAAAAATAAAAAAAAATCCTTATGTACTTTACATGCTATCTGATTAAACATTTTTCATGGTATCTGTTTTTATCTACCTTCTATCATTAGATTTGTCCCCCCCCCCCTACAAATCAAACATGCAACAGCTTCTCTTGTGTCATAGTTTCTGATGGAAGATACTTCACTAAATAATGTTTGATGTCATTTTCTCTTTTATCTGAAATATATTTCAATCCTTATCAGTTTTAAGAAAATGTGACTTCTATGTCATTCTTTCCAACATACTGATATGTATCATTGAGCATTTTCGTCATCTATTGGCAGCTGTGGGAGATAGTGGGAAGCATAGAGAATGATGAGCCACTTTTGGATTCAGTACTGATTCATATGGGAAGCATGTATACAACTTTGGGGAAGTTTGAGAATGCAATGCTTGCATATAGGCGGGCTGTTGAAATTCTAGAGAGTCTGTTTGGTAAGTATTGTTATCTATGTTTGTGTAGTCTTTGTCAAAAAATGAATATTTCTAACCAGAAAAGTAGTTCTGGTGCATGTGACATTTTCTAGTAGAGCACATTGTGTCTTAAAAGAATAATTTTGTGGCCAAAATTAATCTCATGGTCAACTGGATGCTGCAGCAAATGTATAGTTTGATGTGAAGAATTCTGTTCATGTGTTACCCATGTTTTGGTTATACAGATTGGTCTGATTAAACTGGTGATTGTTTCATCGCACTAAGGTCAGCAACATGATTCCACTCTACCTCAGACTTTACTAGTGCATCCGATCAGAAAAATAGAAAAAGGGATCCTTGATAAATATAAATTCTGACGGGTGTTTTTAAACAAGTCAATGCATATTAGTCTCAAACCTTAGCTTTTAACTTTTACATAATTATTTCCATTGTTCAAGTCCCAATTCACCAATCACATCCTGCTGACCAATTTTTTTTGTTAATTTTCATTTTTAGCTAGATATGAAAATTCAATGAAGAAATACATCTATCTCTTTTCGTAGGAAAGCATAGTCCTTTTCTTATCACACCACTTATGGGAATGGCAAAGGTCTTTAGCTTTATTGGAAGGGCTACAAAAGCAATAGAGATCTACCATCGGGCGGTCATGATTTTGGAAATGAGCAGAGGTGCGGAATGTGAGGATCTTGTGATACCTTTATGTGGTCTTGGCAATCTTCTTATCAAGGAAGGAAAGGCTGCAGATGCAGAAATTGCTTTTAAGAGGTTCATTGCATCTTCCAACATACTTGTGTTCTCGTCTTTTTTTTGTTTATTTGTACGCTGATAGTTGTGGCATTTCCAATGTTGTTGATTTTGAGTGGCATGATCTGTTGTCAAGTCTTCCAGGTTAGTGTTTCTCTTTTGATGACAAAATCACAGATAGCAAGCCAATGAATAGTGATATAAATGACCCTTACTGCAAACTTGCTCTGTAATACATACACTAGATTTTCTGGGACCCACCATTGCACTAAAATTCATAGCCCATTGCAAATAGATTTTGTTAAATGCAATGTCATCTCTTCTTTTGAGCTTAGTGTTAACGATTTTATTTTATTTTATTTTTTGGATATGTGGCACCAATTTCGTCACTTCCTCAGAGCTTTTCACTTATATAATAACAAGCAGCGACACAGTAGGTTCCACATAGCACGACACTAAATTTTATTCATAGTTGAACAAAGTATTTCAATGCCAACCATGATGTTTCTCGTCTTGAATTTTTTTAATTCTTTTATTATTTTTATTTACGTAGAAGTCCATATAATTTAAAAAGAATATGTGACATTATCACTTGATCACATGTCATTGAGGTGAGGAATGCTTTCATTACATGTGCACATATATTTTTGTTTTGAACTGTGATGAAAAATATATTAAACAAAAACAAGGGGGTTACAAGGAGAAGGGGCAGCCCAATAGCAAGTGACCCTCTTGTCACTTTAGTGAAACTACTAGCCGCCAACATTACATTACATGCTCTGACCGAAAGAAAAACAATCCCCAACAATTAAATGCCAGCATTTCCTCTCCAATCAGACATGGTTTCCTCAAAAGAGCACCCCTAAAGTCAAGCCTAGAGAATACCCAACTAGTGATCATAGAGGAGGTGCCATGCTTGACTGAACCGACCAAAATTGATTTATTTTTGAAAATTCATCTCTCTCTCTCTCTCTCTCTCTCTCTCTCTCTCTCTCTCCCTAATTCCCATTTTGTGGGCCTACACCATTCATATACGGCCACCTCAGTGGTCCAAGCATTCATTTGATTTGCGTTTTTCATCTTCTAAAGAGTACGCCTCCTGATGCAGGACAATTAACCACTTGCTCTAAAAGCTCGAACTGATAGAGCATGGTGAATCAATCCCACTTGCTCTAAAAGCTTGAACTGATAGAGCATGACGAATCAATCCCTTTATCTTGTAGCCCAGGCCCCACATCCCATAGGTTAAGACCTCGGCCGAACCCCCCTCGTGGGCCCTACTTCACATGGGTTCCACTTTACATGGGCCATTACGGGTCTTTTTTTTTTTTTTAAAATAAAAATAAATCCATAACAGCTGTTACGATTTCGTAATGTGTAACGGTTGCCACCGTTACCTTTATGTAACGGCTACTACGACACACCATGATAATGCCCCTCATGTGTCCTGAAGGCAGTCTTTGTCATATCATT
The DNA here is from genome assembly GCA_030180095.1 of Magnolia changhungtana. NCBI lineage: Eukaryota > Viridiplantae > Streptophyta > Magnoliopsida > Magnoliales > Magnoliaceae > Magnolia > Magnolia changhungtana. The sequence goes on along the minus strand of JASAUF010000272.1, from coordinate 6,340,050 downwards.
AGGATGAACTCGGATTTGGTGATATTCGGAGCATAGATCAAGCTTCGAAAAAGAAATATGAACCATGTATGATGTAACCCGTCTAAAAGTTCATCAATTACCAGGATAGGAAACTTATCTTTGACTGTCTGTTGATTGAGAGCCCAATAATGAACATAGAAACGCCAGTCGCCGTCAAATTTCTTCACAAGCAAAACTGGAGATGAATAAGGGCTAACACTAGGTTTGATTATCCCTGACACAAGCATCTTCTACACAATCTTCTCAATTTCATTTTTTTGATAATAGGGGTACCAATAGTGCCGTACACTTATTGGAAAAGACTTCTTGGATAACCAGAGTGCAACTGCCATGCCCTGGAAAGTGCTACATGGAAAAGAGGTGAGAGTGATTGCCGCCACAAAGTGGGCCATTGCGAACACGGCTGCGGAGTGTGGTGAAATATTACAATCCCAATGGTTTAAAAAGTCTAGCTTGATGCATTCCATCAGTCCTAGGGCTTTTGGCATATTGGTTAGGTTCTTAACAATTGGTATCAGAGCCAACACCATGTCATGTATTTGAGTCACAGAAGGGGCGACCTTTGGAAAGGGTAACTTGGACCAGAGTGAAAGCCTCCACGATGTGGTGAGGCTTACCTTGACAATCAGAGTGCAACTGCCATGCATGGAAAGGGCTACCTAGAAAAGAGGCCAGAGTGGGCTGCCATGGACGTCGGTTGTGGAGCTTGGTGGAATGTTACGATTCCAAGGGTTTAATAGCCTAGCTTGACGCATTTCATCAGTCCTGGGGCTTTTGGCACATTGGTTAGGTTCTTAGCAATCTGGTCAACCTCTCACCGTTAGCCTCCATGATTTCGAATTGGGCTCCCTTCGTAGGCTTATAAAAAATCTGCATCCATGCATCAATGAAATGCATCAAAAAGAATTTCCACAGCAACTTCGAAAGAGGTTTGGAGGGTCTGGTTCCCCTTGAAGAGAACCCATCTTTTCTTTTTCTATATATATATATATATATATATATATATATCCTTTTCTGCCATCATAGGTAGAAGGAAATCTGAGCGTATCATATTATTTCTATATTTTTCGGTTTTGTTTATCATTTATGTATTTTCTTGGTATTATGTGGCCTGAACATTCGTTTTTCCTTGTGTTCTCTAGAATATTGAGCATATATACAAAGTTATATGGAGCCAATGATGGAAGAGTAGGAATGGCCATGTGTTCCTTAGCCCATGCCATGTGTGCAAGAGGTAATTTTGTAATCATTTGTTCACATATAATACGTGTCTACATTCATGCTAATAAAAAACTCCTCTACATTAGCATTTTTGGTATTCTGATTTCTCTCTCAGTTGTTTTGTAGTCACTGACGTACTATATCATCTTCAGGAAATCTCAATGAAGCTATTGGTGCATATAGAAAGGGTCTTCAGGTTATTAAGGATTCTGAATATATGGCTTTAGATGATGATGTTCTAGAAAAGATGAGGATTGACTTGGCAGAACTACTTCATATTGCAGGAAGGTAAAGATAGCATCTTATGGTGAAAATAGGAAATGGATGATCAATACGTGAAAATGAATTGCTCATTTGTTATTTGTTCATTCATTGTTTAGATTATGTGGGCAGTAATTCCTTTGATTTATTGTCCTATTCTTCTTCCTCATTCAATGAAGTTGTTATCTGTGAAAAATGTTGTCATCTTTTAGTCAATCTTTTCTTTATTTCAAGTTTCTTTTCTGAATCGTGACTTGAACCCTCTGTTCTCATTAGAAATCATGCAGCTGTAGTTTGTGGAGGCTCGAATTTTTCATGCAGAGCTTTTTGAGTAGCTCGTTTAGCTCATCCCCCCTTTTCCATTCTATCAAGATTCTCTACCTTCTCATGCTCCTCTCTTGTCAGAGCCTGTTATTCTTCTTCTCTGCATCAGAGTCTGAACCATTTAGACTACTTTTGGAAGTCACCAGTTCCAAGGTCAACACGATTTAGTAGCAATGTAGCATGGAAACACATGTGGGATTTACAGTTTTAAGATAATTAGTCTCTTTGGCTGCCATCATTTTTTGTTAGCATATTGAATACTTGTTAACATGTTTAACTTATTGTTCTCATGTATCATGGTTTTTCATAGAGAGCATGAAGGTAGGCAGCTACTGGAGGAGTGTTTGCTGATCTCTGAAAGGTACAAAGGGAAAGAGCATCCAGGTTCTGTGACCCACCTTCTAAACCTTGCCAGCTCTTATTCACGCTCAAAGAATTTTGTGGAGGCTGAGCGCTTGCTGAGGACAAGTCTTCAGATCATGTCAAGAACAGTGGGACCTGACGATCAATCCATCACTATCCCAATGTTGCACCTTGCAGTCGTACTCTACCATTTGAGACGAGATGAAGAAGCAGAGGGTCTTGCTCTAGAGGCAGTGCGCATCCGTGAGAAAGCATTTGGAAAACAATCTCTTCCAGTTGGTAAGAATTTTTCGTTTGCTTTTCCTTTTGTTGCATTGATGCAGGACATGAAATTTAAGTATGAGATGCAAGAATTCAGGCTTAGATAATACCAATTCAGAAACAGTTACACAAATTCCACATCCCACATGACAGTCCAAATCATTCAATTAAAAGGGGAATATATGCGGGTCTAGGCCGACACAGGCTAGGACTGGACCAATAAAAAATTATAAACCAAACGATGTCAAAGGGAAATAGAAATCAACCACACATGCATAAAAATCAGTCCCTAATCCAAGGGATTTTTCAATTTCAATTCAAGGAACCCTAGGGTGAAAAAAAATAGGCAAATAAATTAGGGCTAATGCAAACTAAGGCTAGGGTTTAGGAAATAGGAATGAAAAGATGAAAACAGAGAAAAACTTGACCTGAAGAAAGCTCCTGATTGCAGATGGTGGCCCGAGGTTGACGCACGTGCGCAGGTGGGCTGACTGCACTTGTGATGGAAGCCCGTCTCCCCAAAGTGACACCTAGGCCTTGGTCGGCCAGGGGAGACCTCCAATCCCTCAAGTTTGACAACGATCCGACGTAAGGTCGAGGTGTAGTGCTCCGCCGAAGTTTCAGCCCTCCTACAAGTCCAGATTCTGGAAACTGGCTATAGGGAGATGAATAGATGCAAAAGCTGGAAAATTCAAAGCAATAATGATGATAGAAGATAAGATATATAAATACACCCACTTTTGAATTCTTTCACAACTCACGAAGAGAACAGAAAAATAAAGTAGGAATTTTTATTAAATTCGAATGAATGAAAAGAACTACAAGGGGTGCCTATTTATAGGGAAAACCCTATACCTCAAAAACTCGCACCATGTGCGCAACCTATTATTTGGCCATGAAGTAAACTAAAATAAAAATCAAACAAAGAAATCTAAAGCGTTCACGATGTTCTAAATAATAACAATAAACAAATCTAAAATATGAAATCAATCCGACGAGTAGGCCACGATCATAAGATCCCATGATTGGTTTTTCTTGACTATCGGGCCCACCCTTTTGAACCAAAACTTCGTCTTCTAGCTAGGAGGCCCTCTCTGGACATTGTCATCGAGCCAGATCGATGGTGGGGCCCTCCTTCTACGTACGTATGTGCGTAGGGGGGGTGGTGTGCGTGTGCGTGTGCGCATGATGTCCCCATCATGCATGCACGGGCTTGCATGTGTGATATGGTGACAGGCACGAACGATGACAATGTTTTATTGTGCCCACCTACTTGCAAATAGTAAGGGTTGCAACCAGGCTGGAATGGACCTCCGAATTCAGCCCACTTTCTGTTGAACCTTGAGGCCCATGGTCCATGGCTTGGAGCCAGGCCTGAGTTTTAGGCCCTTTAGCTAATTGGGCTGGACCTGAGCTTGATATGCCCAAAGGCCTGACGGTAGACCCAACCTTATTTAACAGTCGTGGACTGAGTATTGAGAGTTGTTCACCCACCAGCATCAGTATCGCAACTTGTGATGTGGTACCAGACCATCTTTCCTGCCAACATACCACTTGTGTAGGAAATCAGGACCATGAGAACAAAAGGCCCCACCATGAAGATCACTATTCTCCAAATCCAGGCTAACTCTTTCACTAGGAGGGCCACAACTATGTGTTGAGTCAGGCTGTCGGTTGTCTATTGATTCCAATGGTGTAGCTCACCCAATAAGTGGACTGGTCAGATTTTTTTTGCAGGTGATTTTCATGGTGAGGCCTACCATTTTTCATTGTCAATCACCGCCTCCCTAAACACATTTTGTAAAAATGGGGAGGGAGCAGCTTTCCTGACAAATGCGGAGTCAATTGCAGATTTAATGAGAAATGAAAAATGGGTGGTATCCAAACACAGCCTAGTCTGCATTTTCTTTGGAGCATTGTAATACATTCTCATGAAGTGATCAAGGGCTGTAAATGGGCTGGGCCCAGGCCAAGCAACATCCAAGTTTTGAATAGGGCCAGTTCCCAACCCAAAGCAACCTCCTGCCCATCTCATTGGCGAACTCAGTGCTCGAAGATAGATGTTCTAAAACAAAAAAGAATTGGCATTCTGACGCATCGGAAAAGTGGACCGATGCACTTGTGACCTAGGGTGAATTTATATAGCAGGTCACCCGATGCCGAAGCTATCCCCCGGATTAGGTGTCTGGGATATTCCAATCTGGAGTATCTGTGTGTATCCTCCAGCCAGTGGGTCCCTTCAGATCAACATCCTAGATCACCAAACCATGGGTGCCACTTGTGTGAACTGGGCCCATCAGGGCACTAGACACTGCTTGATGCATCAGAACCTATAATTATTCACAACAAAATTTAGGTTGAAACCGGGCCTGTATACATCAACATTTTTTTCCAGATTATTCAAGTGACTGGTTCTGACAGCTTAGCATATCGTTACTCTGGCCTGATCAAGAAGTTAGCATGATTTCAATGGCAATCTAACTCATTTCTTTGATTCAAATAGGCCTAAACTGTGTGTCTGTACTTAATTTTAAATCAATTAATGCTGATTTTTTGTTTTTGGTATTGCATTTCGACAGGGGAGGCTCTTGATTGTTTGGTATCCATTCAGGCTAGGTTACGGAAGGATGATGGAGAAGTTCTGGCCCTATTGAAGAGGCTATTGAGCATTCAGGACAAAGAGTTGGGCCATGAGAGTGAAGAGACCATGATTACCCTAAAGAAGGTGGTTTTCTATTTAGACAAGATGGGAAGGAAGCATGAAAAGCTACCTTTCCAGAGAAGATTGTCGATGCTCCGAAGCCAGTATAAGCAACGGGTTCCTTCTTGACAGGTCTTGTAAGGTAGTTTTTTGTTTTTGTTTTTGATTTTCTTTTTCTCTATAATCAGTTCTGGGAATTAAATAGCAGCTTTTAAGTTCTCACTTATTGGCTTGTACCAGCGATCCGATCATTGGTGACCAGCAGCAGTATGATATCCCAGAGGTCCAATATGCATGGCCACACTGTTGGTGGATGATTATGCGCAAACTTTCCCATCTGATCACATTCTTTTTGTTTTTTGGCCATGCAGATGGATGGTTAAAAATATGATGAATTCGCAGTCCATATTCAACTGGGAAAATGTCCAGCATGGTGTAGTTGTTGGTTTGCGATGTCTCCATTGACATGATTTTTGTGGCCCATCCTCTGTCTGGTGTACCAGGAGAAATTTTGGATTCCCGAAATTTGAGCCCATCTGTAGGGAATGCTTACCTGGACGAAGTGTTACTAATTAGGCATTGTATATAACCTTGATCTCTTATGCACACGCAAAAGATTCATGCGGGTTTGTCTGTAGAGAGAGAGAGAGAGAGAGAAGAGAGAGAGAGAGAGAGAGTTCTATCATGTTTCAGTTTCATGTGTCTTTTCTTGTAGAGAAATTTAGGACTATGGACCCCACCTTTTATCTAGCTATTTTTATGAAAGAAGACAAACTTTCTTTTGCAACTTAGACCTGCACGTGCGGATTACGAATTTCAGGATGAAAATACCCCTCCTTTTTGCATGGTCTTTTCACTGCTGCTGCTTTTTAGCGTTGCTTTCACTCCCCTTAATGAAAAAAACAAGTGCTTCCCCTACACTCTCTTCGAACGAAGAATTGAAGTACGAAGGGTTTTCTTCTCATTTTCCTGACTGAAATCTCTATGATGCATCTAGATATCCATCTAGATATCGTTATTCAACATTTTCCATATTTCATCTTGGCTAGGGTTACGTGAAATCCATTGAACTGGTTGCATCTCCTTGAAAAGGTTGAAAATATTCCCTCACTCCAAAGCACCTCTCTTCAACCTACATTTGACCGGTATTGCGGCAGTCGGAGGTATAGATCTTGAAAAAAAAAGACTACACTCGTACAATGGCATTGCATGCGAAGTTTGGTCAATTTCATGTGTTAGGCTTAGTCAATTTCATGCATTAGGCTTAGTTAATTTTATGTGTTGATCGATTGAATCCATGTCAAACTTGCTCAATTCAATTTGAAGTTTACTCAATTCTATGTTAGGGCTCACTTGATCTGATGCTATGCTTGCTGAATTTCATGTTTACCCTGCTCAATTTTATGTTAGGATCGCTCAATTTAATATTTGCCCAGCTTAATTTCATGGTAGATAAGGTCAATTTAATGTTTGCCTTGATAAATATCATAATCTACTTCCGGTGATTGGGAGAGAGGCGTGAGGATCGCTCAATTTAATGTTTGCCTAAATTTCTTACTAGGATCGTTCAATTTAATGTTTGCATCCACATTATCTAATTTCATGTTAGATAAGGTCAATTTAATGTTTGCCGCGATAAATTTCATGCTAGGATCGCTCAATTTAATGTTTGCCCATTTTAATTTTATGGTAGATAAGGTCAATTTAATGTTTATCTCGATAAATATAATGCTAGGATTGCTCAATCTATTGTTTGCCTAGCTCAATATTATTCTATGCTCGCTCAATTTACAGTTTGCCCATTCAATATCCATGTAATGCTCGTTCAACTTAATGTTTGCCCCGCTCAATATCATGATATGCTTGCTCGAAGAAACGTTTGGCCAGCTCAATATTAGGCTATGCTCGCTCAAAATATTGTTTGCCCACATCAATATCATGATATGCTCGCTCGATTTATCGTTTGCCCAACTCAATATCATGCTATGTGCTCTCGATTTAATATTTACTTGCATAGTTGAATTTATAGTTTGTCCCGCTCAATTTTCAGTTTGCACTATTCAATTTCATACTTGTCGCGCTAATGTGTCAGATTTTTCCGCTGAATTTTCCAGTTTGTCCCGCTCAATTTCATGCTTGCCCCGCTCATTTTCGTGTTTGCCACGATCAATTTCATGTTTGCCCGCTCATTTCAATGTACTTGCCCCAATATCATGCTATTCTAGTTTTCCACTCAAATATTGTTTTGCCTTTCAATATCATGCTTGCCGCCGCTTTATCATTTGCTGGTTTCGCTAGCTTTGTGCTTCTCGATTTAATGTTTACTTGCATCTTATGTTTGCCCGCTCATTTATTTTGCTCGAGTTTTTTTGCCTTCGCTCAATTTCATGTTTTCCCGCTTAATTTCAGGTGCTTGCCCCGCTTTCATTTTCAGTTTGCTTCGCTCGCTCATTTCATCCTTTCATGCTTGCATTGCTCATTTCATAGTTTGCCCCGCTCAATTTATGTTTGCTTGCCTGTTTGCCTAACATTTTCATGCTTGCCCTTTTTCATTTCATGTTTGCCCGCTCATTTCATGCTTTGCGCCATTTCATTTAATGCCTCGCTTGCCTTTCATAGCTCGATTTCACTTGCCCCGCTCAATTTCATATTTGCCCCGCTCAATTTTATGCTTGCCCTGCTCATTTCATAGTTTGCTCCGCTCAATTTCATGTTTGCCCCGCTCAATTTCATACTTGCCCCGCTCATTTCATGTTTGCCCCGCTCAATTTCATGCTTACTCCGCTAATTTCCTAGTTTGCCCGCTCATTTCATGTTATTCATTGAATTTCTTTTTCTCATTGAATTTCTATTTTGACCCGCTCAATTTTCAGGTTGTCCTGCTGAATTTCATGTATTCCCCGCTCAAACTGATAATGCTTCCCTCATTGAATGGCATGATATATAGCGTCACAAAATTAAACAAGCACCACTTGAAACCATTCGTTAATGACGAAGGTCCTTCATTATTTAATCGAGTTTTGTCATATGGCATGGTTCCATTGATTTACGATTAACTGATAATGTGTCATTGTATTGGATTTTAGATAATGACTGTAAGAATCATGTGCTCTTTTGGTGGGGAGCTGGAATCTGAAAACAAGCGATACTCGTACACGGGTAGAACATCAAAACAAATGACGCTACGTCTCGAGACTACGTATAAGGAGCTTCGATATAGAATTTACAAGATTATTAAGAGCATACCAGAAGATTGTGATATTAGGATGAAAGTATTGAATCCTTGCACTAACGAATTAATGTCTCCAATCGAAATCGAAGACGACGATGACGTCAAAGAGTTTGTCTTTCCAGTTTGAGCATTCAGATAAATTCATCCCGTTAGTCATCGAAACAATCCAACACATCAATACCACAACATATGTGGACAGTGTGTCTGAGGAGTATGGCGTGGAATTCAAATACAATCCTTCTCCATTACAAGTGGTAGTAAGCAATGATCACCTGAGTCGCCGCAAACATTAAACTTCCTGACTAGGCAAGTCAGTGGTGCAGTTGACATTAACAGTAATTATGCATACAAGACATCGCCGTTAGTATCAATAACAGATCTGCCATCATCATCCACCATCTCATCTGTGCGTGTAAGTGACATTCCGCTTCGAGACCTCCCCGAAACATCCAACCTCATGACTCGTCAAGTTCTTGCGCCGTTTGATGATAATGCACTCACCAATGTAAAAATGCTGGAATATACTGATTTGTTATGTGAACCGACCGATATAGCTGAAGGGCAAACGTTTAAGGACAAGAGTCAGTGCCAGTATGTTTTGAGTCAATTTGCAATTCGGAATAATTTCTAGTATAGAGTAATATAATCAAATTTGAACAGATTTACTGTGGTGTGCTTTGAAGATGCATGCGAATGGAGGGTTCATACATCTCAGGTGAATGATACGAGTATATTCAAAATACAGACTTATACATCAAAACACACGTGCGATATGACATGGATGAAGAGCGATCACCGGCAAGCCAGCAGTAAGCTAGCATGTGATTTGATTATTAGCTGCATTGAACAACGCCTAGGGTTGAGGCCACGTGACATTATCTTCGCCATACAAGAGAAATATAATATTCGTATCAGTTATTGGAAGGCATAGAAAGCTAGGGAGCTTGCAATTAATCACGTGATGGGGTCTTATGAAGACTCCTGCAATCAACTCCTTTTGTATTTGCATGAGTTGAGAAGGGCCAACACAGGGACAGTTACTGCCGTGCTTATTAACCAACAGATTTGCAGGTTCGAGAGATGTTTTCTAGCTCTCGGAGAATGCATTCGAAGTTTTCAGAAATCATTGCGGAGGGCATTTGGCTATTGACGGGACACACTTAAAGGGTAAATACAAGGGTGTGCTATTCATCGCCGCGACCTTAGATGAGGACAATCATATATTTCCACTTGCGTTTGGCATCAGGGAATCAGAGAATAACAGTAGTTGAAATTAGTTCCTTACACACCTTAACAATGTGTTAGGGTCCGTGGAGGGTCTTGTCATTATATCTGACCGACATAAAGGTCTAATGAAAGAGGTTCCTGAAGTCTTCCCACGTGCAATCCATGGGTATTGCGCGTACTACATCTACAAAAACTTAGTGGACACTTTTAAGGACAAGTCGTTAGAGATGTATTACTGGATGGTTGTGAAGACTTGCAGGAGGGCCGAATTTGAAAAAATAATGCATGATATCGAAATGGCCAATCCCCCAGTACATGCATGGCTGACAGAAATCGAGTACGAGAGATGGGCATCTTCGCACTTTCCAGGAAGAAGATTTAACTTGGTCACGACAAACATTTCTGAGTGTGTTAATGCCCTTTTCAAAGAAGCACGCGAATACCCCGTTACGAAATTAATAGAGGCTGTAAAATTGAAGATACAAGAATTGTTTTATAAGAGACGAGAATCTGCGGCATCATTTGTGGGTCCATTGACACCATAGGCGGAGAAACAGTTAAAGGATATCGTACGGTAAGTGCGAGATGTTTGCTGCCATGCTATTTCTCGAGATGAGTACTATGTCGTTGGAAATTATAATGATATGGTGAAGCTCAGTGAGTTTTCATGTACATGTCATGAGTTTGGCGTGAAGGGGTATCCTTGCATGCATGTCCTGTCAGCCTGCATAAACTATAATCTGGATCACTACTTATACTGCTCCCCATTCTATATGGCGCATAATTACCTGACCACGTATAGTGAATCGGTGTATCCGATTAGAAGTTTTCAATACTTGACTCATACTAGCCTAAACATCTTGTATATTGTGGAATTACTTAAATAGCAAATGAAATTTCTAAGTTAAATTTATCTACAAGTATGGAAAAAGATTTTGCATCATTTGAAAGGTATACTTGATCATGATATTTTTATGTGTGCTAAAGAATATAGACTTTTTTTTTTTTTGTTCACAAATAGTGATTAGGTTGGCCAATTTATATAGATGTGATAACAAACAAACATCATTGTTGGGCCCACTATTGTTTCAACAGTGGGAATCATTATGCCCACTGTTTCCCGTGCTATGATCCACTCGATCTTTTGATATGCTTCAGTTTGGGGCTAAACCGCTAAATGTATATAGAAGAACGGATGGAAGGCAGTGAATATACTACATACATGATGTTTTATTTGTAATACATCTGAGTTTACTTAGTGCAATGAGAGTGTACTGACTAACTCGGTATGCAATCCTATTACGCTTGCTACGCCCCGTAATGAATTTCTATTTGTAATACATCATGTTCATCGGATTATATATACACCAAAACCTCATATGTAAGAGGAAACCTAGACATTGAGCGAGGGAACCTAGATATTGAAAGGGACAAACATGAAATTCAGCGGGGGAAACAGAAAATTCAGCGGGAAAAACTGAAAAATGAGCGAGGCAAACATGAAATTCAACGGGGCAAACTAGGAATTCAGTAGGGGAAACTAGAAATTGAGCGGGGTAAACTAGGAATTCAGTGGGGGAAACTAGAAATTGAGCGGGGCAAACATGAAATTGAGCGGGGCAAGCATGAAATTGAGCGGGGCAAACTAGAAATTGAGCGAGGCAAACTAGGAATTTAGCGGGAGAAATTAAAAATTGAGCGGGGCAAGCATGAAATTCAGCAGGGCAAGCATGAAATTGAGCGGGGCAAACTGGAATTTGAGCAGGGCAAACTTGAAATTTAGCGGGGCAAGCATGAATTTGAGCGGGGCAAACATGAAATTCAGTGGGGCAAGTATGAAATTGAGCGTAGCAAACTAGGAATTAAGCAGGGCAAACATGAAATGTATACAACACAATGTGTATTCACCAATGTATATAATATAATGTATAATGTATATTCAATAATGTATATAACACAATGTATACAACAGAAAATGATACATGAGTGGGACAATAATGTATATTCAGTAATGTATAAAATACAATGTATATAGTACAACATTTCAACAAAATTGTTCTTATGCCCTTGACAAATATCATCTACAAACTAGAGACAAATAGTCATATGCTATTGACTTACTCTAATCAGCAGTGAATTTTTACATGTCTATTCCCGCTAAGGTGAGACCGCTACATAAAATGTCGATGTATTTCATTACGAATATGCCGCAGTCATAACCATTGTACTGCTTCGGCGTTGATTATTGATTCTGACGGTCCATTTCTTCCCTTCAGAATTCTTCCCTTCAGAAAAAATAATTTATTAGTAAAAAATGAATAGAACACATAACACTCATAGAAGAAGTTCTGGGACGAGTGCATTATCAGTTCATAACACCAAATCGCTTTGGTGTATGGTCTATCTTGTCGCTTCGCAATTGCGTAGACCGAGTTCAGCTCGGCTATTAGCTCGGCCCGTTCTGACGCTGAGTCCGATGCTCGATATGTGATCAAAATCGGCAAACACCTCTCAATCATTGGCTGTTACAGACAGACATGATCAAAGATCAATACATGTAAGAAGTTGAAAAAGTGAAACATATTAAGTATTGTCCGAATTAAACAGTCACCATAAAAATGTTGGACAGAACTTGCAATCTTGAGGATAGGCTATTGCCAGGTCGGTTCGCCTCTTCTCAAGGAAATCGATGTATTTGTCGATAGCCTAATTAATAGGATAGTACAATTTAGTCATATATTAATATAACAAATAATTACATGTCAATCAATGCATATAGAGAATAAATTAGTGATGCCTACCATGTTATCAACCCACGCATCCTTCACCCATATCGTACCAAACTAGGAGTAGGCTGCCGTGGCTTTGTTTGCTTCATACCAGTCTTCTACCTCTTTCAATTGCTGCGCGGATAATATCCTGAATGGATCCATCTGTAGAGGAAATGGTATCAGAGTAGTGGCAAAACTTGTTGCAGCCTTGGGTTTGGGAATCAAACCAGGGGTTGTATCAAATGCAGACAGGGACAAGTACGAAAAAACCTTGTAAATTGATGGCTTCAGTACCCTTTTGGGTCTCCTCTGATAGACGGGATGAGAAGTGGATGCATCCAATACATTACCCTTAGCGAAACCAAATGTGTGCACATCGAATTCCCCATGCATGAAGCGTTCTTTCTCTTTAATATCATTTTATTCCCCTCTCTTCAACTCTTCACCCTCCTCCATCGTACAATCTTCATTCTCCTTATTAAACTCCTCTCTCATTCGCTAACTTTTCTTTCTCTTCAAAAAATAAATCCTTCTCCATTTTCAATGCTTCTTTCTCTTTCAGTAACGCCTCCCTCTCATCAACCCTCGCTTCTTTCCTTCTCAAGTCTTCCTTTTCTTTCCTCAATTCTTCCCTCTCTTCTTCGATTCCTCAATCTCTTTCTTCAACTCTTCCTTCTCAACCCGAAATTCCTCCATAAGACTAATACACCCCCCCCCCCCTTCGGTCCCTCTCCCTCCACGCCTTTCTCAGTATTTTTGCCCTCTTCGTTTGATTCGTATTCCTCCTCATGTTCACTTTCATTACCCTCTTCCTCATTTTCCTGGGTCTCAGTGAGCTATACAGTGTAACAATGGGTATGTAAAAGGAATGATACCTTTACAAAAGCAAAAAAAATATAGTTCATTTTTTCATAACATCTTACCTGAAAACTTTCACGAACCGATCTCACCGCATCCGTTTCCCATTCTCGAAGGGTCGGTTCTAATTTCATTATTACTGATGTCTGTAAAAGAACGAAAAGTATTGTTAAATATAAAAGCGTATACCTGTTAGAATTAAGCAAAGTAAATGCCAGAGAAATATATTAACTTACAACATTATTTTCGAGAATAACATGTATTTTGTCGTACCTCTAACCCTTTTAACCTCGATATTGATTGAACCGTGGAATTTGATGGAGAACATACGAAACAATATACTCTTGCAGGGCAGGTAGTATCTCTACTGCCCATACCTGTTAGAATAAAATTGCAACAGGTTAAAAATCCATAATTGAATATAGAGGATAAACATATAAAAAATAAAAGGTGTTCTTACTTGTAAATGAAGGAGGCAACCACATACAGTGTACCGAGGGGCATTTGATGCGGCAACGCCAAATTCTATTCCTTGCAACATTGTATAGTAACCCAAACTACCCAAAGGATAGCTATAGAAATCATCTAGCGAGTTCACTAAGTGAATATAATCCATGTTGCACATAGTTTTCGGTTCGGTTCCCCTAAGAAAGAACTCTACAACCAGGAGTAGGGCAACCTTCACGACATCCTCATGCTTATTGCTGTCAACTAATCTATCAAAAACGTTCGTTAGGTCCTTCTTTAATATTGAATATTGCTTGAAGTATTTGTCGTTTAATGTACTCGTAGTGCCACAAATTTTCGGTACAGTAAGATCTCCAGTCTTAAGGCTCGTAATGAGGGTGAAGTCCATCTCAGTAAATTGCACTCGTCTCCCTCTAATCTTAAATACTAGATCACCTTTATATCGTTGAAAAAAGAAGGTGAAATAGAGCCCCTAAAAATCTAAAGGATGTAGCATGTAATAGAAATGAAAAAGGGGATTGGCTAAACAAATTTAGCCGACTATCATGCTTTTCCAATCCACCCTTCACCTTCTCAAACCACCATTTTAGTGTATACTTAGATGTTGGGTTGGGGATTATAGCAGAATATTCGTCCCCTGCAAAGATGAAAATGAAAAACATATCAAACATAAATTTCACAACATAAACAGACTCAGACTGTACAAAATAAGAAATAAATGAAAACAATGTAGCATTTCATGAATTTCATGAATTTGAGTAAGGTTCATATGAAATAGAGATAGAAATTGAGCTAGGAAATACTAGAAATTTTACAATACAAACTATCAAAATAAGCGAGACAAACATGAAATTGAGCAGGGCAAACTAGATATTCAGTGGGGGACACTAGAAAAACAGCAGGGCAAGTTGAAAATTCAGTGGGCCAAACTGGAAAATTGAGTGGCAATTACATGAAATTGAGCGGGACGAATTAGAAATTCAGCAGGGGAAACATTAAATCGAAATTCAAGGGAAAATTAAAATTGAATGGGCAAATTAGAAATTCAATGGGTCAAACTTGAATTTCATGAAAACTTGAATTTTAAGCGGGCAAACTTGAAATTCACCAGCGAGCGGCAAACTTGAAATTCAGCGGAGTAGACTTGAATTTGAGCGGGGCAAACTTGAAATTCAGCGTGGCAAACATGAAAATGAGCTGGGCAAACATGAAATTCAGCGGGGGAAACTAGAAATTCAGCGGAGCAAACTATGAATTCAACGGGACAAACTAAAAAAATCAGCGGGGCAACCTGAAAAATTAGCAGGGAAAACATGAAATTGAGCGGGGCAAACTAGAAATTGAGTAGGGCAAACTAGAAATTCGGTGGGGCAAACTTGAATTTCAGCTAGGGAAACTTGAATTTGAGCGGGGCAAATTTCAAATTCAGTGGGGCAAAATAGAAATTCAGTGGGGCAAACAAGAAATTGAGCGGGGGAAACTTGAATTTGAGCGGGGCAAACTAGAAAATCAGCAGGGCAAATTAGGAAATCAGCGAGGCAAACATAAAATTGAGTGAGGGAAACGTGAAATTCAGCGGGACAAACTAGAAAATCAGCGGTGCAAACTTAACAGATAATTTCATGTATGGAGCCCAAAAAACTAAATGTATCCAATGTTCAAATGGACCACACCCCATGAAAATTTTGAATTGAACTTCTCAGATCGATCATTTCTTAGGGGCCACAGAAGTTTTGGATCAAGCTTATAATTGTGTTTTCTATTAATTCATGTCTATATGATCTTATGAATAGGTTTGATAACAAGCAAACATCACTGTTGAGCCCACTATGGTTTCAACAGTGGAAATCACTATGCCCATTGCTTCCCGCGGTATGATCCACTTGATCTTTTGATATGCTTTAGTTTGGGGCTAAACCGCTAAGATTAGATGGAAGAACGGATGGACGCTGTAGATATACTACATACATTCAATGTGGGCCCATATGACTTTACTTAGTACAATTGGAGCGGACTGACTAACTCAGTATGTAATCTGATTACGCTTGCTATGATGTTTTATTTGTAATACATCATGTTCATCGGATTATGTATACACCAAAACCCCATATCTTGGAGGGAACTTAGACATTGAGGGAGGGAACCTAGATATTGAATCGGGCAAACATGAAATTCAATGGGGGAAACAGAAAATTCAGTGGGAAAAAGTGAACAATGAGTGGGGCAAACATGAAATTCAGCGGGAGAAACATTAAATTTAGCGGGGCAAACTATGAAATTTAGCGGGCTAAACTAAAAAATCAACGGGGCAACTTAGAAAATCAGCAGGGGAAACATGAAATTGAGCGGGGCAAACTAGAAATTCAGCGGGGGAAACATGAAATTGAGTTGGGTAAACTAGAATTTCAGCGGGGGAAACATTAAATTGAACGGGGCAAACTAGAAAATCAGCGGGGCAAACATGAATTTCAGTGATGGAAACTTGAATTTGAGAGGGGCAAACTTCAAATTCAGCGGGGCAAACAAGACATTGAGCGGGGGAAACTTGAATTTTGAGAGGGGCAAACTACAAAATCAGCTGAGCAAACATGAAATTGAGCGAAGGAAACTTGAAATTCAGTGGGGAAAACTTGAATTTGAGCGGGGCAACTACAAAATCAGCAGGGCAAACTAGGAAATCAGCGAGGCAAACATGAAATTGAGCAGGGGAAACATGAAATTCAGCGGGGCAAACTAGAAAATTATTATGCCCACTGTGTTCGGTGCTCTGTGGGCCCCATCATGATGTATGTGTTTCATGCATGCCGTCCATCTATTTTTATAGATCATTTTTTGATATTATACAAAAAATGAGGTATATCCTGATCTCAATTGGACCACATTACACGAAACAGTGTTTCATGAACATCGACCATTAAAAACTTTTTGGGGGTCATAAAAGTATTGAATCAAGATATCTTTGTTTTTAGACTTCATCTGGGTCTTTATGACCTAATAAACAGATTGGATTTCAGATAAAAAGTACAATGGGCCTAAGGAGGATTTAAATGATGGATATCCAATCACTATTGTTTTCCTGTAGTGTGGTATATCTAAGATTTATATCCCTCTTATTTTTAGGATGAAACCCTGAAATGATCTTTACAAATGGATGAACGGAATGGATGAAACACATACATCATGGTGGGGCCCACAGAGCACCGACCACCAGCCATGGGGCTGGTGTCAGGGGGAGTAGCCAATCCGTTTCCTATACTACATACATTCAATGTGGGCCCAACTGAGTTTAAAATATACCTGTGGTGCGTGATTTCTTCCCTGGACCGACCATTTTCGGAAGAGGACAAAATGCTGATAAGGGGGGCCCACAAAATGAGTTTTTTTCGTCTTTCTTGTGGAACTGGAGCATGGAAAGGGGGTGAAAGCAATGTGAAAGCAGCAGTGAAAAGCGATATGAAAATCAAATAGTGATAAGGGAAAGGAAGAGTGGACAGCAGTGAAAAGGAGGGGTATTTTCATCCTGAAATTCGGTCTCCGCATGTGGAGGTCTAAGTTGCAAAAGAAAGTTTGTATTCTTTCATAAAAACAGCTGGATAAAAGGTGGGGTCCACAGTCCTAAATTTCTCTTTCTTGTACATCACTTGGCATGGTTCCTTTGTTGTAATGTATTGCAAGTGGCAACAGAAAATAATACAGGAAATCATGGATAGCAGTTGTCCCCAAAAGTTTTGGATCAAGCTGATGTTTGTGTGGTCACTTCACGCAGGTCTGTGTGACCTTATCAACCTGTTGGATGTCAAATAAACGTTCCGGTGGCCCCCAAGAAGGTTTTAGTGGGGAATGTTCAATCACCATGGTTTCCTGTGGTGTGGTCCACCAGAGATTTGGATCTGCTGAATTTTTGGGCTCATGCTTTAAAATGAGCTGGCGAAACAGATGGACGGAGTGGATGTTAGACATACATCACGGTGGGCCCCACAGTAAATCAGGAAGATTTGCTCACTATATGGGCCATGCCTGTATGTTAGAGTCAGAATTTCGGTCGAATATCAGTTCCAACGGTGTGGCCACCTGATGAGTGGACTAACCTACTTCTCTGCCAAGTGATGTTCCTACCATTTTTATGTTTTTGTGGTGCTATAAGTTGCGGTACCTCGCCTTTGCAGGCTGCAGCTGAGTAGTTGTTGATGAGAAAATACCAACTGGAGAGATAGATGGACAACAGCAAACCAAAGGGATGGCACATCAGCACATGTAATGTTGGAGTGGATTTTACGAACGTTTCACGGTTGGCCCCTTAAAAATCAAAGGGACGTTCAGTGGATTTCAGAAATACATCATGGTATGGCCCACCTGACCTGACACACCCATTTGCTCACTGTTTTTGTTAAACCAGCGACAGAAAAGAGGTTTGAAGTCATACGCATATAAGATATAGCCCATGTAGACATTTACACCATGATTATGTTCAAGTAACACACGTGTGATTGATCTAATCCATCCACGTGTAAATGCCCACCCCTTTTTTAGACATGAACCCCACTCAAAACCAAGGTCCAAACGCCCAATCGGCATCTGAAAGTAACCAAACCTATCGGGTCTCGGTCCATATCCCCAAAAAAAACAAGACCCGGTCAAGCCAAAACCCAATGCCGATGAATCGTAGGACCCGACCATTAACAGGTACAGTTCCGTTCGTGATCGTCTCCTCTTATACAGCACAATACAACTGCCAAAGCCTGCCTGTTATTTTTCTATTGGACAGAAATCCCAATCAACATGTAATCCAACGAAGATTCTTTTCTCTTAGTCAAAAGGAGAACAAGAACCAATGGATATGGCCCACTAAATATCCAAGGATTATAGCTTAAGTAGCTAATCAACGACGTCGTGAAACATGATCGCGTGGTATTTGCATTTATCTTAAAGTCTTTAAGTTCCTAACATGCAAAAGATCCATTTTGATTTTGTTGAGGTGGACACACATGGCACATACGGCGCAGTGACCTCAGCCATTCATCCAGTGGCCTCTACACTGGGTGAGCCAATGCCCAAAATTCCAAACCGATTGGATTATATGGTGGACTCCACAGCCAATACTAAAATCTTCTGATCATAAAATTTACCAACTGGACGGCTGATCAACGGTGTAGTGCAGATTCGTTTTTCTTTTCTTTTTTGGTTGATAGCATGTCAACATCAGGCCTACCATTAGAACAGTTTGGATCAATCAACTAGTTTTTCTACATCTAGCCTATTCAATCCAAACTAGCTACTATTCTTCATAAATGATGTGCCAGGTTTGCTAATCCTACATGAGTGTACAGTTCATCCCCCACGTACGGCTCCAGATGTGCCAACGTGGTGCACGTGTGGAAAGTGCCATGTTAAAAAAATCGCACCGTCCATTCATCAAGTGGGCCACATTTCACGCAGCAAAATGCACAGCTAGTGTGTCACATGCAACCCAAATGGAGAGAGAGTGGAATTTTTCTAGTGTCCGGTGGGCCCGTGCCATGCTATGGTCCGAAGGCAGGTTTTCACCCACCCAGTATTGCATTTGAAATGATGATTTGAACCGTTCATGTCATGGAATCTATGCTACCAAAAGCCATGGTAAGAAAACATTTTTTAATGAGTAGGAAGAAATATTTGTTGGGTGGCTGGTATTTAAATCCAAAATTCAAAGGTCAAGATAATCATCGAAATACGAGTATAACCCTATAGCTTTTATACAGTGGTATTGAAAACATGAACGGTTTAGATCAATCTGATTATGAATCTGAGTGTGTAAACCATTCACCATACCATAAGTGTAGCAAATTTCTTCTGAGAAAGGCACGCGTTGCTTGCTTTGAAATCTGCACGCTCACCGATGATAACAGCCAAGTTTTAAATTCCTAAAAGTATGCTTGTCGTTTGTTTCGGATGTCAATCATGCCCTTCGAAATTCAATGGTCTACGCATGAGGGAAACAAGAGTCGTGCAGATGCTTAGTTGTAAAGTCTTGGATTACACAGGTGTTTTGATGGAAAATATTTCTCCCCTCATATTTCATATCATAGATAAAGTCTATACTAGTGAAAATATATTATATATTTCATATTATAGATAAAGTCTTTATTAATAAAAATATATTATATATGAAGTCTTTACTAATAATAATATGTTATATATTTAATGTTATAGATAAAGTCTTTACTAGTGAAAATATATTAATATACAATAAAACACAATGGTTGATACACGTTCGTATCATATGTAATCCACTATAATGTGTACAACATATTTAATTTGTCCATCATGTGTGTTCCTTGATGCTCTCCTCTGATCATAAAAACTAGTTAGATTGATCGCTGGATGAGAGGAAACATTTGAGATCAGACACCAATCATTGGAAACCTTTCAGATTGCAGGTGGAGCCTACTATAATGCGTGTATGACATCTAATCTACTAGTATGTGTGTTTTTTGATATCTCTTAGGGCTTAAAATAATCAAATTCTTTTAATGCAATTTGCATATTTTAATAGAAATTAGTAGCCCTAGCTCTTGTGGTGTGAATACTCATTTATAAATACTTAGGACCTATTTGGATACCACCAAATAAGTTACTTTTTCTGCCTGCAACAGTATATAAGTGACTTATTTTAGATAAGTAAGTTTGGTTTATAATTAGTTATAAGTATGTTTTTTTACTTAGAGGTACATAATCACTTCGATTACTCTTTTTTTTTTTTTTTCACTTTTCTACTCTTCATAAGTTGCTATAGAGAAGCGTCAAGAGAGTAGAAGCCGATAAGTATATTGTTTGTTGAATATACTTATCCTCTTAATAAGTAGAAGTTAAGATAAGCCATTTGTAAAATAAATAACTTATCTTAAGCAACTTACGATCGTAACAATCTCTAAGGGGGCCTTTTTTTTTTTTTCTTTTATAAATACTTATAAATAAGTAATAGTTATTTACAAAAGTAGTTCTAGTGGCATTTTTTATGTTGATGTTGATAGGTTCTCATAAGAAAGTTGTTGGTGCTAGAACTGAGAAAAGGTGAAAACAAACTTTAAGGCCCATTGTGATTTTTGTGGCTCATTCATGCCATCCATCTATTTTAGCAGCTTATAAATGGATCAAAACATAGCCATCAATTCAGCTGGATGACAAGCCTGGTAAGAATTAATGACTAATAAACATTACTGTGCGGCCTACCAAGGATTCACACACACAACTCGTGTGAGTTTACCACTGAGCCGTGAGTAGAGGCCCACCTTAAAAATCCAAGCATTCATTTTATTAACTCAATGGCTAATGGACTCAACACATTAGCCGTATGCGTTGGGATGGATATGAACATTTGTTCATAGTCAAACGGTAGATGAAACGTAGGGCCTGGATTTTAACATCCTTACAATAGCACTTTCTAAGAGATTAGCATGTGGTTGAATGCACGTTGCATGTGACTGTGCGTTCCACCTGTGTGGGGCCCTTCAGTGATTTGTACATGGAATGCAAACTTTTCATATGGCGTGCAACATCATGCTCATTCTACGTTTCTGATCCAAAATTCAGTGGGGCACACCCAGGGTGCAATGTACAATCACGCAATAAACCTATCTATATTCATGTGGTGTAGCTCATCACAGTTTTTGAATGGCTTACGTTTTTGGGTTTCCCTTCATCCTGGTTGTTCTCACAAAATGCATGGTTTGGATGGTATATACAAAACATGGTGGACACCTCGTTCCATCAGAAATTTTCTATGGTAGGCCTCACCCTCCTTTGGCGTGGCCCACATAAGTTATGGATTAGACTGAATTTTGAAATTTGGGCCTAGAATGGAGGGATGCACCAGATGCATGGTACGGAATCCAAATACACGTCATGGTGGGACCCGCACAGCTCAAATGCATATGAACAAAACCATAATGAGAATACTACGATCCTTGGCCTAAGAATAGGGGTGCACATCGAATTGGTAGAATCGTGGAATCGGACTAAACCAACCAAATGGTTCAGTTTGGTCCAATTCTAGAGTGCACCGGTTCCAAAAATTAAAGAACAATTCTTGATTTGGAGGTATGTAGAACCGAACCGAACCATGAACCGATTAATTTGTGGATTCGAACCATGGAACCAAACTAGGAGCCGTACTTGTATCTAAAAAAAAAAAAACAAAAACAAAAAACCTAATACCCTAACCCTTATTCATGCTGATTGCCCGACCTGTAGTGACTGCCCTCTCTCTCTCTCGCAGATCCTCTCTCTCTCTCTCTCTCTCTCTCTCTCACACACACACACACACACACACACAATATTGGGTTGGATTATAAAAAGTCCAGAACCATAGAACCGATCCCGAACCAAACCAGTTTTAATGGTCCGGTTTTGGTTCAGTTCTAGGGTGGTAATAGTCTGGTTTCGAATATCCTAGTACCAGTAGAAACGGTTCAATTTCACCCCAGAATGGGATCAAACCGACCCGCGTGCATCCCTACCTAGGAACTAGGGCTGTTCACGAGTCAAGCTAGCTTGAAAAGCTCGCTCGACTCGGCTCGAGTCAGCTCGAATTGACTCGGCTTAAATGGCCGATTCGAGTTGAGCGAAGCTAATTATTTGAAGCTCGAGTTGAGTTCAAGCCAAGTTCGACCAGGGGGCATTTCAACTCGACTCGACTCGAACTCGAGCTCAACTCGGCTCAATTAATAAATATATTAAATATTATATATTATATATATTATATTATATTAATGTAAGTTTTAAGTTTAAACTTAAAAAAAAAAAAAAAAAAAACCCTAGAGTCTTTACCTGACCGCACGCACCCCATTCCCTTTCCCTTTCTTCTCTTTCTCTGCCTACTGCCAGCTGCACGCCAGCCCCGACCACCACCGCCAGTTTTCATTTCAGCTTCACAATAGTATGATTTCAATATCTTAAGATTTACTTCTTAGGCGAGAAACCCAAGAAATTCCAGATGGGTTCTTCTCAGATTTGTTAGAGCTTCAAGAAAATCTAATGATATGATTGGTTAGAGCTCTTTACTTGAATTTCTGATCTGTATTTTGCAGCCTCTGCTCTATTTCTTTTCTAGTACTTGGATTTCTGTTGGTGGAAGAAGATCAAGAACAGATCGGTTCTTACAGGTTTCCTCATCTGATTCAAAGCTTTGTTTGGTTTTTTCATCGGGTTTTGCTTTGATTCTCTTAAGTTTTTTGAATTTTTCATCAATGGAGGAGGATCAAGAACAGAATCCATTACTCTCTCACCCAACAAGCTCGAGCTCGACTCGAGGTAAACTCGACTCGACTCGACTCGAACCACTAGCTCGACTCGAACTCGACTCGACAGCTTTGACAAACAAGCCAAGCGTCAATGTTGAGCTCGAGGCCAAGCTCGAGCTCGAGCTCGAACTCGAGTACATCATAGACAAGCCAAGCCAAGCTTGGCCCACCTTGACTCGACTCGGCTCGATGCCCACCTCTACTAGGAACACATCTACTATCCTTAGGCTGAGGACACTTAAAAGTGGGACCGTGGTCCGTTGATTGATGGACCCACTCATGAATGAGCCGTACCTCACCATGGCACTTAGATGTAGAAATCGTCGACCTATTCACATTGTTTAGTGGCCCAGTACTCCACCACATGCGTTTGGCTAAGCCGTTTAATCCAGTGGGACCATTGCTGATGGGCCACGTCTAGAAAATCATTTGCATCCATCCAATGACATTTTTCATTCAAATTGGAGGTTATCTTAAACGTCCATTAACATGTTCTTGATCAATGCAACTTTTAACAAGGGGACGAGTATAGTGGAGCCCACCTTGTTGACGTTTAGTATCAATTTAAGGACAGACCATGTGGCATGGATGAGGGAACCAAGTCCCAAAAGTCTACGGTCTAATGGCTATGAAAACATTACACATGATTGATTTGTGGTTGGATCTTTTTAATTACTTGTTTTAAAATCTGATGTACTGATGTAAGAGATGGACCCAAGTGGATGACGTACTCGACCCAACAATTTTAAAATATGTTTTGCATGGTCATTTCTTATTAATCCCGCCACCTCAGGTCACGATGGATATACCCTGTTATTCAGTTACCCGCGGAGGAACATGGACGTGGAATGCTTGGACCCTTCCTGCAGTCGGAAGCTAGCTGGAGTCCACCATGATGTTTGTGTGAAATCCACTCCGTTCATCCATTTTATCAGCTCATGTTTATGTATGGCTTTAGAAATTAGGTTGATTCAAAAATCAGGTGGGCCACACGATGGGAAAATGTGAGGAGTGATATGCCCACCATTGAAACATTGCTGGGTCCATCGTCATATTTATATGCCATCCAAACTGTCTATAAGGTCATTCCCACTGGGATGAACTGCAAATACAAAAATATTAATATGATATAAAACTTGTGACCCACCAATGTTTGGCGTTCAATCTTCATTGTTTCCTATTATTTGGTCTACTTAAGTTCTTAGATCTGCCTATTTTTTACACATGTCGTAACATGAGTGGATGGACGCGGTGGATTTTCACAGACATCATGGTAGCCCCACTTGGCAGGAACTCCACGTCCGAAGAATCCTAATACGGTCAAGAACGATCATACAAGGTGATTTGAAAAATCCTGTCCGCTCATATGCAAGGCCTTGGGATGGACGGTTTAATCTCAAAACTTAAATAATTCTGTCCATCTGATGCGTGGCCATTGAAGTGACGGCTAAAAACAAAAGCAATAAGCAGTCAAAGATGCCGTGGCATTAACAATTATCCAGTTGGAAGCGGATTGCGCAGTAACTCAGTACGCTACTGAGATTAATATATTTTATCTACTCCTTCCCAACATTTTACCAGATAATTTTAGGTACTAGTCCAAAAATGAAGCATATACAAAGATTAAATGGACCATACCACGAGAAACAGTGTGAATTGAACATCTACCGATGAAAATTTCTCGAGAGCGACGAAAGTTTTGGATCAAGCATATATTTTTGACAAGAAGAAAAGGATAATTCTAAACTATAAAAGCTCCAATTTAAAATTTGAAGTCGCAAAAAGCATGCCTGAAACAAGTAGGCCACACCCTGTTTATAATCAAGAATCACACTGTGGGATGATCCTAGCCATTCCATCACAAGGCATGTGGACCACCGTTTTCTTTCTTTCTTTGTTGTTTTTTTTTTTTAATTTTTTTCACTAGCATTTGGGTCAAGGACAGAGATTGCCAAGGGAACGGAATTTTGTTAGCGTCAGAGAACACAGGAGACTTCCTGTCAACGGGCAAGTGTCATCAGATATGTGCTCTATTCCACACGTGTTTCAGCTTAGCCCCCAGACTCGATGTCACACATGTTGGATCCAACCATCCGTCAGGTAGGCCGTGCAGTGAGCAGTGCCCCAGCCCAAAACTCGGGCTGGCCCACTAATCACGTGGGCCATAGTTTAAAACAAAAAATGGATGGTTAAAGAAATTCAGACTAGCTTACTAGTAGACCAATCCGTGTTTTGGACCATGCTACCTACACGCTGAGCCGGGCACCTTATAATGCGTGGCTTGTATCATCCACTCATGAGCCACCTTGGCACGTGATAAAGGGCCCACCTTTTTCATATGGTAGGTGGAAAAATCTCCACCTCTCTGTCAACTTACTGGACCTAGTCGTCCACATATTTATTTCGTTTTTTTCAATTCGTTGAAATGAGTGTACGAGTATCAAGTTTCAACTCATGCTTTTCATAAGGAATCATGATTACAAAAAAGAAAAAGATCGTTTACAATCAGTGTCCTTCAAGATTCTGTCGACGCTAATCTCCTACCCTTCGTTGTTTGTTGAAGATTTGAAGTCACATAAGTCCATTAATCCAGCTCTGGGCGAGACTTTTACTGAGACCAGGTGACCGTGGGCCCACCTCAATGTATGAATTGTATATCTACGCCATTCATCTGTTTTACTAGATTCTTTTAACCCATTGTACTGCAAATGAAGTAGTTTCAAAACTCGGTTCCAAAGGAAACAGTGGTTATTCCATTAAAAACCTTTCTTGGGCTACACATGGACGAGTTCGGACAAGTGGGGTCCATGGTTCAGTAATCTAGACCATAGCTATGTTGCATCCCATTGCGGGTGGATGATGCCCAAAAAATTGTCCCAGATTAGAAGGCTTGCAAATCTTGGGACCTTTTCAGATCAACGTGGACCGTTGTTGCATTTAGCTTATTAGTCGTCTATCTTATCAGTAGGTCGTCCGTCATCTTTTGAAATTGGCGTTTGCATTTGAGCCAGTGCTGGAACAGAAGAGGCACAGTCATCTCTAGGGTTCATGTCTGAAGTAGAGGCGCACGTGTAAGATCCTAGTAGTTAGGTCCCACCAAGGACGTTAATCGGTCCAAATATCAGACCAGTCGGACAATATTATACTTCCGACAAGGGAAAACGAGTTCCTTAACGGCCCCACCGTTCATTGTATCCCAACCCCTGTACTACTACGCAGCTGCGTACGACACCCAAGCTCTGTGTGTCCCAGCATGGAAATCCACTCCGTCCATCAGGTCAGAACCAAGAGTACATACACAATATCATCCCGATAAAAAAGCTCTAATTGGCCACACCGCACCATTGGGAACAATGCAAAACTGATCTTACAAACTCTTAAGTTCACACGATGTGGTCCACCTGATATCTTGATCAGTCTGATTTTTTCTATTTTCAATTCATCCTAGCGGGTTGCACCTGATTAATGGGTTTGATGGAAGATGCACAGCATGCTGAGCCTACACACAAGTCTATGGTTTGCATGTTGTATTTTGTTTCAAATTTTATATTAGAAAAATGAAATTTTAAATATTTTGGTTTTCTTTTGAATTTAAAATTTCTTTGAATAGTGGATTTAGTCGCCATCGATTTGTTCATTTTTTTTTTCCTTATATATAAGATAAACATTTTGTCTTGAGACTTGAGCC
The DNA here is from genome assembly GCA_030180095.1 of Magnolia changhungtana. Taxonomy (NCBI): domain Eukaryota; kingdom Viridiplantae; phylum Streptophyta; class Magnoliopsida; order Magnoliales; family Magnoliaceae; genus Magnolia; species Magnolia changhungtana. The sequence continues at coordinate 6,313,376 of JASAUF010000272.1, read as the reverse complement.
ACATTTAAGGGGTATGTGAATTTGATTATGTGGGGGGCTATGCCAATAATTCTGATCTATGCCATCGACAACACACGCGCGCTGCGCCAAATCAAGTCTAGGTCTATATAAAGAATTTCATTCCGTTTATAAAATAACAAAAATCATTTCTATGTCTTGACTTAATTTTATAAGTATTCGATTTTAAAATTTCTTTTCTTTTTTATTCTTAATTTTAAATAGTTTATTTGATTCAACCAGATATTTCAATATCGCATTCCATCGTCAATATTCATATGTAGTTTGATCTACTCAAGTTGTGAATCTTGATGATTTTCATCCCCCTCCCGAAGAACAGAAGATAAAATCCGAAGTACCGGCTGGATTATATATATATATATATATATATATATATATATATATATATATATATATATATATATATATATATAATTTGGTGAGTTCCACAAACTTGAGCGTTTTACACATTGAGCAAAACAAGTGCTACTTCTAAACACCCAACCATGAAAATGCATGAACTTTGTCCTACTCGTGGATCAGTGGTAGATCGACCATGTGGTTTTTAATAATGAGGTCATAGCTTTGAGTTCCCATGTAATGTATGGATAAAGAGTGTAAATAAATAAATAAGTAAAGGAAAATGCATGCAATTCTTATGCTAGATTTGTGCCAATGTAACTCAAATAAGAAATCAAATTGCATATTAAGTTATGCTGCTTTTATCTCACTGAGTAATCCCTGTTAAACCTACTATGGATGCATATGGATTATCCATGCTCAAACCTCAATTACACGACACCACACAAGAGAATAATGACTTCTACCATTGAAACCTTACTAGGATCAATAATAATATTTATTTGTCATCCAACCTTTTCGTGAGATCACACAAACATGGAAGAAAGAAAAACACAAATACAGCTTGACCTAAAATTTCCATGGCCTTCAAGAATTTCTCAATGGTAAAAATTTAATTAACATTATTTCATGTGGTGTGGTTCACTTAAACTTTGGATATGTTTTGCTTTTACATTTTCTATAAGCTATAACGTTATCAACTAATAGGAATGAATAGAGTAGACAAAACACATAAATCACAGTGGACCAATGACTTTACTCGGTACTTAATCAGCTTCCCTCAAACAGGAGATCCAAGCCACGCATGCCTACATGTCATACCCTACAAGATCCACCTAGAATCTGGAACCTCTGCTTGCAACAATGGGAAAATCATACTTGTTGCAATCTAATTGGACCACATCATCATTACACTATTGTATTTTATGTAATAGTATTGACAAATGATGTGGACCGACCGAAGCAGGATCTGCGTTACTCGTATTCATCGACAGACATCACGTGGTGGATATGCATCTCCTCCAGCCATAAGGTGTATGGACGGTTCAAAGGAGATCAAAGTTACACGGGCCACAATGATGTATTTATAATTATATCCATAATGTTCATTCATCTTGGCGAAATAATTTTCGAGCATGAGCCCAAAAATTATTTATATCCAAAATTCAAGTGTATCACACCGCGATTGGGACAATAATTCTTATCTTTAAAACATTCTTAGGGCCCACCATGACATTTATTTTCCATCCAATATGTTTGTGAGGTCACAAAGACATGAATGAAGTGGAAAAATAAATTTCATATTAATCAAAAACTTATGTGACTCTAAAAGGGTTTTAATGGTAGATGCTCAATCCCCTGCTACTTTTTACAGCGCGGTACACTTGATCTTTGGATGTATCTTGTTTTTGTGCTCAAGTCTCATGGACAACTTGCCAAATGATTGAACGGTTTGAATATAATACATACCTCATGATGAGACTCACGGAACTTCGTAGCGTCAACACACCAGCCATAAACTAGTCAATCTGCTTCCCATGGGTTGAGTACGTACTTGACATTCTCAGACAGCCGTCCGTATGTGGTACCTGCGTAACACGTAATCCGGTCCTGAGAAATGCGAGTAAGCAGATTAAGTGCGGCTTCGGCAGTTATTCACTCCCTAAGTGCAGGGTTGTGATGTAGTAATAAACTCGGTAAGACCAAGGTCGAATCCCAAGGGACTGAAACCTGTACGAATTTTGAAACTAAGTAGAACTAGAACTAGACTAAGATGAAAAACAAATCAAATCAATTTTAAAGAATAATGGTGAAATAATTATCTAAACTTAAGAGAATTCAGAAGAAGGAAACTAGGGATTCAGAGGATCCACTTGTAGAGATCAGGGAGATCTTATGCCTGCTTCATGGATATTAAACTGAACTTGATATAGTTTTCAAGAGATGAAAGGTTTATGGATTAGAATGGATTCCATCACCAAACCATGCCTAGGAGACAAAGTAAACAACAGAATTAAACTAATTACCAACCAATCAACATGCCATGAAGGTTAGAAAGAGTACCGTCATCCGACCATGCCCAGGAGACGATGCTGAACAACAGGGCTTCCTGACATCATAAACATAAAGAGGAAAAGAACATGCTCAAAGCCATCGCAGACTCATTGTAATTTCAGTCACAACAGACCATTAAAGACTAAAAACATTCCCTTATAATTACACTAAAATCAACATTAATTCAGTCTTAAACAAAAGGCACAAGCAACAGGTCCTCCCATCACACTACAAGCTTCACCTCTTAGCCCTAGCTAAGAGGTTTAACCACACATGAATGGGATAGATCTCATAATAAAATAGAGAAAAGAAAGAAGAAAAAAATAAATAAATAACCAAAACTAAACTCTTTACTCCCTGCCTCTCTCTCTCTCTGTTGACGTCCCCAAGCTCCCAGCCGTCCCAAGATTAGATCCCCCTCTCTCCTCTCTCTCCTACTTCCTTTATAGTAGCCAAGAGGTGGTGAATGGAATCCCTTGCCAGCGGCGTGCGTAGAGATGTAACTTTGCAACAACATCCGAAGAAAAGGCGGAAGAGTCCCATTTCAACATTCGTTCTGGGGAGCTGACCGTATAACCTTTAAAAGTGTCGCCTTGATAGCGGTTGGCCCCACCTTAGACTCCATACGGGCGGACCAGATTGCCCGTCCGATCGTTGCTATGATCATACACGGGGCGTGAAAATCGGACGACGTTACCGTATGGTTACGCAGTTGGTTTCGCTGACCTCTTGTAGGGTCCACCTATGATGGTTTTCTAGAAGATCAGGGTCGTTCATTGGTCTTTTAGGGTCTTTTTAGGCCAATGTTCCAAATTTGAAGTGGATCCGAGTTTCGGGTAGACCATTGCGTGATCAACGTGTGGCGAAAGGTCCAGTTTTTGTGCTCTTATTCTTGTGCATGGATGCAAATAAATGATCAGGGGTTTGGTCGAAATTGCTTATTGAGTGCATTGGATGGCTTGGATTGTACAGCTGGATCAAGGTGGTGGATCTACAGTCATCGCAACCGGACGTTGTTTAGCAGTTTCGTATTGCAGAGGTCCCTTTTCGGCCAGAGCTCGCGAACACCACTGTGATCAGACTCGCGCAAGTATGCTTGGGTTAACGAAAATCAGTTCGATCTTTCTGATAGACGGTGTGGATTGATCATGTGGGCCATGATGGTGGCCCACCGACTTCCGCAAAACGGCTCTGTACACCCGTTTGCGCAAGAAAAATGGGAGTTTCCGTTTTTGAAAGAGACGGGATCTGGCGTTGTTTGAATCATGCACGGAAACGGTGCACATTGTGCACCGTACACACCCAACTCCGGTTGGGTCCATTGTAATGTTTAGAGAAATCTTCTCCGTCCATTCGCTTTTTCTCTTAAATTGAAGGGTTGAGACCAAATTTAGAGCATATCCAGATAACAGGCGGGCCCCAATTCACTGATCTATGGGCTGATCTGTCCGTTGGCCCACTTTTGTATGAATCCAGGAGCTGAAATTTGACGTGTACGGGTCATTTGTGGTCCTCAGGCAATGTATGAAATTTGGAACGGATCAGATGGTGGAAACCCTGTGATCTTGCATTCTGGCTGACTTCCAGGCCACTTGAGCTTCAGTTTCTCAATTTTCTCGGATCTCGGCCGTGTAAAATCATCTATCTCAATCCCTAGGAGTCCGTCCCTTGCCTTGGTGACATTGGAGCATCAAATCCACGCTTTTAATACTCTTTTTTCAGTCAACGCTCCTAATTACATCCTGCAACAAAAACACGATTAAAATATTTCATTAAGCAATGTCATGTTCGTAAATCCATGTAATAACTGGGGTCTAATATGTAATATTTGACCCTCAACACAACCCCCAACCAGCATCTTGCTAGTCCCGAGCAAAGTATGCGAAAAATAAGTTGAGAATTACTGGGCAATTGCTATGAACTCGGGTGATTTTTGAAAAAACAATCCAGATATGAGAATTCCAAGATTCATAAATGTCGGCATTACTCTCTCCTAGACTCAAGCACACTGTAAACTTTATAGTTAAGTTTAAGCTATTAATCCACCAATTAGAAAATCCCTAAACATTAAGATCCATGGGTGTATAGTGTAACCTCAACTTCTCACCTTCAAAGATTCAGTTCACTATTTCATAATACCATTGGCAAGCAATAAGAGAATTCATGATAACCAAAACTTAAAGAAAAACTTGCTTCACAGATCATCTTTTTATTCTTTCAGCTTTTGATTTTTCCATTAAAAGTAACGCCCAGGAGGGGAATCAAATCCTCACCTATAGGGAGCAAACCTATGGTAAAGATTGTACACCCAACTATTTTCACATGTCAACCATAGGGGATCGAATCTACACCTATAGGGAGCAAACCTATGGTGAAGAGTATTTGACCCACCCTTTCAATTCTTCTTACCAAACATGAATTTTTTTTTTTTTTCAGGCTGGTTCCTTTCATGCTAAGTGATTACCAAGTTAATCATTCAATATCGAACCGGAACCTTAATGTATAAGCGAGATGTGATGTGTGAAATCATGACTCAATCAATGTTTACAACTTCTAATCATGGATTAATAAATCAAACTTAACTGTGACATCTAACAGACAACTGAATCCAATAGTCATAAATTACCAACATCACGTATCTTTTAAATTTTAAAATCGCAACTATCCTTCAAAATCACTTCAAATTCACAAGAAATTCCAGAAAAATTTAAAAATTTTCACAATTTTGCTCAAGACCAAGAAAATACTAATTAGGTAACTTAATCTCCCACCCCCAACGTAAAATCTATATTGTCCTCAATATAAAAGATATGAGCATGCAATGCACATGGGACAACGAAAATAAATGAGAAGTGATGGAAAAATAGTACCTGGACGAAAGAATCAAGAGGCTTTCCAAAGATATCTACGTAAGAGCGGGTCAGAACAAGAGAGAAACCAACAGAAGTAAAACAAAAATAAAATCCTACCTACACCACTTTCGCAGGTACTCTCGATTACATTTAGCGCATGCAACAAGCCTTTAAACCCCTAGGTTGCCCCTAGTGGACGAGTTGTAGTCTCGTGAGGGTTTGCAGCAATGTTACCCACAAACATTGAACCAACTAACTAGGAAAATGGAATGAAAAGCTGGGTTGCCTCCCAGGAGCACTAAGTTTCACGTCTTCAGCCAGACCAAAAAACAAACTAACCTAGAATAGCATAAAGCAACCTATCCTAGTCCTATGAAAGTAGGGAAAAACTACTCAATCATGCTGCAAGGTTCCTTTTCTGGCCAGTATCGTGATAAATCTCCTAGTAGGTTTCTTAACAGGATCATCCAAAAGCCCTTTTTGCAATAGGCTTTGATGCCCTGAAGCATGAATGGCCAGAGAAACTTATGTACCTCAGTAAAAATTTGTCGTTGATTCGCCTGAGGTATCCAAAGTATATATGATTCACCTATGTCAGAAAAAGTTTCGAAATTAGTATCCCATGGTGAATCAGAGACTACAAGTAGATCAAATTGAGAAAAACTTTCAGGAAGTGGTGTAGTCTCAACACATTACGAAGTATTAAACTTTAGTTCAATTTTTAGCTCCTCCTCCCTTAATGGTAAGCAGTGAGGATCTGGGGAGGGAGGGGCTTCAAAGTAAAGGTTCTCTCGGTCAGTAATGACTACTGAGATGTCGTCTTACAAGGCATTCACTATGTCTCTTATCATAGGATCGTTTGAATCTGCAAAGTGTGCCAAGCAATCATCCAAAGCATTGGGACATTCAGTTGAGAGTGACTCATTCTCCACATTGAAGTGTGTGATGATCTGTTCAAGGATTCTATCGTCTTTAAAAGTAGACGAAAGTGTGCTCTCTTGCTCCAGCCCTGCACAGACAGATTGAAGATCAGTATACGAAGCATTGATATGCTGACTCTGTTCATTGATACTACTCAGAAGAAGCATTGAATCGTTAAAATTCAACAGTTCAGATGGTGGCCTCAACTGAGTGGTTTCAAATTCCAGAGTTGTATCGAGTAACTCATTCATCTCCTGAATCATATCATCATGTAATTCAGGGGAGTGGTCCAAACATGTCTCACAAGAGATAGACGGGTTGGTTGTAAGGAGCTCATCCACTTTTAAATCAGATATGTCAGGTGAGTGGAGTAGCTCATTATGATCGCTCACTTCGTGCACTTCTTGATCATTGACCTGGACCAAACTTGAGATTAATTCTAGGGGAACTGGGGCTGGACATTCATGATCATTATCCCAATACACATCATCGTCCAATTCTGTGCAGTGCACACTTGGGATGGGATCGCTTTCCTCACATTCTAAATTTGGTTGAGGTTCGAATAAACTAACCTCTACCTCATCATTGAGATCCTGTGTATCATGTAAGGAAAGTGTGTCATCATCACTGTATTTGAAAGACACCCATGTATCACCATCATTCTTTTGAACAGTCATTGAGATCGACTCATCGGAGAATTGAACCGTATGCTCATTAATGGAATTCAACTCCTCATTCCAAATTCCAGATTTTGTCAAAAGTGAGTGAGGATCTCTTTCTTCGCATTGTATTTCTTGATTGGATTGTAGTTGAAACGAACTAGCCTCCGTTATTTCATTAGAAGTAGGGAATCCAAAGGAATAATCAACAGGATCAACGGGTTGCAGTTGAGATGAATTAGTCTCCATTAGCCTATCAAGGCGTGATTCAAGTGCTTCTACTAATTTCCTCATGCCAGTAATATAGTCTGTGTAACTCGGATATGACTCCTCTTGGATCATTTCTAGTGAATATTCAAAAGTGGTTGATCCACGAGGGTTCTTACCACGTTGTTTTACTGACTCAACCTCGACATATTTTTGTTTCCACTGATCAAAATCATACGGGTCATCTGTCGAGAGTTGATACTCGTCATCATTCCAATAATCACGTACTGTTTTCTTAACTCGTGGAATACAATTATTCTCCCTGTTGAGGGTTAAATATTGCATATTAGACCCTATTTATTACCTGGATTTACGAGCATGATATTGTTTAACAGGCCGATTTAATCGTGTTTGTGATGCAGGATGCATTTACAAGCGGGGACTGAAAATGATGCTTAAAGCCTGGATTAACGCTCTGATGACACCAAGGCAAGGGACGGACTCCATGGGACCAAAATCAACGGATTTACATGCCAGGGATCCGAGAAGATCAAGCCGTTCACGTTAAAGAGGCCTGAAAGTCGTCCAGAACGCAAGATTGCAGAGTTTCCACCATCCATTCAGCTCGAAACTTTATACAGAGCCTGAGGACTATAAATTAACCGTACCCGTCAATTTTCAGCCCTCGTACCCCTGTGGAAGTGGTTCAACGGTCAGATCAGCCCATGAATTGTCAAACTGGGGCCCACCTGACATTTAAATATGCTTCAAAGTTGGTCTCGCCCCATTTTAGGTGGTGACAAAACAGATGGTCGGATTGGATTTCTCAATAAACATCGAAGTGGACCCCATCTAAAGTGCATGTGCATAGTACATGTGTGCACTAGCCGTGCACGGCTGAAACCAGAGACGGTCAAACTGTCTCTGACCGAAACTCAAAAACAGAAATTTCTGTTTTCAAACAGACTGCGCAATAGGGGGCCGTCGGTGGCTGCTTGTGGGCCACCATCACTGATCAAAGGACCGATCCGGACCATCCATTAGCTCCAAGTGGCCTCTCTTACCACTGCATAGGTGGCACAATTCCAAGAAATAGCGGAGAATGGTTTCTGATTGTCCAAACGTAGATTAGACGGTCGAGACATCAAACAAGTGGGTCACTTCAACGGACAACCAAAACTGTCCCTTCCCAGCTTAAATTCCGAGATAGAAGCAATGAGCGGACTGGATTTCCAATCCAGAAATGATCAGTGGACCCCACCAGCACCACAGCGAAGAGAGTTCGCAGGCCCTGTTTCGCGCATCCGAGAAAACCGGCCGCTGTGGGCCGGTTTTGTGATCCCGATCATCTTCAGATTGGTAATCTGAACCGTTCAATATGTAGCTGATCAAAGAAAAACTCCAAGGACGTTGCAGTCTCGGAAGGATGGTAAGGAAATTGGTTGCTCAAAGCATGCTTTTCTGTTGCTACGTAAAGTTCTTAGAGACAGTTTTTCAAAAAAAAAAAAAGAGACCTACGCATCGATTTCCCTTGTGCATGAAAATTGCGAAAGTTTTCTCCACGTTCCGGGCTAACCTCCAGCAGCTATAAAAGAGAAAGACAAGAAGAGAGAGGGGATCCAAATTTTGAAGAAAACCCATGGAAGGCAGCCGTGGAGGCCAAGTGTAAGAGAGAGTTTTATTTTTTTAGTTTTTTCTGTTTTAGTTTTTCTTTTCTTTTCTTTTGAAGACTAGTTAATCATGTTTGTGGTTAGCTAACCCCTTAGCTAGGGCTAAGGGGTGAAAGCTTGGAGTGAGATGGGCCGATTTTGCGGCTTGGATTATATTCATTGAACTACTTCTCCATTAGTTTGATTTTAAGAAATTACATATAGTTTTTAATGATTTTTTGTGACTGCAATTACAATTAATCTGCGATAGCTTTATGTAATTCCTTTACTTTTATCTTGATGTTAGGAAGCCCTGTTATTCATCATTGCCCATTGGACATGGTTGGATGACAGAACTTCTTCTAACATTCATCCATTGCTGATTGGTTGTGGATTGGTTTCGTTTTGTTGTTTACTTTGTCTCATGGGCATAGTTTTGTGATGGAATTGATTCTGATTCTCACACCTTTCATCTCTTTGAAAATTTAATCAAAAGTAGTTCAATTCCAGTTGAGGTTGTAAATCAAGCGTAAATCTCCCTGATCTCTACAAGTGGATCCTCTGAATCCCTAGTTTCCTACCTTTAAATTTCATCAGTTTTAGATTAATATCTTCACCATTATTCCTTCATATTCACTTGGTTTAGATTTCATCTTAGTCTAGTTCTAGTTCTGGTTAGTTTCAGATTACGTACAGGTTTCAGTCCCCGTGGGTTCGACCTCAGTTTTACCGAGTTTATTACTACATCACAACCCTATACTTGGGGAGTGAACATGTTTTTGGCGCCGTTGCCGGGGATTAACGGTTACGTTTTCTTAAATTAATTAGTTTTAGGATTAGTTTAAGGTTTAGGTTTTTCTGATTTCTAGAAACTAACATGTTTTACTGTTTTGTAGGATCCTGACCTAAACTTCTAATTTGGTAATCCCTTTCTAATTCCTCTACTTTTTCTATTTTTAGAAATAGGGTTTGAGTTTTAGAAATTTTCTAATTCTAGGCTTTCTTTTAATTTTAGAAATTTTCTATTTTCTAATTTTAGAAACTAATTCCTTTTTAGAAACTAACTTTCTATTTCAATTGTAGGAACTTTCTATTTTAGAAACTAATCTCTTTTGTTTTCTTTTGCAGGATATTAACATAGGAACTTCTATTTGGTACCTTCCTTCTAACTTCTCCTCCTCTTACTTTCCATACTGTTGTAGGATCTTTTCTTCTATTTTTTAGGATTAGATTTAGATTGAGGGTTTCACCATGTATATGCACGAGTGGGAACGTCAATATGCTGAGATAGCTTTTGAGCATGCGAAATAATGCGATGGGATGTATGATGATTATGACCAATATCAACCTATGTCTCAGAATTTTCCTTAACCAATCATCGAGAACTGACCTGAGCATAACACTTCATCGGTTGAGAAGTCCTTACGCGATTATATACGGGAGAACAATTCCACCCCACGGACAGTACATGAGTGTTGGGGTTATCATAACTATGGAAGTGAGAATTATTATCACCCATATGAGAAAAAGAAAACAATGCGTGATTATATTATGAGTGATAATAAGTATTACCAACCATCAGATTGTCCTACCTATGATCCGTATGACTATAATCAATGGAAACATCAATGGCAGGAAGCTGAACCAGCTATATATCATAGTGATAATTCTCTTGGGTCCTCTACCTTTGACACCCAATCAGAAACAATCCAAGAGGATTCACTTCAGAAGCTCATGAAAGCACAAGAGCAGTTTAATCAACTTGTCATACAATCATGCGAATTGCTCAAATCCTCAATTCCAATCATTCAGTCACATCTTATGGAGAAGGAAGAGGCTAGGTTATCCCAGTCTCATCTCAATCTAGAAGCACAATGTGAAGAAAGTGATCATAACTCGCTTGTGGCAGAAACCGAAATTACGAATGAGGAATTTGATTCAATTAATGAGCAGATGGTTCAATTTCCTAATGAGTCGATCTCGATGACTGTCCAAAGAAATGATCAAGAGACGTTGGTGTCTTTCAAATATAATAATAGTGGCACACTTCATTCACATGACACACATGATTACACTGATGAGGTTGATGTTAGTTTATTCAAACCTCAACCCAATCTAGGAATAGAATGTGAGGAATGTGATCCCATCCCAAGTGCACACTGCACGGAACTGAACGATAATGAGTATTGGGATTCAATCTCTAGTGTGGCCCCTGCCAATAATTAAGAGGTTTAGGAGGTTGTCAACCATAATGATCTACTCCACCAATCTGATATGACCAATTTAAACGTGGAGAATGGACCGCTTCCACCTAAACCTTCCAACCATCGTGATGCATGTTTGTACCACTACCCTGAATTGAATGATGATATGATTCGGGCAATAGACGATTTGCTTGATATGACTCTGGAATTTGAAACTACCCAGTTGAGGTCACAATCTGAGCTACACACTTTTAATAATTCAATGCCTCCACTGAGAAGCTTCAATGACCAGAGTCTTCACATCAATTCTTTACCTATTGATTGTTCATCTGTCTGTGAAGGGCAAGAGCAAGCGAGCATGCGTCCATCTACTTCAAAAGACGATGGAATCCTTGGGCTCATCATCATAGATTTCGATACAGGAGACGAGTCACTTCCAGCTGACTTTCCCACATCTTTGAACTCATGCTTGGCATACCTTGTGGATCCCAACGACCTCAAGATACAAGAAAAGGTGGATTCCTTACATGACACCACCTCGGTGGTTGTCACGGACCAAGCGCACCCTTACTCTGAAGTCACTTCTTCCCCAGATCCTAATTGTTTACCATTAAAGGAAGATGAGCTGAAAATGAAACCGAAGTCTAGAACTTTGGAATGTGTTGAGGCTACATCACTTCTGGCGAAGTTTTCTAAACTTTATTTATTTGTAGTCTCTGATTCACCATGGGATACTAACGTTGAAACTTCTTCTGTCACAGGTGAATCGTATATACTTTGGATACCTCAAGAAATTCAATGGAAAAATTCCTATGAGGTACATAAGTCTCTTTGGAAAGTCATGCTCCAGGGCACCCAAGCCTATTGCAAAAAGGGCTTTTGGATGATCCTGTTGAGGAACTTACTGAGAAACTTATCAAGATATTGGCCGGAAGAGGAACCTTGTGGCATGATCGAGTAATTTTTCCTTGCTTTTATAGGACTAGGGTAGTTTATTTTATATTGTTTTAGGATAGATGGTAAACTTAGCGCTCCTGGGAGGCAACCCAGCTTTTGATTCCATGATTAGTCAATTCAATGTTTGTGGGTAACATTGCTGCAAACCCTCACGAGATACAACTCGTCTACTAGGGGCAACCTAGGGGTTTAAAGGCTTGTTGCATACGCTAAATATAATCGAGAGCACCTGCGAAAGTGGTATAGGTAGGGTCTTCTTTTTGTGATTTTACTTTTGTTATTTTACTTTTGTTGATTTCTGTCTTGTGCTGACCCGCTCTTACATAGATATCTTTGGACAGCCTCTTGATTCTTTCGTCCAGGTACTATCTTTCCATCACTCCTCTTATACTTTCGTTGTCCCATGTGCATCGCATTCTCGTATCTTTTACATTGAGGACAATGTAGATTTTAGGTTGGGGGTGGGAGATTAGGTTACCTAATTAGTGTTTTCTTGGTCTTGAGCAAAATTTGTGAAAAATTTTAAAATTTTCTGGACTTTCTTGTGAATTCGAAGTAATTTTGACGGCCATCTTGGATTTAGAATTACAAGATAAGTGATGTTGGTAATTTATGACTCTTGGATTCAGTTATTTGTTAGATTTCACAGTTAAGTTCGAACTGTTAATCCATGATTGGAAGTTTTAAACATTGATTGAGTCATGATTTCACATGTCACATCTCGCTTTCACATTAAGGGTTCAGTTTGATATTGAAGGGTTAACTTGGTAATCACTAAGCATGTAATGAACCAGCCTGGAAAATTGTCTGTCATGATCAATTAAAGAAGAAGAAAATACCTAGCCTCCAAAAAAAAAAAAAGATACCTTTAGAAAGGGTTGGGCGAATAATCTTCACCATGGGTTTGCTCCCTATAGGTGTAGAGTTAATTCACCATGGATGATATGTGAGAAAGGTTGGGTGTACGGTCTTCACCATAGGTTTGCTCCCTATAGGTGAGAATTTGATTCCCCTTCTTGGTATTACTTTTAATGGAAAAATCAAAACTTGGAAGAATGAAAAGATGATCTGTGAGGCAAGTTTTGGTTTACGTTTCGTTATCATGAATTCTCTTGTTGGTTACCAATGAAATCCTGAAATAGAAAAGTAAATTTTAATGATGATAAGCCGAGATTAGACTATACACTCATAGATCCTGATGTTTAGAATTTTTTCTAATTGATGGATTAATATTTGAACTTGCTTATGAAGTTACCGTGAGCTTGATTTCAGGAGAAATTTGTGCCCAACATTTGTGAATCTCAGATTTATAGTATCTGGATTGTTTTCTAAATCACTCGAGTTCTTAAAAAATTGTTCGGTAATTCCCAGTTTATTTTCGCATACTTTGCTCGGGACTAGCAAAATGCTGGTTGGGAGTTGTGTTGAGGGTCAAATATTGCATATTAGAGACTATTTATTACCTGAATTTACGAGCATGATATTGTTTAACAGGCCGATTTAATCATGTTTGTGATGCAGGATGTATTTACAAGTGGGGACTGAAAATGATGCTTAAAGCCTGGATTTAACGATCTGATGACACCAAGGCAAGGGACGGACTTCATGGGACCAAAATCAACGGATTTACATGCCAGGGATCTGAGAAGATCCAGCCGTTCACGTTAAAGAGGCCTGAAAGTCGTCCAGAACGCAAGATTGCAGAGTTTCCACCATCCATTCGGCTCGAAACTTTATACAGAGCCTGAGGACTATAAATTAACCGTACACGTCAATTTTCAGCCCTCGTACCCCTGTGGAAGTGGTTCAACGGTCAGATCAGCCCATGAATTGTCAAACTGGGGCCCACTTGACATTTAAATATGCTTCAAAGTTGGTCTCGCCCCATTTTAGGTGGTGATAAAACAGATGGTCAGATTGGATTTCTCAATAAACATCAAAGTGGACCCCATCTAAAGTGCATGTGCATAGTACATGTGTGCACTAGCCGTGCACGGCTGAAACCAGAGACGGTCAAACTGTCTCTGACCGAAACTCAAAAATAGAAATTTTTGTTTTCAAACAGACTGCGCAACAGGGGGCCGTCGGTGGCTGCTTGTGGGCCACCATCACTGATTAAAGGACCAATCCAGACCGTCCATTAGCTCCACGTGGCCTCTCTTATCACTGCATAGGTGGCACAATTCCAAGAAACAGCGGAGAATGGTTTCTGATTGTCCAAACGTAGATTAGACGGTCGAGACATCAAACAAGTGGGTCACTTCAACTGACAACCAAAACCGTCCCTTCCCAGCTTAAATTTTGAGACAGAAGCAATGAGCGGACTGGATTTCCAATCCAGAAATGATCAGTGGACCCTACCAGCACCACAGCGAAGAGAGTTCGCAGGCCCTGTTTCGTGCATCCGAGAAAACCGGCCGCTGTGGGCCGGTTTTGTGATCCCGATCACATTCGGATTGGTAATCCGAACCGTTCAATATGTAGCTGATCAAAGAAAAACCCCAGGGACGTTGCAGTCTTGGAAGGATGGTAAGGAAATTGGTTGCTCAAAGCATGCTTTTCTGTTGCTACGTAAAGTTCTTAGAGGCAGTTTTTCAAAAAAAAAAAAAAAGAGACCTACGCATCGATTTCCCTTGTGCATGAAAATTGCGAAAGTTTTCTCCACGTTCCGGGCTAACCTCCAGCAGCTATAAAAGAGAAAGACAAGAAGAGAGAGGGGATCCAAATTTTGAAGAAAACCCATGGAAGGCAGCCGTGGAGGCCAAGTGTAAGAGAGAGTTTTATTTTTTTAGTTTTTTCTGTTTTAGTTTTTCTTTTCTTTTCTTTTGAAGATTAGTTAATCATGTTTGTGGTTAGCTAACCCCTTAGCTAGGGCTAAGGGGTGAAAGCTTGGAGTGAGATGGGCCGATTTTGCGGCTTGGATTATATTCATTGAACTACTTCTCCATTAGTTTGATTTTAAGAAATTACATATAGTTTTTAATGATTTTTTGTGACTGCAATTACAATTAATCTGCGATAGCTTTATGTAATTCCTTTACTTTTATTTTGATGTTAGGAAGCCCTGTTATTCATCATTGCCCCTTGGACATGGTTGGATGACAGAACTTCTTCTAACATTCATCCATTGCTGATTGGTTGTGGATTGGTTTCGTTTTGTTGTTTACTTTGTCTCATGGGCATAGTTTTGTGATGGAATTGATTCTGATTCTCACACCTTTCATCTCTTTGAAAATTTAATCAAAAGTAGTTCAATTCCAGTTGAGGTTGTAAATCAAGCGTAAATCTCCCTGATCTCTACAAGTGGATCCTCTGAATCCCTAGTTTCCTACCTTTAAATTTCATCAGTTTTAGATTAATATCTTCACCATTATTCCTTCATATTCACTTGGTTTAGATTTCATCTTAGTCTAGTTCTAGTTCTGGTTAGTTTCAGATTACGTACAGGTTTCAGTCCCTGTGGATTCGACCTCGGTCTTACCGAGTTTATTACTACATCACAACCCTATACTTGGGGAGTGAACACTCCCGCAGATAATTACCGAAAGACTTCTTAATCGGTAGAGCATCATATTCTGATTGATTCTCGAAGAAATTTTCAGAAAAATTTTGAGGCATAGGCTGTTTTCCATAAGCTATCTCAACATACTGTCGTGCCCACTCATTCATATACATGGTGAAACCCTAACTCTGAATCTAATCCTAAGTAAAATAAAAGAAAGGATCCTACAGCAGTATGGAAAGTAAGAGAGGGAGAAGTTAGAAGAAAAGTACCAAATGGGAAGTTCCTATGTTAAGATCCTGAAAAAGAAAACAAAACAAGTTAGTTTCTAAAACTAATAAGTCTAAGATTAGAAGATTTCTAAAAATAAATTAGAAATTAACTTGTAGAGATCAGGGAGATCAGGGAGATCTTATGCCTGCTTCATGGATATTAAACTGAACTTGATATAGTTTTCAAGAGATGAAAGGTTTATGGATTAGAATGGATTCCATCACCAAACCATGCCTAGGAGACAAAGTAAACAACAGAATTAAACTAATTACCAACCAATCAACATGCCATGAAGGTTAGAAAGAGTACCGTCATCCGACCATGCTCAGGAGACGATGGTGAACAACAGGGCTTCCTGACATCATAAACATAAAGAGGAAAAGAACATGCTCAAAGCCATCGCAGACCCATTGTAATTTCAGTCACAACAGACCATTAAAGACTAAAAATATTCCCTTATAATCACACTAAAATCAACATTAATTCAGTCTTAAACAAAAGGCACAAGCAACAGGTCCTCCCATCACGCTACAAGCTTCACCTCTTAGCCCTAACTAAGAGGTTTAGCCACACATGAATGGGCTAGATCTCATAATAAAATAGAGAAAAAAAAAGAAGAAAAAAATAAACAAATAACCAAAACTAAACTCTTTACTCCCTGCCTCTCTCTCTCTGTTGACGTCCTCAAGCTCCCAGCCGTCCCAAGATTAGATCCCCCTCTCTCCTCTCTCTCCTGCTTCCTTTATAGTAGCCAAGAGGTGGTGAATGGAATCCCTTGCTAGCAGCGTGCGTAGAGATGTAACTTTGCAACAACATCCGAAGAAAAGGCGGAAGAGTCCCATTTCAACATTCGTTCTGGGGAGCTGACCGTATAACCTTTGAAAGTGTCACCTTGATAGCGGTTGGCCCCACCTTAGACTCCATATGGGCGGACCAGATTGCCTGTCCGATCGCTGCTATGATCATACACGGGGCGTGAAAATCGGACGACGTTTCCGTATGGTTACGCAGTTGGTTTCACTGACCTCTTGTGGGGTCCACCTATGATGGTTTTCTAGAAGATCAGGGCCGTTCATTGGTCTTATAGGGTCTTTTTAAGCCAATGTTCTAAATTTGAAGTGGATCCGAGTTTCGGGTAGACCATTGCGTGATCAACATGTGGCAAAAGGTCCAGTTTTTGCGCTCTTATTCTTGTGCATGGATGCATATAAATGATCAAGGGTTTGGTCGAAATTGCTTATTGAGTGCATTGGATGGCTTGGATCGTACAGCTGGATCAAGGTGGTGGATCTACAGTCATCGCAACCGGACGTTGTTTAGCAGTTTCGTATTGCAGAGGTCCCTTTTCGGCCAGAGCTCGCGAACACCACTGTGATCAGACTCGCGCAAGTATGCTTGGGTTAACGAAAATTAGTTCGATCTTTCTGATAAACGGTGTGGATTGATCATGTGGGCCAAGATGGTGGCCCACCAACTTCCGCAAAATGGCTCTGTACACCCGTTTGCGCAAGAAAAACGGAAGTTTCCGTTTTTGAAAGAGACGGGATCCGGCGTTGTTTGAATCGTGCACGGAAACGGTGCACATTGTGCACCATACACACCCAACTCCGGTTGGGTCCATCGTGATGTTTAGAGAAATCTTCTCCGTCCATTCGCTTTTCCTCTTAAATTGAAGGGTTGAGACCAAATTTAGAGCATATCCAGATAACAGGCGGGCCCCAATTCACTGATCTATGGGCTGATCTGTCCGTTGGCCCACTTCTGTATGGATCCAGGAGCTGAAATTTGATGTGTACGGGTCATTTGTGGTCCTCAGGCAATGAATGAAATTTGGAATGGATCAGATAGTGGAAACCCTGTGATCTTGCATTCTGGCTGACTTCCAAGCCACTTGAGCTTCAGTTTCTCGATTTTCTCGGATCTCGGCCGTGTAAAATCATCTATCTCAATCCCTAGGAGTCCGTCCCTTGCCTTGGTGACATTGGAGCATCAAATCCACGTTTTTAATACTCTTTTTTCAGTCAACGCTCCTAATTACATCCTGCAACAAAAACACGATTAAAATATTTCATTAAGCAATGTCATGTTCGTAAATCCATGTAATAACTGGGGTCTAATATGTAATATTTGACCCTCAACAGTAGTGGCCCTGTATGTGGGGCTAACCTTCATATCCAAACCGTTCATCTGTTTTTCTATCTCATTTTAGTGAATGAGCTAAAAAATGAAGTAGATATAACTCTTAGGTTGGCGACGCCATAGGAAACTGAGGTAATAAAATGCTTATTATTAAACACTTTTTAAGCCCACATAATATTTATTTACTATCCAACCTGTTGATTAAAAGATTAAAAAAATTGGCTTGATCCAAAACTTGATAAAGAAATATTAAAAAAATTGGCTTGATCCAAAAGTTGATAAAATGAGCCAGAAAAATGGACGCGGATTTCCTGCGAAGGAAAGTTCTTGCGCAAGGATGGTGAGTGGGACCCACCAATAATTTTGTGAGAAATTTACTTTGTCCATCCGTTTTGTGAGCTCATTTCATGACATGCGACCACAAATCAGGAGAATTCAAGACTAAAATGGGTCTCACGAGATGGGAAATAGGGGAAAGAAATTTCTACAGTTGAAATCTTCCTAGACTCCACCTTGATGTTTCTATGTCATCCAAACTACTTATAAGGTTATTCCCACGTAGATGAAGTAAAAACACAACAAATTTAGGCTGATATAATACTTTTATAGCTAGTAGAATATTTCAACGGTGCTCGCTGAAAACCGACTGTTACCTCTAGTGCCACTCAATTTAGTTTTGAATCCTTCTGATTTTTGATTGCATGTATGACATGAGCTCGTAAAACAGATGGACGGTGTGGATTTCTTAGAAACATAGCGGTGGGTCCCAGCCAGCATCCTTGCGCAGGAACTTCCTGCGAAAGGGCTCCGCAGGAAATCCGCATCCGGGAAAAATAGACAGAAGGCATGGATACAGTACATGCATCAGGATGAACCCCACGATTAGGGCTGCACCTAATCTGCTTCCGAAATATGGACGGTTAGAGAAAAAAAAAACAGAGAGATGAGCATTGCATATTCAATGCACACGTGTGACCAGCCTGATCCATGGACCAGGACATCTTCATGATAACCTCACCTAATGAATGGCCTCGATCTGGCACATGTGTGGCACAGTGTGATGTTGGCTACATACGGACGACAAGAGCCTGCGACATGGTGTCGCAGCCAGTTCCTACGCTGCTAGTTGGGCTCACAATGATGTTTGTGAGAAATCTCCCATCCATCCGTTTTTAAGTTCCTTTCAACATGACATCAAAAGTGAGGTGGATTTAAAACTAAAATCATCACAGTAGAGGATGTTGAAAAAATTATACAGAAATAATATTTTCTGTAAAATATGAAAACTGAAATATTTTGAAATCAGGACAAGTTAAAGCATGTATAAGAACGTTGTCCTTAAAACATTATTTACCCATACTCAAATAAACTGAGTATGCTAAAAGGTAACAGGCAAATATTGCTCTTAGGATACGACGAGCCTAGTGTGGATCTACGTTTAGCAAACACGAAGACCCACTAATGGAACTTTGTTACACAATTTCTGGCAGAAAGAAAAGAAAAAATCACAAAAAGAGAAGAACAAGAAAGATGTGTTAGACCATTGCACTGGTCTAATCTCCTGCTAATGGTTCAGATGAACCGTTCTAAACTACAACGTTGGTCTGTTCTTCAAGCAATGGTTCAGATGAACCTTGCTGTCTTGCTGGAGTATCTAGCTTTTAGGAAAGGAATTTCATATGTGTATGTTTGGAGTGTGTTTTAGATGGATTGTAAACCCATCCAGGCTCTGTTTATATAGGTTAGGATTGCTGGCAGTTTTGGTCTAGGGTCGTAATATCTCATGATTGTTTCTAGCTATTCGGAGAAAATAGCCGTTATTGGCAGTTTCTGACTGTTATGCATGTGGTGTAATGCTACTGTATGCAATAGTTTCTGACCGTTTAAATCCATTGGCTAGCCGTTTCTAGACATGTAATAGTTTCCGCATAGTCAGCTTTAAGGTGCATGAGGAGTCACACTTCATTTTAATCATTAAGTGCGAAGTGCACCACTAGCGCCTCTACAGCCACACTGCGTCACATACCCATGCCCTCGCACCGAGCCCGTGATCGAGATCGTGCCTGAACGTGGGTTACGCATTGGAATATGCAAACCCTATTCTCCTTGGACTAGTGGGTAAATATTATAATACTCCACTCATCATATGTATACTCAAAATCTTTCTTTTCTTTTTCAAATGTGGGACTATTCCCAAAACATTAAAAAAAATGTATTTTACAAACTTTATATATATATATATATATATATATATATATATATATATATATATATATATATATATAACCTACTTCACCTGTACGAATGTTTCAACAGTGGTAGTTCAATCACAAAAGTTTCCTCTCTTGTGGGCCCACTTGAGTTTTGGATATATCTCATTGATCTCATGTCCTCAAATGAGGTGGAAAACGGATGGTCAGGTTGAATTTCTCACAAACATCATTAGGCCCACCTTGCTTTCAAGCGTAGGAACGCAATCCGCGTCTGTAGATTTCCTCTCTGTCTCCACTTATGGGAATCCCCGCGTGTAAAATGTGTCCCTGGAATTTCTCTCTCTCCGCATATATCTCAGGTCATATTGTAGAAATGTTGACCGAACTCGCCGAAAAGTACAGAGACCGGTTTCCGTCAACAGTTGTGGCACAACGACCCTTTACAAATGTTACGAGTGGAGCCCACAGAGGGTTTGTGTATGTCATCTAAGCCGTCTAGAATGACCAAAACACCATGAAAATGAGACTCGTCAGAAGTCAGACTCATCGACTATAAGGTGGGCCACCAAATTTTCAGTTTTTTGTGTGGTTGTCCGTTGTTTTTTTGTAGTGTGGCCCACCTGATGAATTTATTTTTATAAGTTTTGGAGTGTCACATTTTCATGGTGAATAAGTCTTTTGGACGGGTTCGATTTGATACATAAATGTGGGCCCACACACAACATATGTAGAGGTCGGTTCCTCCGGCCGGAATGGCCATCATGTCTCGAATACTCCAGCGAAACTCGCGTTGGTACACGAGTGCGTGTCTGAAGTACTTTATGCTCCTGAGATCCACCCCAGCTGTGTTGTGGCCTTTTCTACCAAAGCTCAGGTAGATCCAAAAATCAACTGGGCCAAACGATAGGGAACATGGTGAATTTACGCTAAGATCTCAAAATTCACGTGGTGCGGCCCGACTTTTAAAATACTGTGATTTTAGAGGCTTTCCCTTCCTCATGGGGAGGCGTGTCAGATGAGGGCGCGGATTAGCTTCTGACAGGTTGAGTAGCATGACTGAAGTGACGTCACCAATTTCGTTTGGTATCCATGCCGATCATTTTAGGCCAATGTTTAAATAATGAGTTAAATCCAAAGTTCCAGTAGACCTCAGCACAAAAAACAGGACAATGACTCTCACCATTAAAAACTTCTAAAGGCCACAGAAGTTTTAGATCAAGTTGGTAACTGTGATTTCCCTTATCTAATGTCTTTTTTAACTTTTTAGCCGGTCCGATTTCAAATAAACATAATGTTGGGCCTCAGGATAATTTCAACTGTGGGAATCACTCTCCTCACTGTTTTCTGGGGTGGATTCCACTAAAGTTTTTTATCTTCATCATTGTTCGGCTTATGCCCTAAAATGATATCTTAAAATGAATGGACGGTGTGGATACAAGGCCCACAGAATTTGGTGACGTCACTTCAGTATCCGACTCGCTGCTGAAACCTGTCAGTATCTAATCCAGATGAATGCAATGGATGGCCTACAAACACTCTTTGTGGGCCCCACATATACCTAATGATGTCTTCCACATCCCAACTGTTACCTTATGGTGTAGCCCACCTGAGTTTTGGGCCGGCCTGATTTCTAGCTTCCAACGTGGACATTGATGCAGTGCACCTGATGACGGTGTGGATCATGCACATTCCATACATAGCGCTTGGTTAGCGAATATGTTACGCTAGGAGCCTAGGACGGTTCTCTCTCTCATGCAAGAAGCACATGTAAACGAGCATCTTCGATGAGCTGCGTCTGTATTAAAAAACACGCGTGTAAAGGTATCCCGTTTGGCTAGCACATGCACATGGAAGCGAGTATAAAGCAACACCTGTCCCAGGGAGTTCCCTCAACACGAAACTACGTGGAGGCCACCTCGATGTCAATGAGAAATCCACTCTGTACATTACGTTGCGGTTCATGTTAGGGCGAGACCCAAAAACCAAGTGGACCACGCAACAGGTAAGAGTGAGAACTGAACGCCCACCAACGAAACCTTATCGGGCTACATAAGTTTTAGATCAGTTTGATGTTTGTGTTTCCCTTCATCTTAGTCAGAATAATCTTTTAAACGGGTTGGATGACATATAAACATTGCCAAAAAAGAATTCAACGGTGGGATTGAAATCCCCACTAACCTTTCCAATGGTGTGGCCCACTTGAGTCTTTTATCCGCTTTCTTTTCGGGTCTTTTTTTAACATTAGCTGCCTAAACTTATGTTGGGAGTTGACTACATACGTTCACATGGGCATTTCCTGCACATTCCACGCATTGTTGAGTAACGCATGCAAATGTACTGCATGTCTTCTCACACCATGTGCCAAAGCATATGGTCATGGAGCCAACGCAACCCATGTTCTTGTTTCTGCTGTTATCGATCATTGCTAATTTCAGACCCTCATACAATGCATTTCGATGCACAGTCAAACTCAATAACAGTTACTATTTACTAGTTTGATAGACTTGGAGCTACCAAAATCTTGGTTCAAATGATCATGCATCCCTTCTGTACAAAAAAAAATAATATTACACCTCATATCATTTTGTATATTTATTTTACATTAAAAAATCCTAATTATATATACATACATATAAATGAATAAATAAATACATAATTATTTTTAAATTAAATAAATTACAAATTAGTTGAGGTATTTCAAAAAATAAAAAGTGCTTTAATTCTTTTTTTATGTTAAAGTTTAGTTTTATTATAAATAAATTAAGAGTTGAAAAATATTTTGAAGATTTTTTTAAAAGTATTTTAAAAAGTGCCACATTATATTCTAGATTATGTATGCATTAATTAAGTGAACCTGCGTTTATAATTACTCACCCGTAGGATGATAGTTAAGTAAATAATAAAATAACGAATTTTTTGTTTTTTTGTTTTTTTCATGATTTTTCTTTGAAACAGATAAGTATATCTATCACATTGGTGAGGACTGATACCCAACATACAACACGTAGTGGGTGATATAGTAAATATTTAAAACGATGACCTAAGTTATAATATTAAAAGAAATAGACTTGATAATTAGATAAACACAACGGAAGACCCACACGCAACGGTTTTGGAGTCCATCTCATACATGAACTGGGAAACTGCCTCCGTCTCTCTCCTTTTCCTTTCAGTGATTTATGCAGGTAAGACGTAGCATTTGGGATTGGAATAGTCTACAACACCTGTTTTTCTCTTCACGTAAAATACCAAAACGATTTAGAGCCCAACGTGCTGTATATGCAAAATCCACTTCGTCCATAAAATGATAACCATTATTTCCAACGTACCTTAAAAAAATCAACCAGATTATAAGGTCAGATGGCCATCCCAACAACGACAATGTAAAATAACACCTAATAAATATAAGTTAATGTGGGGTGGCCTGTCTGAGTTTTTGATCAGGTTGTTTTTCTTTTTCTTTTTTAATATTTCCTTCATCCTCGTGAGTATCATCTGATGAACGGGTTGGATGAAACATAAACACCATTATAGCGCCACATAGAAACCTATGGTTGACATCCCATTCTTATTGGTTCCTGCGGCGTTGCCCACCTGAGTTTTGGATTTAGATATTATTTCACCCCCATCGACTAGAATCAAGGACTACGCCTGATGAACGGAGTAGATTTTAGATATACAACACGGTGGACCCCAAAGAGATTGGGTGAAAAACAAGTGTTGTAAAAGATAAATTCCGTCCTACCAGTTGGGACCTGTCCCGCATTCTTGTCGATATAAGTGGGACCTTTAGTTCAGTGATGAAAAAACATTTTATCTTCGGGGACACACAATGGATGGCTCATATATCAAAAATCACCTCGATAGGAAGATCCGAACCATAGAATTCTTGGCCTTCTATCGGCCGAATGGGAACCGTTGATGTAATTTCCATTCAACGGTTTCTTTATTCTGTCGGTCACCTGTTGAGAGAATAGGGTGGTTTTCACGCTTTTTGTCTTTTTTCCAAGCAGCATTGACGACAGTATTCGCCCCTGTCGGAAACATACCAACGGCTGGATTTAAGCTTAAGATAGTGGCCTCAGGCGACCAATGTCCCGTAATTTCAGTTGAATGAGTTTTCAGTGAGCGAGTATGAACGGTTCGATTTTCTAAAGACATGTTAAATATGAGCACGCGTGCGAGAGATCCAATCACAGTATTGCTAGCAACATCGTTTGAAAAAAAAAAAAAAGGGACCGCAGCTTTCCCTGACAGATGCCATTCTCTTATATATTTTAATCACACATGAAAATCGGTGACATTCGAACATCAGAAGTGAAAATCGGTGAAATCCGCGCGCGCACGGCAAATTTATTTATGAGAAAATGACCACTGTAGATAAACCCTTTACCCAGCGGTTTCTATGAAAGAATACAAACTTTAGTTACCAATCTAGACTATCACGTGCGGACAGCGACGTTGAGGACGAAACTACCCCTCCTTTTCGCTGCGAAGACGTGCGCTGACGCTCCTCGAACTGAGAGTTGTACGAACGGCTTAAAAGAGATCAAAGTTACATGGCCGCACAGCTATATATTTATTATATCCACAACGTTCATCCATATTTCAAGATCATTTCGGAGCATTATCCAAAAAAAAAAAATCATATCCAAAGATCAACTGGACCACACCACAAAGACGGTTGATTTTCACCGTTAAAAATTTTGTAGGGTCCACCATAATATTTATTTTCCATCCAATCTATCCATAAGGTCACAAAGTCCAGGATGAAGAGGAAAAACAAGTTTCATAATGATCCAAAACTTCTGTGACCCCTAAAAGGGTTTCAATGGTAGACGTTCAATCATCCACAACCTTTAACA
Organism: Magnolia changhungtana; assembly: GCA_030180095.1. Taxonomy (NCBI): domain Eukaryota; kingdom Viridiplantae; phylum Streptophyta; class Magnoliopsida; order Magnoliales; family Magnoliaceae; genus Magnolia; species Magnolia changhungtana. The sequence goes on along the minus strand of JASAUF010000272.1, from coordinate 6,288,523 downwards.
GTGTGGTTCACTTGATAGCTAGATCTTATTTTTCGCAAACCTTAATACGAGTTTGCCAAAAATATGAACGGTCTGGATATAACACATACCTCATAATAGGACCCACAAAAAGTGGTGGGATTACAACAGCAAAAAATTATTTTTAAAAAAAAAAAACCCATATCGACAGACAGTCGATATATCGAAAATGGTCCAGAACTGTCCAGTGTGTTTTCTTCAAAAATCTTACAATTTTCGATATATCGTCTTGATACATCGTGTTTTACCTTTAGTACGGATTATAAGAGCCATATAGATGGCCTATGAAATTTTTTATTTTTTATTTATTTATTTTTTATTTTTTACATGGAGAAATTTATTCTACCTACAATTTTCTTTAATACATATTTATAAATATAGGTATATATAAGCATATAAAATTTTTTTCCCTCTTTTTTTTCATTTATTTCTTTAATCATTTAACAAGAATATCTTCTAAACCAAAATTAGTTACTTGACGTACCACATATGATTTTGGGGTAAGAGAAGCTACTTTAGCCAACCAACCTAGTTATTTTCCAAGATTCCATCTGGTTGAAAATACATTTCATTCACTTTCTCATTGTCAATTTCACACTTCATTCAGTCAAAACTAAAAATTGAGCGGGACAAATATGAAATTGAGTAGAATTGAAAAATGAGTGAGGCAAGGTAGGAATTGAGCGAGGAAACCTAAAAATTGAGAGAGGTAAGGTAGGAGTTCAGTGAGGGAATCTAGAAATTGAACGAGGTAAGCTAGAAATTGAGCGAGGCAACGTAGAAAATGAGCGAGGAACCCACGATTTTCCAGCAACCCAGAATCGAGCGATGTATCGAGCGAACAACGCGTCACTGAATTGGAAAGCTAAGATTGAGCGAGGCAACGTATGGATTCAAATGAGGAAGCTTCGAGCGAAGGAAGCTAGAAATCGAGCGAGGCAACGTAGGAATTGAGCGAGGAAGCCAGAAATCAGGAATGAGCGAAAGCCAGAAATCGAGCGAAGCGAGGAATAGGAATCGAGCGAGGAAGTTTTAGAAATTGAGCGAGGCAACGTAGGAATTGAGCGAGGAAGCTATAAATTGAGCGAGGAAGCTATTCAATGTGGGAAATGAGCTTAGGAAGCGTAGAAATTGCGAGCGAGGAATGAGCTATGAAAATTGAGCGAGGAAGTAGAAATTGAAGGCAACGTAGGAATCGAGCGAGGAAGTTAATTGAGCGAGGAAGCTAGAAATTGAGCGAGGCAACGTAGGAATTGAGAGAGGAAGCTAGAAATCGAGCGAGGCAACGTAGAATTAGCGAAGGAAGTTAGAAATTGAGGGAAGCTAGAAATTGAGCGAGACAACGTAGGAATTGAGCGAGGAAGCTGTAAATTGAGCGAGGCAACGTAGAAATTGAGCGAGGAAGCGAGAAATCGATTAAAGCGAGGCAACGTAGGACTTGAGAGAGGGAAGCTAGAAATTGAGCGAGGCAACGTCGAAGTTGAGCGAGGCAACGTAGGAATTGAGCGAGGGAAGCTAGAAATTGAGCGAGGGAAGCTAGAAATTGAGCGAGGCAACGTAGAAATTGAGCGAGGGAAGCTAGAAATTGAGCGAGGCAACGTCGAAGTTGAGCGAGGCAACGTAGGAATTGAGCGAGGGAAGCTAGAAATTGAGCGAGGGAAGCTAGAAATTGAGCGAGGGAAGCTAAAATTTTATATGCTTATATATACTTATTTATATAAATATGTATTAAAGAAAATTGTAGGTAGAATAAATTTTTCTATGTAAAAAATAAAAAATAAATAAATAAAAATAAAAAATTTCAAAGATGGACACAGACTACAGTTATGGCTACGGTTATAATCCGTAGCTAAAGGTAAAGCACCTTTTTCGATATATCGACAGATATTCGATATATCGAAAATTGTAAGATTTTTTGAAGAAAACTCACCGACAGTTCTGGACCATTTTCGATATATCGACTGGCTGTCGATATATCGACCGTTTTTTTTTTTTTTTTTTTTTGTTGTTGTAATCCCACCGCTTTTTGTGGGTCCTATTATGAGGTATGTGTTATATCCAAACCGTCCATCTATTTGGCGAGCTCGTATTCGTGCTTGAGACTAAAAATAAGATAGATCTAACTATCAAGTAGACCACACCGTAAAAGGCAATGGGGAATTGAACGTCACCATCAAACCCTTTTAGGGGTTATAGAAGTTTTGGATCATTATGAAATTTGTTTTTCTTCTTCATCCAGGTCTTTGTGACCTATGAATGAACTTAGACGGGGAGGATTTCTCACGAACATCACAGTGGGCCCCCATAAAGTTTTTAATGGTCGACGCTCATTCAACACCGTTTCCTGTAATGTGGTACACTTGAGATTTGCATATACCTCATTTTTGGTCGTATACCATAAAATGATATGAAAAAAATATATGGACGGCATGGATGAATAGCATACATCATGGTGGGATCCACAGACCACCGACCATCCCCGCCATTGGCTGGTGGCAGGGGGAGTACCCAATCCTTTTAAGCCGTTCGTACAACTCTCAGTTCGAGGAGCGTCAGCGCACGTCTTCGGGAGGGGTAGTTTCGTCCTCAACGTCGCTGTCCGCACGCGATAGTCTAGATTAGTAACTAAGGTTTGTATTCTTTCGTAGAAACCACTGGTTAAAAGGGTTTGTCTACGGTGGTCATTTTCTTTATTTTTTTTTTTTTTTTTTTTGAGAAATCAGAAATGATCTATTGCTCTCAGAGCATCATAAGTTATAGTACTCCTAGTTGTACTTGGACACTTAGACAGTACTATCCATTCATCTCGACGGTCCATTAGATCTAAAACATATTTCATGGTCTACCTTGAAAAAAGGTACCACACTTATGTAACAAATTTATCCATTTGATCAATGGCCTTAAAATGAACGGTAAAGATCATTTTGATAAAAAAGGGTCCACTCAACAATTTGATTCGTGTGTTTGTTAGAGAGCATGATGGATTGTTAATGACTTCAAAGAATCACTTTTGTTAGGCAACCGAAACTTTCTATCAATGCATGGTTAGTTTATGATTTCAAAGAATATCTATTTTTTTAAACCGTCCATGTATCGGAAATTAAACGGTCCAAATTATTTGTTCCAGTTTCGATGTATCGGAAACCAATAATTACTTTTGTTTGATCATGTGACTCTCAGATTGGTGGGCATTTATTGGACGGTTAAAATGACAAATATTCAATGGTCTAGTCTCCACAAATAAGTGTCCACCAATCAGAGGTTAGGATTGTTCAACAAATCTGAGTTTTTTTTTTTTTTTTTTGCAACTTAGCAAAAGTGGGCTCCGTAATTTAGTAGGGTTAATTTGAGTTAGTATATCATACGTGTACCCTTTCTAAGCGCCTGTGTATCAAGCGTCATCAGCAGCCAGAGTATTGATACTCGGCCAGAGTGCGGGACTCAAGTGTCTTTCATCCAACAGAAAATCTCCTCCAGCTGACGATTTTAATGGCACAATATCCCATCACACGATTTTAATAGTCCAATGGTAGCGGAATGAATGCACTCTCCTTACACGCGGAAACAAGGCACATGTATGTAATAATCAGACGCCGAGTATGAAAATTCCGGCGGATCAGATAATTAGGTGGGCCATATGCACACATGGAAATCGGATAATTGAATTGGTTAATCTATCTTAACCGTTCATTTGTATCACCTCGTGAGGCCCACCTTATCATCATATCAGCCTTTTTTTTTTTTTTTTTTTTTTTTTTAAAGACATTACATATTCACATAATCACATCATCTGTTTTCCGGATGCAGCCTAAAATATAAGTCCCGGCACGTGCATAAAGAAGATCCCATGTCGTGATTTCACCATCAGGTGTTTCGCTGGTCCATCCTAAAGTTGTGTTTTCTTCAGTCTACAGAGCACGTGTATGGTGGGCCCCGCATGTAGACGGTGAGATGGACTTGAATTTACTGATTATAGATGCTACAGAAAGTCTCACATTTGAATGATAAAATAGACGGAATAGTAGGCGTGATTCACATAATCACATCATCTGTTTTCTGTATGTAGCCGATAATATAAGTTCCGGCACGAGCGTGGAGAAGACCTCATGGCGTGTTTCGTTGGTCCATCCCAAAATTGTGTTTTCTTCGGTCTACAGAGCAGTGTATGGTGGGCCCCGCATGTATACGGTGGAGATGGACTTGAAATTGCTGATTATAGATGCTACAGAAAGTCTCACATGCCAACATGGAAAACATTCATCAAGTGGGACCCACCTTGCATATTTTCTAAATTAAGTCGGTCTGCTCGTCAAGTTGGCCAAACACGTATGTTGGGGATGGACCATCTAGACCTGGCATTTGGCAATGGGTCGGACAGGTCTTGGGCCTAACCATTCAAAATTTTGTTTTTTTCTGAGGCTACGCTGGTCCCATTGCCAGCCTTAGGATTCTGCTAATTGTTTAGACGTTCTATTCTATGGAATATGTATGGCCCACCTACCCGGACGAATGACCATTTTCAGTCAGGGTGACATCATCATCAAATCAATCGCTGACAAGTGCAATGTGATGTCATTCTAGTGTGCCCACAGCGAATCACTGGTTGAAAAGTCATGCTGTACGATTTCTAGACATTTGAACAGTGCGGATTAGGTGTTACCCTGATTGTGTAGGGCCCACATAGATGAATATGTTGTATATCCACGCCGTTCATCCATTTTTTTCAACTCATTTTAGTACGCGATACCAAAAAATAAGCATATTAAAATCTTAGGTGCACCATCTCATTGGAAACAGAGATAAATGACTATTAAAAACTGTTTGTGGGCCAGAAAAGTTTCTGATTAATCTGATCCTTGTATTTTCCCTTCATCCAGGTCTGTTTGACCTCATCAACAAGTTGGATGGACAATAAACACTATGGTGGGCCCTAGAAAGTTTTCAATGATGGGCATTCAATCACCACTATTTAAATGGTCATTACCACTTGAGATATAGATCTGCTTAATTTTTTTTTTGGAACACGTTCTAAGATGGGCTGGAAAAATGGATGGACGGCATGGATATACGGAACATCATCAAGGTATGGCCCACAGTATGGGTAACACCGCTAACGTGTTGCACGGGTAAGAACTAATCCACTCCCCTCCTTGAAACTGGGAAGCCGATTGCCTGTTCCAGGGATATTATTGTGCCGAGGGATGTGTAGGACCGAAAGAGATGTCCCGTGACAAATCCACTCTGTCCATCTGTTTTGAAGGACCACATTAGGACGGGATTCTAAAAATCAGACAGATCCAAAAGTTATGTGAGCCATACCACACGAAACAGTGGGGATTGAGAGCGTACGGGTGACAGAAGTTTCGTCTCAGGATGATATTTGTGCCTAAAGTTTATCTGAGTGGTAATAACTCTACCAACGGTTTGGATGACATATAAACCTCATGGTCAGCTCCAAGAAGGTTTCAATGGCGGACGTTTCCATTCCCACTGTTTCATTTGGTATGGCCCATCTGAATTTTTGGATCTGCCTGATTTTTAAAATCCTCTCATACTGTGTTATTTCAAAACAGATGGACGGAGTGGATTTGTCACGGCTGTAGACCCCACAGAGCCCCCGGGTCACAGGTAATCTGTTCCCTTGAAACGGACGGTAAAAAGGTAAAATGGTTAATGATAAAAACAAATCAATAGAAAAAAGGGGGTTGGTAGAATCTACTTTTTGGTTGTTTGGTGGCATCTTTTGTTGGGTGGGGCCCGCGAGATGGACGACCGTTGCTAGAAAAGGGCATTCGTTTTGGCTCTCTCACGACTAAGGATCCAATGTGTGTCGCCACCTACTGAGAAACATACTGATATGGTACGACGATTTCAACCGTTCGGATCCAATGCCTGTCGCCAACCGTAAGCTATACTCTCATGATCCTCACTTTTCATTTTGAGAGTTGAAGGCAATCCATTGAAAATTTTCTTCTCATTGTTCTAAACTCATCTACTGATAATGATGGTAAAATTCATCCGTTCAGCGTAAGTTTCTTCAAGTGGCCATTATGGCATATATTCCACGACATGGACGGTCCTGATCAGCGACCCACTAAACATGTGGAGCCCTTGGAAGGCAACTCACGCAGGATCCTGAGTCACACGACAGAGGCAAAACGAACTCATTGAATCGATGATTAATCCCCTCCAGGCAGGAAGCAGATTACGTGGTGAGGTGGGTGGTGTTGGGCGCTGTGGGACCCACCTTTTTGTATGTGTCCTGAAGCCAACTGTATTTAATGCTTATTTGCCAACCAGACCTGGATGAAGTTAAAAAACGCATGGTTTTTAACGGTGGGTGTTCAATCACCACCGTTTCCTGTGGTCCACGGATGGACGGCATGGCTAAAATACAAAAACAGAGGTTGTACCAACAGCGTCACCACCCAATCGGCTTACCTCCACGTGGGCTGCGGACTGCTGCAGGCGCCTTCTGTCGGAAGCTAGATGGGGCCCACTGTGAGTTTGTGAGAAATCCACCCATCCATCATTTTTCCCTATCATATTAGGATACGAGTAATTAAGAAAAAAAAAAAAATGAGGTAGTTCAGAAGCTTAAGGAACTACGTAACAGGGAAAAAGTGGGGAGAGAAGTACCTACCGTTGAAACCTTCTCCAGGTCCACTATCCACCATCCAAACGGTTTATAAGGTCATTCCTACTGAATGAACTGAAACCACAAAATATTAGCCTCATCCAAAACTTATGTGTATCCACAGATGTTTCTGTTGTGGGATATTGGCCCACTTGAGTTTTGGATCTACCTCAATTTTTGACTCATGATATGAGCTATAAAAATAAATGGACGGTTGGATTTTTCACAAACATCAAAGTGAACCCATCTAGCTTCCAACTACCTTCAGCTGTTCCGGTCATGGAAGTTAGGTGGGGCCTACTATGATATACGTAAGAAATCTACTCCGTCCATTCACTTTTCCATCTCATGCTAGGATATGAACTCAAAAATGAGATTGGTGGACGGAGCAGATCTTACATATAAAGCATGGTAAACCACGTAGACTAGAGTAGGCTGCTTTACGGGCTGATAAAAACAGGGAATAAGGCAATTCCGTTCCAGTGGATCCAGTATAGTTTATCAGGAAATGATGAATTACAGGATACGGAACTTGTAGGGGCTTCCAACAATATTCACGTTGTACTATTCTGCCAACGAGGGATCACTCACGTGTCAGAAATTCAGACCGTTGGCCTGTTGCGTCTGGTCTATGATGGACCACGCTAAAAATCTCCTCCACACAAGAGTGTTTACACCTGGCCGACAACTCAAAAAATTACCACGAGGTGACCATATGACATGTTAGAGACATATACACGGGACACATTAACGGCTAGACAACAATAAATGTAACTTTTTATCAAAGAGTTCACACTCATAAAGATCTCCAGCTAAGTTTATAATGACAAAATAACAAGTACAAGTTAATAAGAGATCATGTTGCTTATTGTAATCTTTTTATTTTTTATTTTTATTTATTTATTTTATTTTATTTTATTTTTTATCTTTGTGATTTATTGTAACAGGTTCTACTTGCGTGGAAGTTTAAGAAGATTTGCACGGCCAACTATTTCAAATTCTCACGCTTCCGAGGACTGCTCAGCCACCAACTCACGAGTTTATATATAGTGCATAACAAAAAGCTCCAAACCACACACCAACACAGCTAAACATGGCACAATGTCATTTGTCTATCTATTCCTCGTGGACACTTATCTATTAGCATAAAATCTTTATTTTTATTCTTAGTTTATCTGTACACCATTCCCTATGGTATCCCATTGGATTGCAAATAAGATGACTGAGTTTCGATTGGAAGGTTGTGGCGCTTTCATGCTGCATGCTAGGTAGCTTCGTTGGTCATTTTGATATAAAGTTTACTTCACACTAGACAATGTGTAATACCTTGATTTTTTCTTTTCTTTTTTGTGCTCGTGTATCTACATGGGTACTTAGACACGCATACATTCCCATTGGAAATGTGTCTTTAGAGAACGACACTTGGATTTTTCACCTCGTACACACACTTCGACCCTTGGATTCGTATTGATGTGATTATTGCTAGATTCCCTAAAACTATCTTAGTTAGTATACTGCCTTAGGATCTCCTTGTGATTGTCAAATTTCCTAAAACTGTCTTGGTCAGTGCTTTACCATAGAATATCCTTGAAGTTGTAGACATCCGACCTAGGCTAAGTGTTGAGAAAAAGTCTTAAATATGTTTTTTGGGTGTTGTTTGACTGGTCGTGGGTCAATCACGACTGGTCGTAGGAGCTAGTCGACCGGTCGTAGCCCGTTCGACTCAAAGTCCAACGACTATGTTTTTTTATATCCGGACCGCCTTCAACTAGTCGAAGGGTTTGTTCGACCAGTCGTAGCTTCGACTAGTCGAAGCTCCCCTTCGACTAGTCATAGGTTATGCAAATTCGTTCTGTGATTTTGCGGATTGCGGAAATCTGTGTTCTTTCGCAACTGGGATGCGGAAGGGAAGTTTCCTAAACTATAAATAGGTATCCCTAAGGCTTTTCTAGGGTATGGGAATGTAATGGGAAAGTATTCTAAGGGTTTCAAAGGGTGTAGCAAAGGGTGAGATTCGAGGTTGTTCGAATCGGGTAAGTCCTCTCTCTTTGTAATTTCTATTTTCGTAGTGGTGATCTGTCGCTTTCTACCATGGTTTTTTCCCGCAAGGGTTTTCCATGTTAAATTTGTGTGTTCTCTTGTATGCTTGGTGCCATTGAATTGCTATCCTGGATCTAGATCTGTGTGATTCCGCAGGTCAAAATCTCCAACACTAAGAACCTGATGAAACATGAATGATACTTAGGAACCAAACCTATACCATACCTAAAACTTCAACCATTTCCAAGCCTAAGGTAAACCCTAACTGAACCCAAGCCATTATCAAGCCTTAGCCATATCTAAACCATTATCATACCCAAGCTATTACCTAAGCCGAGCCATACCCAAGCCATTTTCAAGCAAAAATCCTTAAACCTAAGCCTTAAGTAGCACTTTAGGCACAAACGAGCCAGTTGGCTAAATTATAGAGGTGAACAGTAAACGGATGTAATTCCATTATCGCCTACTCTCGAAATATGTGCCCCGAGCGACAGTCATTGCTCTCCTAGAGAGACAACTATAAAGGAACCCTTATCGTCGATATGCGCTTGAGATAAGAACGTGGGGAAGAGGAATCGACGAGGAATCCAGGAAAGAGCTACGGAAAAGCGTGACGAGAATTCTCGACTCGAGATGTTAGAAGGTGCAAAATCAATAGGTGCCGGAGCAGCTACAATTGCTTCAGCGGGAGCTGCTGTCGGTATTGGAAACGTCCTTAGTTCCTCGATCCATTCCGTGGCGCGAAATCCATCATTGGCTAAACAATCATTTGGTTATGCCATTTTGGGCTTATCCCAAGAGTTCTTTCTATTTACCTTTTTACCAAGCCCTTTAACACATAAGAAAGTGATATGTGGCATCTCTATTCCCTTCACCAATCTTAGGCTACCACATCATTATTTACCCTCTATAATCCCTAAAATTACTAAAGAACCATTCAAAAGAGCTATAAGTACCCCCTCCTCTTCATTTCACACTAAGCAACTCTTAGCGAGAGAGAGAGAGAGAGAGAGAGAGAGAGAGAGCTCTTGAGTCCACAAGCTCTCACCTTCTTCAACCATATTTAACTTCCTCCAACCCTCTCTTAGTCTCTTACACCCACTTAAGTCAACCCTTCTAAACCATATACACATATTCTATCCAAGCCACATCCAAGTGCAAGCTAAATATCGTCCCATCTACTTTCATGCATACTTTATTGTTCGCATCCCCTTGCTTTTTTAGGTTGTCATTGAATGTATGATTTGTGACTTATTGGAACTCCGAATTCTGTCACATCAAGAACTCATGGTAATCCAGTCCTCTTATACATCATCTAGCATTAATTATCACATATCCTCTTAATCCCCTTTCTCCTCTAAACATTCTTTGGATGTATGCTCTATGACTTGTCAAACTTATGGGACTCTGTCACATAAGAAATCCGAGCTAGCTGCCTAGTCATATTTTAATACTTTACATCCTATCATTTTATCCCCTAAAATCAGCTTACCACACAAAATAGAGACTGTACAGCCGTACAAGTAGAGAGAGTGCCTAACACATTCTCTCTCTATAACTGAGGTCCCTTACTCGAAATCTTATATCACATATTAGAATCAACTTAAAGCAAGAGAGTCTTTAGATTCTCTAACTTTTACAAATTTTATAGGTTTTAACTGACTATGGAATTTTGAGCTAATTGGCTAGTGGTGACTGCAAGTCTACTACATCATCAATCCGAATTAGGCCATACACCTCAAAATCAAAGATAAGAGTGTGGGTGCCGCTTTCCAACATTCACAAATGCGTGTTGTCCGTGCTCTTAAAACGGTATTGGTCGGTGCACTGCCTTGGATGACCTGGGATCGTCATAAGACTGCCTTGGTCGGTACACTGCCTTGGAAGATTCCTTGTATAGATAAGTGATTGTTTAGGTTTATATCATGATATACGAAAAGTATTTTATTGTGCATTGCATCTCTTATATTGTGGTTCATTATCTTATTACTGCTCGTTTTATTTAAATTTTATTTTTGTTATTTTTATGAATTTAACATTTTTCAATAGTTAGTTGGATATGATCCCATGAGCCGTTGTGCTCATACTCCTTTAGATAGTTTTACAGGTGTAGATTGAAGTATTTCGAACAAATTGGACATTATTAGCAGTTTCTCTTTCATTTATTAGGAATAGTTTGAAGTTTTACTTTAATTTGTTAATATGCGGATTTATGCACCTTTTTTTCAATCACATAACTCCTTATGTCATTTAGTCGGTTAAGCCTTTGGAAGCTGAAAATTGAAGACACAAGTGAAAGTAGAGCATCAAGGAGCAAAGCACAGGTAAATGCGGTGTCTTGGTGACCCTAACCCTTGACACAAAACAACGTAAACGTATATATAATCTTAAACCTAATATATAAACTTTTTATTGATAAACCCTTAAGTCATATGAGCCTAAATTGTTTATCCTTAGATTGGCTTTAAAGGTCCCGTGTTGTTCGAAAAATTGCACTGAACCCACCTTCAGTCCAACTGAAAACAACTAAAATAGGACAATGGGCTGGAACAAAATTTTGGGTAATTAGCCCTAGCTAAAACCCTTTGGTTTGCTTCGATGTGACTGAATACTGCATTTGGTGCGACCAAAAGTGCTCAAGTCTATCTAGCGGCTTTCCTCTCTAATTCAGTGCAACCGATTTAAGACTACCCATTTTTTTATTGTTGAAACTCAATTTCTTTATATACGAGATTAGGTCTTTGGGCATTTTAGGTCTTTTTTTTTTGTGCAAATGAAGCTTAGATGAATTTTCAATCATATCGTACATCCAAAGCCTCATATACTATGAGACTCGATTAATCTTCTTGTGCTTTAATGCTCTAATGAGAATTCTAACTCCAATATTGAAGATGAACTTAATCTCCACAATTCTCTAGAGTTTAGACCCAATCTCTACTGTATATCTTTAAGATCAAAAGGAGTTTGGTTCGAATCAAATCGTATTTGGCTCCGGCACACTTGACACGAACGTATGATTAAATTTGAGCCAAATAGACAATAGGAACCATCTGACTTAGGCCGACAGCCACTAAAAAGAGAAATACCACAACGGTCTATATGGAACTTAAAAGGTTAAAAGATTTGTGGGATCTTCCAATGTTAATGGCTTTCGGCCATGATCCATCCACGGTAAGACTCAACAGATCAATGATCTGGATTACTGAAGCATCGCCCCCACTAGTGATATTCAAAGCCCTCATAAACTTGTAGGCCCTGGGATTAGGGTTGTACATGAACCGAATTAGCTCAGTTAGCTCGATCAACTCGACTCGAAAAAACTCGATTTGACTTAGTTCAAAACTGAGTTCGAGCCGAGTCGAGGTGATTTTTTTAGCTCGAAAAAATTTTAAACCGAGTTCGAGCTTGCCTGAGCTCGACTTGACTCAGATCGAACCGCAACTCGAATCGAACTCGGATTGAACAGATCGGTGACTCGATTACTTTGATATTGATGTTACTCACCAAGTGTTTGTTGTAATGACTCAACGAAGTGTCGGCTGGGGGCAAGGAATGTATGTATATGAAACAAATACCATTTTTTTTAAATTTTGATGTTGCCTGCAAGGTGTTTGATGAAACACCTATAAACAGTTGATGTTGTTTTACATACAGTTAGAAATTGAAAGTGCACTCTATGTGTTTGTGAAAATGCCGCACAGGGCTCAATCTTGGCTTAAACTCGGCTCGAATTGGCCCGAGCTGCTGACTGAACTAAGCTGAGCTGGCTAGTCAAGCTCGAGGACCGAGCCGAGCTAAGTTCGAGCTAGGGTCAGCTAGTGGCCAATGCGAGTCGAGCTATGCCGAGCTCGACTCAGTTCGACTCGTGTACACCTTTACCTGGGATCTCAAATCCAATAATCCTTCTCTTGTAACAAGAGGTTTCTGTGTGTGGAAGCATAGTTTTTGAGCTTGTCCCATGCTACTGGCCCGAGTCGACTCGGACTCAGTAGGATCCAAACAGGTTCAACGTCATGAGTAACCCAAGACTCGGGCTATTCTCGAGTCGTCTTGATACTGTAATAGTCTATCCAAATGGCTGAGTGTTTTAACCATGTGAGGAAGTGCTTATATTAATTCAGGAAGTATTAATTAATGACCAACTACCTCATAAATTTCACGAGATCTGTACCAATCATCAGGTAGCATCTGCCTTGGATGGGCCATATACTCAAAATGACACTGATTGGACAATCCTAAACCTTGGATTTGAGGAAGGAAAATATGGACGGTTAAAGCAACACTGGTCATATGGTGGTTGCCATTTTTGGAGATATCATTCATCCTACACAAATCCCACCTGATGATCGGTTTGGATGTGCTAACGGACTTGCTTATAATCCAAACCCTCCATATATAATGGAAACTAGTCGGTGTGAATCATGAGAGTTAAGTCTTCTAGAAGGCAACAATTCGGTCAAAGTTCGTCACGGTTTTCAAACTGATCCCTCGCACATCCACCGTACACGCGGAGCCAAACGCGTGTCCAAATTCTCTGCACCACGTGATCGAGATGATCCCAACCATCTCATCCTGCCAGTTCATCGCATTATGCTCACCGTCCATTTCACAGCAGCTGGTTTGATGGTACATACCGTGTGATTTTCAGGCTACGGTGCCTAATCACTGGGCCCATAATGTGGGCACCTCAGATGGGGCTGTCATCCCTACTCTAATTCAATAATAGCTAATCTAATCATAATTCTTTTTTCTACTTTTCAAATAAGTTCGTTTGGTACAGAAAATTAATTTTTTAAAATTAAAATTTTCTATTTAAAATATGCATATTTAGTAAAATATTTAAATAAGAGTTTTTCTTAATGACATTTGATGTCATTTTTAAAAAAATTATAGATATTCTGTTGTAAGAGCAATTCATTCGCTTCTTTTAATGGATTTATCTTAGATGAAAATGTCCCCCATGTGATAAAAGAATGGATGAGTATACTCTTCATGTTTTAAGACATTTTGGCATTATTACGTGGAGTATTGGATATTGATGGTCCGTCCTATGGAGCCACCTTTGATGTGAACCGTGCAGAAGCTTTCAAAGTGGGTTGTCCATCATGCCAAGCTTGTCGACGTGGGTGGATCATCAATCATATGGAGCCCACCTTTGATGTGGACCGTCCATCATGTGGGCCAGACTTTCAAAGTGGGCCGTTCATCTCGTCATTGAGGTGGACCGTTCATCATTAGGGTTCGGCCTTTGACATGGACCATCCATCATGTGGGGCCCACCTTGATGTTGGTCATCCATCATGTGGGACCTAGCATCAATGGTAATTATCATTTATGTGGGGCCCTTCAATGTCCACTACTCATCACATCACCGGGTGGTCCACGTTTGATATGTCCATATAGTGTGGACACAACCTTTGAAGTGACTTGTCCATTATGTGGGGCCCTCTTTTCATGTCCACCATCAAATGTGAGGCACACCTTCTATGCAGATCATCCATCATGTTGGGCTACTTTGGATATGGGCTATCCTTCATGCGAGACTTTGGATGTGGACCATCCATTAGGTGGGACCTGCTGGATATCAATTGTCCATCATGAGGGGCCATCCTTCATGCAAGACCTTGGATGTGAACCATCCATTAGGTGGGACCAGCTGGATATAGATTGTCCATCGTGAGGAGCTATACTTTGATGCATGCCATCCATCATGCGAGGCACACTCCGTCCATTATGTGAGCCCACTTTGATACAGACCATTCATCATGTGGGGCCCCGCCTTTAATATGGATCATTCTTCGTGTGGGGCCGACCTTTGTTGTCGGCTATCCACCATGTGTGTCCCACCTTTGATGTGGACTATCCATCAAATGGGGTCCACTTGATGTGGATAGTCCATCATACTAGGCCACTCTTTGATGTGGGCCATCCATCATGTGAGGCCCACCTTTGATGTGAATCGTGGATTATGTGGGCCCACTTTGATGTGGATCATTCATTATGTGGGGCCCCACCTTCAATATGAGTCATTCATCATGTGGGTCCACCTTTGATGTCCACCTTCTATCATGTTGGTCCCACCAACGCCTTGAAAATCGAGGGTCGAGTAGCAACTCAACTCTCGATTTTCAGGGCATTACAAGTTGGTATCAGAGTATGATTTTGATTAAACCGGACCTGAGTTATGTTCCCACGACGTACGTTGATGCATTTCGACATAGGAGGGTGCGAGAAAATGTAGAAAACAGTCCTAGGTATCCTGATTTCACCAATTGGCGAAGTTCACTGAAATCGGTCGTTTCGTTTGAGTTTGTACTCAACTGCGGTCACACGGGCCCTTGAATTCTGTAATTTCTGTCATGATTCATGTAGCTCTTTATTCCATGTATTATGACAATTTTGGGTAAATGAAAAGCATGCAGCCTCTTTTGCCATGAGATGTGTGGAATGCTTAAAGTGTTTGTATAATGTGTTGCTATGCTTTATCTCACATACGTTGCACCCTATGTTGTATAGGGCATGTCGCAGCAGTATACACGGCGGAGCACGACACACCTCCTCACTGACTCGATAGACCAGACTCCTTCTGGTAGAGGTGGTCCTACGGACCGAGGGTTAGACTCTGATCAGCTTCCTGCTGGTCCTACTGGTGGAGTGCCACCTTATACACCCCCGATTCGCGAGCAGCACTGGACATCCTCATCTATACAGCATGACCCACAGGCTGCTCCATCTCCTGACAGGTTTGAGTAGATGATGATGCCGATGCAGCAGCAGCATCAGCAGCTTCTTGCGGCCTTATTGGCTCAGGGTGGCAGTGTGGCTCCACCTTCACTATCTACATGGCCAGAGACCGCAAAGTCTCCTGCTCAGGCTGAGGTTATACCTCCCCCTGCGCCTGCTGCACCCCTTATTGGAGATGTTGGTACTCGTGGCCTACTCAAGTGATTCCAGCGCTTGAGACGTCCCTCATTCACGGGTTCTCACAGACCCGAGGAGGCTGAGTTTTGGCTAGACCGCATCTCCAAGATGCTACAGATGCTGCACTGTACTGAGGCAGAGCAGGTCGAGTTGGCCACTTTCATGTTCGAGAGGGAGGCCAGTCTGTGGTGGGACAGTGTATTGCGGTCTGTCGCAGTGGACTATGTGTGGACTTGGGCAGCATTTGAGTTCCGGTTCCACGAGAAGTATTATCCTCAGACCTACAGACACAAGCGGGATGATGAGTTTTTACGCCTCAGGCAGGGAGGCATGTCTGTTACAGAGTATGAGCATCGCTTTACGGAGTTGGGCCGCTTTGTCCCGACCATCCTTGTTGATGAGCAGATGCGGATACGCCATTTTTCTGGGAGTTTGCGACCTGATATACGGTCAAAGATGTGCTGTATCAGTATACCTTACGCGGAGCTGGTTCACATGTCGATGCGGGCAGAGCAGGATATGGAACGCTCGACACGTTCTCGTGGCCCTATAGTGCCTAGGCCACGACCAGAGATGCAGAGCAGGCCTTTTCTAGACAAGAGGCCTCGTATTGACTCTCTCCCCAGGGCTGCGGCGCCAGTTGTTCCGATGCGGCACCCAGGAATGACCTGTTCTTTCTGTGGGAAACTGGGTTATCCTGCAGAGAGCTGTTTT
This sequence comes from Magnolia changhungtana, assembly GCA_030180095.1. Taxonomy (NCBI): domain Eukaryota; kingdom Viridiplantae; phylum Streptophyta; class Magnoliopsida; order Magnoliales; family Magnoliaceae; genus Magnolia; species Magnolia changhungtana. The sequence continues at coordinate 6,272,193 of JASAUF010000272.1, read as the reverse complement.
TCGCGTATGAGGGCTAACGGGTTCTCACCACCGCAGAGGTTGGATCGCCCTCACCCTCAAGTCATATCAGCTCCACCTCTACAGACTGCCCCTGCTCATCCATCTTTCAGACCCCATGCATCACGCTTCAGACCGCCTCAACGGCCCATGGTTCAGCCGCCGAACCGTCAGCAGCAGGCGTGTGTACATGCACTTACAGTGGAGGCACCTGACTCCACTACCACAACGCCGTTGGCCTTTGAGCTCACTACCCATGTTGAAGGTACCCCTATATTTCTATTGGTGGATACGGGACCACTATTTCACTGATATCCGATTCTGCAGTCAACCGCCTTGGGTTGCACACGATCCCGATGGCTGGGGTGCGAGTTATTGCGGCACCTGGGACTTTTACAGATTCTACCAAGATGTGTGTGGATTGTTTGATAGATCTAGGGAGCAGGACTATATGCATTGATCTGATTGTCTCCCCCATATACCATTTCGATGTCATCTTTGGTATGGATTGGTTAACTGAAGCGAGGGCCGAGATTGACTGTGAAACTCGTCTAGTGACAGCTTACGGACTTGAGGGCACGCCCTTTACATTTCCTGTGCAGGTCAGTTGCCCTTTTCGAGTTCTTAGTTATGCTTCCTTGCTGAAGGATGTTGATGGACCGATGCTTATGGATACGCCGGTGGTTCAGGAGTTTGCGGATGTGTTTGAGATGATTCTTGGTTTTCCACCTCGGCGCGAGATCGACTTCACCATTGATCTTACGCCTGGTGCGACACCTATCTCATTGTCGACGTATTGTATGCCTCCATGTGAGATGGAGGAGCTGAGAAAACAGATTGACGGGTTGTTAGAGAAGGGTTTCATTCGACCTAGTGTCTCTCTTTGGGGTGCACCCGTGTTATTTGTGAGGAAGAAGGATGGTTCTCAGCGATTGTGTATTGATTATCGCAGGTTAAACCAGGTAACGGTGAAGAACAAGTATCATTTGCCCAGAATAGATAATCTGTTTGATCAGTTGAGGGGGGCGAAGTATTTTTCGAAGATTGATCTACAGTCAGGGTATCATCAGTTGCGCGTCAGGGATAAGGACGTGCAGAAGACGGCTTTCAGGACTTGTTTTGGGCATTACGAGTTCCTGGTGATGTCGTTCGGTCTTACGAACTCACCGGCCGTGTTCATGGACTTGATGAACCGGGTATTTCGACCCTTTCTATACCGATTCGTCATCGTGTTTATCGACGACATCTTGATATATTCTAAGAGTCGGGAAGAGCACGAGGAGCACCTGAGAGCGGTGCTTGATACTCTGAGGAAGAACCAGCTGTTTGCGCAATACATGAAATGCGACTTCTGGAAGGGAGAAGTCAAGTTTCTGGGACATGTGGTGTCCAAAGAAGGGATAGCGGTGGACCTTGCTAAGGTAGCCGTCGTTCAGGACTGGAGCAACCTGATTCGGTTACTGAAGTGAGAAGTTTCCTTGGTCTAGCAGGCTATTACCGACGATTCATTCGGGACTTCTCGAAGATAGCCAGACCTTTGTCTCAGTTGACTCGAAAGAATCTGAAGTTCGCCTAGAATGAGAAGGCGGAAGCAGCCTTTCAGGAGCTGAAGGACAGACTGACGTCAGCCCCTGTGCTAGTATTGCCAGAGCAAAGGGTTAAGTACACTATATACACTGACGCGTCTCGCGTTGGTTTGGGTTGTGTCCTTATGCAGATGGACAGGGTGATTGCGTATGCCTCGAGACAATTAAGGAAATACGAGGAGAATTACCCTACGCACAACCTTGAGTTAGCAGTGGTCATATTTGCATTGAAGCTCTGGAGGCATTACCTCTACGGAGAGGAGTTCGAGATTTTCTGCGACCACAAGAGCCTTAAGTACATATTCACGCAGCGAGACTTGAATATGAGACAACGCCGATGGATGGAGACCTTGAAGGACTTCAAGTTCGAGGTTTCCTACCATCCTGGCAAGGCGAACCTTGTGACAGACGCGTTAAGCCGCAAGAAGGCTATAGCATTTGCGGCTCCGTTGATGATAGCAGATGGGACATGGTTGAGTTCATGTGGGACTTCGAGCAGAGACTCACCGTGGAGGAGCCATTCGAGTGTGTTGCACACGTTCGGGTGCGACCACTTGTTGACGACAGGATCATTGAGGCCCAAAAGGGCGATGTGCGGTTGTCTGAGCTTCGAGAGCAAGCTAGCAACGCCGAGGACTCCGAGTGGAGAGTTGGTTCTGATGGGGGTTTACGATTTCGTGGCCGCCTATGCGTTCCTGATATTCCTGACTTGATGCAGGAGCATCTCGAGTCTGCTCACAGTACAAAGCTTGCGAGGCACCTTGGTAGTACGAAGATGTACCAGGATATGAGACGGTCTTATTGGTGGGACGGTATGAAGACCCACATAGCAGAGTATGTTTCTCGTTGCCTCACATGCCAGCAGGTCAAGGCAGAGCATCGTCGACCTCCTGGACTTCTTCAGCCCATGCCCATAGCAGAATGGAAGTGAGATTTCATTTCCATGGATTTCATATCGGGGCTACCGAAGACGAGGAAGGGACACGATTCTATTTGGGTGATCGTGGACCGGTTGACCAAATCGGCTCATTTTCTCCCTATCAGAGTGACGAACTCTGCAGACGACTTAGCTAGACTGTACATTAAAGAGATAGTGCGTCTGTATGGAGTCCTTTTGGAGATTGTGTCGGACAGAGACGCGTGGTTCACGTCTATCTTCTGGACTCGTATCAAGGAAGCGATGGGTGTGAAATTAAAATTCAGTACTGTGTTTCACCTTCAGACCGACGAGCAGATGGAGCGGGTGAATCAGATTTTGGAGGATATGTTGCGGGCCTGTGTTTTGGACTTCAAGGACAGTTAGGATGACTGTCTTCCTTATGAAGAGTTCGCATACAACAACAGCTTTTAGGCGAGTATTGGCATGGCTCCATATGAGGCCCTGTATGTTCGCCCTTGCAGAGCACTGCATTGCTGGGCTGAGGTTGGCGAGCACAGTTTGATTGGCCCAGAGTTGGTACAGGCGACCTCAGAGAAGATCGACATTATCAGGTGTCGACTTCTGACGACCCAGAGCAGACAGAAGAGTTATGCCGATACGAGGTGGCGACCACTTGAGTTTGAGGTTGGGGACCATATGTTCCTCTGGGTTTTCCCTATGAAGGGAGTACTTTGGTTTGGGAAGAAAGGGACGCTCACACCGAGGTTCATCGGTCCGTTTCAGATACTTGATCGAGTGGGTGATATGGCATATCGTCTCGCTTTGCCCACACCACTTGCAGCTGTACATAACGTATTTCATATATCTATGCTGAAAAAGTACGTTCCTGATCCGTCACACATTATCAGATGGGAGCAAGTACAGTTGAGCGAGGATGTTACATATGTGCTACGCTCGACACGTATCCTTGACAGGAAGGAGCAGGTACTACATAGCAAAGTCATTCCACTTGTGAAGGTATTGTGGACGCATCATTCCGAAGAAGAGGCCACTTGGGAGACTGAAGCTGAGGTCAGAAAGAACTATCCTCAGATTCTCGAGGAGTACGAAAAGGTACAAATTACATGTATTGTTTCCGAATCAAAAAGTCAAAATACAACTAGAAATAGCCCTGCAATCCATTCGGCCTAAGCGAAGCCGTCTGAGTACTACATAAACGAGAACTCGTCCTGGTCCTCGTCATCATCTGGCTCAGCCTCCTGAACCGACGTGTCATCTATACCTGCGACAGAGTCTGGTTGGTGTGTATACAACACCGTCCCGTAACGTGGGAGTGAGTAGCTAACTCAGTGGAACAATAAGGCATAAGTTAACATGTTATCAAATCAATCAAGCAGTAATGATAAAGCAGTACAATCAACAATCCTAATTACTCTTAATTTAATGTAGGTATGAAATGACATGATGTATGCCCTTGCCAAACCACCCTCATGCGACGCCATCTTATGTTTGCGACATGCGTTCATCCCTCAGTGCACCACATCTACCAAGCACATGCAGTGCGATGATGAGCATGATTACCGAGTTGTTATTAGTCCATTTCAAACAGCAGGATTGGGAAACTAAGGTACCTCCCTTATATCATTCCCAAACATGATCCATTTTAGGGTCGTCACTCCTAGATAATCTCATACGATAATGTGGTTCTAGGTCACTGCAAAGGCTGTCAGGGCTGTTACACGTAATCGTTGCTCCTCTCCCCCGTCACCTTATCAATGTAGGCCGACAGCTCGAATATAGTGTCTCATACCACCATAATCAACTCACGAGTCTGGTTGCGCAACGGTCACTACGGGGAGGCACGTGGCCCTAGCGTAGGCCGACAGCTCGACCACGGTGTCCCATACAACCATGCCTGGCTCATGCGTCTTAGTGGATCGAGGTACCATGGTTAACGGGATTTCACGGGTAAGTTTGGTACCCTAAGTTCAAACATAGGCGACCAAACATGGTGAACATACATAAGACAGATCGGGTTACTTGACGAGCTCAGCTAGCTCGAGCGCACGATCAATCGAACGACATGAAGCGCAAGCACTTCGTGTGGCCTAACCACTGCCGCCAACCGAAGTACGACTCGGATTCGTCGAACACCTCTCTTGTGACGAGTGAAACTCAGTCATGAATTCCATTCCATTACTGATCACCTGGACTAACTCATAGCCCCAAAGTCAATTCATTGAATCAAGTAATCATGTGAGTCTAGCAAGACAATAATACATTTCATAAACATAAGTCATGAATTTAACAATCACATAAACATGATTATGCACACAATCATTCCATAAGTAAAAACAACCAACCATACATTAGGGCATACATATAGGAAACCGTTCACACAATTAAAGTAATCGAGATTTATATCTCGATCCACACACAAGATGTACTAGGTGAACACTAGGACATTCAAATAATTTCACAAACACATAGACTGCATACATCATTATACGTGATGCATGTATGATGATCGTACATGTGCTAGGCCAAATCCTTGCATTAGTAGGCTGCCCCGCCTACCGTGTACTTGTACCCATGATGAATGATCTCCGCATGCATGGATACAAGTTCCATGGGTATTGGAACATTTTCACAAACACTTAGGCCACACACTTTACCACATATTTACTGTTTTTGTCGTGGAGTGATTTAGGGCAAGTCCTTTCGCTAAGGAGTTGTTACACATGTACCAAGCATATATTTACGACAAATAAACATGTTAAGCACAATTCCAAATTCCAAACATTTCCAAACATTTCAACATATGCATAGATTAGGGTAAATCCTATATAATTCATGTAAACTCGGATAACGAAACAGACGACACTTTCTACATGTGGAATAGCATCCTTGTCATGAATAAATCATTCACTGACATTGAAAGCCTTGAAAACCATAACTTATACACCTAAAGTCCTCACTTTTATGCCTTTGGAGCGTAAGAACTCGATAGATTCGTGCAGCTTTCGTATGTGACAACTAGGCAACCTAGAGAATGAAATAGGTTAGCTATTTCATCACTTACAACGTCTATAACCCTAAATCAGATTAGGGTTAGGATTTTCTTACCTAGAAATGATGTAGAGATCGCCAGGAAAACGGCTAGAATTGAGTGGTGCAGCTTGTAGAGCGGCATGGAAAAATGGCAGGGAGATTCTACCACTTCTCTCTCTCTTTCTCTCTCTTTTCTCTCTTCTCTCTCCTAGGGTTTTTTCCAAATTCGTATGGGCTGTATGAGAGGGGTTTTAAGGTCCTTATATAGGTTAGAACATAACCAAAGTAGACCTCAAGTCAAGGTATACTTAGGTTATAACCAAAGTCGCACTTTCCGGTCTCAACGGAGCACTTCTGGCGGCCCCTTTTTCGTGTGCGGTCGGACTTAAGCTCACTAACGCTGGATCTACGTATGGTTAAGGTTTCATCTCAGTTGGGATTTCAGATCGCAAATAGTAGACCAGTTTCAGTTCGATGGTCAGTGGACCTCGATCGAAAATTCTGAGTACATGGATATGTTTGGGGAAATTTCCCTGATCCGAGGGTGTAATCTGGTCAATTTCTGACAGTCGGTTTGCTCAATACTGACTCGCAAGCGAAACGTTCCAGATTTATTTAATTTGGATTTAAAGTAGAATTAATTTCACATTTTTCACATTCCTCGCTCCGGGCTCACCGTGAGCACATCTGGACATAATTAGGGCTTAATTTTCGGGGTGGTAGTTAAGTCCAACTAGGCGATCACATCAATGTATTTTGGGAACAATCGGACTTTCGACCCGCGGTCTAAATCCAATACGAAGTTTCAACGCGTTCCCGAGAGCAAATGGGAAGAGAGATTTCTCCTAGATTACACGACAACGTAGCGTCAATGAATCTGCAAGTTTTGGGTCTTGCAGATCGTATTTAATGTGTTCAGGGTGGATTTCGTATGAACTCTAGGTTTTCACTAGGTAAACTTTGTCTAATTTCTAAAGGAATTAATCCTAAGTGATTTCTGGTCGAGGTGGTACTCGGGTCTTTGTAGGGAAAATTCCGAGTCGTTACATTTTGTTTGGACCATCTATCATGTGGGACCTACTTCATGTGGATAATCCATTGTGCGGGGCCACATTTTGACGTGGGTCATCCATCACATGGGACACACTTTGATATAAACCATGTATTATGTGGCGCCACCTTGATGTGGACCATTCATCATGTGAGGCCCAACCTTCAATATGAGTCGATCATCATATGGGCCCAACTTTGATGTTAACCTTTCGTCCTGATCCCATGTTTGATGTCCACCATCCATCACGTGGGTCCCACATGATGAGAGACCCATATTGAAGTGGATTGTCCATTATGTGGGCCCAGACTTCGATGTGTGCCATCCATCATGTGGGGCCCACCTTTGATGTAACCATGCATTTTGTGGGCCCACGTTGATGTGGACCATCCATCATGTGGGTCCACACCTTCAATATGAGTTGCTCATCATGTGCGTCCACCTTAAAAAGACGGTAAAGAGAGGAAAGATGAATATTATTTTAAAAATTGAAGGACAAACTTGTTTCAAAATAAGCAAAAAAAAATGTATACTTGCTTAAGGCAAATAATCTTTTAAAAAACACGTGATCATTACTTTTTTTTTTAAATGCTTATTATTATTATTATTAGTTTTAAAAAAAATTTAGTAAAATTAAAGCTTTACCAAATTCTATCTCTAAAATAAGAACCTATTTTTTAGAATAACCAAGTAATTAAGCTCTCATCAGTAGAGAGGCCAAACAGCCAAACAGCCCCTACCAGTTCTTTTTTAGTTGCAATCTTTGTTCTTCACGACCCGGAGAAGAACTCGCTGGGTTTGGATACTGTCGATGCAAATAACATCATTTACATGCTCAGCCCGTCAAATGGAAGGGTCGATTAGCTGCGGCCTTATGGCAGGACCCACCTTAATGTATGTATTATACATCCACGCCATCCATCCTTTTTTCGGATCATTCTAAGGAATGGACCCAAAAAAAAGCAAATCCAAATCTTAAGTGGACCATACTATAAGAAATGACGATGATTGACCAAAACTTTTGTAGCCCCAAGAAGTTTTCCGTGGTGAGCATGGCCTACTTGAAACGTGGATCTATTTCATTTTCGTCTCATGCCCTAAAATGGTATGAAAAAATAGACCAAAGGCCTGGATAGAACCCATACATCACAGTCGACCACACAAAACCCCTACATGGCCCAATTCTGTCCAGCAGGGGGCAGGATGCGATCAGCTTCCAATGTTTCTGGAATAAGCAACATATATTATTTAATACATATAATAGTATCAAGAAAAACCAACCAAACCAGAATGGCCTGTATTTTAACCAAATCCCAGTTGATGTACCAAGAAGGGGAAACCCAAACCTAACCAGATTTGTTAACGGGTGAGAGAGAGAGAGAGAGGAATTGACCCGTTAATCGCAGGTCCGGATACAATTGTAACTAAAATAAGGAGAAAATGACCACTGTAACAAAACCTTTTATCCAGGTTTTTATGAAAGAATACAAACTTTAGTTACCAACTTAGACTAGCACGTGCGGACAGCGACTTTGAAGACGAAACTAACCCTCCTTTCCACTGCGAAGACGAGCGCTCGACGCTCCTCCAACTGAGAGTTGTACGAACGGCTTAAAAGAGATCAAAGTTACATGCCCCACGGCTATATATTTATTATATCCACAACGTTCATCCATATTTCGAGATCATTTGGGAGCATTATCCAAAATAAAAAATCATATCCAAAGATCAACCGGACCACACCACAAAGAGTAGCGGAGAAATTGATTTTCACCATTAAATTTTTTTAGGGCCCACCATAACATTTATTTTCCATCCAATCTATTCATAAGGTCACAAAGGCCTGGATGAAGAGGAAAAACAAGTTTCATAATGATCCAAAACTTCTGTAACCCCTAAAAGGGTTTCAATGGTAGACGTTCAATTCCCCACTGCCTTTTACAGTGTGGTCCACTTGATAGTTAGATCTGTCTTATCTTTCATCTCAAGCCTCAATATGAGCTCATCAAATATATGGACGGTTTGGATATAACACAGACCTCATAGTGGAGCCCACAGAAGCAACAAAAATTTCACTGGAAAAAAAAAAAAAAAAAAAAGATTCTGCGATGAATCATGGATTCCGCGATTCCACCGTAGCTTGCTGTAGGATTTGGGGATGGATCGCGGAATCTGCGACGGATCCCCAGTTCAAACAAAAGGCAATGGCTACGGATTATAACCGTAGCTATAGCCATATCCCGTGTACTTTTCTTTTTAATTTTTAAAATTTTTTAAAATTTTTTTTTTTTTTACATTTAAAATTTTATTCTACCTACATTTTTCTCTAACATATATTTATATAAATATGTATATATAAGCTTATATATATATATAAATATAAATTTCTCTCCTTTTTTCCGTTTCTTTCTTTATTCATATAACAAGAATATCTTTTAAACCAAAATTAGTTACTTGACGTAACATATATGATTTTAGGGCTGAAAGTTGAGTGGGTTCAATCCAACCAACCTGTGACCCACCTGACATTGGGTTGGGCTTGGGCAGGATGTATTGGGTTTGGTCTTAGAGTTGGGCCATACAAACACCAACCTGATAAACCTTGGAAACGGAATCACCGAGATTGACCCTCAAATGCATAGAAATGACCCTGAAGTGAAGGGAATTGACCATGAAGTGCATCAAAATGACCGTGAATCTAAATGGAATCATCGGAATTGACCGTGAAATGCATGGAAATGACAGTGAAGTTAAGCGAATTGACCGTGAAATACGTGGAAATGACCGTGAAGTGAAGGGAATTGACCGTGAAGTGCATGGAAATGACCGTGAATCTAAATGAAAATGTTGGAATTGACCGTGAAATGCATGAAAATGACTGTGAAGTGAAGCGAATTGAACGTGAAATGCGTGGAAATGACCGTGAAGTGAAGGGAATTGACCGTGAAGGCATCAAAATGACCGTGAATCTAAACGGAATTGCTAGAAATGATCGTGAAATGTGTGAAAATGATAGTGAAGTTAAGTGAAATGCATGGAAATGACCGTGAAGTGAAGGGAATTTACCAGAAATTGAGCGGGACAAACTGGAAATTGAGCGAGGGAACCTACAAATTCAGCGAGGGAAGCTAGGAAGTGAGAGAGGGAAGCTAGGAATTGAGCGAGGGAACTTAGGGATTGAGCGAAGCAAGCTAGGAATTGAGCGAGGGAACCTATAAATTCAGCGAGGGAAGCTAGGAATTGAGCTAGGGAACCTAGGGATTGAGCGAAGCAAGCTAGGAATTGAGCGAGGGAACCTACAAATTCAGCGAGGGAAGTTAGGGAGTGAGCGAGGGAACCTACAAATTCAGCGAGGGAAGATAAGAATTGAGCGAGACAACCCACAAATTTAGCAAGGGAAGCTAGAAATTGAGCGAGGGAACCAAGGAAATGAGCGAGGGAACCTAAGAATTGAGCGAGGGAAGCTAGGAATTGAGCGAGGGAACCTACAAATTCAGCGAGAGAAGCTAGGAATTGAGCGAGGGAACCTACAAATTAAGCGAGGCGACCTATGAATTTAGCGAGGGAAGCTAGAAATTGAGCGAGGGAACCTAGGAAATGAGCGAGGGAAGCTAGGAATTGAGCGAGCGAACCTATAAATTAAGCGAGGCAACCTACAAATTTAGCGAGGGAAGCTAGAAATTGAGCGAGGGAACCTAGGAAATGAACGAAGGAACCTAGGAATTGAGCGAGGTAAGCTAGGAATTGAGCGAGGGAACCATGCATTGCTTCGGCACGGATTTCATGGATTTGGCGGTCCAAGTCTTCCCTTCAAGCGCGGTGACGTCTCCGGTAGCATGGAAGAGAATCGGGAGCACCTCCGTCATCAAATTGATCATCTGCTTATACTTTAAGAGAGTATTTGACACTAAGCTATTGATAATAATGATCTCCTGTTGTCTTGAATATAGGACCATCAAGAACCAATGACAGTTATCATGGTTGACGGGTACATAAACCTGTCCATGTTTAAGAAGTAGGCTATCAGTTAAAAAATATGATCAAAAAACACATTATGACCTATGTTAAAAAATTATAAAAACAGAGATGGGCCCGCCTTGAATGTATGTGGACTATCCACGACGTTCATCCGTTTTTCCATCTAAAGTAAGGGTTTTAGCCCAAAATGGTGGCATATCGAAATATCAAGTGAATCACAGCACAGGAAATAGTGGTACCACCGTAGAAACCTTGTTATGCCCCCACAATGATGTTTTACTTGTAATCCATCATGTTCATATGGTGATTTTTGCATGGATGAACCGAAAACCTAGGTTACCTCGCTTAATTTCTAGCTTTCTTCGCTCAAATCCTAGGTTGTCTCGCTCAAATCATGGGTTGCCTCGCTCAATTTCTAGCTTCCCTCGCTCAATTCCTAGGTCGCCTCGCTCAATTCCTACATTCCCTCGCTCAATTTCTAGCTTTCCTCGCTCAAATCCTAGGTTGCCTCGCTCAATTCCTAGCTTCCCTCGCTCAGTTTCTACCTTCCCTTGCTCAATTCGTAAGTTACCTCACTGAATTCATACATTGCCTCGCTCAATTCCTATGTTGTCTCGCTCAATTTCTAAGTCCCCTCGCTCAATTTCTAGCTTTCCTGACTCAAATCCTATGCTGCCTTGCTCAATTTTTACCTTCTGTTGCTCAATTCATAGGTTCTCTAGCTGAATTTCTAGCTTCCCTCGCTCAATTCGTAGGCTGTCTCGCTCAATTCCTAGCTTCCCTCACTCAATCCCTACGTTGCCTCGCTCAATTTCTAGGTCGCCTCGCTCAAATCCTAAGTTCCCTCGCTCAATTTCTAGGTTACCTTACTCAATTTCTAGCTTTCCTCGCTCAAATCCTAGGTTGCCTCACTCAATTCCTAGCTTCCCTCGCTCAATTTCTACATTCCCTCGCTTAATTTTTAGCTTTCCTCGCTCAATTCCTAGGTTGCCTCGCTCAATTTCTACCTTCCCTCGCTCAATTTGTAGGTTACCTCGCTGAATTTCTACATTGCTTCGCTCAATTTCTAAGTTCCCTCGCTCAATTCCTAGGTTGCCTCGCTCAATTCCTAGCTTCCCTCGCTCAACTTCTGCCTTCCCTCGCTCAAATCCTAGGTTCCCTCGCTTAATTTCTAGCTTTCCTCGCTCAAATCCTAGGTTGCCTCGCTCAATTCCTAAGTTGCCTCGCTCAATTTCTACCTTCCCTCGCTCAATTCCTAGGTTACCTTGCTAAATTCCTACGATGCCTCGCTCAATTTCTAGGTTCCCTCGCTCAATTCCTAGGTTGCCTCGCTCAAATCGTAGGTTTCCTTGCTGAATTTATAGGTTTCCTTTCTCAATTTCTAGCTTTCCTTGCTCAATTCCTAGGTTGCCTCGCTGAATTTTTAGGTTCCCTCACTCATTGTCTCGGTTTCGTCGCTGAATTTCTTGGTTGCCTTGCTTAATTTCTAGATTTTCCGCTCAATTTCACCTTGCCTTACTCAATTTTTTAAGATGTCTCGCTCAGTTTCATCTTGCCTTATTGAATTTAATGTTTGCCTTACTGAATTTCATGTTTCCCTCACTCATTTTTTAATTTGTCTCGCTTAATTTTTAGTCTGCTTCACTCGATTTCAACTATGTTTAATATTTTTTCGTTATGATTCTCTAAGTAGTGAAATTTAGTTTTAATATATTTTTCATTACATGTTTGTTGGTGACAATTCTTATTCTCAATTCCTAAACCCATCCTCTAAGTGTTCATTGAAATGGTGGTTCAACATAGTGAAGGGTGGATTAGAGAAGCATGATACTCGGCTACATCTATTCAAGCAATCCTCATTAGATGTGTTTAATAAATTAGTTGACACCAATAAACACGAGGATGTCTCGCTCAATTCATAGGTTGCCTCGCTCAATTCCTAGCTTCCCTCGCTCAATTCGTATGTTCCCTCGCTTAATTCCTAGCTTCCCTCGTTCAATTTGTAGGTTGCCTCGCTCAATTTTTAGGTTGCCTCGCTGAATTTCTAGTTCCCTCGCTCAAATCCTATGTTCCCTCGCTCATTTCCTAGGTTGTCTCGCTTAATTTGTAGGTTGCCTCGCTCAATTTGTAGGTTCCCTCGCTCAATTCCTATGTTCTCTCGCTCAATTTCTAGGTTGCCTCACATAATTCCTAGCTTCCCTCACTCAATTCGTAGGTTGCCTCGCTCAATCCGTAGGTTCCCTCGCTCAATTCCTAGCTTGACTCGCTCAATTCTTAGGTTGCCTCCCTCAATCTGTAGGTTCCCTCGCTGAATTTCTAGCTTCCCTCGCTCAATTTCTACCTTCCCTCGCTTAATTCATAGCTTCCCTTGCTCAATTCCTAACTTCCCTCGCTCAATTCGTAGGTTGCCTCGCTCAATCCGTAGGTTCCCTCGCTAAATTTTTAGCTTCCCTCGCTCAAATCATATGTTCCCTCGCTCATTTCCTAGGTTCCCTCGCTGAATTTCTAGCTTCCATCACTCAATTCATAGGTTGTCTCGCTCAATTCTTAGGTTGCCTCGCTCAATTCTTAGGTTGCCTCGTTGAATTTCTAGCTTCCCTCGCTCAAATCATATGTTCCCTCGATTATTTCCTAGGTTCCCTCGCTGAATTTCTAGCTTTCATCGCTCAATTTTTAGCTTCCCTCGCTCAATTCCTAGCTTCCCTCGCTCAATTCCTAGGTTGTCTCGTTAAATTTCTAGCTTCCCTCGCTCAAATCATATGTTCCCTCGCTCAATTCGTAAGTTGCTTGGCTCAATTTCTAATGTTCCTTGCTCAATTCGCAGGTTGCCTCGCTGAATTTTTAGCTTTCCTCTCTCATAGTCAATTCGCTTCACTTCACGGTCATTTCGATGCATTTCACGGTCAATCCCGGCAATTTCGTTTTAATTCACGGTCATTTCCTTGCATTTCACGGTCAATTCCCTTCACTTCACAGTCATTTTCATGCATTTCATGGTCAATTCGCTTCACTTTATGGTCATTTTCATGCATTTCACGGACAATCCTAACGATTTCGTTTAATTTCACGGTCATTTCCATGCATTTCACGATCAATCCCGGCGATTCCATTTCATTTCACAGTCATTTCCATGCATTTCACAGTCATTTCCCTTCACTTCACGGTCATTTCCATGCATCTCACGGTGAATCTCAGCGATTCCGTTTCATTTCGCAGTCATTTCCCTTCATTTCACGGTCATTTCCCTTCATTTCACGGTCATTTCTATGCATTTCATGGTCATTTCCATGCATTTCCCAGCAATTCCCGAGACCTCAACCTGAGCCCAACCCAAGTTTTATCGAGTTGCTATTTGCATGGCCCAACCCCAAGACCAAACCCGATACATCCTGACCAAGTCCAACCCAATGTTGGGTCGGTCACAGGTTGGTCGGGTTGAGCCCGCCCAACTTTCAGCCCTAAAATTATATATGGTACGTCAAGTAACTAATTTTGGTTTAGAAGATATTCTTGTTATGTGAATAACGAAAGAAATGATAGAAAGAGATATATATATATATATATATATATATATATGCTTATATTTACATATTTATATAAATATGTGTTAGAGAAAAATGTAGGTATAAAAAAATTCTCCATGGAAAAAAAAAAAAAAAAAAAAGGTGCATAAAGATACAATTATAGCTACGGTTATAATCCGTAGCCATAGGTCAGGGGGTGGAATCGCGGAATCCGTGATTAATCGCCAATCGGGACAGCGACTTGCCATGAAATCGCGGAATCTGCTATTAATCGCCGAGCTACGATTATGGCTACGGATTATAATTGTATCTATATCCGTATCCCTGTGCATACGCCATTACCATTATGCTTGAATGTCTACGTTGAAACCCTTTCAGGGGCCACACAAGTTTTGGATCATTATGAAATTTGTTTTTCTTCTTCATCCAGGTCTTTGTGACCTTATGAATAGATGGGATGGAAAATAAATGTTATGGTGGGCCTTAACAAAAGTTTCAATGTGAAAATCAATTTTCCGCTGCTGTGTGGTGTGGCCCAGTTGATCTTTGGATATGATATATTTATTTTTTTTTGATAATGCTCCGAAATGATCTCGAAATATGGATGAACGTTGTGGATATAATAAATACATAGCTGTGGGGCCATGTAACTTTGATCTCTTTTGAGCCGTCCGTACAACTCTCGGTTGGAGGACCGTCGGCGCTCGTCTTCGCAGCGAAAAGGAGGGGTAGTTTCGTCCTCAAAGAACTGTCCGCACGTGCTAGTCTAAGTTGGTAACTTAAGTTTGAATTCCTTTATAAAAACCGATGGGTAAAAGGTTTTGTCTACAGTGGTCATTTTCTCATAAAGAGAAATAAATGAATGGATGGATGCATACAGGCATAGTTTCTAAAAATAGTGACTGAGGTAAGGAAAAATCTACAAGGTGGGCCACACAATTTGTACCGTAAATACGAAATGGTCCGTTTATCACTGCTGGAATCTGTCGTTGAGTGGCCGCCCCCAACTTCTTTGAAATATGATCTGAGAAAAGACGAACGACGGTCCATGTCCACATCAGAAACCTGTAACTTCATCTCTTCTTTCGCTTCTTATACTCACTCACATATCACATGGCAGATGTGCATTTGCTCATATATATATATATAGATGTTCCAAGCGCACCCAAATCTCAAGATTTTGCTAATGGATTCGCCAGTGCAGGTACGTACTAGGAGCACCCAGCCTTGTGCAGCTTGCCGGATGCTTCGTCGGAGATGCGCCAGTGATTGCATCTTGGCACCGTACTTCCCGATCGAGGAATCAGACAACTTCGCCCGCGTACATAAGGTCTTTGGAGCAAGCAATGTGATTAAGATGCTTCAGGTTCCAACTTTATTCCACCTTCTTTCTCAGTTTCCAATTTCCTCAGAAAAGAAAAGAAAGAAAGATTGATAAACCCAGTACTCTGAGTTACGTCTTCTTTTCCTCTGTAAGTTGGAACATGGCCCACTATCTCAACGGTGCAGCCATGAGACGGTGGGCCATGCATAATAGCTACCTGGAAAGTAGCCCATATGGAAGCGGAATTCATTAGTAATGGCGATCTCTCGCCTTTTCTTGTTGGGAAGCTAATCGAAATGGATTCTTTGGGGAATTAATTTCAGCTGAAGAGCTATTTTATAATTCTATCATAAAAGCTGGGGAGCAAAGTCATGATGAATTGATTCCCTTCTACAATAGTACCTCAAATTCATCACTTGCCCAAAAACATACCCAAACACAAAAGACAGAATCTCATTCTCAAAGAAAACCTTATCTCCACCTTTCAAGATTCCAGGGACCAAAAAACCCCTTATTTTGTTTATCTTTTTTGGGTTATGGAGGATTTTGCAATCAAGTGTTGGGTGTTTTTTGAATTTAAACTAGTATAACTCAATTTGAAAGAAGCGATGATTTTGGTGTGGTTTTAGATGGTGGAAGAGAGCAGAAGGGAAGATGCTGTGAAGAGTATGGTCTATGAGGCGAAAGCGAGGCTAAGAGACCCAATTTATGGAAGCGCCGGCACCATTTTCTACCTACAGAAGCACGTCAAAGATCTCGAGATGCAATTGCAATCTATGGCAGCGCAAGTTCTCGAATCACAACGGCAGAGAGATCAGCTGCTGAAAATTCTAATGGATGTTCACGGCGTCAATCAGAGCTCGCCTGTCGACAATGCAATTCTTGATAGATTCAGTTTCATGTTAGGCGATAACTCGATTTGGTGTGACCCAAATCAAATTTCCATGGATTGTTTTGGGACGATGTGATAATCCGATGTTCGATCAGCTCGACGGACCGAAAAGGCGGTCCCGATGAATGAGAGATGATTGAAAATTAGGTGAGCTAAAAGGAAAATGTAATCCAATAATTTTAATTTTTTTTTTTTAGTTTTTATATGTAAGAAAAAGGAGTAGAAGTAATCAAAATTGAAAATGCTGTCCATGTATTTATTTTTTTCTCAATTTTCATAAGCAATTTACTAATTTTATAATGAAATTCTTCTTCGATGTTAGAAATTTGGGTGTTATAGTAAGCCAATTCAACAACCATTGGATCTTGATGGGACGGTTGTCGAATGTGGACCATCGCTTTCAACTGACCAGATTTAACGACCCATTAGACCAGTAGGGTGCTGGACCTCACATCTGATACGACTTGGGTGGTTCCATTTTCCATCCCATTGCTAATGGAAGTCCACCGAGTCTTATCTCTTTGGTAGATGTCAGTCTACCATACTATCCTTTTTTTCAAATGCCGCACGTGCTCAAACCGTCTATCTGTAAGCTCGTCCATGGCCCACCTATGTGGACGTTATTATGATAGAGGCAGCGTTATCGTATTATGATAGAGCCGCCCATCCATCTGGAAAATATGGAAGGAAGGCGTGCAGATCAAGATTGTCTACCATGTGGACCCTACCGTGGATGTCCATCAGTGTTATAAGATGTTATTGGTCAGAGGATCTGAGCCATCGTATTTCTTTGGTTTTACTTGATCATCAGCTGTTGATCGTTTGTATTTTCTACAATCAATTGTGAAACCACCAATTTGATGGCCTGGATCTTACTAACAGCATATTTCCATCCACGGTGGGGTCTACATACTGGACGGTCTAGATCCATCATCCAACTGCCGCATGCAAGGATGGTAAAGCTGAACCAAATCTTAGGTGGGCTACACTACCGAAAACAGTGGTGATTGACCACTAAAAACTTCTTGTGGGCCACATAAGTTTTCGATCTAGCAGGTATTTGTCTGTGCGACCGTATCAAGGGGCATTTAATGACCTCACTCCGATGATACCGTACATCTGAGGGTTTATTATTATTATTATTATTTAACGCATGCACTCACCCTCACAGCATACCAGAAAGTCGTTGTGATTTTGCCAACGTGTCTCCTGATAATTTGAATCTATTTTATTTTTAATTTCATGCTTTAAAAATTTTGGCAAAACAAATGGACGGCATGGTTATGGAGTTCATGCATTAAGGTGGGGCCTACGGTGAGTGCCACACCGTTTTGAGTGAGGCCAGGCCGCACTTAATCCGCTTACATAATGACCACGAAGCTGGTACGAATCATCGTGCATCACAGCAGGGGTGCACAGGTCGGTTTGGTTTGGTCCTAGGATGAAACCGGAACTAAACCATTTCTAACGGTTCTAAGATTTTCAAAACAGGATCTGGACCGTTAGTACCCTAAAACCGAACCTAAACTGTACCATTAAAACCAATTCAGTTCCGGATTGATTCCACAATTCTGAGAGAGAGAGAGAGATATGGTCATCGGACCGAGTCAGATTGAACTGGGTCCAACTCGATTTGGTCCGAAATCTACATGGGCTGACCCGAACTCAATTCAATCCGGGATCAAGTTCGGGACATCTGACTCGAACCAATTCAATGCACGGTTGGCTTGACCCGAACCAAGTCCGACTCGATCAGGGAAACTGAGTCGAATCAGGTTGGGTACGGTTCGGATCGGGTTGGACCTAATCCGATCTGACTCGGTCCGATGTAATCTTAATCTCATTTGAGCCGTTCGTACAACTCGGAGCTCGAGGCACGTCTCTGTTCCTTTTTGCATGACACGTATCTATACAGTTGTAAGCTGTTGTAGTGCTGTGTTGGGTCTGTCGACGTGTCGTGCACGACACGTATCTACACGACTACAACTGTATCTACACAGAGTTCTTATCATACTGAGTAAACTCTGTTGAGCCCACCGTGAATGTATGTGGTCTATCCACGCCGTCCATCCGTTTTAACATCTCATTTAAGGAGTTGGGCCCAAAATTAAAGCATATAAAAGGCACAAGTATATCATATCACAAGAAATGGTAGAAATAATGATTTCCACCGATGAAACCCTGTTAGGCCCCACGGTGATGTTTATTTGTCATCTAACTTATACTCATAAGATCATACCGACATGGATGAAGGAAAAATAAAAATATAAGCTTGATCCAAAACTTTTGTGGCCCCTAAGAATTTTTCAATGGTAGACTTTCAATCCACATTGTTTCCCAAGGTGTGGTTCATTTGAGATTTAGATATGCTTCTTTTTTGGGCTTAAGCCCTAAAATTATCTTATAAAATGGATAGAAGTGGATAAAATATATAAATCATGGTGGACCCCACATACTCAGTACGCAATCCGCTTCCCACGAAATTGCATTACGAGATATCTTATTATACTGAGTAAACTCTATTAGGGCCCACCGTGAATGCATATGGTTTGTCCACGCTGTCTATTCATTTTTCCAGATCATTTTAGTGGTTGAACCCAAAATTGATAGATATCCAAAGCTCAAGTGGACCATACCACAAGAAAAAGTAGAAGTAATGATTTCTACTATTAAAAAATTTATAAGGCCCTTTATTTGTCATCCAACCTGTTCATAAGATAAATATATGTGATAAATATCTACAGGAATCACTCCGGATCGAATCAGATCCATTCGATTCGGATCGGTCCGGATCGACCACGATCCGAATTCAATCCGAAGAACTGTTAGATCTGAATGACCCTACTCGATCCGCACTAATCCAAGCCGTCGGTTCGGTTCGGATCGGGTCGAATCCACTGAATCGGGTCAAACATGCCCAGCTCTAGCAGTAAGGATCGACGTGAGAGAGAGAGAGAGAGAGAGAGAGAGAGAGAGAGAGAGAGAGAGAGAAGACCGACGATAGAGAAAGGGCAGCCACAGCAGGGCCGGGTCACTGTGAATAAGGGTTAGGGACTTAGGATTTAGGTTTTTTTTTTTTTTTTTTTTTTTTTTTTTTTTTTTTTTTTAATATAGGTTTGGTTCCTAGTTCAGTTCCACGGTTCAAATCCACAAATTGGTTCACGGTTCGGTTCAGTTTTACATATCCCATATTGAAAATTAAACCAAATTAAACGGTTCTTTGATTTTTGGAACTAGAACCCAAACCAGCATACTCTAGAACCGAACCGTTTGGTCTGTTCTGATCCGATTCCACGGTTTTACTGGTTCGATGTGCATCCGTACTGCACACCAAGATGAAAATAGAAGTCTCCAGAATGGATCGGCGCAATGGTATACTCTGGCAACGTACGCTGCTTGATACGCTGGCACTCAAAAGTCGTACACGATGCAGACATTAAATCAACTAAATTGCCGAACCCACTGTAGCATGGCATACCCACTGTAGCATGGCATATTCCCAAAATAAAATTGGATGATATGAACAATCCTAACCTCAGATTCGACGTGACTTGTTCGTTGAAAAAGAAGCATTGCTATTTTCCTTCTAGCGGTTCAATAAATGTCTACAAATGATATACTCGGATATTTATTTATTTTTTATTATTTTTATTTTTTATTATTCTGGGTTATAGAAACGTTATCCTACTGTGCTGGACTTTCTCTCTTTTTTTTTCTTTTTTTTTTTTTTTAAGGGTTAGCTTGTTCGTACACACCCATGTCAGTACACATATTCCATGTTAGCCTACCGTGCTCGACTTGGTGATACTCTGGGGCATGTTTGGCCGAACAGATTGGAAGGTAGATCCCAGGATTGGCCAGGCGTGCCAAACAGGCACTGGATTCTTGATCCCAGAATATAGCAATCCATGGATCTTAATTAAGACAATCGACATCACCATCGTTACCTTTAAATCCCATCCAAATCACCCTAATCCCTTCAAAATTACCTGTAACATGTTTGGTTCGGGAGATTGGAAAGTTTAATCCCAGGATTGGCTGGGCATGCCAAACAGACCGGATATAGCAATTCCGGGATATAACAATCCCATAGATCTTGCACCAAAGCAGATATCATTATCTTGAAATCCATGCAATTCACTTTAACACCACCCAATTCCATCCAATCTGCCCGGCCAAACAGGCGTTTATTATGCTCGGGTTTAATTTTGTATTAGTGGACCTATGGTATCCATACCGTTGATCTAAAGGCGGATTTACTGCAAAAGCATTTTTAGGAACTTCCTGCGACCGGAAGCTAGGCAAGGCCCACCGTAAAGTTCATCAGAAATGCATCCCTTCCATCCGTTTTTTTCAGATCAGCCACAAAAGTTTTGAATTAGGCTAATCTTTCTGCTTTCAGTTCATGCTAGCAGCGATGACCTTGTGAACGGTATGGATGGTATATAAACATCATGGTGAACACCAGGGACGTTTCAACGGTAGGAATTTACCTACACACATTTTCCTTACGAGCGGCCCACTTGAGTTTTGGATTTGGATCATTTTTGGGCCCATCTCTTAACATGAACTTGAAAAACTAATGGACGTGGTGGATTCCCCGCAAACATCACGATGGGCCCCACCTAGCTTTCCACGGCAGGGAGTCACTGCGAAAGGAATCCGCATCCTCGTAAACACCCCATGCACTAGAGAATTCTCTGATTCGAATATCTCTGACCTTTTACTGGTTCGATATGGACAATCATTATAATTTCTGTCTCCAAGGGTTAGGATCGTTCATCTCCGTTATTTTCGTGAATGCTCCATCTAATTGAAGTTTCACCATATCAATTGTTTGACTCGCTGAAAGCGTGACCCACACCTATGGAATCTGAAAAGGAAGCGGATTCGGCGGTGATCCCAACACTGCACATGTCCCTAGTGACCGGACTCTGCGGAGCCCAACGAGATGTATGTGTTTTATCCACGCCGTCCATCGGTTTTTCCAGCTTATTTTAATACATGAGCCCAAAAATGAAGCATATCCAACTCTTAAGCGGACCACACCAAAGGAAAGAGTAGGGATTGAACACCAACTTCGAAAACTTCATGAGGTCCACAGAAGCTGATATTTGCATTTTCCCTTCATCAGGTCTATGTAACCTTATGAAGAGGATGGATAGCAGAAAAACATCCCGGTGGCCCTAGGAAGGTTTCAACGGTGGATGTCATTATCCCCCACTGTTTAATATGGTGTGGTCCACCTGAGATTTGGATATGCTTCATTTATGAGTTCATAATCTAAAATGAACGGACAAAAAGGATGGATGCTAGGGATAAAACACATACATCACGGTGGGCCCAACAGAGTCCCTTCACCGGGAATATGGCGGTGTTGGGGTCATCACCCAGTCCACTTCCTTCTGAAAACTGAGGTCATGCATTGCATGATACCGCACCAAAATGCGTTGGCGAACTAGCAGTGTACAACACCCACTGATTGGATAATCAGCTATTGGGATTTGCCCACTGAATCTGGACAGTGGACTTTTTTCCTTCTTTCTAGTAAAGGTTGAGATTCACTGGCCACGCGCAGGAAAAAAAAAAGAAAAAAGGATGCGGATTGAAAGTTGTTGAAGGCCGAAGCTAGAGTATGTGGGGTAATGCGGTAATGAGCATATCCACTCTGTTGCATTCTCACATCATTACGGAGTCTATAAAAATAGAAAGATCTAAATCTCAAGTGGGCCTCGTGATGGGAAAATGCCTACCGTTCACATCTGCAAACACCTCATCATGATATTAATATGCCGTCATTACCGCTTACAGTGAACTGAAAACACGATATCATCCTGATATAAAACTTACGTACCCTCTCTTGAAGTATCCAACGGTGAGCGTTTGAGATCCAAGCCGCTCATCTGGGCCAATTTCATTCCAGAGAACATAAAAAGAAAATAAATAAATAAAAAAAAAAATTTGTTTACTCTGGCACAGTAAGATGGTTGATACACAGTCACTGAGTAATTGTATGTATGGCACACAAATGATTTAGACAATCCTACTTTGTTGCCCAGTTTAAATGGATGGTATAAAATATCAAAATCTAACTGATATATTGTTCTAACTGGCAGTTCAGTGGATAATCAATGGACGGTCAGTATGAAACAGACAACAGTCCCGATTCAATGAACAAATGTCCATTGATCAGAGCTCAGGAACATTCAATCACTATTATTTTGATATGATAAACTATCTACGATGGGTCCCACAACTTGATCGGTTCCATTGAGATAACGTATACCCGTGTCTAATTTATTGAATCTGCAAATCAACCATCATGCTCTGCCGTAGTATCAAATAACTGAGCTTCGTCCTGTACACGATAAGCCGATAGTATGGATAGAGCAGAGCATAAACGTATCCGACACGTGCCGCGCATGCATTGCCATTGTAAACTGTTACAAACGCACACCATCTACAACCGTAACATGCAACTCCATCCGTTTCAAAGAGAAGCCATCGCATAATAGTTATCTTGACTTACAAACAATGATGCTCTTGCATGTTGCATTGATCCATGAAATTTATATAGAAAAATGCACCCATAGATTTAAAATACCATTAACAGATGAATGTACCTCAATCCAACGGTCCAAATCAACTAGTAGAGTTTTTTTCTTCATTTAGAACCGTTAAGCATCTTTTAGGTCATGTGATCGGATGGTATAATTATCAATTGATAATAATATATTGGCTTTGCCCATCCAGAAGCTGGGACTACTATTTCGACGGTTTAGATTGAGATGATTTTATATCACTAAAGTAGCAGTGTGCGTGTGCATTTAATTATGATAATCGCGCAGCGTATGAAAACAACTCCTCTTTGACATGCGTCCGTCAGATCCAAATCTAGGGTTTGCAGGTATAATCTTTGAAATTCGAGCCCGAGAAAATGGTCAGAGAAGCCTTACCAACCTATTGGACTCTCGTAAGAATAGTACTTGCAGTTGATCGATTGTATTTTGAAAGTGCACCGCATTGTGTGTGGATTCGAGACACATGTGTGAAAGATCGGATCCGTTCCTCAGGCCATACTAGCAATTTAAATGTTAATTTTAGAAATATAGACTTAATTTTTTATCAGATAGATGAAATTTTTGTACCACATAAATGAACGGTTGAGAGGAAGTGAAAAAAAGTATTTCAACATCTGAATACATTTGTGGGCCACCTGAAGAGAATTTTATCTAGTTTAAATACAGTCAGTGACGATCATCTTATGAACCTGTCCGATGTTACACGTGTGAATTGAGTGCACTCGAGCGACTGCAACAAGCATGGGAATCGCCTGCCTTCAGCTCGGGAATAATCCTTGAAAATCCCTCTAGCCGCAACGAGGACTTTCTGACGAGCTGAATCAGGAGATAGCGTTCGTCGCGGACGCGGATTGCGTCCTACCCCCACCCGGACGGTAATCCGTCCGGGCAGGGCTATGTGGGGCCCACCATGATGTAAGTGTTTTATCTACGCCGTTTATTATTTTTATCGGATCATTTTAATGCATGAAAAAAATAACGAGATAGATACAGGCTTAAGTGGACCACAAAGTGGGGATTGAACTTCCACCATTAAAAACCTTCTTGGGAGCTGGAGAAGTTTTGGATAAGCTGATATTTGTTTTTTCACTTCATCCACGTCTACATGACCTTATGAATAGGTTGGGTGGTAAAAAAACGTAACGGTGGCCCTTAGAAAGGTTTCAACGGTGAGTGTCATTATCACTGCAGTTTCTTTTGGTGTGGTCCACTGGATCTGTGGACCTACTTCATTTCTAGGATCGTAACTTAAAATGATCTGAGAAAAATGATGAACGGCGTGGATAAAATATTTACATCATAGCGGACCCCACAGAGCCCTACCCAGACGGATTTCTATCCGGACGGGGGTAGGACGCAATCCGCGTCCGCTCGTCGCCGAACGAATGACGTGGATGGTGTGAATCGTGTGATAGAGGATCGAGACTTTTCATCTCAATCGGTGGCCTGCAAGTTACGATTGAGAGGACGCGGATTAGCTACTTAACCCGACAGTAGCGAGACTCCCTACTGAAGTGACGTCACCAACCCCACTACGGTGCTGGTGTTGCATCCACACCGTCCATCCATTTGGAGAGATTATTTTAAGGCATGACACAAAGAATGAAGCAGATACAAAGCTTAAGTGAACCCACCACAGAAAATAGTAAGGATTGAACAAATACCTTTAAAAACATTTTGGGGCCACTGAAGCATTTTATCAAGCTGATATTTATTTTTTATCTTATTCCATGTCAATTTTAAGTTATAAAATGATTGGATCTCAAATAAACATCAGGGCGGGCCCTATGAAAACGGTGGATGACACTATACCCACTCTTTTCCACATTGGGTTTTGTCCGCTTGAACCTTTGATCTGCATTATTTCTTGGCACATGCCTAGGAGATATATGTGAATACAACATATATCATGATGGGCCCAGATGATGTCGTGACATCAGTTCAGTAACGAATCTAAGGTTCAGTAGGTAATCCGTTGAATCACATTGAATAGGAGTCTATGATCCGCGGCACTAAACGGTGTTAGAAAAGCTCAGGACCCATCATAATGGATGTGTTTTATTCACGCTGTATATTTAATTTTTTACTGCACATGTTTAAGACATGAGCCTAAAAATAAAGCAGATTCAAATCTACCTTGAATCACACCACAAGAAAAAGGGATGATTGAATGGCTATCAGCAACAATCATGCAAAACCACGGAAAGTTTTAGTTAAAGCTGATATTTGTGTCTTCTCTTCATTTAGGTTTGATTAAGATATTAAATAACAGGTAAACATTATAGTGAGCCTAGGAAGATTTTAATGTTGGCAGTTTAATCACCAACACTTCTTGTTGTGTGGTCCACATGAGATTTGAAGCTGCCTTATTTTTTGACCTCTTACCCTTATAAAATGAGCTGAAAATTTGGATGGACAGTATGAATAAAATATTTACACTAAGGTTTGGCTCACAAACAATCAATTAGTACCCTGTCGGCACCAGAAGTATCACTGCAAAATTCAAGCTGCTCACTTGTTGGCTTTCGACTGAGAATCACAGTGAATAGGACCTGGATTCGATAGTAACCTCTCGAGTAATGTCGGTGCCGTCAATGCTAGAAAATTAGCTTTGTGAGCCCCACCATAATATATGTGTTTTATCCACACCCATCTAGTTTTCCAATTCATTTTAGGGCAAACGCCCAAAAATAAAGTAAATTCAAATCTCAAGTGGACCACACCATAGGAAAAAGTGGTGATTGAATGGCCACCAAGCAAAAATTTCTTGAGGGCCATGAATGTTTTGGATCAAGCTAATATTTGTGTTTTCCATTCATCTAGGCATGTGTGAGCTGATCAATAAGTTGGATAGCAAATAAACATTGCAATGAGATTTGGAAATTTTTAATTTTAAGCATTCAATCTCCATTATTTCTTATCGTGTGGACGATTTGAAGTTGCCTCATTTTTTAGCTCATGCTTCAAAATAAGTTGAAAAATGAGCAGAGGTATGGTCAAGATGGGGCTCATACAGCACCGACTGGTACCAAGTCAGCACTAAAGATATCACCACCTAATCAAAGTTGATCCATCGATGGCTTTTAATTGAGATTCACGATTAATCGGACCAGATTCCAGACTGACCCCTCAAGTGCCGACACTGGTTCTTGTCCGTGTTAGAAAAGCTATGTGGGTCCCACCATAATGTATGTGTTTTATACATGCCGTCCAACCATTTTGCCAACTCATTTTTGGACATGAGCCCAAAAAATTGAGATAGATCCAAATTTCATGTGGACCACGCCACAGGAAAAGGTGCTGATAGAATGGCCACTGGCAGAAACTTCTCGAGGCCACAAAAGTTTTGGATCAAGCTAATATTTATGTTTTCTCTTTATTCAGGTCTATGTGACCAAATGAGCAGGTTGGATGTCGCATAAACACTATAGTGGCCTTGGGAAATTTTTAATATTAGGTGAGCCATTGTTTTTTGTTGTGTTCCACATGAGATTTGAATCAATTTTATTTTTTTGACTCATACCTTAAAACGAGCTGTAAAAATGTATGGATGGTGTCAATAAAATACTTACATGGAGATGGAGCTCACAATCCACCCACTACTACTATGTCGGCATTGGAGGTGTCACTGCATAATCAAGTTGCTCAATCGGTGGCTTTCAATTGAGGATCACAGTGAATAGGACTCGGATTGGTAGTGACCCTCTAACAGGGACGTGTTGTTTGTTGCTGGAAATTAATGCTCTATGGGTCCCACCGCAATGTATGTGTTTAATCTATCCATACCATCCACCCATTTCGCAAGCTTATACTGAGCCCAAAAAATTTTGCAGATCCAAATCTCAGATCGAGCACCAAATCTCAGTTGGACCACACTACAGAAAAAGTGGTCATTGAACGAGCACCAAATCTCAGTTGGACCACACTACAGAAAAAGTGGTCATTGAACGAGCACCGATAAAACTTTTTGGGGCCACAAAAGTTAAGTTTTGGATTAAGTTAATATTTGTGTTTTTCCTTTATTTGAGTCTATGTGACCTCATCAATAGGCCGGATGGCAAATAAACATTACAATAAGTCCTAGTAAGTTATTAATGTTGATAATTCAATCACCATTAATATTTCCTTTTATGTGGACCACCTGAGATTTGGATCTGGCTCAATTTTTGGATCACGACAAAATGGATGGACGGCATGAATAAAACACACATGTCATGGTCGGGCCCACAGAGCACCAACATCCTTACTAGAGTGGGTGCTACCGAATACGAGTCATCACGATAATACAATCTCCTATATATGTTGTAACTCAACTTAGGGTGCGTTTGGTAAAACCTAATTTCATGATTTATCATTGAAAAATGTTATTTTCAGTGATTTTGATAATTTACGTCATTTGGTAACCAAAAGACATTAAAAGCTTAATTAGAAAAGTCACTTAAATTTTAAGGATTTTTTTTCAGCCACGGCAACTTGGCTCAAAGGGAAATGCGGTGAGTCATTTCCCTTTAAATTTTTTGTTGAATTTTGATTAAAACATCCCTGTCAACATTTTAAAATGGCAAGATTATCCTTTTAGATATTTAAAACGTTGTAGGATTCTCTTACAAGTCCTTATATGTATTTTCCCACTTGAGAAAAAAAATCTCTAACTATCCGGAAGTCAAATCCTTCTCAAATCACTCATTTCTTATGGTTAATCTTTGATTTGAAGGTGAAATTTTGATAATTTTCTTTTCTTTTTTAAGCCTTTCTAGAGCCACCATGATGTTTATTTGCCATGTATGTATTGTTCATGAGGTTACACAGACCTGGATGAAGGGAAAACATAAATATCAGGTTGATCGATCTACAACTTCTATAGCCCCCAACACGTTCAAAAAGTAGACATCCAAATCCATTGCTCTATGTGGTGTGGTCCACTTAACTTTGGATTTGCCTCATGACTCATCCCCTAAAATAATCTCACCAAATTGATGGCAGTGTGGGTAAAACACATACATTATGGTGGGGCCCATGGATCACCGTTAAATAGGAGGATTGAGTGCAGATCGACTGTGTTGAAGGAACACGAAATTCCAACACCGTGGATTCTCATTGGGAAATGACGACTCAAGCTAATAAGACACGCCAAATTTCTCTCCCAAATAGAATGCATGATACACAACACAACTTTTAATGTGTGGAAGTTTTCATAACCCCATAATGATTTATGTTTTAGATCCACACCATCCATCAATTTTTACGAATAATTCCAGAGTATGAGCCGAAAAATGAGGCACAGTCAAAGATCAAGTGGACCACACCAACGAAAGCAATTGAGGAGTGAACAAACTACTATATTGAAACTTTCTTATGGCCAACCGTGAGGCTTATTATTCATCTGACCTGTTCATAAGATCACACATACCTAGATGAAGTTAAAATACAAATATCAGCTCAATCATAGCCTTCTATGGCACCAAGAAGTTTTCAACGATCGCATTAATTCCTACTATTTTCACCAGTGTGGTCCACTTTAGCTTTGAATTTGCATTGTTTTTGTCTCGTATCCTAGAATGATATGAAAAAATGGATGGACGGTGTGATATAAGAAATACATTATCGTGGGGCCCATGTAAATTTCACATGTCAAGAAATTCTGTTTTTTGTTGAGGTGCTAGGAACGGATTAGGTAAAACATGGCCTCACCCAAGACCATCGAACCCTTACGGTGGGGCCCAACTTGATGTGTATTTTATGTATCCACTCTACCCATCCATTTTTTTCAAATCATTTTAGAGCACATTCCCAAGAATTAGGAAGAACCAATTATTAAGTGGACTATACTCCAGAAACAATAGTGATTGAATACCTTACCATTAAAAAAATTCATAGGGCGCACCTTAGTGTTTTCTTATATATTTTATTTGCCATCCAATCTGTTGATAAGTTTGCGAAATTCTGAATGAAGGGTAGAAACAATTATCAGCTCAATCCAAAGCTTTTGTGGCCCACTAATGGATGGTCAATCACCATCGTTTCCTATGGCATGGTCCACCTAATAATTGGATCTACTTTGTTTTTTTGGATAATGCCCTAAAATGACCTAGAAATACGGATGAACAAGGTGAATACTGAATACACACATCAAGGTAGGCACATTCCAAGTCAAGATAAGAAAATCAGAAGTATTGACATATGGAACTCCCGTGGGCCCAAGGTGATGTATATGTTTTGTCCACAACCTTCATCCATTTTGATAAATAATTTCGGGGCATGAGCCAAAAAATGAGATAGATTGAAGGCTCAAGTGGACCACAACATAGGAAGTAGTTGGGATTGAAAGCTTGCCATTGAAAACTTCTTGAGGGACTCAAAAGTTTTGGATCACGCTTATATTTATTTTTTCCCTTAATACAGGTCTACGTGGCTATAAGAACAGGTTGGTTGGAAAATAATCATCATGGGAAGACTTTGGAAATTTTCAACTATAGGAATTTAATCTCCACTACTTCCTCTAGCGTGTCCTATTTGAGCCTTCACTCCACCTCCTTAGGCTCATGCTATTAAACAATTCGTTTGATTCAAAACTTTTGTGGCCTACAAAAAGTTTTTAATAGTCAATAACCATGGTTTCCTATGGTAGCCTACACATATTAAGAGGTAACATATAATGTTGGGCTGAGATAATAGTGCCATTTGTACAAGTGAGACTCAAGATCTATTGATCAGAAGTGTTTGTGTGACGGGATAGTTACTGATATGCCTATGAACTTTGCATTCAACACTTCCATTCTTATAAATATATCACTTTGGAGAACAATTAAGATATGAAAAAAAAAAAAAAAGTGTTTCATTTTTTTAAGATGGTGGATAATTTTTATTTATTTCATATATTTATTTAATTCAATGGTACCGGTGCTTAATATTATTGAAGGGTTATAATTATTCTATCACGAATAGTACATCACATGATCCATTAATTGAAGGGTCATGTTTGAGAGATGTGGATGGAGCTTAGGTGTGCTAAATGTGGTGGTAAAGCAATAATATGTTGTCTCATATTCTCCAAAAGATATAAATTGAGGCAATAGGGGCAAATATGACAAATTGCTAAATTACAGAAATTTATGAATTGATTTTACCAAACATGTTTTTGTGTAAAAAAATACTTATTTTCAAATATTAGGATTTTTTTCAACCAAATTATCAAATGGATTTTTCAATACTTTTAATTACATAAATTAAGCTTTCAACAGCTAAATTAATTTTCCAACCTTATTTTTCAGTTTACCAAATAGCGCCTTAAAATGAATGTTTCCCACTAATTCAACGCAATGGATCAGAGTTCAACTAGCTTGTGGGGGGTTAGGGTCACAACGACTCATGAGAATAGCGTGTCCACGATCAACCTCGAGATATAAAAGGCATGCTCGTGATTTCATTTTGTACACGTAGGCCCAAATTTCTTTGATCCAAACCATTTATCAAATGGGCTCGCTTATCTTGGATGGACATTTACAGGAAGGAAGCTTCTGTTGTACCCTATTTCTGAACATTCTTGAAAAATACAATTTAAAAGGACACGTGTTATAGCAAAGGTATTCAGAGTACTTTTTATAGGCTTAAAGCTGTTGTAAGTTTAATTCTACACATCAGTGGATGGTCGACAGAGTGTTGCGGTTGATATACATAAAGCGCAGTCAAGATATTTAAGATATAAAAGGTGGCCAAGAGGGTAACCAAAACAAAACCTTAGTCGACAAAGTAAAGTAAGCAGTCGAGAGGCGTGTGGAAGCGGAAAGAGTGATCGAGGGAACTAGGAAATAGAATGCGATCGAGAAGTTTGATTGAGCGGTCAAAACGAAAAGATGTGGAAAGTGGTTGAGTGGAGCATGGAAGAGCGATCGACAAAAGAGATTCGACCGATGTATAGTTAATGATCGATTAGCAACCAAAAGCAGAGCTTGGTCGAGAGAAGATAAACAATCAAGAGGAAGAAACGTAACAAAAAGAATGATATAGAGATATGCTTTTTTGACTATTATAACCGTTGCAATAATGAAAGAAGTATGATATGAAAGAACAAACTGTAATAAAACTTTATAAATAATAGAAGAAATTAATAAATTAGGATATCATAATCAAATTTTTAAAAACTAATAAATTATCAATCAAACTTACTTATCAATTTCCTTTATCTCAACTTATCCCAGGAGTAGTGTCAATTCTTAACTATAATCTTTAGTTGTAATCCAAGTGTATGCTTATAAGTTGGATTTATTCTCTATCCAATAGAGAACGGTTCTTTCAAAAGATACATTCCTTTACTAGCTCCTAGTTATCGGTTGAAAGTTTTTGCTTTTATTTGATTTGCTTTCGCATCCTGAAAGTCATTTCTTGTGAAAAGCATAAAGTAACCTACTTTGAATGAATAATTCCACTCTTTGATTATAGCCTGATCGTCATAAACTTCTATAAATGATTGAGTAACTAATTTTTTTTTAAAAACCATATAAATTAGACATATTTGCTTATTTTGACACTTGGGTCAAAGTTGATTGGTTTGAATCAAGCCTTTGTATCAATTATGGCATACCCGCATACTTAAAAACAAACAGAGAGCAGCGAACAGCTTCTACATGTGACGTTCTAAGCTACAATCTGTGGCCCACTGATGGATAGTCACGGAAAGCCTACATTGATGAGAAACGATATTATACCTAACCCGCACAGTTTACACGAGTTTTCAATTCTAAACGAGTGGACTGCACGATTGGGTAATCCAGACCATCCGTGTGTTGAGTTCCATACATGGAGAATGCCTAGAAAATGTAACACACTGGAGAATTCTAGCAAGTAGGGACCAACATTAGGACCTTTTTCAGGCCATACATAGAAAGTTCGAGATTGATCTAATGCGAAATTTTGAGTCGTTGGCCATCCTAGGGGGACACAATAGACCAATGGTCTAGATGATCAGCCCATGCGTCTCACTTTTCATAATGAAAAACTGTGAATACTATTCAAATGACGCAGACCAACTATCATATAATTCCTCCAGATCTTCCTGCCAGGGAGATGGACATGAGACCAACGGTCTAGATCACAGAACCACAGGCCCACTTGTCCAAACCGAAAACCAGAGGATACTGTCCACATCCTCGTGTCGAGAATTCTTATAGCTTAGTCAATCAATCGAACATGGGATGTTTCTGACCACTAAACTGTTTTTACTCCAAACAATCGTATGATAAATCACCATATGGTGTGGGCCACAATGTGAATTTGAAAATTTTTACATGGCTATCCATTTTCTCTCTCTCACCTGATGACTGGATGTACACGTCTTTTCGCCGGTTGAATGTTCATCATGGGACAGACACTGCCCTGACTTTCCTGTAATCATAAATCCTATGGGACCACATGATTTTTGTAATCTATCACCTCACTTCAATATCTATTCACCTCATTTTAGGGTACAGGGCCCAGGAACAAAAGGATTTGGGTCCATTTTAGGATCTATGTAGGGAATGAGCCAAAATTAGGCAGATCCAAATCCTACGTGGACCACGTTATAAGAAACCGTGGTGATTGACCGTCCACCATTAAAAATTTTATGGGGCGATAAGAGTTTTAGATGAAGTTGATATTTGTGTTTTCCCTTAATCCATAAAGATATTATCTAATCAACAAGTTGGATGGAAAATCAATATTACAGTAAGCCCTAGGAAGTAGGAAGCTTTTAATGATGGCCGGTCAGTCACCTCTGTTTTCCAATGCCATACTCTATTGGAGCTCTTGTTACATGTGTACACCAGTCAAACCGGCTTGGCCACTAGTTGACTCCAACTCAAAATCGGCTTGGCTCGGTTCAGTCAACAACTCGAGCTAGTTCGAGATGAGTTCGATCCTGTGCAGCATTTTCATAAACACATGGAGTGCACTTTTAATTTCTTACCGTATGTAAAACAACAGCAGTTATTTATATATATTTCATCAAACACCTTATAGTCAACGTCAAAATCAAGAAAAAATAGTATTTGTTTCATATACATACCTCTATTGCCACTAGCCAGAACTTCGTTAAGTCATTTTATCAAACACTAGGTGAGCAACATCAATATCAAAGTAACCGAGTCACGGAACTGGTTCGATCCGAGTCGAGTCGAGCTCAGGCAAGCTCGAACTCAGTTCGAAATTTTTTCAAGCTCAAAAAATTAGCTCAACTCAGCTCAAACTCAGTTTCAAACCGAGTCGAATCAAGCTTTTTCGAGTCAAGCGAGCTATCCGAGCTAACTCCATTGGTGGACAACCCTAACTCTTGTGAGTCTACCAGTAAGCCAAATGAGTAAAGACCCACCTTAAATTCTACATGATTTATTAGACAGCGTTTGCATGATTTATTAGAAAAGAGTTAAAATAACATTTCTCTAATATTAAATTAGGTGACGACCTTAACATGGAGTGTGTGTATACTGACATGGGTGTGTACTAACAAGCTAACCCGAAGAAATATATATATATATATATATATATATATATATATATATATATATATATATATATATATATATAGGTGACCTACCTTCTTAGGTTCTACAATTGTGCCACATTCCATCTTTACTTTTTTATTGTAGGTATTTGATCAGCAGAAATAACAAATAATTAGCCCATGAACATATGATTAGAATAGTCTATTCAAAATGGATCCTTACTCTTGCTCGGGTGGTAGACTCTCCACCGGCATGAGTGCATGGGGTGTGTGTGCGGGTGTTAGAAAAATAAAAAATAAAATAAAGCCTATTCAAACTAAATATAATCTAAATAGCTTGTGTCAGCCATGACTTTGCCTACAGTGGAACCACCCTTTTTCATTTAGGTTTTTAGGCATAACCCATCCAGGATCTGGCCCACTAAATGGAAAGTCCAAAAGGTGGGCCATGCTTATCTTGTTCCTAATCCTTGTTGCGAATCCAATGCCTTAAACATGAATGCGGATTGGATTGCATACTGACACTAACAGTTGCTCTGGACGGTAATCTGTGGGCCCCAACATGATGTATGTGTTTTATCCATACCGTCCATCCATTCTGCCAGCTCATTTTAGACGATGAACGCAAAAATGAGGACCACAGCACAGGAAAACAGTGGTGACTGAATACCCACCATTAATGATGATTATGGCATGAAGGGAAAGCACAAAGATCAGGTTAATACAAAAGTTTTGTAGCCCTCGAGAAGTTTTTTTTATGGTGGGCATTCAATCACCACATTTTCCTGTGGTATGGTCCACCTGAGATATGGATCTGCATCATGTATTGGCTGATGCCCTAAAGTGAGCTGAAAAAAATGGAGGGACGGCATGGATGAAATACATACATCATGGTGGGGTCTACATACACAATCTGCTTCCAGTCAAACCTCTGCTTTAACAATGCACGCCTAGTGGGCTATCCCAAGAAGATCAAAGGGAGACCTAAAGACATCCGCATGGGAAAGGAGCGCCTACTATCTAAAAGATGAAAAGACTAAAGTCATTGCCTTTCTTTCCAAGCATGAAAAAACAAACATCTTCTCAAGAAGAAAAAGATGGGAGCGTGCAACTAAAATAGCCCTCATCATCTGCGGACGCGGATTTCCTGCGAAAGCCTTTCGCAGGAAGTTCCTGCGCTGGGAAACCGTGATGTTTGTATAGAATCCACCCTGTCCATCCGTTTTGTGAGGTCATTTTAGATTACGAGACAAAAATTGTGCAGGATCCACCACTAAAGTGGGCCGTATTACAGGAAAATGTGGTTAGGGAAATTCCTACCGTTGAACTTCCCTGGGTTCTACAGTGATGTTTACATGCCATCCATACCGTTAATAACGTGATTCCTACTGGGATGAACTGAAAAAAAATATATATATATTAAAATGATTCAAGACTTCTGTGACCCACGAATATTTCAACTGTCGAAATTCAATTCTTACATTTTCGGCGCACTTGAGAATTGGGTACGGTTCATTTTTATCCTCATGTCCTAAAATGAACTCACAAAGCTTATGGACGGAGAGGATTTCTCAAAATCATCACAGTGGGCCCCACCTGGGTTCCCAGCGCAGGAACTTCCTGCGAAAGGCTTTCGCAGGAAATCCGCGTCCATCATCTGCCTGCAAACAGGCATGGGACCCACCAGAAAAATCCAATGGGCCCTCATGTTTGTTTGAGATAACTTAACCGTACATCAGCTCTATACACATGTACAGCTACGTACGTGTATATTCTATCGCACGTGTACAGGGCTGCTAATGCACACGCCACCACGTGTTAGTTGTGGCTGACGGTATAATATCTGAGCCATCCATAAGGTTGTCTCACCACCTCGATGCACTCTCCCCAAAAAATATCTGATCCATTCACTAAGTGGGCCAAAATGTAAGAAATAGTTGGATGGTTAAGAAAACTTCAGCCAAGTATTTTTCGGCCGTAAATTTGTTTTGTAAACTGTGGCCTACCTGACAATTGGACCGGCCTGATTCTTGGGTGAGAGAATCTAAATAGGGATATGCATTTTTATGAATGGATTAGATCATGTAGAAAACTGCTAGGCTGGCATATGTTGGGGCGTGTGGACTTAGCAAAGCTCCAGCAGCCAATAGGTGGGCGAAAGTTGAAAAATCAACTAGTTCTCACATACTGCCAAATCCGTCGTTACCTACTTAGTATGTAATTTACATTCCACTGCCCTTTTCAAAAAGGTTTCAATAGGCTACCTTATTAATTTACCTCCTATATTTGTTAACGGAAGTTAGCCATGCGAGCAAAGGCGGTTGCCTGTTCAAGTGGTTCTGACGGTGCTGTATACGTGAAATCCACCCCAACAACTAAGTATGTCACCTCATGTCATGCTTAGGGCAGCCCCACGTAGATCTAGTCTGGTCCACCTGAAGCATAGATGAGTTGATGCAACTAGTGGTCGGGTTAGATTTTACATAAACATTACTGTGGGGCCCACCCGAGCGGCAAACCACCTTGCTGGCATTAGACAACCCCAACTTCAGTTGAAACGTAAGCGTCCTCCAATGATAATTATTTCAATAATAAGGTGGCTTACTGAAAACCTTTTTGAAAATGGGTACCGGAATATTGAAAACCTTTTTGAAAATGGTACCCGAATGTAAATTCCGTATTAAGTAGGGTAGTTTTTTATTAATTTCCCGAAAAGACGAAACCTCCATTCTTGCGGACTTAAAGAAGTATTATCTGAATCTAGATAAGCATATCTAGCAACCTCACTGAAATTTGGGTCTTTACTCTTGCTCCGGTGGTAGACTCTCAGGAGTTCGAGTACCTACACCCACTACGGCGTGAGTGTGTGGGGTGTGTGTGCGTGTGATTTTTTTTTTATTTTTTAAAAACCCCTTAATGAAATTTGTTAGAGAAATTTGTGTTTGTATCTATTTTCGGTGCTCCCTCAAGAAACCATACTGTATCGGGTTATCATAATAAAATTGGGTTAGAGAGTAGGGCTGCAACTTGGGTTTGGGTTGCGGAGCCCGACGACCCAACCCAAGTTGGATTGAGTTGTCAGGGTCCTCAGGTCGGGTTAGGATTTGATAACTCTAACAATATGGGTTGGTGAGGTTGAATTAGGTTGGATTAGGGTTTGAGCATAGAGTAATTCAGGTTAAGCACCTCTGGTTGGAATATGGGTTGGTGAGGTTGGGTTGGGCGCAGGTTGACACCAAAGGTCCAAACCCACCCGAGTCACAGCCCTATTAAAGCTCTCTCTCTCTCTCTCTCTCTCTCTCTCTCTCTCAATAGATATCTTACAAATATACTCCAACAAATAATAACTCAAGATAATAAGATGTTATGTCTAGGAAATCAACGAATTGAAATAAACTGGATTTCTACAATCCAATTCTAAGATCTTACAACAGGAGAGCAGCCAACCAAAACCAAACGCTACAATTTCACCTGTCTGGGAGCAAAGACATTTACATTAACAATATGATAAACCATCTCTCTTTGGGGCTCTTCTTGTACTCTCACAAAAGCTCCCAAAGTCGGCAACAATTTCCTGAATCAGCAGCCTGATCAAATGCCTGCCTGACACAGGCCATCAAGACCCGCTCCTGATCGTTGTCCAAATGCTAGATATCGAAAGTACCCACCTCCAACTTCAATCTCTTCAATGCCAACTCAACCACACCGGCACGCAAAAGCAAGCTGGAACCTAATGATGTCTTCTTTGTAAGTCACCTTTCTAGTGATGGTCCTCACCTCTTGCAAACCTGTAGTACATAGCAGAGTTCGAATAGGAAAAATCCAGGATGATGATTGGAAGGTTCTGGACATGGAGGATTCACCCAACTAGATTCAGGTATCCACTCATCCTGACAGCCACAGCAGCTGCATTACAAATATCTCTGAAATCTTTACAGCTTCATGAGTCCTCGGTTAGCAGTAAATCCAGAAGCGTCTGTGGTTGCATCGTTATAAGATCTGGTATTGAGTAAACAGCGGATGGAGTTAGTTAGCAGGCGGGTTCAAATGTTGCGCCCAACCAACCACTGCAACTTACTCTCAGTTCACGAATGGAAGTAGCAAATGGATTATTGAAATGGATCTCGTTCGTAGTTTGACCTAGACATTAATTTTGAGAAATTAGGGCCTCCATGCTCTCTCCACCTGAACCGCCTCTCGTTTTCAGTCCACAGGAGTCCTTCCTGAGGTCCATCTGAGAACCATCTGATCACAGAGTTCCCGATAGGCTGACAATCTGCTTCCTTCAAGTATGACGTTCTCCTTGCTGCCATGATCATTACTCCGTGGTGGTTCACGGATCGGCAATTCTCTCTCCTACCTGGATATCACAAGGTTTGGTGCACAATGATTTTTGTTTGGGTCCTTTTAAATGAATAGGAGAAGGAATGGAACTGACAACCACAGGAAGTTGACTCATTGCAAGAGAAGCAAGATCAAAAGCAGCCTCTGCGCCTTGAACAGATTCTATCTCTCGTTTCAGCTTGGAGAGTGATTGATTCACCTTCTTGAGCTTGCGAGATGGCCAACGGGAGATTCCATGCTGCCTACAGATGCGCTTCATGGTAGTTGGGCAAACTATCAAACCATGAATCAAAACGTTAAATGGATATCTAGTTCATAATCCAATTGGTAAAATCCTTAAAAGATGGGCAAAAACAGAACAGAGAGAGAGAGAGAGAGAGAGAGAGAGAGAGAGTAACATGCCGCTACACAAGAAATTTACTGGCTTTTTCATTAATGAAAATGAAGCACTGAGACCAGGGATCGAGTGCCCATGTGGTGTGAGTGGGGGTGTGAGTGTTCTGGGTGTGGGTGTGTGCATTAAAAAAAAAAAGCACTAAAAAAATAATATGAGATTCCATTCAATAACCAAAGGTTCAAGACAAAGTTCCATGACAAGATCATACAAAGTAACTCTTGAGGGGTGGTTTGGATGCCTGTAAAATCCCTTATATATAAAGGGTTTACAGGTAAAGTGTCTACAATTAGTGTTCGGATGGGAAAATTTACCTGTGAAGTGTTTATACGTTGTAAACAATTTACAGGTAAACACCCCCTTTTCTTTTACAGGCAAAAACCCCATGTTTCAGATTATACCTGCAAAGACACACACACACACACACACATAGCAGAGCACTATGGTTGATACGCACATACTGCTTGTGGGGCCCACTGTGATCTGTACGGATAATCTAATCCATCCATCACATGCGTCCCTTGATGCTCTCCTTGGATGCCCAAAAAAACAGGTTTATTGATTCATAGGTGGGCCATACAACAAGGAACAGTTGGGATGGGACACACCATTAAAATACTTCCAGATTGTGCAGGGCCCATCATGATGGATGCAAGACCTCCAATCTGTCCATCATGTGTGCCCATTGATACTCTTTAGCGTCCCAGAAAAAATCAAGCCCTTTTTATGTGATTTGAAGATTTGGCAAGATTGGTTGCTCCAAACTTTGTGGTGGTGTGAATACCCACCTTGAATAGTGTAAACGCTTCACAGGTTAGCCAAACAAAATAAACTATTTACCTGTAAATACTTCATCACTTAAAAGTCAAACATGACAGAATGGAAGCAGTTTACCTGTGGAACTCTTCAGTGTATACTGTTTACAACTTAAAATTTTACAGGCATCCAACGATCCCAAGTGATGTACGTAGAATAAGAGTGTGCTACCACATGTAGGGTAATAGCAAATTATGCTTTACAATGAGAATGGAGCACCAAACAACTAACACAAATAAATGGACATGGGATAAAAATGCTATCAAGAAGTATGCATGAGTACTTGAGAAAACAACGGATTAATCAAATCAACCATTTTCTAGAAGTTGCAAGACTACATGTACAGAAATGGGTATAAACATATTTACAAAAACACAACAACTTTAGGCTGCATTTAGATGCACAATTGAATTGATTTGCAAAGATCCATTTCAATCAAGGGGAAATAACAAAAATTATCAATGCTTCCTATAATTCATAATGTGGAAATAGCCCTCACATTGCAGTGTGCTCCTTCCTAGTCCAAATTGAAAGTAACACAATTGCCATTAGGAGCCCACAAGGGTATCATCATCATCATCATCAAAGCCTCATCCCAACTAACTGGGGTCAGCTACATAAATCCTGTTCCACCATTCCATCGGGATTCATGATAAAGGATGTGGCAAAAGTTTCATGCCGGCTGCCGACCTGATGCGACCCACCTCCTTTATCTAGGCTTGGGACTGGCAATGAGAGCACATCTCCCACATATGAATGCCCAGCTAGGTAATTTACAATGTGTATTTCCACTCTATGAGACTAATGATTGTGACACAACTCCAAAATGCATCCCAACACATGCATAGTGTATGATCTTACCACCAAGGCTCTTCGAAGCATCTTTAAGACTTTCTGCAAAATATTGCTGGAGAACCTCTAAACTTATGGACTTCTCAGTCTTGCCTCGCTTTATTTTGCCTGTCCGTGAGCTTTTAGTATTAGAGGAAGAAATAGGCATTGGATTTGCATCTGAATAAATTAGCTTGTTGGCATTCTTTTGACCATCATCTTCTATCATAGCATGCTTCTCCAACAAATCAAGAATTATACCTCCTTCCTGCAATCTGTCAATTCCTAAATCATCATGTCCTGGTGGAATTTTAGTTTCAGGGGCCGTTTGAAGATGAATTCCACAGCTTTGATTCTGAACGTGTTCAATATCTGTATCGAGCTTCTTGTTGTTAGATGTTCCGACAATTTCAAGAGATACTTCTTCTTGAAGTTCTTTTCCACTGGCAATTTTTAAACTCCGAAAGCACTGCTTCATCGTGGTTGAAAGAGAGTCCAATAGGTCATGCTGTTCTCTAATATCCCTGCAATGAGGTGGCAGGAAGAACTCTACAACATAATCATCACTTCCTGTATGTGTGCTCCGTAAACATATAGCAAGACAGCTCTTTAATTGAAACATGCGCGCGTAATGTACCAGCGGATACTCTGTCTTGCAGAATTGGGTAATATCACTGGAGAAGCATGACCCCTGTGATGCAAATGCCATTCCAGCCACACCCTGTCCCTTTTGCAAGTGATGCTCGGCACAAGCATCCCGAAACCCCCACATGCGAGCATCTACCACATAGCATGCTACATCAGTTGTTGACATGCAGACTTGTCCCATGTAACTTCCATCAATGCTTGTGCAGCTCTTCTTCAAACCACCACCATAAGCTAGAACACTGTGATGCCTGCATGGAACCCATGTCTGAGCCAAAGGCAGTTTGTGTTTCTCACAGACCACAGTTATTGTCTCCAAAATTTCCATCAGGGCAACTAGATGGCCTTCATTACATATTGATATCTGATTTAGAGATTTTGTGGAGTACATAAATTTATGAGAAATTGAGAACAGTGGTAAAAAACGATGAAACTGAGATTTAAATACTAGTTTATCATATGGTACAACTATTTGCATTGGACAGGTGGGACAGTCCAATTATCAATATGGACAGTCTTACAACCGACTCTTGGCAAGCGACAATGCAAGATTCACATAAATTGGACAATCCTAACTATCTGAGCAATAGCTTGCAGAAATGGACGATCAATATTAGGCAGAGAAAAATAGCTCCACTCATCAACTTGAAACATCTAACCAATTGCCCCACCCTAGATTAATTATGATTTCAAAGAAACACTTTAGTTAGATGATGCTAACCATCCAATCTATGACTTGTAAAATGGATGATTGTAACAAAAATTACCAACATCAAAGGTTTGGGATCATCTCCAGTTGGTACAATTCTAGCATCATTGCCTGCCAATAGTGATTAGGATTTTATGGTTCCTAGTTCCCATCAAAGAACGCAAGACCCCCAAGGGGATATTTTTGGGTTTAATCTATCTGATGTGAAGCTAGAAAGGTAACACATGAGCTATTGTGTGTGCACGTATGTGTGATGGGGGGAGGGGGCAGTTGGTAGTTTGGATTATAGGGAGATAAACAAGATAAGCAAGATCACTTTAAGGAAAGATAAGAGTAAATCGTATTTTGGTGTCTGTTTTGTAGGGGGAAAAAATCCATCAGGTGAAGTTAGAAGCCCACTATTGGTTAGCGATGTTGGTGCCTTCCATTATTAGAGTGAATAGTTTTGAAACAGGAGAGATATCCTAGTTGAAGTAGTGTTTCACACTTTCTATTTATTCCATGTCAAAAGTCTAGAGAGTATACATGGAACATGCGATTTGAATTGAAGAATAATATGTAACTTTCTTTATATTGAGTCTGCCGGTCATGTGAAGAGTTTTTCTCCTTTTTTTACTTCTAAGGTTGGTATTCATATTGATTTTGCAAGTATAATCTCTCCTCCTGTTTCTCTATTATTGCTTTTCCCCTGGAACTTTCTACATTAAAGAGTCGGCAAGTATAATCTCCCCTCCTATTTCTCATATTGATTTTGCAAGTATAATCTCTCCAGATCCTTGATTGAACTTTCCCCCGTCCCAAGCAACTAGTTGTATCATAAGCCTATGACAGTATTAGTTACACAAGGTCATTTCACTTCAAATACATATGCCGATCGCGGGGGGGGGTTGCATAAGATCATTTCCCTTCAAAAACAAAGGTAATTCACCTGCATATTTGGATGATCCAAAATTTCAGAGCTTTTCAGATTCACAGCCTGCAAAGGAATTAAAAATAGTTTAGCGACAGGAGAGTAGAAGATTTGAACACAAGCAACATCACAGGTACTATACCCATTAAGCATCATAAACGTAGAATATCACACTTTGCAGAATAAGGTAATCTCAAAAACAGAAATGAACCCATGGCTGAGCTTGTTTGCGTCTTGAAAACAGATATGAACCACACGCTTGGAATAACCATCCAATGTTAGAAGTGTAAGGGAGCCTTGCTATGCACTTAGTTGCATGTGGACATGAGGACTGTTCATACCATCTATCCGGACCATTCATTTGGCCCAAACCACTCTTCATAGGCCACTTCGAAAAATCACAACTATCAGATAATTCTAACCGTCCAACCAATAACATGCAAAAATGAAAAGCATAGATCATTTATTCTTTATTGTGGCAAATAACTCCCCTCCATTACCCTTTGCGAGAAGGCATTAGAGGAATATGTACCTAATGACCAAAAGTACCCCCCATCAGGTACAAAGACATTTGATAGTGTAGAGCCCACCCTGGTGTATGTATGGCCATCCAGGTCGTCCATCAGGGCTGCTCCACCATAAAAATTGTACACCCAAAAAATCAAGCTGATCCAATCATCAGGTGGGTCACACCACAGAAAACAATGGACAACCACCCAAAAAACCTAAAATTCACATAATTGCCCACTTGATGGTTGGATTGGCCTGATTTTTGGGGCATCCCATTTTCACGGCAGGGTGACCCAGTTGGATAGGTGGATGATATACACACACCACAATGGGCCCTGTACACATCTTCAACCAGTTTCCTGTGAGATGGGGTTAAAATAGTCATTTGCTCAAAGATAACCATGCTAAAAGACAGTTGTTTCTTGTATGGAGGAATCTGCAATGAATTTGTAGAGGGCAGATATCTACAATAATGCAAAACAGAAGAGAGGATGTGTAATTGTCATATATCTGACAGGAGGTCGCTGAACTAACCCAAATAAAAGCTCTAATCGTCCATCTCAATCATCCATTCAGTGGGTCTACCTTGGACTGCTTATGGTTCTTATGGGTCACTTTGCTCAGACAACAACAATCAATAAGCAGATGGTTATATAAAACTGAGCTACCTTATCAATGGTTAGAAATTATGTACAGACACTAGGAGCACTTGGGCACTTCTTAACAAAATATTGCACAGGCAAGGCATCCCAGAAATGTCATCAAAAAGTGCCAACGTGTGTTGGATTCTGTGAGGTGTTCAGACATATTCTCCATAAAGTTTTCCGTCCTCTTTTGTCAAGCGGAAGTTCATTAACACCTTTCCTCAAGCTCGCCTCCATTCTCTTGGTGTGGAAGAAACAAGTCGTAAAGAATACTTATCTCAGACTCTAGACTTTAGTTCATTTTCATAATAAGTAAATTCCCACATAACAAAGAAAAAAAATCACAATACTTCTTTTACTTTCTTTTCTTTTTCTTTTTCTTTTTTAATTCTTTTTTGCTGTTTGGTTCATTTGCTGGGTTCTCTAAATCTTTTAAAAGAGCAAGAGATGT
This sequence comes from Magnolia changhungtana, assembly GCA_030180095.1. Lineage (NCBI taxonomy): Eukaryota > Viridiplantae > Streptophyta > Magnoliopsida > Magnoliales > Magnoliaceae > Magnolia > Magnolia changhungtana. Next base: position 6,228,598 of record JASAUF010000272.1, on the reverse strand, counting down.
TCATTTTAGTGTTCATAGAAGCTACTATTACTTGAGATGAGTACTGCTTATGTTTTTTCATGCTTTTTAATTGATTATTTGTTAGTTTAGATATTAAATGTTTTTAATTAGAACTACAAAAATATTCTTTTTAAATGTCTTCATAGTTTTCTTTAATTTTTATTTTTTTTATTGATTTATTACTATTATAAATTATTTATTTGTGGATGGAAGTGTCGCGTGCTTATTTTTGGAGTTTCTCATGCCTAACACTTTGACACTTGACACCCATGCCAACTGCCCAGGAAACACTGACGATAGGCACTGGTAAGCCGTCTCAATACAACCAGGTGCATTCTCCCATGATCAGGGCTGTACACGCTCATGGTGTATGTGGTGTGAAGTTGGGTCACCTATTGATGAGACTAAAGAGGTATGAGTGCAAGACTGGAGGTTTAGATGGCTCTAGAATCTGAAGGTTTAAAACTTAGCATATCCAAGACAAGGTATTTGGAACACAAACTTAGTAGGCATAGTTGTAGAAGTGAGACTTTGAAATCAAAGGCCAGGAGATTCTTCAAAGAAAAATGTTTGGTTACCTTAGCTCTATAATTAACAAGGATGGGGATGTCGATGAGGATTTTTCCAATAAAATTAGAGACGAGGAAACGTGCCTCTAAAATGGTATGATCTCTCCATTGCCAATGAAAGTCAAGTAAATTTTCATTTAAGACTACTATTTAACCAGCCACACTATATGGGGTGGTGTATTAGGCAATTCAAGAAGCGACATGAGTAGAGGATGAGCATTACAGAGATAAAGGTGATGAGATGGGATATGTGGAAACACTAGGAAGAACAGAATCACAAATGAAGACGTTCAAAGTAAGAGTAGCCCTTGTTAGTGCACTTATTTGCACCCATATTTGTCAATCACATGACTAGTTGTGTCGAGTAGTCAAATGAGTTCTTGGCAAATGAAGATCGACGACGCAACTGGATCAGAAGCATCGAAGCCATATTGAAGACAAGGGATTGCTTCTACGATCTTAACCTTGCAAATAGATGATCTCAACCCAAATAGGAAAACCTACTAAGGTCATCTATTCAAAGCTAATTCCAAGTTCATAATTTTTATCTTTTAGTCTTGGCTTTAGCAAGTCCCAAGTTGGTGAATGATTTATTGGACAAAACAGGAAAATCTGTCCACTGTTGGTAGGATGAAGGTGTCACCGAATAGCACATTCGGTACCACCGAAGATACCTTCAGTGTTACCGAATGGGCTCAAAACAGTCCAGCTAGCTTACAACATTAATTTAGTATCACCGACTGGATATTTCGGTGACACCGACTGCCACCGACGAATAAAATTCGGTGCCACCGAAAGAGACTGTTTTCAATCAGCAACTTGGGGAATTAATTCGGTACTACCGAAAGATATTTCGGTACCACCGAAGCAAGTTCGGTGATACCAAAGTTGGCTTCAGTGGCATCGTAAACTAGCCATTTTCTATCCGTTGGAACTTTTTATCTATAAAAGCAGCTAGTAGAAACTTATAAAATTAGTGGAAATAGTCACCATAGAGTCTCTAGTGTATCCCAAGCTTATCCTAGCCCCTTTAGACTCTATCCATACGAGTTTCATGCTCTCTTCATTGCGATCCTTCACTCCTATGAGCATTCAAAGCTCCTGTTAATGAAGAACATGAACTCGTGCCTTCTCTAGAGTTCAAAAGCCAAACCAATAGGAAAACCCTTTGTCTTTTGATACTCTAGAGCATCCATAGGTTGAATCCTTTAAGAAATCCACTCATTATCCTAGATAAGAGATTCAACCAACTCCCTTTACCTTGGTCGCCTTTATAGGCACATCTTATGCAAGGTTTTTAATCGTGAAGCCGAACCTAACAAATAAATTCAAGCTACACGATCGGGGAAGCATCGGGGAGCTGATTCAAACACGGAAGCGCAAAGATCAAGCAACCCAAGACGAGCTACAAAAGAGAACTCTATCCGACAAGTGTCATTATAAAGAGTTCAAAGTATAGTCTCTTTCTTCGTGTAGAATTGAGACTAAGAGTTTGCTATCAACAAACTCGTGTAGGTGCCTTGTGTGGGACCTTGGCCAGTGGGCCTAAACGGTAGGTGCCTACTGTGGGACCTTGGCTGGTGGGTTTTAGGTGTAGGACCTTTGCTCTTGTGGAGAGCATAAATTGGTGTCCTTAGGGCGTGTTTGGCCGGGTGCATTAGATGGAAGTAAACGGGATGGGATACCGTTTAAGGTAATTAATGCCCTGTCAGTGGTTGTCCAATGATACCATGGAATTGCAATAGTTCACGATCGACACGACTGTGTTTGGCCAGGAGGTGGGATTCGGTGTAATCCCAGTATTACGGGTTTAACGTGTTTGGCGAGTGGCTCAAATCCAACAGGCAAAATCAAACAGTTATAATTGTTTGCTTAGTGTGGTTTTCAGTTCATGATCCATCCGACAATTTTTAAGCGGTGATGAATCTGAAACCAAGACCCATTCTTCCCAACTTGTCATTTCCCAAAATTCAAAACACTAACCTTGCTGGAAGGGATCGAACAGCCAGGATTATTGGTCATGACGATGGATCGGATACGGGTGCTAGTGTTCCCGCTCCAGACGAAATCAAAGCAGGGGACCTTGACGAAGAACTTGTCCACGCAGGGAGGGATGGGAGGAGAGAGTAAATGCCGAGGATCGAGGACATTCTTGAAGGAAGGGGTGGAATAGAAACGGGATTCGATGGATTTATTGATACAGAAGATGAGGAAGATGAAGAAGAGAGAAGAGAAGAGCTGGAGGAAGGTCGATCTCTTGTGCCACCATGAAAGGAGGAGGTTCTTCTTCAACAGAGCTTTGTATTGTTGCAGAAACAGAGCAATCCTATATCACATGGTCTTTTGAGGGATGGGCGAAATCTCATGGTGGGATTTGCCAAATCCGTTGGGCGGTTGGCGGCGTTTACGAGGGCGAGAGGGTTGAAGTACAAGCGTCATCCCAAACAATAGATGGGATGGAACCGTCCATCATAACCCTCCTAATGCTGTGTAAAACCATCCAGGGCGTCGAGCCAAACACACCCTTAGTGTAGGACTGTAAAGGTTATTGGTGAACCTATTTTAAAACCATTGATAGTGAAATCCGGTGCACTCTGGGATTGAGTGTGGACGTCGGGAGTAGGGTAGGCACGTAGCCGAACCACTATAAATGCTTGTGTTTGGAATTGTCAATTGCGCATCTGTTTAATCATACGTGAATGTTTTAACTCCTCATACATGATTGAATGAATGCTATGAATTGATAGGAAGCACATTCCACACACAAGCTCACAATACTAGGCTACATGTTGTATCTGCATATTTTTAATAGCCTTTGTAATTGGAACCTCTAACTAGCTTGGAAGCCGTTAGAGGTATATTGCCTTACTTGCTTTAAATTGAATGATTATTTAAGTTAGGCAATCAAGACTTTAAATAGGCAAAAATAATTGAAAATCCCTATTCACCCCCCTCTAGGACCTTAACTCAGATTCTTTCTTCAGTATCAGCGGTATTAACCGCAATTTCAATTAGTATCAAAGCAAGGTTCCTCTGAAAAAGGTCTAACAACCTAGAGGAAGATCTTGACTGAAGAAAGAATTATGGGGAAAGGAGAAGGACCATCCGTCTCACGACCACTCATTTTAATGGTACAAACTATGCATACTGGAAGGCGAGAATGATATATTTTCTTCAGGCCTTAGATGATGATGTATGGGAGATTGTCGAAAATGGATATAGTGCACCTACAGAACAAATTGTTCTTGAGGATGGCACAACAATCACCAAAATGCCAAATGAACCCAGCATGACAAAGAGATGAGGATGTGTGAAGCCAACGACATGAATGCAATTTGCTGCGGAGTTTCACAGGAGGTATTTCATCAAATAAGCATGTGTGCAAACTCTAAGGCAGCATGGGAGTTATTGGAAACTACCCATGAAGGAACAAACACGGTAAAAATGTCAAGGCTTCAACTCCTAACATCTCAGTTTGAACATATAAAGATGGAAAAAGATGAGACGTTCATGGAGTTTTTCACAAGACAAAATGGTATATGTAACTCCATGGGTAGACTTGGAGAAAGAATTCCAGTACCTAAAATATGTAGAAAAATTCTGAGATTCCTACCGGAACGTTTTAACTCCAAGGTCACCACCATTGCAGAGTGTAAGAATATAGAAGAAATGAAAGTAGAAGAACTAGTATGTTCCCTACAGACTTTTGAACTACATTTCAAGCCACCCATAAAATCCAAAAATATTGTTCTCAAAACCTCTAATGCCATGAATACAATAGAGGAAGAAGATAGTGAGAATGAAGATGGAAATGAGGAAGTTGCCCTCTTAGCTAAAAATTTTAAAAGATTCTTTAATAGGAACCGTGGAAAACCATACAACAACAAGGGAGCTCAACCAGACCACAAGTGCCAACCTGGCAAATTCAACAAGTCCAAAGAGCTTCAATGCTACAACCGTACAAAGTTTGGTCACATCTCCATGAAATGCCCTACAAAGAAGTCCAAAGAAAAAGCTATGGCAGCCACTTGGGATGACACTGACAACTCAAATTCAGATTCAAATGAGTCGAGTAGTGATGGAGACACAATCACTGAAGATTCTCATGGCCTCCACCACTACAATCATTCCCAAAAATTTGGATGAAGAAGATGAACTTGGTCTTGAGGAAATTAAAAAAGGGAGAGGAACTAGAGTTAAAAGCATAACTTTTGATAATTTGATCAAGAAAATTGAACTTCTAGAATTAAAAGTTGAAAAATCCAAAAGAAAAAACAAGAAACTAAAAATGGAAGTAAAACATTCTGATCAAACAACAGAACTAACCCGAAAATTTACTCAAAGCAATGAAATTTTTGAGAAACTTCTAGGCGTGGGAAGAAAATCCAAAAATATGACAGGCTTGGCCTAGGATATGAATCAAAATCCTCCCTACCTCACCAATGATGACAAATTCAACTACTTCAAATCAGAAAGATCCAGTTGAATGCCATCACTGTGGAAGGATAGGACACTACAAATGGGAATGTCCTATGGTAAAGATATCTGATGTTACTTCCAAGACAAACCACAAAGTCACATCCAAATCATTTGAAAGTCACTCAGAGAAATATTCTTCTGGCTCAAAGAAAATGGTTATCAAATGGATAACGCAAAACAAACACAAGTGCCCTGGAAATGACTCGGGCCCTTGTAACATCTAGTCTATGTAAATCAACAAGTTACCTCGACCCATCTTGTGATATATTTGATAATGGGTCAAGTAAAGGTGAGCCATAAATTTTTAAAAAAAAAATAAATAAAATATGATTGGTTAAGAAATAAATCTCGTTTGGTTAAAATTGATTCTAAGCTCTCAAAAGCATATTACTTTTGAATCAATTCACAAAAATTCTTGACTAATAATTTCTTCATGAAGTTTGATAAAAATGCTTTCAAAACTCCATATATATCAAGTATCATACATAACTTTTGAAATATTCATGAATATTATGATACTTATCTTGAACCAGTAAAGGTTGATACACATACTGCAATTAAATGTTTATTATCTATTGATCAACCATCTCCAATGAATGGTTATTGGTTCATTTTGATCTAAAAAGATAAATCTGAGGATTCTTGGCCTCTGAACATTTTGAATATTCCATGGAAGGATTTCACACTCTCAACCATACCATGGAATCCTATTTTAAATTATACGTAGAAGGAAAGTCAGTTTTAAAGATCTTTTTTGAGTTCCAGGAACACTTCGGTAACACTGAACTTACTTTCGGCACTACCGAAATCGAGCCGTATCAAGTTATTTAAATCCTTCATTGCTCAGTTCTGCTTAGACTATCTCTTGTTTCTTCCAAAGTTCGGTTGAAGGATTGTGGAGCCAAAATCAGCAAAATCTAAGGTATCTCCTAGTGCTTTCTCTTTATATCTCAAAAAAACTAGGATCATTTGACTTAGGTTTATCTTCTCTTGATAGGTCCTTATCATTCCACTTCATTTTCCATAAAATGGAGTCATCTTTATCTAGAGAAAAACCGATCCGAGAAGAAACATGACATTAAAGAATCAATCACATCTAAGCACAAACTTGACATTCCAAAACGAGGACAATCATCTAGCTAAACCTATAGACCCTCGTCTTCCTAAAACCCTAATCCCTCCAGGCACATTACTGCGATTTTTTATTACGTGTGCAAAAATTATGGATGAAAGTTGTCTTGAAAAATTCAAGGTTCAAGAGATTTCCTCTCTCCAAAGATGCCTATACTTTGGGACCAATAAATGAAATCTTAGCCTTATTAATTTTGTCTCATTACACACTATCTAGGGGGGGTTTGAGTTGGACTGTAATGGTGGAATAGTTAAATCACTCTATACCGCATATCAATAGAGCTGGGCATTTCTGACCCGATCCGATGGATCTAACCCGATCCGAACCGAACCGACGGCCTGGATCGGTGCGGATCGAGTAGGGCCAATAAGATCCAATCGTTCATCAGATCGAGTTTGGATTAGTGGCCAATCTGGACCGATCCGATCCGGGATCCGATCGATCCGATCCGCACAATGTTCATTCAACACTATTTCCTGTAAATGTTGTCCACTTGAGATCAAGATATACCTCGTTTTTGGTTTAATACCATAAAATGATCTAGAAAAATAGATGGACGGCATGGATGAAATAAATACATCATAGCAGGTCCACAAAGCACCAACCATCCACCATGGGCCGGTGGCAAGGGAGTAGCCAATCCCTCTCTCAGCTCATGGCTCGAGCCTCGAGGTACACATCGAGCAATGAGATCTGACAGAGAGAGGGAAATAGTTCTCCCATGAGCTTGAGCCGTGTGGGCCCCACCGTGATGCGTGTCGAACATCAACACCGTGCATTTGATGGGTCCCCTTTAAATTATGGGATATCCTAAAAATCAGCCGTATACAGAACTCAGGTGGGCCATACCATCTAAATCATGTGAAGACATTCCTAAAACATATAAAAGCACTTGGTGGGGCCCACCTAAAATTTGGATGCATCTGAAACTTGGTCTGACCCCTCATCCAAGTGGGACACACATAATTAATGGTTTGGATTTGTGAACCACACCTCGGTGGGCCCAAAAAATGATTATGAATATTATAATGAGGGTAACCCGTACCATAAACGTGAAGCATTCACAAACTGGTATGGTCCACTTGAGCTTTGGATATGCATCAATTTTGGGTTCAACCACTAAAATGATCTGGAAAAACGAATGGACGGCGTGGATAAACCACATGCATTCACAGTGGGCCCTAACAAAGTTTACTCAGCACAGTGGATAAACCACATGCACACACGGTACACTGACGCAATTTTGTGCCGTGCACTGCACGTCAACACAGCAACAGGCTATGTAGATAGGATGCGAATTTCCTGCGAAAGCCTTTCGCAGCAAGTTCCTGTGCTTGAAACGTAGGTGGGGTCCACCGTGATGTTTTTCAGAAATCCACTCCGTCCATCCGTTTTGTGAGCTCATTTTAGGGGATGAAACCATAATTGAGAAGAAAACAAGACTCAAGTTGGCCGTACTAAAGGAAAAGGTGGTTAGGGAAATTTCTACCGTTGAAACCTCCCTAGGTTCTAGGGTGATGTTTACATGCCATCCATACCGTTAGTAACGTCATTTGTGCTGGGATGAACTGAAAACACAAATAATAGCATGATTCAAAACTTTTTTGGCCCCACGAATATTTCAACTGTGGACGTTCAATTATCACGTTTTCGGCCTACTTGAGCATTGGATACGGTTCATTTTTGGCCTCATATCTTAAAATGAACTCAAAAAACGGATGGACGGAGAGGATTTCTCAAAAATACGACAGTGGGCCCCACCTGGGTTCCCAGCGTTCCTGCGAAAGGCTTTCGCAGGAAATCTGCGTCCGTGTAGATACATGTCGTGCAAAGATGAGCGGAGACGCGCCTCGAGCTTCGAGTTGTATGAACGGCTCAAATGAGATCAAAATTACATGGGCCCCACAATGATGTATTTATTATATCCATACCATTTATCCATTTTTTCGTGATCATTTTAGAGCATTTGCAAAAAAAAAAAAAAAAAAAAAAAAAAAATCATATCTAAAGCTCAAATGGACCACACCGAAAATAGCAGCGAGGATAACGATTTTCACCGTTAAAAAATTCGTAGGGCCCACCACAACGTTTATTTTCCATCTAACCTGTTAATAAGGTTAAAAATACATGGATGAAGAGGAAACACAAATTTCATATTAATCCAAAACTTCCGTGATCTCCAAAAGGGTTTCAATGGTAAACGTTCAATCCCCCACTATTTTTTGCAGAGTGGTCCAACTGATCTTTAGATCTGTCTTATTTTCCAGCTCAAGCCTTAAGAGGAAGTCTCCAAATGGATGGATTATTTGGATATAACACATACCTTATAGTTTGACCCATAGACCCAACCTGATCCGAACCGTACCCAACCCGATCCGATTCAGTTTCCCTGACCGAGTCGGACTCGGTTCGGGTTAGGTCAACCATGCATCGGGTCGGTTCAAGTCAGATGTCCCAAACTCGGTCTCGGATCAGATCGAGTTCAGGTTAGCCTATGTAGGTTTCGGATCGAATCGAGTTGGACCCAATCCAATCCAACTCGGTCCGATGCCCAGCTCTACATATCAACTCTTACAAGGATACTATTGTGTTCCAAAACAACCTACTGAATTACAAAGACACTGAATCAAAAGGGGTTGTTTTGAAAGAAACTCACTATATGATCTATATGTACTTTATTGGAAAATTTGTGATTATAACCTGTTTCAGTCAGGGGATACAAGCATCTTTTCAAATTAGTTATTATTTTTGTACTTATTGTTTTAACTTATGATTTCAACATGACATGGTCAAGAACATGGGAAAGGAAGATGCGAAAGGAGAAACACATCTAGAAAAATCAGAATCCATACTCCTTATCCGCATCCTACTGCCAGGGCAAACGAATTTACCTTTGAACGATTTGTTAAATCCAATCTCATCGAGTCATACAGGATAGACATTTATCTAGGATCAATGGGGTGGGATAACGTTTTGCATTTAGGGGGAGAAATACAATATGACCTTGTTTATCAACTCCTAAATTCTTGTCATAATGTTCAAGATGATCCTCCATCAATCAACATCAACTACATGAATCAAACTAAGGAGATCACTCCTTTGATGTTGGGACAACTTCTGAATCTTCTAGTCACACATACCTCACCAACTGATCATTGTTTAAATGATCCAAATTTTTGAAAGAAGTGACCAGAACACTGTGGTGACTCAATGATACCCAAAAACAAAGGAAACTACTTGTCTTCATTGCATCTGGAATCTACAATAAAAGCGCTTCACGAAATACTAAGTACCAGTGCATATCCTTGTGAAGTTTCTGGAGATATTCTCCCACCAATTGTTCTAAATACCCTATGTGATATCTATCGGAGAACTGAATTACATCTACCCACTCTAATTTTGAAACAATTAATTCGAGTTGTCAAATCACCACACAAGTATTCCCTTTCCAAGTGTCATCTGCAAACTTTCAAAGTTTCTTGCTATGCCACCTACTTGTGATCAGTGTTCAAATTATCGGCGATATTATCGAAATATCACCTATACCAATGCAAACCCCAATATTCGTGTCGCTTGTATCGATAAAATATCGCCAATATTATCGCATTTTCGATATTACGCCGATATGTCATAATCATGAAGAAAATCACAAAAAAGATAAGAAATACCCGTTTTAATTTGGAGGAAGACGCACCAAATTGTTGTTGAGTGCAAAGACATTTCCAAGAAGATCAATCTCAAAATTTCTTCTTTTTTTTTCCAAAAATCTTCTCTCGCCTTCTTGATTCAATTAGCAGATCTTGTTCAAATTAGAGGGTTCTTTTGATTTGGGATGAGGAAGAGGGATTTTCAGAAATCGGTGGAACGAGATAAAATTTTGAAAATTTTCCCATTTTGAGGGTTTTTATCGCAATGGGGATCGGGCGTGAATGGGGGTTGCTACTTGTTACTCGGAGGGACTTATCGTCAAGTACACTCTGTTACCCACACCGTATATCCATGCGGTTCATCCGTTTTTTCCATATTATTTTAGGGTTTAGACCAAAATTTAAGTGTACCAAAGATCAATTGGACCACATCATTGGAAACAGGTTGAATAATGACTTCCACCGTTAAAACTTTTCTAGGGCCCACAAAGGATGTTTATTTCTCATCCAACTTTCAAAGATCACACAAATACATGGATGAAGGAAAAAACAAATAGAAGTTTGATCTAAAACTTCACGTGGCCTCAAGATATTTTCAACGGTAAATGTTTAATTCATACTATTTCCTATCGATGGTCTACTTGAGGTTTGGATTTACTTAGTTTTTAAGCTCAAGATCTAAAATTATCGTCTTGAGATGGATGGAGTGGATAAAATACATAAATTATGGTGGACCCCACAGTAACCGGGATTATAGTGCATCGATCTTCAAAAGACACCCCACCACTACTGAGGGTGCAAGTCGATGCTCGACCATGATGCATCCGTTATATCCATGCTATCCATTAATTTTGAAATATTATTTTAGTGCTTTATCCAAAAAATGAATTAGATCTAAAACTCACCACGTGAAAACAAGGCGATTGGATATCCACCATTTAAATCCTCCTAAGGCCCACTTTACCGTTTATTTGACATCCAATCTGTTAATTAGCTCATAAAGACTCGTATGAAGGGAAAAAACAAAGATCGTTTTTTCCAAAACTCGTATGGCCTCCGAAAAGTTTTTAATGGTCAAAGTTCATTCAACATTGTTTCTTGTAATGTGGTCCAACTGAGATTGGGATATATCTTTTTTTTTATATATATATTATAAAATTATCTAAAAATAGATGGACGGCATGGATGAAACACATACCTCGTGGTGGGGCCCATACGACAGGGGAGTAGCCAAATCCGTTTCCACCGCTATCGTGGAGCGGATTTCCTACGCAAGCCTTTCCTTGGTTGCAAGCTTCGAATGGTTGTGAGAAATCCTCTCCGTCCATCCGTTTTGTGATTTTATTTTAGGACTAGTTGTAAAAATGAATCGGTGTCAAGTGAGCCGTATAAAGGAAAATGTAGTTTAGGAAATTCCTACTCTGGTTGAAACCTTCCTGGTTCAACAAAGGATGTTTAGATGCCATCCATACCGTTAATAACGTCATTACTATTGGGATGAACTATAAAACAAATATATTGGCATGAATCAAAACTTGATGAATATTTTAACTGTGGATGTTTAATCATCACGTTTGAGGCTCACTTGAGCTTTAGATACTGTTCATTTTTGGCATCATGTCCTAAAATGAACTCACAAAACTGGCCGGGAAGGATTTTTCACAAACATCACAAGGGCCCCAAAGATGGGGTTTCCACCGTTCTTCTTAGGGGCATCTTATATTTTTGTTTTCACGCCATCTATCTCTGTGTTAACTCATGAAGAGGTCGGATTTTAAAAATACATAATGGTGGGCCTTATATATGTTTCAACGATGTGACTGATCCCACAAGCTTTTACTCGGTGGGTCCACTTGAACTTTAGATCTATCCACTCCATATAACGGTGGGCCAATTGTGAAAGGAGTGATGGACAAGATCATCAATAATGATAACGGTTCGCTTGGATACACCATTTGGACTGCTAGGATGATTCCATTAATGTTATTTTGGGATTAGGGTCGTTACCAACGTGGATGAATCAACCCCAATTTAGAAATGTGGTGAACTTACTCTTCACAATTGATATTTGAATTCATGGCATTTTTCCAATGGTGATTCATCCACATTCCAAAACTTGCATAGATTTATTCTCCCAATAGTGGTCCCCATTGTTGATCGACCATGGATTAAGACTACGTTTGATCTTAACCATCCGATTTTGTTGATTGAATATCAAGTAATAGATGCATTTTTGAACTATCCATTTTGTAACCATCAATCAACAATTAGTCATTTAATCTTTATGATATTTTATATTCCATCCACCACGGGCCTTTGGTATCTGGATAACATTAAATGCCACATCCTTGGAAATGAGTCACCCATTTCAAAACTATCACTTCTTTAGATATGTGGCCCCACTTGTGGGCTTTTAAATTTATATGTTTCTTTTATCCAAGACTTCTATAAGAAAGTTCCTCAATTGACAGTAAGGATGACTGGGAATAGTAAAATATGTAGGGCGCAATTTTCACTGGGATCCTGACAATGATTACGAGCCACCTCGTTTGAAACATGGCTCAATTCATTTACTTTTTGCATGTCTTAATTGTTGTAAGCTTGCATTTGATTATATAAACTAATTTTGGTTAATATTTGTGATTTCTTACGACAACACATACTTTTGTTCTAATTTAATGCATTCTTTTTGCAAAATTTCATTCTGAATATGTAAATATGTGTATTTAGGCACACATAAGTTTCATTGAAAAATTCCACCATTTTCCCTATATTTCCCCCCTTTTTCCTGCATTTCACTATCGGCGATATTATCGGCGATAACGATATTATATCGTTATCTCCGGCCAGCGAAACTTGTAGCGATACCGACAACTCGAACACTGCTTGTGATACAATATATCCTGCAGTATACCTTACCAAGAAAACACTACTAAAAGCACTTAAAGATAATCATGAATGCAAGGGTAAGGAAGAAGTTCAAGACACTCCCATGGCCAATGGTACTCTTGTCGGACCAATTCTGTCAAGACTAGCGCCTCCTTCGCCAAAACAATCCGGCTAGTCAACTTCTTAAAGGGTAGTCAAATATAGAAGCTCGCCTCCGGCAGTGCGAAAATCGACTCTCCGGGATTGAACTGCGTCTTGACGCTCTTCAACATATTGGGGAGCACATCACCGAATTGCTTCTGACTCACCGTTCTTATATCCCTCCGTATGAGGGTGGATCGTCCCGATGATCTTTACGGTGTTATTGTTAAATCATAGTACATTTCTTTTTGGATAATTATGCCCTTAAGGGCTTGTTGGTTTTTGGATGATGGTTTATTCTACCCAATCTTGGGGTAGTAATTTTGATGAATTTATGGTAGTATCTTTTCTACTCATGTTAGATACTCTCTTTATGGTCATCTTTTCTATCTAACATATGATTTGACTGCTTATGATGATATATTTCTTTGTTTGGATGATGATCTTTATGCTTATATCATTACATGATATGATCTATCTTGTTTACCCTCTGGATTATTCTCTCTATGTTATTGGTTTATTTCCTGGTAAATCCTTTGCCAATAACTGACAAAAAGGGGGAGAAGAAATCTACCCACCAAAACAATGTTTATTTCCTGCAAAAATTACTTTTTTCCTTGTTGCAGGTTATTCTTGGTAAAAACTAAGGGGGAGCAGTATGATTTTGTGTTACATGTCAAGTCTTGAGTTGTAAATTTATATGTTTGATTTGTAATTCTTATTGTTTTGGTATGTCATTGGTATGGACCATGACACGGTCGTAGATTAGGTTGTTTTTGTCACGTAATTGACAAAAAGGGAAATTGTTAGTGCACTTATTTGCACTCATGTTTGTCAATCACGTGACTAGTTGTGTCGAGTAGTCGGATGAGTTCTTGGCAAATGAAGATCGACGACGCAACTAGATCAGAAGCATCGAAGCCATATTAAAAATAAAGGACTGCTTCTACGATCTTAACCGTACAAATAGATGATCCGAACCCAAATAGGAAAACCTACTTAGGTCATCTATTCAAAGTCAATTCCAAGTTCATAATTTTTATCATTAGTCTTGGCTTTAGCAAGTCCCAAGTTGGTGAATAATTTATTGGACAAAACAGGAAAATTTATCCACTGTCGGTAGGACGAAGGTGTCACCGAATAGCATATTCAGTACCACCGGTGTTACCGAAGGGGCTCAAAACAATCCAGCAAGCTTATAATGTTAATTCGGTGTCACCAACTGGATATTTTGGTGACACCGACTGCCACCGACGAACAAAATTCGGTGTCACCGAAAGAGACTGTTTTCAATCAGCAACTTGAGGAATTAATTCGGTACTACCGAAAGATATTTCGGTACTACCGAAAGATATTTCGGTACCACCAAAGCAAGTTCGGTGCTACCGAAGTTAGCTTTAGTAGTACCGTAAACTAATCGTTTTCTATCCGTTCGAACTTTTTATTTATAAAAGCGGCTTGTAGAAACTTGCAAAATTAGTGGAAATAGGCACCATAGAGTCTCTATTATATCCCAAGCTCATCTTAGCCCCTTTAGACTCTATCCATACGAGTTTCATGCTCTCTTCATTGTAATCCTTCACTCCTATGAGCATTCAAAGCTCCTATTAATGAAGAACATGAACTCATGCCTTCTTTAGAGTTCAAAAGTCAAACCAATAGGAAAACCGTTTGTCTTTTGATACTCTAAAGCATCCATAGGTTGAATCCCTTAAGAAATCCACTCATTATCCTAGATAAGAGATTCAAGCAACTCCTTTTACCTTGGTCACCTTTATAGGTACATCTTATGCAAAGTTTTTTTTATCGTGAAGCCGAACCTAACAAGTGAATTCAAGTTACACGATCGGGGGAGCATTGGGGAGCTGATTCAAGCACGGAAACACGAAGATCAGGCAACCTCAGACGAGCTACAAAAGAGAATTCTATCCGATAAGTAAGTGTCATTATAAAGAGTTCAAAGTATAGTCTCTTCCCTCGTATAGGATTGAGACTAAGGGTTTGCTATCAACAAACTCGTGTAGGTGCATTGTGTGGGACCTTGGCCGGTGGGCCTAAACATGGGTTCTAGGTGTAGGACCTCTGCTCTTGCGGAGAGCATAAACTGGTGTCCTTAGTGTAGGACTATAAAGGTTATTGGTGAACCTGTTTTAAAACCATTGATAGTGAAATCCGGTGCACTCTGGGATTGAGTGTGGATGCCGGGAGTGGAGTAGGCATGTAACCGAACCACTATAAATGCTTGTATTTGGAATTGTCAATTGCGCATCTGTTTAATCATGCTTATATATACTTAAATGTTTTAACTTCTCATACATGATTGAATGAATGCTATGAATTGATAGGAAGCACATTCCACACACAAGCTCACAATATTAGGCTACTTGTTATATCTGCATATTTTTAATAGACTTTGTGATTGGAACCTCTAACTGGCTTGGAAGTCGTTAGAGGTATATTGCCTTACTTGCTTTAAATTGAATGATTATTTAAGTTAGGCAATTAGGACTTTAAATAGGCAAAAATAATTGAAAAGTCCTATTCACCTCCCTCTAGGACCTTAACTCAGATTCTTTCTTCAGTATCAGCGGTATAAACCGCAATTTCAGCCCTGATAGGAGAAAAAGGTGGAGAGAATATTAAAATGCTTAAGCATGTTACAAAAAACCAGAAAATGTCCCTGTTAAGGAGAGGGAATTCAAATAGGGATGAAAGGCTAAAAAGGAGGATGGGGGTGAAGTGGACTTGGATCGTGGAGGGAAGGGATATGAAACCTTCCTGACTTATCAAGGATAGGATCCAACCACAAGTAGCCAGGACAAGGCTATGATGATCATGAGCATCAAAGCATGCATGCATGATGTTTTTGTATGTGCAAAGACCATACTAGCTTAGTACATGCTAGTTGCTCATTCAGAACAGTAGGAAATAAAACAGCCTCTGGTTGGATTGTGGCAAATATGGCATCCTTTAAGTTGACAATGAGAATGAGTAGAGTGACTAGGAAGTAGGAACTACACTAACCTTGACAGAACCATGACATAAACAACACTAGGCTGATCAATATTGTACATTACACAATAGCATGCTCAGAACATAGTGATGGCTATACTCCCGTGATGAACTCCTAAAACAGATAAAAATGTCATTTTGATATGACTCTCATTTGCATGAGTTTCAGATGCAGGTAGCTAAATCCTACCTAGATGCAGATAGGTTTCAAGGACAGCACTAGTAAAGCCACAAGATAAACCAAACCAGAGTGATAAATAGATGCAACTTGCGAGCCCAGCAGATGTCAATTGCATAATCTAAGCTTTACAACATAGTGACAACTCATCTCTGTGATGGACGCCAACAACACTAAGCATGGTGTCTTGGGTGCCTGCTTGGCAGCAACGAGCAACATACAATCAAGATCATGCGGTGCACTGTTGATACCTACACCACAACACTCAGGACCAGCAGATATTCTTGATCATGTTGCCACAAGCCTAGCAATTGGTGTCAACATCTTGCGGACACACACATCTGATGGGAGCACTATAGTGATAAGCATCTTGCAAGAACACAACCACACACCATACTGAGGCACCCCTAGAAAAGCTACCGTGCGGTCTACATGTACAAAACATCCCCACAGGCAGAGCACCATGACCACAGTGATGAGTTCGGAGAAGCTCATCAGATACAGAGTAACAACAAATGCTAGTCACACCAAAACAGATTGCTTAATTGTATCAGCATGACAGTATGGGAAAATGCCTTACAATTTACAACAAATTTACTACAATTAAGACTCCAAAAGGACAAGCAAACATAGTAATAGTTGGGGAACATTAAATTAAGTGCATATAAAACCAGACCGAAATAATCCCATTAAAACATTAGCTTCCAGGCATTCTTATCACAAATAAACTACAAACCAGACCAAAACAACCCAATGAAGAACACAATATCATAGAAACCCGAAACCAAGCCTCATCATATTTCATGGAGTCAAAAAAAGAAAATCATGACAACAAATACCCAAATTTCAAGCTAACCAACCTCGAGAGCTTTGCAAACTCTATCAATCTCCAAAGCATAGTTTATCTTCTGCGCAGTCATTATAAGCTCCACTACACCAACACAGGACCCAGAAGGTTCAAAAACTGGCAATGCCAATGTACCTCGGACATTATAATGGAGAGCATGATTAAGGCGTGGGTACTCCTTGCTACTGTAATATTTCACGTTAGGTGTCCATTCCGGCAATTTCTGCTGGAAAACGCGGCCAGGGAGTCCAAAATCTCCTCCACCTTCTCCATCCACAGAAAACATATACATCCGAGAAACCGATCTATACTGAGAAAGACCACTACTGTGAAGCCCGAGAATGAATGGTTGCCCAGAAGTCGTGAGAACATAACGATCACCATTCTTCACAGGAGCCCAAACTTGAACCAGAACATGCTGTTCCGTCTGCTCCTTGAAATATCGAAGCGCTTTCATCATTCTCTCCTTGATCAGAAACGAACCATCCAAAATCTCCTCCACCGCTTCTGCCATAGATGCTGGGAGCTGCTCTCTTCTGCCATCATCTTCTGACGGAATCTCAACTATCGAATCCAAATTATCTAGATGTAAGAAAGATTCACGTCAAAATAAATTCAATTGAGTCCAATTAATTTTTACTAACAATTGCAATATTTCAATACTAGAAAGAGTGAATGACCAAATTAAGGTAACTCGTAGGCCCCACTCTGTTCTGACAAATTGAAATTACTGTCGTTTCAAATCCAAATTGAAATGCACCAAACTGCACTCGGAGGTTTGGTTGACGATATGAATAAAGCAGTGCCACCCCCACTTTGGAAATTTCGTCCACAATGAAATGAATGGTTTGCATTTTGGTTCAATTGAGCATCCAAACGCACCCCAATATTTCTTTTTAGCAGCCATCATAAAAAACAACAACGGATAGGCACAAAACTATCAAACCTGTAACCACCCAGAAGCAAAATATAAGCTGAACTACAATGAATTACGGCAGGGGGCATTTGGCAGCATGGAATGGGAGGGATATGTGGGGATTTGCTGTTTTGGCGGCACTTGGTAGCTAGGAATTGGAGAGATTTGGATTTACGAGGTATCCAAATCCTCCAAAAGAGCTCTTTTTGAAATCCCACCTCAAAGATCTGATTTCAAATCCACTCGATTCTGTTAGGATTAAAATCCACTTGATTCCTTGGGAGTTCAATTCCACGTTACCAAAAGAGCCCTAAAATGGATTTTTCGGAAAATTCAAACAGCGAGGAAGCAAATTCTAACCTCCTAAATAACAATATAAAAAATAAAAGAGGAACCAAATTCCATAGAAGTCGAAGCAAACAACATATTGAGATTCACAAAAATTCAAGCGAATTAAGAAGAAAGGAGCAGACTTCGAAATAAAAAACGATCGAACTGAAATCAAAGATGCGATGAGAACTCACACGGAAGAAACTGCGAGCATTCAGTGTCAGAGAAAACCCATAGCGGCAAAGACGGCTGCTCGGAGGAGGAGAGCGGAGGATTATGGTGGTTATTAGGGTTTTGTGGAGGAGATGAGGAGAAGGGAGAGAAAGGGTATGAAGTGAAGGGGTTTGGATCGAACGGCCAGGAAGCATCGAGGTCCAGTTCCAGGTCGAAGTCGAAGTCCAGCTCCCGTTCGATCGACATGTCTTTCGCGGGAGGGTTCGGAAGGACGGTCGGATTTTCTCCTTCTTCGTGTTCAATCATTTCTGCCCTCTTGTTTTCAATTTGTTGATTTCTCTCAAACTGAGAGAGAACAGAGTACATAAAACTGCCGTTGAATGCCACAGAATCCGGGAAACGGATTGGCTACTGACCCTGCCACTAGCCAATGGCTGATGGTCGGTGCTCTGTGGACCCCACCATGATGTATGTATTTCATCCATTCCGTCCACCCATTCTTTCAGATCATTTTATGGAATGAGACCAAACATTAGGTTGATCCAAATCTCAAGTGAACCGCACAGTGTTTATTGAACGCCCACCATTAAAAACTTCTGGGGGCCACAAAAGTTTTGGATCAAGCTGATATATATTTTTTCCATTCATCCAAGTCTGTATGACATAATCAACAGTTTAGATGTCAAATAACCATTACCGTGGGCCCTAGGAGGTTTTTAATGGTGGACATTTAATCACTACTGTTTTCCCATGGTGTGGTCCACCTGAGATTTAGATTTACCTAATTTTCTTATAATGCACTAAAATTATCTTTCAAAATATATGGACGGCGTGGATAAAACACATACATCATGGGCTCCACGTAGCACCGACCATTAGCCACCCGGCTGATGGCAGCGTCACTAGCCAGACCGCGTCCCAGAATGGCAGAATCTATGGAATCTATAGTTTTTTTTTACGGGGACACGTGCATTTCACGTGCTGAGAGAAAATGGGTGAGTAGATTTACCGTAGTCCTCTATAAGCACTATTTCACCCACGCGTAAAACAAACGGAGCCTATGGGTTCACCATGTTTTGAATGTGAATTACACTCCGTCCATCGCATGCCATCCTCAAATATTAGGTACTGAGGTTAAAATAAAAAATAAAAAATCAGCCACATACATACTTCAGATGGGTCACACCACATGGAACAGTGAGAATGGGAGTTTGTGGGCCACCATGCAGCCGAGATGAGAGAAGTTTAAAATCAACTTGATATCAAACTCATTTGATCCATGCTATGTAAACTTAACGGTTTTAGGAGCAATTTTAACTCATTTCCATTAGCGTGGCTCATGTTGGTTTTTAATCAAGGGCCTGTTTGGCCGGACTGATCCCACGGAATTAGGAGGGATGGGATGGCAATATTCCGGGATATGCATGACCAGCCAATCAGACCTGGTGAACTTGTCCCGGGATATAAGCAATCCCATGGATCTTAAAATAATCCACTGACATCACCATCATTACCTTAAAATTGATCCCATCCCTTGGTTGATCGGATTGGATGGTAAAATCCCGGGATATGCCCGGCATGCCAAACAGACCCAATGAACTTGTCCCGGGATATAGCAATCCCATGGATCTTAAACCAATCCATTGACGCCACCATCATTACCTTAAAATCCATCCCATCCCTCCTAATCCCATGGGATTCGCCCGGCCAAACAGGCGCCAAGTGTATCACTTTTCATGGTTCAAATAATACTTCTCTACATCAGATTTGATTTTAGATATAAATCAGATGAATCCTATGAGCTTGGCATGATCTCTTATAAATAATACATAGGCTATGTATTAAAAGAATTGAATAAAACTTTTAAAATCTCTAACATTCCTTGCTAAGTGGCTTATATTCTTTAAAGGCAAAGATGTCCAAAGGCAGCTAGTTACATGGAGGTATACAAGCCATGGCTGAGCAGCTAATGAGTGATAAGGAAAATGACATCCACCCCGTCCATCGCATTGCCTCATATCTATCCTGCCAAAATTTATAATTAAATAATAATAATAAAATAAATAATAATAATCCCAGTACAAAACTCAAGTAGGCTACCCTGTTATGGTATCCCCTGTTAATGACCAAAATCCTATACATGTGCCACATGGGGCGTGTGCTTTCCTCTTTGTTTTATTAGTTTGACCAACATGGGATCATGTTCTGCCCCAAAATATGGTGGGGCCACCTGATGAACGACTTCGATCTTGCACCGCCTTTTAGTTTCATGTAAGGGTCTGTGATGTTAACATATTTTAATGATTAAAGCACCCGCCTTTGTTAATTGTTGTGATTAGATATGCCTTTTTATAACCTTCATGTGATGTAATGCATTTGCAGGTATGGTTGGTGTCCTCTGAAAATGACAAGAGAGGACTTATTATCAAATTGATAATGGTGGGGCATGGCAGTTGTAAAACAAGTTTTTTTTATTTATTTTTTATTTTTTATTTTTTATTTTTTATTTTTATTTGTGTCGGTTCCTCCAAAATGAAAAATCCATTATAGATGGGTCAATATAAAATATTATATTTGTCCGCAAAATCCAAACCTATGATTGGGAGGTGTATTTTCTGGCAAATTCATATCATAAGATATTTTTCACTAAACCATCTTTAGACATACTCTTCAAATAATCAAATTAATGCAATGTTTTAGTTTAATGGTCCACTAAATGATGGTCACAATTCGATGTGTTTAATGGTCGCAAATGTTTACTCAAATTAAGCAGTCCAAATAGCAGGACAAGATAGACTCTCAAATTGTTCATGTGGCAAATATAAATGGCATTAAACATTCCAAATTGCAAGACACAATGGAAATGGGCTGTAGTCTAAACTTCAGATTGATTGAAGGATCCTAACCTCCATTTAATTGTTTTATTGTATTTTATTGAATTACAACTGCGACTATTTCATCTTGACCATCACGAATTCCCACCAATCAGACAGGGAATCAAATCATTGCCAGTTTATATTCACAAACGAGTTTAATTTAATTAACATATATGTGGTCACATGTACAATTTCCTATTGCCTGTGTATCAACCAACTCACTCAGACAGAGTATCGAAGTTTTCCTCATAATTGTATGGTGATACATTGCCTAGAATGCCCGCTCAAGACCAGGCGGTCCTGCAGTTTACCAACTAACGGATGTAAATGGTCCTGCATTGTCTGAAGGTAGTCAGTCCGTAAGAGGCCCATGACTTGGACAGCCTGGATTGACACACCCGTAGAGAAATGCTAACAAGGCTTGCTCAAGCAGCTTAGTGCTCACCCCTCCAGCCTCACTGTATTATGCTACAAACCTTTTGTACATACGGTCCCAATGTTAATGGGCAACATTAGAAAAAATCTCAGTCAAGATCTAACTGCAAGTTCGAACCAACCGTCAAATAATAGCAGTTTCTAAATCACCTTATCATCGGACAGTGAGGATCCTCGATCACTTAGATTTTCAGGACATGGGCTATATACAGGAAACCTTTTAGTAATGGTCTGGATGATCAGGCGGTGGGACCTCACCAGAAAAGCTCTGCCAAGATGAGGTACCACGATTTAGCAAATAATGGCAATTCAAGACACTTGAAAAATAGAAGCGCTGGCGTGACTGCACATAGTCATACAGGGGGCAATTGACTATTCCCTGTGGATGGACGACTTCATGTGGATGAGATTCACCCCCCATCAATCAGGTGCACCACCCCATGTTAGGCCTTGATCCGGAACATTGGACTGATCGAAAACTCAGGTGGACCTCACCATATTAAAGTGAAATTTATATGGTGTGGTCCACCTGAGTTTTAGAATAATGGGATTTCTAGCTAGTAGGTTCATCTTGGTGAGAAGATTCATACGATTTGGATTGGATGGCATATAGTGGCCCCATACACAACTAATGGGGGAGTCCCATCCCAACTCTTCCTTTATGGCCTACCTGAGTTATGGACCAACCCAATTTTCGGTCTTTGGCAATGAGACGGTTCACCTGATAGACAGCATGCATCTCATGCACTTCTCCTGCACGTGATGCTCAGTTAGTTGTAACCAACCCCATGTGCTACACATAGGCAGGTTAACACAGTTCTTACTGTTAAAAGAAGTAAAAGGAAAATCCATGGAGTCAGGGTATTGCCCTCTTTTGCCCTTCCAAGAGATGCATCTTCAAAATAAGCTGTAGGATTGTTAATGGAGGGTGAAGCGCTCAGCCCTCCTCACCCTCATGAAATCTTCCTAATTGACCCTTTGTACCCTACCTAGTGGGAAGGGCTGTCAATGGGTCGGGATCGGGTCAGGTCCTATAGTACCCGTACCCAGACTAACTGGGTTTCAGATCTTGCCAGATTTGAGTCATTTTGGATGCTTGGTCCAGTTCTTGTAGACCCAGACCCAGTTCTTATTGGGTTCGGATGGGTACTCATCAGGACTTTGGATCTAGGTTCTGAGTTGGTCCGGGACAAATAAAAGCTTTTACATGGTTGGGCCAACCCAATGGGTGCATTAGATCACACACAGTTGTGCCACTTTGACGTGCATGGTGTGTAAAAGGGCTCCCTTACATGTGAGTAGCTCCAAAGCCTCATTTCTTTGGCAAGAATAATCAATATATGTTAAATATATATAATTTTTACTATTAAAACTAACTGGACCAGACCCACCTTTAACAGTGTCCATGACATGGACCCAAGCCAAATCTGACTAGACCCAATTTTTAACTGGGTCCAAAAGGTGAGTCACAAACCTGACCAGATTTCTTGGCAGATCCACGAAATGGGACTGCAACAAGTTAAAATCGGGTCAGGTCCATTGGGTACCCATGGGTCCAGATAACCATTAACAGCCCTACTTATGGGCCCACAAAGGAATTATTCACTCCAAAATATCTCTGGTTAGAAAAATAGAAACCACCCCTAGTTAGAAGTGTTAGCAGTTAACAATCCAAAAAAGATTTTAAAAAATCATTAGCAGCTGTCATCAGCAATAAAGAGAAGCCACTGGATACAAGGCAACCACACAACATCCATCCTCTATCACCAGACCCAAACTGACAACTATCATATCCTTATATCACACAAGACATGGGAGAGCGTTGAGTCTAAGACCTTGAAGGTGTAAATTGCTTGCTGTGCCACCAATCGAGAAATGATTGAACTAAACAAACACCTTCAGTTCTCAAAAGACAATGATAGATATGCCCATTGCAAAGCACCCCATGGCCACCCAGGGACTCAACCGCTCACCTGATTCAGCAATGCAAGGACATCTCAACATATATACACACACATGACTAAACCATTACTAAGAAAATGGATTACACAGCATTTTTAGACAGTAGTATGCTTCCTTCGCAAAGAGATCCTGATTTAAGACCGTATGTACCTTAACATGTTATCTGAGGCTGTATTTATAAAAATGTCATCTAGATTTAATATTGTGATTATCAAGGTTTAAAGTATCATCCAAAACCAGTACGTATTGCCTGATACATTCACGAATCGCCCATGACCAATACAGGTGTATCCGCTATGAATCGGCCCAAAACAGCCCAATGTGAGGCAATATGGGGCAATTCGTAGAAGTATCAGTGGTGAAACGATACATTATGTAACACATGTATTTCAAAACTTGGTGGTGATACAAAACATGCAGGAAAGTGGCAGTAGATTTGGGTGCAGGACCAGGGAAGAGAATATTTTTAAAATGTTCACATGCATAATGCCCGCTTTTATCATGAATCCTGTCAATCAATAGGGTGGAATGGTGGAATAGGATTCATGTAGCCAACCCCAATTAGTTGGGATAAGGCTTAGATGGTGATGATGTGTAATCCTACAAAGTGGGGGCAGGAGTGGGGAGTTTGAAGTGTGAGTTCAAGCAGAAGCAGTGTACCAGGTTCCTGCATCTGAGGTTTACATGTGCAGTACTGCGTGCAATAAAGTCAGCATTAAGCATGATTCTTATGGTGCCATATATTATTCAAGAAACTTGAGGATCTCAAAGCATACCTATTCTGGCCGCTTTCCAAAAGAAACCTCGAAACCTGCCAGAGATGAAGCTTCTTAAGGACAAAAAACTTTATGACTTCAACAATTTTAAATTTGATTAGAACACAAACACAATGCGAATATGATACTCCAACAAGAATACATGCATGTTGAGAACTTCGCCGTTCTCCATTTTGATATATCAATGCAACAGATACCATATGCACCCATCATTGGAAATGGGTCCACGACTTGGGTTTGGGTCAAACTGAACCCAATTTACCCAGTCTGAGTTCAGGTGGGTTGGGTCAGGTTCTCAAGGTCCTTGAGTAGGGTTCTGGTCAGAAGAACCCAGCCTGATTTGAAATCAGGTTGAATTCAGGCTGTGCAAATTTGGGTCAGGTTGGGAATAATTACATGTACTTGGGTTGGGTTGGGTTGGGTTGGGTCGGGTCGAGTATATAGAAGAATCCGGGTTGGGCAACTCAGGTTGGAATTCAGGTCGGGTCAGGTTGCGGGTTGGGTCCTCTTGATTTCTGGTTGCGTCAGGTTGACCCTCAACCCAACCTGCTCGAGTTGCACCCTAATTGGAAACATGTTATTTTTGCAATTAAAAGAATATGTTTATGTACTAATTCGAACCAATAGATAACAAAGAGACCTTGAAAATGGCCAACCAGGAAAACTGGTGCAACTCAATTATCGAGTCAATGAGATCTCGATGCCCGAATTGCAAAGAAACGAATAAGTGTATACTCACAAGAAATATTGGAATAACGAGGGAGAAATAACTTTATTGATATTCAAACTTCCTTTTTTTTAAGATATTGATATTCAAACTTCCTTCTTTCTTTCTTTCTTTCTTTTTTTTTTCTTCTATTACAATACTTTAAAGAAAACTCACAAATTCAAAAAATGTGGAATGCCCTACCCCACCTACACCACCAACCCTTTCAAAGACCCTAAAGAAAATCCCTATGAATCTTTTGATGAAGATCCCCCAAATATGAGATTGACTTCGAATTAATCTATAATTTACTTAAGATAATAAAAATCCCACAAACAAAATTTTGCCTAAAATAGCAAAAATAAATCTACTAAATACCCCCAATCTTCAATCATATCTTCCACCTTAGGCCCCTGTCTTCCAAAAATGGTAAATGTAATCTCCAACATTTAGGTTCCAAATCTTGCAACAAACAACCCAAAATTGACATGTTGGGCCTCATGGTGCTAGTTCTACATCATTTGGAAAGAACTCGACTCGAGCAGGTTTGACACATCATACATGTAGTAAAGGTCCGAAATCGATCTTTTCAATTTGTTGCTCGTGATCCATATGCATTCAAAATGGAGCTTGTTCTTCCATTTCAACATGTATTGCCTGTATTAACCTCATCAAGTGTAAGTAATTTCTTGGTTTTTTAGGTTGTTTGGGGTGTGGCCTTTGTTCTCTCTCCCTCTTTTCTTTTTTTGTTGGTCCCCAAAATTGACATGTTGGGCCTCATGGTGCTAGTTCTACATCATTTACCCCAGGTTGGAAAGAACTCGACTCGAGCAGGTTTGACACATCATACATGTAGTAAAGGTCCGAAATCGATCTTTTCAATTTGTTGCTCGTGATCCATATGCATTCAAAATGGAGCTTGTTCTTCCATTTCAACATGTATTGCCTGTATTAACCTCATCAAGTGTAAGTAATTTCTTGGTTTTTTAGGTTGTTTGGGGTGTGGCCTTTGTTCTCTCTCCCTCTTTTCTTTTTTTGTAGAGCTTTCGCTCCTCATTTTGGCAAGTTCTTGCCCTCTCAATAAACTTGCTCATCTTTCAAAAAAAAAAAAAAATCCTTTTTCTACAGGAGTTATCCATATCAACAATAACTTCGTTTTGCACACCAGAAACCTCATCACGGTACTCAAACAAATCTACCACATTGATAGTCAATGAGATATCCAAGTCATTTGGCAACACGATCTCATAGACGTCGTGTAACTGAAAAACTTCATTGCTACTAATTTAACATTCTGATTTTTTGTGATTTCCTTGAAACACTTTTCCACTCTACTTAGCCAACCAATGGAATCGTCAACACATGGCAACGACATGGAATTCCAAAATTTTCACTTTAATTTCGGGCTCTCTATCACATTCCAACAATCAAATGATTCAATTATTAGTGTTTTCATTGGCCTAGGCTGCCCATTGTTAGTTAGGACCTTGGCAGGAACCTTTATGTGTCTGCATGCTGCAACTTCAATCTTCGAATTCCCTCCACACTAGACCTCTTCCACTTGATTAGTGAGATTTCCTACCGTATGCATGAGTTGATCTACTTGTTCCATATGTGTGTAGATCAATTGGGTTACTTGCACAAACTCTTCTTATGTCACCCCCTTCGAAGCCATTAAGAGATGATGTGGAGTTGAAAATTTTCCAACGATCACCCGCTCTAACACTAAAATGGTGCAACTCGGTTATCAAGTCAATGAGATCTCAACGCCCAAATCGCAAAGAAATGAAGTGTATACTCACCAGAAATATTGGAGTTTAGAGGGAGAAAAACTTCATTTATCTTCAAACTTCTTCTCTTAAAAAATTTAAGAAAACCAACAAACTTGAAAAACCCAAAAGACAATCCCCAAGAATCCCTAATGAAGATCCCACAATAGATTGATTTCAAATCATGTATAATTTATTTATTTTTTTAAATACCACTAACAAAGATTTGACTAAAATAGTAAAAACATCATCATCATCATCATCATCATCATCATCATCATCATCTAATCCTAAAATAACAAAAACAAATATACTAAATACCCCAAAATCTTTAATCGCATCTTCCCAATCTGCCCCTTTTCTTTCAAAAATGGTAAATGTGATCTCAATCATTTAGGCCCCAAATCTTGCAACAATGAGCCCAAAATCGGCACATGTTGGACCATACAGTGGGCCTCGGGCAAACATCAAAAACTACATATTGGCCTTTGGTTCCCTAGAAGTGTCTATAGTACGTATCGCTGCCATCATACCTTGCCCCAGCTTCTCATTTTATTTGTTTCTTTATTCATTTTGAATTATAGCCTTTGTCCCGGCTATTAGGGGTGATCTTTGCCAATCTTGTTTCACCAGACCTCTATGGCCCTATCCTCAGTAAAGTGTCAGGCCCTTCATATCCTGTCTTGCCACCTAGAACCAAATCCTTTTGTGAATGGTACAGAGCTGGACATTTCTTTTTTGCTGCTATGTATGGTGATGTATCAGGGGTACAACTCAGAACAGAGAGCACAAGCTTGCTGTTCCAACCTCACCTCCTTAGACAGCCCTTAAAAGTAACTCATAATGCAAGCTATGGGTGGCCACCTAAATGCCTAAAAAGCTTTGCCTTGGTCATTTTTCTCTTCTGATTTGCACCTGAGAGAGTATTGGATAAAAAGGGCATCCCAAGTTGGGGCAAGTGGTGAAAAAGAAAGCTTGGTCAATATGAAATGCATTGCATGAATCCATCGAAATGACTAAGACACTGGCCCATATGGTCTACAAGATCCATAGTACACGATAAAAGGATACGATGGTCGAAAGAGTTTCTTGAAACCTGGCAAGTATTGCAATGAAAACAATCTAGAACTAGAAATTATTAAAAACCATGAGAATGCAAAATTGCAAATACCGTCTAATATAAGCATAACTCTCATGAATTGGCAATTTTGTGTGGAGATGAAAAGCTTGTGCTCGTGTTTACTTCAAATGCATGTTTAGTTGGAAGTTGGGGGACCTAGAAAGCCTTAGAGAGAGAGAGAGAGAGAGAGAGAGAGAGAGAGAGAGAGAGAGAGAGAGAGAGAGATCCTTATTAACAAAATGAACAAGGAAACCAAAATGCCAATTCTTGAGTCATTTTCTCCAATTTTCAAGTAAAGTTTTGGGTAAGATAATTTTTTTTTTTTTAATTTTTTAAAAATCAATTTGTTAAGGCATTTTGCCAGCCTTTTGAGATAAAATCTTGGTAAAAGGCACATAAATGCCTATCCTTGAAGCATTTTGCCCACTATTCAAGATAAAACTCTTAGTGAAGGCCACCTAAATTCCAATCTTAAGACAATTTTCTCACTTTTCAGGTTAAAAAATCTAGTTAAGGGTACTTAATTGCCTATCCTAGAGGCATTTTGCCCACTTTTCAAGTAAATAATCAAGATAAAGATACTAAGGTGAATCCTTGAGGCATTTTGCCAACTTTTCAAGTGAAAATTTTGGCGAAGGTCCCTCGAGGCACTTTTCTTAGGTTGTAATTCTTTGTGCCGTTTTGGCACCTTCTTAATAAATTGACATGTTAATCTTCAAAAAAAATAAAAATAAAAAATGCTGAAGGTCTTGCCATGTGAATCCTTGATTTTTTATTATTATTGTTTTTTAAAAAAAAAAATCTCAGCTCTCCACTAAACTCGGGCACTGCCCTACCTTGTAATGTAAGAAAAAAAAGATCCCATTGCCCCAAAAGTCAGGACTTTCAAACACTGCCTTGCAATGTTTTCCACATCGTTATTGTGTAATGTATCACACCCTTGGGATACGGATGCATAACAGTTATCACACAGGATATATTGGTTGTATCACGTAATTTAACGTTGTTGTTGGGAAACATGGGAAAACATTGGAAAATTGGTCAAATTTTTCATTGGAACTTTAGGGATTATTTATTTTTATTTTTTTTAAAAAAATGCCAATACACACTTAGAAATAAATAAATAAAAATTCACAAAAAAGTAAGTGCACATAATAGGTTTCCTTTGCATAAGGTCCTAATCTATGTTCTGTCTAATTGAACTGATGCAACTATATTCAAAGCCAATTCATGTAATTTATAAATATAAGAAGACACGTATAGAAACTCAATCATTACATTCAAAAGCAGAAGTAGTAGAAACTAGAAATATACCTGTGGATTTTGAAAAAAAATAATTATATTTTTAATTAAAATTTTATTTTTTTTCTAAAAAAGATCCCCGAATTAATTTTTGGACACTAAGATTACAACCAATTTGAGAAAAAAAAAAAAAAACATTTTTCCTTAAGTTTCCGCAACTCGGCCCATCTCTCCCAAATCTCAAAATTGAATTTCCAAATCCATAATTTTTCATGCAAAAACATGAAAAATTATGGATTTCTTACTATTTGACACTACTTACAACATATAAAAATGAAAAAAAAAAAAAAAAAAAAAAAAAAAAGAATCAAAACTAAAAAAATACGCACCTTTTAAATCAGGCCCCAAGAAGCTTCCGATTGCGACTTTGGAGAAATTTCGAAGATTTTCTTCCAACAAACTAGAGTGGACCAGTCAAAATCACCTTACAATGTACAAAGAAGAAGGTTTTTTTTTTTTGGCAAAAGAAATTGATTTTTGTGAATTTTTTAGGATTTTCCAAACAAAACAGCACTGGTTTATTTTAACCCCTTTCAATATCGCACTTGGTATAGATACATCACACGATAAATTATGAATTTATAAAGGGGGAGTGTGGATATATCACACGATATTGCCATATATCGTGATACCTTCCAATATATTGCACAATACAACGAAAAAAGGATGGTAACATCCAATATGTTGCACAATACTATGAAAAAAGGATATTGAAGTTGGGTTTCGTATTGTTTAGCTGCGATAACTAATATATCATGGTATATATCAGTGATATCGCAAGATACTGAAAACACTGCTGCCTTGATCATGGGTATGATTCAGAAAGCAACAATATAGATATGTCCAATCACAGTTTACTAAGAACAACTAGATTTGTACAAGGTCTCAACAGAGGAATCATCTGACACTTTCACGGACAGTTAGATCACCAACTGATTCTAAATTCTAGAAAGAAAAGCTAAGATCGTAACTGCAAGAGACATATGCGTAGACAGAGATAGAGGGAGGGGATACCCAGTCTTCTGCTCGAGGATGGTCGGAAACTGCATCTTGACATAGGTGCATGTGCAGATTACTAGCAGCACCACCGTCAGAAATGAATGGAAATTGAAAAGCGCAGACTGCAGAAATTCAGGCAAGAACGAGATGTGATGTGAGAAAATTACGTTCTGTTGTGTGAATTCATGGAGATTTCTTTCAAATGGAGATTCTATCTCTTACCATGATCGGATTCTGCTGCAGCAAGCGTTTCCTTCTTCCTTTGGATCTGTGACAGAAAAAACAAAATACAAGAGTCGGATTCTGCTGCTGCAAGATCTAGAGAGATATACGTGGAGAGGGCAGAAAACGTATTGAGATGAAACGAATACCTTGTGGAAGTGATTTTTGAGCTAGGGTTTCTGAGATTTTTTTTCTTTTTCTTTTTCTTGTTTCGCTGTTTTTGAACGCTGGGGGAAAAGCGAATGGAAGAATCTTACCGGTGGGTTTTGCTAACTTACGCCTGAGGTGTCTGATGGTTGTTTCGTTGAGCAGGGGCGCGGATGGAGTACTATACCCACCAGTACCTAGCTAGGGAGAGACGGACGGTCCTGTCAGGGGATCTGTGGGGCTCACTGTGATGTATATGTTGTATCGACGCCGTCCATCCATTTTGAAAAATCATATTAGAACATGGACGCAAAAATGGAGGCATATTGAATGCTCGAGTAGACCACACCACGGGAAGTCAGTAGTGAGGATTGAAAGCTTACCGTTGAAAACTTCTTGGGCACGGAAAGTTTCACATCAACCTTATTAAGAGGTTGGATGGCAAATATACATCACGGTGGGCCCTAAGAAGTTTTCAAGGGTGGGAATTCAATCCCCACTGCTTCCTGTTGTGTGGTTCAATTAAGCCTACAATTTGCCTCTATCTTGGATCCATGCCTTAGAATGACCTTTAAAAATGGATGTACAGCCGGTATAAAACCCTTACATCACAGTGGCCGGTGGTCAGTGCTCTGTAGGCCCCACCATGATGTATGTTTTCATCCATTTCATATATTCATTTTTAAAGATCATGTTATGTCTTGATTCCAAAAATGAGAGGAATATAAATCTTAGGTGGACCACATCACATGAAAACAATAGTAATTGGATATCCACCGTTAAAATACTCCTAAGGCCTACTATACTATTTATTTGACATCAAATCTGTTGATTAGGTCATACAGTCCCAGAATAAGGGAAAAAAAATAAAGAGTAGCTTGATCCAAAACTTTTATAACCCCTATAATGTTTTTAATGATCAGCTCTCATTCAACATTATCTCCTGTAATGTGATCCAATTGAGATTTGGATATACCTCATTTTTGTATTTATACCATAAAATGATCTGTAAAACTAGATGGATGGAATGGATGAAACATATACATCATGATGGGGCCCACATAGCACCAACCACCAGCATTGGCTGGTGTTGGGGGAGTAGCCAGTACGTTTCCGCTCGGACGGATTATCGTACGAGCGGGGTAAACGGTTTGGCTACTCCTGCCACCAGCAATGTGGCTGGTGGTCAGTTTTCTGTGGGCCCTATCATGATGTATCCATTTCATCCATTCTGTTTATCAAATTTTAAAGATCATTTTATGGATTTATACGAAAAATGAGATGGATATGAATATCAGGTGGACCTCACCACATGAAAACAATAGCGATTGGATATTCACCATTAAAATCCTCTTAAGGCCCACTATACTGTTTATTTGACATCCAATCCGTTGATTAGGTCATACAGTCCCAGATGAAGAGAAAAAACAAAGATTAAGTTCATCCAAAACTTCTATGCCCCCCAAATGTTTTTAATGGTCGACCCTCATTCAACAATTTTTCCTAGAATGTGGCTCACTTGGGATTCGGATATACCTCATTTTTTTACTAATACTGCAAAATTACCTGTAAAAATAGATGAACAGCTTGGATGATACACATACATCATGGTGGGGCTCACATACAATGACCATCAGCCATTGGCCGCTCCGTTTCCACGAGCGGGGACCAATCCGCTTTGGGGACCTAGGCTGATCCAAAACTAAAGTATAACACGCCAAAGGAAACCGTGATGATGGAACTCCCACCATTGAAATTTTGGTGGGGACCACTGATGTTTATATACCACCGGAACGGTTCAAACGGTTATTCCCACCGGGATGAACGAAAAACACGAATAGTATTAAAGGTTTCAACTACATGGTTGATTACCATTGTTCACCATGGCCTATTCCACTCGAGTTTTGGATTTGCTTCATTTTACTCCGGTTGGATGTCACGGACTAGCGTACAGCTTGGGTTGGGGTAAACACAAACCCGACTACCCAGACCAGGTTCCGACAGGTTTTGGTCATATTAACAACAGCTTGGAGTAGCTTGCGCTGGGTTAGAACTTTGAACACTTTACGTTGGCTTCCACCACTCCATGGATGGACCGGATTCATCACACATGTGCTACTGTTGGTACGTGTTCTACGAATCACCTAATCATCTCTTCATCCCTCCTCGCGCGATTCACTCGAGCCATTTTTTCTTCATGTTTTAGAGGAAACGGGATTGCGTGCTGAGTAAACTCAGTTGGGCCACCTTGACTGTATGTGGTCTATTCACGCCGTTCATCCGTTTTTTCATTTAATTTAAGGGATTGAGCCTAAAATTGAAGCATTTTTAAAATTGAAGCATATCCAAAAATTAAGTGGATCATACCACAGAAACAGTAGGGATAATGATTTCCATTGAAACCTTTCTAGGCCCTACAATGATGCTTATTTGTCACCGAACCTTTTCGCAAGATCATAAAGATATGAATGAACGAAAACACAAATATAAGCTTGATCCAGAACTTCGTGCCCCAAGAAATTTTCACTGTTTTCGTGGTGTGGTCCATTTTAATATTTTATATGCTTATTTTTGCTCTCAAGCCTTAAAATTATTTGAGAAAATGAATGGACAGAGCGGATAAAACACATAAATCATGGTGGACCTCATGGAATTACTCAGTAAGCAATCCAACCTAGTGATAGGGCTGAAGTTGGGCAGGTTTAACCCGACCGACCCGTGACCGACCCGACATTGGGTTGGGCTTGGGCAGGATTTATTAGGTTTGATTTCCGTGGAACTCGATGGTCCATTTTAATATTTTATAAGTTACTTATAATTGAATTCATCTATGTTGAAGGCTCTCAGGCCCGTAAATGATCCAATATCTTTCTCTCCCAAATAGATTGATACACAATATGAAAAGTAGTTGTCCTATATTTTAGCTTGTTTGTTTAAAAAATTATTCTTTAAGATAAATAATTATATATATAATTAATAAAATTATAGCCGATTGAAAATATAATAAACTAATGTAATAATGAAAATATTAGCATATATTTACCCGACCAACCAGGCCCCGACCGAACCCGCTTGGGTCGTGATTGGGTCGAGAAATCCCAACTTGATGTTGGGTTGAGTTGGGTTAGGGTTAAGGTATAGAAACCTTGGGTTGGGCTAGGGTTGAGCACCAACCCGACGGTCCCAACCCAACCCAACCCGACCCGACCCGACCCGACCCGCCTGACTTTCACGTGGTAGAGAACTGGCACTTCGCACACGGCGCACGTTAAGTTGTCCCTCTCCCTCACATCGCCTTCCATTTCGCTTTATTCTCCCGCCATTTCATTCTCCGTCTAATTCGAATCGTCCCCCGCTCTTCTTCCACGCCGGACGACGACGCTGCCGCAGCCGCAGCCGCAGCCGCAGCCACAACAGTAGAAGGTACGTCACCACTATGCGCAGCCTATTAAAATACGCACATCTGCCCATTTTAGTCCACTCGCCAAAGACAACCTCATCTGATGAGGATTCCCATTTATGAATACAGAACAAGCTTGCATGGTGTAACAACCACAACCACAACCACAACGACGACAACAACGATAACAACATGAGCGATGCGAAAAGATGGGCCGTAACCTACACCAGGCACCTTAAGCAGAAAAGGAAAGTCTACCAGGACGGCGCAATAGAGCTCCATGTCTCATGCGGCAAGGTTAGTTTCACTTTTTTATACAAACGAGCCTATATATGGATGATCCGGATCGTCCAGTTTCCGGGCCACAACATGGATGGACTACATCCCGAAAATCTCTCCGATTTCAAAGTCTTACCCCTCCAATCTCTAGCCTTCCCTTAGTTAAATGTGGACCATAGCTGTAGTTCTCTGCTCGACTGCCTTTTTGCAAG
Organism: Magnolia changhungtana; assembly: GCA_030180095.1. Lineage (NCBI taxonomy): Eukaryota > Viridiplantae > Streptophyta > Magnoliopsida > Magnoliales > Magnoliaceae > Magnolia > Magnolia changhungtana. The sequence continues at coordinate 6,194,079 of JASAUF010000272.1, read as the reverse complement.
CCACCGATCGAAGGTTTAGGATATCCTACTGCTGATCCCATCAAACAAATGGTCTGGATCATCCAGCCACTGGCCCCGTTTGATACTGTACATATCCTTGGATTGGCAATTGTATAATTCCTCATTGTTGCAGCATTGTCATATGTTGAGTAAGTGGGTTAGTCGCTTTCAGGTCCATGATAATAATGTAGGCTGTGTTTTGGATGACCACTATTCAGGCAAATCACCCGTCACGGTTTGGGCGAACGATTTGGGTTGTGGGTTTGCTCCTCACATACACGAGTTTGAGTCCCCTCCCCGTGGATTACCCGATGCACATGGTTCGCGGGTGATTGCGTGCATCCGCAGGGAATAGTCTCTCCTCAAAAGGGGGCGGGGACACCTTGTCATCATAAAATAAAATTTAATTTTTTTTTAAAAAAAAAAAACCAATTCAGGCAAATTGATTTGGTTTTTGGTCGCCAAATGGCACTTGTAATGGAGATCCCAAACGCACCGAAAACATCAATTTTGGAAGAGCTGCATTATGTGTCTTTTATCTCACTTAAAACACCATATGGGGAAATCCAGACATAGCCTTAATTCTGGAAATGAGATTTGGAAGTTTGTAGGATTTCTGGCTTAACTGCAGTTAATCGAATGTATGTTCATAAATGAAAGAAACATAAAGTTCTTTTGTAGATGATAGTCATTACTGTGGTTTTGAAAAGAAATGTAATGAGATCCGCACTGTTTAGAAGTTTAATCCGCGCTATGACTGCAACCTGAGCCAGGCTCAACCGAACCTGACTGGCCCAGCTTGATTAAAACTCTGGTTTGGTCGGGTTGAATTAGGTCCAGGTTGGGTTTGTGTTGGTTTGTTGTAACCTGATTTTACTTTGGGTTCGGTTCGGGTGAGAGTCATGACCCGAGCCGATCTGACCTGAATATGCATACTCGACCAACCCAATTCCAATCTAGAAGAGTTTTGGGCCATTCATGGTGGGGATCTTTATGTCAGTGGTTGGATCAAGTCTCATTACCCAAATCCAAAGACTTGGGTTGGGTCTGGTTTTGGATTGGGTTGTATGAAAATGGGCCGGGCTCGGGTTGATAAGTTCAGGTTGGGTTCGGGTTGAATCCATCCCAAGCTAAGCCAACCCCCGTTTTATACTAATATTCATGCAATTTGGTTTGCTTTTTGTTTCCTTATGTTCACTATGCTATTTTATTTCTGCTTTTTCTTTGGCCTTTTCTGGCTTTTAAATTTTTACTTTCTATATTCAGCTTATGCTTTACGACGATTCGGGGAAACTCTTAGAGAGCAGGTTCTTGAATAAGGATGAGGTGGTTGAGTCTGGAGGAACATTGGAGTTTGATAATCATCTTATTGACATTGGAGAAACTGAACGAAACTATAAGACTTTAACAGATTTAAATGTGCAAGGAAGAGATAGGAAATCAGTTGAAAAGGCCAGGGTGCTAGGACAGGAGGCTAGGAACAGATCTTCTGTTGGTAGCTTCTCAAACTTGTAACTGTATTAGTTCGATGTGCTGTCTCATGCATAATTTATGCACATCATCATCATCATCATCATCATCATCATCATCATCATCTAAGCCTTATCCCAACTAACTGGGGCTGCCTACATGAATCCTTTTCTGCTGTTCCACTCTATCAAGGGCTATAGCTGCAATTAGACCATAGGTGATCAAGTTTATTCTTATTGCCCACTCCCACGTCCTTTTGGGCCTTCCCCTTGCCCTTTTAGAGCCTTCAACTTGCACCAACTCACTCCTTAACCAATAGGTCTTCGTATATGTTGTGATGCGGGACAATTAACCACTTGCTCTAAAAGCTCGAACTGATAGAGCATGGCAAATCAATCCCTCCCACCCTGAGTGTGCCCCTACATCCCACAGGCCACCGCAGTCGAGCCTAGTGTGAAAATACCCCCACATTAATCACCCCCGGTGAGGAGTCTCGAACACGAGACCCCCTGCTCTGATACCAATTTGATGCAGGACAATTAATCACTTGCTCTAAAAGCTCGAACTGATAGAGCATGGCGAATCAATCCCTTTATCTCATAGCCCCCCACCCCCCCCCCCCCCCCCCCCCCCCAGGTGGGCCCCACTTCACATGGGTTCCACTTCACATGAGGTGGGGCCTATCTCACATGGGCCGCCCACCCCGAGTGTGCCCCTACATCCACAGGCCACCCCACTCAAGCCCTGTGTGAAAATGCCCCTGCATTATGTTGCACATGACCAAACCATCTAAGAATACTTTCCCTCATCTTATTACATATTGGTGCTATAGTTCCCTCCACTGCATTCATTTCTAGTTCTATCCAAGGTGTTCATTTCTAGTTCTTATCTATTTTTTTTTTTTGAAAATGCTTTCTTTACGCACCGTTACGGGGCTTTCATCCCGTTACGGCGCATTTTTCAACCCGTATCCTCATTTCCATGGTTCTATCCTTTCTTTTCTTTCATCCATTTCAATATCCTCATTTCTGCTACACATCCTATGAACACGTACACTTCTTTCACTTGCATTTTTCTATGGTCATTACATCTGCTGAACTTCCTTTTCTTTTAAGAGAGCAAAACAACGGTATCACAAAACATTGGAGCATCACAAAATCACCCAAATGTGACACATAACACTATTAGAGGTTGATCTGTTAGAACTCTATTTCTCTCTGCATTTAATGCATGCAACATTTGGATCTCTCTAAGGCCCTTCTGTGTCTGGTTAGTCTTATTTTATTGCAAAGGATACATTTATTTCAGCTATATCATGCTCGCTAGTTTTTATTTAATGTATTTCTTCATTTCAGTGCACAAAAAGGGCGAATTGCATAGTTTTGGAGCAACTCAGACCACTGTAAGAGGTTGGTATGTGAATGAACTATTTGCACTTGGATTTTGGTGCATTCAGCTTCTGATCACTGATGCCCCGATCTATACATTTTGTATATTTATTCCTAGCACAGCCCTTTTATCTCACTCGTCATACATATATAGTAGTGTGGCAAATTGTGTAATCAAGTGTTTAAAGCAGTTTAGTCCTTTCTTATGTTTAGCTTGTGTTATCATGAAGGAAACATTTCTCTTCTGTCATCTGTAATACTCTTTCACCTTCAGGGAACAAACAGACCAAATTGCAGAACAGTGGAGTGCCGCAGAATCATGCAAATGCTACACAGACAACTGTACGAGGTAGACAGTGAAAATTTGTTGCATTCTCCACTAAGCTGTCATGAATCCAAAACCTGTTCTTTTAGAAGGTTTGGTTTATGGTTCTTGGCTTATTACATTCCATTTTGTATGTCTGCAGAGTAAGTGATGATTAATGGTAGTTGTAATGGCTTGAGAAGATTCAACTTGTCAAGCCATTCCTTTGGACTAGGTGCAGCCAAACAAAGGAACAATCCAATGGCTTATATGCTTCTAACTTCTTTTTCGTGGCCTTTGAAGACATAAACTCCATTCCTAGTTAGCTGTAGGTGCATTCTCTCTATCCTTTTTTTTTGTACTTTCTCCCATCTTGTGCAGAATGGCATGCCTTGTACACCACGCAAATAACTCAAAAGGCCAAGAAGTATCACGATGGCATCCTGCGACTCTCGTTCTGTGGTTCACATGGGAAACAGGCCAGTTTACGTTACTTTTACATTCCCTGCCAATAAAGCTCTTGTAATGTCCTTTGTGAGACCTAATTGAGGATCTGATCATCCAGCTAATTTGAAAATGTGATTAGTACTGATTGCTAAATGCTTGTGGATTTAGCTTTATAAGTATGAATTCCCCCACATGGTGCTGTAATGATCAGAACTAGTTAATGTCCAATTGATAAATGTCACCCTCAAGGCGTTCTTGGTAATATCATTTCTTGAACTATTTTATTGACATGTGTCTAAAACAATTGCAAGTATGGAATAGCATGTTTATACTCTGCTGTTGCTCCCAATTCGATACATGTGAGACCCAAGGTTTGGTGTTCCAGCTTGTTAATCAGATGGCTTCACTGTGAGTGTGAATGGGAAATGCTCCAAACAATCCCTGATTGGATGATCCCAACCCTTAGATTGGTGGTATACAGACAAGAAAAACAATGGTCCACATTCAATCAGAAGAGGCCATACATCCATTTTTCTGGTCTTTTTGGGACATTTTCCATCCAGAGTGAATCTCATTTGTTCTGTAACACCAATTTCATTCCTCACTCTTGTACGGAATTCGAAGCCAGCAAAAGTTCCTCAAGTCAGATAATTGCTTCTGACATCATTAGTTAATTGAGAATGTATCTGTAACCATGGTATGCCACAAACTTATTCCAATGATTCTCAACAATCTATAGCTCAAAAAAAAAAAAAAAAAAAAGGATTTTCGAGAATACTAATGAATTTGACTTCTGACTTGTTTTTTCTGTCTTAAATCTGACAAATATTCGTAAATATTGAAAGAAATCTGTGAACCATAGTACCTGGTTTTTTCATGTATTAATTAATGTTATTATGGTTTCAGAAATGCATTGTGCTTCTATTCTGCCATCTTTCTAATGTTTTCTGTATATATCCAGGTTTTTCTTTATGATGACTGTGGGAAACTCTTAGACAGCAGGTTTCTGAAGAAAGATGAGATGGTTGAATCTGGAGTAACACTGGCATTCGTGGCTCATCTTGTTGAAATCGGAGAACCTAAGGAACTTTGTAAGCCTTTAAACGATTTAGATCCTCAAGTAAGAGAGTCCAAATCAATTGAAAAGAATGGGATGGAAGGACAAAAGGCAAGAAACAGTTTTTCTGCTGGTACTTATTCTTAAAACTTGTATTGGTATTCAGTTCATACTTTGTTATGCACAACTCATGTGTTTTTCCACTTTCATAAAATTGCTTGCATTTTGTGTTGTTTACATTCACATGGAGTTCCTTCTCTTAAGAGAACAAAAGGGCCGAATGGCTAAACAATGGGGTTCAGCAAAATCATTCAAACACTGCACAAATCAGTGGAAGAAGTCAGGCTTGCATGCAGCATTTGACTCTGATTACTAGTCTTCCCTTTATTCTTGAAGTTATGTTGGTATCTGCTTGATGCCTTCTGACAGATGTTTTGTGCATTTCTTTCCAAAATTTCAAATTTCATTTACTTTTTTTTTTAATGGTTGTTTATATGAACTTGAATTTCCTCCTCTCTTCAGAGAACAAAAGGATTGAATTGCAACAACGCATTGTCTCATCACAGAGTTGTCTGGATGCAATACAGAACCATGTAAGAAAATAGTCCATTGTCTCTCATGCTAGATCTGTTGCATGTAGTTAAATTCTTATACATTCTTATTTTGGATTGTATATTCATGAACTGGTTATATCAATGGGAAAGAATGTGTTTGTTCTTTTGTAGTTAAGTAGTTAAGGATACTTTAGACCTTGTTTGGTTAGTCTCACATTGTGGTTGATGATATTTTTGTTTTTTGTTTTTTTTTTAAAATAATAATAAAAAATCCTATATAGATTCTTATTAATTGTACAAAGACTTCTTGCAATTCTGAGCACAAAAATGAATTACAGAACTATGGAGCACCAAACAGTCATCCGAACATAACGGACACCAGTGTAAAAGGTTTGTCTCTGAACATTTTATCTGTGCCGACATTTTCTTTTTGATAGATAATAAAAAATTTGTTAGCCAGCAAAAAACACAAAACAAAGAAAAACCAATAGGCATCTGTTGCATGCATCATTTCATTGGCAATATCCACAAACACCTTCCATCTTACTGAGTTGATTATTGCTTTACATATTAGTAACGTGTCTTATTTGTCCCGTGTTAACTCGCTACACCAATTAATGACCCTCTTTTCCTCTTCCTTCTTTTGTAGATTGGTTTAACTTGTGGTTGCACAGAGTTTGAGGGGAAAAGGCAGGGGATATGTGTGTGTGAGTGGGGAAGTGTCTTTTAAAATGTTGCCAAATATAAAATACATGGCTTGGAAGCAGGAGAGGTAGCTCAACCCTGAAGCATGAGTGGCACCGGTTCTAAGATTCTTATAACTAATATTTAACCTTGAGATTCAGGCAGCTAATTCTCTTGTAGCTCAAATTTCGCGAGTCTTCTAGAAAATTTTCCAAATATTTGATGGTAATTTACTGTTTTACTCACACTCAATACAAGCCAACTACGATTATAAGTAATAAAGCCAAGAACTTCTATAAGAAAATTATGTGGGCTTTTCCCGATTATATAATTCAAACTAGTTTCCCGATTTGGGCCAGTACTATTATAATTCGTAGCAATTTATCTCTCTGGGGCATATGCGGAAAGTCAGACCACTGGATGATCGATGGCTAGGAAAAAGTCAAACAGGTAGCTGATATTCAATGAGCAATGTCCTCTAATTGGAGGTTACAATCATTTGACCACTGATTTTTTGGGTGTGGCCTATCCTGGTAGAGATGAATTGTCTGGATCAGGTGAAAATATGCCACGTGTGTAGAGATAGATTGCTTAATAACTTAGATATGTACATTTGACATAGACTAGCCCTAGTCTGAATTATTAAAACATTCACTGACACTTCCTTTGCGCTCCTAGCCTTTGCCACTGCCAATCCCACATTTTGGCTCCTGCTTTACTCCTGGTTAGTAAGCTTTGACGTTACTGTAACCTAAACAAAGAAACAGCCAACCACCTGGATGTTTAATACTCCTGTTGATGGTCTTTGAAGACTCAAGCTTCATGTGTTTTTTTACTATGCACATGTTCTCTCTTTATTGCTGTTTATGCACTTTCTTCCATCCTATGCAGAATGGCATGCCTTGTACACCACACAAATTACTCAGAAGGCCAAGAAATATCATGATGGCATCCTGCAACTTTCATGTTGTGGTTCCCATGGGAAACAGGTTAGCGCACCTGAGTTTTATTCTCCTAGCAATTGAGTTCTTATATTATCCTCTGGTAAGACCCATCTTACCCTCTGGTCTTCCTTCTAGTTTGATAATGAGAGAAGTGTTGGAGGGTTTGAGAAACTTACTTGGATTTCTAAAAGTTTGTGAATGTAGCTTTATGACTCTAAATGCCCCCAAAATGCAATTCAGCATATCTTAAGGGATCAGAACCGGTTAACATTTACATGAATAAGTATAACATCTCAGTGTGTTTTCTGATGATGTTAGTCCATTGAAATGTCTGTAACACATATATGGTCATACTTAAGCATGTTTGGATATCACCAATTCCATGGAAATCATGGAAATGGAAGGAAAAAAAAAAAGGGTTTTCAAGAAAAGGGAGAATTCTACAAAGCAATCATTGCACTTTAACATAGTTTGGATTAGACACTGGGTGACCTTTATTGCACAAATATGAAGTTTCCACTTCCTATCCAAATAGGACCCCCAGAAAATGGAATTCATGTTCCAATAGTCCTCATGGAAATAATCATTGCCTAATCATTACCTTTTCTTTTCTTTCCCCTTGAAATACATGTATCCAAACATGGCATAAGGAGGGTAATGTGAAGGAGCCATTTTTATAGCATGCATTCTAATTTTCTAACTGCTTGAAGAATTTCAGGTTATTTTGTTAAGTGGAGATGGAAATATCCTGAGCAGTAAATACATCATATCATCTGAACATGTGCGAACTGGAAGTACATATGAGTTACCAAGTTATCTGGTTGACATCGGCGAGCCACGGACTTCTCGGGGAGGTATAACTGTATAAGCCTGCTTAAGGAACCAAAGTTTCATGGTCTCCTTTTATTTATAATACCTGAGATACTGCTACTCTCTGAGGCATCTCTGTTGGGTATTTCACACATTCCATTATTGATGATGAATATTTTTTTCAGAAGATCATCCACGTTTGAAATAGGAAAAAAAAGCATTAAACTTAATAATGTTATCTTTGTTTTTAACGTATTGCGCAACAAAAAAATTTATTGGCTTTTAACGTTCACAAAAATATGATAAATATATTGCTTGAACGTGCAGGAAACCTCAAAAATGATACTTCTTCGGGGCCAGTTGAGGGTTCAAATTCTAGCAGCTCAAATGTCCGCAAGTTCACCAGTGGTGGGAAGGCTCCTAGAAACAAGCTGTTACGTGATGGTTCGTCTGTTTCTCAGTGCATGTTATTGACATCAGCAACAAATCTTCAAATCACATACATTTAGATAAACTTGAGTTTCCTTTGCTGTGATTGAAGATTTTACCATGTTGTCGAGATTGGATAATGTTAATTTTGTTTTCCGAGTACCATACTACCATGATGTGTTTCTAATTCTAGTTTCCCCCTTTTTCAGCCTGCCAGATCCTGTCCATTCTTAAAAAACCAATTGCTCAAGAGAGTCTTTGCCCTAGAAAATTGCGAATGGAGCAGGCCTATCCTTCCCAACCTTCAGATTTGCTTCAATCTAGTCTTCAGGGTAAGCTTCCAGGACACAAATCACCGGGTATAAAAGATCCAAAGGGAAATGCAGAAGACAACCGTGGGGATGATTTTCAAAATAACGAAAAAGAAAGTACTAGTAAAATGAGGAGTGATCTCTTGCAATTCAGAGCTGCTCAGGTGATCCTATCTTCGGACTTTACCAACTTGATGGATCCTGAACATAGAGAGGAACTACCGCCAGATAGTTCTTCTGCTTCATCCAATGCATTTCCTGGGTATGTATATAATGCAATATCTCCAAGATATGAACTGGGTATCCTATCATTCACCATGCAAACACGCACTTCGAAGAACAAATTTAAAATCTAAAGAATGTGGAAGGCATACATACAGGCATATAATTGTATTTTATCCAAATCAGGCATTTGAGTTTGGGTTTTGGAAATGATTTGAATCCCTCGAGTATCTCATTTGACTGCATTTGTCTACAGAGCTTTACACTGTTAAGGTCCAACTCTTATAGTATATGTTGAAGCTCCAATTTGATTACCATCATCATCATCATCATCATCATCTAAGCCTTATCCTAATTAATTGGGCTCGGCTACATGAATCCTGTTTCGCCATCCCACCCTATCAAGGGTCATACCTTCAGTTAGGATAGGATCATCAAGTCTTTTCTTCCTACCTCCATCCATGTCCTTTTGGGCCTTCCTCTTGCTCTTATAGAGCCTTCAACTTGTACCAACTCACTCATTCTGACTGGGGCAGCTCTTGGTTTCTGTTGCACATGACCAAATCATCTAATTCTACTTTCCTCTCATCTTATTACCTATTGGTGCTGCTCCTATGTTCCCTCGAATGCAGCCATTTTTAAATCTTTCCTTCATTGTCTTGCCACTCATCCATCTCAACATCCTCATTTCAGGTACACATACTATGAACATGTTGTTCTTTAACTGCCCAATATGCTGCCCATAAAAGCATGGCTGGTCTTATAGCTATCCAATAAAATTTCCCTCTCGGTTTGGGTGGTACACAACAATGTTGAAGCTCCAATTTGATAATTTTCTTTTTAATTCCTCTATTGTCAGAGAAATGCTTAAATACATCTGTATCTATGTATTGGGGTCCTCACCTGCAAGTATTGATTACAATGGCGTTTTTACTTCAGTGCAGCAGCATCAGGCATTTCAAAAACCAAATTAGATGGGGAGTATATTGACAGAAGCACCACTCACCAAGATATGCCTATCGACTCATCTCAGGTTTCAGTTATTATTACTTGTGATTCACCTGAAGATGATCAAATACATCGCATGAAACCATCTACTACACCAAACAGTATAGGGAATAGCGCCTCTAGAGAACTACCTGATTGCTCCAATGAGAATGTGCAAGTCCAGAAAAATCTTGGATTAACTAGCTCAGAAAGCAAGCATCACCTCAATGATGAAAGTATTGGTGCTGATGCAAGTAGTGAGATTCCTGGTAAGCAGTTCTAGTCTTTGTGGGCTCCATTTACAGTCCTGTGAGCCTTTTATACATTTGTCTGATTTCCTTCTAAAGCTTGTTGAGCATCATGTGGCATGTGGTAGCTTTTTATGAATCTTTAACGAGCAGCTGACATAAAGGGATGTTTCAACAGAATCCCGTGGCGGTGCAGTGCAGATTATCGAGGATGTGAAAGATGAAATCCCCAACCAGGTTCAAGGCTCAGCACTCTCTATCATAGTTGCAAAATTCGAATTTGGGAAAAATGAGCGAGGAATTATTCGTGAATCATGAAAATCCAGCAAATAAAAAAATAAAAATCTCTCAGCTTATTCTTCCATCTTTCTTCCTTATTGTTGTGCTCCCATCCTATGTAGTATTGGGTGGTGGAATGGGGTAAAAATAAGTTCTACATTGTTACTATATTTTGGAGTTCTCTTTCTTCTTTTGCATTTTTCACTTCATGAGTTATTCAAGCAAGTCTTTTGTTTCTCTTTTATTTTTATTTTTTTCTTCCTAACTTATGCAGAAATTGGAGAATTTTTCAAAAAGTCGAAGAATTTCATTACTATGCTCCCTGCCTTGATTAGATGCCTTTCTGCTTGTATCTTTCTCACTGGTTTTCAATTATGTTTAATATCCTGTGCAAACCCACTTGCTCCATTGTCACACTTCTCCCATTTGTCGAACCTATGTTGAACATCTTCTCTAGAATAAAAACTTCAATTTCAATCTGTTTGATTCCCATTTCTGCAATCTTAAAAGATCATCTCACTTCATTGACTTTGTTTCATATCGGGCATTGTTTTATTGCAGGTTTGTGTGGGCAATATGGAGCCAGACTATCAAAGATTGGATGAAGCTTTGTTCCTTTCAGGTTCCTCATTGAGTTTTAGTGGCCCATCCACTCACGATGCAACCAATACAGAAAAGGAGAGATCTGAGGAGTTCAAGACCTTATCTGAGAAAAGCATGGACATGGATGACTTCCCAAGTTTTGATCTGGGAATATGAACATGGGGCCCAGCTTCAGAGCTGATGTCATGCCTTTGTTGTAAGGCTAAGGTGGAAAGGAGCACATTGGTCATACTAAAGAAAGGCCATTCGTGGAGCTGGGAATACTTTTCTATGATGTTTAGCTAAGACATATCTTTGCTTGCATTGTGCCTACAGGTGCTGTAAAAGGAGACAATGATGGTGGCGACAACAATGATGATGATGATGGCTGATTTCCAGCCCCATGCTATAGTGGGCAGGATACAAGGATGCGACTTGCAGGGATAGGATCCAACTTACAAAATTACTCAGGAAACTCCTATAATGCAATCATCATCATTGTCATCATCTAAGCCTTATCGCAACTAATTGGGTTAGCTCTATGAATCTTGTTCTACCATTCCACTCTATCAATGGCCAAACCTTTAGTTAGACCATAGGTCATCAAGTCTTTTCTTACCACTTTCATTTATGCCCTTTTTGGCCTTCCCCTTGCCCTTTTAGAATCTTCAACTTGCACTATATCAACTAACTCATAACCATTGTGATTCTTGGTCTCCATATATAACCAAACCATTTAAGTCTACTTTCCCTCATCTTATTATCTATTGGTGCTACACCTAAATTTCCTAAATGCATTCATTTCTAATTCTATCCTTCATCTTGCCACTCATCCATCTCAATATCCTCATTTCAGCTACACTCATCCTATAAGCATGTTGTTCCGTAACTATCTAACATTTTGTTCCAAAAAGCATGGCCGATCTTATAGCTATCCTATAAAATGTCTCCTTTAGTTTGAATGGTGACGATCACATGAAACTCCAAATGCGCATCTCCAATTATTCCTCTCAACATAAATTTTATTGGCAACATATTTCTCAATCTCTCCACTCTCATGAATTATTGACCCAAGGTATCAAAAGTGGTTATTTTGGAAAACTTCTGATCAATAATCTTAACGAATTCTTTGTTCCCACTCTTGTTATTACTAAAATTGCACACCATATACTTAGTTTTAGTCAAACTATTATTAAATCCTTTATATTCTAAAGTACCTTTTCATGAATCAAGCTGTGTTTATGCCCTCCTTGTCTGGTCAATCAAAACTATGTCATATGCAAATAATATATGCCATGGGATCTCTTCTTGCAAATGCCTTGTTAACTCATCCATATCCAATGTGAAAAGGTGTGGGTTCAATGCCAACCCTTTGTACAAGCCTACAATAATTAGGAACTCACCTGTCTCTTTACTAGTGCTCCTCACATTTGTTACTGCTCTCTCGTACATACTCCCTTATACATATCCTAAATCATGTCAATATATCGTCTTCAAACTCATTTCTTTCCTAGTGTCATGCAACTCAACTGTCTAGGGATCCTATCTTAAGCTTTCTCTAAGTCAATATAGACCACATGGAGATCCTTTCACCTCTCTCTATATTTCTCCATCAATTTTTTAAGTAGGAAAATAGCTTTAGTGGTGGACCTCCCTATCATGAAACTAATTGATTTTCTAATATTGTCCCATGCCATAGTTTTGCTCAATCATGCTCATAAGGGCATGTTTGATTTCCGGGTGAAATGGTAAATACCGTGTAAAAAAATAATTATTATTTCCCTGTGCATTTATATCATACCTGATTTGACTGCTTGCTTTTTGACACAAAAACCAAGAATATTGCAAAATACCTGTGGGTCCCACTATGATGCATTTTGCTTATCCACACCATTCATCCATTATTCTAGTTGAATTTATAACATGAGTAAAAAAATGAGGCATATCTAAAACTCAACTGAACCACGTCATACGAAAAGGAAATTGAATACTGACCGTTAAAAACTTTGTGGGGCCACTGTTTCTTTTGGCGTGGGCCACTTGAGTATTGGATTTACTTCATTTTTTGTCTCATGCTTCAAAATATTGTAGTAAAACAGATGGACGGAATGGATACATCATACGCATTATCATGCGGTTCAAAAATTAAAGTTCCCTCTTTTGAACCAATTTCATAGACACGAATTCCTATGAATTTTCAAACAAGTGAAATAGGGGGAATTACCTTTTACCGTGTATTTACCATCTCTTTGAAAAAACAAACAGGCCCTAAAGTTTTATAGTATAGCTCATAAGTTTAATTCGATAATAGTTACTGCACTTTGTAGTTCTCCTTTATTTTTATAGAACCAAGGTTCTTTTCCTCCATTTGTTTGGCATTTTCTTTGATCTTGCAATCTTATTGAACAACTTTGTCAATCAAAATAACTATTATCTTCGAAACCTTTTTTGGTACACCATTTGGTTTGAGGGCCTTTCCTGTTTTCATCCATCTTAAAGCTTTTTTCACTTCAGATATCCTGATCTTACAGAAGTATTTATGGTCTTCGACATCATTTGAGTTTATGCTTCCTTATATCCTTATGCTTTGAGAGTGGTTGTCATTTAGGCCTAGTTTGGATTGAAAGTCATTTTGCTTCAATTGCTTATGCTTCCAGTAGTTAATCTCCATTATTAAGGCCATGAATAAAATTTTGGTAAATAACATACTTATCAGCCAAAAAGCAGAAAACCCTTTCGAAAAAATCCCTCTTGAAAAAACCCCATCCGATGTAATAAAAAATTTTCTCCAAATTGAAACCCTAGCTCTAGGATGAAGAAAGAGAGGTTTCTTCTTCAATTTCAAAATTTCTCCCTCTTTTGTTGTCAAAAAGCCCTAAACTAGAGTAATAGTAGCCGTTCAATCATCCACTTTCTCTGATCAAAACCATTGAAAAAAATGAAAAAATCATTGAACAAAGGGAAGAAGGGAGGAAGAGACACACACAAAGACCTAGGTCACAACGGTGAAAGAGGTCTTCTTTTCAACTATAATAGAAAAGCAATCTTTTTTTGCTTGCGTGTATAAGCTATCTTAAGGTGTTCAACACATCTTAAATGGCATGTTATCAAACCAACTTACATAAGCTACTGATTTGTTGTTGTCAGCCAAATCTATAGCTTATTAACACGTATCCAAATACAGCCTCAAAATTTCTGAAAACAGCTTCTCAACTTTTCATTGATCTTATCATCTTTTACCAATACCCTTTAGTTATTGCTCTTAATGTATCTAACATGATTGAAGTCCTAGTCCATTCTCTCATTTTCCAAGTTTAAAGACATATTTCTCACATTCTAGTCTTTAATCTAGTGTAAAGATAACCATAAGCATTAAATTTAGACTTACTACTTTTTTACTAATCTTTTTGGCATTTCTCTTTGACGATGCAAATAAATATTTGAATTGAGATAACTATTGATTTTATCTCTACAATATATAACACTAGAAGCCACGAATAATTCCCCCCTCCCAGTTTTCTGGATGAGTAAAACTTTGCATTATTAAAGAGCATGATAAGGATTTTAAACTGAAAATATGGGTATTAGACTAATAGGTAATTAAGTGAAAAAGTTTGGACAACATTTCAGCACTTGGTCAGCTGATGGTTGATATATAATAAACTCAAACTAAAGCTTAAAATTGTGAGCTAATTTAGATCGCTTGTAAACCAAAATGTTCATTAATTTGTTTTGCAATTGCCTAATTAGTGGATATTTAGTGGATGATAAAAAAATGTAAATAGTTAACTGTCCAAATTCAACAGCCAAATTCTTGTTAATAAATGGTTAGGATTGTTAAATCAATTTAAATTTTGGCTGATGACATACCTAAAGTGAATGGTGCACCCCATAACTTGGAAGTTTGCCATGGTGCAATGAACATCCTTCATGGTGAAACTCGACACTTCTAGGAAGTGGATTGCCTACTAACTTAGTATGCCAAGGGTGCCAGTAAACTCTGGTGCCTGCTGTGATTTATGTCTTTTATCCACTCTATCCATCCATTTTGCTAGATAATTTTAGGGCATGAGCCCAAAATTAAATCATATCCAAAGTTCAAGTGGACCATACCACAGGAAATAGTGTGAATTGAATGACTACCGTTGAAGACTTATTAGGGGCCACAATTTTTTGGCTCAAGTTGATATTTGTGTTTGTTTGTTTCATCCATGCCTATGTGATCTTATGAACAGGTTGAATGACAAACAGACATCACTGCGGGCACTAGGAATGTTTCAATAGTGGACATCGATATTCCCACTGTGGTGTTGTCCACTTGAGCTTTGGATATGCTTCAATTTTGGGCCCATGCCTTAAAATGATTTGTGAAAATGAATGGATGGCATGGATAAAATGCATCCTTCCATGGTAAGCCCCGCAGAGTTTACTCAATAAGTTTAAGTGTTCTTAGGGGTCATTTGGCATTATGGATTTGGGGGGATTTCAAATCCCCTTTTAAGATATCATTGAAGGATTTTAGATGTAATCCAAGCTTTCACCTTGGATTTTACTTTAACATGTCACCAGGCTATTAATCTATTCAACATATGGTCCACTGATGATATCTCAAAACGATTATATTATCAACTGCATCATTGTAATTACTTTAATAAGATAATTCGTGCAGTCTAAATATTGTCCATGTAAATCAATGGTTAGTCACTTAGATGTGATCATGTGCTTGTGGCCCATCTGAGATTTAGAATTTCATTGTTTTTGGGCATAATATATATTTCAACAGGCTTATTACGACCATTGTGTCAAATATTACATGTATACAATAATTAAATATATTAAAGTTGATTTAGTAATTAAATTCAAACCATGATAAATATAAATATATTAATTCAGTTGATTTAGGGTGCTAAACACACGGGAAACGATTCCAAGTCCACGCTCCCAAACGGGCCCTTAATTACTCAGTACGCAATCCGCTTCCACACTCTTATAGCTTGGACGTCCCAACGCGCAATCTTTTAGTTAGAAAGACGATTGCACGTTAGCTTATCAAGCCCGCATGCCCTCTCATTCTCTGCTCTTTTTTTGTGTGGTGGACCCCACAATGATGTATGTGTTTTATCCATGCTGTTCATCTATTTTGCCCAGTTCATTTTAGGGCACTACCCAAAAATGAGACAGATCCAAATCTCAGGTGGACCATATCACAGGAAACTGTGGTGATTAAACACCTACCATTAAAAACTTATTGGGACTCATAAGTTTTGGATCAAGTTGATATTTATGTTTTCCCTTCATCCAGGTCTACTGTGACCTAATAACGGGTTGGATGGCAAATAAATAATGCAGTGGGTCCTAGGAACTTTTTAATGGTGGAATTTCAATCAGCACTGTTTCCTGTGGTATGGTCCACCTGAGTTTTGAATCTGCCTCAATTTTGGGTTAGTGCCTTAAAATGAGCTCTAAAACTTGATGGACAGTGGATAAAACGTATCCATCATGGTGGATTCCACATAACTTTTCCAGCACTCACCGGTACCGATGGAGGTGTTACTACCGAATCCATGCAGATTATCTTTAGACGTGCGTAGCTGTACATGAGTCAGCCCGTCATTGTCCATTGATTTCAACAATGTGGCCCACCCTATTAGTTAACCAGCCGTACTTTCACCTAACGTGATTTTCATGGTGAGGCCCACCTTTCCATGGCTTGGAACTACCATACAAGTAATAAGCCGGTGGTAAGGGAAGCAGATTGCGTACTGCGCTCGCCAGCACGGTGATCCTTTCAGGCAGGGCCCACCGTGATTTATTGGTGCTATTCATGCCATCCATTTTGAAAGATCATATTAGAATATGAACTCCAAAGTGAGGTAGGCTCAAGTGGACCATAGAGTGGGGATTGAACGCCCTCCGTTAAAAACTTCTTGGGAGCCGCAGAAGTTTTGGACCAAGCTAATAATTGTATTTTCGCCATCATCCATGTCTATGTGACCTCATGAACAGGTTGGATGACAAATAAACGTCATGGTGAGCTATACATAAGTTTCAACTGTAGGCATCATCATCATTGCTGCTGTGGTGTGATTCATTTGAGCATTGAATGTATCTCATTTTTGGTCTGATATGCTAAGATGATCTGGTAAAATGGATGAACCGTATGGATAAAGCCTATACAACATGGTAGACCCCACAGAAGCCCTCCCTGGACTGATTTGGGTCGAGGCGGGGCAGGATGCAATCCGCTTCCATTTCCTTGAAATCAGGAGAAGCATACGAATTGCTAGAATACGTGGTGTAACAGGATCAAAGAATATAATGGGGTTTTAGGTTTACCGTAGATAAGAGAATATACCAAAATAAATCTCAAATTAAAATGTTTCGACCGTTGATTATTCAAAAGTTAACGACGCCATTCATATTCAAAGGAAAATTGAGTGGGATGATAAATGAGTTTGAATATTCCAATCTAAGACCTTTTATTGTATGGTAATACCCAAGCCAAAGCCTTCATATAAATGGTTTGGATTGTTTAAGTATAATATATATGAAAGAGCAAATTCCCACCATACGCTGTAGTTGTTGGGGGCCTTGTACAAAACCTTAGGATCTAGCCCTCCAGAACAAACCAGAATTATGTATAATAAAGTAATGAAAATAATCAAAGCATCAATCACACACCACACAAGAGAATTTTACGTAGAAAACCGTCAAAGAGGAAAAAACCACGAGACCTCGTCCAGATCAACAATCCACTATGAAGTAGAACGTTTACAACCTTCTTCACTCACGCAGGAGTGGATGAACAATGAAAGAATAAAGAAAATCAGAGAGATCTCACCGATTACAATGAGGACTGGGAGCGCCGAGATATAGACTGTCAAGTAAATCACCTCCACGAGCATAACCTCCCTTCTACAAGCTTCTCTCTCTCTTTCTCCCCCTCTCTCACCTTTAATAGCCTCTTGTGTTTTTCTTTATCAACACAATATACCTAAAAACCATAGGGACCCCTTTTTATAGTTTTAGAAACTCCTTTCCGCATCCTAGTTGCTATGAAAGGACTTGCATCCCACTTCACTAGAAAGGACGACGGGTCAAAAACTCCATCAAATCTCCTTTTTTTCCCGGGAGGGATTTACCTTCTTTAAGCCACCAGTTTCTACAAACCTCAAACTTGCCCTTGAGCAAGGCCTTGGTCATCATATCCGACCCATTATCGTCCGTGTGGACCTTCTCAGAGTCGTAACACATTCTTCCAAAGTATCCCGATCCATGATACCGAATCTCTATGTGCTTTGACTTGGAATGCTGACTTGGATTCTTGCTCAAGTGTATAGCACTCTGACTATTGCAATAGACCACGTGCTTCTTCTGCTTCAGGCTAAGTTCCTGTAGGAACCTCTTCATCCAAAGCATCTCTTTACATACCTCTCACACGAATGTATTCGGCCTGAAACAGTAGTTGACAATGCTATAACCTTCGTAGCTTGCTTTCTGTGAGAAACCGCTCTCCCGCAAACGTGAACATGAACCCCAATGTAGACTTCCACCCTATGTCACTGCCATATCTCTGCATCTGTAGCCATCTAACACAAACCGTCACCATAACATAAGCTCAACCTGGATGAGCCTCTTAGATACCGTAGTATCCATTTCACCGCTGCCCAATGCTCTTTGTCAGGATTGACAAGATACCTGCTGACAACACCAACCGCATATGCTATGTCTGGGCGTGTACACACCATAGCATACATCAAACTTCTTACCGCTGACGCGTAAGGTATCTTCTGCATTTCTTCCACCTCTGCCTTCGTCTTGGGACACCGCCAATGCAATCTTAATCCGACAAGTGACCATCTAGTGGAGTACCGACTTGGACTTCATTTGCATTCATATTGAACCGCTCTAAGACTTTCTCAATATACCGCTCTTGTGACTTGATAACAAAGCTTCCTCTTCTTTTTTCACGGGTTATCTCCATTCCTAGGATCTGTTTAGTTATTGGCCCAAGTCTTTCATCACAAAGACTTGCCCAACTCTGTTTTCATTGTCGATCTTCTTGATGTCTTTTCCCATGATGAGCATGTCATCAACGTATAACATTTTCTTAGAATTAAGATATCACCATCGAGAACTTACGCGTGAACACACAAAGGTCCTACTACTTGATTATACCCATGTCAGAACATAAACGAATCGAACTTCTTATACCATTGTCGTGGAGCTTGTTTCAGCCCATACAAGCTCTTCCTCAGTCTACACACCATATACTTTTTGCCCTTGACTTCGAACCCCTCTAGTTGGTGCATGTAGATCTCTTCTTCCAGGTCACCATGGAGGAAGGCAGTTTTAACATCTAACTGCTCTATCTCCAAATCTATGCTAGCCGCCAACCCAAGGAACACCCGTATGGATGTCATCTTCACCACTGGTAAGAATATCTCCTCGAAGTCTATGCCTTTCCTCTGACCAAACCCTTTCACCACAAGTCTGGCCTTGAACCTCGTCTCTGAATTCTTCACTCGCTCAATCTTCTTTCTGAACACCCACTTGTTGCTCAAAGCTTTCTTGCCCTTAGGCAATTTCACCATATCATAGGTGTGGTTTTTATGCAAGGATTTCATCTCCTCTTGCATAGCTTTCAACCACTCCCACTTATGCTCGTCGACTAGGGCCTCAGAATAATCTTCTTGCTCTTCCCCATCAGTCAGCATAATGTACTCATGTGGCGAGTACCTCTTGACTTCATGCTGTCCCTAGATGACTTCCTCACACTCCGTGGCTCAACAGTGGATCAAGTGGG
Organism: Magnolia changhungtana; assembly: GCA_030180095.1. NCBI lineage: Eukaryota > Viridiplantae > Streptophyta > Magnoliopsida > Magnoliales > Magnoliaceae > Magnolia > Magnolia changhungtana. Next base: position 6,174,557 of record JASAUF010000272.1, on the reverse strand, counting down.
GGCTCTCCCCTGGTCCATCTTCTGAAGGAACTTTCTCGTCCTCTACACCTTGCTGTACTCCCCCGTCATCAGGCACCACGGGAGGAGTAACCGGATCCATGTCCTCTAGTTCACCTGGACTAGGCTGGTTCTTCTCGAGCTTACCAATGTCTTCTATACACTGATCTTCAAAGAAAACCACATCTCTGCTCCTGACGAGCTTCCTCTCGGTCAGATCCTACAATCTGTAACCGAATTTTTCATCACTGTACCCTAAGAATACACACTGCTTGATCTTCGTATCGAGCTTGGACCTCTCGTCCTTTGGTACGTGAACGGATGTCCTGCATCCAAATACCCTGAGATGACTGTACGATGGATCATGTCCAGTCCACACCTTCTCAGGTACTTCTCCATTCAATGGGGCTGATGGAGACTATTTATCAAATATACCGCCGTGTGCATTGCTTCTCCGCAGAACGTCTTGGGCAACTTCGCATGGGATAACATGCACCTGATTCTCTCAACAATAGTGCGATTCATTCGCTCAGCTACACCATTATGTCTTTGGGGTCTTGAAAAACCGTCTGTTCATGCAGATACCCAGGACTTGCAGTACTCATGAAAGTCACAATGTATTCACCACTATTGTCGGTGCGGATGCACTTCAATGATCTACCCGTCTCTCTCTCGACCATAGCATTGAAACAATTTAAACACACCAAAGACCTCGTCCTTGGATTTCAAAGCATAAACTCAAACCCTCCTAGATGCATCATCTATAAAAGTAACAAAATACAATGCCCCACCCAAGGTTTTTGTCCTCATAGGACCACAAACATCAGAATAAACCAAATCTAATGCATGCACTTTATTAACATGAGAAACAGTTTTAACAAATGAAACTCTATGCTGTTTCTCTGATAAACAATCAAGATAGGTTTTGAGAGGTGTACCTTTCACGTCTGGAAGGAACCGCTTCTTTGCTAGTACCTGAAGCCTTTTTTTACTCATGTGGCCTAGACGCCTGTGTCACATGTCAATAGCTGAATCTTCCGCTGCATTCAACCCACCCTTGCACATACTGACACTTGCCTTGTACAGGGTGCAACACTTCTTCCCTCTGGCCACGATCAACGAGCCCTTGATGAGCTTCCATCACCCACCAACAAACTGGCTTTCATAGTCATCATCATCTAACCTTCCCGTCTACATCAAGTTGAGGCGAAGGTCTGGGATATGCTTCACATCCCTGAGAACCAATGTGTAGCCCACATCAGTTTTCACACAAATATCACCGACTCCCACAATTTTTGATACGCCAGAATTTTCCATCTTCACAGTCCATAGTCACCTGACTTATAGCTTGTGAAGAAGTCCCTGTGTGGAGTCGCATGAAAAGAAGCTCCCGAGTCTATCACCCAGTTGATGTCTTGACTCGTAGCCGTGAGACATACATCATGATCTGTAGAAAGAATAACTACAATATCGCCATCTGAAGCGACTGCAGTGGAATCTGATTCATTTTCCTTTCTTGTCGTTTTTCTTACCACGACATTCATGCTTGTAGTGGCCCTTCTTGCCACAATTCCAGCAATCAACATCTTTCCTGTTACTTGACTTGTCTCTTGATTTATCTCGGGCCTTCCCGCCCTTCTTGTTCTTTCCTCTCCCCCGTTCCTGTGTCACAAGAGCCTCATGCTGAGTAGACCCCTGAGACTTCCTCCTTGTCTCCTCATTGAAGAGACAACTAGTTACCTGTTTCATGGATATCTTTCCGTCTGGCGCGGAGTTACTTAGAGACACCACCAATGTCTCTCAACTGTCAGGAAATGAGCTAAGCAATAGTAAAGCCTTTAATTCATCATCCATGACCATCTTCACAGAGGTGAGTTGGTTCACTATATTGCTGACCTCATTCATGTGCTCGGCCACAGAACCACCATCTTTGAATTTGAGATTCACAAGTCATCTTATCAGAAAAATCTTATTACCGGTCATCTTCCTCTCATACAACCCTTGTAATTTCAGTCATAAGCTAACGGCTGAGGTTTCCGTAGACACATGGTGGAACATAGAATCGTCCAACTATTGTCTAATAAACCCCACCGCCTTTCAGTCCATCTTCTTCCAATCATCATCAGTCATATCCTTGGATTTTGCTGATATGCCTAAAATTGGAGAATGTAGGTCATTGCAATAAAGCAAGTCCTCCATCTTAGCCTTCCATATGGTCCAGTTAGAACCATTGAGGCTGATAATCCTTGATGAGCCACCTTCTATAATTCAAAACCGATCATACCCGTTCAATGAACCTGGCTCTGATACCACTTTGTTGGGGGCCTTGCACAAAACCTTAGGATCTAGCCCTCCAGAACAAACCAGAATTATGGATAATAAAGCAATGAAAATAATCAAAGCATCAATCACACACCACACAAGAGAATTTTACGTGGAAAACCCTCAAAGAGGAAAAAACCACGAGACCTCGTCCAGATCAACAATCCACTATGAAGTAGAACGTTTACAACCTTCTTCACTCACGTAGGAGTGGATGAACAATGAAAGAATAAAGAAAACCAGAGAGATCTCACCGATTACGAGGACGTAGGAGCGCTGAGATATAGACTGCACCGTAGATCACCTCCACGAGCATAACCTCCCTTCTACAAGCTTCCTCTCTCTCTCTCTTTCTCCCCCTCTCTCTCACCTTTGATAGCCCTCTTGTGTTTTTCTCATCAAAACAACATACCTAGAAAAACCATAGGGACCCATTTTTATAGTTTTAGAAAACTCCTTTCCGCATCCTAGTTGCGAAAGGACTTGCGCATCCCAGTTGCGGAAGGACGACGGGTCAAAAAAACCCATCAGTAGTAATGCGCAGCAATGTGTTCTAGAGGTTTGCTACAATACATCTCTATGTAGTACTATAGGGTGATGTGGGTCATCTTGGATGGGAGATATCCAAAAAAAAAAAAACATTATTATGTTGGAATATTTCAACTCTTTCATCAGTTGATTCTTTTCATTTGAATATTGATGGTCTCTTTAACTTCTGATTGGTCAGGTGGTTGAAATATTTTATTCTGAAATTTATTTTGGGTATCACCGATTCACGATGAGGCGCATCATATTAACGGTTTGAGGAAATTGGGTATCATCCATTCACAGTGAGGCGCATCATATTAACGGTTTGAGGAAATTAAGGACTCTGATCCAAGTGTCCCATTGTAATATGTGGGGATGTATTTTAGTACACACACCGCCACACACTCACGCCTCAGTGGGATTTCACCACCTATGGGTACTCGAACCCTTGACCTGCTTGCCTGCATATAAATGATCATGTTCTGTTATGTGAGAGCTTGTAAAACGAGGAAGGCGAAATCTATTTTACAATTATATTCGATTATGTAAATTATGTAAATGGAATCCTTAGTTGTATTTGTTAGCTTGTAAGTAAAATGCACTGGAATCTAAATATTTTTTTTGAAAGAGTAAATGGAAAGAATTTGAATGTATTAGAATTCTTCAATATATACATAGACACATGCATAATATTCTCAATCGACTTTAACATTCTAAATTAGTCTATGCATATGATATTTAATAGAGTGATAGTTATAAGTCCGCAGAAATAACTTTTTTTATTCAATTGGAAAGAAATTCTAAACCTTGAGTGGACACCAAGCATAAGAATTATAAACGAGCAACATACTAACATTTTTTTTATCGTTTAGATGGCCAACATTTGAGAGGCTTGGATCATTTTATCGGTGCAGGCATAATTGAATTGTTTCGGAGTATCATTAGCGTGTCATGTGTACGACCAAATTAAGAGCTCGAAGATACTTTTGTTCACTCATGCGACTATATAAGGGAGCCAAAAAAAAAAAAAGCCATTTCAAAGAATTACACTCAAATATTTTCTATTCATGGTGATTTAAATCAGCCTTATTTAGTTTCAGTTTGATTTATTTATTGACATTTACTTTCATCCAAACACACCGTTTACTCTAATTCCTGTCATTTATTCCCATCCATACAATCCTTTATTTTCTTTAAAAATACTCCACTGCTCCTGGTATGATCAGTCCATTTGGATACTCCAATCAATCAATCTGAACCATCTATTAAGCCTTTTCATAGGTAGAATAATAATCGATCCATGACATGCCCTTACAAATAGATGAATCAGATGTTAATTGGAACTGTTTTTGTGTAAACAATCTTGATCATCCATATTAAAAGACTAATGATCAATGGTTGATATTTGTTAGATTGGTGCAGTGTTTTCGTGGAAGCCCATGAAAGATGGCTTGGACATAATGAACAATATAGATCATTGAATTAGACTGTTCAAGTGGACCAATGCAACCAGTAGCATTCTAACTTACAGTGCTCCTAGAGCACTGGAGCATTTCTCTATTTTCTTTTCTGTTCATAAATTACAGGTACGGCTAATAGTCATACGCTCTGCGCAGTTGAAACATGGGAGCGGATTAGCTGTTACCTGCGTAGTGTTACCCTAACCATATGAGGCCCACCTTGATATATATATGTTTCACATCCATGCCGTCCATTTGTTTTTACATCTTATTTTAGTATGTGATCCCAAACTTTAAGAAGATCCAAATCTCAGGTAGAACACGCCACTAGAAACAGTGACTAATGGCCATTAAAACTTTTTGTGGGCCACGAAAGTTTTGGATTAAGCTGATATTTCTATTTTCCCTTCATCCAGGTCTTCTTAACATTAGCGAAAGGTTGGATGGCAAACAACATTACGAAAGCCTTATGATGAGCCCTATGGAATTTTTAATGGTGACGCACTCAAACACCACTGTTTCTGTGTTGTGGTCCACCTGAGATTTGGATCTTCTTAATTTTTAGGATACACAACGCATCATCAGGGTGAAACATACCACTCCCTTGAAACATCCACCTTATAAGGTTGATATTTTCTTTTCAGAATTATCAGGTACAGGTGGCAGTACCATGCGATCTTTGTGGTTGAAATATACCCCTCGTAACGTTGATAATGTAGGCGTCAAACGTATAGGAAATCCAAACCGTGCAAAAGGTTGGAACATTGATGAAGATCATGTGGAGTGAAAATCAGGCCGATCCACTAAACATGTGAGTCAACCGTAAGCTGGGGAAAAAACTGTACGGACTTCCATGGATTTTGACGATGTAGTCCATGTAATTAGTCATTGTGCCTGATTTTGACTACAGATGATCTCCACGATGGGTCTGACCATTTGAACGGTTCAGATTCACTCTAAATATGAAAATTTGCAAGCTGGTCATGTTAGTTGCAGCTGGGCCTGATTATTTAACTTTTCAATGGGACAAACGCGCAGGGTCATGGTTCAACTTCAGGGCTTGATGGGAAGATGTGCATAAATAATTTCAGGTTAGAATAAAATAATACAAAATTAAATAAACTAAGCAGACAGAAAAAAAAATTCTCACGGAAGAGAATCATATCATGAAGTGACCAAGCAATCTATTATAATAATCAGTATTACAATAGATGAATAAACTTACTGGTCCGATGATACACTTCGAAAATCATAATTTAAAATAATAATAATAAATCATAACTTTGATCTCCCTTTGCTTACCAAAAATTTTAAGTACATTTTTAATACCCTAATTCTTATTACAAACCCTAAAAAAGATTAAAAACGAATTAAGAAACAAAACTCATAATTTTGTAAAATTGCGCAAATCGATCAATAGGAGCCTTGATCATATCAAATGTCATCGACGACCCTCATTGGTATCAAAGCCAACTTCAACCAAATCAATTTGGGCTCAAAAAATGTCCATCGAATAAAGTTCAAAAATTAAGATTTTCCCGATGAGGTCAAGTGGGTTGTTGATTGGATCACCAATTGCTCTACGAATTTAAGTGATCTATCAATGAGGTCCTTACTCTTGCTCAGGTGGTAGACTCTCAGGAGTTTCAACTCCCGGTCAAGGGTTCGAGTACCCACAGGTGGTGAAATTCCACTAGTGTGAGTGTGTGGGGGTGTGAGTGCGTCTTAAAAAAAAAAAAAAAAAAGAAGAAGAAGAAGAAGAAGAAGAAAGAAAGAAAAGTGATCTATCAATGTCATTAACAGACTCAGATTAGGGACAAATTAGAAATATCTAATAACATGACTCACATGAGATGTCACAAGAGTCAGAGATCCAAGGCAATTCATCAGGTTGGTTGTGCTATATGAACGTATGTCATGGACTAAAATAATATTAGTCTAGCGGCGGGTGTCTTAAAATGTATGCGTGGCCTATTTGATAAGTGCACTACTTTGAAGTTTTATAAATGGCATGTTCAGAGTTTGTACTTCCAGATGAATGGCCCGGATCTTCCGCCCTATCAAAAAGCCCTTGTTGAGTGGGCCTTCCCTCGAATATGGGATAAAACACATAATAGAGACTCTTATACCTTCATAATAAAATACCTTCATAATTTGACTCTTTTGCCGTGGATATGAATGCTTTCCTTGACCTTTGAGCAATCAAAGAATTATAATTTGATTCTGAGAGTTCTTTAATGCCAACCCCATTCATGTTGGGGCCCATCATATAAACCATTTGGTCATTGAAAATGACCGTAGATTATTTTAAAGGACCCTGATCAAAAGGCTAATAAACTGCACCCACCATTCATGTTAAGCATGAATCAGGTTAATCCATTCATCAGGCAGGCAAGACCGGACGGTTATCAAATGTTTTTTTTTTTTTCCTTTAATGGTGTGGCCCACTTTTGAGTCGATGGCAAGTCATCTTCATAGTGCGGCCAACCAATTTGATGAGTAGATGACATGAAGACAAGATCCGACGGCTGACTAACTAGCACTTGAATTCATTTTGCCTTTGTCGCTCTACTCGGGCCCACATGTTGATATGGTCAGATGATCAGAGTTGTCCAGCTTCTTGATTCTAAGGTGGCCTGATGTGCTTGGAATAATTAAGACATGGAAAAGAAATTGTTCAGTGGATCACATTCCACTCCAAGATCACATTTCACATTCCACTAAAATTGTTCAGTGGATCACATCCATGAAATATGATTGTGAGACCATCTTAGCATGTGGGCCCAACGGGGAATCAAATGCTGGTTATTCCTAATCATGATTTTGTTATACCCTATTTTTTTATTGTTATTGGGAAACCTAATTGGAAAGTACATAACTATTTTTAAGAAATTCAATTGAAAAGGACACATGTTATAACTAGAGGTAGAGGTGGCAAGTTGGACCCGATCTGGTGGATCCAACCCGATCCGACCCGACTCAGTACCATTCTGAACAGAACCAACGGCCTAGATCGGCCCTGATCGAATCTGTCCATCCAGATCCAATCATTTTTCGGGTCGGATTCGGATAGGGGTGTATCCGAACAAAATCGATCCGAAAACCCGGACCGAAAGGATCCGAACCGACCCGACCTGACACGGAATGTAAATATCCCTCGATTTTGCAAAATTCTTTCTCCACGCATCTTTGGCTTTTCGTTTGGCGCCAAAAAACCCCACCCAATGTACACCCGAGCCCTAAATCTATTTCTCTATCTCTCTTTATCTCTCTCTATATCTGTCTTTCCCTATATCTGTCTCTCCCTTTTTGTCGAAGAAAAAGGCAAGAAGAAGGCTAACTAAATGTCTTGCGGTGGGTTTTGGAGCTTTTATGGGATTTCTCTGTTGGAGAGAAATATACATGGAGAGCCGTTGAGTTTTGGAGCTCTATGGGATTTCTCTGTCAGAGAGGGAAATGCATTGAGAAATGGTATAAAGCTATGTATGGAAGAGAGAGACAGAGAGAGAGTCGTAGCAGGCATGGTTGGCATTAAGCTGTTTACATGTTAGTTGATGGAAGTGTATTGGCTGGTGTACGAAGTGGATTTGCGAGTGTAACGTTAGTAAGTTTTGTGGGTCTGATTACAAGGTATGTGTTATATCCAAACTGTCCATCCATTTGGCAATATCATATTAACGCTTGAGACCAAAAAAAAAAAAAAAAAAAAAAAAAAAGAGAAAAAAGAAGACATATCTAACTATTAAGTGGACCACACTACGGAAAATAGTGAGGGATTGAACGTCTACCATTGAAACCTTTCTTGGGTTCACATAAGTTTTGGATGAATATGAAATTTGTTTTTCCTCTTCATTGAGGTCTTTGTGACCTTACGAACAGATTGGATGAAAATAAACGCTACGGTGGGCTGTACAAATTGTTCAACGGTGAAAATCATTATCTCCGCTTCTATTTATGGTGTGGTCCAGATGATCTTTGGATATGATTCATTTTTTGGATAATGCTCTAAAATTAACTCTAAAAACAAATGAATGGTATAGATTTACTAAATACATCACTGTGGGGCCATGTAACTTTGATCTCCTTTAAACCGTTCGTACAACTCGGAGCTCGAGGAGCGTTGGTGCTTGTCTTCAAACGACACGTACAAAGCAGCTGTATAGCTGGTAGGAGCTATAGCCTATAGGAAGCGGATTGCGTACTAAGTAAACTCTTCGAGGTTCACCATGATTTACATATTTAATCCACTCCGTCCATCCATTTTACCTAATGATTTTAGTGTTTGAGCCAAAAGATGAATCATACCCAAAGCTTGAATTGACCACACTACAGGAAACAGTGTGAATTGAGTGTCCACCGTTGAAAAATTCTTGTGGGACACAGAAGTTTTTTATCAAGCTTATATTTGTGTTTTCCTTTCATCCATGTCTGTAAGATCTTATGAACAGGTTAGATGGCAAGTAAACATCACTGTGGGGCCCAGAAAGGTTTCAACGGTGAAAAATCATTACTACCACTGTTCCTGTGGTATGATACACTTGAGGTTTGGATATTCTTAAATTTTGGGTTATCCCCTTAAATGAGCTGAAAAATCGTATGGATGGCATGGATTAAACACATACATTCAAGGTGGGCCCAACTAAGTTTACTCAGTACGATAAAGGTTACTCAGTACGCAATTCGATTTCTAGCCTATAGTCTTCTTCACACGACACGTACATGGAGCAGCTATATAGCTGGTAGGAGCTATAGCCTATAGACAGCAGTATGGCTGGTCGGAGCTATAGCCCACTTATGGAATTAGAAGTAGATTTCATATTGAGTTATCTGAGTAAACTATGTGGCCCGTCTTGAATTTTTTTTGGTTTATCCAAACCGTCCATCAATTTTTTCAGATGATTTTTGGGATTTATACTAAATTTTAAATATATCTAATAATCAAGTAGATCACACCATAAGAAACAGTGGGAATAATGATTTCCACACCGTTAAAAAAAATGACGATCCGAACCTTGCCCAATCCGATCTGACTCGGTTGTCCTGACCGAGACGGACTCGGATCGGCTCAGGCCAGGAGGGATTAGGATCTGTTCAGGTCAGATGACCCGGACTCGGCTCCAGATTAGATCGAGTTCGGGTTCGGCCCTCCAGATTTCTATCCTGAGTCGAGTAGGACCCAATCCGGTCCGACTCAGTCCGATGCCCAGCTCTAACTAGAGGTGCACATGAGTCGAACTGAGTCGAGCTTGGCACAGCTCGACTCGGCCACTTGCTGACCCGAGCTCGAACTCGGCTCGGCTCGATCCTCGTGCCTGACTGGCCAACTCAACTCGGCTCGGTCAGTAGCTCGGGCCAGTTTGAGCCGAGTTCGTTAGTGCAACATTTTCACAAACACCTAGTCTGCACCTTCAAAACATCACTATATGTAAAACAACAGCAGTGGTTTTACATGTATTTTATCAAACACCTTATAAGCAACATAAAAAAAATTTTAAAAAGGGTATTTTTTCATATACGTACCTTTCTTGCCACCAACCACACTTCATCGAGTCATTTCATCAAACACGTGGTAAGCAACAACAATATTAAAGTAACCAAGTCACCGAATTGGTTCGATTCGAGTTGGGTTCGATCCGAGTCGAGTTGAGCTCGGGCAAGCTCGAACTCAGTTTTGAACCGAGTCGAGTTGAGCTCGGGCAAGCTCGAACTCAGTTGAGCTCGGGCAAGCTCGAACTCAGTTTCGAACCAACAACATTTTCACAATTTTTTTAGCTCAAAAAATCAGCTCGACTCGACTCGAACTCAGTTTTGAACCGAGTCGAATCGAGTTTTTTCAAGTCGAGTCGAGCGAGCTAACCGAGCTAACTCTGCTCGTGTATAACCCTAGTTATAACAAGGAAAAGACATAACATGCTAAGTATCTTCAAAAATATTTGGAATGCTTTTTATAAAATCAATAAATAGGATGATAAGATATTGATCAATTGAGAGATATTCAAAATCAAATTAAGTCGAGAGGCATTCAGTAGGTGTGGCTAAGAAGTGTCCAAAAGCAGACCGAGTGAGCCAAAAAAATCAGAAAATAGAATGCGGCTAAGAAATTCAGTTAAGCGGTCGAAATGAAAAGATATAGAGAGTGGTTGAGTGGAGCGCAAGTGAGCGACCAACAAAAGAAATGTGACCAATGTGTGGTTGCATGGTGAGTGATGATCGAGAGAAACAAGTCTTGGCCCTTAGAAGAGAAACCATCATGAAAAGAAACATAACAAAAGGAAATTCTAAATAAGAGAATGATCTAGAAATACTTTTCGACTACCATAATCGTTGCAGTAATGAAAGAAGCATGTAGAAAAATAAATTATAGTAGAACTCTATAAATAACAGAGAAATCCAACTGATAAAAACCAACCAATCTAAAAAATACAACCAATCAATATCAATCCATCAAATCTATTAATTTATCTTTTATCTTAGCTTATCATAAGAGTAACAGTAATTCTTAGTAATAATCTTTAGTTGTAATCTAAGTTTATGCTCATATGTTAAATTTTTTATTTATAAAATATCAAGCAATTCTTTCAATAAATGCATTCTTGCAATTGCTCCTAGTGACAGATTATAAAATTCTCATTTTTTATTGTTTGATTTTCATTGATATTCTAAAAGTCTTTTATTGTGGAATGCACAAAGTAACTTATCTTCGGAAGAATCTCACCCTTTGATTATTGCCTAATCTTTATAAACTTCTGCAAGTGACTAAGGTCGTGCTTGTTAACGCTGAATTTTAGCACTTAATGCGGAATGGAGAAATTTTTCATGTTTAGTGGTGTTTGTTAATGCGTTGTTAACGTGGAAGACGGAAAGCGCTAAGTGGTTTTTCATTGAATTTTTTCCGTGATAGGAGTCTGGCTTAATGGTGACGCGAAATGCGCTTCGTGATTTTTCATTAAACAAAAATTTTTTACTTCCAAAAGTATCCCTTTTCAAGTACTAGGACATTTTTTCTTTTCAATTGTTTGCGCAATACAAAATCAACCTTTAACCTGTGGAACTTTTTTATACCCCACTATGATTTTTGTGTTTAATCCACACCGTCCATCAACTTTTTCAGATAATTTAAGGTGTGATCCAATAAAAGAAGCAGGTCCAATGATTAATTGGACCATAAGGTGGGGATTGAACGTCCACCATTAAAAACTTTTTGAGAGTTGGAGAAGTTTCAGAACAACTGTTATTTGTGTTTTCACTTCATCCACGTCTACCTGACCTAATCAATAGGTTGGATGGTAAAAAAACGTGGCTTTGTAATCAATACAGATGATAATGCAACTGGTGCATTTTAATGTAACTAAGATTATTATCTGGTGTGGTCCACTTGAGCGTTGAATCTGCCTCATTTTTGTGTTCATGCCTTAAAATATTTTGAGAAAAGGAATTGACAGTTTGGATGTACATATACATCACAGTGGGCCCGCCCACAGAACTGTCCGTTCGGAGCCAGGTACGAGCGGACGTGGATTTCCTGCGAAAGCCTTTCAGGAAGTTCCTGCGCAAGGATGGTGGGTGGGATCCACCAAGATGTTTGTGTAAAATCCACCCCTTTCATACGTTTTAAAAGCTCATTTTAGGACTTGAGGACAAAAAATAGTTATATGTAACACTCATGTGGGCCACGCGAGAGGAAACATGGAGTATTTAGTGAGAACCGTTGAATTATTCTTTTGGCCATATGTCAAGCTATATTTTTGGTGTTTTCACTTCATCCCATTCAAAACAACATTATAAACGGTTTGGATAGCATATAAACATTAAGATGGAGTCCAGGAAGGTTTCAACGGTGGGAATTTCTTTCCCCAATTTTCTCTCTGGTGTGACCCACTTGAGTTTTGTATCCACCTAATTTTTGGTCCCACATCTTAAAATGAGCTTTCAAAACCAATGGACGGAATGAATTTCTATAATACATTGCAGTGGGCCCTACCCAACATACTTGCGCAAGAACTTCCTGCGAAAGGCTTTGGCAGGAAATCCATGTCCGGGACGGGCGGGGGTAGTATGCAATCCGCTTCCTCCACGTTGCTCGTCCCCTGCCACTGGCCAGTGGCTGGTGGTCAGTGCTCTGTGCGCCCTACCATGATGTATGTGTTTCATCCATGCCATCCATCTATTTTTTTTTCAGATCATTTCATAGTATAGGACAAAAAATTAGGTATTTCAAAATCTCAAGTGGGTCACATTATAGGAAACAGCGTTGAATGAGTGTCAACCATTAAAAACCTTTTGGGGCCATAAAAGTTTTGGATCAAGCTGATCTTTGTTTTTTCCCTTCATCTGGGCCTGTATGACCTAATAAAAAGATTGGATATCAAATAAACAGTATAGTGGGCCTTAGGAGGATTTTAATGATGCATATCCAATCATTATTGTTTTCCTATGGTGTGGTCGACCTGAGATTTATATCCCTCTAATTTTTGAAGCACTAGAATGATCTGTAAAAATTGATGAACGAAATGGATGAAACACATACATCATGGAGGGACTAACAGAGCACTGACCACGGTATTACATCATGGATGAAATACAACAAGCTTCTCATTCACTTCTCCATTGCATCATCAATTATTTTTTCTCGACAGGTATTATAGTCTCTCTATCTTTGAAGATTGACTTGATTTTTTTGAGTTTTTGTCTTTTCTATTTATTTTAATCAAGTAAATTTATTAAAATTACAAGTAAATTTATTAAAAGATTTTTACTCAATTATTCTTCTTTAAACAATTCTCAGTTTATACTAGACTATTGTAGCGATGACTTCAAGGGATAGTGGCAGGGCAAGATGGAGTGATTTGGAGAAAAAAATATTTATTGATTGTTGTCTTGAAGAAGCACATAAGCTTGACCAAACAAGCATGGAACAAATTAATAATTGAGTTGAAAAAGCGTATGGGAAAAGAATTTAATCAAAAGCAATTGAAGAATTTTTGGGATTATCTGAAAGTACAGTATACTATGTGGATTAAATTGATAAGCATTACGGGACGTGGATTAAAGGCGCGTTTTGCAATTTTGAAGTAGATGACACTATATTCCTTCTCGACACAAAGAGACATAGCTATTGCATGCATGACACTGCACAACTACATCGGAAAAGAATCCATCTTCGATCCACTCTTCCAACAATACAATGATGAAAATATTCTTTCAGAGATGAATATTGAATCAGAGAATGATATGCCTGAAGTGGAAGGAGTATTTGGAAACTTTGAACAAACTATTATATCTAATATGCGAGAAGAAATTGCCACCACATTTATACATGCAAATCATTAATTTTTTTATCTGTTTTTATGAATAATGATATTTTAATTTTTTATTAAGTACTTTATAATTTATTTGAATTAAATAGAATAATTTTATTTTCATTTAATAAAAAATATTTTCTTTATAATGTAAAGCATTTCCAAACAAGAGATATATGAGGGCAAATGTGTCAAATTGACATATTTCAGAAATTTCAGATGTTTGTTAATAAACAGATTGTTTTAAATTCAGTACTTAATTTTCAGACTTCAACAATAGTTACCAAACAAGTTTTTTAACTTCGGATTTCAAATTCAGACTTCAGATTTTAGATTTCAGATTCAGGCTTTAAACTTCGGATTTAACAAACGGGGCCTAAATGACTAATCTTCTTATAACATAGTCATATACATTCATATTAGATATATCTTTGGTGCTTGGGACCAAAGTTGATCAATTTAGATCGAGTTGTTATCGTGATTCTAAGAGGTCCGCGTGCACAGTAGAAAACAAACCGCGACAACAAATTCATAACCATGTAAGAAGAATCTTAAAAACATGATGGTCCTTTCTTTAACCAATGATACCCTAATAGTTTGTTGCATTAGCTAAGTGATGATATCAAAGTGTATTTTAATGATATCAAGTCTTTTTTTAAGAGCCCAGATTACAAGCTGTGTGGGCTCCTAATCAGCCCCAACTCACGTCCCTTTTCCTTTTCCACGCATGTCAACGACGAGAAGCCAAAAGGAAAAGGCACCGCACAGGATGCAGGAGACTCGACAGGGGCTCTGATGTGAGGGGGCCAAATGCATGTCCCAGATTTGAGCCCTTCATTTACAGATGTTGAAATTTGGACGCTTGGATTTATTTTTTCTATCTTTTTAACCGTCCATTTCTCTTATGCAAGTTTGAGTTTAACCGTAAACAAATCATAATAAGTTTATGGGGTCCACAATGTTGTATCTGTACAATCCACTCCATCTATTAAGTTTTATTCTCGATGTTAGGCCCTAAAAGTAAAAAACCAGCTAGACCCACAATTAGATGGGCCACACCTCATGGTATAAAGGGCCTGAGATGCGAAGATTAGGTTCGTGTAGGGCCAACGTGATGTATCTTTCGTCAAACCCGTGAGTCAGGTGTGGCTCACCGAGATGAAGAGAAGATACAAAAATCAGCCAAAAACGGGTCACACCCTGTGAACATACTGGTTTTGAGAGTAATTTTACATTGGTGTGGCCCACGTCAGTTTTTAACTGAGCTTATCCTATACATGTACGGTCAAAATATTCGTTCTCACCTGATGCACGGAGTGGATTTTTTACATATATAACAAGGTGGACCCCACAGTTATTGTGTGTTTGTTGTAGGCTGTCCCTGATGAACGGCTGGAATCTCTACCACGTGGCAGTCTGCCTGAGATGTCTTAGTGTGACGTGTTCGGTCGCCTTCTTGAATCGCGACGCATATAAAAGACATTTGCCAGTTGCCACCTTAGCTTGGACGGGCATTAGAGTCTTTTCTCCAAAAGTCGACAGTAAGGCCCGGGCCCACATCTGTTTTTTCGTCGCGAAATGATGAAAGAGCTTCGGAACATGGTCCCCCCTTTGATTTTTAACATGATAAGAGCTGGGGACGTGAATTGCCTGTGTGCCCCCCGCCCACAGAAAGTTCCTGTCGTAGGAAGCTATGTAGGGCCCACATAGATATCAGTGAGAAATCCACTCCGTCCATCAGTTTTTCAACTCAAAAAAGTACAGGAATAGAAAAACTTAGGTAGATCAGAAACTTAGGTGGCATAAACGACAGAAACAGTGAGAATGGAGACCTCCACCGTTGACACCTTTCTGGAGCCGAACATGATGCTTATATGACATCCAGACCGTTGATAAGTTTATTACCGCTGGTATAAACCGTAGGCACGAATATTATTCTAATTCAAAACTTCTGTGTTCGCTAAAACGTTTCCAAAGGTGGACGTTTCATATCCGCTGTTCCGTGTGGCGTGATCCACCTGAATTTTAGATCTATTTTGAACTTGAGAAACTGATGGATAGAGTGGATTTCTCACCGGCATCTATTTGGGCCCTATATAGCTTCCGACCACGCGAATTTCCTTCCTGTATGGCGGCGGTACAGATGCAATTCCCGTCCAGAAGAATTTCGACCGTCTAGCAGTACTAGTTACTCAGTACGCATTTATCGTACTGAGTAAACTCGGTTGGGTCCACTGTAAACGTATGTGGTTTATCCACACCGTCCATCCATTTTTCCTACTAATCTTATGGGTTGATCCCAAAATCGAAGTATATCCAAAGCTCAAGTGGACCATACCACAAAAAACAATGTGGAATTATGATTTCCACCGTTGAAACCTTCTCAGGGCCCACAGTAATGTTTATTTGTCATCCAAACTGTTCTTAATATCACAAAGACAGGGATGAAGAGAAATAAAAAACATCAGATTTATACAAAACTTCCGTGGCCTCCAATAACTTTTCAATGGTGTAAGTTCAATCACACTGTTTCCTGTGGTGTGGTCCACTTGACCTTTGGATATACTTACGTTTTGTCATCAAGATCTAAAATTATCTTTTAAAATGGATGAACGGAGTGCATAAAATAAATAAACAACTGTGTACCACACAGAGTTTACTCAGTACGCTAAGGGTACTGAGTAACTCAGTACGCAATCCGCTTCCGTGTAATTGTACTATCGCACACGTGTTCCAAGCATGAACCGTCCATCCTGGCCCCACAATCGATGGCCCGTAGCTTATGAATGATGAAATTTACTGAGCTGTTGTTAGAATGGAAACATTCAACGGTCCAAAAAAAAAGAAGATGACAGGGCCATCTGATCATTCCGATGTTGGGCCGATTCTCCCTATACAGTGTGTAACATCATTTCGGTGGTAGTTTAATTCGAAATATCGTTCATGACACGTGTACGATTTCCGTGTGGAAGCATATCAACCGTCAGGTTATTCAAGAATTTCAGATAACTTGTCTTGATAGAGAGAGAATTGGATGCATCGTGCAGCTCAGACTCTAATTTTCAACACTAACGTTATCACCTGCGATTGGTGCCATTGCAAACCTGGGAAGCAAATTTTCTACACAAGTTGGTGGGGGAAATATTGGAAAAAAGGCCAGGTGGGGCCCACAGTGATGTGTATGACATCCGGTCTGTCCATCCTGGGTGTGGCATGCCTTTCATGGTGGGCCCCAGGACCTTTTGTTGCACGGGCTATTTATTTGGGGGAGAGGATTAGGTGCCGCCCTTACCGGCCAACCTTTGTGCATGTATTCTACATCTACATTGTCTATTATTAGAGTTGTACACGAACTGAGTTTGCTCTGTTAACTTGCTTGACTCGATTCAAAAAAGCTTGACTCGGCTTGAACTTGAACAAATTTTGAGCCAAGTTCAAGCTTGGTTGAGCTCTAATCAACTCAAATCGAACCTCAATTCGAATCGAAGTACTTCGATGACTCAGTTATTTTGATATTGATGTTGCTCACCAAATGTTTGATGCAATGACTCAATGAAGTGCTGTTTCGGGTGCATACATTCTCCGTGGGATCGGCTAGCGGCGAGGAAGGTATGGATATGAAACATATCACTGCCAAAAGAAAAACATTACATGATAAAATTACATTTGGATCTTGATTTTGATGCTAACTACTAAGTGTTTGATGAAATATGTGTAAACTGCTTTTGTACCAATCCTAAAACAAATAAAGAAAACTCAGAGTCTTCTTTCAAAGAGGTCAATGTTGTCACATCTGATGAAGAGACAAGTAGTGGTGATTTCTGTCTGTGTCTATGATTGGTCACTTGCACGACAATCATAAAGATGAATGGATCCTTGACACATGAGCATCATATCACATGACTCCTCATCAGAATTGGTTCGCCAGTTACAAGGAACGCGATGGTGGACAGGTCTTTATGGGCAATGACAATGCATGTAATGTTGTGGCTATTGGTACAGTGAGCATCAAGATGTTTGATGGGATGGAGCATACCGTGACTGATGTCAGATACGTTCCTGATATGAATAAAAGTCTGATTTCTCTCAGTGCACTTGAGGCTATAGGGTGCAAGTTCACTGGTATTGATGGTGTCCTTAAAGTTTCAAAAGGGGCAATCGTGGTTATGAGAGTGTAAGGGCACGAAAAACTTTACAGGTTGATCAGGAACACTTTAGCAAGTAAAGCAGCAACAGCTATTGCAGATTTCACGTCTATACGTATGTGACATGCTCGTCCATGCCACATGAGCGAGCGGGGCATGAAGGTACTATCTGATCATTATTTGATTCCAGCTTTTAAGAATTCCGATATATATATATACATATATATATAGGGAAAAGGTACTATGCGCTCGACCTCACGATAAGCTCCCATGAGGTCGAGCTGTGTGAGGCCCACCGTGAGAACACCGTGCATTTAATGGGTCCCTTTTAAATTATGGGATATCCCAAAAATCAGCCGTATACGGAACTCAGGTGGGCCATTCCATCTAAAATCATATGAAGACATGCCAAAAACATATAAAAGCACTTGGTGGGGCCCACCTGAGTTTCGAATGCTGCTGAAACTTGGTATGAACCCTCATCCAAGTGAGACGCACATAATGGATGGGCTGGATTTGCAAACCAAATCTCGGTGGGCCTAAAAAATGATTATGAATGTTTTAATGGTGCACGGCTCTTCTCAACTTCTGTATGTGGTGTGGCCCACTCAAGTCATAGATTGACTTGATTTTTGACACCTAGGCCCACGATGGAATGGTGCATCTGACTGATGGGGTAGATGTTCGAAACGCATCATGGTGGGGCCCACACAACTCGACCTCATGGGACGTTCCCATCAGCTCGAGCGCATAGTACCTTTTCCCATATATATGTGTGTGTGTGCGAACATTGTATATATGGTAAACAAATTAGATTATCTTTAAATCTGAAAAACATGCATGTAAAGGAGTGCTTGATTATGTGCACTCTTACGTATGGGGGTCATCGCCAGAAGTTTCCGTTGGGGGCGTCGTCATGGTTTGTTTCATTCATTAACAACTACTCTCGGAAAGTTCGGGTTTACTTCATGAAACGTAAATTTGAAGTTTTCATCATATTTAAACAATAGAAGGCAATGGTGGAAAAACAGTCAGGGCGAAAAATAAAGGTTTTAAGAACAGACAATGGTAGAGAATTTACTTCCACTGAGTTTAATGAATATTGCAAGGATGAAGGGATCATTAGGCACAACATAGTGCGCTACACGCCCGAATAAAACAATGTGGCTAAGCGGATGGATCGGACTCTCTTGGAGATGGCCCAATGCATGTTAAGTAATGCTGCGTTGGGCAAGGACCCATGGACAGAGGCCGTTAACATAGCTTGCTATTTGGTAAACCGGTCTCCTTTTACGACAATTGAATGTAAAATCCCGAAGGAAGTATGGAGTGGTCATAGGATGGACTACTCAAATTTGGGCATATTTGATTGTGAGGCTTACTCTCATGTACTGTCAGTTGAGAGAGATAAGCTAGACCATATAACCAAAAAGTACATCTTTGTTGGCTATGGTGTTGATGTGAAAGGTTACAAGTTATTCCACAAGGTCACACGCAAGGTTATTACTAACCATGACGTC
Source organism: Magnolia changhungtana (assembly GCA_030180095.1). Lineage (NCBI taxonomy): Eukaryota > Viridiplantae > Streptophyta > Magnoliopsida > Magnoliales > Magnoliaceae > Magnolia > Magnolia changhungtana. The sequence goes on along the minus strand of JASAUF010000272.1, from coordinate 6,155,286 downwards.
AGATTTGATGAAAGCTCACTACTTCACAAGAATGATCAAAAGGAGCAAGAGGAGCCAGAAAGGTTGATCGTAGACATCCAGATTGTCACAGCTAATACTCAGGCATAGACAGATGCGCAGACAGAGGTACATGAGAAGGTAGAGCAGCCACTTGTGAGAAGAAAACCACTGCGTAATCGCAGGTTACCAGCAAGATACAGGGAAGACTCTAATATCGCATATGCCCTCATTACAGATGAGGGAGACCCATCAACTATTCAGGAGGCTCTTGATGAGCCTGATGCAGAAAAGTGGAAAGTACCTATGGACGATGAGATGGACTCGTTGCATAAAAACAATACATGGGAGTTGGTGGAGCTTCCAGTGGGCCGAAAAGCGATTGGATGCAAGTGATTATTGAAAAGGAAATAAGACAAATACAAAACGAGGTTGGTAACGAAGGGGTATGCTCAGAGAGAAGGAATCTACTTCACAGAGATATTTGCACCGGTGGTTAAGCAAGTATCTATCAAATTCATGTTGGCACTAGATGCCCAATATGATCTCGAGCTAGAACAGATGGATGTCAAGACTGCATTCCTGCACGGGGAGTTGGAAGAACATATCTTCATGAAGCAACTAGAGGGCTACGAAGTTAAAGGGGCAGGAAAAAATGTTTGCAAGTTAATGAGGTCGTTGTACGGCCTGAAACAGTCGCCTAGGCTATGGTATAAAAAATTTAATTCTTTCATATTAAGTCAGAAATTTACTCGGAATGAATACGATCATTGTGTCTATTACAAGACACTAAGTGATGGAAAATTCATCATCCTAGTATTGTATGTTGATGATATGTTGATCGTTGGTCATGATATGCCTGAAATCGATGTACTGAAGACTCAATTATCAGAGACATTCGAGATGAAAGATCTTGGGATTGCAAAGAAGGTCCTCGGCATAGATATTCATAGAGACAGGAAAAAGAGCAGGTTTTGGTTATCACAGACAGAATACCTTGAAAAAGTTCTGATCAATTATGGGATAGACCAAGCAAAGCTGGTGAGCGTTTCTCATGCAACTCACTTCAAGTTTTCCTCAGAACAATGTCTTAAATCAAATGAGGAAAAACAAGTTATGTCTCATGTGCCTTATTCAAATGTAGGTGGCAGTTTAATGTATGTCATGGTTTGTACAAGACCAGATATTTCACAGGCAGTCAGTGTTGTGAGTAGATATATGTTAAACTCTAGCAAGTAGCATTGAGAAGCAGCGAAATGGCTACTTAGATACATTCGAGGTACATAAGACTATGTCTTAACTTTTGAAAAAACAAGAGCAAATTTGGTAGGGTATGTAGATTCAGACTACGCGGGTAGTGTGGATTCCAGAAAGTCGACTTCAGGTTACTCATTTGTACTAGCGGGTGGAACAATTAGTTGGATGTCAAAGCTTCAGTCCATGGTGGCTCTTTCTATGACCGAAACAAAATATATGGTAGTGACAGAAGCGTTTAAGGAATGTGTCTGGTTAAAAGACATGATAAATCAGTTGGGGCTTCAACAGGAGGCCGTGCTGGTTAATTGTGATAACAAGAGCACTATTAATTTGGCTAAAAATTCTGTTTATTACTCTCGTACTAAACACATTGATGTTCACCATTTTATCCAATAGATGCTTGAAGGAGGCATGACTCTAGAGAAGATTCACACCATCCTGAATCCAGCGGACATGCTCACTAAGATTGTTCTTACAGAGAAGTTCAAGTTTTGTATAACTTTTATGGGCTTGGCGATGACGTAAAAGGAAGACGGAGTGTGCACGAGAAGCATTGATGAAGCTATGGTGCGAGACAGAGAGAAGAGAAGAGGACAAGGAGCTGTACGTTTGAATATTGAAGACATTGTGGAGATTGTTGTATTTGATGTCTTAAATCTAATCAGATTCTGCGCAGATTTTTCGCGCAACTGCGAAAGTGTGGGATTTATTTCCGATTTCGTTTTATGATTCGTTCTGATTTTCTTTGGGATTCTTTTTAAAACTATAAATATGAGTGTAAACAGGATTGGGAGGAATTCTAAGGGATTCTAAAGCTTTCTAAAAGAGTTTTAGGGTTTCTAAAAGGGCGGAGCGAAATAGAGATTTGATGATTGCTCAAGTCTGGTAAATTATTCTTCTTTATAATTTCTGCTTTCATAGTGAAGATCTGTCGCTTTATGCCGTGGTTTTTTCCTGAAAGGATTTTCCACGTTAAATCTTTGCATTCTTTTGTGTTTGCTTGGTGCTCTTGGATTGCTATCCTAGATCCATCTCTGTGTGATTCCGCAGTCCAAAACCTAACAGATATTTGTTTTTTCTCTTCATCCAAATTTATGTCACTTTATCTACATGTTTGGATAAAAATTAGACGTTACATAAATATTATTATAAGCCTTATAAAGTTTATAATGGCATGTCATTCAATTGCTATTGTTTCCTGTAGTACAGTCCACCTAAGAATTAAATATGTTTCATTTTTTTGGCTCATGCTCCAAAATTATATTTAGGATGGACTTTGTGGATGCCGAATACATATGTAAACGTTGGCTGCTGGGCCTGACCTAATCCTTTCCTTTTTTGGGGGTCCATTGGGAACATGCCCCCCGTATGGAGCCTAGGCGGGTACTTTCGGTGACAGGCACATCCGAAAAGAGGACTTACGTGACATGTAGCCCCATCTTTACATAGTATACATTGGTCTTTTTAAAATGACTAATAAGCCATATTTCAGAGTGATCTAGACCATTAGTCTATTTCATCCCATTATTGATGACTATGATGACTCCTTTAAGGGATAATCTTAGGGGTTGTTTGGTAGCCTCCCAAAGAATCTTGAATTTTGAGCCATTGGGATTTAATATTCAGAATTTGTAAAAATGGAATCATTTGGCACTCCTAAAAAACTCATATATCAATTCCAGATTGATACAAAATCCTCTTTTCAATTTAAAGGGATTTACCTAATTTGTGAAATTCTGGATTTTAGATTTTTGGATAACTAATATTTCGTCTCATTAAGGTATTCACATTTATTTCACCATTGGATTTTTTTGTTTTAGTTACATTAACATCACAATGATAGGATATTATCAAAAGTTAAGGTTGATCAATTATAAAATAGGCTACATTATAAATATAAAAAAATTAACAAACACCTTAAAATAAAATAAAATATTTTATTTCAATTAAGAAAATAATGGACTCATTGTTATAGGCCATTGAAAGTTTGAAATTGTGTTATTTTTAGGCTAAAGCTGTCTAATGATGGGCTCAGTGCAATAATTATATTAAATATCATACATTCATATTTAGAATATTTGAGGGCATTTATGATATAATACATTCATATTTAAAATATTTGAAGGGTTTATGATTTTACAAATATATCTCAAAATAATTATCCGAATTATTTTAAATTTAGCATTTTGAAAATCTATACTACTAATTGTAACTAAGGGCCTATTTAGTTTTTCATGTCACATGTAAATAATTTATAAATAGGTAATAAATATCACATTGTTTGTAATGCAAAGTTGATAGCCTAACTTTTAAAAGCTAAAGTTGAGGATGGATGCGAAATTAATGTGGAGTACACTATAATGTATGTGACTCATCAACACCGTTCATCCATTATGCCAGCTGAATTTGGGGCATGAGCCTAAAAATGATGTAGATCCAAAGCTCAAGTGGATCACACCACATAAAACTATGATGAATTGAACATATATCGTTAAATACTTCTAGCCCGCCGGAAGATTTAGATCAAGCTGACATTTGTGTTTTCTCCTCGTCCGTTTGGGCAACCTTGTGAATAGGTTAGATGACAAATAAACATCAATATAGGCCCAATAAAGGAAACATTTTTCAGCTGTTCATGTTAAGGACATTATTTACTTTGCTGTGGGCCACCTAAGCATTGGATCTGCCTTTTATTCAGGTCATGACCCGAAATTTTGATGATACTGATATGTCACATACATTAAGATTTTCAAATCGAAAATACACCTGGATTATCAAACTGACTAATAATAATAATAATTACCTATTTACAATATAATTACAATTAACATGAAAAATCAAACATACCCTAAAATATGCTAAAATGTTAAATTCAAGATTTCAAATTTAAAATTATAAAATTAGGATTTCAATTCCATGTTTCCAAATAGACTTTAAGGTCTTATTTATTTCGTCAATTACTTCATTAATTTAAAAGAAATTTATCATCATTGAAATTTTATCATCCCCAAACTAAGGAAATAGTTGATAAAATACCAATACAAATGCGTTCAGAAGATAAATAAAAGTATTTATAATAATTTCACTTATCATGTTATTATTGTTATGGGAAGATCCGAACCATCGGTATAATTCCAAAGGCCCAGACCATACTAACTCAGTTGGGCGAACGAGTAGTGATCATGATGCACAAATTGAAAGACCTCAATAAGTTGCAAATGGGGGCTTCTACTCCGAGGTTAATAGTCAGATCGACGAGCTATACTCTGGGAAGAGACGGCCGAGCCGAGCTCTCGTTCTCCTCCTCATCTTCGTCTTCCACTTAAAGGAGGCCGAGCTCTTGCCCTTGTACCCATCTCCTTCCGAAGGAGGCTGTTCCGGGCTGAGGTCGGGGAAAGATGCGAGTATATTATGCGTCAAGCTAGACTTGGAAACTACTATAAAAAGACGTGGCCGATTACGTCGGGCGCAGATACGCACGATGTGCATAGTACGGCGCATGATCCTTGGATTACACATAATATCCCCACGATCTAAGAATATCCTTGAATGAGTAAATCATGTCATGATTAACGGACTCAGATCATCCAATGGTCAGGTATAAATACGCAAGGACTCCATTGCTACAGGTACGCAACATCTAGCACTCTGCCTCTACAATTCAACTTAGACCCCGATTCCCTTGCCCTGACTTAGGCATCGGAGGGTCCCCCGGCTGAGCCAAGGTCTCCTTTGTTCACCCCTTTTTACAGGGCCAGGGTTCGTTGGAGGAGCATCGCACGGAGTGGAGGGTGGTTCTGATTTTGTCATCAACAATTATCATAAAAAATTTAAATTCAAGCAATAATATTAATATAGTTTGTTGATAATTTAACATAATAATATAAAAATGTCATTGTTATGGTTGCATTCTGGTACACCAAACACAAGAATCAACAGTAAAATTCTTAAATTCAGGTCTTGTCTTGGTGAAACAAAGATACCTAAACTTTTAATTTGTGGCCTAAACATGGACAGTTGAGAAGATATCACAATGGCCCACCTTCAAAGTGATGTTCTAATATTGACTGTTGGGATTTTCCAAATTATGTAAAAAAAAAAAAAAAAAAAAAAAGCTGACATGGAAAATACATGAAACGAGATTGATATGGGATTTCTAACCTCTTAACAATGGACGTTCGTTCATTGGATTTTAACCGCCAAATGGTTCTCTATGACTGTGTCTTGATTGCCACCAATGGACGGTTATGGTCATACTTTAGAACGATCTCTCTTATGACCCATCTCATGTGGGCCCTCCATTACTACCGCTTGATTAAAGTGAATATATGCCACACCTGCAGTGTCTTCGCTCATGTGTATGGATGTTCACCTTCTGCCAGAGTACAAATGTTTTTCTCACGTTGCAAGTAGACAATCGATCAACACGTGACACGTGGCCCCACTACCTTGTTAAATGTCATCACCACCTCTCTTGAATATTCTGGAGTCTTCCGGAAACTTCCAGACATTTCTGAAAAATTCTAGAATTCTCTAGAATCTTCCGGAAACTTTTAGAGTTTGATGGAGTTTTCTTCACTCTTCTGGAATGTTCCGGATTATGCTAGAACGTTCCAGACTATGCTAGAACCTTCCAGATTCTCTTAGAATGTTCTGGAATATAATAGAACTTTATAGGATCTTTGGAAGCTTCTAGAACTCTTTAGAGTTATATTCTAGAACCTTCCATAGCTCCCTATAAATATGGGGATAGCCTCATTATATACACAAATCATTAACAAAAGAGTGAGTTCAAGAGTGAAAGCAAGGTGTCCAAGTATTAAGAGTTCAAAGAGTTTTTTCTTTGTGTGTGAGAGTTGTCATTCAAGAGTGATAGTTTGTTAGTGTTGTAAAGCATACCCTTGTTGTGTACAAGTATTTATAATAAATAAAATTACATTTACTTGTCGTGTTCAACTCTTCATACCTATCCATAACCCACACGGGGGCGGCTCAACATTTTTGGGGCGTTAGGCAAGTCATAAAAATTAGACTTTTTAGTTTTTTTAAAAAAATAAATTAATAAATTCAAAATTAAGTAGGTAGTTGTGGTCCTAGGTTTTTGGAGAAGAATTTATTGAAAATGATGCTATTATTTTGAAAAGAGTGTTAGTTTCTAGGATTTGTTTTTTATTTTCAATTTCAAATTTGTAAACTAATTTTTAAATGTTCTTATTTTGTAGGCCTTTCAATAAGTTTTATTTCAAAAATTTTAAGCCCTTTTTTCTTCTTCTTAATTTTAATTTTGCTTTAATATAAGCTTTTATAATTAAAATTTTTTAATTTTACTATAATATAGGGCCTTCGTAGTTAGGGAGCCGTAGACGATTGCCTCACCTGCCTGCCCCTTAGAGCCGCCCCTGAACCCACATCGTCCCATTCTCGACGCCAAAGATGATAAGGTAAAGCAGGAGAACCGGGGCATCGTAGCACCATCTCTCCATCTTACACCCAGCAAAATGATGCATTGATTGGAGCCGTTCATTTAGTGAGAACTATAATAGATGGCCTATAATTAAAAAATAATACTAATTAGACAATCCTCCACTGTACTCGCTATCCTACATTGACCATTGACCGTTAAGTATTTTTGTTTACAACCGTCTTTATAGAAGGCAAATTTTAGATCACTATGATCATCTTATGGGTATCTACTTTAAACAAATTTCTCATCCAGAGTAGGATAAAATAGATGGACGGTATAGATTTATCCATCACCCAGACACCTATGCTGCAGATGGATGGCACCACCACATTCCTGTCCTTCAGGCTCTAACGTACCATTCCCGGCCTCGCGCCCGTCGTTTTATAAGCTGTCAAAGTCCCCCGTATCAAATATCCCAAAAGCCTAAATCATACCAATCTTTTCCTTTTCCATGCCCATGGATTTTGTTTTAGAGACTGGAGTATCCTTAAGTGGTTGGTGGATGAGCCTATTTTGATCCAGACCATCCAAGTGATGGGCTATAGTCTAAAATCCACGCCAATTGATGTTACTAATCGTTGGAGCCCTAGATTTTATTTAGACGGTTGGGATCATTTTGTTAGCTGATATCTTTTGGCCACTCGAATGGGCCATGGCGTAGAATTTCATCAACCGAATTTTCTTTACCATCCAATCAATGCAACTGTGATTGTGGAAACTATAGATGAATGGTCAGGAATATTTGATAGGTAAAATTCTTAGTCTATGGCCCACCCAAGATTTTAGTATTTTATGAGGTTTATTTGGTAGTCTGGCGGGCAGACCACTGAATCAATCAAGACAGAAACAGTTGTGTTAGTTGGAGTCCGAAGTGATTCGTTCGGAGTCGTTGTTCCAAATTGGGGTAGCCACTTTAGTGGTCCGGTGGACCACTGTCGTTTTCTTACTTTAAGAATGCATCCATCTCGAACGCAGATTTGGTGAATCCCGTGGGTGGTTCCAGGGGCGGCTTTAAGGGGTAGGCAGGTTAGGCAATCGCTTAAGGCACCCTAATTATAAAGGCTCTATATTATAACAAAATTCAAATATCTTAATTACGAAGGTCTTATATTATAGCAAAATTAAAATTAAGAAGAACGAAAAAAGTTTAAAATTTTTGAAATAAAACTTATTGAAAGACTTTTTTTTTTTTTTTTTTTTTTTTTTTTTTTTTTAACACACGAAATAAAACCTATGGATTTGAACCTTGACCGGGTGTTGAAACTCCCGAGAGTCTACCAAAAGAAGCGAGGATCCAACTTATTGAAAGACCTACAAAATAAGAACATCTAAAAATTAGTTTATAAATTTGAAATTGAAAATAAAAAATAAATCTTAGAAACTAGCACTATCAATAATAATAGTTTAACTCTATCGCCTCTTTTCAAAATAATAGCACCATTCCTAATAAATTCTTCTCCTAAAATCTAGGATACAATTACTTACTTTATTGTTAATTAAGTTATCAAAAAATTAAATTCTAACGTCATTTTTCTAAATTAAATTCTAATTTCATTTTTCTAACTGTACAGTGACACACTAATGTTTAATTAAATTATTAGTAGTGAATTGTTCTTTTTGCTAAACAGCAAAACAATCGCACAACACAACCAACTTTTTTGGTAAATAAAATAGCTTCTCAATATTAAAGTACTTCCTACTTTTTTGCTAAACAAGCAAAACAACTTCTCAAATAATCGGCAAGTCATAAAAAGCCTCATTTTTATGACTTGCCTAAGGCCCCCAAAAATGTTGAGCCACCCCTAGGTGGTTCATTGACGTGGTGTGATTTAATCGACCCATGTGTCATTATTAGAAATGGCTCATGGTTAACTGCATATTCGACCAAGCAACTTTCAACCATGGGTTGCATGAGAGGCCATCTCTAAAGGTTCCATTCAAATTGGTTTTGGGATGTAGTATTCTCATCAAGCGGGCCATACTTGATTATCAATTTAGATTTGACCGTTGGATTATTTAAATCGAGTAATTTAGTAAGCCTCATTACAACTATGATCATCGGGAATAGGTTTGGGGTGAGACGCTTGAACCATAATTTCTATATACAGTTATTAAGTTTGATATTGAAACCTACTTTATAGAAATTTAGATGAAAGAATTATGATGGGTACGTTTATCTAACCCACTTTTTTATAAATAAATGTCTTAATACCCTAACTCATATGAGACAAAAAAAAAAAAAAAAAAAAAAAAAAACCCTAGTCACGTCGAGAGGTTTTGCTAGAGGTGTGAGGTATGGAAGGCCTAACATCTATTGATGACATTAAGGCATCGGGAATTTCTCCCCAACTAAATACGCCCTAAGATTACTGTATTGAATCTTCATTATTAATACAAATATGATCCATTGATTCCATGGTACAAACATAACATACTTTGTCCTCATTCCGAATATATAGAAATAATCAAGTATTTCCACAACACGGTAAGTTAGAGATCTACTAATTACATCAAGAATACATAGAAATAATCAAGTATTTCCACAACATGGTTAGAGATCTCATAATTACATCAAGACACTCGGACTCTCTAACCGATCAATCCAAGTTGTTCATTAAGTCAAGCATGCATTTAAAGGTAGACTCTGAAGTTTCAACACAAGATCAAGGGTTCGAGTACCCATGGTGGTGAAATCCCATGCTATGCGTGTGTGGGGTGTGTGTGCGTGTGTATTAAAAAAAAAAAAAAGAAGTTAAAATAAAGCATGCATTTAAAGGCCCACCAAATAAAACTTGCATAAATTTAAAGAATAAAAAACCCGATCAATATCCTATAAAATAGAAGGTTAATATTATTTATGAAAAACAAGCTTGACCAACAAGTCGAGTCATCCGTTTGTTGTGCCTGATCATGGATTTCTTATGATTTTAAAGAATTGTGTTTGCTTGAAAATCAAAAGCATCCCATTCATGACTATTAAAAAGAAGATAGGACCACCCTTTCAGTGTGATTTTTGTGCTGTGGTCCCTGATTGGTCTGCCAAACCTAATGGACGGTCTAGATTGTCGGATTGGACAGTTTAAGTGTTCTGATGTAACTTAGTGCACTATAACTTGAAAGTACCCTGCAAGCACTGGACATTTTCTCCTCCAGCATGAGATGAGATCCTAGCGGACCATGACCCGGTTTTGAAAGTAGGAATGTTCTCTTTCACTAAATTCCAGTTTTACCAAAAGTGTCCACCGCCAATCAAAATCAGTGGGCAGTGCTTTTTGAGGAAGTTACCAAAATACATTCATACGTTGTAATTCTTTCAAAAGTAATAGAGTTGAAATATTTTTTTAGGCCCACATAGTATGTATATGATATCCAACCGGTCAAACATGCACTCAACCATGATGATCACGTGAACTAAAATTCTTTTTTGATCGGATCATAGATGGAATATGAATGCTTTTAGGTGGTGTATATTAAATATATTTTTATGAAAAAATTCCTCGTGATCCTCACATTTACCAAAAGTCCCCCAACCATCAAAATTCCAAGGTACTATTTCATAAGGAGACGCAGTTGGCTAATGATCGGTGCTCTATGGGACCCACCATGATGTATGTGTTTCTTCTATGTCGGTCATCCATAGTTTCAAATCATTCTATGGCATGACCCCAAAAAATGAAGTGGATCCAAATCTCATGTGAACCACATTATAGGAAACCATGTTGATTGAAAACTTCATAGGACCACTAAAGTTTTATATCAGACCGATATGCATTTTTCCTACCTAATCAACAAGTTGGATGTCAAATAAACATTACAATGGCCTTTAGAAGGTTTTTAACGGTGGATATTCAATCATTGTTGTTTTCCCATGACGTGGTGCACCTAATATTTATATCTACCTTATTTTTTAAATCAAGCCTTAAAATAATTTCAAAAAATGAATAGATGTTGTGTATAAAAGATATACATAGTAATTAAGCCCACATCGCACTTGGCTACTAGCAAGTCAATAGCCCACATCACACATATTGCTTTCCTCCCAAAGTAAATAAAGTCATAAAATTCTGAAGCGCAGCTATGTATATGGTATCCAATTGGTCAAACACATGCATGTAAATATAATAAGCGCAGCTATGTGTATGGTATCCAACTGGTCAAACACATGCATGTAAATATAATAATCACATTGACATTTTTTTTTCTCGTTGAATCACTAAGTAAGTTGCATGTGCATCTTAATGTTTTTAAGTGGTTTATATTATTCTTTATGGTTTACCTTACCTTATATTTAGATTAACAAATTTCTTTTGTTGTTTTGAGATCACAACAGATCATATCTATTAAATGAGTTGGATATCATAAAAATATAACGTGAGTTTTATAAATTTTCACTTCATAACTTTTTAAATAAAATAGTATAGAATAAGCATTATGATAATTTTATCACTCTTAATTATTAAAAGTCTTATTTGATAAAATCTTAAGTTCACATGAATTTTATAGTAAATTTTTTTTTATTTTAATGAACCAAACTTTTTAATTATTTGAAACATAGTGGGAATTGCATTTATTGAACAGGTTAGAAGTTGGAGTATCATGGGAGATTACATTTATTGGATGGGATGGAGGTTAGGTATCATACAAATATCAAGTGGGCCTCATAATTATAAACCCTACCATTTTCTAAAGAAAAAAGTGTATAGGGGTCGTGGTAATTCTACTATTTAAAAAGCACTTCCAAGCATACTTAGTAAAATTTTAATTTCTAAAGAACTATGCCGAAAAATTTCTTCAAAACACAATTTTCTTCCCAGTAGCCCATCATGACTGCATGGACTGGCCTCAGCCAACTAGATGCAACCCCGATGGTTGAGCCCACCTTGACGCATGTGCATATACCCGTGCTGTTCATCTATTTCTCTACATTAATTTAGGACCTAAGCTAAAAAATAAATATATAATAATCTCATGTGGACCATACTATAAGAGTAATAACGGCACCATTAAAATTTTTATAGGACTTATTGTGATGATTATTTTCCGTTTAAAAATAAATGAAAAACAAAGATTAGCTTTCAAGAAGTTTTTAATAGCCAATCACCAGTCTCCTTCAATATATGTTCCCCCAAGATTTGGATCTCTTTCATTTTTGGTCTCATGCCTAAAAATGATATTGAAAATGGATTGGAGCATGGATAAACTACACATACATCAAGGGGGCCCCATAGTGGCTGGGGCACACCTAATCCATTTCCTTTCTTCACGCCACACGTGTCAATCGTGGCAGACGCATGCCGGATAGAGTGATTCACCACATATAGAGTTTCATATATGAAAATGAGGCTAGGATGCTTATCAGGCGGGCCCCTGATGCAGAACAGGCCACGGACTTGTTCATGGCTAAGATGTATTGAAGAAAAGAAGCTAAGAAGGATCGAGTACACTTAGAATAGTTTGATCGATCGACATATTGAAATTTTGCTTGAAATTCTATATTGCTTGCTAGCTGATTTCTGTTAGTTTACTGTTAGTTTAAACTGGTCAATAAATTTGTCGACAAGTAGAAATCCAATTCGATTGGTCAATACATCAGTCGATAAGTTGAAAATTACCGAGTTTTTCCTGTTTAAATCTTTGGACACTTTTTGATTGTTTCAACATGTCAACTTAACCGATTGATGACAAATCAACATACATAAAAAAATTTGCATAATTTTTTGAATTTGTTTCTTAGTTTGATGAGAACTATTTAATTATATTTTTAAAATTTATTTCGGATCACGAAGGAGTTAAAACTTATTTTTAAAAAAAAAAAACCATTAAATAAATCAATTCTTTAAAATTTTTCTTGAATTCGAGAAAGCTGTTCTGACTTTAAAGCACTTAGGCCCTGTTTGGGCAACATGATTAGAAGGGATTAGGTGGGATTGGATTCATCAGGTTCCGTGCCAATTCCACTCCATGTTTGGCAAAGCTTGGAATTAGATCGGATGGAATTACATTGGGTCCTGTGCCAATTTCAGTCAATGCTAGCAAGTTGTGTAGGTCCCACCCTGATGTGATGTGTGGGCTATATCCACACCGTCCACCCATTTTTTGAGATTATTTTAGAGCATGGCCAAAAATCAGGTAATTCTAAAGCTCAAGTGGACCCACCACTGAAAGCAATGGGGATTGAATACTTACCGTTGAAAACTTCTTTGGGGCCACATAAGTTTTGAATCTACCTTATTTTTCGGCCCATACCATAAAATGAGGTTACAAAACAAATGAACGGTTTAGATATAATACATATGTGTTATTCTGGTAATTTCAAATGATGGTGGGTATATCCATTCAATGTACCACCGTATTACCAACAAAGCAGAGCATTAATCTAATCCCATGGAATCAGGGAACAATCCCTGCCATGGATAATAATGATGTTTTTTTGAATACAATCCCACCTAATCCCTTCTAATCCAGTTGCCCAAACAGGGCCTTAGGGTGTGTTTGGGCAACGGGATTAGGTGGGATGGGATTCATCTGCCCTGTGGCAATTCCACTCCATGGTTGGAGGAACAGAAAAGCTTAGATGGAATTACATTGGTGCCTACCAATTTCACTTAATGTTAGCAAGTTTTGAAGGTCTCACCATGATGTGTCGTCTATATCTATACCATTCACCCATTTTTTGAGATTATTTTAGAGCATGGACTAAAAAATTTAATAAATCTAAAGCTCAAGTAGACCCCATCATAGAAAGCAACGAGGATTAAATCCTTACCATTGAAAACTTCTTTGGGGCCAAATAAGTTTTGGAATCACCTCATTTTTAGGCCCATGCAATAAAATGAGGTTACAAAACAAATGAACCGTTTAGATATAATACATGTGTGTTATTCTCGGTAATTCTAAATGATGATGGGTATATCCATTTAATGTACCACCGTAGACCTGAATCTTATCGGCAACAGGGAAAATCGCTGCCATGCGTAATGGTTATGTTTTTCGAATCCCATCCCACCTACTCCCTTCTAGTCCCAACGCGCAGACACGTCCTTATTGTCAGTGGAAGACTCTGATTGGACGTCATCCCGTCCTCCCTACTTCAGCCATACATACATATCCTATGGCTGGCCATGTGGCCCACGTAAATCTAAATCAATGGAACGATGTCAGGGATGGCAGTCGGGACTCGGGAGATGAAACAGTAGGTTGTACCGGAACACTATAGGCACAGTACACGTGGCAGGCTGACTTGTCATATCGATACGTCCATCCCGTCGTCCTACTCCGGATAAAAAATATTCAAAGTACACATCGATCGGATGATCCTAGCCATCGGACTGATCATATCATTCAAACTCACAATAGAAAACAAGAATTGTTAGACGGTCGTCATTCATTGTGGGAACGTGAAGAAAATTGAAGTATAGGATTGCCTAAAAGGTTTGATTAAAAGGAAAAAAATAAATAAACCCATCCTTTACTGGCATCACTGGACGGACGGCAGCGATCGATACATCATGTAGCGTGCAGAGTCGAGTCTATACGGCGGCGCGTCTTCGGTGGATCCGGAGGTGCATGGATCCCTGAATGTAGGGCTCACCGTGATTCATGTGCCTTAAATCCACGCCATCCATCTGTTTTATAGCCCATTTTATGTCATGATCCTAAAAAGAAGAAGATCCAAATTTCACGTGGACTAAACCATAGGAAGAATGGCCATCAAAAACCTTTTGCGGACCACAAAAGTTTTAAATCAAGCGGATATTTATGTGGTTCGTACATCCACGTTTTTTGGAACATTGTCAACACTCAACAGGTTGGATGGCAAATAAACATTCTGTTGGTACCAGTAAGTTTTTAACGGTGGGTATTCAATCACTATTGTTTTCTGTGATGTGGTACACTTGAGATTTTTATCTGTTTCAGTTTTGGTATCATGACTTAAAAAAATCTTTCAAAACGGATGGACGGATTGGATGTAAGTAAAATACACCAATGTGGGCCTCTCATTCAAGGATCCACCTACCCGGGTTGATCCGAAGCCGCGCCCGAGTCCATCGTGTTACGGTTCCTCGGGCTTCACGGCTACATCTCACCCTCTACTTAATCAACCGTGGCTATCCGCGTGCGGAGATATTTAGGTTACCATTCGCGGAACACGTGCCTATCCATCCAACGTGGTGTGATCAATACCGTTCATCAGGTGGTAATCACGTAGAATGTTCCCTGCTTACCTGTCACCGAGCGACTTTTTTGCCCAATCGGCGCGTAGAATTGAATCTCTCCTCGCGCGAATCGCTTTGTAACTTGTCCGAAAGAGATAGAGGTGGGTGCAGATCTTTGCTTTTGTGCACAGCAAAACAAGGGCAATTTGGGAAGTTCCCATTTCTCAAAACAAAACATTGCAAGAAAGCGAAAAGTAGGTAAAAACAGCAAGAAGATCGTAGAAATGTGAGAGACTGGGGACATGCGTCATTTCTCTTGAAATCAATACATCCACTCTGGATATGGAAAGAGATGAGATAAGTTGTGTCAGAAGAATCTTTGGCTCTGAAGGGAACTCTCAGATCTATTTAATCCAATAATAATAACTCCTGAATCTCTCTATATCATTCAGCAATAATAGAACAACTGGATCTTTTTGGAACCAGGTATCTTCTCTTCTTTTCAGTTACAATTTCACAAAATTTTGATTTTTCTGTATTCGGTTGTGTAGATGTGGTGTTGAATTTGTGATGGTTCGTTGGGTTTGATTCTGTTTTCTGTTTGTTGTGATCTGATTGTTGCAAGATATGGGTTTTGGGCTGTGAATGTGGGGCTGCTTGGGCTTCCTTTTGGGTTATTATTATTATTATTGTTAATGGGAATTTTAGTGATTTGGGGGAATTTTGTGAATTGGTTTTTTTTTTTTTTTTTTTTGGGTGGTTGTGGTTGATTTTTTATTTTTATTTTTGTTGGGTTGCGTTGAACTTTTTGGGTTTTGTTTTCTTTGTTTTGTTTGCAACAAGATATGGATCTTGGTTTTGAATGTGGGGGCTTGCATGGGCTTCTTTTTGGCTATGGTTTTGTTGTAATTTGTGTGATTTGGGGAGCGGGTTTGTGAATTCTGTTGTGGGTTTTTGGTGGTGTGTGGTGGATTTTTGAATGGGATTTAAGTTTTTTGGAGCACTAATGTTGGATTTTTAAGTTTTTTTTTTTTTTGTTGGGTTGTTTTGGATTTTCAATTGGGTGTTTGGTAGCTATGGAGATTTTGGGAATTGAGTTTTGGTTTTCTTAGCGAGCTTAGTTGAAACTGGATTTTCGCTTAGTTGGGATTGTGGTTGCTTTGAATTGGGATTGGAGTTTCCTGCGGGATTGCTTAGATGATCACTTCAGATGATCTTGGTTGGAACCTATAGATCCATTTCAGAGTTTTACTGCCGATTGTGAGGGACCATTGAATTGTTCCTATGGTTGTTGTATTTCTTGAATTTCAATCCGAGTTTTGGGGTGATATTCTCATGTTGGACGAGATGGGATTCAATTTGCAATGTTCAAATCATAACCATGGATGGTGATTTTGACATGCATTTTAGGCTGCTGTTGGTTTTGAATATAAATTAGAGTTGATGTGTCTTAGACGATATCTTAACATGCAATTGGCTATTATCCTTCAATGTCAGGCTTTACAAGGAAAAGAAGTGGTCCTTGCATCTTAGGGCTCGTTTGGCAACATGGAATCGGAAGGATTTGTGATGCAGGACAATTAACCACTAGCTCTAAAAGCTCGAACTGTTAGAGTATGGCGAATTAATCCTTTTATCTCATAGCCCAGGCCCCACATCTCATGGGTTTTAGGACATCGGCCGAACCTCCTTCGTGGGCTCCAAATCACATGGGCCGCCCACCCCGAGTGTGTCCCCGCATCTCATGGGCTACCCCACTCGAGCCCGGTGTGAAACGCGCATTAATCACCCCCGGTGAGGAGTCTCAAACACGAGACCTCCTCCGTGGGCCGCACCCACCCCGAGTGTGCCCCTGCATCCCACAAGCAACCCCACTCGAGCCCAGTGTGAAAATGCCCTTGCATTAATCACCCCCGGTGAGGAGTCTCGAACCCGAGACCTCCTGCTCTGATACTAATTTAATGCAGGACAATTAACCACTTGCTCTAAAAGCTCGAATTGTTAGAGTATGGCGAATTAATCCTTTTATCTCATAGCCCAGGCCCCACATCTCATGGGTTTTAGGACCTCGGCCGAACTCCCTTCGTGGGCCCCAAATCACATGGGCCGCCCACCCCGAGTGTGTCCCCGCATCCCACGGGCTACCTCACTCGAGCTCGGTGTAAAATGCGCATTAATCATCCATAGTAAGGAGTCTCGAACACGAGACCTCCTCTGTGGGCCGCACCCACCCCGAGTGTGCCCCTGCATTCCACAAGTGACCCCACTCGAGCCCAATGTGAAAATGCCCCTGCATTAATTTGTGGGGATTTGCTGTTTTTTTTTTTTTTTTTTTTGTTTTTTGTTTTTTTTGTTTTTGTCATTTGGTAACAAGGAATTGGAGGGATTTGGATTCTCTCCAAATCCAAATCCCCAAACCAGCTCATTTTTGAACTCCTGCCTGAAAGCTATGATTTGATTCAAATCCACTCAATTCCCTATGGATTAAAATCCACCAGATTCCGCAGGATTTCAAATCCACGCTGCCAAACGAGCCCTTATAGAAGGACATTGAATTGAGTGATGTATGCAGCATTTTTTAGGAGGCCCAACTTTCTTTTTCAATGTCCATTTGGATGATTCATGGCCAAGATCTGTAATGGTTGTTTCTATCCGCAGGCTCTTACTTTCTCAGGTCTTGAGACTTCTTTTTTTTTTTTTTTTTTTTTTTTTTTTTCGGCTTAGAAATTCATGATGAGATTTAACTTCTCTCTCACTCTCTTATTAGTTTCTTGGTGGATAAACAATTAGGTGCATGTCTGGTCATTATTAATTTCTAACCAGCTTAATTTCCAATTAGATTAGGAGAAGGGCTTCCATGGGTCCATTTGTGCTTGCACAGGGAGTTTCTATTCAGCATTTTATTATTGAGACAGTGAGGTTTTCAAAGATCCACATTTGTGTAGACTGTAGAAGCCTTCCCGTCCACAGGCTAGCAAATGTGCCAATAGGTCCATGTGTGCAAGATCCGAGCTTTCCATCAGGTGGGTTAGACTGTTTAGATTTTTTGGCCTATATTAGCCTGTTTCACTCCTCAGTTGGTCACAATGTAAAAGCATTTGTGTTGTGGAAGCGATTCTTTCTAGCTGTCCATTTGTTTTCTACATTGAGGCATACCTTAGGAGTGAATTGGCCTTATTTTTGAGGTAGAAGATTGAAAACAGTATGGCTCACCTGATAGAAATCTCGGTCTTGCATACTTTTTCCATATTTGCAAGTTTGAGTTCATGTGCATTGGGAGGACTGGAAGCATGTGTGGGTCTTACCAAGCCTCTTGAAATAGAATTTTCTTTCTTGATTTTCTGATTGAAACATTGTAGTCGAGAATATTTTCATGTACCAAAAAAATATCCCTAAGGTTTCATTTGGATGTACAAGTGAATTGATGTTGTTTCCTAGCATTCACTGCAAGGAAGCGGCCCTCAATTTTCAGTTGGAATTCTTTTAAGGGCCCTCAAATTTCTGTTAGAATTCTTTTAAGTGCAACTTGAAATTAACAGTTCCACAATATGAATACTAGGGAAAGTGATTGCAAGTAGGTTGTTTCCACTTCATTCGACTAGTCACTGTAATTCAATTGGATACTGCATCCAAACACTCCCTAAATGTTGTTCCCCACTGGCTTACAGCTTCTCTCAGTGTTGTAACATGTATCAGAGAATAGGACCTTGATGGCGGCAGCAGAAGCGAGGGCTGCTTGGCAGCGCACTGCCAACCGTTGCTTTGTTCAAGAAGATGCTAAGAGAGCTCCAAAGATAGCCTGCTGTTCATCATCGTCATCATGTAAGCTGCATCCTGATGCATCCAACGGTGATGCAGCTAATGGGCCAGATCATCCAGCTGCAGGTTTTACACCTCTTAACTGGAATCCCACTAATACCAACCTACCGCCTGATACAAAATGGTGGCTACAGCTGCAGCCCAACTTTGCATGCCATAAAGAATACATGTATGAACAACTAAGTGCCTTAGAGGTTGAACTCGAAGGTGTGGAAGATGGTGATGCGATCCCCACTTCTAAACTTGGTGAGGACCCTCATCCAATCGAAGATGCTTGTGTTGATCTGAACAAGAATCCATGCCCATCTTTGGAGTCACGATGGAGAGTTTCAGCTGCCTGTATGAAGCACGATTCTGAAGTGAGAGTGCAAGAGCTAAAGGCTGCAAGCACAAACACACAACAGCCACTTAAGCATAAGGCAGGAATAGGTGAATACCAGTACCAGGATGAGGATTTCATGGATTGGGAGCCAGTCGACCGGCTAATCTCAAACGACTATAATAAGGCTTGTTTGGACTTGGAGACACCTTGGATAGGAGGCAACAAGACCGAGCCATGGTGGCGCACTGCTGACAAGGACGAGCTGGCTTCCTTGGTTGCACAGAAGTCGCTTGAGCATATAGAGAACTGCGATCTTCCACGGCCCCAAGTCATGCATGTTAGGAGAGGTACATTTTCTTGTCTCGAGAGTTTCAATCATGATGCAATAATTTCTTCGTCTTTGGATCCGAAGATGCACGCGGGCCTCTGCAATCCGATTGATTATGCACAACATAGTCCTGCTTCCGGGAGCATGGATGG
This sequence comes from Magnolia changhungtana, assembly GCA_030180095.1. Taxonomy (NCBI): domain Eukaryota; kingdom Viridiplantae; phylum Streptophyta; class Magnoliopsida; order Magnoliales; family Magnoliaceae; genus Magnolia; species Magnolia changhungtana. The sequence continues at coordinate 6,135,791 of JASAUF010000272.1, read as the reverse complement.
AAACCATTGGCTAACCAGTGAAGTGCGACACTCGCTATATGATTCTGAGAAGCCGTACAGGTATTTTGCCAACACGTGACTCTGAATTCTCTTTGAATGTTAGTCATGAGAGATAATCCATCTGTCAGTCCTCATGGCTAATTGAGGGGCATAACGTGGAAGTGTATGCCAGCGAATGGGGTCTTTCAAGTAGTTGATTTGAGTTTCTTGTTTGCACTAAGGCCATGTTTGGAAACTGATTCCATGCCAAACAGTGGAAAGGAAAAGGGTTTTCCTTTGACGTGACAATTTGTGTTGTTTGGATACAAAAGAGCAGGGTGGATTCCACCAAGTAATCATCACATTTTCCATAATTTGGATTCTTGGCACAAGAAACTAGGTGGGTATTGTGAGTGGAATATTAGATTTCCACTTGCTACCCAAACAAGAACTCAAAATCGGAACCTATGTTTCAATAGTTCTTGTGGAAATCATCATTCTATAATTATTCTTTTTCCCCCCTTTCTTTTGCCATGGATTCCACATATCCAAACATGCTTGGGTTGGTGTAGGCCTCCAGGCCATGTGGACAATAATGGTAACAGTGGTTGTAATGGCCAGCCTTGTGGCTGTTATTATGCCCCTATAATGGTAAAAAAATCATTTAAAGGAAGAAAATGTATTGGCCCCGTATCGGACCTATGATTGGAACAGGCCCGTTACAGGCCATTTTTAGTGTTACGGCGCAGTATTGCGTAACAGGTCCTAAGGTGACTTACGTAGCTGTTTTTTAATATGATTCCTTCAGGCCTAAATGGCTTTTGGCATGATTCATAATGTTGGGCACTTTATAACCAACTTCCTTAAGAGCAGGTCAGATTTTATATATAACTAATATGGATATAATTATATATAATTATTTCAAATGTAATATTTTGCATTTAAAGAAAAAAATTCGAAATCAAAGAAATAGAAATTTCTAATAACAAAAATTTGAATCTTTTGATATTGATATGCTCAAAAACTGAAATAAATCAAAAGACCATCGAAAGACTAGAGAAATTGATTTAGTAGTGTTGTTATATACGAGTCATTTGATCTCTCAATATATATATAGTCATTTGGGATAGTTTGATTTTTCTCTACTTTAAATATGATTGCACTCTAGCTTTCTTGTATCGTTGAAAGGATCCTGTTTGCACGAGGCATGGGCTGGTTATCATTACATTTCTGAACTATAATTGGCTGCTGAATCCTAAGGCTTCATTTGGGTAATCCTGCTTTTGGTGGTGCACTGGATGGTCTTTACCCAAATCTTGGCTGAGATTAGAAAAGGGGGTCCAGTTCCTGTTATTAATCAGATTGAGGCAATGCACCCCCACTTTGGTCATGTCAGTTAAGGTCTTTAGTATTTTACAGTTTTCCTATTTTAAAGGAAGAGGAATGATATCGTATGAGACTTGCACTTTTTCGCACTATACAAAGGTTCTCAATTCTTACAAGTGGTGCCTGTTGTTCACTGATCCAAGCCATCACTGGACCATCCCTAAAAATTCACCTTGGTAGGATAATATGTACTACTGATTTTCGGCCTAGAACAGAAGCTCTCATTCAACTGACGGACAACCAATATTGGCCACTAGGATTGTCCAGTTTGGGAGATTTTCGGGCATGCTTCATCCATAATGGGGCTCAACAAACCAACGGTCTTGATTATTAAACAATGGACACCATTTGTCAAAGTTATAAACCCGTCTGTGCTACATGCAGTGTTTGAGTTATCGGTGAGAAATCGATAATATCGCCGATATTATCGGTGAGAAACCGATAATGCGATACCGAAACCCCAATATTTCGTTTCTCTTCTGGATGTCGCCGAAATTTTCGATATTATCGCCGATATTATCAGATCACTGCCAAATCAGCCAACCACCCCGTAGATTTCGATAAAATAGGCAAAACAAATGCCGTGTTTTCGTCGACATTGGGCGACGACCCTCTTATTCGGAAAAAAAAAAAAAAAAAAAAAAAGAAGAAGAAGAAGAAGAAGAAGAAGCTCTCTTACCTTTTTGCTCGAGATCTACCTCAAGGAGTGGCCTTCGTCTGGATTTGGTTGGCCAATCGCGGTCAACAGGGCCGGATCTTTCACAGGAACAAAAAATGTAAAACCTCCTTAGAATAGCTTTTTGGGATTTGAAAAAAAATCTGAATTTGGGGAGAGATTTTCGGGAGTTTTAAAGGAAAAATCGTCGAAATCGCCATTGACGGTGCCGGTTTGTAAGAAGAGGGAAGTAGATTAGCTGGTGTAGCACACGTAGCTATATAGGCTTGCTGTAGGTATGTGTCGTGTGCGAGATTTTAGTTAACGACGCTCTTCGAGCTCCGAGTTGTACGAACGGTTAAGAGGAGATTAAAGTTACATGGACCCTACAGTGATGTATTTATTATATCTACACCGTTCATCTATTTTTAGAGATTATTTTAGAGCATTATCCATATAATGAATCATATCCAAAGATCATTTGGACCACACCACAAATAGCAGCTGAGATAATGATTTTCACTGTTAAACAATTCGTTGGGCCACCATAACGTTTTGTAGGCCCCACCATGATGTATGTGTTATATCCTGACCATCCGTCTATTTTTAGAGACCACCTTATAGTATGAGACCAAAAATGAGGTATATCTCAATCTCAAGTGGACCACATTACAGGAATAGTGTTGAATGAACGTAGACCATTAAAAACTTTTTGAGACCTATAAAAGTATTAGATCAAGCTAATATTTGATTTTTCCCCTTATCTAGGTCTGTATGACCTAATCATACAGATTGGATATCATATAAACAGTACAGTGGGCCTTTAGAGGATTTTAACGGTGGATATGCAATCATTATTGCTTTCTTGTGGTGTGGTTCATTAGAGATTTGGATCGGACTCGTTCTTTGTAATGTACACTAAAATGATATCTTCAAATGGTTGGACGGTGTGGATACAAAACATAAACCATGGTGGGGCCAGATAACCACTCCACGTCACTTCGGTGGCAAGTTTCACTGCTCAACCCGTCGTAGCGAAGCTGCATCCATACCAACTCGACTACATGGGTGGCGTACTGAGTAAATTATGTGGGGTCCACTGTAATTTACATATTTTATCCACTCCGCCCATCTATTTTAACAGGTAATTTGAGGGCTTTAGCCCAAAAACCAAGTATATCCAAATCTCGAGTGGACCTCACCACGGGAAACAAAGGTGAATTGAAATTCTTCCGTCTAAAATTTCATGAGGCCAAAGAAAATCTGGATCAACTTTGTTATTTGTGTTTTCATTCGTTCATGTCTTTGTGATCTTATGAACAGGTTGGATGACAAATAAGCATCACTGTAGGCCCTACCAAGGTTTCAACTTGTGAAAATCATTATTACCATTGTTTCATGTGGTGTGGTCCACTTGAGCTTCATTCTATTTGGGGATGAAATGTGTTTTTTAATTCATTTACTTTTGTATATCTTAATTGTTATAAGCTTGCATTTTAGTGATTTCTTACAACAACGCATGCCTTTTGGCCCCCATTAAATGAAAACTTCTTATTTAATGCATTCTTTTTGCAATTTTTTCATTCCTAAATATGTAAATATGTGTATTTAGGCATATCATGAAGTTTCATTAAAAAATTCCACCATTTTCTCCATGTTTCCCCATTTTTCCTTGCATTTCCTAGTTATCGGCGATATTATTATTAACGATATTATATCTTTATCTCCGGCCAGCGAAACTTGTAGCGATACCGACAACTCGAACACTGGCTACATGTATGATTTTGAATATCGGTGTCATGGGGGTATTGATTGGGCCCAAAAACAATAGACTATGGGGCATATTGGACTGCATTGATGCGTACTTTGGACCGTGTCAGCCAAAAATTTTTAGGTCCAAAAACATTTGAAAAATTATTAGGGAATAGAAAAAATGTAAACCATCAGAATCTCTCTCCCTCCCTTCCTCCCTCCCTCCCTTCTTGGCCACTAGGATTGTCCCAGTTTGGGAGATTTTCGGGCATGCTTCATCCACAATGGGGTTCAACAAACTAACGGTCTTGATTATTAAACCATGGACGCCATTTGTTACCGTCTGTGCTACATGTATGATTTTGAATATCGCTGTCACAGGGGTATTGATTGGCCCAAAAACAATAGACTATGGGGCATATTGGACTGCATTGATGCATACTTTGGACCGTGTCAGCCAAAAAATTTTAGGTCCAAAAACATTTGAAAAATTATCAAGGAATAGAAAAAATGTAAACCATCAGAATCTCTCTCTCTCTCTCTCCCCCCCCCCCCGTTTATAAATCTTTTTAACATGCACCTAATGGTGCATTAGTCCATTATTTGGTAGGAATGTAGGCTGCTGATTTTACCCGCTGAAGGTCAACCAAATAAGCCCCAATTCAACGCAAATTAAGTATGATTTGATAGATTGTGGAACGTTATATTGAGATGCAACAAAAGAAGATAAAAAAATGAAAAAAGTGATAGTTTTCCCCTTTTACTTTCCCCAAAATGGTTCATTTTGCTTTGATTCATTGAATCTTACTTAAACTATTGTGTTTTGATCCTCAAAATTGGCCTGTTTCTAGTATAAAATGAACTTTTAAGCTTTCCTTTATGGTTGGAATTAAAAAACAAGTGAAAAATTAATATATATATATATATATATATTTCTTTTGAGAAACGAATTGGATCTCCCTTGTATCATGTAAAGGGGTGTCTGATATGGATACAGTACCACCTTTATCAGTACTACCTTTATCGTAAATGATTTTCAAAACCATGACCGTGGATTGGTCATTGGCAACCAAGGAGATCGAAGGAGAGATTTCGATACTGCGATGTACGTTTAAAGTGAGAGATTCATCTTGAGGTAGATCCAGCGACCAGAGGAGAGTGGATGGTGGAGGAAGACATCGACATTCAAGATGGGGTTCGAGAGTACACTAGAGAGCTTCAAGGGGGGGGGGGGGTGTCATTTAGCAATTGAAGGGGAAGGTGAAGGGGCTTCCAACTTAGGGGTTGGGAAAGGGAAAGGGAAGGGGGTGTGCAGGGATACCTCCACATCCACAAGAGAGGTGTCGGGAGAGGGTGGGGATGGTACCTAGACATAGGTGAGGAAGAAGAGGGCCCTTGCTACTGGTTGGAAAAGAGGTGACTTGCTGGACAAGCTTCCAACCTTGTTTGTCAAGGGCTTCTTGGAAGGTTGGCTACCGATAAACTTCTCGAGAGTTTTCGTGTGAGTAGGCTCAGCAGTGGAGGTTGTTTTTTTTTTAGAAGCAATGGGAAAGTTATATTAAAAACCAGGAAAAAGGAGAAAAGAAACAAAAGAAAGAAAGAACCACAGAGCTGCTGAGATAGCAAAACTGACATTAACATACTAAGAAACAAAGGTCATAGCCTTTCAAACCCTTCACATTAGCCGCCCATTCAACCAGCAGCCTCTTGGCCCTGGCCCCAACCACAGAAGCTGAAGACGACACATCATTGAAGCATCGATCGTTCCTTTCTAACCAGACCGACCACCAAATTGCCAGAATGGCCATTCTCCAAATGGATGTTCCGGGATTTCCTAGCCTCCAATTGTGCCAGGACGATAGGAGATTATGGGCCGAATCTGGATTACACCAGGATATGTTGAATCGTTGCCCAAAATCGTTCCATATTTGATAAATGAAGAGGCAATGCACCAGAAGATGGTCCACCGATTCCGCTGCTTGCCTACAACACATGCAGATATTGACGAGTTGCATTCCTCTTTTCCTGAGATTGTCAATAGTTAAGATTCTGTTACGGCCCACTAGCCAGCCAAAACATGTAAACTTGAGGGGCACCGAGTATCTCCAGATGAAGGGGGAAGCTGAGATAGGGGGGTTCGAGGAAGGGGAGAGATAAGAATATAAGGATCTGACCGTAAATGAACTGAACTTATCTATTCTCCAGATAAGCTTATCAGGCTCGAAATTCTGCGGCGTGGTCTTGGAAATGCAGTCCAAGAGGTTCATGTACTCAGGGAGCTCGCTATCTCTGAGGTTTCTGACGCATCTAACGTCCCAAACTATTTGAGTGGCCGTAAAAGAGTAGCATTCCGAAATGAAAATGTTCTTGACTGGAGCCAAACAAAAGATGCTAGGGAATCGGACCTTCAACGTGACGTCACCCACCCATAAATCTTCCCAAAAACGTATGACAACCCCACTACCCAGCTTAAAACTGATATTATGGATAACTGCCTGTTTCGACTTGAGGATACCTTTCCATAGGTGGGAAGCCCTATAGACCGAGGAATCCTTAGTCCACCAACCCCCCGAGGATGAGCCATATTTCCCTTTTATAATTGATGTCCATAAAGCATTAGGTTCTGTTCCTAACCTCCAAGTCCATTTGCCTAGCAGCGCTATGTTCATTCTTCTCAGATTTTTGACATTTGCCCCACCAGCGGTGGAGGTTGTGATTCCATGTCATAGGTAGAGCTAGGCATCGAGTCGAGTCAGACCGAGTTAGGGCTGACCCGACTCGATCTGTTTTGAAATATGCCTAACCTGAACTTGACCCGACTCGGTACCGAGTTCGGCATGCCTGACCCGATCTGAGTTCGGTATGCCCTGGACTGATCCAGACCGAGTCCGAACCGGTCAAAAGTACCGAGTCGAGTTGAGTTGGCACCGAGTCAGATCGAGAGATGAGGGAGGGAGGGAGTGGAGAGGAGAGAGAGAGGAGGAGGAGGAGGAGGAGGTGATGGTGGTGATGGTGGTGGGTGGCTACCGGATTTGGAAGAGGAGTAAGATGAGGGAGGGAGAGAGGAAGAGGAGGAGGATGAGGGATGGAGAGAGAGAGTTTGGGTTCGGATCGGGGTAGGGTGCGGCGGGTGGGTTTAGAGATACTTAAAAATTAGGGTTTTATACACACACACCTGAATTCGAGTCGAGTCGGGTCGAGTTATTGGGTAACTCGCACTCGACTTGGTTTGAGTTCAGATTGGGTGAAGCCTACTTGGTTTGGACCGACTCACCCATTTGGTTTGGATTGAGTCGGGTCCGGACGAGTCAGATGAGTTGAGTTTATGGGTCCTTACTATTGCTCGGGTGGTAGACTCTTAGGAGTTTCAACTCCCGGTCAAGGGTTCGAGTACCCATGGGTGGTGAAATTCCACTAGCGAGAGTGTGTGAGTCGGACGAGTTGAGTTAGTCAAGTCGAGTCGTCCTGTGCCCAACTCAACTCATAAGAGAACGATAATCTCGTGCCTTTGCCTTCGTTAGGATGAAATCAAAAGTGGATCTTGAAAAAGTCACCTAGATGTTGGACGGGGAGAGCTTTGCAAGGAAGAAACTGTTGGTGTGGAGGGCTAAATTTGGTCCAGATGTTTTTAATAGGGAATAAACTACGAAAGGGAACATTAATTGTGGGGGGAATAAGAAGGTAGGAGTTTGGAAGGCTGAGAGGATACAAGAGAAGTTTGTCCGAGGAATGTCCCTAGCAGTTGGTAGTAGAGGGGAAGGAGATAAGTCTTAAGTCTTTCAAGGAAGCGATCGTTGGGGTAAGGGATGAGCTGAGACTCTACTTTAGGAGCAATGTTAGCTAGAGGGCGGAGGGTCTTAGGTCAGAATAGGGAAGAGGGTGTGGAAGACTACTAATATAGAGGGCTTGGAGGTACATGTTAGCCCCGTAGTTGTGGAAGGAACTTGGGAGGAGCTTCAATGTTTGGTGGCAACGGTGACGATGGAGGGGGCTCTCGTCTCTCAGGTGAAATCTTGGTTGAAAGCTTCTTGTTGTTCAGAGGAGAGTGACCATAAAATCAAACCATTGCATAAGAACGTAATCTGGATCTCTGTGAACCACAAGATCAAACCATTGCACAAGAACATGATCTAGATCTCTGGGAGACTAGGAATGAATCTAGCTTAGATGATGATGGCGGGAGTGTTCTTCAATGAGGGGCCAGTCAAGTTGATCAAGAAGTGGGAGTTCGGCAGAGAGGAGGCTTGGTTTCTCTTCTAGATTATTTCTTTAGAGTTGTGGAGGATGCCTTTATGGTAATTGGTGAACGTATTGGGAGGTGGTAGCCATCAATGAAGGCACAAAGGCGGGTGAAGATGTTAATGTGCTTAGGCTTTGCATCATGAAAAAGAAGGTTTCTTTGTGCCATAGTAAAGTTAAGGGTTGGAAAAGCTCGTCTACTGCTGAAAGTCGTGGGGGGGGGGGGGGATTTGGGCAGCGTTGTCGACCATTGCTGGAGGCTGGAGTTTGGGTGAGGAAGCACCACCTCACTGCATCGACGGAAGTATTGAATGAAAAGAGGATGTCATGCTCGACTCTGGTTGGGCTGCAAAGGGTTGGTAGCTACTTGGGTTCCTTTGGTCCATTCGCTGGAGCTTGTTGCTCTATGGGTGCACGAGATTCCCCGTAGGCTACGTGGGGCTGGATTATGTCTCTCATGGGAATGCTTGTTGCACATGTGATGGGGAAGCCTCTCCTAGGGACTCGACGATCAAGGTCAGTGGTAAGGCTTGGACGAAGGTGTAGGCTCGGGATGAGCTTCTGTCACATGTGGGGGCTTCCAATGAGGTTCATTGCGAGTCTCGAGGCCCCGGACCTATATCAAGAAGGGGCAAGCGACACGTGGTGAGCTCTTTGAATGCTTCTCATTTCTTTAGATGGAAATTTCCCCACATGGTGGTCTCGAATGATGCGCCGCTCTCTTGCCAATAGAGACCGAGGCACGTGTAGGCCTCGGGCCACGCACTATTCTCAAATGGAAAGAGATATCGATGCGTGGCATCTTGGTTCCGACACAGCTCGACAGGTGTTTGTTGACGTCAGACGAAGGCACGGGAGAGGAACGGTCCTTTGTCCCTGATTGTGTCTCCTAAGGCATGTTCGGGCTTATTACTTAGAGAGGTGAGATCCCTTATTCTATTCTGTAGAGGTGGCCCAAGAGCAATCCTTTTTCAGAGGAGACGGTTATAGGAAGGATAAAGGGGGAAGTGGTTAATTGGGCCTCCCTTTTGAAAGATGTGACTGATTGTGACCTTCTCCCCTTTTTTGGATTGTAATAGTTTGATGATCCTTGTCATATTCTTTTCCCTTTTAGCTTTTGCTTTTGGGTCTTTAAAAAAATTATACTTCGGATGCGGCAACATGTTTTATACTTAGGCCCCGTTTGGATACCACCAAATAGGTTAACTTTTTCTACTTACAGCAGTAAATAAGTAACTTATTTGAGATAAGTAAGTTTGGTTTAAGATCAAGCATAGGTAACTTTATTTTACTTAAAGGTACTTAATCACTTCAGCTTAATAAGTAGAAACCAAGATAAGCTACTTGAGGCATAAGTAGCTTATCTTAAGTAACTTAATCACTTCAGCTTATCTTCAGTCGTCCATCCAAATCTACCACCAAAACTACTACAGATTGGGGCCTCTCGGTCTTCTATTAAGACTAGTCACCATATGCCATATATGATGGATCTTATTACAAGATGGTCCTTGTGTACCTTCCATTCAGCTTTCTTGTATTATCATGCCCTGACAAGCCATAGTTTGTCTCTGTCGGTGATCAAGCTTAACTTTACCCTTGTGTTTTCAATTAATGTTTGTAGTATTGGCCTCATTACATGCGTCGCTGGCTGGGGATATGGAAACATGCATTGACATTGCTGATAATCGGGAAATGTATTGCTGACTGAGGGAAACATGAGGAAAACGGTGGGGCTTCTCAGTGAAACTTTGAGATGCTAAAATACGCATGTTTGCAAATTTAAGAATAAAAAATAATTGTAAAAAAAGATGCATACATTATTAGTTTCCATTATTGGGGACTAAAAGCATGCACAATTGTAAGAAGTCAGTGTAATAGTAATCAAATGAGTTTGTATAATACAAATGCAGGTTCCAAAGAATAACTCAGACATCTAAAAACTTTAACTCAAAAACATACTTTTTGGCCATTCCTTATACTCACATAGAGTTGTGAGGTGTCTTGAAGTCGTCATCTCCATCCATCCATTGATCCATGTATGCATTCATGCATGCTTACAATGACACACACACACACATGCAGGATCCATCCATCCATGCATACATACATACACATGCATCCATATACAAATGCATGATCCATCTAATCATCCACACACACACACGCACACAGATTATTGATTATATTGACAATAAACAGAACACTATTTTCAATAACTTTTTGGCATTTCAACCTGCATGTGGAGTTTTTGCAGGTCATGATGATGCTTGTAACAAGCAACGACTATGTTTTCTTTTTAGAGCTTTGCCAAGTCCACGTGTGCAATAGATCTCATGTACGTGCCACACATGTGCCAGCATGGCAGGATAGGTCTGAGTCCAATCCATCCATCAGAATGGCACCCCTATATTGATCCCTAGCCCAAGAATCATGTTGATCCACTGGTCAGGTGAGCCACAGTTTGCAAAACAAATGTATGGCTCTGACAAATTGGGTTGAAGTTTTCTAATCCAACTGCTGGTTTTCAATATTGGGTTCCACATGTTGATTGGACCAGATTTTGTTTTTGGGAAATCATCTAAGATGTTGGACCAACCTGACGAATGTATTAAATCTTGCATACATGTGTCATGCTGGCATATATGTGGCATGTACATGAGCTTTATTGCATACATCCATGTGCGCTTAGCATAGCCCTACTTATTATACTCTATACACTGCTTTCGAGTTGCTTAGAACTTTTCTGTGATCATATGCAGTGGCACCCACAGTTCCAGTACCGCCATCAGGGATCCAACAGATAGCAGACATACTTCTGACAGTGATCCTAGTAAGGCCCAGCTGTTGGAAGCACTGCGTCATTCCCAGACCCGGGCCAGGGAAGCGGAAAAGGCGGCCCAGCAGGCCTATACTGAGAAAGAACACATTATCAAGCTTTTTTTCAGACAAGCATCTCATCTATTTGCATACAAGCAGTGGCTACAACTGTTGCAGCTAGAGACCCTTCTTCTTCAGCTCAAGGCCAAAGACCAGAGGATCTCGGATCTCTTCCCAGTCCTCCCTTGGATGCCGTTGAAGGCAAGTCGGTTGAGGAAGGGTGTGCATAAGGCAACGAGGAGAAAAGCAGGCCACCAGAAATATGACATTGGTAAATATGCAGTCGCGCTTGCAGTCGGGTTGGGTCTTGCCGGTGCCGGTCTGCTCTTGGGCTGGACCATGGGGTGGTTGCTACCCTCTTTCTAGAGTGCACCGCATTTGAGCACCAAAAATGGTGATTTACCCATGTTTAGTAGGTACGTGGAAAGATAGCAAAACCATTTATCTCTTTAGTAATTCATATATATTGGAATGGAGATTGGGCTTGATGGAACGTGGGGGTGTTGTTGTTGTTTATGTTGTGAAGTTGCTCCTTTTAGATCCCTCTTTTTCTTTGTATATAAGGCAGAGATCTTATGTGTTTTTGTGTACATATGAAGTGAGCTGTACAGTATATATATTGGATGATGAGTGACCATATTGTGGAACATTCAGTTTTTTTTCCTTTTTCCTTTCTTTCCGACCACTTGTTTTAGTTGTTTTGGAAGGGACTATTCTATGCTTTTGCCATTTTTACACTAGAGTTGGATGTATGTTATGTTTTTTTTTTTTGGCTGGTTGTTTGGTGGCATGGAGACAATGTATTGGGGTTGGGCTGGCTTGGTGTGAGCTGGTGAAATCTGCTATTGGTTTGCTGGGGTGGGGTATATTTGCAAGCTTACTTGTGCGTTCTCATGTAACCCTTTTGGGGGCAAAGCAGCATGCATGTTTGAGAGATCCAGGCTGCTCATTGGATGGGTTTCCACCATGGATGACGAAGACGATCATCTGGCCCAATACTAAGCTATTTGGGAATTGGTGATTGCTTGGTAAAAGTTTTAATGACTGATAATGGTTAAAAAATTAGGTTATATTGGATTGGGTTTGATAATTACCCTGTAAAAGTACAACAACCTCAAGAATCAGGTAAGATTAGACTGGGGTTGGTCATTGCTGCATAAAAGATCACTGACCTGCATTAGCTCAAAATGGGGTCAGATTGGACATACTTTACAATATCTTCTATATCTGTGGTGAGACAGCGACATCTAATGAATGCTATACCATGTTGTATGAGAATATCTACATGACACTGTGCAGTAGGATGGTGGACTTTTAACCGTCCCAGCGGACCTCCACGCTAACGGCAACATTTCAGAAACCAAACTACTTTGACGATCCAGGCCATGCTGAAGTACCCAAACTGAAAAGGCTTGCATACTTGTGGAGACCTGGTCACCCTTAGATTTTTTCGCACAACCTTTACAACATTAAAATCTCCTCTTATGCACCAACGGAGATTCCATTTAGAACATACGGTGTAAAGTTCATCCAAAGAAGGTTGACCAATTCGGTCCGTACATCCCTGAAAACACCCATTTGAAGCCTGAGCTCACTTCTCTAAAGACCAAGATGGGAAAAAAACCATACTCAAAATCCTCATTAAAGATCAGACCCAAAACCCCCATTAGCCTGTTTGGATGCCTGTAAGTTCTTTTAAGTTGGCAAGTCACTTGTAAGTGAAAGTTACTTTATGGTAACTTGTTTGGATGTAAACCGTAAGTCACTTATATGTAAGTTAGTTTTTCTGTTTAGCTAACCAGTAATTTACTTACAGGTAAAAAATTGTATATTCACATCGAGCGGAACTTGGATTAGGGAATTGTTTCAAAATGTTACGATCATATAAAAATGCATGGGATCAAATATGTAATTTTATTAAGCTTATCAAGATGAATATTTAAGCTAATTCTTAAGCTAAACTAATTATCAAGTGGGCCATAAAAGTGGGCCCGTGAATTCACAATATCTATAATATGGAGCAATAACTTATTTTTTGATAAGAAACTTAAAAACATTAATAAGCCAAGAAACATTAATCTATCTCGAAATCTGAATTCATTTCGCAAATAAATTTAAAAATTAAGGAATTATTAAGTCAAGAAATACATACCATTAAGCATAAATGATTCATATATAACAAAATTTGAATTATCATTGCTGTCCAATTTTTAGAATTCAAATGCATGAAATTAATTAAATAAAAATTAAAAAATAAATGCATTAAAAGAATCTAAGGGAGCATATTAGGATAAAATTTGTGTGGCCCACCTTAATATATTAATAAATAAATGCATAAAAAGAATCCATATGCCGCCCACCTTACTATATTAATAAATAAATGTATAAAAAGAATCCATCTTAGGTGGACCACACCATTAGAAATAGGCAAACAGCGTATGGGTTCATTAAACTAGTCACAACTGTTTCTTTGGTGGGGTCCACATGAGATTTGGATCTGCTTAAGTTTTGGGACCGCATCCTAAAATGAGTATACACTCGTTCTATTTTTTACTTGAAAAAAACATATGAATTTTTTAAGGTAAATTGACAGTTTGTTCTTAAACGACAACAACAACACAATATATAAGTAGCATACCATGTAGGTCAGTAGGTGCACCCACCTTAATCATATTTCTAGTGCAACCAACTATGAATGGATCATGAATAAAGGTAACCTCCATCAAACAAACCAACCATATAATGAGTGTACATTGTACCATTGTATATATACCATTGGACATGTCTTACTTTAATCCGTTCATAGAATTTACTATTAAAATGGATGGACGGGGTGGATCAAGTACATAAATCATGGTGGATCCCTAAGAGAACCCAGTCCCCTTCCATCAAAATGTTCAGGCACAGTTCTTGTGAGAGCTTTTTGAGAACTCATAATACATGATATTAGGTCCACGTGACGAAGCACCCCATGAAACTCCAAGGCCCACCTTTTACATTGATCCAAACTTTCATGGGCCATAGCGAAATAAAACAATTTCCACCCTTGATTTTCATCTCACTTTTCTATGGCCCACCAGAGTTTTAGATCAGGGTAACCTGACGGTTTAATGGGATGTTTCATCACATGGACCATTCGGATTAGAGTCCCATGGCACGTGTGGAAATGTGCACATGTGCGCACGTGCACGGGTGAGCATGCCGTACGAATAACACCTAATCCACTCCCTTTTCAAAGCAAAAAAAAAAAAAAAGGAAACATTGCGATCAAACCCTACCGTTTTGGGGAGGAGTAGAGAGGGAGGGTGGTCATTGCATACAGAGAGATTGCAGAGAGGGAGGGCGGTCGTTGCAGACAGAGAGAGATTGTAGAGAGGGAGAGTGGGTTTCTCTATCTTCCCCTCCTTTAAAAAATCCGACCGTTGAGCCTGTAAGTGGCTTACAGGGAAGTGACTTCTCACCCTCATCACCCTGCAATTTTTTGGTAGATTTGCCTATAAGTGACTTACAGGTGAATTTTCTCCATCAAACACCACCTGTAAGTGACTTCTCTGTAAGTCGCTTCCCATTTACTCAACTTACAGGCATCCAAACAGGCCTCTATAAGTTCTTTTAAGTTGTGAGTGACTTACCTGTAAGCCACTTACAGATGAAAGTTACTTACAGGTAACCTGTTTGGATGTAAGCTATAAGTTACTTACAGGTAAGTTATTTTTTCTGTTTGGGTATCCTGTAAGTTACTTACAGGTAAAAAATTGTATATTCACATCGAGCGGAACTTGGATTAGGGAATTGTTTCAAAATGTTATGATCATATAAAAATGCATGAGATCAAATATGTAATTTTATTGAGCTTATCAAGATGAATATTTAAGCTAATTTTTAGGCCAAACTAATTATTAAGTAGGCCATAAAAGTAGGACTATAAATTCAAAATATATATAATATGAAACAATAACTTAATTTAAACATTGATAAGGAACTTTTTTTTTTTTTTTTTTTTGGGTTAGCTTGTTAGTACACACCCATGTCAGAACACACATTCAATGTAAACATTGATAAGAAACTTAAAAACATTAATAAGTCAAGAAACATTAATCTATCTTGAAATCCGAATTCATTTTGAAATAAATCTAAAAATTAAGGAATTATTAAGTCAAGAAATACATACCATTAAGCATAAATGGTCCATATATAACAAAATCAGAATTATCATTATCGTCTAATTTTTAGAATCCAAATGCATGAAAATAATTAAATAAAAATTAAAAAATAAATGCACTAAAAGAATCCAAGGAAAGCATATTAGGATAAGATCTCTGTGAGCCACCTCAATATATTAATAAATAAATGCATAAAAAGAATTCATATACGGCCCACCTTAATATATTAATAAATAAATGTATAAAAAAAATCCTTCTGAGGTGGACCTCACTATTAGAAATAGGCAAACAGCTCATGGGTTCATTAAACTAGTCACAACTGCTTCTGTGGTGGGGTCAACATGAGATTTGGATCAGCTTAATTTGTGGGACCAAGTCCTAAAATGACTATACAGTGGTTCCGTAGTATTTTTCACTTGAAAAAAACATATGAATTTTTTAAGGTAAATTGACAGTTTATTCTTAAATGACAGTAGCAAAATAACACGTAAGTAGCATATGATGTAGGTGCACCCACCTTCCAGTGATCCAGATTATATTTCTGGTGCAACCAACTAATGAATGGATCATGAATGAAGGTAACCTCCATCAACCAAACCAGCCATATGATGAGTGTACATTGTACCATTGTATATATACCACAGGACATTTCTTACTTGATAGCATCTGCAGAGTTTATTATTAAAATTAACTATTAAAATGGATGGACGGGGTGGATCAAATACATAAATGACGGTGGATCAATCCCTTCCGGCAAAATGCTCAGCTGCGAGTTGGCAGTTGGCACAAGATCTTATGAGAACTTTCCGAGAACTCATGATATGTGATGTTAGTTCAAAATCTGAATGGTCCACGTGGTGAAGCATCCCATGAAAACCCCAGGCTCAACTTTTACATTGATTCAAAACTTTGGTGGGACATGGCAAAAGAAAACAGTTTTCTCCCTTGATTTTCAACTCACTTTTCTATGGCCTACGAGAGTTTTAGATCAGGATGAAATGTGATGTTTCATCACATGGACCGTTCGGATTAGAGGCCCATGACACGTGTGGAAAGGTGCGCACGTGCGCACGTGCACAGGTGAGCATGACTATGTACGAGTAACACCTAATCCGCTCCCGTTTTCAAAGCAGAAAAAAGAAACATTGCGATCAAACCCTGCCGTTTGGGAGGAGTAGAGAGGTCGTTGCAGACAGAGGGAGATTGCAAAGAGGGAGGGCGGTCGTTGCAGACAGAGAGAGATTGCAGAGAGGGACAGTGCGTTTCTCCATCTTCTTCCATGACTTCTCACCCCGATCGCCCTGCAGTTTTTTGGTAGATTTGCCTGTAAGTCACCCTGCAGTTTTTTGGTAGATTTGCCTGTAAATGACTTACAGGCTGTAAGTTACTTACAGGTGAATTTTCTCCCCCAAACACCACCTGTAAGTGACTTTCCTCTAAGTCACTTCCCACTTACCCAACTTACAGGCATCCAACTTACAGGCATCCAAACAGGCCCTAACGCGCCGCCTCGGGACTCGACGGCAGGGAAGAAGAAGGAAGAGACAGGGGAGAGAGAGGACGACCGGACCTGTGATGGATGCGATCGTTTCCGACGCGGCTGCTGATGGAAAAACCGCCTCTCCTTCTGAATGGGAATATAGCTGGTGAGGTTCTCTTTATTTCTATCTGAATCTCTTTCATTTTGCTTATTTTCTCTTTATTTTCCCTTTGGTTGTTTTTGGAAGTGTATTTGCTTGTATACTGGGGCATTCTTTGGTAAGAATGCTGTTTGTCGAGCAATGTTATCTTGAGTTGCTGAAAGTCGACCAAATTGGCCCGAATCGAACACAAATCAAGCATGATTTGATGACTGGAATAGGGTCCTGACGTATAAATACAACAGTAAAAACAGAAATGTAAAAATGAAAGAAATATTGATGGTTTACCCTTTCTTCTGATATTTCCTAAAATGGTCCACTCAAATTTTGTGTTTTGATCCTCAAAATAGGTATTTTTAGTTTAAAGTTAGTTTCTAAGCTTCCTTCATTGTTGAAATGAAGAAGTGGAAAAGCGAGAGAAAATTGAAAATAAAAACTTTCATAATGACCCCTTTTATGGCCATATCGGCCCCATAACAATGTTGATATGGGGTATCGGCTTGTATCAGCCAATACAACTTTTTTTTGATAACGGATTGATTCAACCCTGTATTGCAAATGGGAGTGACCATTTCCTTTACGCAACCGTCGATGCAGACATAGCTTAACCGCTCTGTGTGGGTTACAAATCTCATTGTCGAGCACTAACTATAATGCAATTACAATTACCGACTTGATGATCTTTCAATTTTCAATTCTCAAATACTTGTTGTACACTTAGAAATTGCTCCTTATGATAGTTGAAATGAATACATGGACCATAACCTTTGTTTTCAACTCTCTATCTTGTAGCTGAGGTTGCTTTTGTGTGTCTTTAGAAAACATGGTTGCGTTGTGATATGGACTTTCCCGGTGGATATACCCATGCAAATTAATCAACAGATAATGAAAAAGAAGAGAGAAGAAGTGGGAGGGAGAGCGTCTCCTTCAATGGAGGTGTCATCGTAATCTCTAGAAGAGAAAGAATGACAAGTTCAAATGTTATTGATACTTCCTTCTCAAAAGGTAGTAAGGTACACCCTGTTTATGTAAACCACCTCGTGTTTCCTTCACCTAAAATTTCTCCAGGTAATAACTCATAAAATGCTACTATGTCTTTCCCACACAATGACAACTAAGACCCATGCAATCAAAGAGATTCCACTCAACTAAGACTCTTCATGCAATTAACAAAGACTCTTATTGCATGCAAATCATAAAAACTCTCAAGGATCACATGCGGCATTACCCAAGAGAGGGGTCATCTCACACTGGAATTGATTTCCACCTTAAACTATGCACATTTTATTTCTGCATGAAGTAAGGTGCGTGAAGCTACAATGAGCAGGAAAGCAATTGGCCACTCACCGCAGCTTCTACCTTCTATGCCTCTGATAGCCGCTTGCAGGCCCTGAAATGTTTCCCATGCAAACATGGTTTTCATATCTAATGCTGTTTCTTTGACATATAACAAAGATGTAACTGCAGCTGTTTTCCATTGTTTATAATTTTAGTTATATTGGTTCTCACGTTCTCTTCCCTCTCTTCCTTAGTTTCATTGACATGTAATCTATAGTAAATGCTGACTCGGACTTGGACTTGGACTCAATGCGTCCCTCAGTCAGTTGAGTCGACAGTCTTCAAAGTTTTTACTCTTCTAGGAAAGTTCAGAGCTGTTATTTCTTGAGCTGTTCCAGCTTTTTTATTTTCCTAAGGATGAAGTTAATCGAGCTGTCTGCTTTTTCAAACATGGTCAGAAGTTGGGTATTTGTAGATAAGAGGCTGTACTTCAATGTTGCCTACAACCCATTTTTACAATCATGGAGTTACCTCCTCCTCCTTTCTTCCTTCTGCTTTCTTCTTTCATCTTTCTTCTTCTTCTTCTTCTTCTCTGGGATATGTGCCTGCATCTAGGAATTAAAGTAAGATCTAGACATGGAAGACCAAAGCCAAATGCATCTGGGGCTTGTTCTCAGGACTTTGGTCTTCCTGCTACCAGTTCGTATCATTATGCCAATGAGTCTGAACTATGGTTCCATCACCTTATCTTGCATTGTAGTAGAAAGGCTAAACACGTTGGTTTGGTTTTTCTGGACCAGAAGCCACCAAGGCTTATTTATTTATTTTAAGCCACCAAGGCTTTTGGTGATACAACCATATTCCGTTTTTCGACAGTATACTGATTTTAGATGCTAGCAATTATTTCTATGAAATCATTGTGTGGAACATCCTGTAGAATCCATAATTAGTTAGCTTATCCAATCTTAGATATCAGTTGGTTCTTTGGACATCTGAGAAACATTTGGCTAATTGTTGCTACAACATCCTTCTAAGGTGCCTGAAATTTCATCGAGTCGATTTGTTTTATGAGGTTTGCTAGTCCCACAAGTACCCTCTCCGTGCGCACCTTTATACACAGCACATTTGTCAACTTGGCAACCTTGTGGAACATCTAAGTGGTGCATAAGGTGGTTCCACCCGTGAAAATGAACATACTTGAAGATCTGGCTGGTCTACTTGTCAGGTACATGAAAAGGATAGACAGTTAAAAAAATGGAAAAACTTGCCCAAGGTCTACTTTCAGCATACATGTGTGACCTACTAGTTGACCAGCCTGATGTTTTTCTATGATCATCTTCATGGTGGGGGCCACCTTTATGCATAACTCAGATATCCACCACACTTGCCAGTGTCGCACATATGCAGTGCGTAAAGGTACGTGTGGCAAACCTCTAATTTAATCCCATAGTTATCAAATGCATTGAGTACCCATCTTTCAACTTCTTGAATCTCGTGTCCACGTAGTGTAAAATATGGTCTGTCTATTGCATCTTACTGAAAATTTGTTTGCAGTGACTTTGAAGTGGACTACAGGTCCGAGAAAAATGCATCCATAGTCCTTGCAGCATTAGCTGTTGACAAGGAGGTAAGATACTTGGATACATGCAAATGTTTCTCATGAATTATCTTTGAGTTGCATGCAAGCAGTCATTTGCAAAAAGATTTATTAGTTCTCTAATTCGATTCCTTTTGCAATTGCAGTTGCAACCAGACAAAGTGAAAAGGCAGATGTCCTTGTCTGATGGAAGACTTATAGTGTATGTCTTTCTTCTCATTGATGGCCATACTAACATTTCCATTGCCAATCTGAATAGAACTAAGCTCTTTCTTCTTCTCAAAAGCAGCATTTTTATCACCCCAATGTCCTTCACTGTTTGTATGTTTTCTTGTTGATTCAGTCATTTTGAGGCAGTGGAGGCAAGGTTCCTGCGAGCATCATTCAGCGCATTTGTAGATATTCTGACGCTCGCCACAAAAACCATTGAAGAATTTGGGCTGCAGCAAGAAGCGCTGAGTTGAGGCGATGGGTTTCCTATTAATGGCATTGTTTTTCCAGCTGAGCAGCATCATAATGAAAATATACATTCAAGAAATCTTCCTAAAGCTTTGGTAATTGTTGCTTTTGTACTCTGTAGCTGTAAGATTTTATGCCAAATATCACAATCAATTTAGTTTTAGTATTTGATTTCATTAGCTCTGATTACAAGTTAGAGAAATGCCCCAGTGCTCTCAGAGCACTACAAATTATAGTGCTCCTAGTTGCTTTGGTACGCTTTGATAGTCCAATCATTGATTTAGACTGTTCATTAGGTCCAAGGCAGATTTCATGGGCTACCATGCAAACGTCACACAAATCCAACAAATATTAACCATTGATCAATGGTCCTTAGTATGGACGAGAATCAAGATTGTTTAGTATGGACGAGAATCAAGATTGTTTACACAAAAATGGGACCAATGAACAATTTGATCCATCTGTTTGTTGGGGCCCATCATGGATTACTTATGATCCTTAGAGTCACTTTTGTTAGGTAATCACAGGTAGCCATCCCATCAATGTCATGGAATAGGATGACTATAGAAAATAAGGCCAAATCAAGGATGGATTAGATCATCTGATTAGTGTAATCTTTTGGTTGCTTGGTGATCCATGGAATGTGTTATGGACTTAATAGACAGTTCAGATCATTTGACTAAACTGTCCATGTGGACGGATGCAACTAGGAGCACTATAACTTAAGTACTTTGAGAACACCGGAGCATTTCTCTACAGCCATGTTTGGATACATGAAATTCAGGGCAAAAGAAAATAATAAAAAATTATCCAGTAATGAATTCCATGAGAATATTGAAATATGGATTTCAATTTTGAGTCCTTGTTCGGGCCGCATGTGGAAATCCCATATACTTCTCACAAAACTCACTTAGTTTCTTGTGCCAAGAATCCAAATTATGGAAAAGTGTAATGCTTGCTTGGTAGGATCCACTCTTTCTTTGCTATCCAAACAGCACAAATTGGCACATCCAAGGAAAACACTTTTACATTATGATATAGGAAAGCAGTCATCTATGATGTAGAATAGAACTAGTTGTAACCTCCTCAGACAAGACATAAAAACTCAAAATATGTATGTTTGGCCATTTTGTTTTCTTTGTTTTTTTTTATTTTTTGAAAGATAACGATTATATATTAAGGAGGAGGAAAAGTACAATAAAAAAAACAGGAGAAAGGATCCGCTGAGATAGCAGAAACTTCTAAACTCCTAGAAAAAGAAAATCAGCATCCTTTAAGGCATCTACATAAGCGGCCCATTCAATCACCAAATGTTTAGCTTTGGAGGCTACAACCTCGGCAGGATTTGAACAATTCCTTAAACATCTATCATTTCTTTCTTCCCAAACGGACCACCATATAGTGAGAATAACCATTCTCCAGATCTGAGTCTTCTTCTTCCCTATTCTGATGCCATGCCACGCTTTGAGGAGAAGATCCTCCAAGCCCGAAAGTCACCAGTTGATTTGGAAACGAGACACAAATTCAGCCCAAATATTCTCAATGAAAGGACAATGAACAAGCAGGTGATCGACCGATTCCGCACTCCTCATACAACAAAGGCAGATATTAGGTAACACCATCCCTCTTTTCCTCAGGTTATCAACAGTCAGAATCTTCTTTTTAGCAACCAGCCAACTGAAATCCACTATCTTGGAGGGAGCCGAATAATACCAAACATGGTGAGAAGATTGATCAGCAATGGGATTCTGGAGAGAGAGAATCGGATTATAGAATGATTTAACTGTGAAGATAGAGGACTTACCCAGTCGCCAAATGATCCTATCAGCAATCTCCTGATTTGGGTTGGATTTATAGATGCAATCCAACAGATTCACGAAATCGGGGATCTCCCAGTCTTTAAGATTTCTTCTACAACGCAAATTCCACTCAGTCTTGCCATCCTTAATAGAGTAACAATCAACCACGAAGATGTCTTGATTAGGAGCCAATCGAAACATAGACGGAAAGCTATCTTTGAAAGGTCTATCCCCCACCCAGGAGTCCTTCCAAAAATGAATTCTATCTCCTTTGCCTAGCTCGAAGCCAACTCCTTTGAGGATCTCATCTTTTTAGACGGAGAATACCCTTCCAAATGGCCGAGGCCCTTTAAGCTGACGAATCTTTAGTCCACCAACCACCTGCCGAACTGCCATATTTGCATTTGATAATATTGTTCCAAAGACTGCCATTTTCCGACCCTAATCTCCAAATCCACTTCCCAAGAAGGACCCTATTGATCTTAAGGTCTTTAATACCTGCTCCGCCCTCTTTAAAATGCTTACAAACCTGATTCCAATCCACAAGATGAAATCTCTTCTTATCCTCTTTACCGTGCCATAAGAAGTTGCGTCTAAGTTTGTCTATAGAAGCCAAAACTGAAGACGGACATCTATATAATGACATAAAATACAGATGAAGATTAGAAAGGGCGGACTTAATAAGAGTTAAGCGACCACCTAGGGATAGATAGCGGCATTGTCATTTTGCAAGAAATTTCTCAAACCTGTGAATAACCTTATTCCATAAAGCCTTAGGATGCGAGCCCATGCAAAGCGGAAGGCCTACATATGAGGTTGTAAAAGAAGCCGAAGAACAGCTGAAACGAGTCGCGAATTCACGAACCTCTTCTTCCTCCATGCTAACCCCATCTTGTTTTCTTTGTTTTCTCAATACATCTGAATAAGCATACAACTTCAGGTCTTTCTGAAAAGAAAAATAAAAAAATAAAATAAAAACCAGTTCTTTCTTTCTTGACCTGAGCTGCTTAGAAAGGCCTTGAGAAGGCCTTTGCTTTGCACGCAGAGCTTATGCTTATTCAGCATCCATATGCATCAATGTGAATCTGAGGTTCCAAAACAATATTGCATGCACACAGAGCTTATGCTTATATGCACAGGATCTTGGATATAGAAGATCACAATGTACATCAGCTATATTTTCTTGTTTTCAAAATATCCTCACTTCATTTAAAGCCTGTTTAGAACCGTGTTTGGGTGTAAACTAACAGCAGGGCAGAAATTTCCAGAAATTGCTTGCGTTGTATATAGCAATGATATTACTGTTCTTTGTGCATCCTGGTCGCCTTGCATTAGAAGAGTTGGGAGTGGTGGGTTTGCTTGAGAGACATCCAGGACAGGTGAAACTCCATTCTCTGATGGGTGGTACCTTCCAAGGAAAACATTCTCGTGCATGGGAAAGGCGATGATGGTGAATGTGCTTTCCTGCATGCTCTCTGATTGTTGATGGAAATGCCACCAAACGTACCTTAATATCTCGCGCATGAGTCAAAGCTAGCCATTGGATGGAATGTGAGAAATTACAATCAATGATGTGAGCTTAACAGGGGCCAAAAATCATATTTTAGGACAAGAATTTTGGGGATATATCCCATCCACCCACCATCTGGACGGTTTGGATCCCCGAATGGTACATTTGATAAGCTAGCAAAGGCAGCATCTATATACGTACTGCCGAAAATAAAATCAGATCCAATCAGCATGTAGGCCTCAATATTGGAAACAGGTGAATGGGTTAGAAAACTTGAGCAGGGTTTTTAGAGCTATATATATATATATATATATATATTGCAAATTGTGGCCCACCTGACCAGTGGATCAACTCGATTCTTCGGCTAGCGCAACGATAGTGTTACTGTTTTGATATTATTCATTTTAGTTATGCCATTTGGTTGATTGATTATTATAGATAATCTTCTGCCTCGATTTCTTCTGGGTCGTGCAATATACATAGAGATGTAGGCCTAAAAATCGAAAGGGTTGAGATTAATTGTTTAATTTTGGAGTAGTCCTCTATGTAGGGCTAAAAATCCAAGGGTCGAGATTAATGTTTGGAGAAGATGTATTTATTTATTTATTGTTGGAATAATCCATCGATTGTCCGATGCAATATACTAATGCTCTGTATTACCTAATCGTGGTTTCGAATTCAAACCTGTGAATAATTGCAAACATCGCCAGTGGTCCAAAAACTACCGTCCATTCAGGTTGGATTGGCTTGTACAGTAGACCAACAGTACACCCTCACCACACACGTAGACCACTCAAATGACTAGATCATCTCAATTTTTGGGCCATAGCACATATTCGCTCGGTGATTGCTGATGAGCTAATTGAATCTTGCACACATATGGGCCTCATTTGCTCGGTCGGACAAACTGTTTAGGTATGCCTCACAGTATTGTGATCCAAATCGTTGATATGGCGGGGCACGATGGTGGTTGAAAGATGTCCAAAAAAAAATCACCCCTAATTGTCGAGTTGGACCTATCATACATGAATGATTCCTCAAACGCCTCTGCATTAGGACCATCCTTTTGTTTCAATTTGTGTTCGTCGAATAAAGGGTTGAGAAGAGAAAGGCGGAGGTTCACATTCAATAGAGACGGCCCATTCATTGTTGCTAGGATCTTCCAATCAGGGCCCATTCATTATTTTGTGTCGTCTAATTCACTTGAGTTTTGGATCCCTATGATATTTGAGTTGGTATTTTCTTTTATTTTATGCGTGCATATAAAATACTAGGCATGCAATGAAAAGTAAAGATATCTTTTAGTAAAATAATGTTTTTACCCTTCTCAACACAACACCGTGAGCTTTTTCATTGAGACATAGTAGGGCGGATTGACTGTAGCAAAGGGCTTACTAGAGATTTCTGTAACACTAAGCTTTGTGAGGCCTATCATGATGTGCGTTTTACATCCACTTTATCCTTGGTTCTGTTAACTTATTCTAGAGCACGAGCCTAACATGAGATGACCCCACAAGAAATGGTGGGGATTAATGCTCATCATTAAAAACTTCTTGAGGCCACGAAAGTTTTAGATGAAGTTAATATTTTTAGTTTTTCTTTATAAAGGTCTCAGGCACCACGTGGACAGGTTGGATGGCATATAAACATTATGATATTCCTAAGAGAGTTTTAATGCTGGGCGTCTTTATCCCCACTGTTTCCTGTGATGTAGTTCACTTGAGCGTTAAATCTACTTATGTTTGAGCTCATTCTCTGGTATGAGTTACAGATTACCGAAGTGGATATAACACATGCATTATGGTGGCTTCACTGTGCTTAGGGCAGCGGTTCCTGCCACATTACGTGCAATTGGCTAATATGGTCGTGAAATACTTGGGACTGCAGCAGAATGTGGCCCCAGCTTTATGGGGCGGGCCACCATGATGCATGTGTTTTATGTACACTGCAGATCTATTTTGCCAACTCAGTCTAGGATGAAAATGAAGCAGATCCAAAGCATTGAGAGGATTGAACCTCTGCCATTTAAAACTTACTGGGCCACAAGAGTTTTAGGTCAATTCGATTTTTGTGTTTTCCCTTTATCCAGATCCATGTGATCTTATGAATCGGTGGGAAAGCAAATAAATACTAAGTTGCGTTTTAAGAAGGCTTCAATGATGAGACGTGGATTTCCTGCGACAGCTGTGGGGTCCACTGTGATGTTTGTGAGAAATCTTACCAGTACATCTGTTTTGTGAGTTCATTCTAGGACATTAGGCTAAAAATTAACCATATCCAATGCTCAAGTAAGCTCACAACCTGAGAATTAAACATTCACAGTTGAAATATTCATGGGGCCACAGAAGTTTTGAATTGCCGAATCCATGGAGTTACCTTTTACTTTAGTACATCACACTGAGTTTTGGATCCGGGCTTTGGCAGGAAATCCGGGTCCTCAATGATGGGCATTATTATCCCATCACTTCCTATGGTATGGTCACTTGAGCTTTGGATTTATCTATTTTTGTATATGGTGCCCTAAAATGAGCTGGCAAAATAAATGGATGGTGTGAATAATATATATATATATATATATATATATATATATATATATATATATATATATATATATATATATATATATATATATATATATCAAAAAGAAGGAATAGTGTGTATTTTTCGTTGGGGATTTCCTGGAATAAATCGTCGCATCTTCCTTCGATTCCTTATGAGAGATATCCAGTCAATCAGAATGGAAGTTAAAGAGGGTCTTTATCCTCGTCGTGTCCTTTATATGGAAATCAGAGGCCAGGGAGCCATTCCCTTGACTCGTACCGATGAGAATTTTACTCCACGAGAAATTGAACAAAAAGCTGCTGAATCGGCCTATTTCTTGCGCGTACCAATTGAAGTATTTTGAAATGAACTGAAGAATGAATGCTTTCTCCGCATGAGGGAAGGAACTCAGGAATCCCCTTTTTAATATAACTGAAGTTTCTTCGGAACGTTTATTCGAGCAAAACATGTTCGATTCTATTTCCCCCGTTATATATATATATATATATATATATATATATGCAAAGCGGATGGATGGGAGTGGATTTCTCACGAACAACACAAGCCCCCAAGTAGCTTACCGCATAGAGTAGTAGGCAATCCGCATCCACAAATGTGGGACGTGAATTGCCTGTCCGGTCATGCACAAAGTTTCGGTGGTAAAAAAACAATGTAGATCCAAAGAAATGCCATCGAAAATCCACTCCCCATCAGTTTCTCAAGCTCATATGAGTTTAAAATTCATGCGGATCTAAAACTTTGGACAACGGCATGTGAAAATGCAGGGATTAAATGCACACGGTTGAAAACTTTGTGGCTGGTAGAGAAGTTTTGGTGTTGCAAAAAATATTGATTTTAAAATATATTTTAATAAAATATAATATATAATATATAAAAAGTTTGCAAAAACACATTTTTTGTGGGTTATATGAATAGTCCCATGTTGGAAAAAGAGAAGTTTTTTGGGTTTAAATCAAAACAGTGGAGTACTATAATATTTGCTTAACTAGTCCAAGGACTATGGACCTTACGTGTTACGCACTGGAACACCCGTGCTAGAGCACAGGCTCGGTGCGAGGCCGTGGGCATGTGAGGCAGTGTGGCTGTAGAGACACTAGTGGTACGTGCGCATCGTGTCGCAGAGGATCGCTCCCTTCGCGAACTGGAGCAAGAAGTGTGCGAGTCACGGTGCGACTAAGTGGCTAAGATGGATGGCTGGTTGATAGAGAGACTAGAGGACTGAGAGAGAGATCCCTATATAGAGAGTCTGAAAATGACTGTTGCAGCAGATGTGTAACAGATATGCAATTCATTGCAGAGTCATGCCGGAACTACTGCATGGCTAGCCCAATAGCTAGAAAACAGTTAGCCAGCTCTCACAACAGTTAGCATGCAGCTGCTGTTATGAGCCATGCACAACAGTCAGAAAACGGCTAGTTTTCCAATAGCTAGAAATAGCTTAATAAAATTTATGTCTTTGAACCATAACCCCCTAGCCACCATGGCCTATAAATAGAGAGTTTGGATGGGTTTCCAAACCATCTCAACTCACTCCAGCAAACCCATACGAATCAGAGCCCACTGACCATATACTCCACCAATACAGCAAGGTTCTTCTGAACCATTGCTTAAAGATCAGACCAACAGAGTGGTCTAAGAATGGTTCATTTGAACCAATATCTAAAATACAGATCGATGCAGTGGTTTAATATCATAATTCTTCTTCTCTTTTTTTGGGAATTTTCTTTTTTCTTTATTTTTGTCAGATTGTGTAACAGAGTTCCATTGGTGGGCCTTCGTGTTTGCTGAACGCAAACCCACATCAGGCTCGTCGTATTCTAGAAGCGGTTTGCTTGTAAACTTTTCAGCATACTCAATTAACTTGAGTAGGAGCAAATAATGCTTTAAAGACAGCGTTCCAAACTAGCTTTAGCCTGTCCTTATCTCAAATCAACTTGATTTTTTCAGTTTTCATATTTTACCGAAAATATAATTCCATAAATTTTCAACATTTGGATCAGGATATTATTTGTGCCCATAGTTTATATGGGTGATAATAACCTTATGAACGGTTTAGATGGCATACATGGTCGGATCGAAGAAGGTTTCAACGGGGACGTTTCCTTTATCACTATTCCTGTCGTGTGGCCCACCTTTGTTTTGAATCTGCCTGAGTTGTGAGCTTAGAAACTGATGAACGGATTGGATTTTTCACGGGCATCTCCAAGGGCCCCACATGGTACCTCGGTAACTATGCCGTTGATCTGATGGACCTAACAAAAGTGCCCTAATTTCATCCATAGCCACTGGATGGGATGTTGGAGGTTGCGATTAATGATGTACATTTAACAGGGGCCAAATTGATGTTAGGATGATCTGACGGCGAAGATTATGAGGATATATCCCATCCACCCCTGAGTCCTACTATATCGACGATCTGGATCCCAGGGGCCATAGACTCGATCGAGAACTCTATATATTTCCTCGTGGACGGAGGAGGAGATCGATAGTGATCGTGAGAGATGGGGGTGATGGACAAGCTGAAGATGTTCGTGGTGCAAGAGCCTGTCGTTACTGCTTCTTGCCTAATCGCCGGAGTCGGTAATCCTCCAATCTCCACCTCACCTTCAAACCTAATTCTCTTTGCCCTTTCTTTCTTTCTTTTTATTTTTTATTTTTGGGGAAGATTAGGGTTTCTTACCTGCAACTGAATATTCTGAAACTGCACGAATTCTGCTGTTTTCGGTGATTGATCATCGGCGTTGTGATGGTTTGTTTGTTGTGAAGAAGATTAACTGTCCTTTCTGGAATTGATAGCTGCGCCCACATCGAATTTCCCATCTATAAAAATTTCAGAGCTTGTAGTAGATCAACCGTTAGATCGATTTCCTTTACAAATGGGATCTGTATATGATCAAGGGAGTTGTGGTTTCTGTTTGGCCTGTCTTTTGGGATCCCAACCGTTTATACCGAGAACCCTGTAATGAATGGTTTTAACTGCCCAAAAGTCACCCCTACCGGATAGGTGGATTTTCGTTTCCCATTAAACGTTGATGATTGCAGAATGATCCATTCAGAAACCAACGAGACAGTCAAGATCATTGGATGGAGAACTTTTTGTGGCTGAATTCATTTGGACTCCAATGAGACTGTTGAGGCTGTCAGGTGGAGAACAACTTGTGCCATTACATATCCATAACAGTTTGGATGAATGAAAAGCAGGAATTTCACGTTTGGAATCGCTGGATCAAACGCAAAATCCCTTTCTTTTGATCGAGCACTGTCTATATTGTACCTGTATTAATTCCCCCTTTCGGGGGACTGGGAGGGTCACCTTTTGGAGCCATTCCATCACATGCATTGCTTACACGAGGTTGGATCATGTGCCCATCTTGTTGGAATGTAAAATTATTGGGATCCACATAAAATTTGAAAACATGTAGTTGGGTTTCCTTGGTTGCAAGGTTTGGTAAGAGTGCCGTTTAAAAGAAGAAGAAGAAGAAAGATTTGGTAAGAGAATGGTGGAACACTGGAATTCGTTCTCACTAGGATGATGGGTGGGCTATAGGCACCAATGAATCTTAAGTTTCTAAGTGAAGCAAGAGGAGAGTATTGATAACAATGATAAAAAAAGCAAAGCAAAAGAGTGAAATTAGAGAGCTATGGAGCTATTGGGGAGCAATAGTTTGTATCCTTTGGGAGGTTGTAGATGTTAATGGGAAGCAAGAAGTCAGGTCACTGTCAAGAGAAGAAAAGGCAAACATGTTTGTCCTCAAGAAGGATTGCTTCATAAACCACATTATCTATCTTGAGCTTGACTGGAAACCCAAATTATTCAGCCTAAACCTGGATTTAAGTGGGTTGGGCAGGTTGCCCCATGGGTCAATTAGACCCATTGCCAGGCCTAATGATTAAGAGGAGAAATACTGTAAATGTCCAATTTCAACCGAAGAAGTCCACACACACACACGCACATATGCTATTTAGGCCAAGTTTTTGTAGGTAAGATTGTTATTTTCTTAAATAAATTAGAGATTGATTTGAAATCAATTTAATAGTTGGAGGATCTTCATTAAGATTCATATGAATTGTCTTTTTTTTTTTTGGGGGGGGGTAGGAGGTAGGCTATTCCACATTTTTTGAGTTTGTGAGTTTTCTCAAGTATTTGTAGGTTTGGTTAAGATATGCTGGATTCCTCCAATTATATCTTTCTAAATCGTCCATGCTAACCATCCATCCTTCTTGATGACTGGCGTACTCCTGTATATGCGCTCAAGAAGACCCACGAACTCTTCGACTTACCAATCCTGGAGATTGGGCTAAGAGAAGTTTGAATATTAATGAAATTATTTATTTCTCTACTCAAAATATTTCTTGTGAATGTACACGTGTTTATTTCTTTGCAATTCAAGTATCGAGATCTTATGAACTCAATAACTGGGTTGCACCATTTTTGTGTCAAAGTGGGTGATCATTAGGGAATTTCTACTCTGCTTCATCTCCTAATGGCTTTGAAAGGGGTGATATGGGAAGACAAGAGTTTACACAATTACCTAATGACTCATAGAACGAGTAGTTCAACTCATGCATCGGTAGGCAATCTCGCTAATAAAGTTGAAGAGCTCTGGCATGGAAGGAATTCGAAGATTGAAGTCGGAGCACGAGTACATGTGGGGGATAAGAGGCACCTATGATTGAATCCTTCGATTGTTGGAATAATATAGAACCTAAAATGGAGGTGGAAATTTTGGAATTCCACGGTCGCTTGTAGACGACTTTGTTGATTGGCTAAGGTGGAAAAGCTGTTCAAGTATGTGGAAATCACGGACAATTGGAAGGTTAAATTAGTAGCAATGAAGTTTTCTGCTCACGCATTAGCATAGTAGGTTGATATTCAAGCCGAACAAATCCGTTAATGGAGAAAGTAAATTCTTGAAAAAAGATGAAAACAAAATTAAAATGGAAGTTTTGACCCGTGACTTATGCTTGTGACCTCTATAAAAGATTTCATAATCTACCTTGAGGGAATAAATTGGTGAATGAATACACCTAGGAATTCGATACCTTGACATTGTGGGTGGGTGGGTTTTGTAAGGATGAAGAATCAAAGATTTCAAATATCTTAATGGTCTTAACCTGGATATAAGAAATGAATTGGCTTTCAAAGATGTATTGAAGCTGTTCGATGCATATGCAATTGCATTAAAAGCCAAGGAGATAATTAATTGGGTATGTGGGAGAAAATTTAGTGCTTCACGAGGACCGTCACCAATGATGGGGCAACATGCTAACTTCCCATGTAAGGTGACCAACGACCTTCCAAAGGTTGAGGGGTAATGGGCTAACGTTCAACGATGAAGCTAAACCCTAACCCGAGGGAGGTGATTATGGATGAGGGATTATTGCACTCAAGACGAGCCCAAGCAACAATCCTTTTGCATACTTTAAGTGTGGGCAGCTGGAACATCGTTCTTTTTAAAGTCCTTGACATCGGTTTGCAGTTAAAGTGAATTTAGCTGAAGATGAAGAATATGTCGAAGATACTTCTGACCCCATGAAATTGAAAGCTGAAGATGACACAGAGTATAAAGAATGTGCATATGATGATGGGGCACATGTTGGGATTGATAGGAGGTGATGCTTGCAACACAATATCTTCCACAACACTTGCACCTTTGGTGGGAAGATATGCATGATTATGGTAGATGGGGAAGCACTGAGAACATAGTCTCATAAGAAATGATGGGTAAATTAAAACTTAAAAAACACATTCATCTATGTCAATACTAGATTTGTTGGTTCAAGAAAGGTGGTGAAGTCTCCGTAAACTTTAGGTGCTTAATTTCGTTCTCTATTTGATCCAAGTACACGGATGACGCATGGTGTGATGTAGTCCCATGGATGTGTGCCACATTTTGTTGGGAACATCATAGCTATTGGACTGAGATATAATACATACGAGTCAAGCTAACTCTTATTCCTTTATCAAGGATGGTGTTAATATTACGTTGCACCCAATGAAACAGCTGCCAATGCGCAAATTGAATAAAGAGAAGGGTCAGAAATGTCTTGGTATAGAAAAGTTTGAAGACCAACATCATCTATGTCTTAGTTGCTAAAGAAGAAACAAAACAGTTGGATGTTTCACCTCTCATGTAGAAGCTCCTCCATGAATATGAAGAGTTAGGGCCCAAAGAATTCCTAGCTGGACGTCCTCCTATGAAGAACATTTAACATTATATTGACTTGGCGTTAGGTTTAACCATGATGAATCTTGCGCATTAATGAATGAGTCTAGCCAAACAAGTCGAATGCTTACTGATTGAAACTGATGGGGAGTGAGAATATTTCAAATGGAGGAGGTTTGGAAGGCTTTTTATAGACAAAAAGTTTGTTAAAAATAAAATAAAATAATGGCCAATATGTGATTGCATATTTTCGCATATGCAATTTGCATATGGATATGCGCATATGCGATCAACATGAAAACAATGATTTGACAACACTGGACTAAAGACCATCATAAGCCTTAAGTTTAGCCTCATTTTCTACTTAGCAATTCTTTTGACATTTTTATATTTGTAACACTTTGATTCTCGTGACCCGAGGACGGTCGCCCGAATACGAGAACCCGAGGGTTACGTCATAGAATAAAACTACCATTCATCTGTGTACCGACACAATTCATAATAACAAAGTATAACCATGGTATAGGTTAACCGAAAGAGTTTAACATGCGTAAATAAAAGTATTACGTAAGGCAAGTAACGCTAGATCCCACAGCAGGGGATTTTTAATTACAATTCCCAAAGCAAGCAAAATTGAGATAATGTCTAAAAGCATGAAAGAAAACAATCCTAGGTCATTAGTTGAGCTCCGACGGCTCAACCGGGTCGGCATACTGTTTTTCCTCGCCGTACTCCTCTTCTGCTGCACCAGGGGTGTCGGCATCGGCATCATTTCCCTCCGTCATACTTGTGTCTATTTGGTGCAACCGCACTATTGGGTGAGTGAAAACTCAGTGGGAATTTCCCTCATAGATTCAACCATAACACATCATTCTAAAATAGATTAACAATTCATATATATAATTCACAGGACGATACAAATACAGATACAACATAATTAAATTTCAAGGAGACAAATCATGAAATTATAAATGAATGAATGGGTGTATGGATGTATGATCAAGTCACAGATCTGGGTATGCAATCAAGCTGTCAAAATAAAAAACCGCCCGAGGTAAATAAACTACCTGGAAAAGGCCATGGAGGTGAGTGCGCCCAAGGACGATCTCTTGGAAAAATACCCGGGGTATGCCCGAGGAGGAGTAAAACTCCTGGAAAAGCCTCATGTAAAATAAGAGCGCCCAAAGTGACTCAAATGCACAACTCTGGTCATTCAACTGATCTACAGTAAATCGAGCAGAATGTGGCTTACATTAAGCACTCGGAAAAGCTCACATGTCATGCGTGAATGTTATGCACCATGACACATATATACATTGCCTTGATAGAATAGGAATGACTTTAAATTTTCAAATGGGAAATATCCAACTACACATTCCACATGGATTTCCATAATTTCTTTACATTCAAGGAGGGCTCACCAAGAGTCATGTGAATTTTCGAGTGAGGTCATATCATTTGATTTATCTAAGAGTCCTTCTAAGTCCCTTAAGGACTCTTCCCATAATCATTCTTCATCCTACTCACAAGGTATAATGATTAAGAGTTTATGAAGCTCAAGTCAAGCATTTTAGAGTTATATTCATGATATAAATGATAACAGGAAGAATTTCGTCGTACGGCAACAGTAATAATGATGGAAGATGAAATCCCAATCATCCCTTTGTACACTATATGTGAACCCCTTTATATTTGCCATATCTTAAGAACTATCCACAAGATAGGGTCACTAAATTAGAGATTAGAGAAAATAGAAAGTTATGAAGATAATGTTTCACTACACAATTCACAGCAAATCTTGTATGGAATCTTTCTATTATTAACATGTCTAACAAAGATATATTCATAGGCAAGTGATTATAAATGTAACATGGAGTTTATAAGGTAATACATCACATACATAATTATAAAGAAATGTGACATTAAAGCAATCTCTTCATAAAAATCAGGGTAACTAGGAATTAATAATCCTCTAAAATTCTCTACATTAGAGATGTAATCTACATAGAAATCAGTAAATGGAAGAAGCTATAGGGGATGCTCCTCATCTTGATTGGATGGGGTGCGTCTATGAACACCTAGTTTGAGATTGTTTTGAGGTAAATATCCTTCAAACAAATTTGATGCAAACAGTCCCTGATGAGAGAAATATAGCATCCAGGTGAGTTAGCACTGAGTTGACTCGGATGGATTTTCAACTATCCAATATGCCGAGTCCGATTCAAGGGTCTGATTAGCCTTGGGGTCAGATTGAAGGCTCGTTGAACCCATTGCCTTTCAGAATCATTCACAACTGGCAAAAGTCAGTTATACTCCACTGGAAGCCGACCGAGTCAGCTTGGCTATGGTGATCGAGTTTGACTCGGTGGGGTAAAAAACGGTTGGGATAGTTCCCAAACTGGGTAGATTTGGAACGCCCTTTGCCAGCCCAGGTTCAGCTAGGTGAGTTGCTTCCTGGCCCCAACGGAATCAAGCCCTTGGATCCTGCAAAGGCCCCGAATCACTGACTCAGTAGAGTCACATGCAAGGCATTGCAACCCTCTGTATCAAGCGAACCAGAGCTTGATTTGCAGCACCCGTTCCAGCTCCAGGAAGAAACCGATCACTGCCATGAAGGCAGATCAAGATTTTCACGCCGAGTGGGTGCTGAGTCACTCGACTCGTAACTGAGTTGAGCTGACTGTGAAATAGTCAGTTATTTGGGTGCAATCTGATAATAACAGAGAGCAGGCATGGGTGGATACCTGACTAGGGGAATCCTCAGTTGCTGTCGGAAGGCTCGGGACGATAGACAGTACCGGCAACAATACAGCTGGCCGTTGATCAGGGAGCAACTCGACCGACCCAAAACTGGTTGAAATAGCTGTCGTAAACGATTTCTAGTAGCCACACACCTTCCGGTCCCACTCACGACTTCTAATCTCACCCTTCTAATCTCCCTCTTCCCTTTCAAATTTCTCTCTGGATTTTAACGACTCAGCTGAGTCTAGTTGCTAACAAATCAGCAACCCGCTCGAGCGGCGCTCCCTCACTCTCTCCATCTCTCTCTTCTATTTCTTTCCTTTTTCCTTCTCTTGGGTTTCGCCCTAATCCTGGCCTTTTATAGCCATTCCTGATTCTGGAAACCTCCGTAACTAATCAGAAGGGATTAGTGTGGGGTTTAACGAAGAGGCACCGGGAAATCCATCATCAGTGCACTCACCGGGCCCTGATCGCATGCATGGGTCCGATCAATGTACACTGTTGGGTTTTTGGTGGGATGGGCCACACGGTGAACGTCTCGGATGGGTGAATGGGTCTCTTTTGCAGAAGTTGGGTTTTCTCAGCTGTTTGAGGAAGATGAGGTGCCAAACATGGCAGATCTTGAACGGATGACTTATCTTTGGATCAGGGCCGTTTGAACGGTCCTGATAAGACTTAAACATCATGTGGGGTCCATATCCCGGCGAAGAATGGCCGCTGATTTGTTCTTTTGTTAAGTTGAGCGTCGGTTTGAGACGTGGGTGCGTCTCGCCGATTTCTCGGTGTTGCTATGAGTTTTTGAACAGCCCTAGCATGAACGATCGAGATTAACTCGGAAGAAACTTCCAGAAGCCAATGAACGACTGAGCTTCGTCTTTCCTTAATAGGAAAGGATCTTTTTCCGCTTTCCGGCGAGTAGGGGCGCGTTTTTGGAAAGTGGTAGGTCTGACTGGGATTTCTCCGCGTACGTGGCCTCTGATCGTTCGTTCCCAACGGTCGGATTGGTCAGAGGCACAACGTACGTGGACACTTCATCCCCGTCAGCGTCATCCTCGTGTGTTGTTTGCTGGTTTGTTAACAGAGGAACGGACGGTTTTCAATCCTAACTCTCTTCATGCGTGTGGTTGGTGGAACCCTATCTGACATGTGGACGGTCCAGATCTGGTTCCCTATTTCAGAAAGTGCTCGTTTGCACCGTCGAATGTATGGTCCTGCTGAGACGACGCTGGGCGGGAGAGATCTCGTTTGAAATCTTTGGAATTTCACGGGTCTGTGGTCATTTGACTGGATCCGTGGATCGGTGCACGTCGACTGTGCACACGCCCGGCTCCGGAAGTGGGGTCCCCATCATGATCCAATTCGATCCACGCCGTCCATTTGTCTTGGACAATCATTAAACACCTAGGGTTGGAGTTTTGGAAATTTCTATTTGCTTATGAGGGTGATATGAGCTGTCTTTTCTTCTTTCAGGTTTAATAATTTGTATTGGGCTGGAGATCAGCTTGCTCCCTTACTCGTAAAAGATCGTAATCGAAGATTTGACCTCGATGAGTGTTGGTTAGTTTAGTTAGATTATTACTTCTCATTTAATTGTGTTCACTAGTAAACACAGTGTGTTTATAACAAGATAGGGTTTTTCTCCTGACTAGGATTTTGCTACCTATTTTATGTTTGTTTATAGTGTAGTATGGTGAGGTGGTTGGTTCAAAATTTTAAGTTGAAATTTAAGGTAGAAATAGAGGGTCGTTACAATATTGTTCAAGATTTTCATTGTTCTTAGTCTCTTACCGGTTTTTGAGACGTGAACATTTCTCGTTAATAGCTTTTTGTATATTGTCATTCCACCGCCAAGTTTCTTTATATGATTGGCTTTTTCTTGTACATACTCCTAAAACACCTCTTGCCATTTTCCTAACGCACTCAGCCATCTCATTCCATATAATATTTAGTTCTTCCTTACATTCCACTTTCCTTTTTCCAGCAATTTATTTATGAATAACATTGTTTTCTCTCCATTTAAATTTGACTGTATAGTTTTTGCACACTTATTTTAATTATCTTTCTTTCATTTCTTAATGTAAACATCCATAACCATTAACCTATGTTGCACTTTCAAACTCTCTTTAGGTATCACCTTGCAATCCTTACATATTGATCGTTCTGCTTCCTAAGTAGAAAGAAATCTAGTTGGCTTATATATGATCCACTTTTGAAAGTTATCAAATGTTCATCCGTCTTTTAAAGTATGTGTTTGCTAGAGATAGATTGTATGCCATAGTGAAATCAAGGATCTATTTTCCCACCTCATTTCTTCTTCCAAAACCATATCCTCCATATACCCTCTCACATCTTGTACTTTCTTTTCCTACTTTAAGTCTCTTCTTATAAATATCCTCTCTCTTTGGAATTTTTTGCATTAATCCACTCATATCCTACCAGAATCGTCTCTTTGTATCCTTAAACCTTACTTGCAGTGCATATGCACTAATAACATTGATTATCTCCTATCCCAGCACAACTTTATTAATAAAATTCTATCACTTACTCTCTTAACATTTACAACTTTGTCATTTAAATCTTTCTTTCTTTATTATTATTATTATTATTATTGTTTTTTAACATTGGGTATATATTAACAAAGCCGGCCGAAGCCGAAATATACACATGTACAGAGAAAACAGAAAATTACAACTCAAGCCAGCTCTCTGGAAAGAGATCAACTGCCTTTGACGCCAACTCCCATTCCATAACATTTAGCCCTATTAAACACCTCTAATACTCGCCCCAACCAATTCCTAAAGCA
Organism: Magnolia changhungtana; assembly: GCA_030180095.1. Lineage (NCBI taxonomy): Eukaryota > Viridiplantae > Streptophyta > Magnoliopsida > Magnoliales > Magnoliaceae > Magnolia > Magnolia changhungtana. The sequence continues at coordinate 6,098,183 of JASAUF010000272.1, read as the reverse complement.
TTGGTTGTTCCCTTCTAGCCATATGAACCAAATCCCTGAGAGTAAACAAAGCTGCTATACTTTTGCCACTCTTTTCCCATAAGCTCCCTCATGCCACATAACAAAGAAATGTGCTATCGAACATGGTGAAACCCAAGCAACTCCAAATAGATAAACAGATGATTTACTGATTCCTCATTTTGCATACACATCAAACAAACAGTCAGGAGGACCATCATTCACTTGTAGAGATTGTCCACCGTTAGAACTTTGTTGCGACTGACTAGCCATGCCAAAGCGGCAACTTTTGATGGGGCACAATACCACCAAACATACGCTTACTGATTGATTTCATCGCTCCTTGACCCTCTAGAAAGCATCCTTAAAAAAGATGTAACGAAGAATTTTCGGACTTTTTTTTTTTTTTTTCCAAAAGGGTGATTTCGGGTCACTCAATGCCGGACGGATCTTGAAAAGAAGCTTTTGCAACTTAATGAACTCCTCAAACTTGGCATCATCCAAGTTCTGCCTACACAGCAGGGAAGCAATTATCTCGCGTCACATATCAAAGCAATTCGCTACCCAACATTTGACTCCACCATTATAGCTAACCTAGGAAAGACCTCACTCAATTTTCGATCCCCAACCCATGCTTCTTCCCAAAACCTTATGTTTGGACCATTGCCTAACAAAAATCTATCCCTTCCCATATCTTACTCTTTAAAGATGCCATAAACTTCCAAATAAAAGATGCCCTATATAACGACGAAGCCCGGGTCCACCAACCCCCTTCTTCAACTCCATATTTCCTACCCACCACCTCTCTCGATAAACTACCCTCTTGCACCCCAAACCTCCAAACCCATTTCCCTAACAACGTTAAATTCATTTCGTCCAATCTTTGCAACCCCCAATCCCATGGTTTACACACATCATCCCACTTTAGAAGATGAAAACTTTGCCTCTTCTCCGCTCCTTGCCACAAAAAGCCCCTTCTAATTTTTCGTCATTTAAATCTTTATCTACCACTATACCTACATCTAAATCTTTATCCACCACTATACCTATTGCATTTTTGTTAGGGGTCATTTGGATTCCTGTAAAGTCTTTTGAGTAGTAATCCGATTACAGGTAATCGGATTAACATGGGTCGTTTGAATGGGTGTATTTACCGGTAATGGGATTACAGGTTGTAATCAAGCTGTAATCTGAAACATGGTGAAAGGGCATGTTTCAGATTACAGGTAATGGATCTATTTTTTGAAACTTTTCGATGCAGGGAGAATTGCGGCATGGCTTCGACATTCCCACCCTCCCATTTTTCCAATGACCAGACCCATGGTTCAGTGATATGGATAATCATGCATTTATGGCCCATCGTATACATCACCCACTGTACACGCGGGCCCACTGTATCGTCTCTATATGTATCATCCATCTATGTTCAAGGAATTAAGGCCACGATCTGGCGCACTGTACATGTGGGGTAATCCATCTATGTCCCGTTCTACACATAATCATGTATCATCTATGGCCTGCTTTCTAATCCATCTTTATACCTCTCCTTGTACCATGTACCTCTCTTTATATCATGCATGGTCTGCTGTACACATGGGTTGATCATGCATGTATGTCTAACTGTACATGTATGGCCATGTACATGTGGCCAGCATATGTGAGGGCCACTGTACATGTGGAGTATACTATACAGATCGCTAGCACACCGCGTATACACGTGAAGTAATAGTTAATTGTTTATATTCAATAGTATCTTATCACAAAAGGGAATTTGAATTGGTGGGCCCATTTTTGTGCCCCCAACGAACGATTGGTTTAGCGATAGGATCAGCTATAGGTTTTATTGAGTTGGGCTTAACCCAATGATCCATCATAAATGGAGACTTTATGTGTCATTTGATGGTTTTTAGAGGATTTACCACTCCAAGCTATCTCTTGTGTGGATACCCAATTATAGACTGTAAACAATTTACAGGTTATCCAAACACAAACAACTGTTTACCTGTAAAAAAATTACAGCTTAAAGCCAAACAGGACTGTTAACACTTTACGCGTAATCGAATTACAACTTAAAAATTTTACAGGCATCCAAATGACGCGTCATTTCCTATATATATATATATATATATATATATATATATATATATATATATATATATATATATATATATATATCAATTTCTCTAGTTTTGGCTCCTTTCTACTTGGTTTCTTGAGCACAAGCTATGTTAACTCTCTTTCATTTCATCGTATTTACTAACTTCATACTGGTGTGTTAAAAAATGGCTTTGCTATGTGGTGTGTGGTAGTGTAGCTTCGCCTTAACGTCATGTTGCTCATGAAAATAGCTCAAGTAACATGTAGCCTATGAATTTCCACCACTTTGCTACAGATACGTAGAAACATGATTGGTGGCATAATCCTGAAGTCTCCTTAATATGTTAGACTTTTCATCATTGTCTCTCCATCGTCCAATGATTGGAAAGGAGTTGTCCCCTTGATAAGATGGTTCCTTCTAACATTCCAGACTAGAGCCTTTATTTGCACGGCTCCATTGCACTTCACATTCGTAGATTAAGTAATTCAAAGGTGGGTTACCAGAAGATAATTTAAAAGTGGACAAGCTTGCAAATCATGATATTAAGCTTATGAGATTTAAATTTCAAACTAAATACCTGATTTGTAAAATTGTAAATTGTGGGAGCTTGGTCGTCTTCTGTAAATCTCTGTTTACTGAAAACAAAAGAAGAAAAGAAAGTGCAGTCAAGTATACCTCCAAATATTATTTTTTAATTGGTTTTGATCAATAGTACAGATGCTTAATTCTCTTCCTTAGTTATTGTAACCTTCACTGTTGCAATGATACTTACAACGTAAAAGGTGTTTCCAATGGTAGATTAAAAGAATTGAATTTTTACCTCAATTAAGAAAGAGAATCTAATAATGTATGTGTCCTTATATATATATATATATATATATATATATATATATATATATATATATATATGCATCTTTTGGTGTTGATAGAATCAAGTAGGAGGGAGCTGTTGGTATGGAGAAAACCAAAAATCCTTTTCGAGTATTCAGCTGATCCTGTCTCCCATTGTCTCAATTTTCAGGCCTCTTCCTTCCGGCTGTGGTGAGGCCCATCTTGGACTCCTTTGAAACATCTAAACAGGTTCCACAACCAGCATTAAGTGATGTACGTATTTACTTCTGCAATTGCTTATTTTTTTTAATGTTTAGTTAATAGATTGCATTCCCCTTTGTACCCAGCAGTGGTTCCCACCTGTCCATTCATGGCTGGCAGGAATCCCTATGCATCTCCAAAGTGGGATTCCTGCATGAATGGGACGGGTGGTACACTATGGTAGCCTTGGTTTCATGATGTCCTCGTTACTACAGCATGCAGAATTCAGTCGTGACTGTATTCTTCCTCATTCGGGTGTTCTTACTGTCTTTCCATATCTTGACCAAACAACTAATGTAGCGTATTTAGGGTTTAGTTTCTATATCATTTAGACATTGTGGAGCATTTGGTTGGTGGTCAATATCATATCATTTTTAATGGGTGTCTTTGTTTACATTTGCAGGTAGTTGCTGGGATGACCCGTAAAAAGCCTGAATGAGGGCCAATGAAGAGAGCTTGTTTGATATCTTGGGGACCAAATGTTTGTAGATTTGATCATTTCCCAGCAGTAACCATAAGAAATGGGTGCAGATGGGAACTCTGTTTCATGTCCTGGTCTTGGGATTTTTTCATTCGAGCAGCTTCTGACAAAATTCAGCTGGTTGATGCTTTGTGGATATGATAAAAGAGACTTTTTTGGTACATTTCAGTACTAAATAAAATGACATGTCCATGAAACCATGAGATGCCTGAGAAATCTGTGGATTAGCTGGCTTCCACCAAAAAAATCACTCCGTGTTTTTTGTCGTTTCAGATGAGTCTGAATTCAAAAAGGAAGGACAAGCATACATGTAACGGCCCACCTTCAGTGGCTGTTGATATTTATATCGAGGATTTCTTATTACGATATTTGGGAATGGGCAATTGGAATTAAGGCCTACTAGGACTTGATAAGTATGATCATACATGACTAGTCCATGTGTCCATTACATGGGTTTTGCATAAGATTATGTTGTGGAATTGCAATCGATCATTCTTCAAAATGAGTTGTGATTGGCACATTTCATCATTCCGACCTCTGATGTGAGTGATGGTTGCAGAATGTAGAAGGTGGTACGTACGGTGGGTTGGCCTCAGGATGCTCCATGGTCTAAAATCATATTGAATTGATGATCGAAACCATCTGATTGGTTGAGTTTAATGTGGACATCACCAATCATCCCCCAATTGTGTCATTGGTGGATGGTCAAGATCGATTTGAAACAAATTCATGGTGGATATGTCAAATGAACGGTCCAAATCACCTGACTGCGCATCTTGGAGTGGTGGTGATGAACAACTTGCAATTGCAAGACGAGCATTAGGCCCAATTTTGTGGTGTACTCGGGCCATTATTCTGATGGGCCCAAGTCCAATGGCCATATCTCTTTCAGGTATCTTTCTCTCGTGAGAACCACCTCACCTCCTGTAGGGAGGGTAGTTTCTTCAAGAGCGTATGGCTGTTTGTTTTCTTGGATGGACTGTGGTTCCTTCCAAGTCAGCCATATGGGTGGTTATAGCTAAAGAGATACTCCAATGCTCTCAGAACACTACGAGTTGTAGTGCTCCAAGTTGCATCGGTTTAATTGGATAGTCCAATCAATCAATCCAAACTGTCCATTTAATGGACACATTTCTTGTACTAGCATACAAAAATTGAACTCATTGGATGATCCTACCTATCCTCCACTCAGCCTTTTTTTTTTTTCCTTCCTTCTTTCTATAGCTATCCTTTTCCAATACAGGGATTGGATGGCCTTACAAAAGTGATTCCTTAGAAGCATAAGCAATTCAGGATGCGTCCAAACAGATAGATGGATTAAATTGTTAACTGGACCTATTTTTGTGTAAATGCTCTAGACCATCCATATTAACGGCCATCGATCTAATGGATAAGATTTGTTAGATCAGCATGATATTTGCATGCCTACCCATTGAAATGCTTTGGTCCTAATGAACATACCAGATTAATGGATTGGATTGAAGCAACTAGGAGGAGCACTATAACATGGTGCTCTGAGAGCAATGGAGCATTTCTCTATAGGTAAAACTAAAAATAAAGTGCCTTCTGCTCGTTAGTTAAGGTTCGACCCCTGAAAAAAAGAAAAAGAAAAGGAACCGTAAATGCTCCAATTTTAACCGGCAAATGTTCATCTATCATCAGAGGTCAGGGTTGTCCACTGATGTTGGCCTCGCTTGTTAAGGAAAATGGACGGTTGGAAATAATATCAATGTCTATATTAAACATGTGGCCCATTGGTAGATCTTATCCCTTCCATCTATGTCCAACAAATAGGTGGTTGAGAAAAAAAGTACAGGCAGTCAGGAAAAAGGAACAGGGAACCAATGCAATATTCCATGTTCAGTGGAAACAGTCCAAATATGGTTAAGGATCTTCCACTCCGAGAGATTTTTTGAAGCATCCATGGAGGGCCCATGAGATTAATCATCTGGATAACTGAAACATGAGCTTCACTCCTACAAAACCCTTTTTCAGCAAAAATATATTACCGGCTTGTGTGGAAGAGAAATATCAGAAATCATATATGCTGCCATTTTTGGGGCTGTTGATGAAAATTAGATACAGGAACAAACAAAATGACATCATAAACCCAGTTTTCTGTTCATGTGTGAACTAGATATTCTTGAAATCCTTTTGGGCTGCCTTTGAATGCACATATGAATTGAATTGCAAACATTTGGGTCAATCATGATAAAGTGAGCAGATCTTAATCACGTTTCAAGTATTCATAATGAGCGCTTGAGGCTGCTAAAATTCGAAACCAATCTCTTGATGTTAAGGTATGTAGAGTTTGGTCATTTCCACCTATATGCAATTCAATTCAAGAGTGCATCCAAACGCACCGTCCGCTAGAGAATGAAATGAGGGCAATTAATACAGAGTTCTAGATATGAATTTATTGGCTAAATAAGACAGATTTCTTGGGAGGGAAAAATAACATTGAAAGAGAAAACACTGCATTTTATTGCCTAAAAGACATAGGGACGCACCCTTCTTTACAAACTCAGCTATAGAAAATATCTGAGAGGAGAGTGAAAGAGCAGTGGCAAATAAGCATCTTCTCCTGAATTCGTGATGATTGATGAGCCCCTCTCAACATTCATATCTCAATCAAATTTTGTAAAAAACATAAAAATTCATTGAACACTTTTTTTTTTTTTTTCTTTTTTCGGGACACTAAGAATTAGTTTCTCAACTGAAGAATCCCTTCACAAGTCAGAGTCCCTTCAAGATCTCCAATAATCCGAGCTATCCTGACTTCCAAGCCTCTCTGTATTTCTCTGAAGAGTGTTCTAATGCAATCTGCAAACTGCCGTGTATCAAAGCCCGCAGATATGTGGACGCTGTCGGGAGGACTAACTTCAAAACTGCTTGAAATCTTGGACTGTATCTCTACCAGTTTCTGCCCAGTTGCAACCATATACCGTTGAACCTGAAACGTTTCTTCAAGGAAGTGTTCAAGTGTTTTGTTGTGTCCCTTTGTCCTGGAGATGCTGGAATCTCTCTTGTTCCCCTCCTGATTATTTTCATGCTGAAATAGAAACACCCAAAACAGAAAAGGATAAATTGGCCAATTATCATAAGATAATCTAGCGTTTGTAAGTACGCCTAAACCGAATTTCTTTAAAACATGTAAATGGGGGTGACTCCTTTTAAACTAAGTGGCATTTGAGGCAGTGTGAAAGGCATTTACATTTCTTCACTCCTGAAATAATATTTTTCTTCTTTTCAAATAGTAGTTAAAATTAACAAAATGATATAATTTTTGGCAGAAAACATCTAGGTCGCCCCATCTCCAGTGTATCTCTAAGTGCACCCTCATTGATCAAAGAATACTAGAGAAACTGATAAGACGATGGATAGCAAACCTTACCATCCGTTTGCACAAATCGTCGGCCTTTTCTTCAAGAGACTGGTACCTTTTCACTTGTTTATTGAGCAATGACATCACTAGAAGGAAACCCTTCATCTTGGGTCCATGTTCATCATCAGTCTTCCTCTGTTCATAGCATTCTGGCATATCAACTACATTGTCTTTACTAGCTGGCTTCTTGGCATCTGCTGTTGTGGCCAACTTTTCGAGCATTAGAAGTTGCTGTTTGAGTCTTTTGATCTTGTAGGAAACTCCGAGAGCATGGATGTCCATCTTCCACGAAGGATCCTTCCTAACCACACAGTTCTCAGCTGATACTGATTTTTCAACAACCTCAGCCTCTTCTCGGGGATCGTTCTCCACATTTTCTTCTTGAACATGACCAAGATCAACACCAACCACTTTCTCTTCATCGACCACTTCTTCAGGAGTTTGGACGGTGAGATTTGTATCCGGCGATTGGTCTTCAATGGGCTTTTCACTTCTGTCAAATTCTTCAACAGATTGATTGTGAACTCCCCCAGTGGCATTGTCCATTAATGGATTAGATGTTGGTGTTACTCTCATGGTGTCAATATCAATAACCTCTTTGTGCTTTCGTTCTCTCTCACATTGCAATGCCATTTGTGTCAATGTCGCTGTTTGTTCTTGCTCTTTGTCCCTTGGTTTTTTCTTTATAATCTTCACTTCCGACCATGCAGGAACCATTGCTTGGGATTTTAGAAAGGAAGTTGAGTTGCCGCTTTGGAAATTCTGGGCGTGGATACTGAATTTCTCTTTTAAGGATTTTAGTTCTGCTTCCCTGTTCAACAAAAAGGCTTCTAGTTTCATGTTTTCCTGTCTGAATTGGGATAGATTCTCCTCGAGCCCTTCAATGTGAGACTGCAACCGCTTCGACTCTAGTTCCATGCTCAGTAACCGCCAATGATAAGCCTCCAACTTCTCGTCTTTGAGCCTCATCTGTTCTGCGAATGCATCTATTTCAGCTGAGTGCCTCTGCTCAAGAATGGATATGTACTTCTCTGTTTCCATACGAACCCAATCTTCCAGCTGTTCAGCATTGGCCGTAATCACTTCCAACCAAGAAAAGAGGAGCAAATCAGAAGCACAAAATAATAAAATTTTCCATGGAAAATTTAGAGTGTGTTCAGATGCTCCTTTGAACCGAATTATAGTAACTGAATATAGAACAAAGGATGAAAATGGTGGCGGCCATTTCCCTACCCATCTGTTTCAAGATGGATCTGGAGCAATCTCAATTGAAACTGGGGCTTGGAACGGCGAGAGACTACACTCACTTCGGCCGTTTCTCCTCTATTGAATATTGCATTTCAAATGACCATCCAAATGAATCCTTACATAAACATAGGGGACCCAGTGGGTACCTGAATCAATAGATACCCCCGAAGTATTTGATTTGATATAATTGGACTTGGGTGTCCAAAATTCAGGCCTGACTAATAATCAGGTTGGATTTGTTGGACCAAATCTCAATCTGGATCCGAACTTAGGCACGGACCCAGTTATGGATCCAAACACCCATCTCAGATCAGATGAGATACCCAAATTGGATCGAATTCAGGTCCATACTCGTATCCAATTCCGATTTCCTTTGTCGAGTTCAGATGAGAGTACACTTGTATCCGTCTCAAATGCAACCGATTGACAGTCTTACATAAATAGCTTTAAAACCACTAAAATTTCAGTTGTAGAAATCTTTTATGCCGAAGCAGCAGTTAAAATTTAAAATATATTTGCAAATCAAAATACAAGTCAACCAAGAATGCATATTACACTTGATTTTCGAAATATTAATAGGAAAAAAGAATCAACTACAAAGACTGTACATTTTTTCTTCTCTCTAATGTTTCCTTCACATGGGTTTGAAGAAAAAGATTATGCGAATGAAGATGACAAAATCTGCAAAGTAAACATCTTATCCAATTGGAATCATGCATTTGATTTGATAATAGATGGTTAGGTGCATATGCTTTTAAAACCAAACCTCAGGTCCTGTTTGGGATCAAGTAAATAAAAATTTGAATTTGGTAAATCTATGAACTTGTCAAATTCATGAATTTGCATTGGATGTGGATTTGGCAAATTCCAAAGTCCACTGTTTGGGAATTAAACTACAAATCCATAGATTTGGAGAGCATTTATTGTAGTTCTAGAGCATTTGTCACAAAGGAATAAGCTTCTTCTTCCTCTTTTTGCTTGTACAAGAGTCTCACTTTCAGGATTTGCACTCTTTAGTTTTTTTTTGGGGATTTGGATTTGCCCCAAAAATGTATGGATTTATGAAGGTGTGGATTTGGGACATCGAAAGATTTGGCAAATCCCCAACAAAACAAACACGCAAGATTTGAAATCCATGGATTTCACAAATCCTTGCCCCATATCCCCCAACCCAAACAGCCCCTTGGAAGAAAAGAAGAAAACAGAAGTTGGATCTTACCAGGTTCTCCATTTTCTTCAGGTGAGTACCGACTCAAACAATCGAGTGTTGAACTATTCACTCTCTTCTGTGCAACACATTCAACCTCCTTCCCATGCTCGGCTTCCAAAGAGTATTCGAGAAGTAGACTTTTGTGGTTAAGGCCACTGTCAGTAGGCTGCAATTCCATCCTTCGGTTCTGTGAACATCCTGCCTCAAAAGACTGCAATCCTTTCATCTCCAACCATGGTTGGGATCTATTGGCCAAATTACTTCTCAAATGTTTGTCGTGTCTTGATTCGCAACGGCCCATCCATCTTTCAGTTTCAAGCTCAGCTTGCCTTCTCCTTGCTTTTGATATCTTCACCTCTTTCAGCAGCATCTGTTTCTCTGCCATATCTAACTTGGATTTCCTCATCATTGCAGACAGGATTTTATCTTTCTGTTCTGCATCCTTCTGCATCTTGATAATCTCCATGGAAAGCTTTTCAACCAGCAAAACCGACTCCTCCTTCTGCTCAAGGACCTCATCAAGCTCTTGCTTCGTCGCATCAACCTGCCAAAGAGCACGTCCCATCTCGGCTTCCAGCTGCCGCTGATTAGAAACAAGCTCAATGAAGGCTGTCTTATGCTTAAAAAGCTCGGACGAATGTACTTGCTTTTCTTTCTTTGCTGTTTCCCTCAATTCCTCCGCAACCTCTTCCGCCATTCGTAGCTTCTCTTCTAACTCCTTCCTTTTCTTCTCTTCTTCCGCCGATGCCTCATCTTTAGCCTGTATCAGAAGCTCCTTCTCCTCAGCTTTCTCCTTCAAATTCAAAATAGATTCCTCCTTCTTTACTTCAAGGTTGTGCAAGCCATCTAAAAGAGCTTGGATCTGCTGTCTAAGCCTCTTCCTTTCGCAAAACCAGCTCTGCTCCTGCGAGGCAAAGATACTGACAACCTTCTCATTGGCCTTTGCATCTTCACTTCGCCTTATCTTCAATTCCGCCACCTCATTCTCCGATTTCTTGAGCTTGTCCAGAAGCTCGGACCTCCCGTCCATTATCTCTCCTCCTTGAGCTTTCCACACAAGCAATCCTACAAGTTGGGCACTGCCTTGAAGCATTCTATCTGCGATTGTCGTCCATCTACTATCATTGGTGCTGGGTCTTTTCTCAGTCGAGAGTAGATGAAGAGCAACAAACGCACAGGAAACACCGAAATACATTGGATAGATGCTCTCATCTCTCTCCTCTGAAAAAGACCCACATGGAATTGATACCTCTTTCTCTTCCATCATTCCGCAATTCCACTTCCTCTCCTACTCTGGCGAGCAGCAACTAAAATTCACTTGCAAACGAGAAAAACCCGACACCCATTACAGCATTTCATTAGAATTCTCACACAAACCATGAACTTCTCTTCTTCTATTATAATTCAAAACAAGTAGCAAGAAATAATGGGCATGTGTTGGAGAGCTAATCATGAAATTCTCCTCAAAACCATATAATGAAATGCATTGAATTGCAGCAATACGAGGAAAGAAAGAGAAATGAATGTTTTAATGGAAGCAAAAACCACAAACCAAACAAAGGATAGGAAAATCCTCTACAATAAAAGCTGTAAAAAAAAAAAAAAAAAAAAAATTCTATTTTTGAGTGTGAAGTTACACGCTTTTCATGGTGTGAGAGTGCCAAAAGCATGTCTATGAGTCTACAACAATCAGATGAAGGAAAGATTCCATGACAGAAAAGCAGTAGGAAATCACAAGTATAATTCCCTGGTTTTCAGAGAAAAGATCCCGAGTGCTTTTTTTCTTCTCTCAGTGGCATGGTGGGGAGAATGACTCCCACCGTTGAAACTTTCCTAGGGCCTACGTGATGTTGATTTTCCATCCAACCCGTTCATAAGGTTAATCCAATCTGGATGAAGGGAAAACACAAAAATCAGCTTGATCCAAAACTTCTGTGGCGCCCAAAAAGTTTATAATGGCGGCCGTTCAATCTCCACTGTTTCCAGTGGTGTGGTCCACTTGGGATTTAGATCTGACTCATTTTTATTTTCGTTACTAAAATGAGATGGTGAAATAGGTGAACAGAGTGGATATCATACATACATCACGGTGGGCCCCACAGAGCTTAGGGCTGCAGGCTATCCGCGTCATAGTGGCGTGTGGAAGGAAATACTGTGAATTAATGGTTGTTTGGATACCATTAGAAAAAATTAGCAGCCGAAAAAAGTAAGGGTATTTTTATCTATTTGAGTTACAAATAGAGGTCTATTTTGATGCTTGAGGTTTTTCCCGGATCCAATGAAAAAACGTGGGTAGTACGTTGGGTCTATACGACGCAAAATCTCATGCCTTACCTTTACTAACTCTAAAAAGAGTTAAGTTAGAGGAGAAATTATAAGGTATGAAGGATTTTTACATTAACAGTGTGTTACCGTATGAATTCATGCATGTGGGGCCCATATTTATGTGATCAAAACCGTTGTTATGATTTTACTCATTTCTGATGCGATATTCTACAAAAATACTATGATTTGGATGATCCTAACCATTTGTTAAGTGTCCTACTAATAGGCGGTTAAGATAAAAAATAAAGTAGCATTCCAGAAAAAGGCCACATAATCGATGAATAAGATCATCCGATATGTAATGTTTTTGGTATATAACAATGGGTGTTGGAGATCCATTAGTTTGACGGTTCTGATCATTCAACCAGTGTCTGCACTTGCACCAAATGAATGCATCAGGACACTTCATGTTGTTCTGTATTATGGGCTTATGATTGTTCACTGAGATTCATGACCACGTACAATGGGTCGCATGTGCATGACATTCAATCGTATGAAAATGACCCATGGCTAAAATTAGGCAGGTCCACTCATCTGGTGGGCCACTCCTCTACAATGGATCAAACCGTCGGTTTCCATTGATTCGATAGTGTAGCCTGTCTGACGAGTCGACTGGCGTGATTTTCGCTTCAGATCGTTTTCACGGTGAGGTCCACTTTTTGCACGGCTTGGATTTCACACATACTCAAAAAATCCTGTTATGTGTATGATCACTACTCCGGCTTTTCCTGCAACAAAACAGGATTTTTTTTTTTGTTTTCACATTGTCTGTTCTCTTCTCATCTACCCAAGGAAGAGTTTAACATGCGCCAGGGCCGTTTACGGGCTTAACCTGAGCCACATTACCTTGCCTTGGATTCAGAAGCTGTTGCCTGTGCACCAGGGCGCAAGATACCGATACCCTATTGGGATATCTAACGTACGCCGGCGGCCGCTTAAACAGGAGATGCAGTTGTATTTCCAAAGCAGGTCAACGAATTTTTCAGTTGTTTCCAGAGAGGCAAAAGGAAGAGTGGGTTTATCCTACCCCACGGCGACTTCTACCGACACCCTGCGGAAAATGCTAAAATGCGCTGGCTAAAGTAGCTGGGGTTCCAAAAACTCTGAATCCAGAGCATTTTCAGACACCAAAAAGAAAAAAAAGAAACAGAAAAGAAGAAGAAAGTGGGATTGAAAATGCCAGAAAAATGAAATATATACCCAAATTTCTGGATAAAAGCCCAAATTTCAGCATCCAAAACAAAAGAAATTTCAACATTTAAGAAAAATAAACACAATCAGAAAAACCCATCATCATACACCACATGAATATACACCTATATTATAGTAGTTTCTACCTCTGGAAGCCCAATACACCTTCCATTTTTTAAAACCCTCCAAGCACTCAAAAAAGCAACCAGACCCATCTCTCTTCATCATATTCCACCCCAGAAAAGAACCATCTTTTCATGGTCCTGTCCCTTCACCTTTCCAACCCCTCCATTGCTTCCTTTTCCTGAAACCTGTAAAGCAGGATGTTGTTGAATAAAAGAACTACAGCCGTCTAAAACAGCTTCCAATACATCAAACCCATTATCACCTTTTTTATATTAATTTTCTAACAAGCTCTATCCTTGAAATCTGGATCCAGTTGAAGGTGGAATATGCTTACATCCAAAGCAAATGAGTTCTGCTGCATTGGAAAAGAAAACCCACGTAAAAAAGCTTCCTTTTTCTAACCTTTTTTCACAATGTTTTCTCTCAGCAGAGAGATCGAAAACGAGGTCAATTTTAAGGATTTCTGGAAAGCAATTACCTGAAACTACACGCGAGAGAAACACTGCATACAGAGACTCTAAACTACAGAATGAAAGAGAACACTATACACATTACAGATTCTTCAGATTCAGCGGGCTAAGATTTTTAAGAAAGAAAAGACTCCAAAACCTCAATAAAATCCCTAATCTATACCCTCCAATTAAGTAGATTTATTTTAAAACGTTTAATACTAAAATCTTCCGTTTAGATAACATCATCTAAAATTTACTAAGTGGATAAAAAAGAGCAATCATGATCTCCGAATGCTCGTCCTAGACTCTTTATTGATCCACTCAATCAAATATGTTTGATTCCATATGTACATGCATACAAATCATGATGCGATTGTGGCATACTTATCTACTTTGAGATTAAACGGATTTTACTTTTGCAGACTTGATCCATCTAAACTTATATATTGAAAATGTTAAAACAATAACATATAATATTTTTTCAAAACCGTTTCCAGTAAAATCCAATTGTCAATTTAATTTGACACTTTAGAGAAGTGATCTCTTATGCATTACCACTATTGTACCATCTTCCTCCCTGCTTCGGCCTTAATTTGGTTTCTTTTTTCAATGTACTTCTAATCTAGTCACATATGGTCTTAAAAAGGCACGTTAAAGTAGTATAACCCATCATAACTATGTCCTGTATTATCAAAGTAGTACAACCTTGCCATAACTTTATGTTGTACTGTAGAGCAATAAAGACACAAGGGAGATGCATGAGACTAATATACTTGCATAGTGACTAAACTGGAATAGATTTATTATAATGGATAGATAACAGGTCTCGTAGCACGTGTGACTCAATTCATATATCGTGAATGATGAAATGTATGGAACGTCTATTAATCATTGATTCATTCTATTGTAATACCTGGAGTTGTACATGAGTTGAACCGAGTCAAGCTTAGCCACTAGCTGAAACTAGCTCAAACTCGGCTCGGCTCGGTCCTTGAGTCTGACCGGCCAGCTCAGCTCGGTTCGGTCAGTAACTCAGGCCAATTCGAGCCGAGTTTGAGCTTGTGCGGCATTTTCTCAAATACAGAGTGCACCTTCAATTTCTCATAGTATGTAAAACAACAACAAACATTTACAGTTATGTCATCAAACGCTCAATAGACATTATCAAAATCAAGATACAATGATAATTTTATCATGTAATGTTTTTTTTTTTTTTTGGTAGTGATTTGTTTCATATCCATACCTTCCTCACCACTAGCCGATCCCATGGAAAATGCATGCACCCGAAACAACGTTAAGTCATTTCATCAAATATTTGGTGAGCAACATCAATATCAAAATAACCGAGTCATTGAATTGGTTCAATTTGAGTTCGATTCGAGTTGAGGTTTGATCCGAGCCGATTTGAGCTCGGACAAGTTCGAACTTGGCTCGAAATTTTTTGAGCTTAAAAAACAGCTTGAACTTAGTTTCATACAGAGTTGAATCAAGCTTTTTTGAGTTGAGTCGAGTTTGTTAACCAAGCTAACTCGATTCATGTACAGCTCTGATAATACCTGACTTGATATGAAGTCGTTCATACTTATCTATATGAATTAAGATGAAGAATTAATGTGTGTGTGTGTGTGTGTATATATATATATATATATATATATATATATATATATATATATATATATATATATATATATATATATATATATATGCATTGGACCTATACTGTATGCTTGCACAAAGATCTACATTGCGAGAAGTGTACCAAGCCTCAAGTCATGAACATTGGCCACACCTTATTACTACGGGGAATCTAATTATCTATATATATATGCATATATTATTATAAAAGTATGACATCCATATGTATATACTCAACTATTGAAAAAATCTCAATCCAATGAAGAAATATGTATGCGTATCGGTAACCATCTAATAGATCATACAAAGTAACATAAGCAATGAATACTTCTAATTAATTAAACAATTACTATGTATTCATTGGGGCCCTTTTTTATCCACAACCCACTGGCCGATCCTGATGGATCTGACCACAGCCATTTGCAATGCATGTACTATTCAGATTCAAGGAAATGGAAATGGGTGGGGTGAAGAATCAATCACGCTGGGTGTAGATGTCAAAATCTGCATAAAATAGGAGAAGCTGCTGTCACTGATTAGCTTTTGTCAGCTCAAAAGGTGACAGAGGTGTCCCAGTATTCTATTTGCTGATGCTGAAATATTACAACGGTAAAATGCACCAGTCCTTTATGCGTTTTTAATGCCACCAGCAAACGGCACATCACATGCACGTGACCCCGGGTTTAAAAAATAGGAAGTTATTTGATCCTCTGGCCGCTTTTCATGCTTGATTCTTGGGCATTCATAAAAAATGATTTGAGATATGGTCCAGATTCACTGAAAAACTTTATTTATGTCTCTAAAATTTCTGTCTCCCAGCTTTGCTAATCTTAACTGCGTGTACAAAGTCAGCTAATGCATATGTCATCACATATGCCAGCATGGCGTACAGGTGCAATATCCAAGCCCTCCATAAGGAGGGTACTACTATGTGGATTGCCTCTCTCAAGAATGAGCATTGCTTTATTAGATCCCTAACTGTGGGGTCGACTGTGATGTATGTGCCTTGCATCGATGCCATCCATCTGTTTTAACAGCTCATTTTAGGACAGGATCTAAAAAATGAAGCAGATCCAAATCTTAGGGTAGACTATACACCACAAGAAACAGTACCCACCATTCATCCCTGAATATTTATTTGCCATACAACTTATTGGTAAGGTCACAAAGACTCTGAATAATGAACCATACAAATACTAGGTTAATCCGAAACTTTCATAGCCCATGATAAGTTTTTAATAGTCAATAACCATGGTTTTCTATATAGTCCACTTGAGATTTAGATCTGCTGTAACTTCAGAATCATGTCCTAAAATGAGCCCTCAAAACAAATGAACATCGTGGATGTAAAGCACATACATTATGATGGCCCCACAGTAACGGATCCACCCACCTCGGTGGATCGGGATCGATGGATCCACCCAAGCTGCCCTTCAAGAATCATGTTGGTTCACTAGTTAGGTGGACCACATTGCTCAATAAATGTGAAAAATCAGCTGAAATATTCTTACCTGCACTTTTTATTTTTATTTTATTTTTAATATTAAGCTCTACCTTATAAGTGGACTACCTTTATCTCATGTGTACTAACATCCACACGGCAAGATCTACCTATTGGATGGCTTAGATATTTCACCAGTCTGCGCATTAGTTGACCTAGGCACATGTGCAGGCTTAGCAAAGCTTTCATATGCGTATGTTTAAAAAATTGAAATTATTTATTAATTTATAATAAATATTTGTAAAATTTAATTTATTTTCAGTGAGATTTTCCTGATAACATTGCGAGAAAAAACATGTGGGGAAGGAGATTTGTCCCTCGGCTAAAATCTCATTCCGTACAATGTATGGTTTAAAAGTATTAAAGGAACTGCTTGGGTATTTAATGGCCATTGTTCTGTTTTATGAAGCTGTCATTGGGACAACAATGGCTATGGTTTTGATTAAAAAAATGTTAGGAAAACAAGTCAGTGTCAGATTACACATGTTTTTCTTAGTAGTTAAAATTAATGGGGAATGATTGTGTGCGTTTGAACACATGGTTATTATTATGAGCCTGAGGTGGGTGGGGCCCATTCGTGATATCTAGAGCCCAAACATTGAACATGCCATGTCTTCTCTTTTTCACTTTACATCACCCTAATTCAAAAAGACTCAGGTGGTCCACACAACAGTGAGCAATATATATACAATCACGCTCAAAACTTCTGTGTGGGTATGGTTCCATCCACATAATTCTTTGGAATGGTTTAAGTTTGTGTGTCCCTTTCTCGTGGGTGGCCGGGTGCACCTGATGACTTTTAGGGCTTGTTTGGATACCACCAAATAAGTTAAATTTTCTACTTATAACAGTAGATAAGTAACTTATTTGAGATAAGTAAATTTAGTTTAAGATTAATTATAAGTATTTTTTTTTACTTAAAGGTACTTGATCACTTTAGCTTATTAAGTAGAAACCAAGATAAGCTACTTACGGCATGAGTAGCTTATCTGAAATAACTTGTGGTCCAAACGCCCCCTTAGGTATGGAATATAAACAATATGTTGGACACCACATTTTGTAAAGAAGTCTTATTAGTGAGCGTCACCCTCTCTAGTGTCCCCCATTGATCGGGCCACCTAAGTCAACAAATCATCTGATGTCATGGATGGCCCCACTTTAGATAGGTTATGAGCCAAAAGCTACCATGAGAGGGTGATCATGAGGAGTGGAATTGTGGACATATATAATTGTTAGACATAGGCCTGTGGACCCTACTTATAGGTAATCACTAGTGAGTGAGTCTCCTGAGATTTTTTTTTTTTCTTTGATTTTTTGATCTGTTTTTCTTTGAAGTTGAATTATAAAAATTCAACTTTAAACGTAGATGGGATAAGGAGATAGAATGAAACAGGATAATCTCCAACCTCGTCCAAACTTCCAACCATTCCTCTACACGGTCATCCAGTGAAAATCTTCCTAAAAACACCAAGAGAGTCAAGAAAGAAAAGAAAAAATAATATTCTCTCTACAGCCCGTCTCTTAAATGATCAAAGTTTTAGATTGAAATCCAGGGCGTCTGTACCGTAGATTTAGAGGGGTGATTAGACTCATCTATTACAGTAGTGGTTAGACGGATGATTGGACCTACGCCGTTTATCATTGACTTTTGCGAAGGTCTATTGGATCCTAATCACCCTTTTGCGCCGACTACCAATAATGAAGAGATAAAGCTTGAAATAGCCAGAAAATACCCAATAAACAGTAGTCTAGATTGTGGAAACAATATGATTTTGGGTCTATAGAGTACTTTGGATTGCCTTATGTGTATGATTTTGCACTCTGGCCTATTATTAATAAACATGCATTCAGAAATTGCTTACATGGCATACATTACTCAAATTAAACCATCTAAATTTTTGGGAGTCACTATATGTAGATTATCATCAAAAGTCAAATTCGTTGAAGAATCCTAACCGTTCTCAAAATTTGCTCATTGAATTTGGATCGTTGACTACTTTTTCATTTCAAGTGTCAGTTAAAGATCCACCAATTAGCCAGTTAGAAAATTAAATCAATTTAATTTTCTATTTATGATCCACTTGGAACCCACAATTTGGACCGTTAAATTTAACTTACCCTTAGACCACCCACACAGTTTCTTAGTGCCTGCATATCAACCATCACAATTCTTGTAGAGTATCATAAAATAAATAAATAAATAAAATCTATTTCAACATTAATAAATGCCATTGGTGTGGGGCTGGGCTTTTTGTATTAAGAAATCATATTTCCAAACTTATTTGGTAGTCAGACGACCCACCTATCACCAAACGAGGGGCCCATCATGAATATATCTACCCATAAGCAAACATAAGGTTTGTTCATGAGCATAATTCCTTTCTTACATTTATTACCACGTGGTATACATGTGTTGAGATCTGAGCTGCTTACCGCACAACCTACTGGTGGGATATAAGTGGTTGAGATTACACATAAGATTAGCATTTTTTTAAAAACATATTGCAAAACGTGTTAGGTGATGTAGATTTTTTGGACATGTTAGGTTTTCGGTGTTAGGTGATATAAAATTTTCAGACATGTTAGGTGAATAGATTGAATTTAAGCTAGTTATTAAGTAATCTATCTCCGTCTATTTGTTTTACGTGTTCAGAATCTGCACCTTTCATGTGCCTAGGGACCATCATGGATGGGCCATACATCAAAAGTGGATGGTTAGAACAGTCCAAACAACAGTCCAGATTGCCATCATACCAATAAGATTATAAATCTAATCATGCATGTGGCATGGAAGTAAACTCCTTGATAGCTGACTTAATACCCATGGTTAGAGCTAGAGGTGTACACGAGTCGAACCGAGTCGAGCTTGGCACAGCTCGACTCGGCTCGGCCACTTGCTGACCCCAGCTTGAACTTGGCTTAGCTCAGTCCTCGAGCCTCAATGGCCAGCTCGGCTCAATTCGGTCAACAGCCTTGGCCAGTCCGAGCCGAGTTCGAGCCAAGATCGAGTTGCATTCGCCTGTGGAGCATTTTTACAAACACATGGATTGCACCTTCGAAATCTCACCCTGTGTAAAACAACAGTAGTGGTTTTATAGGTATTTCATCAAACACTTGTAAGCAACATAAAAATCAAGAAAAAAAGGGTATTTGTACGGATCTAAATCCATGGGAAGAAAAGCTTTAATGGTTGATATGAGGACGTAAATTGCCAGTTACCTTGCATACAACAAGTTGCTGTGCGCCGGAAGCTTTATGGGACCTAAAAGAAATGGTCGTGATAAATTCACTCTACCAATTTGTCCATCATTTCTCAGGCTCACCTTCTCCATCATTTCATATATGTACCTTATTTGCCACCAGCCACACTTCATTAAGTCATTTCATCAAACACTTGATGAGCAACAACAATATCAAAGTAACCAAATCACCGAACTGTTCGATCTGAGTTCGATTCATTGGTTTCAATCTGAGTCGAGTCGAGCTCGGGCAAGTTCGAACTTAGTTTGAAATTTTTTCGAGCTCAAAAAATCAGCTCGACTCGGCTCGAACTTAGTTTCGAACCGAGTCAAATCGAGCTTTTTCGAGTCGAGTCGAGCGAGCTAATCGAGCTAACTCTGCTCGTGTACAACCCTAGTTAGAGCTGGGCATCGAGTCGAGTTGGACTGAGTTAGTGCTGACTCGTCTCGATCTGGTTTTGAAATATGCCTGACCCAAATTCGACCCGACTTGGTACTGAGTCCAGCATGCCTGACCCTATCCAAGTCTTGTATGCCCTAGAATGATCTAGACTAAGTCTAAATCGGTTAAAAGTACTGAGTTGAGTCGAGTCGGCACCGAGTCTGATCGAGAGATGAGGGAGTGGAGAGAGAGAGAGAGAGAGTGAGAGAGAGAGAGAGAGAGAGAGAGAGAGAGAGAGGAGGGTGGTGATGGCGGTGGGTGGTCATCGGATTTGGAAGAGGAGGATGAGGGATGGAGAGAGGAGGAAGAGGGATGAGAGAGGGAGAGAGAGAGTTTGGGTTCGGATCGGGGTCGGGTGTAGCAGGTAGGTTTAGAGATACTTAAAAAATAAGATCTTATATATATATATATATATATATATATATATATATATATATATATATATATATATATATATATATATATATAAAACTCGAATCCCAGTTGAGTTGGGTTTCGGATCGAGTCGAGTCTAATAGATTGAGTTTCGGGTCGAATTACTGGGTTATTTGGACTCGACTCGGTTTAAGTTTGGATTGGGCGAAGCCTTTTCGGTTTGGACTGACTCACCCATTCGGTTCGGATCGAGTCAGGTCTGAACGACTTGGACGAGTCGGATGAGTCAAGTCATCCCATGCCCAGCTCTACCCATGGTGGCTTTTATTTATTTTATTTGATTTTCATAACTCATCCAGACTAGTCCTGCTTCGAGTTGAGTCGTGAATTGCCCAAGTTACGGGTAATTCAACCCGACTCCAATGAGTCAAGGGTGAATCAAGAGTGTGACTTGTGGTGCTGGTCGACCTATACAGGACTAAATTCAAGTTGACTCTTCTGCCTTATATCCAATATTTAGACCCGTTTGGATAAGACCAAATAAGTTACTTTTTCTACTTACAATAGTAGATAAGTAACTTATTTCATATTAGTAAGTTTGGTTCATGATTATTTATAAGTAACCTTTTTACTTAAAAGTATTTAATCACTTTAGTTAATTTTTTAGCTCTTCTACTTTTCATAAGTTATTGAAGAGATGCTTAAGAGATACCAAAGAGAGGAGAAGGTGATAAGTAGGTTGTTTATCAAATATATTTATCTTCTTAATAAGTAGAAATTAAGATAAGTTACTTGTGTTATAAGTAACTTACCTTAAAGCAACTTATGATCCAAACGGGCCATTAATGGCACGTTTCATTGCTGAGGAAGTCATTTCCTGATTTCGTGTTTTGGAAAATGTCAGAGTTGACTTGGACTTTTTGGACAAAAAAAATTATTTAATTGGTATAGTTGTTTTCTAAAAACATGATTAAAAATTTATTCTATTTTCTTAAGTTTTTTATTCCTTGGCTAAACGCAGCCGTAAGCTTTCTAAAGGAAAATTCGAGGAATGGAATTCATGGGCAATACAAAAATAAACTAAAATGTAAAAAAATCAAATAAAATATACAAACCAAACAGAGTTTTCATAAAAATCAGATAGTTCATAGATTTAGAAATATACAAACCAGCAACCAAACACCCTCTTAAATGAGCCTGATATGGATTGTCCAAAAATAGTGCTAAAATCCTAACTGAACTTTTCTCTCAAACTTACTCATAAACTCTTCAATTGGGAAGGAATTTTCCCTGTCCCTGCACTTGCATAAGAAAAACTGGAATATCAATTTTTCTAAAAAAGAAAAAAAAGAAAAAGCCAAAGAGCAGGCATTCCATCACAAAAAGATTTGAGGCACTAAAAGTTGGTGAGGCTACTGTTTGGCTACTGTCCTTTGTTTTTACATGAATTTATAGAAAACTGCACCGTAACAATGGATTCCATGTTTGTTTCAGCATATCATGTTCTAGATTCAACAAAAACAAAAAACGTGTTTTATAGGGGAAAAAACGTGTATAATGTAAGTAAAGTGGTCTAGAGAGTTGGATGCCCGGCTTGATTGGTTAGCCGTAAATGCATGTAAATTGTGGTAAATAACTAATGATGATTTACTTTGATATTTACAAGTTACAACAGTAAAAATGTTAGCAGACATAAATTTTCAAAAGATACTCACATGGGCTCAGTAAGCCCTACCATGATGTATGTACTATATCCACGCCGTTCATTCATTTTGTGGATCATTTTAGGTCATGAGTTAAAAAAATGAAGCAAATCCAAAACTTCTGTAGCCCCAAGAACTTAACTGTTCAACAATAGGATTTCAATCCTCATTATTTTTTATGGTGTGGTCCACTTGGGCTCTGGATCTGGCTCATCTATTGGCTCATCCTCTAATATGATCAGATTGGTTTAAGAATCCTGGCTTCTGATTAATTGACAATTATTTACGTAAATGAGACCATTGGATTTTTTCATTTCAAACATCTAATAATTAATTGTACACCAATCTGATAATTATATGATCAGGTATGTGTAATTTTGAGTTTATGATACATGTAAACTGGGACCATGTACTTGCACGCGGCGTGTACAATTTCTCAGTGGCTGAGTGTCGTACATCATTCTCTTCCAGAGTAGCAAACATTCTTCTACCGCAGTAGGGTCTATGGGGTCGCATCTTGTAACCTCTATCATTTGTTCTTTTCTGAAGTCTAACTGCTATCTCTTCTGAAAAGAAATGGTGGCCAGGGCTATGCACAGCTCTGCAGAGAAGACTGAATTACATGTGCCACACATGCACGGCTATGGAGACCATCCAAAATGTAAGGACATTGTACATGAGCATACCTCGAAATTCACACCTCTCAAGCAATCGTAGCCATCCAATTGATTCTCTAGGACTGAAACAGCCTCTACTATATACAAGGGGTGGAAGTCCCGGTGGTGACCAATATGGATTTGCAGCTTTACCAGAACAGATTTGCAAACCTTGCTTATAGGTCCCAGTTTAGATGCATCATAAACCAAAAATTACAATTATTTGATTATTTGATTATTGGATTTTTTACTATTCATTGGACGGTTAAAATGGAAAATATCAAATGGTCCCAATTCAATAAACATGTGTCCACCAAGCAGAGGTTAGGGTCATTCAATGGATCTGATCATGGGACCGACTTAGCAGATTTATGATGCAAGGAAGAGTGTTATATGAAGAATAGGAAGATCACGGTCTTCCTCATGTAATTAAGACCTTAAATTCACAAAGTGAGTTCTTAAATCCACGAGAAGTAAGAGACAAATTTTGAATATTTTTATTGAATAATAATTTAAAATTGTTCGATTACATCACTCATATGAACGATCCAAAATACTAATTCCAATAGAAATTATCATAAATAACAAAATCTCTACCCAAAGTTAAATTTACCAAAAATAGAAATAACATTCGAACCTTACCAGAGCATTTTCGGTATTATTACAAGCAACTTCTAGAAAAGATGAAAACTTTGATTTTGATATTAAAAATGTGCCTTCTCACAAAACGAAAATGATTGAATTTGATTTTGATATAAAAAATGTGCCTTCTCACAAAATGGACGTCTTCAACTAGCATAGCAGGCGGTTGACATTGAATGTACATAAAGATCGATAGGTTATGCGTTTCATGATGATGCCTATATTAAAGTTACGATGTTTTACAGTCAACACTTCAAATGGCAATTTCTTCGTATTTACAATAATTTTTTTAGAACCAAACACGTTTGGGCCCAATTTACGACATGCCCAAGTTGGATTGGGCGGAATTGTGTCAGACTAGTTCCGCTTTCGTTCGAGCTTCTTTTGGTTTAGCTGTGCTAAGAATACACATGCAGCCCCTCCACATCAACTTCACAATTTAGTCAATTTAATTTAAATTATTGTATACTGTAAAGTATGCTTCCTGAATGCCTCGGTATCAATATTATGCTTCGTAAGATTGCATAATATCAAATAACTCCCTTCTATTCCAAAGAATTTCCAAGGCTGCTGGGGCATGGGTTTTCCTGATTATTGTCATTTATCTTATTTTCTTTTTCTCGTGGCTGGGGTGTGGGTTTTCTCCTCTGCTGTCTTTTGCAATTTTTAGGCTGCTAGCCTCTTGGGATTAATAAATTTTGCTTATATTCTTAAAAAAAAGGGCAATGACCTGAAACTCTTCCAAATTGCAATATGCTAACAACGAATATTTGTTATATTACTGGACCATTGCAGTAACTCTCTCTTAAACCATCTCTTTTTGTGGACCACTGATACAGCTCAACCCACTGGATGGCTACCCAACTGTGGAAGGATGTGATTTGACTCAAATATCGTGTCGGGTCCCCCCCACACTCCTGCCTTGTCTGTGTCATAATTAGAAGCAGGTAATGGTCCCTCTGTCATCCTTCTGTCTGCAGCACCATATGGCACCTCCATTACCTTGATCAGCGATGGATGCATATGTTCAACCTGTCGATTGATTGGCCGTCGCCTGGCCTGAGATTGAGTTCTATGTGGGTTACTCTCTCTTTCATGCTTGCTTGACTTGACATTCAACCGGAGTTTCGGTGTGAGTGCTTCAACAGACATCTAGAGACAAAAAATAGTCCAAAGCCCATGTTACTGCAGTAAAAAAATAAAATAATAAATACATAAATAAAAATTGTGGGCATGTGGGCACGTTTGACACTATGTATTTGGAACACGGTGGAGTCTAAATCACAATTACCATGGAATCAAAGGGATTTGGAGTCTTCAGTTGTGTTTGGCAACATGTAAATAGAATCCTGAGAATTTAAAATTGTGTTTGGCAGCATGTATTTCGAAACAATGAAATTTAACCTGAATTTTACGAAGCAAATAATCTTGAATACCTCAAAATGACATACACGTACGTAACATGTCTATTAAAATATATGCTTTTGTTAAAAATCAGGTAATTCCGAGTCTCAGTTGGCCTACAAAAGTAAAACCACCAATGTTATTATACAAGCAGATAAAGATACACAATGCATGGTATAAATGGGGCTAAATGTATAAAAAATGTGGCCACAGTTCCATAATCACTGTGGGGCTAGCAATCATTGTGTAATGGAATCCAGGCCTAATCTTGGGTCCCTGGAGGTGCAGCGCACGCTGTTCAAGTGGGGACATGGACCCCAAATCTCAAGTATTTAGATAATGGGCCTACCGTCTAGATTTAGGCCCAGTCCTCTTTCTCAGCCGTCGGTTGGTGATAATGAGGAATAATCACTGCCCATGGACCATTCAAGATAAGGCCCACATATAGAACACAAGCCTGTCATCATATTAGGTCTACGCTTCACTGGTTGGCCCAGGAATAAGAAAGCCCATAAACATGAAGGCCCAGTCCAAAGCCCACATGCAGTTCACTTTCCCAATCCTTCTACTTGAAAAAAATAAAAAAATAAAATAAAAATAAAAATTCCATCTTCCCATTATCATCTTTGTTGCAGGCGGCACACCACACGGAAACCTCCTGCTGGATTCCTTTGTTTCCATTTGGCGTGCCGCTGCCAGTGACCAGAACCATCATTAAAAAGAATATTCAAAAGGCAGTTTGCAAAACCCACTAATCGGCGGTCTGCTATGAATGTTTTATTAACCTTCATGGAGCCCAACAATTGCTTTTCCGACTGTTGGAGAGAGAATGCCCTCAAATGTCAGCACAGAGCTGTGATTATGGAACAAGGGCTTTTGGAGGATTCAAATTATCTTTAAATCAATTTCCTCTCAATTCCTTCCTGCCAAACGCCTTCCCTCTCAAACTCCCTCAAATATGCTGAAACTTTATCAAATAAAGGTGCCAAATGACGAGTTGTTGCTATTCAATTTGGACACAGCCACACATGCAACGAATGGCTCGATTTCGTTCATGCATGTGTAAGTATGTAGGTGCCGGGTGTGCTAGACTCGTATTCAGCTCGAGTCAAACCAAATGCCTTGTGAAGATTAACTTGACTGCTCAACCAGCAATTGACAATGTTATTCAATTTGGACACACGGCCACACATGCAACGAATGACCCGATTTTGTTAATGCGTGTGTGAGTATGTAGGTGCCGGGTGTGCTAGACTTGTATTCAACTCGAGTCAAACCAAATGCCTTGTGAAGATTGACTTAACTACTTAACCAACAATTGACAAGGAGATCATGTGATTTATGAAGGGGAAAGTTAGTCATTCTGATGCATCCTTTTGCTTTGAGGAGAATGACCTTTATCACGACGGTGATAGCTTGATCATGTTTGTCATGAAAATAACATAAAGAAGTAAAATAGAAATTTAAAAGCTGAATGTTGATTTTATTAATATGAATATAGATGTAGTAAAATCACCATATAAAAGTAAATAAAACAGAAAAAGTTACCAACAACTATGATTTGAGCAAGCGAGCTGGCCGGCTGTGGACCAGACGACCTTCTAGACTCGAAGACAATCGCGAAAACCTAAACAATCATGAGATAGTCGTGAGGACTTAGGAATTTGGAGGGGATCCGATGACGAAGGACTAAATATTTATTTAAACTAAACCGACTTGCTACAGTGATGTATTGGATATAAGCAGAAGCTAAACTAAACTATGTTAATCGATCCAAATTTTCTAGAGCATGTTGCTAGACAGAAGCAGAGAAGTAGAACGGCTAACCTATGATAAGAGCAGTGTCATGAAGGACGAAAGGTTGATAGGTATAGGCAATTGAATCAGCCCAGCCCAAATGCAATCCTAGAATGTATCATGGGTGTATTTAAGCAGCCCATTTATAGTAGAATCCATCCGGTGGCTAGTTCAGATCATATTAACTTCGTACAAAGCTGAACTTCGACGAC
Organism: Magnolia changhungtana; assembly: GCA_030180095.1. Lineage (NCBI taxonomy): Eukaryota > Viridiplantae > Streptophyta > Magnoliopsida > Magnoliales > Magnoliaceae > Magnolia > Magnolia changhungtana. The sequence continues at coordinate 6,070,972 of JASAUF010000272.1, read as the reverse complement.
ACGTCTAGTGATCCACCCAATTACTATTGGAGCGGAAAAGGTCTAATTACCACTATGATCCTATGGTTAGGATAGTCATGGGGCATGATAAATGGTTTATATCGTCTAGAGGCAGCTTAATAGACAATGGGTATTCTCTCATTATCTCTCTTCATTTTCTTTATGAAAAATCTCTGAGATACATTTACCAAGGAAATGCCTCCTTTAAAAGAGAGAAATTGAGAGGATTGGGAGAACTTTGGACATGATATTAGGGGTGTACATTGAGTCGAACCGATTCGAGCTGGCCTCAGCTCGACTTGGCTTGGCCACTAGCTGACCTCAGCTCAAACTCGGCTCGGCTCGGTTTGGTCAACAGCTTGGGCCGAGTTTAAGCCAAGATTGAGCCGAGTTCACCATTGAGGCATTTTCACAAACACCTGGATGACACCTTCAAAATCTCACTCTATTTGAGATAGCAGTAACGAGTTTACAGGTATTTTATCAAACACCTTCTAAGCAACATAAAAATCAAGAAAAAAAAGAGTGTTGGTTTCGTATACATACCTTCCTTGCCACCAGCCACACTTCTTTGGGTCATTTCAACAAACACTTGGTGAGCAACATCAATATCAAAGTAACTGAGTCACCGAACTAGTTTGATCCGAGTTTGATTTGAGCTGGGTTCGATCCGAGTCGAGTCGAGCTGGGGCCAGCTTGAACTCGGCTCGAACTCATTTTCGAGCTCAAAAAATTAGCTCGACTCGGCTCAAACTCAGCTTCGAACTGAGTCAAATCGAGTTTTTTCGAGTCGAGTAAAGCAAGCTAACCGAGCTAGCTCGGTTTGTGTACACCCCTACACGAAATGGCTTATCCTTATCTAGGGCTGTCAACAGGCCAGGCCTAGGTAGGTCTTGGCCCGGATTTTGAACTGTTTTGGGCCATTCCCTTGGGCTGGCCCAATTCAAAATTCTGAATTTTCAGGCCCAAGCCCAGCCCATTGACACCCCTATCCTTATCACATCATATCTCTCTCCCTTATCATAATTCTCTTTAACATCTCTCTCTCCCTAACTTGAATTTTGAGAGCAGGAATTAGAAAAAAAAAGATATCCAACTGGAAATATTCCGAGCCTCTCTCTCTCTCTCTCTCTCACCTGAATTTTGAGAGCAGGAATTAGAAAAAAAAGAAAAAAGAAAAAAAAGAGGATATCCAACGGGAGATATTCCGAGAGTTAAATGGTGTTGGATCCACCAACTAGGGGTTGCCCCACAAGTAGGCTCCATGGCCCATATCCAACACTATGTTGAGCCCATCATCCAAGATGAGCAACATACTTCAAGATGAGTAAAGACCTCTATTTATCTGTTGGAAAGGCAGACTTGGAAAAGTGTATGTATATATATATATATATATATATATATATATATATATATATATATATATATATATATATATATATATATATAATATATATATATATATATATTAAAAAGGAGAATCAACAGTTTGTATTCATAAGGGAGAAGACCTTGAATCAGAAAGCTATGATCATCCCATCTTTGTGCCTTTGCACTATAGCAGTCTGCCGGTTAGATGAACCTTACGAATTCACCATTACAATAGTCAGTTACATTCAAGGAAAATTAGAAAAAGTAAACTAACTCTCAGTTTGGGCCTGTTTGATTTTCCAAATGCAGGGTAAATACCCCATTATTACAATTTCACCTGTTTGAAAATGCCAGGTATTCCTGCTTTGAAAAAGGGTCCAAAATGACTGCATAAATTTGTGGGCCCCATCGTCATGTATATGACATATCTGCATCGTCCATCCGTTTTACCCTAACATTTTGAGGCATGAGCTGAAAAATGAGAAAAATCCAACATTCAAGTGTCCCACACCAAAGTAAACAGTGGCCCCAAGAAGTTTTTAACAGTAAGTGTTCGATTACATTTTTACTGTGGTGTGGTCCACTTGAACTTTGAATCTGCTTCATTTTTTGGCTTATGTCCTAAATTCAGTTGGCATGATGGATGGATGGTGTGGATAATCCACATACATCATGGTGGGCCCCCCTAATATTTGGAGCCTCCGCCATTTTTTGCATTGAAAAAACAAGAGTCAAATCAACATAGGTAACGATGAAGGTAATTACCAAGGAAATAATCATTGCCCATTTCCACTGCATTTGCATTTACCTGAGAAAATCAAACATGCACTTTGTGTTTGTGGACCAAAATGAACCGCAAACAGATTTTGTATACTAGTTTTTTGCTCACTCCATTTTGTGCTCTATGAAACAACAAATGACACTAACAACACAATATTGGATATGCTATTAAGATGACTCATCAGCACAAGTGCATGGAATATTGAGAATTTGCTTACTAATGATTTTCATGATCAATGACTCAAAAAAGGCATATAAAATAAGATGAACAATCTGGGGTAAAAAACAACATAATGTAAAATAAAACCTTCCATGAGTTTACACACATTATCCACTGCTTCCATTTCTCCGTTTAACTTCCCCAATGGGAAGCTTGATGGGCACTTGCTAATATTTCCTCTTCCTTATCTTGAAGCTAGAGGAGCGGATAACATCATCATCAGTCTTGAGCCTGGCCTCAAGAACATCCATAGATTCTGGTTTAGTAAAATAAGTGAAGAGTAGGTAAATTCCATCCAAGTACTTGTTGGTTTCTCCTGCCTTGTTCTTCTTCTTCATGCTGTAGGCCAGAGGTATGACACCCCTATTAAACACCTCCACATACATGCCACCCCCAGCAACAAGCAGCTGCATAAGGCACCACAACAGATTTGAATGACTCGAAGGAACTATTTGAAAACACATGATTCAGAATCTCACCTTTGAAGCAAGTGGAAAACAGTTTCTAGAATTCACTTGATTCAATAAGCCATAACACTTATAGTACTATGCTAATTTTCATAAAAAATTCAGAACACATGGGAAGCTGGGCCGAGATAGCCCTGGAAAATTTTAATACAACCTGGACGATACAAAACCCAATAATTACAAGGATGCCCAAGAAATCAACAGACAAAATACATTCTTTTGAACTGCTCACATTCGACGCTCAATCACCCATTCCATAACATCCAATTTCGCTTTCCTGAAAACTTTGGTTGGCAGAATAAAAGAACCCAGAAATCCCTGAACTAGACACAGTTTATATGGCAAGTTTCATGGATGAGCTTTGCTAAGCACAGACGCATGTGCAATAAAGCTCATGTAGCTGCCACACGTGGTAGCATGGCACGTAGGTGCAACATCCAATCCATCCATAAGGTTGGTCCGATCTTCTACATGTTTTCCTGAAAATAAATCTGGTCCAGTCAGCATGTGGGCCCCAATATTGGAAACAGGAGGATGGATTAGAAAACTTTAGCCAAGTTATCTAGAGCTGTACATTTGTTTGGCAAACTGTTGCTCACCTGACCAGTGGATCAACCTGATTCATGGGCTTGGGCATCAATTGTGCTGGGTTCGTTTCTGATAGATGGATTGGATCTCAGACCAACTGTGCCATGCTGGCACACGTGTGGCATGTACATGAGCTTTATTGCACATGTGCATGCGTTTGGCAAAGCTCTTCATAGATGACATAAACATCGGTTCACATTGTCCATCCACTTAGTTGTAACTTATAATAGTGATGAACTGTGATCTTTCCAGAGTTTCATGAAATTTCACCACAATGGGTGACGTGTTTTGCCAATATTGATAGATGCAAGATGGCAGGCCTCCCAACACCCACTGAAAAGAATTCTCATAAATATTGATGTTGGTGTTTATAAGAACTTTACAGAGTCAATGACAAACCTGTCATACCAAGGAGAAAGGGCAGTAAGATGTTTAAATTGTTAAAGACCTGTATTGGGTTATTTAGATAACAATGAACTATGACAACTGAAATTTATACACGACTAATGGTGCTTGTAGAAAGATAAAGATGATGTAGAAAAATGAATGTGTTCTTGGAAAGGACTTCCATTGTTATATGTGATGACGCAGTGTGCAGGGCAATCCGTACGGTATAACGAGTGAAGAACTCCTTTGGTAATCAGCATGTGATGGCTGAAGTTTCTAACTCAGGCAATCATCACTATCATATCTTTGGGAGCAGATTCAGTGAAGCCCCGAAGTGGCGAGATTTGATTAGGCCATATGACGCTGTCAGAGATGAGGCCACACAAAGCATGTTTGGAAGTGGTTTGATCGAGTGTGTACTCGATCAATGTCACACAGGACTGGACCAATCAAAACCTAGCCACATCAGGGCCTTAACAAGTTCAGTGAGGCTGGGCCTCACCATCTGCTCCCCATAGCTTTGCACATTCTTTAGGCAGGTAAGCTTGGAGTACTAAAATATTGCTTATGCTAAGTTTGCAAGATTCAAAACCTCATATGGATTATGCACTTGGAAGGAAGGTTGAGATGAAGCAAAGAGGAAAGTTCAATTCACTCTTATACTAAGAGAGATTCCATATGCTCAAAATATCAGGGTGGCCTTATGGGATAAAACAAAAGGACAAAAATATTATCCCTTGGAAGCATGCAAAGACCAAATAAGTTTCACATATCCACTGAGGGTAGCATGTATATCACAAACCATGCATTTAAGAGGACTTCACAGCCTTGTCTAAGACGCCACTCTGTTCCAATTGAGAAGCACCAAATGAAGGCCAGATGCCACACTGCCTTATAATAGCATTTGGCTGCATGAAGAAATGGGCGATATGATGAGCCCCAGGGAAGATTTGCAGAAGACTATTTGAATAGACACAATTACTTCCTACTGTTCTGTTTTCTTTCTTTCTTCTTGTGTCCTGAAAGTTTTAGCCATGCTGATTATGGAGTGTTCATGGTTTTACAATAGGCCAGAAACCCTAATCAGAGTGTGCTTAACCAGTTCACATCTTCAGATAATTCAGCACTAGTCAAGGCCTTCTTTCTAACATCTATTTCAGCATCAAGAAAAAGATAGTGATCATGCACATATAGAAATAATGCGCATGGTGCCATAATATCAAACATGAATGATCATTTATCAAGCTCTTTCTCACAGAGCAACAAGAGATGCAGAATCGGACATGATAACCCCAGAAAATATAAGACACGGGTTCAAAAGATGGTGAACACAAAGAAACTAATTAAAACGGCATATAATCCGAAGTACTCCTTTTGAAATCAGTCTCCAAATTACATGGTAGGATCATTCAATGATAAATTTACATATTCTCGAGCATATAAATTCTCTAAATCCTATGATTGAGTCCAATGTTTAGACATTCGTAGAACTTTGAAGTCATTTAGAGATGTAGGGACAATAGATAATATAGTATAAAATTCTTTCAGTAGTAGGATCTCTATTATTGAATGTTTATTATCTACCAACTTGTACACAAGTGTAAGCATGAGTTCTCTCTTGTATATATTCCCCTTTATGGGTCCTACAATAGAATCAATCTTTCCACCAGTGCTCTCCTCTATTTGACATTCACTGTCACTCTAACATGGCGTCAGAGCAATTAATCTAGGTCATTAATCAGTGAAGTTCATTGTCCCTAATCTCAACTCTAATGAGACCATTGGACCTCTTTGCTCTGTTGTGGCTACTAATGTGTTGATTTGATCAGCACCCATGACAGATACCCATTGTGGCAATACCGCCACCTCAGCATCTCCGAGCTCAAGGTCTGTTCAGATTAGATCTCAACACCATCCTTGATCATCAAAGTCAATCCCCAATCTTAGCATCGAACCCATCACTACCACGGCCAAACACCATCTTCAACCTTGTCTGACCCCAATCACAACCATCACTACTGACCTCTGTTTGTCCCAAATCGCAAAAGCCGTCACCGACCTTTGCCCAAACCCAATAGCAAACACCCACCCAATAGAAGACCATCCTCTCCAGCCCTCGGCATTGCCTTCACAACCTTAGTCCAAACCCAATTGCAACCACACACTCCCAAGTAATCTCATTGCAAGCGGAAGACATGGCTCAATATTCAACTTCAACAAATAACGTAGACATCCATCTCTCCTCTCCAACACCACTCCGTGGGGAAAACATGGGTGCCCTTCATATTGTTTCCAATCCAATTTTCATGAGCGAGCCAAGTTCTAGTTTTCCGATCAAGATCTAGTATCTCTGATTTTGGAATGTTTATTATTATGCAACCTTGTAAATATTTCCCTTTTTCATGTGCATGTGTTCTCTCTTGTATATATTACCTTTTATGGGTCTGCAATAGAATCAATATTTCCACCAATTCTCTCTTGTATTTGGTATCCATTGTCAATCAGCAGATCTCTGAAGAAGAAAAAAGGGCCTCTTTTTATTCAACCCGAGCCTCTATTCTTACTCAAGAGATAGCTTGATACTCTCGCAAAGTGTCATGGATGATGCACAGGCAGCTAGAAATTACAGAGAAATTGCATTCATGGCATACAAGTATCTCAAGGTAAACCGTCAAATTATGGGCACCAGTTTAGATGTATCACAAACCAAAGATTACTCACATTTGGTTATCTAACTATTAGAGTGCTGGACATTTATTGGATGGTTAAAAATGAAAAATATCAAGTGCTTTATTTCAAACAACAGGGGTCCAAGAAACAGGGGTTAGGATTGTTTGACCAATCTGATTTTTGGATTGTAAGTTAGCAACAGTGGGCTCCACAATTTAGCCAGTTTAATTTGAGTTAATATATGCCAAGTGAACCATTTATGAGTGCTTGCATATCAAGCATCATATGCAGCCAGAGTATCAAGTAACTCACCCTTGTTTCAAACATGAGAGGTCGGATGAGTGTCACATATGTAATAAACGTCACCACTCCAATGAATTGTAACAATGACATACATCATCATCATCATCATCATTTAAGTGTTATCCCAATTATTAGGTTTGGCTACATAAATCTTGTTATGCCAATCCATGCTATTAACAGTCATACCTTCAATTAGACCATAGGTCATCACGTCTTTCCTAACAGTTGTAAGAATGGCATATACACTAACCTATCTGGACCGACCAATTGGTAGGCCACATCATTGATGGGCCAACCATGTAAATTTAAGCATCCTATCTACAGTCATTTTTCTGTACCACTGATAAACTTTTCCTGACTTTTAAAAAATGGTGATGGAATGGATAGTTATGAACTTCCTATTGGCACCATTTTCAGCACATGACCCATCCATACAGTTGCGGACTGATTGGATGGATCAATTGCAATGCGTGCTACCTAACGGTGAATAAATTCTTAAGAAATGGAGTTTCAACATTGTGCTGCCGCACAATTGGAACTATGCTACCATTACAGTAACACCACTAGCAACACGAGAATTACAACAATGCCAGTAGAAAGCAAGATAGTTCATCCATCCAGACAGAATATAGAGAGAAGGAAATCCAAAGAAATTGCAATTTCTCTATTCTATTTCATAGAATTACGGTACCTCTTCATATTTTTGGGTGAGAGTAAGGCGTTCGTCTTCGGACATGTCTGGGCGGAGGACGGCCATCGTCTCGTACTGGCGTAGGCCGGGCGGGCACTGAGGCTCTTCCTTGTCCTCGACCGCGATGGCGGGACCGCCCGAGGAAGGGGGATCTCTGTCGTCTTCTCCTCCTCCTTCGAAGAACGAACCTGAGAAGTCTAGGGTTAGGGCGCGGACAGAGAGCTGACGGACTCGATGGTTTTGAAGACGGCGGGCATTGATGGACGAGATGGCTGGAAATCGAAACCCTAAGGAGGAGGAAGATGTAGATGAAGAAGAAGCAGAGGAGAATGTGGAATTGCAGAGGAGTTTTGGGGAAGATAAAGAGGCCATCGCCATGAGAGAGAGGAGAGGGAGATAAGAGTATCGGATTGATGTTGATAACGGGATAAGAAGGCGGAAGGTGCGCACGAGCGAGGATCAGGTGAGCCAGGGGTAACAGCTTGGGGGGCGAGGCGCTGACCGTGGGGCCCATCTAGATGCATGTGTTATATATCCAGGCCGTCCATCCGTTTTACCAGCTTATTTCAGTGCATTTTCCAAAAAAGAGTCAGATCCAAATATGAGGTAGACCACAACACAGGAAACCAGTAATGATTGAACGCCCACCATTAAAAGCTTCTTTGGGCCCGCTATAATGTTAATTTGCCATCCAACCTGTTGATCCAAAACTTTTGTGATTGCCAATAAGTTATTAATGGCAGGAATTCAATCCTCACCGTATAGTTCACCTGACTTTTTTTATCTGCCTCGTTTTTTTTTTTATCATTGCCTGAAATGAGCTGGAAAACGGATTGACGGCGTGGATATACGAAACACATCGAGGTGGTCAGGGCCTCAGGGACTGTTGTGCATTACACGGGTAAGAGAAAAAAGTTTGATACTCTGGTAGGGTGTGATGAATGATACGCGGGCGCTTATAAAACACTCACACTAAACTGTGTAAATTATGTGTCCCATTATTTTTCAGGAACCATGATTACAGTTATTTGATTATCTGGCTATCGGATGGTGGGCATTTATTGGACGGTTAAAGATTAAATCATGGATGGTCCTATTTCATCAAACAAGTGTCCACGACTAAGGTTCGAGTTGCTCGACAATAGACTTTGATAACGTCACTTCAGACAGTGGGTTCGACAATTTAGTCGGTTTAAAATTAAGACAATGTACACCACGTGTACAATTGCCTGCGTATCAAGCGTCATGCTACGCTAGAGTATCAAATAACTACATATGGAAGTATCATGTGATAATGAACTCGAGGACAAGCAAAACATACTCGGTTTGTATGTGGAAGGCTCGTTGTTCAGCAATCAGGAACGTTGGCCATTCGGGCTCCATCGTTGTTGAGCTCGGCCCAAAAGCCATGCTCAAACGACAACCCCTTAATAATACAATTTCTGACCTGAAAATGGACGGTCAGGAAGAGAGGTAGAGCACTGGTATACAATTCAATCGAAATATGGCTGCGTTCTTCCAATCTGGTAATTTTCAAGGCATGGACCATGTGGACGAACAGATTAACGTTAGACATACCTTGTATAGCTAGTATACATTGCATAGTTCGTTACCATAGATGGAAGATTCTGCTTTTATTTATTTTCCTTGTATATATTATTGTAATCTCTGTATATTTAATTCCTTTCGATGGTCTCAAATATAACAAAAGATTTCAGCTCCACTTTGTTTACACCCCGAACCATGCTATACACTAAATACACATGATACAGTTATGATGAGTGCCGCAGTTCTCTGTAGTGAAGTAAGCCGGACTATTCGAAGGCCACCCATCAGACGGCTAGAAACATCTGATCCATGTAGATTTGGAAAAAGTTTCCATCCACGATCGGGGTAGCTAGATGGACGGTCCATTTGATACAACACCCTGCCACACGTACATACTGCAGGGAGTTGACTCTACGTCTCTACCATATGCATGCCGTTCAACCGGATCTACCGTCTCGTCTCTCTCGGTATGCATACGACATACCCTCTGCGGTGGATATATTTGATACTCTGGAAGTGTTATGGTTGATAGACGGGCACTTGAAAACTCTCCATTTACCCTACTTAACTTGTTTGCCAAAGCTGTTGAGTTGAGTTTGAGCCGAGCTAGTGGTTTGAGTCAAGTTGAGTTTACCTCGAGTCGAGCTTGAGCATGTTGGGTGAGAGAGTAATGGATTTTGTTCTTGATCCTCCTCCATTGATGAAAAATTCGAAATTTTTAGGAGAATCAAAGCAAAACCGGATGAAAAAAATCAAACAAAGCTTCGAATCGAATGAGGAAACCTGTAAGAACCAATCTGTTCTTGATCTTCTTCTACCAGCAGAAATTCAAGTACTAAAAAAAAACAAAGCAGAACACAGATCAGAAATCCAAGTAAAGAGCTCTATCCAATTAGATCATCGGATTTCTTTAAAGCTCTAACAAATTTGAGAAGAACCCATCTCAGATTTTTTGGGTTTCTCGCCCAAGAAGTAGATCTCAAGAGATTGAAATCATATTATTGTGGAGTTGAAATGAAAACTGGTGGTGGTGGTCCGGGCAGGCGTGCGGCTGGCAACGGGTAGAGAAAGAGAAGAAAGGGAAAGGAAAAGGGAAAGGGTGTGCGTGCGGTCGGGTAGAAACTCTAGGGTTTGTTTGTTTTTTTTTTTTTTTCTAAAAGAAAAAGTTGAAACTTAAAACTTATATTAATATTATATATATATATATATATATATTATAATATATATAATATTCAATATAGTTATTAATCGAGCTGAGTCGAGCTCGAGTTCGAGTCGAATTGAGTTAAAATGCCCCCTGGTCGAACTCGGCTTGAACTCAACTCGAGCTTCAATAATTAGCTTGACTCGGCCCGAATCGGCCATTCAAGCCGAGTCAAGCGAGTTTTTCGAGCTAGCTCGACTAGTGAACGGCCCTACTCATATTGAACCATGGCCCAAGTCAAACATGTGGGCTTCGAGGGTCATCTTAAGCCTAGAACTAAGTGAGCTGGGCCAGGACCAGGTCAGCGAACCCAGTTACAGCCCTGTTCCGATCCATAGTAAAACGACTGGTACCAAGGCACAAGGAGAGATTGGAAAGGCTTTTCACGGCACACTTGCCCATGTGGCACACATGCGAGATTTGGGCTATTCATCTGGTAGCCCAACCTTGATCATGGCCTAACCTAAAGAGCAGCTCAAGTCACTACTGGTACAGGGCACATGTATGCGAGGAAGATCAATGGCTAGTAACCGCATGAACAATATATGTTCAACTTACATGTGTATCCCACCTGATGAATAGATGGGCTAGTTTGTTTGTCGTACCCGATGAGCGGCCTGGATCTTCCACACATGTCTCGAGTTCACACTCACGCTGCCATTCACCTCTAAAGTCTCTCCCCGCTCACTGTTTAGCAACTCTTGTTAGTTTACAGTGGGAGCACTAGTTGTAGTTATCAGGGGTGGAAATAGGCCGACGGCCCACCATGTAGGGCGGGGCTTGGGGTCCTAAACTTAGCCCAAGGGCTAGGCCCAGGCTTCAAATCTAGGTTCGGTGTCTAGCTGGGCTAAGGAAGGATCCATCCACGCCTGCTGGCCTAGTGGTCATCATCAACTAGACCACCATTCCCCGATAATTAATGAACCTTTTAAAGGCACTCACATGGGTTCGATGTGCCATATATATGTCTAGTTTAATGACATTTGTAGCCTGGCCCAACCTTTTTCGATCAGCCCTTTAGAAGTAGGGCAAGGCTTGGTTTAAGGGACTAGTGTCGCATGGGCTGGGCTGGGCTGGGCTAGATATAACCTTAGCTTGCCTACTAATACCCAATAACTCCTAAGGGTGATTTCTTGGAGGTTTTATAAAATGCTGGGCCCCACAACAATGGAGATGCTTGGTTTTCAGTTTGAGCAGGTGGCGCCCATAATTCGGTGATTTATGATTTAGACCGATGTGAATTGCCTGTAATTCAAGGTTGGCCCCATAAAATAACAGTGTTTATGAGTGTTAGAGGTAGTAACTAAAGTGAAAAGGACAAAAGCCATCTCAGGCAGAGAAATCTTTGCTTTTGGTTGCAGGCCCCACCCTCGACATGTGCACCAGATATCATTATCACTGCCCCACGGCGGATTGCATGCACAAGAACAATAGTCAACATTCAACCGGGAAAGACCGAATTAATATTCAATGGGTAGGATTTTCCAAGGTAGGATCCATTGATAGAGTGGCCCATCATATTGACGGTTCCTACCACATGCCCGGCTTGTACATGTTGGAAACCTGAGTGGGACTTACTTGTACATTGTGAAACATGAGCAAGCTGTGCTTGTCCTAATACAACTAGCTTCACCGTAGGCCTGCAATTAATCTAGCCGTTTGGACAAGTGGGAAATTCCAATCGCTCATATAGACTTCTTTTTCTTTTTTCTTTTTTCTTTTTCAAAAAAATAGGAGGTGTTATTGCAACAGCACGATACTGAAAAAAGCAAACAGAAGGAACAAAAGAAAAGAAAACCTGAAGAATTACAAGGCCCACTCCCTAATGAAATAGAACACTTTTCTATCAGTGGCTCCAATAGTCTCTAAAATAGCGATCGTTCCTTTTTAAACCAGATTCCTCGTAAGACTGCCAACATGGCATTCCACCAGTCCTGAGTATCTTTGGAAGCTGGCCGCTCTGCATGCCACCCCAAAAAGAGATTCTCCACGCCACTCATCTGGACTGTTAACTCATTATAACTAACACTATAATTCCAATTATCAACTTGGAGCTTAAACACTTCGGTCAGATGCACAGTTACAACATTTAGAGGAGAAAGATCGATCGTCTGATCGGTGCGTACAGGCCCGCCAATATTTACCTAGAACGAATGGCGGGTCCACACCAATATTTGGAGAGTCTCACATGTCCAAAGAAAATGGGCTTGTTTGGATACCAAGGGATGGACATGGGTATAAGCATGAATCACTATATTAAAAAAAGAGTAGTGTTGTTTAGATAGCAAGTGAAAATTCGATATTTATTAGAAAATAGTCAGCTCTTTGTTGGGATTTTTGGCCTGCGGAATCACACAGATCTAGATCTAGGATAGCAATCCAATGGCACCAAGCACACACACAAAAAAAGGAAAAGAGAACACACAGATTTAACGTGGAAAACCCTTGCGGAAAAAAACCACGGCATGAAGCGACAGATCACCATTATGAAAGCATCAATTACAAAGAGAAAAGACTTACCCGATTCGAACAACCTCGAATCTCACCCTTGCTATACCTTTGATAACCCTAGAACCCTTTAGAATACCTTTAGGAAGTCTTGAAATCATCTTAGAATAGTCCTAGGGACCCCAATTTATAGTTTTGGCAACTTCCCTTTTCTATCCCAGTTACGAAAGGACTTGCGTCACAAAATCCGCGAAACTCCTTTCGCATCCCAGTTGCGAAAGGACTTGCAACACAAAATCTGTGAAACTCCTTTCGCATCCCAGCCATGCAAAGGACTTGCGTCACAAAATCCGAAACTCCTTTCGCATCCCAGGTAAAGGACTTGCAACACAAAATCCGCGCTCCTTTCGCATCCCGGTGCGAAAGGACTTGCGTCACAAAATCCGAAAACTCCTTTCCCATCCCAAATAAAGGACTTGCGTCACAAATCATGAAACTCCTTTCGCATCCCGGCAGAAAGGACTCGGATTTAAGACATCTCGCAACAATCTCCACCATGTCTTCAATCTTCAACCGTGTAGCTTCTTGATCTCTTCTCTTATTTACGTATCACATCATAACTCAAGATCACATTGGCCAACCGCGCCAATCACGGATCAGATAGATACTCTATACCGTCGGCGCGAATATCTCCGAGAAGCCGATCTCTTCTTTTGAGAATAACCCCTCGCTACCAACCTCACCAAATCTATACTATATCCTCCACGAAGGTCCATCGCATCCAACCGCTCACCGCCCACTGGAAGCTCCACCCGCTCCCATATGTCGTGGGTACAACGAATCCATCACATCGCCCATAGTCACCTTCCACTTCTCGGCACCAGGGCTCACCTAGAGCCATCGAATAGAAGATGAGTCCTCTGCGATATTAGAGTCGTCCATGTACCACGCCGATATCTTGCGATCATGCCGTATAATTCTTCACACAGGTGGCTGCTCCACCTGCTCTGTATCCCTGTCCGCACGTCTCAGCCTTCCTGCCCTGCCCACTCATGTGGCCATGCCCATCATGCCACACACGTGCAGAGGTGGAATCCGCTACATCCACTGTAGCTCTACCTTTTGAAGTGCTCCCGATCAACCTGTAAATATGATCGAGTCATTGCGCTTTCATGATTACCCGTGCCGCCTTAGATACTTTAAGAGCACCATCAATACATGTGTACTTGCATCCTTTTGCCTCAAGTACACCAAGAAAAATTAGATTCTGCTTCAAATCAGGAACGTGCCTCACATCTGTCAAGGTACGCTCCACCTCATCAAACATCCTGATGTGCACCGTACCAACAACCACAACATTACAGGCAAAGCCATTGCCCATAAACACCTGTCCACCATCGCACTCCCTGTAGCTGGTGAACCAACTCCGATGAGGAGTCATGTGAAAAGAAGCCCCTGTATCTAACATCCACTTGTCCTTACGATCATCGTATGACCGTCTGAGTGAAGACACAGACAAAACATCACCATCACATCCACTCAATTCATCTGACGTGGTAGTGTTAGCCTCCCTGCATGAAGCCTCAGAATCTTCCCTCTTAGATTTAGGATTTTCACAATCCCTCTTCACATGTCCTTCCTTCCCACAATTCCAGTACTTTACCTTTCATTTGCCCTTGCCCTTAGATTTGGATCTAGAACCTGAAGAACCTATACCTTATTCAGAATTCCTACCCACTGTAAATAGTGCATCAGAAGATGTCCCCATGTTGCTATCTAGCTGTCTCATAGCCTTCCCTTGAAGGGCTGAGATAACAGTGTCGACACTAAGGGTTTTATTCATGCTACACATAGTGTCCTTGAATGACTCATAGGACGCTGGGAGAGAATTCAGCAACATACATGCTTGTTCTTCATCTTTCATCACTTACTCCATATCCAGCAATTTACAAACCAATTTATTAAAGTTGCTGATGTGAGCCTCCAGATCTCCACCCTCTGCCATCTTGAAGTTATACCACTGCCGCTTCAAGTGTAGGCGATTTTCAGAGGATTTCTTCGCACAGACATCCTCTAACTTCGCCCATAACTTAGCCGCAGTTTTCTCCCTCATGACGTTGTAGAGAACTTCATCCGTGAGACATAAACGGATTGATGATAAAGCCTTCTTATCAAGAGTATTCCAATCACCATCACCATAGTGGACTTCCGCTCCTCAAGAGCACCATCTTCGCCTTGTTTGATTAAGGAACTCATCATCTTGATCTTCCATAACTCAAAATTATTTTTCTCTGAGTACTTCTCAATCTCATACCTGGCGCTCGCCATTATTACTAATCCCTCAGATTCAGATCTGTGTTCCAACCGATTGCTTTGATACCACTTGTTGGGATTTTTGACATGTAGAATCACACAGATCTAGATCTAGGATAGCAATCCAATGACACCAAGCACACACACGAAAAAAGGAAAAGAGAACACAGATTTAACGTGGAAAACTCTTGCAGGACAAAACCACGGCACAAAGCGACAGATCACCACTATGAAAGCATCAATTACAAAGAGAAAAGACTTACCCGATTCGAACAACCTCGAATCTCACCCTTACTATACCCTTTGATAACCCTAGAACCCTTTAGAATACCTTTAGGAAGTCTTGGAATCATCTTAGAATAGCCCTAGGGAGCCCAATTATAGTTTTGGCAACTTTCCTTTCGTATCCCAGTTGCGAAAGGACTTGCGTCACAAAATCCGCGAAACTCCTTTCGCATCCCAGTTGCGAAAGGACTTGCAACACAAAATCCGCGAAACTCCTTTCGCATCCCAATTACGAAAGGACTTGCGTCACAAAATCCGCGAAACTCCTTTCGCATCCCAGTTGCGAAAGGACTTGCAACACAAAATCTGCGAAACTCCTTTCGCATCCCAGTTGCGAAAGGACTTGCGTCACAAAATCCGTGAAACTCCTTCCGCATCCAGTTGCTAAAAGACTCAGATTTAAGACATCTCGCAACACTCTTGTCTTGCAACATCGTGGATATAAGTCT
Organism: Magnolia changhungtana; assembly: GCA_030180095.1. Taxonomy (NCBI): domain Eukaryota; kingdom Viridiplantae; phylum Streptophyta; class Magnoliopsida; order Magnoliales; family Magnoliaceae; genus Magnolia; species Magnolia changhungtana. The sequence goes on along the minus strand of JASAUF010000272.1, from coordinate 6,055,248 downwards.
ATTAATCATACAACAGAATGCCAAGGGCTTGTTTGGCAGCATGGATTTAAAATCCTATGAAATCAAGTGGATTTGAAATCATAGCCAAAAGTTAGTAGTTAAAAAAGAGCTCTCTAGGGAGATTTAGATTCTCTTAGCAAATCCCTACAAATCCCTCCAATTACACACTGCCAGACCAGCCCTAAGTTATCCTTGCAATCCAAGCAGGAGAAATTTTCACATAAAATGAAAACAGATATTTTTCTACTCATGTCCAAATGGGCCCAATTGTATTTTGAGCCTATGGAACAACTAGCTAACCTATGGATTTCTCAACTCTCATATTATCATCTTGCATGTGAATAAAGCAAGAGCTTGAAAGCATCCTTCTCAATCGTTGTAACATGGAAAAAAGAAAAGAGAAAAAGAAAAAGGGTCAGAGAAGATGGGAGGGTGAAACCTATTCTGGCTTTGATCCTTGTACTGGTACTTCTGATCAAGTATACACATGTTTCAACACAAGTAGATAAATGCCCACAGCGTACTAAATGCTCTAACCCTAATATGGGAAAAAAAGAAGAAGAAAGAGGTGGCCATGACTACCATTGACATTAAAAAGCATCTCTTTAGTGCCATGTACTTCATACTCAACATAGGGACAGTTGAAACTAGGCAATCCCATGTTGGAGCTCCTGTTCTTATGGGTTGTGATGAGTTCCACATATGTACCCATATCATGAATGTTGCATTACAAAACGTATACCTCGTTTATGTGGTTTCATGTGAGTAGATTTGGTTGCATACATTAGGACAAGCGATCTACCTATTGAAATTGGTGCAATCTGTGCAGAAACATGGGATTTCGATCAATTGTTGGAAGCCTCGCTCATATTGAGAAAATCTTGATACTCTCAGTTTTGTCTCTGAACAATTTTAAACATGTTCGATTGATCGAACATGGAGGCTCAATCGATCGAGATAATTCTAAAAAATCATGTTAGCTCTCTGAATATTTTTTAGCATGTTCGATTGATCGAACATTGTGGCATCAATCGATTGAAGGATGCTTAATCGATGTTGATTGATCGAAAGTTTGATTGACGGTGCGCAAAACTTTTACATAAGTGCGTGATTTTGTTTATAATTCTATTTCTAGGGTTATAAAAACAGGTGTAATAGGGATTAGGGTATTGAAAAATTGTTCTAAAGAGAGCCAGGGTTTGGAGAAAGGGGATTTAGGGTTTTAACTTTAGGATTTTGATTGTAAGTTATCGTCAATCACTTGTAATTTCGTTTTCATAGTGGATTGCTTCTCGCATTGTGCCATGATTTTTTCCCATAAGGGTTTTTTCATGTAAATGTTATATTTTTTGTGCATGCTCGAATTTTCTATCTATGTACTAGTTTGATTCATATATGGGTCACATCTGGGTGATGCTTTCCTGCCCAACGAGTGATATCAAAGAGATCCGGTTATCAAGTTGGGGTTTTAGATTGAATATGAAGACATGACATCGAAGGAAACGAATGTTAAGTTTGAGATAAAGAAATTTAATTTATATGTAAAAATAATTTTGAATTGTGGAGGGTGAAGATAAAAGCTATTCTAATTCAGTAAGGGTTACAGCAGGTACTTCTTATAAAAGTGAAGCGTCCTGATATTATGAGCGATGAAGAGTGGGATGAACTAGCAAAAGATAATTAGCACAATCCAATTGTGTTTGGCAGATGAGGTCCTATATAATGTCATGAGCGAGACGACTACCAGTGGATTGTGGGTAAAGTTGGAGAGTCTCTACATGACAAGATTGTTCTCTAACTGTCTCTTTCTAAAGAAGTAGTTTTACAATTTGAATATGGCAGAAGGGACAAATCTCAATGAACATATAAACAACTTTAATAAAGTACTTCGCAAATTAATGCGCATGGAGGTGAAGCTCGACGAGGAAGATCAAGCTCTAATTCTATTGAATTCTCTTCTAAAATCCTACAAGAATCTCATAAACACTTTATGTCATGATAGAGAGACCATTGATGTTGAAATCGTTATCTCAACTCTTTGTTTGAAGTAGTTGAGAAATATGAATGGTGGTAAGGGGTCCTCTATGGATGCTAGAGGAAGAAGTTATGAGTGGGAGAAATGAAATTCACGATCGAGGTCCAAATTTAAGGGCAAGGGTAAAATAAAGTGCTAGAATTGTGGAAAAATCAGACATATGAAGAAGGACTGTAGGTCTCTTAAAACCTAGAAGGATGAGAATTAGATAATTATGTAAGGGAGCCCAATTTAGCAGAATCCTGTGAAGGTTTGGATGGTTGCGATGTATTATCGGTGTCCAAAACAGGACACTTCTAGTAGGAGTGGATTTTGGATATGGGAGCTTCGTACCACATAACTCCTCACCGTAGTTGATTCACCACATACCGTAAGTATGATGGTGGCCTGGTTTTATGGGCAATTATCATGCATGTAAGATGACTGGAATTTGATACATTCGTATCAGAATGTTTGGTGGGGTGGAGTGTACCCTGCCCGCTGTGAGGCATGTTACAAATTCAAAGAAAAATCTAATTTATCTAGGGGTTCATTAGGATGCAAGTTCACCAGCGATGTTGGTGTCCTAAAAGTTTTTGAGGGGGCGCTGACAGTTATGAAAGTACAAATGATGATAATCTCCATAAGTTGATTGAGAATATTATATTGGGTGGAGATGTAACATCTGTAGTAGAGTCCACGTCAGCACGTATGTGGCATGCACACCTAAGTCATATGAGCGAACGCAGTATGAAGGTATTCCTAAATCGTGTTTAATTCTTGGTTTTATTTTATTATTATTATTATTTAATTTGGATGTATGCGAGCATCACATATATGGTAAATAATCAAAATTGTCATTTAAAAATGAGAAGCATAGTAATAAGGGACCATTGGATTATGTGCATTATGACATATGGGGGTCGTCGCTTGTAATTTTTAGAGGAGGGTCATCATTCTTCTTAACATTTATTAACGATTGGTGTGGATTTATTTCATGAATAATAAATTTGACATGTTTTCCACTTTTAAGTCTTGTAAGGTTATGGTTGAAAAACAATCAGGGTAGCAGTTGAAAGTATTGAGGATGAACAATGACGGACAATTTACTTCAAATGAATTCAATAATTTTTGTAAGGATGAGGAGATTATGAGGCACAACACAGTCAGACACACGTCAGAGTAGAATGGTGTAATGAAACGTATAAATCAAACTCTTTTGGATAGGGCCCAAAAGTATGTTAAGTAATGCTGCGTTGGGTAAGGATGTATGGGCTGAGGCCGTTAATATGACTTATATTTGGTGAATCAGCCCTCATCTACGACTATTGATTGTAAGATTCCTGAATACGTATGGAGTGGTCAGAAAGTAGACTACTCAGAGCTACGTGTATTTAGTTGTAATGCTTACTCTCATGTACTATTTGTTGAGAGAGATAAACTAGACTAAAAGGCAAAGAAGTGTACCTTTGTTAGTTATGGTGATGGTGAAAGGACACATGTTTTGTGGCCGGACCACACAAAAAATCATAATGAGTCAGGATGTTAAGTTTGATGAGGGTTCCTTATTCTATAAGGATGAACGTAAGGAAATGGAGAAATCGGCAGTGATTGATGTCAAAATAGATGAGGGGTGAGACATTTAAAGAAGTCAAGGTACAACGGATATTTATAAAATTTGAGAAGAAACTGGTAGGCTATATGAATGTTGGACAATGGAAGGTTGATTTTTTATTATTTGTTTGTACTGACGGGTAGAGCGATTAGCTGGATGTCGAAGCTTCAATCTGTGGTTGCTCTTTTCATGATCGAAACGGAATATATGGCAGTGATTGAAGCATTTAAGAAAGTTATTTGGTTGAGAGGTATGATGAATGAGTTGGAACTTCAGCGGGAGGTCGTGCCTATGAATTGTGAGAGCAAAAACGCAATTAATTTGGTAAAGAACTTGGTATACCATTTTCAAACTAAACAAATTGATGTAGGTCATCATTTTATTCGGCAAATACTGGAAGAAGGCGATGTTACTCTTGAGCATATCCACATGAGGGAAAATCCGATGGATATGCTTCCGAAAGTTGTTCCTACAGATAAGTTCAAATTCTATTTGACTTATCTAAGCTTGGAAGAAGGATGAATGACTATAGAGTGTGCACAAGAAGCGATGATGAGCTATAATGAAGACAATTAAAGATATATGAAGCAACTTGAAATAGTGGAGCATAAAGATTAATGCCATGATAAAGATTATTGAAATCGGTGCCTTTAATATGTGCTAAAGAAGGGAATTTTGATTAATTGATGGAAGCCTCAATCAAATCGAGAAAATCCCAATTTTCCTAGTTTTGTCTCTGGACGGTTTTGGGCATGTTCGATCAATCGAGCCTACATGGAGGCTCGATCGATTGAGATAATTTTGGAGAATGATGTTAGCTCTCTGGATACTTTTAAGCATATGTCGATTGATCGAAGGTTTGATCGATGGTGCGCGTAGCTTCTGCATAAGTACATAGTTTTGTTTCTAATTTTGGATCCGGGGTTATATAAACAGGTGTAATACAAGATTACAATATTGAGAACTTATTCTAAAGAGAGCTAAGGGTTGGAAAAAGGGAATTTAGGATTTTGATTGTAAGTTGTCCATCTCTTGTAATTTTTTTCCATAGTAGATTGTTTGTCGCTTTGTACCGTAGTTTTTTCCCGTAAGAGTTTTTCTATGTAAATTGTTATGTTCTCAGTGCATATTGATTTTTTTTTTAATATATATATATATATATATATATATATATATATATATATATATATATCTTCGTGCTTATTTAATTCATATTTGAGTCACATCTGGGTGATGCTTCTGTGCCCAAAATTACCTACATTCACATGCCAAGAAGCAAAGGAAGGGGAGATTTAGTCCACCTAAGAGGGGTAATTTGATATTTGATGTTTGGTTTTTGATCCACTCATGGAGCTTTTTGACGAATGAACAGTGCAGATCTTTATAAATGTCCCACATGCTCTATATATAATCTGGGAAGGGTGAATTGGGTGTTTTCCCACCAAAAGATATATGTGGTCACTTGTTAACATGAGTTTAAAATGGAATCTACTGTCATGTAGTCCGAATCTACTCTGCTTAACTATAGGTTTATCTCATTCATTACAATTTTCCACAGGACTGCTTTGGGAAGTCATGTAGTTGGATTAGCAGTAGTGTGGTGGGCGTTGGAGTAGGTATGTCATTAAAGAATATTATGCCCATATGAGAAAGAGTGCACAAATTCTCAATGGACAACTCGGAAGGTGGAAGTTACTTCTCACTTTTAAGAAGCCTACACATAGGTGACGAATACCCAGATTTGGTGACAAAAGAAGAGCACTTTGTTCAATTAAAATAAAGGGTCGTGATTCATGAGGGAATGGATCTGTCAGGCAAATGCCACATCAAAAAGCCTATCCATTCATCAGGTAGGGCCCGTTTGGACACCACCAAATAAGTTACCTTTTGAGATAAGTATGTTTGGTTTAAAATCAATTATAAGTAACTTTTTTTAACCTAAAGTTACTTAATCACTTCAAACCAAGATAAGCTACTTAAGGTATAAGTAGCTTATATTAACTTATGATCCTGCTTGTAGTGTGCATTATCAATATGTAGTATACAAAAATGGGGGTAATACATTGATTTTGTATTAAACGAGCCACACGTATATTGATTTTGTATTACTTGACTTATTTCTTTCTAACTGCCCGTTTTTCTTATATAAGTTTGGCCTGCTTAATTGGCAAACGGACATTATCTTTGGGCAAAAGCATACTCATAGTGCACCCTACCTGATGAGTGGCCTTGATCACCTGTGCTTTCTGCTCGGGTCTCTGAAATGTGTTTTGCTCCCTCATGTGAGGGGCCCTCATTCAATCACGTTCAGCTATGAAAATAAGAAGGGAGACTGTAATGGCAGTATCTTTCATTAAAAAAAAATAAAATCGTGATATCTTATCTCTATCAGTTGAGAGAGAGAGAGAGAGAGAGAGAGAGAGAGAGAGAGAGAGAGATCATGGGCCATCATGAATAGTGAGAAGATATTTTCAGGTGGACAAGAGCTGAATAAATGAATTGAAAGATGATGGACACTACGAGAAAAAGGGAAAAAAGGGAAAGACAGATGGGCCATCTGCACCATTCAAGATACATCACTAACTAATAAATAAAAAAATAAAAAATAAAAATAAAGGCTGAAGTGGACTTGGTTTTCAAATCATTTGAATAAAGATAAGCATCAAATCCAAGTAAAGAAAAACAAAAAGGCCACAGTAGTCAGTGCATATGATTTCTAACTGAAGCTTATCTCCTCTTCGATTGATGGCCACGATAGCCCAGTTTCTAAATGAAGGAATGAGTTCAACTAAGACCATGATTTTTAAAGTGACGTTTAGAAGATCTGGATCTTCCATTCCCGCCCAAATGAGATTAGTGGTTGTATTATGCTTATGAATAATATACGGTTAAACCGGTTGCTTTGGACACGCATTACAAATCAATCATTGATCTGAACCGTTCATTCTAAGGCTGACTGGAGTTGCCTGTTGGACGATCCAAACCATGTGATTAATAGCACGCAAAAATGAGCAGTCATGATCGAGCAACATGAGCCCATTTAAAGTTTCTCAGACCGGGCGGGGCCCATTGACAGCCATAGCTGGACCGGGAAGTGGATTGCCTACTGAGTAAACTCTGTGGGGCCCACAGTGATTTATGTGGTCTCATCCACCTCGTCCATCTGTTTTACAGCTCACTTTAGGATATGAGCCCAAAAATTGAAGCATATCCAAAGCTCAAGTGGACCACACCATGAACAAGACAGTCCACCGATCAGATAGGCCACTGTTCACGAATTTTCCATAGATGGAGCTTTCCATACATAGAGAGATCCGGGTCAGTCCACCCATCAGATATGCCACAGTTCACGAAACAAATGGATGGCTGAAAAAACTTGATAACATTTTGCTAGGCAATATGCTTGTTCCTAACACTTGTGGCCCACTTGAAGAGTAGATCAGCTTGTTTTTTAGCGACAAATCATCTGCATAGTCAAACACCTTTAATGAACGGTCTGGATCTTGATCCTTTATACCAGGCTAGCACATATGGTGTTGTGTAGATGGTATCTCTTGTACACGTGCGCGCGCTTACTGCTTCACGATCAACTACATGCATGTGTATCCCTACATGTATATCCGTCCAATGGGCTAGATCATAAGTTAGGGCTACCCACCAAAAACTTCTAACCTTTCGTGAGTGCAAGTAACATCCAACCCGTCCGATAGGTTGTCCACATCATGAGCATCACCTTGTGCAAAAATCAGCTTGCATACAACAGTGAGCATGCAGTTAGGGTTACATGTGCTCTTCAAATGCAACATGGTCATAAATGGCTAATCTTAATTAAAAACTTGGATAAATTAATGAATTATAAGGATTTCTTTAAAAAAAAAAATTTTGCCTTCGAGGAAATCATGCAATAGACAGTGTACCAAAAGAAATCCTTATAGTCCATTAATATTAATGTTCCTTGTACACGTGTGTGGGCTTACTGTTTGACTCCATGTATGTGCATCCACACATGAATTTGTATTTGTCCAATGGGCTAGATCATTAGTTATTGTCCACCTAATGGGCTAGATCATTAGTTATTGTCCACCTAAACTTTTTTGTGTGAGTGGCGTCCAACCATCCAATAGGTTGTCTGCATTGTGAGGATTATGCAAAAACATTGAATATATATGCCCTTCTGCAATTTAACTCATTTGATTATTTTGATGATTTAAACTTAGTCATTAATGACCTTTTTTGGTGAAGGGAATAGAGTCATTAGTGCGCCACTTTATTATCTATCTTATCATTAATTGTGATTGAAAACTTGGACAAATTATTAATGTATCATAAAGGTTTCTATTGAAATTCCTTGCTGTTCTGTATTCTTGAGTACTCGAAATTTTTCATGATGATTTCAATTAGGCTAGACAACCCGTGATTAGTTTATGGTCATCTTATGTTATTGTAACTTATGACGGTTCGAGATGAATTTATCTCCACTATTGAGCATCTAATCATCATCACGCTTCACATATGGGCACACAGATGCTCATTCGTTTGCTGAGATCTAGTTTTAAATTTGATTGGGTATTTGTATCAGATGGATCATGTGAAGTCTCCCAACTAATTCAAGAACACCCCTCATGCTTAGATTAACTCGTCGGTAAAACTCTTACCGCAAGAGTTTATAAAATAGCGTGAAAATTTTCTATCCTAAAAATTAGAACAGTTTTACTGACAAAAAATTTTGTTGGCAAAAGTGTTGTTTTACTGGCAAAAATAAATTTTGCCAGTAAAACACTACTTCTACCGAAGAAAAAAGTTTCGTCGGTAAAAGCTCTATTTCTTGTAAGTGACTCGTTCTATCTTTTTTTACAAACCTTTTGATGCCTACATTAGTAGCTGGCACATGTGATATTGATTCTCATGTTAAGATTAAGTTAAGGCATGGTGTACTTTAAAAATGAATTCACTTATCAGTATAATGACTAGTGGCTCTTGGATTCTCTATTAAGTTTAAAATGGCTGGCCAATATCATGGTACATTTTCAAATGGTTTTTAGATGAGTTCTAACCGTTAGATTTCATAAATTTGTTTTTATCAAACTTAATGAAAATTAAATGATCATATCTTTTAATATTTAATTTAGAACTTTGTAATGGTTTTTTAAGGCTTGAATTAGATGCATAATCAGGTGGCAGGTCATGTCTATTCAGGTGTGTGGAATAGGCGCGACTTTAGATGTTGTAGAGCAATGCTGGGCTTGTAGAGTGATCGAGTACCAGGTTCTCCGCCAAAACCTAGACCTACTCTATAGTTACATCGTACTCTCCAGGAGAATGGGCATAAAGGCCGGGCCTTCCCTCTCTCCCTGTGACGCGTGCATATATGTACACATCCACTGACACAGATGTAGAGAGAGAGAGAGCACCAAAGCCTAGACCTACTCCTAATGATTACATCATACTCTCCGGGAGAATGGGCACAAGGGCCGGGCCTTCCCTCTCTCCCTGTGACGCGTGCATGTATGTACACATCCATAGACACAGATGTAGAGAGAAAGAGAGAGGGAGAGATTTTCGTTCTCTCAACTCCTCCCTTCTTCATTGGTGACCCATTTGATCAACGGTCCGCCTTCTACCACCATTTTCTACATCCCAATAATGTAGAGAGACTAATTGCCGAGTTTGGTGGTTTTATTGATTGGGAATATCTCTAAGAGCAACCTTCTAAATTCATCAAGGAATCTGCATTCAGATTTCAGGGCCTAAGATATGATCCGAATTGTCTATTTTAAGATTTGGCAATTTATTTATATGTAATTAGGAATTGATCTTAAAAGTTTAAAAACATAATTTGTAAAACTTTACACTCTTATCTTTTCAAATCCCAAAATTTACGACACTTGAGTCTGCAAAATGTGTTTCTCGTGGTGGTGCAAACCTATTGGAAGGTTGAATGTCAGATGCACATGATGGGTGGAATTTTTTCACTGGATGGACCATTAATTATGTTCAAACATACCACCTGTTCTTCCTTCAATATGAAATCTACACTATATATATATATATATATATATATATATATATATATATATGAAGAGAGAGAGAGAGAGTAGCCTTGGGACAATTTCTTTATTCTTGCAACTAGTCTTAGAAGCATTGGTTATTAGAGACCATTATTAAAATATAATTGTTTGACAAGAGACGTCTCAAAATTTACTAGCTGAGATACCATGAATCTACTTCTTTTCACCTTTAAAAAAAAAAAGAAAAAAAAAAAGGTATAGCCATCACTTGGTTCTTTTCTTTTTTGCTTGTGGCCCACACGACGTGTAGGGAGACCACACACAAAGGTTCAGTGGGGTTCCACCTATATGTTATGTCAGCTCGTATTAGAATATATTAGTCTAAAAATTAGGTGGACTAGAGACTCAAATGGACTATAACAAAGAAAACGGTAGAAATGAGTTGCCCCTTTGTTCTCTTTTCCTTTATGTGTAACACACACCTTTGTATGGTCACTATCTAAGAGTAACAACGGGTCAGGTTATTCGGCCGACCATGACATTTTTAGATTGTTGTAACTTAGAACAAGCTAGCTAGGTCCAACTAGGGCCAACTCAGGCTAGCTCTGGCTGGGTCCATTGCCACCCTGCTTACCTTTCTCTCTTGTTCTCTCTATTTTTTCTCTCCCTCTCTAAATCTCTTTTTTCCTCTCTTTATCCCCTTCTTCCTCGCTCTCAACGTGCGTGTGTTGCTGCACGATGTGATGCCTCTCGTGACATATGCATATAAGCATATGAGTGATGATCTTAGGCCACCTGTCCCAGAATATATATACCGTACACAAGGCACGTGTATTTGCTCGTGGGGGACAACCAGGAGTGGATCACAGACCAAAAATCACAGCAATAGTACAAACACTCCCATTTAGAAAGTGTGGCACACCGCACAGAAATCAGAGGCACTCGCTTAGTGATTTTTATATGATACTTTTTTACATTATTAGGATTGTCCGATCATTATGAGTTTCAGTCCACGGTCCATTGGTGATCCCTTAACCTGAATAAACGGATCAGATTAACAGATCTGGAACTGAATAACCCATTTTCATACACACACCCTTTTATCCTACGATGGCCTCAGGACAGTACAAACTTGTTTTATCATTGTATTATACCAAAAGTTCTCTGAATAAAAGGTGAAACAATCAAAAGCATGGGTGCAAATATCACTTCTTCCACTAATATGGGGCTAGTTTTCTAGGTAAGGTTACAAATTTATTCTAGCAAACCTCACCTAATTAGGGTTCCTGAGCCTTTGATCATGCTTAGATCATAGCTTTACAGCTGAAGGGCCCACCACTATGGTAAAGAGAAGGTTGGCAGCAGTAGGTTCGACTCACCATCAACTAGTTGCTACATAGCTACCTTGGAAGTTTATGTGTGTGTGTCGGGTATAGTCATGGGCCACCCATACCTAACTCTCTACGGTCAGGAAATTGAGACGTTAACCACCTCCAATCTCCATATCTGTTCTACCCTCTTTCAACGTCCCTCATACTACTGGCCCACCACAATGTGCTTGCTCATATATCAACTGGTCTAGATTCCATTTTAGTTCATATTCCTCCTCACACGTGGCACTGATTCACAGCTATCCAGACCGTTCGAATTGAGAGTCCCATTTTGGGTGGAGGATATCTCTTAAATCACAGTGATCAAGTAATATTGGGTGATTAAAAGCAAAATAGTAGGTAATTCGAAGTGAAAATCAGACAGTTACAATTATCTTCTCAGTGTAATTTTTATTAGTTATCAACGGTTGGGTCAGCAATTTGGATTTCTGCACAATTGTGCCACGTGTACGAATGAAGAATCGCCAACATTTTTTAAGGTGATGAATGAGCCTGCGGTGGATTGGATGGGAGACACCCAAAAAACTGTCAGATAAAAATATTTTAACTCTGTGATTATTTGTAGTTCATGGAGACCGTCCATATTCAAAGAATAAGAATCAAAGGATTAAAGGATTGAGATATTCCGATTTAAAGTGAGAATCGTGATACCAACGGTTTGGATTCTTGGACAAAGTTGACCAAAGATCCAAAGGCTAAAAAGTCTCGACGTATCCTAATGCAATACGTCGTGATGTATCACAGCAAGCCTCTACCTTGGTCTTTCAAGCAATGACGAGTTCTCTCACCTACGATGGCTACCCGCTGGAGTAGGAATATGAATTCTACTCATGCTTAGTGAGATCTTGACTGTTCATCAGGTATGCACTATCCCAAATTTAGTCTGGAGCAGTTGTCGGACGGTGATGGATGGTTCTTATTATTATTATTTTAGGTTGTTATAGTACACCCACTGTTACCACTTCTTAAGGAATAGATACCAAGACCTCAGTGTGGAAACGAGGTGTCTTCCGCTCTGTCTACCTTTTAGAGAAAAAAACAAAAAATGATTCACATTCAAGCCTTAAATGGACCACGCCACAAATAGGAGTGAGGACAATGATTCTCACCGTTAAAACATTCGTAGGGTCCATCATAACGTTTATTTTACATCCAATCTGTTCATCAGGTCACAAAGACCTGGATAAAGAGGAAAAATAATTATCACATCGATCCAAAACTTCTGTGACCCCCAAAAGGGTTTCGATGGTAGACGTTCAATCCCCCACTGCTTTTTGCAGTGTGGTCCAATTGTTAATTGGATCTGTCTTATTTTTTGGGTCAAGCCTTACGACGAGACTACCAAATGTAAGAACGGTTGGGATATAACACATACCTCATGATGGGACCGACAGAATTTGGTGACGTCAGCACGCCACAGCTAGATGGGTGGTGTGTCGTACACCAACCAATCCGCTTCCCCCATGGTGTACAAGAGTAGTTTTTTTTTTTTTTTTTTTTTTTTTTTTTTTTTTTTTTTAACATTGGCCTGCACTAATTTTATTTCAGCAGCACAGAGATGGTGGGCTCCTCTGGCTTGCACTTGCACATCAGCACGTTTGGAGAATGTGGGCCGCGAGTAGCCACACAAATGCGGGCTTAAAAGTATGGTCACCGTCCGTGGTCGACATAAGCTTGTCAACCCTACGAACTCAATATTCCTCGTTAAAAAGGAATATCTCGTATTGGATCAGGTCCATGTAACCTAGTGGGCCCTTGTGTCTGGTCCTATGGCCCACCACATGGCCATGGGATTGGCCCACAACGTATTTTTTTTTTTTTTTAAATAAAATAAAATAAAAATCTACACCTTCCATTTTGAGGTTTGCTAGCCCCACATGCACCTTACTCTCAGGTATACGTGCCGACAGGGCATCTGTAGGACATCCAAGACATTTATCAGCTAGATCCCACTGTGTGGATGATCTGGCCAAAAATTCACGCTGATTAAGTATTAAGTAATTCATACGTGCATGGAAAATAACCAAGACTGTAGGGAAACTTGCAAGCTACTTTCTGACCGTTCATTGTTTTCTTAAATGGTTGGCCACTCGAGTGCTGACATGGGCGAAATTTTGGATTTATCATCTAACATATGGGTCCCATCTAATACACGGATCGGATGTTAGACGCAAATGCTAGGTAGGCACTTTTGAGGCGCTATAAGGGTGTGTAGGTGACGCGGGCCAATAATCCACTGTTTTTGATAGATGCTGTTGTTTCTCACTCGCCATTTCTTGCTACGCGCAGAAAACGACAGAGAAAGTGGCATGTACACTTACAAACAGTATTTTGACCAAAATAGCCTCCTGCCATGGGTAACCACCAGTAAGTAAAGAGCTTTAAAATATGACAAAACTACCCTCCTCACATATATGTGGTGTGAGGAAGATATTTTGAATGAATTTTTTATTTTATTTTATTGTAGCATTTTCTTATAGATAAAAACTACCTTTGGTTATATGCATAAAAAAAGGAATGGTCGTGGTTGTTGCCGCGGAGAAAGTGATTGTCCTAAGAAATTAACGTGGAAAATGATGGTTGTGTTTGTCACATGGAATACAATGTAGGAGATAGAGTTTGAATTTTATAATGAATTACTTGTAAGACAATGAACATATATCATTTACTAAGGTTGAGTTTATATCTATTAAGGCTTTGAGTAGTGGTTATCATGTGTTAAGGGTCAAGGTTGTGATGATTTAAGGTTTTGGATCGTGGTTATCATGTATTAAGGGTTGAAATTGTTTGTGAAGCCCACTATGGGTGTGTCAAATTCACTCCATCCATTAAAATTCAGAATTTAATTTAAGATCATGGGCTAAAGAATGAGTTGCATCTTAATATCATATGACTCCCAAGAAGTTTTCAATGGTAGGTTTTCAATCGCATTGCTTTTTGTAGTATGGTCCCCTTGAGCCTTTGATATACCTCATTTTTGGGGTCATGCCCTCAAACAATCTTTTAAAATGGATATACGGTGTGGATATAATATATACATCACAATGGGGCCCACGGGATCATCCATTTCTAGCTAGGTCCCATCGTGAGTTTGAAAAAAAATCCTTTTGTAGGAAGTTCTTGCCATTAGAAGCTATGTTGGGCCCACTGTGATGTTTGTGGGAATTTCATTCCATCTATCCATTTTGGAAGATTATGTTAAGAAATGAGACAAAAAATTAAACAAATCTTAAACTCAAATAAATCACGCCACTGGAAATAAATAGTGGAAAGGGGTTGTCTATCCTTCAAACCTTTTTTGTCATGCCCCGAAATTTGGTACCTGAGTTAGCCAGGTCCGAATTCAAATTCCACGACTGTGAGTTGTACTTAAACAAAATATATAACGTAACCCACATTATAATAATGTATTTTTAAGGCAATCAGAGCAACTAAAAGAATAAAAAATCATTGTCATTAAAAAATGTCCACTAATCAATCCTTGAAATTTTACTTATATTAATATTCAAAAATAAATAATAACAAAATGCATTGAATTTTAGTTAATATTCAAATAAACAAAAGGAAAGGTCTTCGATCTTACTCAATTGGTTCTTCATATATAAACCTTGCAAAAATTTATACAGGTGTGCACGATGGCTCATAGGGTCATATCATTCTCAAAATTAAAACTTCTACATCAGCATGTAACAATGAATACATAATAAAAGGTTGATTCATAGTGCGTAGTATCGCAAGCCGGTAGGGGCCTCGCACCAAGGGCTATAACTCACGTTAGTCTCATACCTAACGTGTGAAGTGATTTCAAGATGATAGACTCCAAATCTCAAATAGTCTCATACCTATTGGGGATCGTGGCCACAAATGCGTACATCAATTTTGTATTTACACATTCACAATCCAAATATAAGAGAACATTAACATTCCAATATATAATAACCACTAAAATTCTGCTAATGAATTAAAATAAAATAAAATAACTTCTAATTCATTTTAAAACTTTGCCAGGGTAGAGCACTCATGATTCCATTTTAGGGATTAACCCAAGGCAGAGCACCATGGTCGTTTTGGACCTCCAGGGCAGGGCATCATGCATCTAACATTTTAGGGAGTCCGGACAGATCACCCACGTGTACATTCACTTAATTTTAAATAAAAGAAAATATGACTTTTATTATGGGACATGGGCCATGAATGAAATATTTAGATACGACACATCTTGAAACACGGGTTAGGGGTCAAATGTCTACAATTACTAAATTTTAAAATGCGGTACAAAATTAATATCCTTTTGGGAATACTCCAGGCAGAGCACCCATAAAAAAAATAACATGATAATCCTTTCAGGGTAGAGCACCCATAACAAAATAACATGATAATCCTTTTAGGGTAGAGCACCCATAATTTAAATATATTTAAAAGAAGTTAACAATAATCGAATGAATTTATTTCACATATCAAAAATCAAATAAATGCATTCTACATTACGTAAAACTAAAATCAAATAACTCAAATCAACAATATGAAATAAATAATCAATGAAATCAAAATGTATACCAATGTAGTCTTTTCAATCGGGAAGATCACCTACTTATTGTGAATAAAAATGTAATAGGAGAATGATAATCTGATGTAGATCCGACTCTATAGCTATGCTTGGAGCAGTCAACACCTAATCGCAATACAATTAGATACGACTCTACGATGGTTTTTTAGCACGATTGATAAAGTTTCTGATGGACGGAAAATGCGGCTCAAATCAATCCTGGAAATCTGCTCAAATGGTAGAATTAGCGGGTCGACGGGTCAACTCACTGAGTCAACTCAGTACAACTTCTTCCTTCTTCTTCTTTTATGTTTTTCTCTCTTTTTCAGATCTTTCTCCTCTAATTCTTCCTTCCAGCAGTAAATCAGCAAAGGGGTGTGGACAGGCAACTCGAAGCAATGAGTCACTAACTTGCTAATGATTCTCTCTCCCTTTCTCGAATCAATTTCTTCTCTCACTTCCTTTCTTCCTTTCTTTTTAGATTTCTCGCACTGGCGTCAAGGAGATTCTTTTCAAAGTTTATATTCTGGAATCCATCTTGTAAAAGGAGTTTACAGTTGGCATCTTGCAGCGAATGGAGGAGAAGAGGAGCGAAAGATTAGTGGAAAGGTGGGTTGGATTTCTCGGTTGACGTGCCAGCACGTCACTTTTCTTTCTTTTTTTTTGTCTTTTTTTAAAGGGTGGGCCCATAGGAATGGTGTGACAAATCCACACCGTCCATCGCTTTGGTCCACCCATGTTAGGGCATGGGCAAAGAAATAAGACTGATCCAAAGTTCAAACGGGCCACACTGAAGAAAACAATAGAACCTGGAATACCCACCTTTAAAAAAATTGGGTCGTTACATTCTACCTCCCTTAACAAAAATTTCGTTCTCGAAATTTATTACATGTATAACTAAACTCAAATTAGATGAATGCGTGGTGTTGCATTTGCACTTTCTCTTGCGAAGGCTATTCTTCATGTGTCAACTTGCATACTTAGGTATTGAAGCTTGCTGCTCTTCTTATGGTGTTACGACGTATCCTTAAGTTATCTGATGATGTTTCAAATGCGGCAAAAATTTCTAATGTTACTGTTACTGACGTCGAATCTTTCGGGTCTTGATAGTAGTACATGCTGATGTAGTTAAAGCAGTTGCCGAAGTCGTCAGGGCGGTCCTTATTATGGTTATGATGACGACAATATGTTGAAGGTTGTTGGCACTTTAATTACTGTGATACTTGGTATGGTTGTGGAGAAGTCGGGTATTGCGGTTGAGATTCTACATGTTGTGGTTGAGATTTCAAATGTTATGGCTAGGATTCCGAATGTTGCGGCTGTTAGCATAGTTGGTTTGTGTCGTCCTCTATTTCTTTATGCAATCCATTGTGCGATGATTGATGTGACCCGGCTTTAGATTATGATTTCCTTCCTTGTCTACTTCCCTTCCCTCTCTACTAAAGTTCTTACAGATTTTTTATATATTTTATTATATATAGTTATGGCATCAACTAGTGGAGTTCTTTATTCTCTCTCATATAAGGAAGGTCATATGTCTAATCTAAGTCAATTAATCCACTGAGAGGTCACTAGTACTAATTCTATCATGTGATAACTTATGAAGCATTTCAAATTATATAACCTATCGCCTAAATAAAGTTGTAAGTGTGAAACTAGTACCTTCAAACTTCTCCACATCTAGTTGTGGGTTATGATCCACTGATAGCGTTGTGTCCTCACATGGTGGTGCAGTGGTGTCATACTCCAGTGTCGCATCGTCCTGTGGCAGTGTTAAGGTGTAGACGTGTTCTGATACCGGCGGTCGTGGTGCATTGATTCTCGATCTTGGTTGGTGATGCGATGGACGCCTTACTTGTTGTTGCGGTTGTTGAGATTGCGTAGATCTTTGCAGATATGGTTGTGATGGTGTCAGATTCAGTTGCATACCTTGAGAAGGTAATGGAGGTGGCCAGTACAAAATTGGTTGCACAAACAATGGAGGTGGTCGGTAATGTTGGTGCGGAGGCCTTTGATTATGCGAATATGGGAAAAGAGAGGGTCATCGGCAGAGGAGAGCGGGGTGACCTATGCGTTCACAGTTATGACAATTTTCGGTGAAGAGCGATGAAGGTTTCACAGTGTCGGGTCCAGTTGTCAGCGTTGTCATTGTCCTACGTCTCTTTGTTGTTCTCTTTGGGCTAGGCCCACCCTTGAAGGTAGGTGGACTTTGCCTCCTAAACTGCCCCACGTGGAATTCCTGTCCCTTCATGTGCTACTGGAATGGGCCGAGCTTGCTCCTGGGTGTTGGGTCTAAGTAATTGGGTATCTAATAGGTTTGTGATTCCTTCCATTATCGGGAGGAATCTCTCAATTAATGCACTTCGCCTGGCTGTATTGGGTACCGAAGTCTCCAATGTGGCTTCATTATTTATACTCGAGTTCGACATGACCTATTATAAATAAGGAAAGATTTAAGTACATTGGATGATAAACTAACTTGTAAAGAAGGCTGGATGGATAAGGGGTATTATACATGAAGGTTTAAAGAAAGATGGACTGAGTTATGTATCAAGATTCAACTGCAGGAAAATTCAGGTCCTGGGTTTCTATTTTTGCTATTGTTTTTGGTATTTATAGGAATTGTATGGATGTCAATTTATTTTAGTAGTACATCTATGACTCAGCTGCTACTCTGTAAAATTTCAGACTAAACCGAGATCATCACAGAAAATATAAAAATTCAAATAACAAATGTTCTTCAGAAACAAATTATTTATAAATAGTTCCACAAAAACTTAAATTGGTACTGGTAAATTTTGGATTTATATTTTTTAATTATTATTTTCTAAAACTAGACTTAACAATCTAAAATCTGGATTTTGAATGACCTTGATTGGAGTTGTACTTAAATAGTTATGATTTTTGAAAATGAGGTATGTTCTATTGTCCATTGTTATTCAACAAAACGTGGGGAAATAAAATCCTTAAAAATTATCTATGGTCCAGATTTGAATCTCTAAACTGATGTGTGACCTAATTGAGGTTAGATTATATGTCACACAGATGCAAAGAGACCCTAAATTTAGATTTCTAATATATATATATATATATATATATATATATATATATATATATATATATATATATATATATATATATATATATATATTTCATCACAGAAGTGAAGGGGTCCTAACTCAGGGTCTTTAATTGAGTCTCTATTCTAGTTCCTTAGTTGATTTTATCTTAAGCTTATTCTAACCATTAGTATAACGTATAAATAAGGTCCTCGTGAGAATCTAAAACCTAGGCTTTGATACCAATATGTCACGTCTCGAAATTCGGTATCCGAGTTGGTCAGGATCGAACCTGAATTCTAGGACTGAGTTGTACCTAAACAAACTATACAATGTAACCCACATTATAATAATAATGTATTTTCAAGGTAATCAAAGTAACTAAAAGAATAAAAAAATCATTGTCATTAAATAATGTCCACTAATCAATCTTTGAAAATTTACTTACATCAATATTAAAAAATAAATAATAACAAAATGCATTGAATTTTAATTAATATTCAAATAAACAAAAGGAAAGGTCTTCGATCTTGCTCAATTGATTCTTCATACATAAACCCTGCAAAAATCTATATGGGTGTGAGCACGACGGCTCGTAGGGTCACATCATTCCCAAAATTAAAACTTCTACATCAGTATGTAACAATGAATACATAATGAAAGGTTGATTCATATTGCATAGTATCGCAAGCCGGTAGGCGCTTTGCACTAAGGGCCGCAACTCACGTTAGTCCCATACCTAACGTGTGAAGTAATTCCAAGATAATAGACTCCAAATCCCAAATAGTCTCATACCTATTGGGGATCGTGGCCCACAAATGTGTACATCAATTCTGTATTTACGCATTCACAATCCAAATATAAGAGAACATTAACATTCCAATATATAATAACCACTAAATTCTGCTAATGAAGTCAAATAAAATAAAATAACTTCTGATTCATTTTTGGACTTTGGTAGGGCAGAGCACCCATGCATCCATTTTAAGGATTAACCCAAGGCAAAGCATCGTGATCATTTTGGACCTCCCGGGGTAGGGCATCGTGCATCTAATATTTTAGAGAGTCCGGGCAGAGCACCCACGTGTACATTCACTTAATTTTAAATAAAGGAAAATATGACTTTCATCATGGGACACAGGCTATGGATCAAATATTTAGATACGACACATCCTAAAACATGAGCCAGGGGTCAAATGTCTACAATTGCTAAAATTTAAAATGTGGTACAAAATTAACATCCTTTTTGGGAATACCCCGGACAGAGCACCCATAAAAAAAAAACACGATAATCCTTTCAGGGAAGAGCACCTATAACAAAATAACATGATAATCCTTTTCGGGCAGAGCACCTATAACAAAATAACATGATAATCCTTTTAGGGCAGAGCACCCATAATTTAAATATATTTAAAAGAAGTTAACAATAATCTAATGAATTTATTTCACATATCAAAAATCAAATAAATGCATTTTACACCACGTAAAACTAAAATCAAATTACTCAAATCAGCAATACGAAATAAATAATCAATGAAATCAAAATGTATACCAATGTATTCTTTTCAATCAGGAAGATCACCTACCTGTTGTGAATAAAAAATGTAATCGGAGGATGATAATGTGATGTAGATCTGACTCTACAGCTACGCTTGGAGCAGTCAATACCTAATCGCAATACAATTAGATATGACTTTATGATGATTTTTTGGCACGATTGATAAAGTTTCTAATGGACGGAAAATGTGGCTCAAATCAATCCTGAAAATTTGCTTAAATGGTGGAATTAGCGGGTCATCGGGTCAACTCACTGAGTCAACTCAGTACTCAACTTCTTCCTTCTTCTTCTTTTATGTTTTTCTCTCTTTTTCAGATCTTTCTCCTCTAATTCTTCCTTCCAGCGGTAAATCAGCAAAGGGTTGTTGACCAACAACTTGAAGTAACGAGTCATCAACTTGCTAATGATTCTCTAGCTCTCCCTTTCTCGAATCAATTTCTTCTCTCACTTTTTTTTGGGGGTTAGCTTGTTAGTACACACCCATGTCAGGACACACACTCCATGATAGCCACCCCTGCTAGGGATCGATACCAAGACCTCAAGTGTTGAAACGAGGTATCTCCACTCAGTCTGCCAGTTGAGCTATGGATCTGGGTGTAATTTCTTCTCTCATTTCCTTTCTTCTTTCTTTTTAGATCTCTTGCACTGGCATCAAGGAGATTTTTTTCAAAGTTTATATTTTGGAATCCATCTTGTAAAAGGAGATTGTGGTTGGCATTTTGTGGCGAATGGAGGAGAAAAGGGAGGAGAGAGAGATTAGTGGAAAGGTGCGTAGGATTTCTCAGTTGATGTGCACCAACACGTCACTTTTTTTTTTAGGGTGGGCCCATAGGAATGGTGTGACAAATCCACACCGTCCATCGCTTTGGTCCACCCATGTTAGGGCATGGGCAAAGAAATGAGACTAATCCTAAGTTCAAACGGACCACACTGAAGAAAACAATAGAACTTGGAATACCCACTTTTAAAAAAATTGGATCGTTACATTTTTAGGCTACACATCTCTAAAGAATAAAAATGTTAGCTTGATCTAAAGCTTAATCAACCCCATGAATGTTTCAACATGGATATACTGTGTCCACTATTTTTTATTTTGTGGCCTACTGGAACTTTGGATATTCTTCATTTTTGGGCTCATGTAATAAAATTATTTGAAAAAACATGCATGTGAAGGGAGTGGATTTCTCACAAACATTATAGTGGCCCCACATTATTTACTCTATCCAAATCCCTCAGCCATCATGCGCTGGGTTCAACCGATCGAATAGGCAACCAGGGGTAATTTTATCCCAAAAAATTTGAAAACATTTTAAAGTGTATTGCAAGAATATTTTTTAAGAATCAGGCGTTTGGCATTGCCACATGGTTACTTTGGTCAAAATCTTTTAAAAAACATTACACGACACTCATGCGTGGGATATATAGTGTCCTGGAGTCGTCAGTTTGTACAAGTGAGATCCATGGTTCGGTATCCAGACCATTGGATGGTCTGATGTGTCCTACACTGGATGTACCATCTCCACTAAAAATTCCCAGACAGGGAGGCTACTCTTCAAGCCAAAACAAATTTAGGAGTCTGCTAACGAGGAGATTTTTGTGTCGTGGTCCATCCACGAGCCCAGCAGACCAAGGGTCTAGATACTTCCACTTCTACGATGTATCCCTGGGTCGGACGCCAATTATGCAGTGAAAAGCTGACCACGCTATATCTCTTTGTGGGTCGACCATGATGTATGTGTTTTATCCACTCCCCTTATCCTTTTGAAACATCATTTCATGGCTCAAAATTGAAAGCTCGAGAGGATTTCAACACCGGGTCAAGGGTTCGAGTACCCATACGTGAGTGTGTGGGGGTGTGTGTGCGTGCGTAAAAAAAAAAAAAAAAAACACTCAAGAGAATCACACCATAGAAAGTGGTGGAGAAAATGATATCTACAAGGTCGCGCGGACCTTGATAAAAAGAAAATAAAAATATCAGTTTGATCCAAAACTTACATGGCCCAAGAAGCTTTCAACGGTAGATGTTGATTCTCACTGTTTCTAGTGGTGTAGTTCACTTGAGTTATGGATATGCTTCAATTTTGAGTTCATATCCTAAAATGAACTCTAAAATCGGATGAACAGGGTGGATAAAACACATAAATCAGGGTGGCCCCCACAGGGAATCCACACCACCCTACACTCACGACACAATCCCCGTCCCCGGGGTCGAGGCGTGGGTGGACCATCTATGCATACGGTGGCTCGCACTGGGAAGATGACCGTATACGGAAAATACGCCAGACAACTCATCTGCACCCTTCATTCTTTTGTGTTAGGGTTGTCTCCCTGATGTTTGATTTCTTTTATTATTATTATTATTTTTTTTTTTCATATGGGTTTCTTAATGGTGGGGGTCACCTCGTACACCACTCAGATGTAGCACACACTGTCCAGGTTGGCACTTGTGTGCGTTGTATAGTTCAAAAAAAGAGAAAGATAAATGCTCGAGTGTTCTCAGAGAATTTTATAAGTTATAGTGCTCCTAGTTGCACTGGGACACCTAGACAGTCCAATCCATTGATCCAGACTGTTCATTAGGTCCAGCTCAAATTTCATGGGCTACCGTTAAAACTGCATGATGATCTCACAAACATAACCATTTGATGAATAGCCTTTAATATGAACGGTTAAGATCATTCACACATAAAGAGGTCCACTAACCAATTCGATCCATCTATTTGCTACGACCCATCATTACTTTCTGCTGTAAAGAATCACTTTTGTTAGGCAATTGTAGCCATCCCTTCCATGGGCTGGAAAATAGATGGCTAAAAAATAAAAAAAAAAAAAAAAAAAAAAAAAAAAAAGATTAAATTGAGGATTGATGGAATTATTTGAAAAGCGCCATTTTCCTTCATAGCCCCATGAAATGTCTTCTGGACTCAATATATATATATATATATATATATATATATATATATATATATATATATATATGGGAAAAGGTATAATGCCCTCGAGCTCACGGCTCCGTTCCATGAGGTTGAGCTGTGTGGGCCCCACTGTGATGTGTTTCGAGCATCTACCCCATCAGTCAGATGCACCATTCCATCGTGGGCCTAGGCGCCAAAAATCAAGTCAATTCGTGACTTGTGTGGGCCACACCTGAGTTCCGTATATGACTGATTTTTGGGATATCCCATAATTTAAAGGGTACCTATCAAATGCATGGTGTTGATGGCCGACATGCATCACGGTGGGGCCCACACAGCTCGACCTCACGATAAGCTTATCGTCAGCTAGAGCGGATTGTACCTTTTCTCATATATATATATATATATATATATATATATATATAGAGAGAGAGAGAGAGAGAGAGAGAGAGAGAGAGAGAGAGAGAGAGAGAGAGAGAGAGAGATGATACTCGGACAGGGTATGATGCTTGATACGCAAGGACTAAGAAATTGCACATGTAGCCCACATTAACTCAAATTAAATCATCTACATAATAAGTTACATTTCCAAAATCAGTTTATTTATATGATTCTAAACTATGATTCATGAAAACTTGTTTGTTGAAATAGGATGGTTGGATTTTATTTTTTTTTAATACATTTTTAATTGTCCATTAATAAACGTCCAACGATCTGATAGTAAGATGATCAAATAACCGTATGTTTTTTTTTATTACGATTCATCTAAACCTAAGAGAGATAATTGAGACAGTGAAAACTGAATTAATTTTATGCCACATATGTAACTTCTAAGTGAATGTGTATCATCCATCAACATTCTTCTAGAGTACCAATGTTTTTCTCCATGTATTGAGTTATTAACAAAGCAAGCACTTACCCGCAATGAAAGTGACTTTGTGCCTATTTCCCCATCTAAACAACTCTCTCTCTCTCTCAATTATCAGATGGCCCACTTGATATCTTTCTTCATAAATTCAAGTGGCAAGACTCACAACCACTCCCAACTCTCCCTCTTTCTCTCCATTTTTACTTCTGATAACTTTGGAAGATTGATGGGCCTTCCCCAAACACCAACTTCTCATCCCTACCCTCCATCACTCCAACTCAAACTCTACCAAGCTTTCATATTCTCAGTCCCCATTCTCTTCACTATAATACTTTTCCTCTTGTTTTATCTCTTTTACCTGAAGAAGCGCTCTTCAACTCTCTCTTCTCCTTCTCTTATCAATACAACCATCTACAACGACACTCCTACAGTCATTTCATTGGTAATTAGCTCTCATATCCACTTTCTGTTAAAGCCATGTTTGGATGCATGATCTGATTGAATTGCGTAATGTTAGTATTAATGATCATAATTATAGATTTTTTTAGTCAATTTTTCTGTTCTAAAAAGCATTCTTCACATCCATCTACTAGAGTTTCTGTTCTTGCTGCGATTGCAATTAACATGGATATGGTGATTATTTTCATAAGATGGCCCTTGAATTGTATTTGAGTTCTTTACAATTGGATTGTATATAATTCCTTATAATCCAACTTGAAAGTAATTGCAATCCAATTGGATTGTGCATCCAAACGCATGCACCTAAACCTCTTCTTCAGTTCGCTGATTTGATTTTCACAACAGGATTTTAAACTCGTGAGATCAGTTTGATTTGTTTTCCATGAATAGTCGCCCACCAATTAATAGATTTTCTAGGTGTCGGGCTAATTTGTGGGACCCACATGTGAGCTGGTGAGAACCGTCCATCATCTAGACGCTACCATGAATGTGCCATATATAGTCTAAAACTGCATCTAGAAGATGGACAGCTCTAATCTACACACCATCTCTGCATGTGGAACCATGGGGAAAAGGGTTGGCGATGGGCCGCCGGGTCTGGGCCTGGGCTTGGTAAGTATTAAAACCTCGACACATTGTATCGTGGTGCCACGGCAGTCTTATCTAGCCGTTCAATCTGAGGGACGCCTCTTTGATGAGGTGCCCACCGTTGCAGTTTAGGAAATTGGATAATTATAAGGTGGGCCGCCACTCGTCTGGCCCATATTCAATGGACTGATCTGATGCAGTTCTATCACATGTATACCCACCATAATAACTGCAGGATCTTGTGATAATAGCTTTATTTTGTAATACTAACACCCCATTTATCGAATTTCCATTCTTACATGATTTTCTTTTCTTAATTTTTTGAAGCCTTTTGATGTGGTCTTGAAGAATGAACTCAAGGAAAAGCTTCCAATAGTAATCTTTGATGAGGATTTAAGGGCCAGAGATCCTCAGTAAGTGGCCTCTTCTTCATCACCTCTACGTATTTACTTACCTTTGTTTTTTAGCAAATTAGAAAATACTACTGATTTCCAAAGGGCTGCATTGAACTGAGATGAGTTCATTGTGCATCATCTCAGGTATAGACCCGCGTTAGTTGTGTGTAGGGCTGTACATAGCCGAGTTGAGTCGAGGTGGGCCAAGCTCGGCTTGAATCGCCCATGCTATACTCGAGTTTGAGCTCGAGCTCGAGCTCGCCCTCGAGCTCAACATTGAAGCTTGGCTTGTTTGCCAAAGCTTTCGAGTCCAGTTCAAGTCGAGCTAGTGGTTCGAGTCGAGTCGAGTTTACCTCGGTAGGGTAAGGGAAAGAAAAAGAGGAAATTGGGATGGGTTGGGCCAGGTAGGATTTTTTAGTAAAAACTTTTAACTTATATATATATATATATATATATATATATATATATATATATATATATATATATATATATATATATATATATATAATTAATATTAATATAATATATATTATTAAAATATATTATTCGAGCCGAGTCGAGCTTCGAGTCGAGTCGTTGAAATACACCATGGTCGAACTTGGCTTGAACTCAACTTGAGCTTTAGTAAACAAGCTTGACTCGCCTTGAGTCGGCCTTTCAAGCCGAGTCAATCCGAGCTGAGTCGAGCTGAGTCGAGTGAGCTTTTCGAGCTAGCTTGACTCGTGTACAGCCCTAGTTGTGTGGTCATTGCATCAGGGTCATCAATCTGGTGGGACTTCTTTTATTTGTAGACTGCATTAAGCTAAACATGCTACTTTCTGAAATTTTGCAGATGTTGCGTTTGCCTGGGAGATTTCGAAATCAAGGAGCAGTTGCACCAAATCCCCTCATGCAAGCACATGTTCCACTTCGATTGTATCCATCATTGGCTTGTGTCCAATGCCACTTGCCCGCTCTGCCGGGCCTTGATTCATCCTCCGAAAATGGGTCCGCCTATGCAAATGGACGTTTCTCAGCCACCAAATGCTGAATCCAGCAACTCACTACAAGGCTTACAGGGCCATGAACAAGTTGTAGTGGTGGTAGACAGAATAAGTGATAATCTCACTAATTCTTCGAGCGAAGAGCAATCGAACCCAATTGAAGGATCAAGCAGTGCTGGGCCACATTCAATGGAGTCCGGCAATTCACATTGTCCGTCGATTGCCATGGCCCCTCGAACGGATTAGTCTCAAGGAAACTCATTCCTGGTCCTAATATATCAATGCGTATTGTCATGTATACATACATACATAATGATCAATCTTTCAAGATAAAAAAACAATGAAAGGATGGTAATTTTCTGGTCTTAGAATAGGTTGAGCTCTTAATTAATCAACGGCGATTAGTATGATAATTGGATGTAATGCTCTACTGTAATACTTTTACATTGTTTTGTAAATTTCTTGCTTGATTAACCACACATCCTTGCAGTAAGAGAATGGATGGCAGACACGAATATGAGATGCGAGCCATTCATCAAGCAGATTCTGCCATGGATATATATGACCTTATCAAAGATCAGGCTGGCCAGACGTTCCTTAAAAGATAAATTTGAGAATTGAGTGTGGACCAGTGGCCCAATTTTCTAACCGTCCACTTGCTGTCGATTGCTGAATCTCGCATAAATTTTTTTAAATGGCCCAAAACAAGGTGGGGCCTCCTTGATGGGTGGCTCAGATATAGGACACAATTGCCTGTTTTCAATTAAGATTAGAAAAAGTAATAAACTGTAATTTGGAATTTGGAATTTCTCTGAGCTAATACTGTGTTTGGATGGTGCTGAAAATGTGTTTTACTGCATTTTTTTTCTCTCAATGTAGCTCACAAAAACAAACGAGGAAAAAGAAAGAAAAGGCTACAAAGCCAATACCGTGTTTGGATGCTGCTAAAATTGTGTTTTAATGCATTTTTCTCTGAACAGGCACTGACACAGAAGCATAACAACGGCTAGAATTAAGTAGATATTGTGGCCTATTCAAGCATCCAATGTATTTCATTTAAGGAGTTTTTTGGTGACACCCAATCTGACCAACGGTCTAAATTAAAAAAAAAAAAAATCTCGTATTTTAGCAGGCGTTTGAAAGGCAGTCAAGCAATACCTGGCCAACTCCATTTAAAAAAAAAAAAAAAAAAAAAAAAAAAAAAAAAAAAAACTGCTTTCCTGGCATCTGCATGTCACTTTCAGATCTAATGGGGGAAAACAAAAAAAAAAAAAAAGAAACCACATGCCTTGTTTTGCGCCCGAAAAGCACAACAGCTTCTCCACCCATCAAATTCATTAGAACACCAAAGGACCTGAATTCCCGACATGTGCATATCACTTTAAATCTAAATGAAAAATGGGTGCCATCCAAAGAACACCCTAAAATGTCTTGTTTTCAAATACGAGAAAATGCAACCGATTTTCTACCCAGGACATCCATTGGAACCCCAAAGGATCCGAATTCAAGAGGAGATCCCAACCCTTGATTCTCCTCGATGTCCCACCATGTTGTGTGCATACCGTCCAATCTATTGATATGAAACATCTTGGCCAGATGATGACACACCTAAAAAAATCAGGTCATTTCGTAACTTGGGTGTGGCCCAATGAGAATCAAGAGTGGTTGTCCCCTCCCAACTTTCCTGCTAGTGTGGCCCACCTGAGTCATGAATTGGCCATGGAGATCAGAGCTACTGGTTGGACGGCTCTGATCTCCCCCTGTCCGCCAATCATAGCTCATAGAATGATAGCTTGACTTGGATCCCCAGCTTGAACCATGCTCATATAGTCATATGTGCAACTCGCTACTTGGTGAGCCACTTCTAAGATTGGGGAACGGAGGAGAGTGAGGAACCGGTGGTAGAACAGGGCTAAGATGGCGCACGTGTAAACTGCTGCGT
The DNA here is from genome assembly GCA_030180095.1 of Magnolia changhungtana. Classification (NCBI taxonomy): domain Eukaryota; kingdom Viridiplantae; phylum Streptophyta; class Magnoliopsida; order Magnoliales; family Magnoliaceae; genus Magnolia; species Magnolia changhungtana. The sequence continues at coordinate 6,026,907 of JASAUF010000272.1, read as the reverse complement.
ACACGCAATTGAGCGTGGCTCGAGGATCCACCTCAAGCGTGTGGAGAAGGAGGGTGCCGCTGTCTTTTGGGTCTCTCATCCTCGCCGTCCGTTACTGGTTTCAAGTGCAGCTGAAGGTTTACTGGCTTCAAAGTTGACTCTATGGTGCCCGTTCTGAATTTTTTTCTTGCTTTAGGATTATATGATCCTCTGGCCGAGGACATGCGTACTGGGCCCACATGGTGCTGATATAATGGGCCCAACTCAAAAGTTCTAAGAACGGAATATCCTAACTCTCCAATCTTGGAGCTGCTTTTCTGCTAGATTCAGACCATCGCTTTTCTACCGTTCAATGACGGCTCATGCTCTGGTTTTTATTAAGATCATATCAGCATGGCCCGCCTGTTCAAGAGTTCAGGAGGATTTTTGTCATATGATCATTGTAGGGCAGACTTGATGAACAGCCCAGATCCTGCACAAATGTGGATGGTTGGACTAGAGCTCTGGCCTGTTTATGTTGGCCCGTCACTCTCCCAGGTTGGGCTCAGGATTGGGTTTTCCTTCGCGGGCCGAGCTTGAACAGACCTTGACCAGCATGGGCCAGCCTGTTGGCCGTCCTATTTCGTAAGTTACCAACCCAAGGGTTAGGATTCTCCCATTGAGGAGATATTTGGATGATGACCCATCCATTGTTGGGCTCAAGATCAGGGCCATTGAGGAAATACAATTTTCGACAGTGTCAGATGGTTGGAGCCTACCTGGCACGTACACAAGATCAGGGCCATTTATTAGGTAGGGAGAAATGTAATTATATCCCAATTCATTCATAAAGTGGGTGACAATTGTATCCTATAAATTAACGGTCAGAAAAAATGAACCCAAATGGGCCACCTTCCAAAATCAGTCCGACCAATCATCTTCAGGTGGGGAATCACATGATTTTGGAGGTTAAAGATTTTATATTTGTTCACCATGGTGTGGCCCATCTGACGATTGGATTGGACTATTTCCAGGCCACATAGATATTGGTATGTCGCATTCCATTGTATAGATGGAACAGCCCCAACAATCTCCTCACAGGACAATCTTGACCATTCAACTAGAAACTGTCCACATTCAACTAAGAATGGTCCGGAGATTGGTAGCCAGATCTAGACCGTCCATTTAGTAGCCCCATGGTTCAAAAAAAGACCAATCAGAGAATCCTAGTTCCTCAAATCCCAGCTTCTAAAATCATGCGAGCATGATAAAGAAGATTATAAAAAAAATAAAAAAATCCGAAAGGACATTAAAATGATGGGCACACATGAAAAATGATAACTTTCTTAAGCGTACAAGATTTCAAAATCTGAGGGTGGACGATGCTACCATGTAAAGAAACCATGCTAGCAAAACAGATATTACCGTAATTTTTGTAGGCATTCTCCCTCCATCTCTTCTCAAGACCATGGCTTCATAAATAGGCCATGAATTCACGGTCACAAAACCTGAAATGAATAGCTGCACAAACATTTCTTCAAAGTTGCCATTCATCAACGCCCTTGCAAGGCCCACCACGAAGGAGATGAGGTTGATCACAGCAACTGTAGCAAGCGACACGAGCATGGGTGATGCAACTCCAAACTCGAACATCCCTTGCTTATACCGCTTGTCTTGTTCGCCATCGATTGCTTTGCAAGTTACGTTGAATCCAGCGCTGGGAAGTCCGATTTGTTGGAGCGAGAACTCCAAGAGCCCAAAGAGATAAGACGTTACTCCTCGAATCATCCACATCCTATGATCATTCCACCACCGTCGGATTGTTCCTCCAGCAACCAGATAGTCAACAAGATCTTGAGTATAAGCCCCCAAGAAAAGGTACATGTACAAGTAGAACCAAGGATTCGATGTCTGCAATATGAATGTAATTGTTGTAGACAACTGTATTGTATAATCATTCTAATTAATAGAATTAGGTATAGGCTTCTTAAAGAGTCATTCGGATGCAAGCCAAGATGTGTTATAGATAAACCATCAGGGTTAGACCACCTAAGATACAGTCTTGGACTACATACGCCATGCAATGTTTGTCAAACAGCCTGGAATGGGAACTAAAATTGGACTGCCGCCGTGTGGGGAGCAACACATATGGTGGCACATGTACCACTTGTGCCGCCTATGCACATTGACATGCCTAACGCATGTCGGGTGCTTGAAAGTTGATGGTAGCACGTGGGGGGCACATGTAGGGTGTTTGAATACGGACAGTTACACGTGTAGCATATTTGGCACATGTGACAAGTGCACATGTTTTCTTGCATACAAGAAGCTATGTGGGGTCTGTTGTGATGTTTGTGACAAATTCACGCTGTTCATTTGAAACCGAGGCAGATCTAAAACTCTAGTGGACCTCACAACAGGAAAAAGTGGGCAGGGAAATTAATGCAGAGGTATTTTTACAATGGGTTGGAGTGGGGTACCATGTGAGATGCAGGGGCATACTCAGGGTGGGTTAGCCGTGTGAGTTAGGTGGCTCGTGTGAGGCGGGATCCATATGATGCGGGGGTACGAGGGGTTTAGCGAGGAAGTAACCCTAGGATGTAGGGACTAAGATATGAGATAAAGGGAATGATTCGTCTTAGGCAGTTTTTGTTAAATTCTCCAACCATTTTCAATTTTGTGAAAAATTTGTTATCGTGAGTAAAGAAGAAACAATTAATGGACCATTAACCATACATAAGATTTATTAGAATACTAATAAGGAGTGCTAGAGCTCTCTGAGCCAATTACAACTTAAAACAAACAAAATAACATGATAAGATAATATTACAAGGATAAACGGATGTTATAGAGTGATGCTATATTAATTAAAGTTTTTAGAGCAAATGATTAGTTTTCCTGCATTAAAATAGTAAAAGGGATTAATTCGCCATGCTAAGTTAAAAACTCCCTGGCATCCATTATGATGTTTATATGACATCCATACTCTTTATAAGATCATTCTTATTGGGATGAACTAAAAACATAAAAGTATTAGCTTGATACAAAACTTGTGTGGCCCTACATGAATGTTTCAATGGTGAACGTTCAATTCTCATTGTTTCCTCTCACGCGGCTCATTTCAGTTTTGGATCTACTGCCTAACTGCCCGTCCAAGCAAGCTCCTTGAAGGCAATCGCCTCACCTAACTTTTCGGTCCAAGGAAGTTCCTCGCAGGCAATCCCTGTCTATCTTTCCTCATTTTTAAGGCGTAGCTTTTCAAAGATAGAATATTCTTTTCTCGATTTTTGTGCATAAACAGATTAGGCATTTAGACAAGCTAGCTACCTCGAATAGTTTCAGTCAAACACACATCTCTGCCTGCAGCCGAACAGCCCTCTAAAAAGAGTGGGTAAGAGCATAAACAGATTAGGCAATTAGACAAGCTTGCTGCCTTGAATAGTTTCAGTCAAACACATCCTTGCCTGCAGCCGAACAGCCCTCTATAAAGAGAGAGTGAGTAAGAGCATACCTTGGGGAAGAGTGGGATTTGATTGAGGTGGGCCAGTGGTAAGAGGAAGCCGTAGGTTGTGATGGGGATGCACCAAAAACTCCAGAATGAGTTGTAACAATAGCACAAGGCCATGAGCAACGAACGTCGGGCGGTCCCGAATATTAGTGGGCAGTACCTGGAGCAAGTCACCTCCAACAGTCCAATACACCATCTCTTGTTCTGGCTAAGTGCATCAACGAGGTTTATTGGCATTTCGCCCAAGAACGCCGCCTTCGACGGGTGGGAAAAGACTGATTCCCAGCCTTCGCAGTGCATTCTGAAGCCAGTGAAGAAATCCTCAGAGAGGGACCCGTATCTGAAGCCCACCTGCGAATTTTACAACCACAGCCCAAAATTATTCTAAGGTGGCACCTTGGTAGCTGACCCAACCGTTCATTCATCATGTGGGCCCAATGAACATGCATTTGGCTTGAGTTCACTTAACGGCCCATCTTCTACGTGCACATGTGGCCCACTAGATGATTGAATTAGCCACATTTTCAAGCCACACTAGTTACATGGGGCCCACTGATTAATTAGACCAAAGGGTTACATACAAGCTTACTTTGGAGCCCCATTCTGTGCCATTCTCGTATGTACACCTCGCCACCTGATGGGCCATTTTTATGACCACATCCGATCGAATCGAACAGTTCAGGGTGCGGTGAAAATCAGAATTCTGTATATCCAACTGTGACGACGACGGTGATGGTCCCCCATAGAATGCCCGCCGATTGAAGAAGCATCCAGAGCCAACGTAATGTGGGCCGACGAGCCCATCTCCCCCCACTGGATTGATCAGATACAGGCGCCTGTGTTCGCAGCCGTAGATGTCGTTCTTGTCGATACCATGGAAGCGTTGAGGGAATTGGACAAAGGCAAGTGTCGGGGCCTTTGCAGGATCCAAGAGATAGCACAATGCTTGCCGAGGTGCTTGAGGATCGTTTACAAACATGTCACTGTCGAGGTTAAGGACCACAGGTGCATTGCTCATTGCAGCCGATACTCGGAGCTTCAACACCATACAACCAAATGCGTGAATTACAATTCCACTGCAATTACAAGGGACGTATTGTTTGTTTGGGTAACAAACACCATATACCATGAGCCAGGGACATGAGTCTAAATTCAGGTCGGGCTAGTCCGGGGCCCGCCATCTAAATACTCAGCCCACCAATGTTAAATAAACCCGACCTGTCAGGCTATTTGGAGTATTGAAACCCATGGCGACCCACAAACTATCTATTGGGCCTGAAGATTAGGCCATGATTAACCCGGCCTTGATTCTAAGCTGGTTGGCCTGGATCACTAGTTTACTTTGCAAACTAAATCCCATGCACTTTTGTAGCCCAGACCTTCCACATGCGAGCACGTGTGCAGGATCTAAGCCACATTAGGATTGTTTTTGGGTTTTGGTTTAGATGTATCGTGAACCACGTTAGGATTGTTTAATCATCTGACTATCGGATCAGTGGACATTTATTGAAGGACAGTTAAAAATGAAAATATCCAATGGTTCTATTTCAACAAACAAGTGTCTATGTATCCAGATTAGGATTTGTTCAACCAATCTGATTTCGGGACTATTACTCATCCCACAATTCAGTTGGTTTAATTTGAGTTTATTTTATGTGTATGATTTCTCAGTGTCTGCATATCAAGCGGCATACCATGCCGAGTATCAAATAAATCGTCATCAATCAAAGGGCAGAGAAAAACCTACCAGAACGTTGAGGGCACCGGCCTTAAAATTGTGGTGAGAAGATCTCCTTTTCTCTCTAGAGACATATACAAGGTTTGGCAGTTTATGGCCCGTGACATCCATGTCTTTTCCACTTTCTAACAAAACCTGTTGGAAAAAGAAAGAAAGAAAGAAAGTAAAGAAAACACACCTCAAAATCGTATTTCCTATACTAAAGAAAAATGGCACTAGTGATGCGCACCCATGGACCCCATGTTCTGATAGATCCGGACCTTACAATGGGGTCTGCTAGCCCCACAGGCACATTATTATACATAGCACACGTGCAAGCCTTGGACCTGTGTGAGCCATACGTTACATGTTTAAGGTGTTCCCCCACTTTGAAGATGACTTTAAGAAGAAGAAGAAAAAAGAAAAAAGGCCAGCCTACTTATATTAGGTTGGTCACCTCTATAGATGGTTTAAAGGGCTTTCCACCGATAGCAAGTGGCCCACCACAACATGCGAATATTTTACACCTTACTGGAGTAGATCACAACCTCATATTAACTGCAATGACTGATATCTTGCAGGCCATTGCACAGCCAGACGCCTGTATTGGTCCAACATATCAGCCCTTGTACACCATTTTCGGGTTCTCATTTTGAAACAGTGGTGCAAGTGGGGGTGGCAAATCGGCTAGCCCAGCCATAGTCTCCTAAGCCGTGGCCCTGGCCCTATAGCACCGGTCCAGGTCAGGGTCAACCCTGTAAGTAGATTTGATCAAGGAATTGAAATATCAATAATCTAAGAATATTTTTTGGATATCCTGTGTCTTAAAAAAGGTCCCATCATATAAACGGTCTTGGTTGTTTGTTATGTGACTAGATCCAATAAGTGTCGTTGAACCATGCATACAGTGGCACCCCTTACAAATGTCTTTAAACAAATCATTCTTTTTGTATGATTGTGGCCCAATTGATAATTAACCCTGGCCCGTGTACAGAGGTGGGCAATTCATCTTGGCCTGGCCCTGGCCCACCCAGAGAGCAAGCCTAGATTTCAAGCTCAGACCCAGCCCTGGGCCCAGTCCATGGGCTACTAGGTCCCACTGCCTCCTGGCCCACCCCTGGGTGCAAGTGGCACCTGGCCATGTGATCCAAACAGTTGAGACGATGGGCCTCGAGGGAGGGTCCATGTTCGGAGGATATTCCAATTGGAATGCGGATCCTCTGCTTGAGAGGAGTAGGAAAATTCTGCTAATACATCAGTGCTGTGAGGTGTACTAGTAAAACAGATTTCCCTTCAGAGGATCCGGATTCAACTTCGAATTGAGCCTGAGGTAATTTCACAGTTTACTCGGGTTTTCATTTCTGACAACTGGAGCCCGTGATTCGTAATCCATTTCAGACCATTGGTCTGTTGGGTAGCGAAAAATCTACCTGATGATAAGAACCTAGCTACCAATCTTGGGACTTCTCGATTGAATGTAGACCGTTGCTGTAATCTCTTCTTTCTTTTTTTTTCTTTTTTTTTCTTTTTTACACACGCACACACACGCCACACACTCACTCAAGTGGAATTTCACCACCTATGGGTACTCGAACCCGGGAGTTGAAACTCCTGAGAGTCTACCACCCGAGCAAGAGTATATCTCTTCTTGACAACCTACATGTAGGGCACAAAATAAAAGGTCAGGATCGCCCTACAAAGGTGATCATTGGGCACGGTCCATTCATGGTGCGCCGCAACAGAACAATGGTCTGATTACGAATCATGGAAGCTACTCGCTAGAAATACCCAAGTTCGTACGGGACACTTAGATTTTAGATTCGGTTTGTAGAAGTGGACCCATTAGTTAACTGATCCACACCATTGATAATATGGGCCCTACAATGGATGGCCATGCACCAAATATCTGCGAGACCAGAAGATCCTAGCCATCGTAAATTTGGCCTTTTCTTGGTTGAATGTGGACCGTTGTTATATTTTCATGGTGCATGGGCCAGCACAGGCGTGCCATAGGCTTGAATCACGGAAATACAAGCCCTACGTGTATGATCTGAAAATCCACGCTTGTGTATGAACCATTTGATGACAGAGTTGGTTTTGCCTACGTCGCAGCTAAGAATCAGCCGCATATGTCGCCCCATTGGGGCCCACATGAAGAGATGATCTGAACCATCGTGATGGAGAAAGAAGGCCAGTGAAAACCTGTATAACCGTAGGATGATCCGGACGAGTAAATCCAGCCGTCCATTTCTTGAAAGCTTCGCGTTCGTCATCGCCCGTGATCTGATCAACGATCACGTAACCCCTCACCTCCATCCTCTCAACCTTCTCTTTCATGCTTTCATACATCATCTGCAAAAGGGATATGAAGCGACCACATCAAAGATTTCACTATTTCCTGGCCCCATTTGGTGAAGGTTTGGGACTTCAACGATCCAAACCGTTCAACTTGCACAGACAAGATCATCCTAACTATGCAGTTAATGACCATTGCATGGGGCAATTAAACAGAGAAACATTCAATGGCAAGTTTTAGAAGCAAATGAGCGACTTTATAAGAGAAATCGATTAATTGGCTAAATCCTAAAACATTAAAATAGAAGTGGTATGGCCCACCTGAGCTTTGGAATAGTGTAATTTTTGGGGAATGCTTCTATCCTGATGAGGCAAGTAAGATGAATGGATTAAATGAAATATAGAAATTAACGGTGGGCATTCCATCTAAACTGTTTCTATTGTCTGGTCTACCTGAGTTTTGGATCGTCGTGATTTCTGAGTCCAGTGTGAAGGAGAGGCAGCGAACCTGATGAACGGATTGGATCTAACGAAAGTCTCCCTAGTCCCTAGCGGTGGTTCATCGTTTAAAGACAGCGTACAGCTGTCAATTTATCTACTAGCATCTACAAAATTCGAATTTTCAAATGCCAATTTCTCTTTGAGAAGATTGCGGACTGTTGGATGCTCTGGTGGGAGATGCGGGAGCACCAACTCCCCATGCATCAGGGGCGCACGCAATCTTTTTCCATTGGAAATACGGTACAGTGCTGTGAATATCGAGGTAACTGGCGCGCCGTGGCTCGTGCTTCTATGTGAAAATCTATTGAGAAATATTTTGATGCGCTGCCAGACTGTTAAGGGATGATACGCACGCAGTTACATATTACTAAGAAATTGTATACATGGCATATTATTATTCAAACAAACCGTCCAAATTATAGAAACAATATTAGATGTATTATGAACAAAACATTAATATTATACCCTTCTCTATCTATTAGATTAGTGGACATTTATTGGACGGTTAAAGATGAAAAATAACCAATGGTCTTATTTTCAATCAAAAAGTGTCGACGAATCAGAGGTTAGCATGCTTCAACAAATATAATTTTTTTACGGTAACTTAGACACAGTAAATTCCACAATTTAATCGGTTTAGTTTGAGTTTATATATGCCACGTGTACCATTTCTGCGTGCCTGAGAATCAAGCGCAGCCAGAGTATCGAATAACGCCCCAAATCTATTTTGAGATATTGACCACTGTAAACGCCAGCCACCTTTTACCCAGCGTCTTTTCCAAACGCCCCCAAACTTTCATTCCCAGTCTAAACCTCTCACGTACGGACAAGACTAACTGAGAAGGAAAATACCCCTCTGAAGTAGATTTGGGGAGTTATTTTCGTTCTCAATTAGTCTGTCCGTACGTGAGAGGTTTAGACTGGAATGAAAGTTTGAGATTGCTCATAAAAGACGCCGGTTAAAAGGTGGGTTTACAGTGGTCAATTTCTCATCTAATTGTTTCAATTTAATTTTAAGAAATGAACACACACAATGATACATTGCCTGTATGTGAACTCTCACATTTCCTTTCGACCAACATGCCATGGGTAGAATATCCGACCCGTGAAAATTTTGGACCAAACCATGATGATGACTCGACAGGAAATTCAGGCCGATTAATTTACCGGTTGGAACACACCAGTACACTTAGTCAGGCCATTGTCGGTCCAATGATTTTGACAGTGTGTCTAGTTCAAAGATCACATCCGCCTGACTTTTATTCCAGGTTATCAGCATTGTGTGGTCCACCTTTCATGTGGAACTGGTATTCTATCTATGTCATAACGCTGGCGGGAAAGCAACGGCTGTTCTGAAAGTTCACCTACACCTTGCTGTATGGGATCATTTCTCTTGATTTTTTTATGCCAAAAATGTGACAAAGGAGCTCTATTTTCCAAGATAGGTAACTAATTTCAGGGTTACCTACTAGCAGTAGATCTGAAAATGGCATTTTGAAGTACACGGGATTCCCGCCCGCCTGCTTTGGACGTTCGAAGATGGGCGGACACCAGATCCTTTCGGAAAGAAGGTGACTCGAAACACACAGACAATGAGCGGGAATTCCATAGCATATCAAAGTGGGATTTTCAATTTCTTCTTTTCCATTTGCCTTTTTCGCTTACCTTTATTTTCTCCGAGGATGAATCAGAGTCGTTGGATCTAAAGAACGCTTCGGGGCACCTTTCTTCAACCCCATTCTCCCTGCAGAAGGGCAACCAATGCCTGGCGAATTTGGCGGCCTCCATGAAAGCAAACAGAGTAAGATCCGAACCTCCATCATCCGAAACATAGACCGAAATCTTATCCGTCGGATAATCGAACGCCATCGTCGATAGAGCGGTGTTCGCAACGCTCATCGGAGGCTCCTTGCGAGGATCCGCCGTGCAGATGAACACATCTAGTGCTGGAAGATCCCGATCGTCGACGAGTTTGGACAGGTTTTCAGGGAACGACCATCGACGGATGGGCCGCCATCTGCAACTCTGTGTAGCGGCCCACATGAAGGCTAGAACCATTTCGGACAGTAACACGCAAAGGAAGAGAGAGAAGGAGAGGAAGTCGTTTGAACGGATGAGATGAAGAGATCGGTGGTAGAACAGAGCTAAAATGGCGCACGCGTACACTAGTGCGTGCGCACGGTTGAACTTGGCTCGATGATCGACCTCCAGCCTATGGAGAGGGAGATTTTCGGTCTCTGTCGTTCCTCCTTCCATCCTCTCTCTCTCTCTCAAAGATGGGGTTTTTTTCGAAATAGGTAGAACACGATGATAGAGATCTACGGCGCACACTCTTATGAATGGGGAAGTTGCAAATACGTGGTTAGTGGTGGTAATTTGTTACTATAGGCACGACTTTTCAACTATTGGACCCAACGCGACCGACCACAAACTTGGATGACCAAAATAGACCACCGACCGTACGGAGAACTTATTTCGGACGAAAATAACCCTCCTTGTTCACCTGCTTCTTACCTTAACCGAGGGTATTTTGGTCCGTCCGTACCCTAAAAATCGCCTTCCGTCGTCTAAGTTTTCCGCCAGCTAAAAAATAATAACCCTAAAAGACACTGTGTACTTTACTAATTATTTCTTGGATTTTTTTGGGTAAGTTATTTGATACTCCGTAAGTGTGATGGTTGATACTCAGGCGCTCAAGAGTGGGTCACACGGCACACATTATCTCATACGAAACCGATAGAATTGGGAGAACTTACTGTCTACAGGTCACCATCCGATAATCAGATTGATTGAGGTATCTTAAACTCTAATCAATGTACATTTGTCTGTTAAATCCAGGCCGTCGACTGTTTTTTGTTTTTACCGTCCATTGAATCTCACAAATCGCGCAATAAAAAGTTTGAAATCCTGTGATTTGTGATCCATGATTAAATGAAATCAGGGCCCGCAATATGAACGGTTTATTTGAGTTAATTTCTGTGAGATGCACAATAAATATTGTCTGCTTATCAATGGTAAACCTCTGCGAGAGTATTGTTCTTCCTTTGTATCGGGCAATTGATACTAACACCCTCTTATTTTATGTATACGTCCTCTAGTTTTATGCATTCACCCCCTTTTGACATCATTGGGAAACTGAATGGTGCTGCCTTTAATTTTGACAATAAACTGGTACTAGTAGTACTAATCTTATACCAAAAGTAGATAAAAAGGGTGCATGCATTAAAAAGAGAGGGTCCAAATACCTTTTCTTTTCTTTTTTTCTTGTTTTTTGTTTTAAAAAAAAATTCATGAAGGTCACAGGGATGTACCAAAAGCCCCCTCTCCGTAAATAGGCAGTTCTGTGGGCGGGCCCAAAGTGATGTATCTGTTTATCCACTCTGTCCATCCCTTCTCTCTTATCATTTTAAGTTAAATACACAAAAATGAGACAGATCCAACGCTCAGGTAGACCACGCTACAGATGACTCTTACATTAATGCAACTTGCATTTAATTCTGTATAGGTGTGGTCCACTTGAGCGTTGGATCTGCTTCGTGTTTGTGCGTATACCTTAAAATGATAAAAATAAAAATTTTAAAAAATAGATGGACGGTATAAATAAACAGATACATCACGGTGGGCCCAGCCATAGAACTGCCCGTTCGTGGCTAGAGACGGGCGGTTCCCGGCGCCTAGGCAAAGAGATGATGGCTTGCCTTTTTCACTATTGTTTTTCTTTTCTTATTTATTTTTAAATTATACCCTCCTAATTCCTAAAGCAAACATAGATAAAAATGAAATGGGAAGAGTCTCTCCACTTACTGATTTGATAAACATGTGTGACATCTAAAGCCATGTATAGGTGTTGCGGTCCACCTTTGCAACATCTGGAGCATGCGCTGGGTGCACACGTATTGGATCATGATAGTATTTTTGTAATCTCTTCGTACAGGTCTCTGAGACCTTATCAACAGGTTAGATGGAAAATAAAAATTCCAGTAGCCCGCGTGAAGTTTGTAATTGTGGGGATTGAATCACGACTTTATCCTGTTGTATGGTCCATCTAAGATTTTGTTCTGCTTTATTTTCTTGATGATGCCCTAAAATAAGCTTCAAAATGAACAGACATTGTGAATGTAAGGAACATACATCACAGTGGACCTCAGAGTTACGACTTCGGTAGATCCATGGAGTACAAACCAGACGGTATAAATCCCATGGGAAGGGGCTTTTTGTACTCTTCTGACTGCCAATTACGCCCATCCCACCCAATTTTAGTAATGCCGCATCTAGATTTTTTTACTAGTGTATGTAACCAAAAGTAGATAGGTTTATTTAGCACTATCGGTGGGGTGCGGATTTTATACCACCCCATGGGACCTACCTAGAGATGTATGGTCTCGCATGAGGATTTATAATGTGGATTGAATTCTTATTATTGAAAACTCCCTTAGGCTTATGTTTATTTGCCATTCAACTTGTTTGAAATGTCACATAGACTTGTGTGAAGGGGAAACATAAAATCAACTTGATCCAAAACTTGTCCCAAAAGAAGTTTTAAGCAGTAAGCTTTCTTCAATCTCCATTATTTCCAGTGGTGTGGTCCACTTGAGCTTTCAATTTACCTTTATTTTGTGCTCTTGCCTTAAAATGATTTGTCAAAATAGATGCATGCCATAAATAAAATATATGCCACGTACATGAAGAAAGAATATATTTGAGAAGTATGCCTTTTGCTGCCTTTGGCAATACCACAATGCCCCTTTACTCAAAATCCTTATTTTTTAAATTTAATTAATAAATATTGACTCCAGTCCAGAAACTGCGTCCAAGTCATTGAACCTACCGTATCTCATCGAGTGCAGTCTTGAGCTTTCAATTGTTTTTGTTTTTTGTTTTTGTTTTTCCAACCGTAGGTAAACATCACGGAGAACTTGACTTGTGGTCCGGAAGAATCACTTTTGTGGGATAGAGAAGGGGACCTCGTTCTACACATGCTAATACGAACGCACTGATCTGGCCCACTCATCATGCCGGGACCACTGTGAACTTGAGCTGGTCCAAAGTTTAGGTCAGTCTGCTTATTAAGTGGTCCACAAGCGTTCATTGAATGTGGACCGTTGATCTTTTTCTAACCACCAATCCTTCCAAAACGAGTGTTGGACCCTGATGAATGGTCCAGCTGGTGTTTTATTGTCCCTCCGTTCGGGATGATTTGATTATGACCTAATTGGTTCTTTATTGTTGACTGTGGTTGCCTTGGTAGGAAAGACAAGCTGAGGACGTGGATGTGATAACCATGTCAGCTTTTCTCAACCCTTGGATTTGGAATGGGAACAAAGGTGATGTGGAAAGGTGCCCTATCCCTACTTATCCTCCTACGTTCCGTTCAAAAAAGAGATGGGCCCACCCATGCTGTTTACGTGGAATTCAACTGTGTGTCTAGTGTGCCTTCTTGTGGTCATCCAGGTGTGACACACCTGATGACCAGGTTCGATGACATATAAACAACAGTTCAGCATTCCATTTAAAAGTTTCTGTGGTGGTCTCCCTCTTCAATGTAACCCTTTTTCGGATTGGTGTGGCCCACTTAAGTTGTGGATCAAGTTGAATTTTGGCATCCAAGTCTAACATGGGGTGCACATCTAAGGGTATGTTTGGGAGCGTGGATTTAGAAACCCCTGGATTTGAAATCCTCCCATTGTGTTTGGCAGTCTGGATTGGAAATCAACTTTAATCCAAAAGTAGCTGTTGAGGTCAAAATCTGGTCAGTCGTCTTCCCCTCTTCACGTACTCCAAACAGGTGACGGACCTGGAGTCCTGCACATAAACCGTCAGCAATGGAGACCCTGGCTAAGCCGGGGGACCCTCCGATGCCTAAGTCAGGACAACAGAATCTGGTCTAAGTTTAAGAGGAAAGGGAGAGTGTCAGATATTGCGTACCTGTTCTCATGGGATGGTGTGATACTTATACCTCGTCATCGCTTGATTCGCATCCGATAATCTCGGCACGATCAGTAGGTTTACAGATCATGAAGATATTGCGCAGAGTTCGGGGATCGTGTTGTGTAGGGCGTATCTACGGGCGAGATAATAGGACATGTCCGTTTATGGCAGTTTCCTCATTTAGTGCGCGAAACTCTTATCCTTGGAGATACCTCGGCTCGGCCAGATCGAGGATGACGGCATCACCCCGAGCTGATGACTAACTGTGCCAATCTGAGTCGAACCTTGATCCGCTCATCAGTAATACAGCTAGCCATTCTCGGTATTATGATGGATGTTCGGTCGGGGTTGATCGTACGACTAGAATGTTTACTCTTCCGACTGCCTTTGGAAGGATGGTGGTCAAAAATAGGAGCTTCGCTCATCTTAACTTACTTTCCTAATATCATGCCGAAGCTCGGACCCTCCGCCCGGAGTAGCGGTCTGCCAATCCTTCCAATTGTAGTCGTCTCGGATCTCTCCATAACAGAAGCCCCCTACTCTCTGAGGTCATTCATGAGCTCGAAGAGTAATTAATTGGAAGATCCGCCGCCTCAGTTTTTTGGTGCGTTTATGGTCCTCGTGTGAAACGTCACGTACTCGGGATTTAGCGGCTTCGGGCTAACCGTGAGCGAACACGTGGCGACGGTTGGGATTCCGAATCGTCACCATCCTGTGAATGATCGCCACGTGCACTCGGGGCGTCGTGTCGAGCACCCTTTTCTGCGCTCGGGTGTCTTGTTAATTAACTCACACAGCAATCGAGGTGGATGGCGTTACCTTTACCAGGTCTTGGACCAATGATATGTCACCATGTCGGACTCGGAGTCGGCCAGCAATGATTCCGACGCAGCCATTATTACGGGCCATTTAATGCAGGGTTTCTTCAGTCTATAAAAGGGCCCGTCCGGGGTCTTCATTCGACTTCTATCGTTTGCATTTGAGTTGTTTATCGGAGAAGGCGATTTCCGGCAGAAGTGATTTCCGATATAGTTTTCACGCTTGCTGAAGCCATCTCCGGCGATTATCTGGTGAGTATGATTCTTAACATCACTATTTCGAGATGTCTTCCGATAAGGAAATGGGTAGAGGCTACAATGACGACTTCGAGTCGGGGAGTTCTGATAATGGAAGAGAGACCTCCGAAGGTCCCTTCGAGGCTGTGCCTTTATATCCTCGGCCCCAGAAGCAGACGGTGGCGAGAGCTCACACTCGCCAGGTCAGCAAGAAGGCCAGCAGGAAAGGGACAAAGACGAGCCCCCAGAGCTGCAGTCGTTGATGTCCCAGAGATGCCCCCTGGTGGACGGGCGTCGAACCGGTTCCAGGGGGCTCAGTAATAACGAGTCTCAAATGGCATGGATCCGTACTGAGTTTGACATACCACGCTCCGTTCGGATCAGAGCCCCCGAGCCCACTGATGCTGCTGGCAATCCCGCGGTCAGGGAGATAGCCGTATTTTTATGCGGCCTACTATGCGGGCTCCGTCTCCCGATGCACCCCTTCATCCGAGCTCTGACCGCTTACTTAGGGCTCGCGCCTGGGCAACTTGCACCCAATGCTTGGAGGGTGCTGATTTCTGCTTACGTTATCTAGCATTAAGTAGGGAACTCGAAGTTGACACCCGCCGAGCTGATGAGCCTGTACCTGGTCAAGCACGAAGGCAAAGATCCATGGTACTACTTCGCGACCAGAGGTAGCAAGGGGTCAGGGCTCGTCTTGGGTCTTCCGTCCTTGAATAAGGACTGGAAGAATAAGTGGTTTTGGGCCGCGGGCGAGTGGGAGGCGCCGACAGCGGAGATTGGGGCACTGTCGACTCGGGTCCCCACCCGCTTCACAATGCCAGGTTGGATCGAGATTTCTTTCACGCATCGCTTTTTGTTTCAGCTATGTTTAGAAGAGAACTTTCTGTTTTGCAGGTTTCGCGAGGGGCGTGCCTTTCGTTACCTCGGACCAAAGGAACCAGATAGCCAAAGCGAGGACATATTCGAAGGAGCGTCGCCGCTGGTCAGATCTGATCACAGCTGCTAACCTTTACCGATCGGGGCTTTGCAAGACGAGGCCGCTCCCTATCTCGCTCAGTGAGTATTTTTGTCAATGTATTTTCATTGGTCCGAGGTAACGCTATTCTAATCATTCTCCTGCACAGGCATGGCCGAGGCATCTGGTTCTCGGAGGAGGAAAGCCGCGCTGACTGTAGAGGAGATGCTGAGAGCCGAGCCCCCGGCGAAGGTAGTTCGGAGGAAGAAGGCCGTTCACGGAGTTCGTCCTTCAAGTTCTGCCTCGGGGGTCGCGGCTCGGAGGGCGGCACCTCCTCCCCCTATCCCGAACCTCTTGGTTCGGGATACAGCTCCATTTCCTGCTGCAGCACCTTCGGTTGAGGGACCATCTGCATCTGGAATTGTGTCCCCAATTCCAATACTACCGGGTGCGGCCACGGTGCCCCTGGTAGGTGTTGATATGGTCGCACCTTTAGGCGGCCCTAACCTCGCCCCTGCTCCGGTAACGGGGGCAACTCCCCCTCCATCCATCGTCGTTCCCCCCACTGAGGGAGCACGGTTCAATCCTTCATTGATAGCTGTTCCATCATCTTCCGAGAGGGAAGAAGCCGTTCGGATGGCCGATGCTATGATTACCCAACCGGATAATGAGGGGGAGGCTGTACGCGACGCCGAGGGTGAGGCTCAGCCCTCGGCTGGTAGTCGGACGGGAGCTGAAGAGGCGACGGGCTCAGCTCAGGTTGGCACGAGCAGAGGCAGGTTCGAGCCAGGTTATCACATGTCTTGTTTGACAGACTGGGCGGCGAGACATATTTCGGAGGAATCTATTTCGCGCCTTCTTGATAAACCGGACGACTGTTTCTTGGAAGACTTGGCTGGAGTCTTCTATTAGGTACTTCCTGCCTCTTCCCTTGAAAAAGTTGTGGTCATTTTTGTATAATTATTTTTTTCTCATTTTCTTGCCTTGAATCAGTCTGTTCCGAGATCCTCTTATGCTGGGAGAGGGTCCGAGAGCGTCGGAAAATTGACGTTGAAGTCGAGACCCTCAGGAGCGAGGTGGGAGCCCTCCGGACGGAGATGGAGGTTCTCAGGGCGGAGGCGGGAGTCCAACGGGGCCAAGCTTTTATCCTTCAGCTGGAGCGAAGTGACTTATGTCATCAGCTCGAAGGCAGTAGGTCTGAACTACTCCAGCTTCAAAGGGTCGCGAAGGACCTTGAGGCACGACGTGAAGCGGCAGTAGCCGAGTTGGATCGTGCCAGGGCCCGCGTTGACACCCTGGCAGAGGAGGTTGTCCGACTGAGTGAGGACCAAGAGAGGATCAAGGCCGAAGCTGCAGAAGAGAAAAGCAGAGCTCTGGAGACCCAGAAGACCGAGGCTGAGGCCTCCTTGGCAGCAGCAGTTGCCGCGGCAATAGATTTGTACAAGACCTCGAAGGAGAGAGATATCGAGGCCGCCAAGTTTTATGACCGTCGCTTTGATGAGTGCCTTGTCGAGGTCCAGAAGTTGTACCCGGACCTTGACCTCGATCCCCTCCTGCCCGAGGACCCTGTTGATACTGCCGCCGAGGCGACCAGCCAGGATCAAGCCCCCGGTTCCCAAGCTCCTCCGACCTCTTGAAGACTCCTCTTCCTTTATTTGTATTTTATTTTTTTTGTACTTCACATTTATAGCATTTAATGAAAGAGCCGATTTTGGATCCCCCTTCTTTTTTTTATTGGTCGTGCTTCCGTATGACTGATGTACTTGCTTACTAGATTGTGCGGTCGAACCGAGTTCTTGATTCGTTCGGATGTGGTCTGGGCCTAGGTCTGATCCTTAAAAGGATCAACTCGTCTCGCTTTCAGCGAAGGACCTTCCGCGTAGGTGGGACCTACTCCCTTACTGGGGAGTTAAAGTTACCCATTGGCTTTGCCCTCCCGGTTAAGGGGGGATGCCTTTGTAGAAATTCGTCCGACTTCCTTATTAGGAAGTCAGATCGCCTCGTAGCTTTTTCTCCTCGGTTAGGAGGAGGTGTCTTTGTAGAATTTAGTCCGTTTGGTCTTTGTTGACGACAGGAGTAAGCCGATCAGATGTGTTATTATTCGTAGCCTTAAAGGCTCGCCGCTCAAGGACGTACATTTATTAGATAACCTCAAAGGTCAGTAGCTTGCTCAGAGCGCCTCATTAAGGGTAGTAAATTTTTAGATGCTCAGCATTCCACGGGTGGGGGAGTTGACGGCTTTCGAGATCCTCCAAGTGGTAGGACCCGGGCTTAGCCGATCGGACCACTCGGTATGGTCCTTCCCAGTTAGGTCCGAGTGCTCTGGCTCCCGGCTCGGCCGTGTTCTGAAAGACTCGTCGAAGAACCAGATCCCCTGGCCGGAATCGTCTAACCTTCACTTTAGAATTGTAGAATCTGGCTACTTGTTGATGTCGGGCAGCGGCGCGGAGTTTTGAAACTTCTCGAATCTCTTCAAGAAGATCCAAATTGGCAGCGATCTGCTCGACATTTTGATTCTCATGGTAATTTTCCACTCGAGCCGTAAGGAGGCCGACTTCAATGGGTACTATTGCTTCTGACCCATAGGAAAGAGAGAAGGGAGTCTCTCCAGTGGAAGATTGAGCTGTGGTTCTGTACGCCCAGAGGACAAAGGGAAGTTCTTCCGGCCAGTTACCCTTTGCTTTTTCCAGTTTCTTCTTGAGGTGGTGCTTGATGACCTTGTTCACTGCCTCCACCTGTCCATTGGACTGCGGATGCCGAAGCGATGCGTAAGCGTTCCTGATACCGAGCCCTTTACACATACCTCTGAATTTATCATTGTCGAACTGCCGGCCATTGTCTGAGACGATTGTGTTCGGAACTCCAAATCTGCAGACTATGTTCTTCCAGACGAAGTCAATTATTTTTTGTTCGGTAATCTTTGCGACGGCTCGGCCTCACCCACTTCGTGAAGTAGTCGACAGTGACGATGGTAAATTTAACTTGTCCTTTTCCGGTCGAGGGGCCGATGATGTCGATTCCCCACGAGCGAAAGGCCACGACCACTCATGGGAGTCATTTCTTCTGGCGGTCGCCTAGGCACACCGTAAAACGCCGACATTTGTCACATTTTTAACATACTTCTTGGCGTCTTCCTTTAGGGTCGGCCCGAGTATATCCTCCGCCGAAGCACCTTTAGAGCCGTGGCTTGGTCGCTGAATGGTTTCCGCAGATCCCCTCGTGAATCTCCCGGATGACATATTCCGCTTCCTCGGGTCGAAGACACCTGAGATATGGCTGAGAATACCCCTTCTTATATAGAGTTCCGTTCAGAATAACATATCTTGCTGCTCGGACTCTCAGACGTCTGGCTTCTTGTCTGTCCGAGGGAACCTCCCCTGATTCAAGGTAGCCAAAGATTAGATCCATCCAGCTCGGGCTGTTGTTCACCGGATTAACCGTCTTTTTCTCTATTCGATCGATGCTGGGATGTTCAATGAACTCTACCGGAATGATCCGTTGAATCTTTCCCTCTGCGGCTGACGCCAACTTTGCCAGGGCGTCAGCCCATATATTTTCTGTCCTCGGGATCTGGTGAATCGTACAGTTCCAAAATTTCTCGATCAGCTTCCTGGCCTCGTCTAGGTAAGCAATCATTCTATTTTCTTTGGCTTCATAATCGGTGGAGATGTGATTCACGACCAGCTGAGAGTCACATCGAACTTGTATAGATTGGACCCCGAGGCTGGCGGCCAATCTGAGCCCAGCCAGTAGTGCCTCATACTCCGCCTCATTGTTGGAAGCTTTGAAACCTAGTCGGATGGCATATTGGATAATTGTGGAGTCAGGGGCGATTAAGACGATCCCTGCCCCGGCTCATTTTGAGTTAGATGATCCGTCCACGTAGAGGATCCATCCGGCTTCTGGAATGACCTGTGAGTTTCTTGGGAGGTCAGGCGGGGTCATTTCATCCTCGTCGTTGATCTGCCCTTCACCTAAGACGGTGAATTCTGCGATGAAATCAGCCATTGCTTGGCCTTTCTTTGCTGTCCTCGGCCGGAAAGTAATGTCGAATTCTCCAAGTTCAATTGCCCACTTGGTCAACTGACCTGAGACCTCTGGTTTTTGGAGAATCTGTTGAGGGGAGAGTCGGTTAACACGATGATCGAATGAGCTTGGAAATATGGACGCAACCTCCGAGCCGAAACGACTAAGCTGAGTGCAAGCTTCTCCAGAGCGGGGTATCTTGTTTCTGCTGGTACCATAGCTTTGCTCACATAGTATACTGGATGCTGTTTGTTCTCCACTTCCCTGATCAGAGCCGAGCTGACTGCTGAGGCTGAGACTGCGAGGTGTAAGAACAAAGATTCGCCTTCCTCTGGTTTTGATAGCAGAGGTGGTGAGCCCAGATATTGTTTCAGCTGCTGGAAAGCTTGCTCACATTCGGGCGTCCACTCGGCCTTCTTATGACCCTTCAATTGCTGAAAGAAGGGGAGGCATTTATCAGTGGCTCGGGATATAAAGCGTCCGAGTGTTGCTACCCGTCCAGTGAGGCATTGTATCTCCTTGACAGTCCGAGGTGAACTCATGTCGAGGAGTGCTTTAATTTTATCGGGGTTGGCTTCGATGCCTCTCTGGCTGACTTGGAATCCAAGGAATCTTCCTGAACCGACTCCGAAGACGCACTTTGCTGGGTTCAGCTTCATTTGATATTCTCGGAGGACTACGAAGGTTTCTTCGAGGTCCGCCAAGTGATCGGACGCCTTAACGCTTTTTATCAACATGTCATCGACGTAGACTTCCATCGTGCGCCCGATCTGTCTTGAGAACATCTGGTTGACTAGCCTCTGGTATGTGGCCCCAGCGTTTTTCAGGCCGAATGGCATGACCCGGTAACAGTAGAGCCCCCTGTCTGTGACAAAGGTAGTCTTTTGCCTATCTGGGGGATGCATTGCGATCTGATTGTAACCAGAGTAGGCATCTAGGAAGGAAAGTAGTTCATGTCCTGCAGTACTGTCCACTAGTTGATCGATCCGAGGCAACGGGAAACTGTCTTTTGGACATGCTTTGTTCAGGTCTGAATAGTCCACGCAAACTCTCCATTTGCCACTTGCCTTCTTAACCAGCACTACATTTGCGATCCATTCTGGATAATATACTTCTTCTATGAAGCCGGCGTCTAACAGGACCGAGACTTCTTCCGCAATGGCTTCACATCGCTCGGCATCAAACGGTCTCCTCTTTTATTTCACAGGCTTGTGGTCTGGATCCACGTTCAACTGATGGACCAAGACGTCTGGAGAGATTCCTGGTATATCCGCGTGCGACCAGGCGAATACGTCCCTGTGTCGTCGCAGAAAAGTCAACAGCTCGGAGCGTTGCTCAGGCATGAGTGATGTTCCGAGCTGGACCGTCTTGCTAGGATCGGCTTCGTCAAGTGGTACCTTCTCCAAATCTTCAATTGGCTTATTCTCGGTGGGTCCGCGCGGGTCCAAGATGTTGATAGTGAGTGTTTGCTTTATATACCCTTTTTGAACCACAAGGGCATAACATCTCCGAGCCTCGCGTTGATCGCCTCGGATGTAACCTGTTCCGCCTTCGGCGGAAAATTTCATCATCAGGTGATAAGTAGACACGACCACCCGCATTGCATTGAGGGAGGGTCTGCCCATAATCACATTATGTACTGATGGTATATTGACAACAAGGAAGTCTACCATCATGGTGACTTGATGTTGCCCCTCTCCCCGCAGATCCTTTGGGAGGAAATGGCTCATTCGTAGATTACTCTTTCTCCCAAAACCGTGTAAGGGGGTCTTCACAGGTCTAAGACGAGATTGTGGAATCCCCATCCTCCCGAAGGCCTCAGAGTAGATCACGTCGGAACTTCCAGTGTCAACGAGAATCCGGTACACCTTATGATTGGCTATGGTCATAGTGACCACCAAGGCATCATCGTGTGGATGTTGTATCCCCCGAGCGTCATCTTCCGTGAAGGTGAGGCTACAGGGACTGACTCGTGGTTCTTTGTTAGGCCGCTTGGTAAGGTTGACGTAATGCTCTGGGCTCCTTCGGGAATGAGCTTTTCGGGCTCTGTTTGAGTCTCCTCCGCCTGATGTACCTCCGAAGATGGTGCGGATCTCCGCAGGTTCTTCAGCCGGATTTTTGGGGCGTTCTCGTGCTCGCTCCTCTTTCCGAGTAGTTTTCTCTTGCTTGGTATATCGACGTAAGTGCCCCTTCCGAATGAGGGATTCAATTTCATCCTTGAGATCTACACATTCCTCGGTATTGTGGCCATGATCTCGATGGAAGCGACAATACTTGCGCTTGTCGCGTAGTTCTGGGTCTGCCCGCATTCAGACTGGCCAGTTGAGAAGTTTCTCGCCGTGGATATCCAGTAAGATCTGCTCGGCAGTAGTGTTGAGAGGTGTGTAGGAACGGAATCTTCCTTCTGGCTTTCTGCTCGGTCGGCGATCACGAGAAGAATGATCATCCGAGTTTTTCCTCGGGGCTTGGAGTTCCTCGTTCCTTGGCCTCTTTCCTTTCCCATTCGGCTCAGTTATTTGGATACTCTTGCGAGTAGCAGAGAACTCCTCGGCATGAACATATTTCTGAGCTCTAGCGATGAGCTCAGCTAACGTCTTTGCCGGGTTCTTTCCTATAGAGAAGGCGAACCTCCCTTCCCTCAAGCCGCTACATACTGCGGCGAGAGCCATCTTGTCGTCATAGTCTTCCACTTGCAGTGCTTTCTCGTTGAATCGAGCAATGTAATCCTTTAAGGATTCTTTCGGCCCTTGTTTGATGGTAAGCAGCTGGGTATTGGGCTTTCGGCTTCTCTTACCGCTTATGAACTGGGTAAGAAATGACCGAGCCAATTCTTCGAATGAACATATGGATCCAGGCTTGAGTTGTCGATACCAATTCCGAGCGGATTCGGCCAGAGTAATCGAGAATCCTCTGCACATCATTGCATCAGTTGCAGTCTGTATCTGCATCCACGAACGATAAGCTTCCACGTGTTCGGATGGGTCGCCGGACCCGGAGTACTTGATAACAGGAGGAATCCGAAATCTCTGAGGCATCACCTCGTTCATGATTTTTGAGGTGAACGGAGGCTTGGTCTCTTCCATCATGGCTTGAACAGCAGCCGGGATCGATGATGGCTGTTGTTGCTTCTGTAACATCAAGACTTGATTATTCAGGTCTGCGAATCGTAACTCCCAGGGATCCCTGTTTTCCGCCACTTCTTCCCGAGTGTTCTCCGGCTCAGGCATTCTTTTTTCCCTTCTCCTCTCCAAGGTGTGACGAAGGTCCGTTGGAGCCAGAGCCGAGGCGGCTGGGACATCCGTCGGGGCCCGAGTCGTCACATTCCTGGTAGGAGCTCGCATTGGTGCTGGGGGAGGGTTTTGAGCCGACACTGGTGCTCGGGTAGATTGTTGCGGAGATGTCCCACGTCTCGGACTTCTTGTTCTTGAATGGGCTTGAAGGCCGGTCCGACAACCATTCTCCGCTCGGGTTGTTCTTTGCACGGGCTCGCGCTCCGTCTCATCCGTTGCGCTTCATCGCCTTGAGCTGTACTTCTCCTTGCAAAGCGCGGTATTTGTTGAAACGGTTGCGAGAACGCTGAGAAGGGCCCAGAGCAGACTCCGCATGAAGTAGTGACGAAGAGCGGGTCTGCTCCGGTTCCACCACCATTGCTTTCTTCTTCCCTCTAGCCATAGCTTTTAAGAACAGAAAATTGACTTTTTTGTATCGGTTTCCCACAGACGGCGCCAAAAATGTTGAGGTCAAAATCTGGTCAGTCGTCTTTCCCTCTTCACGTACTCCGAACAGGTGACGGACCTGGAGTCCTACACATAAACCGTCAGCAATGGAGACCCTGGCTAAGCCGGGGGACCCTCCGATGCCTAAGTCAGGACAACAGAATCTGGGTCTAAGTTTAAGAGGAAGGGGAGAGTGTCAGATATTGCGTACCTGTTCTCATGGGATGGTGTGATACTTATACCTCGTCATCGCTTGATTCGCATCCGATAATCTCGGCACGATCAGTGGGTTTACAGATCATGGAGATATTGCGCAGATTTCGGACATCGTGTTGTGTAGGGCGTATCTACGGGCGAGATAATAGGACATGTCCGTTTATAGCAGTTTCCTCATTTAGTGCGCGAAACTCTTATCTTTGGAGATGCCTCGGCTCGGCCAGATCGAGGATGACGGCATCACCCCGAGCTGATGACTAACTGTGCCAACCTGAGTCGAACCTTGATCCGCTCATCAGTAATGCAGCTAGCCATTCTCGGTATTATGATGGATGTTCGGTCGGGGTTGATCGTATGACTAGAATGTTTTCTCTTCCGACTGCCTTTGGAAGGATGGTGGTAAAAAATAGGAGCTTCGCTCATCTTAACTTACTTTCCTAATATCATGCCGAGACTCGGACCCTCCGCCCGGAGTAGCGGTCTGCCAATCCTTCCGATTGTAGTCGGCTCGGATCTCCCCATAACAGTAGCTATGCATGGTGTGTTTATAGGAGTTGAAATTTAATTACTAAATCAACTTTAATATCTTTAATTAGTAAAATATGTAATGTTTGACACAATGGTTGTAATAAACCCGCTGAATTATATGCTTTGCTTAAAAATAATGAAATTCCAAGTCGCGGGTGATGTTACACATGCAACTCTTAGAAGGATTTTAAATGTAATTCAAACTCTCACTGGCAATTTCAAACCCTTCTTTGAGAAATCCCCCTAGTTTCAAACCCCTGGTTACTTTATGGTGCCGGTGCCAAACAACCCCTAGTGGACGGGTTGCATGGCACTCAAGCATCAAGGTGGGCCCCACATGGCTCGAACATGTGGTAATCACATACATTGGAGTGCATGTCATCATTTTTGTACATGAATGTGATACATCCTGTCTGTACAAAAGGTGGGGCCCTGGGTCACTTATCTTACATACCCATCCCACAAATTAGTCCATGAGTCTTTCAAAAACCCTAGAACTTGGGGGTGATGTTCAGTTAGGTTCTAAGTGACTTGAACTGACTTGACTTGATGTTTAGCCGGTCGAGTTGACTCAAAAACTGCACCTGACTCAACTTAATATTTAATAATTATAAATTAAAAATATTATAAATAGTAGTTGATATTTATTAAGGGAAATGTCATAAGAAATAAAAGTAGCAAACCTAACAGCTACATAATGAATAACCCACTGGATAAGTGTCTTGTCTTCTACTTACATGACGCTACAACTCACCTCCAGGTCACCACGAGTCACAGCGACTCAACTGAGTGCTCGGGTCGACTCAATGACCCTTCCTTCTCGATTCAGAATCGAGCTATGACTCTAGTTCTCACAAAATCGAGTTGGCTAGGCCTAGTTTCGAGTTCAAGAACTATGCTCTGGGTTATACATGTTCATCAAATGTGAACCATGGTTATTCTTTTTTAAACCTTTAGTGTTTTGAACATGTGTGGTCCACTTGATGCTTTGTATATTCTAATTTTCAGGTCTTATCATTTGAAATGTCAGTCTCACCCGTTCTCACCGACAATTGTGCAAGTTGATATTTTTTTAAAGTTGCATTAGGTTGGTGTGGCCTTCCCACAGACGAGACGAGAAAAGGGACGGGAGAATATTCAAGGGATCCACTGATTTGATACTCTGACAGAGTGTTTGGGTCAATGCATGGTCAATCAGAAAATGTACACATGGCATTTATTAACTGAAATTAAACTACTCGGATTGTGAGACCCACTGTAGGTAGGTCTTCATCCAAAATCAGATGGATTGAGCAATTTTTAACCTCTAATTAATGGACATTTGATTGATGAATTTTGAACTAGTGGATATTTTTCATCTCAACCGTCCAAGTCTAATTAATAGACTATATAGAATCATTATTGTTATTAATAATTTAGTTTATGATCCATCTAGTGTGGGACCAGCTATCAAGACAGTTAAATGAGTTACTTATATCATATTCTGCCAGTTGACTCATCAGGTGGGCCACTCGTTTAAGTTCAATGTGGACCATTACAAACATGCGTTCTGTTCTTTTCATACAAGTAACTCGCCTGATGAGCAGCCGGGCTTTGATTTTTGATATTATTTAAGGTGTGGCCCACCTTATGCACGCTCACATGCTAACAAACCTTGTGAATGCTCATGTGCGGCCCACCTTATGTGAGCTCACGTACATTGAGCCCAGGTCATATTTCATGGGCTACCACACAAAAACCGCACTGAGTCGGTGATTTGGCCTTTTTTTCTGCAGCCATCCTTTTCTAATACATGGATAGGTTGGTTATGATTACCTAACAAAAGGGATTGATTCTTTCGAATAATAGTCAGTCCATGATAGTTCCCAACAAATAGATGGATTAAAATTATGATTGGGCCTATTTTTGTGTAAATGGTATTAACCGTTCCATATTGAAGGCCATTGAGCAAATGGATAACATTTACTTAATCTTACGACCTAAAGTGTGATGACACGCCTCATGGACATGGTGAATTTCACATACACATCTGTAGGAGAAAGGGACTATATATATCCCAAAACCTTTTAAATGATAGGTGGGATGATCATTCATCAATGTGATGAATTGGCGCGGACGTGGTTTGGTAAGTGACCCCAACACTAGCCAGCTAGCTGATGTCAAAGTTCTGTAGGCCCACCATGATGTATGTGTTTTATTCATGCTTTTCAACCATTTTTTCAGCTTACTTTAGATGGTGTTGTGGTCCACTTGATATTTAGATCCAAGTCTATACTATTGTGTTGGACTATTTTCATTCACAATACAAGTTTATCTTTTAGAAAGGCTTCTTGCAATTGCTCCTTATGACCGGATTGTGAATATTTCTTTTTTTGTTTGATTGTACTGGTATATTAAAGTCATTTCTATTTCTTTTTTTATTCGAACTGATATATTAAAGTCATTTCATACGGAACATAAGATGCAACCATCGTTAGAGAAAGAATCCCACATTTTGAATATCGCCTGATCATCTTACAATTCCATCATAGGTGGCTAAATATGTGACAGATCTTTTCAAATCTCAGTCATATACACTCACGTCTAACATATTTGCATATCTTGGCGCTTGGGGTCAAGTCGTTCGGTTTGAATCAAGCCGCACAATCGGTTTTGACACACTCACACACATCACACGTGACCAAAACCTAATTAAGCAAGTGCCAACAAGTTTTGGCACGACCGGTGTGACTTCAAACGACTATGATGTAATGCATATTTATTGTGCACCAGCTGTGTAAAAAGTCAACAATTTTTGGCATGCCCGGTGGGACTCATGAATTTGAGTATGCCGGTGCATTAGTTTCATACAAGATGAGCTAAAAAAGTTATAATACTTCTGGTACTAATGAACTTCCTATACAAGAGGAGGAAATTCAAGTGTGGTTAGTGCCTAAGTTATTGCCGAACCTAGCTAGTACCTATTCCTCCAAACCAAGACAAGGCATCGTTATTTCGGACAAATCCTCTTAAGAGAATGTTGGTTGGGCTACATGATGTACAAATGTGGATTCAGCATATTGAAGAGCAGTCACGAGCTCAGGTAGAGCAGTCTCAAATTTAGGACAAAACTTTCAACAGGTAGATGGCCAGTCCGATTGAGAGCAATTGAATCGAATGATGACCATTTTCGTTGAAAGAGCACCCACTATGGCTCAACAAACTGTTGAGATTAGTTCTGTGGGAAACTTAGTGCTGATTCCACCAGTACATCTCCCTCAACGTAATATTCATCCAGCTCTAGTCCAAGAGTGACGGAATGCTCTAATGCCTATTGAGTTTAGGCGACCGAAATGTGAGGCCAAGAGGGTCGTTCCTGAAGAAAGAAGCCAGGGTATACTTAGGGGCAACCCTTCTTTGAAAATCTACCGTATGATGGAAGACAAAACCCGGTAGGTCTAAAATTGCCACTAGTGATTGAACCACACCATCTAAATTGTGACCAAATTATGCAACTGATCGAGGAACTAACAGGTCAGGTTCTTGGTCATCTTACTATCCCAATTTACCATAAGCCTTATTTAGAATATATTGCCTTGTAGTCTCCATTGCTATGATCGAATTTGATATATATATATATATATATATATATATATATATATATATATATATATATATATATATATATATATATATATATATATATATATATCAACATGACCGAGTTCAACCAAGATAGTTGAATTTGATGTATTTCGACAAAGATGGTCAAGTTCAACTATCAAATTTAATATTTTTCGACCAAGATAACTGAATTTGATATTTTTTTTTTTATCAAGATGGCCAAGTTCAATAAAGATAGCCGAGTTTGATTTTTTTGACAGAGATAGCCGAGTTTGACTAAGATGGTCGAATTTGATGTTTTTTGACCAAGATGACTAAATTTGAACAGCCAAACGTACGTGTAGTGCCTCGCTACTTTTCATTTGTTGAGCCTTATAAACGAATGTTGTTATACTTTATTGTATAGTTTGAGATATATATATATATATATATATATATATATATATATATATATATGTGGGAAAAGGTACAATGCACTCGAGCTGACGATAAGCTCTCATGAGGTCGAGCTATGTGAGCCCTACTGTGATGCGTGTCGACCATCAACACCGTGCATTTGATGGGTCCCCTTTAAATTATGGGATATCCCAAAAATCAGTCGTATATGGAACTCAAAATATACCATCTAAAATCATGTGGAGACATGCCAAAAACATATAAAAGCACTTGGTGGGGCCCACCTGAGTTTTGAATGCTGCTGAAACTTGGTCTGAACCCTCATTCAAGTGGGACACACATAATGGATGGGCTGGATTTGCAAACCACATCTCGGTGGGCCCAAAAAATGATTACGAATTTTTAATGGTGCACGGTCCCTCTCCACTTTTGTATTTGGTGTGGCCCACACAAGTTATGGATTGACTTGATTTTTGAGACCTAGGCCCACGATGGAATGGTGCATTTGACCGATGAGGTAGATGTTCGAAACGCATCACTGTGGGGCCCACACAACTCGACCTCATGGGGCGTTAAAATCCGCTCGAGTGCATTGTACCTTTTCCCTACACACACACACACACATGGAGTCTATAGTTGAGTGGACTCCGTAGATTTAATGGATGTATGTATGTTTTAAGATATTGTTTGGACTACACTTACATTTTAACTTATATATATGGTTTGGTTTAACTCTCATGATTATTTATAATATCATTATAATCATAAATGCGAAATCATGCTTCCGCAGAACAAACGTTTCACCCAAAATGTGGGGAATCTAGTTTGTTCTCGGCCTTTGAAATATGAGGTATTATAGCATCATATCTGTTAATTTAACCTATTTTACGAAAATTGCTTTAACCGTCCATGCTTAATGCCATTCATCAAATGATTTGTATTTTTCGTATCAGAGTTATGTTGCCATGGTAGCCCATGAAATGTCTATTGGACCTGATAAACAGTCTACATCAATGGATTGTGTATCTCACGCAGTAGGAAAGAGAGAGAGAGAGAAAAGAAACCATCCAAAGCTAGTAATTTAAAATGACGCGATTCGATTCACGAGCATTGGTCTGAAAAGGTGGAAGGTAGCTGGTGATCTACACACCCACAGCCTTTATGAAATAGATCTTTTTTCCTCCTACTGGTGCTAATTCAATTGTACAATGTACTCGTGTGCTTCCAAGAGTAGAAATATTGGGTGATTCTATCAATCCAGGAGGGTGTAAAACTGCAAAGAGTGGCTCCCAAAGACAAAGATAATTATTAAATAAAGAAGGGCCTTTGGAAGATGCGATTCTTTACAATAATCCACAACCTACAAAATAATTAAAATGTCGGCAGCAGTGAATCATTCAACCATTCCGCTGTAGGCTGCCCATCCAGCGCGTAGGACCAACAGCAGCCTTAATTGCGACTAAGGAGACAAAGTGGGGCACATGATTTTGCAATCTTGTCCATTGATTGTTTGTTAATCATGGATTACTACCCTCAAAAGTCTTCTTGATGGGTAAATCCTAACCTTTCCATTTGTATATTATAGATTGACCATTAAGAAAACAAATACAGGAACGGTTCAAACCAATCCGAGAGATATTTCAGGCATCCTTTTCCCCATAGTGGGACTGAACAGATCAATGGTCTAGGTTATGAACCTGGGGCCCCACTTGTCCGAATTGAAAACCCATGTATATTTTGAAAAATATCATGCATCACATAATTCTTTATTTACACGAGGTTTGAAAGACACTCCGATTATAAAATTTTGATTATTCAAAGGTTAAAAGAGGTTGTCTATATTCAAAGGAACAAAATAGTTTCAGACTATTAAATGATGGGTAAATTTTAAATACATCGGATCGTATTCTATCAAGCCTCATCTACAGTACCATGATTAGGTTTTTTTTTTTTTTTTTCTCCATCCCTTTTTTAAAAGCTAGAACGCCGCAGGGCGAAGTGACCCAACCCCTTTTTTCTCTCCACCCCTTTTTTAAAAGAGTCTGGATCCTCTCTTTGCCACACAGGCAGGAAAATCCTGCTTTCCTGAGTTGTGGTTGGTCCACCTCATCATTGACATAGTCACCACAAATAGTGCTTGAAGTCGACCAATCATGATGCAAGAAAGCAGGAAAATCTTACTTTAATGCAGTAGTACCGATAATCTCAATATTGATATAGACTAATCTTAATGTGGTAAAGCAGAATTTTTTTGTTTGTGACAAACAGAAGATCATTCTAATTTAACATAAAACCATTCCTATAGATAGCAAGGTCCGTCGGGCAAACAGCAAGAAAATACATCAGAGTTCATCATTATTATGTACTTCCACTTTCAAATTAAGACACAATAAGTCGAGACACCCAAACAAACCAATTTGCTTAGGGCGCGTTTGGTTGCACCATATATCAAGAAATTTCTTGATTAATCAGTCTAATTTAGTCCATCCAAATACACCCTTAAATGTCCAAATTATGACACTTCATTAGTTTACATATGACCATAACTAAAACCAAAATCCTTCCACGTTCAAATGCTAACTGCAAAAAATGCTACAATGCAAAGGACCAATGCTAGAACGATGGATATGGTTGTAGTTTGGGTAGGTATCTTCCCTTTATCCCTTCTCAACACCATCCCTTCATAAATGGGCCAGGAATTCACCATCACAAAACCTGATATGAGCAGCTGTACGAACATTTGTTCTAACATCCCCACCATCAATGCTCTTGCAAGGCCCACCGTGAAGGCAATCAAGTTCATCGTCGCCGCGATTGATAGTGCCATGAATATCGGTGATGAAACTCCAAATTCAAAGATCCCTTGTTCGTACCGCTTGTTCTGATCATCGTCAATCACTTTGCTGGTTACGGTGAATCCGGTAGTGGACAAACCTATCTGTTTGAGTGAAAATTCTATGAGTGAGAAGAGGTTGGACGTAATTCCTCGCATCATCCACATCCTCTGATCGTTCCACCACTGTTGGATCGTTCCACCCGTGATAAGGAATTCGATGAGATCTTGGATATAAGCTCCCATGAAAAGGTAGACATACAAGTACAACCAAGGATCTGAGACCTGAAATGTGATTATAATCTTATTTAGAGTGATCATATCCGTCAATCTATTTTCACTGATGTATATTGGATGTTTGTGTTCCAATTTCAGTCCTGTCCTTGGGACCGTGAAATAATGCCATGCAATTATCATTATATTTTTACATGGTTTGGATTGTCCCACGCAACTGATTGTAGATGAAACCTTTGTGGTGGGGGTGGCAATGGGTCAGGTCAGCCCGTGGGCTAACTGGCCAAATGAAGAGATTTTTGGGCATGGTTGATCCTTGGTTGGGCCATTAGATCAATGGATTGGATAAGCCAGCCATGAGCAGGTACCAAACACAGAAGTTCTAGATATTCCTCACTTCTAGACTTTTATCTAAACTGACGCACATGATGGATGTGATGAGGTCGATCACTGTCTTCCTCAAGAGGATAATTACTCCCAAGTCCATAGAGTTTCTCTGGACTCTTCACAGAGAATTCTCAAATATAAGGAAAATAGAAACTACAAATAATTCCAATAAAGTTGATAATAACTAGATTGAAGATAAAAACGATTTTACAATCCTTTAAATAGTGATCTCAAACCTATAAAAAAGTTTAGAATCAAACTTTGATTCAAATTCCCTAAAATTTGTGACTTACTATAAAGATAGTAAACTTACTATTTATAGATGGTTATGATTTCTACTAGACTTCATGGTTTTTGGCCAAAAGTAGTAAGTGTCCTACTTGGTTGTTCTCCAAACTTTTTTCATGTTGGACGTAACTCCTAAAAGGTCAATGAAGAGTTATTATCAAACTAAAACTTGTTATAAATAGTAAAAACAAAAATAAAATGGATTTTCAACTATCAATACGATGGAATCTCACAAATTTGGCGTCGGCAACCCGGCATAGCAGGGTTGGGTGGTTAAAGTAACTTCTCCTACCCAAAATCATATATGGTACGTCAAATAACTCATTATGGTTTGCGAGATATGCCTGTTTTAATGTTCTGACAGTCCTGATCACCCCGCCTTCGATCAGGCCTTTTCTGGTCCATCTTGGACATGAAAATGTCAGCAACTCGCTCCACATCATATACCTATTAAATAGCGAGTCGAGTTGGGTCAACTTTTCGGGTTGACCCTACCCGGATGAAGAACTGAGTCTAGTCGAGTTTTTGTATTTTTTAAACTATGGTCATGCATACATCCCGGTGGGCCCACGATGCATCTAATTGTGCAAACTTTTGTGGAGAGAGAGAGAGAGAGAGAGAGAGAGTCCATACCTTTGGAAACAAGGGAATCTGGTAGAGGAGAGCCAGCTGTGGGAGGAAAGCATAGGTAGTGATAGGAATAGACCAAGCACTCCAGAATGCGTAATGTGTATAGCACATTCCCATTTGAAGTGAAATTCTAGTAGTCCAAATGGTTATTAGTGGGTTGAACTTGGAGAAGCTCACCTCCAGCAGCCCAACACACCATCTCTTCGTCTGGCTAAGGACATCACTGAGGTTGATCGGCACATCCCCGACGAATGCTGCTTTCTCCGGGTTGCAAAACACCGTCTCCCATCCCTCGCAGTGAAGCCTGTAGCCTGTGTAGAAATCCTCAACCAGCGACCCATATCGCACTCCCATCTGCCCATTTCAAAAATCCATAGCTTAATATCGATCCTGATAACATAGTACAGGTTCAGCATTTGGGCTGTACCGAGCCAATCTG
Organism: Magnolia changhungtana; assembly: GCA_030180095.1. Classification (NCBI taxonomy): domain Eukaryota; kingdom Viridiplantae; phylum Streptophyta; class Magnoliopsida; order Magnoliales; family Magnoliaceae; genus Magnolia; species Magnolia changhungtana. The sequence goes on along the minus strand of JASAUF010000272.1, from coordinate 5,993,688 downwards.
TATATTTTCATGGTTTGGCATTTCAAGGGTTTCAAGCATGGTTTATTAGTTTTAAAACTCGTCTGAGTTGGGTGCGACACAGATGAGTTGACTCGGACGTGGTGGATCCCAATCAGTTACACCGTGAGTCGTCATTCCAACTAAGTTAGTTTGAACAAGCTATTTATGCCCTAAATAGCTTATCTTAGTTTCAGTATGTTTGGTAACCAACCTACCTATCAACCAAAAAGTAAAAAAGTATGTTTGGTTTTCAATACCATAAGTAATCATCCCTCAACTTTATTTATTTATTTATTTATTTATCCCCTCACATCCACCATCCATCATGCGGGGCCAACCAAGTGGAGCCCGCCGTCAATGTTATTATTCATCATATAAGGCCCACCTTCAAAATCCACTGCACATCATGTGGAGCCCACCTTTGATGCGTACTGTCCATCATGTATCATGTGGGCCCCGCCTCTCATGTGAGCTGTCCTTCATGCAAGGCCCACCTTGGATATCGGCCACTCATCATTAGGGCAGACCTTTGATATGGACCGTCCATCATGTGGGGCTGCCTTAATATGGGCCATCTATCATGTGGGGCCCATCTTCAATGTCCATTGCTCATCATGTGGAGCCCACCTTTGATGTGGACTGTCCATCATGTAGGCCCCACTTTTGAAGTGGGTTGTCTCGGACATGGTGGATCCCGATCAGTTACACCATGAGTCACCCCCAACTCAGGCCCAGCTCATTAACAGATATACTACCAGCCCAAAAGTACAAAAATCGGATGGCTAGATTTGGGGCTTTAGGTAGACCGTGTGGATAAAGTCCAATACACTATCAAAACCCAGGCCGATTTGCAAACTTGCACTGAGTTTTAACTCGAAGCAACAAAAATCTTCAAGCGTACCTTGGATCCCCATTCAGTGCCAAGCTCGTAAGTACAACTTGCAACCAGGTGGGCCGTTCTAAGGACCGGCTCGGATTGGATGGAACGGTCTATGGAGTGGTACTCACAACAGGAGTTCTTCACTTCTGCTGGTGATGACAATGGCCCACTGTACAATGCCTTCCGATTGAAGAAACATCCCGTGCCAGCATAATCTGTGCCTGCCAGCCCATTCATTCCCACTGGATTGATTATAAAAGCCCGCCTCCATTCACAACCATATATGTCGTTCTTGTTGATTCCACGAAAGCGCTGAGGGAATTGAACATATGCAAGGTTCGGAAGCTTGACAGGGTCCAAGAGATAGCACAATGCTCTACGTGGGGCCTGAGGATCGTTCGAGTACATGTCGCAGTCTGAGGTTAGTACCACAGGTGCATTGCTCATTGCTGCCGATACGCGGAGCTACAACAACCTCTAGTTAGTACAACTAAAAATAAATAAATAAAAATCTCCTGGAAGATGAATGTTTGATTAACTCACAAGAGCGTTGAGGGCGCCAGCCTTGAAATGGTGGGGAGAAGATCTGCTCTTCTCTCTAGAAACGTAGACGAGATTCGGCAAGTGATGGCCCGTAACATCCACGTCTTTGCTGCCTTCTAATAAAACCTGTTCAAGTATCTTAATCACAGTTGCTACCAGATAACAAGCGGACATGATTCGCATTGGAAAACAAATTTTAAATCTCAAATAAAAGAGAGGAGCTAGCCTTCGGATCATAATTCAAAAACACAAAAACCTGACTCAACTATAAGTCCTGCTGGGTAATTGGGTTGACTCAGATATTCAAAAAAATCTTTTGTTAACTCGACTCTAAATTAAAATTACTAAATAAATCATTTGGTGAAGAAAAGAATCTTTATGTATAATAAAATAGACTTTTCATACTAAATTGTAATCTCCAAATTGGAAATGGAACTTATTTCATTTTCATTCGTTACTGATGTAGAGCGGGTCGCTGACACTTTCATGGCAAAGATGGACCAGAGAAAGCCCGATTGAAGGCATAAACGATCTGGACCATCAGAACTATAAATCAGTCATATCTCGCAAATTAGGATGAGTTTTTCGACATATTATATATGATTTTGGGGTAGGAGAACTTATGTCGGGCTGCCCACGCCGGATTTGCGAGATTCAATCGAATTGACCATCAAAAGTCTTGTTTATTTTCATTTTTATTATAAATAGTAAGTTTTAGTTGGAATATAGCTTTCGATCCTATGAATTGTAAAAGTCGTGCCCAACATGAAAAAAGTGCTTAAAAAAGTTAGGAGAATAATGTGGTTTGGGGAAATTGGACACTTACTATTTTTGGCCCAATACCATCAAATCTAGTAGGTATAAAAGTCATCTATAAATCATAAGTTTAATATTTATAGTAAGTCACATTTCTAAGGTGTTTGAGTTAGAATTTAAGTCTAAAACTCCGTCTTACATTTGAGTTCCTAATTTAAAAAGTTGTAATTTTATTTTTATTTTTAATTATCAATCAATTTTTTTCAAATTTATTAGGAAGTATTCATGCTTTTATCCACCGTGAATTTGAGAAAGCTTGTGAGGAATCTAAAAAAACCCTAGGGATTCAGAGGAGTTATCCCTTGAGGAAGACGATGATCAACCTCATCACGTCCCTCCCTACGCCAGTTAGTAATGGTTTCTTATGAATTTATGCATCTATTTCTTTTCAAGTGTTTTATATTAGAGGAAAAAAACCACTTTATTTTTTCTCTTAATTTCTTTTTCTTCATCTTTGGTATAAAATGAGTTTTCTTCTTGTGGTGTTTCCATTGGTCTTGTTACGCAGCTGAGAACCAATAGTCAGTCTTCCAACCAGCTGTTTTATCAGGTGCCGCTTAATAAACTGAAAATTAATTGAAGCACTCAAAGCATTATGCACTGAATTGTAATTTTGAAGTAATTTTATAGATATTTTTAATCAAAAGTGAAAAGAATTTTAATGTACTGTCACTTTCAGCTTTCGACATTTAGAATTAAGTGAAAGGAGGGGAGCTGAGAAAAAGACATTTTTTTCAATAAAAAGTAATTTAAGCACTTAATAAATTAAATTTATCCAATTATTTGAATAAGTGAAAATTACTAAAATATCAAAATTCAGTAATAACTGTTGAATATACATTTGATCAAGTAGGGCTAAAAGAACTTTGTAATACATACCGATTCACTAAGGCCTAGGTAACACTGTTTCATTGGCCAATGAAACAGTGTTACCAGTAAGGTTGTAGGACCTTTATCACAGATGGTCCACCAACTTTCAAAAGGTTGCCAGGTAAGTATGTTATTGGCCGTATCTGCAGACCTATGAAATGGTGACACGTTATGGCCTGACAGAACATGGTGTTATCCCGCCTGATCGGATCCACTCCCACATGAAATTAAACTTTTAGAAAGACACTCTCTAACAATACGGTACTCAAATATCACATGTGGAGGGATATCCATGGTGGTGGACACAAAGGGGTCCACTGTGATGTATTTGTTATTTATATATATCAATGATGTCCGTCCATTTTTTCAGCTCATGTACGTGTTTTATGTCTACTTTGTTCATCCATTTTTTATTTTTATTTTTATTTTTTCCAGTTCATTTTAAGGCATGAGCCCAAAAACAAGGCAGATCAAAGCTCAAGTGGACCACACCGCAGGAAATAGCGGGATAATGACACCCACCGTTGAAAACCTCAATAAAGATCCGTGTAAGAGCCACACTGCCAGTGGAGGGATAGAGAAAAAACCTGAACAACTGCAGGATGATCACGACGAGTAAATCCATCTGTCCATTTCTTGAAAGCCTCGCTATCATCGATCTCACCGTCTACCAAGCGGCCCCTTTCTACGATCCTCTCTATCTTCTCTTTCATGCTTTCGTACAGCATCTGCATGAGAGGACATAACAAGAGAAAGCGAAGCAACAGATGCTCAAAAGGCCATCATATGGTACAAACATCCAAACACCCTTTACGCTAAAAAGGGCATTGCCTGATACACTGCGGCATATGCATCCGGCCCCGACTTGGCTGCGAGCTGCGACCCCGGAACCAGGATACGTGGGTGAGACCCTGACTGTAGGGCCCCACCTCGATGTATGCATTATATATCCACACCGTTCATCTGTTTTTCCAACTTATTTTAAGGATGCAATAAAAAATGAAGCAGAAACAAATTTCAGGTGGACCATACTATAGAAACAGTACTGATTGACCATTAAATTAAAACCTTTGTGGGCCACAAAATTTTTGGATCAAGCTGATATTATTTTTCTTCCTTTCATCCAAGTCTGTGTGACCTTAGCAACAGGTTGGATGGTAAATAAATATTATGACGCTAGGAAGTCTTTAATGGTCCACATTCAATAACCACTATTTCCTGTGGTGTGGTCCACATGAAATTTGTATCCGCTTTATTTTTAGATTTGTATCCTTAAAATAAACTGAAGAAGATAGGGAAAAAAAAAAAAAAACAGAGGTACGGAGCAGATTTACAATGAATACATGAACGTGTGGCCCTACGGCAGGTCTCATCCACATGGCTTATTTGGGGTTGCAGCCAAGTCACGCTCCATGCATCCACCTCGTGGCATTACTATACGTCTACATGGAACTTACCAATGGCGGTCCCATATGGTGGAACATGACCAATCACTGTACTGAACCTTATGAGTTGTAGGTCCCACCTAGTGGCACCATATTACATCCATCCATCCGAAAATTACAGCTAATCCTATTGAATCAACGGCCATGAGGCTCTCTATCAGAATATTTTGGCAGATAATCCCTACGTCAGATCAAGCTTCTAATCAGAATATTTTGGCAGGCCATTCAAGACATGCGCATGGCCCAAGCCCACACTGGACCATTCCTATACGTGCGTACAGTTGGACTTCGGATAGTTTGACTGACATTCATTTACGCCACGTGTACGGTTGACGTTTTTTTTTAAGCCTGATTACTATCCATGGTACTTTTGAATTTCCAAACCATCTGGCGTGACTCCTCATATGCAACTTGCATCCAAGGAATCATCCCTATAAAACAATCAAGTGGGCACACAAGACAGGGACATGCACAATCACAACAGAGACCTATATATTCAATTGAATTGCTCACCTGAAATTTAAATTCCTGAGTTTCTTAGGGCCTGTTTGTTTTTCAGAGAAATAGGAAATGCAAGGGAAACGATGATTATTACGATTTCCTGCGTTTGAAAACTCACAGGTGATTGTGTTAGTGAAATTGGTTTAACGGATGTAATTTTAATTTATTTACTACAAGGTAATGTGTATGATATATCCATTCCGTCAGTCTGTTTTATTACAATATTTTGGAGCATGAGACAAGAAATGAAGCGGATCTAACACTTAAATGGTCCACGCCAAAAGAAACAGTGGCCTTACAAAATTTTGAACGGTAAGTATTCGATTCTCTTTTTTCTATGACGTGGTCCACTTGACTATTGGATATGCCTTAATTTTATACTCATGCTATGAATTCAAATGTAATAACGGATGAACGGTGTGGATAAGCGAAATGCATCACAGTAGGACCCACAGATATATTATAATATTCTTGTTTTTTTTGTCAAAAAGTAAGCAGTCATATCAGGATGCTGCCCCACTTTGTCAAAAAGTAAGCAGCCATATCAAGATGCTGTACCAGTTTGTCAAAAAGTAAGCAGTCATATTCAAAATCGAGCCTTTTTCTTTGGATTCATCTTTAAAGTTACTGTACCAGTTTGATACTACAGTGAGCTAGTGGTACCAGCAATCATAATAAAAACAATAAGTTTTTAATCTAAGCCTTAGGGCAGTATAAGTTATAGTGCTCCCAGTTGCATGGGTATACTTTGGGCGGTACAATAAACCGATATGAACCGTTCATTAGGTCCGGAAGACGTTTAATGGACAACCATGCAAAAATTGTGCTGATCTGATGATTTAATTCATTGTATTTTTAGCCTTATTTTCTATAGCCATCCTTTTTTCAAGCCATTGATTAGGATGTTTATTGTTGCCTAACAAAAGTGATTCTTTAGAATCATAACCAATCCATGATGGCCCCTAATAGATAGAAGGATCAAATTTGTTGATTGGACCTTTTTTTCTTATACAATATTGGCTGTCCATATTAAAGGCCGTTGATCAAATGGTTAATATTTGTCAGATTGGTATAAATTTTGAATGGTAGCCCATGAAATGTGTATTGGACCTAATGAACAGTCTCCATCAATTTATTAAACTGTTTAAGTGTCCCAATCCAACTAAGAGTAGTACTAATGAACAGTCTAATTATAGTGCCGTTAGATCACAAGAGCATTTCTCCACCGTGATGATTACTCTACAAAAATCGGCCATATCCACTCGTCGAAAGGACAACAATACTCTGCTATTTATTAATCACTGGACATTATTACTATGGTACAGCCTACAATAAAAAGCCAAATACAAGTGGGGTCCACTCGATGAGTGGATATTGCCGAATTTTGCATTATTACTATGGTTTTCTACGGTGGGACATAGATGTGCACCGATTAACAGTAAAGAAGGGTTCAACCACAGTCCACCTAGTTTGGACCAAGATCCCGTGCACAACTATCTTACACCGACCAAAGGCAATAGATGGGAATCCCAACACATTTCAAAATGGGAATTCCAAAATCTAGTAATTTAAAAAAAAAAAAAAAAAAATTCTCTTACCTTTATTTTTTCGGAGGACGGAGAACACGTGGATGCAAGGTATACTTCCGGGCACCTGGGTTCAATCCTATTCTCCCTGCAGTAGGGCAACCAATGGCGGGCGAATTTTGCAGCCTCTATGAAAGCAAAGAGAGTAAGATCCGACCCTCCATCATCAGAGACATAGACCGAGATCTTATCTGTTGGGTAGTCGAACGCCATCATCGAAAGGGCGGTGTTCACAACGCTCATCGGGGGCTCCTTGTAAGGGTCTGCTGTGCAAATGAACACGTCCAGCGTAGGGAGATCCCCATCGTCGATCATCTCAGAGAGCCTTTCAGGGAACTCCTGGCGACGGGCGGGCCGCCATCTGAAGCCCAGGGCGGTGGCCCACAAGAAGGCCAAGATTATCTCGGAAACCAGCATGGAGAGGAGGAGAGAAGAGGAGAGGAAGTCCTTTGAACGGATGAGATGAAGAGATCGATGGTAGAACAGTGCCATGATGGCACATGTGTAGACTAGTGCATGTAGACGGTTGAGCTTCGCTCGAGGCTCGACCGCTTGACTATGGAGCGGGTGCGTTTTGGGGTCTTTTGGGCCACCTTCCATCCTCAAAGCTCTCTCTCTCTCTCTCTCTCTCCAGCTCTCTCTCTCTCCCTCTCTCTCTCTCTCTCAAACCAAGTTTCTGAGAATAACTACGAAGCCCGAATCATGTGTATGGATGATGGGCCTATTAACACTCTTATGAAGAAGAGAAATACTCTGATACTCTTGCAGAGTATGATGGATGACACGCATGCAGTTAGAAATTACTTGGAAATTGCATACGTGGCATACAGGTAACTTAAATTAAACCGTCCAAATTATGTGCATATTTTTAGATGTACCATGAACCAAAATTACTCTTATTTGATTACATAACTATTAGATTGCTAGAAATTTATTGGACGGTTAAGAATGAATAATATCCTACGATCTTATTTCAAAAAACAAATGTGTAGGAATCAGAAGCTCTGGTTGCTCAACCGGTCTGATTTTTAGACTGTAACACAGATACAGTGATTCCACAATTTAGTTGGTTTATTTTCAGCTAATAACGTCACGTACTATTTATAGCCTGCCATATCTAGCATCAAACAGCCTGTTGAAATGAAATTGAAATTTACACATTAACTTCTTCTTTTTTCTCCATATATACCACTGTTTTTCTTCTTTGCATGTTAGAATGGTGCTATTGGTGCAATTTTTTTATGGAAGCAGATTGTTGGGGGATGCACAAAAGCAACTTCAAGTTAGAATCAAACAATGAGAGATCAAATAAATCAATCACATAAAGAACACAAGGTTTTATGTGCAAAAACTCTCACAAGAAAAAAATCACTCACGGTACAAAGTGACGACAAATCCATTAGGTTAAACAATGTTACAAGAGATGTGATGAGGGTGATATGCTCAGAAGGAAGGTATCGACATCAATGAGATTTATGCACCAATGGTAAAGCATATATCGATCAAATTTGTATTGGCTCTGATTGCTCAATACAATCTTGAATTAGAATAGATAGATGTTAAAATAAGTTTATACATAGGGAATTAGAAGAACAGATTTAAATGAAACAACTAAAAGAGTTCGATGTGCAGGGAAAGAAGGATTTTGTTTGTAGATTTGAATTAGTCTCCTAAGCTACGGTATAAGAAGTTTAATTCTTTCACATTGAGCCAAATTTTTTCTAGAAGTAAATTTGATTATTGTGTTTATTTTATAGTACTGAGTTGTAGGGAATTCATTATTCCAGTATTGTATGTTGATGATATGCTTATTACCACCCATAGCATGTCTGAAATTAACATGTTGAAGGCAACCAGTTATCCAAGACGTTTAAAATGAAACATCTATCTAGGGGCCACAAAGGGATTCTTGATATTGATATACACAGGGATATAAAGATGAGTAGGCCAAGGTTGTCTTAAGAGGAGTATCTTGAGAATGATCTAGTCAAATTCGGACTGAAAAATGTGAAACTGGTTAATTTGTACTCCCCCATGTTGCTTAGTTTCAGTTTTTTTTTTTTTGGAATTATGTCCTACGTCGGATGAAGAAAAGCAGTATATATCTTATGTGCCCTATTCAAGTGTGATTGTCAGTCTTACGTATGTCATAGTTTATATGAGACCGAATATTTCACATATATACAGTTGGTGTTATGAGCAAATACATATCAAACATCGGTAAGCAATATTGGGAATGTGTAAAATGGTTACTTCGATATATATGGTACGACAGACTATTTCTTTTATTTCGGAGATCAGATAAGAGACTCGTAGGATATGTTGATTCAGATTATGTAGAGAATGTGGACAATATAATGTCTACTTCTGATTACTCATTTATGCTAGCATGTGGAGCTATCATTTGGATATCTATAAGCTTCAATCTGTGGTTGTACTTTTCACAATCAAAGTTGAATACATGACAGTGACGAAGGCATTTAAGGAAGTTGTTTGGTTAACATGAATGATAAATGAGTTAAAACTTTAATAGGAAGTCGTGCTTATGGATTGAAACAACAAAAGTGCAATTAATTTGGCAAAGAACTCGGTATATCACTCTTAGATTAAGCACATTGATGTTCGTCATCATTTTATCCTACAAATGCTAGAAGAATGAGATATTACTCTTGAAAAGATTTACACCGGTGAAAATCTAGCAAACACACAGTTATGAAGGTTGTTCCTGCAGAGAAGTTTAAGTTTTGCTCAACTTCTCTAAACTTGGGAATAAAGGAATAGATATGGAGTATGCACAAAGCGATAATAATGATGCTTAGAAGAAGATTGACAAGGCAAGAAAGTGATTTTGCTATCAACATGGAGATTATTAAAATAGTAACACCAAAATCACTATTGGGTTTATTTACTTTTCTGAGCCTATATGTCCATGTTTTACATACTAACAAGGCCTAAGTGTTAGTGGATCCTTAGAGTGATATTTTTAACGTTTTTCTCATAAAATGGTGACTTTTAGGATTATATTGGAATAAGAGATTTACAATTTTTATTTATTTTCTCTTTTTTTTAGAGTGCCTTCGAGATATAGAGAGAGCTAGGGTTTTGGTTGTAAGTTCTCTCTATCCCTATAATATTCTTTGAACGGTAAATTGATCATCGCTTTGTGTTGTGGTTTTTTCCCGCAAAAGTTTTTCATGTAAAAAATGTGTGTTTGCTTAGATTTTCATTTTCTCTTATTTATTTCAATCTATATTAAGGTGCTTCGGCAAGGCCAGAACTCCAACAAATGATTTATGCATGTACAACTAGTAAACCCCATACACTAAAGTCCAAAATTATGACACTAATTTGGTTATTTTACACATGACCATTGCTAAAACAAAAGTCCCCCAATGTTCAAATTCTAACTGCAAAAAATGCCACAATGCAAAGGACCAATGCTAGAACCATGGATATGGTTGTAATTTTGGTAGGTATCTTCCCTTTATCCCATCTCAATGCCATCCCTTCATAGATGGGCCAGGAATTCACCATCACAAAGCCAGATATGAGCAGCTGTACCAACATTTGTTCTAACATCCCCACCATCAATACTCTTGCAAGCCCCACCGTGAAAGCAATCAGGTTAATGGCAGCTGCCATTGATAGTGCCGTGAACATGGGCGATGAAACTCCAAATTCAAAGATCCCTTGCTCGTACCGCTTGTTCTGATCGTCGTCCATCACTTTGTTAGTTACGCTGAATCCGGCGCCAGAGAAACCTATCTGTTTGAGAGAAAATTCTATGAGTGAGAAGAGATACGACGTAAGTCCTCTCGTCATCCACATCCTGTGATCGTTCCACCACCGTTGGATCGTTCCACGCATGATAAGGAATTCGATGAGATCTTGGGCGTAAGCTCCTATGAATAGGTAGACATACAAGTACAACCAAGGATCCGAGACCTGCAGTGTCATCATTATATTATTTAGAGTGATCATATCCGTCCATCAGTTTTGGCTGATGGTCTGAATGATGCATGTTTGTGTTCCAAGGAACGTGAAAATTTTCATCCTAAGAGCCATGTAACATACGTTTAGAGTGATCTAGACTATCTATTCATTACAAAGGCTCTGTAAATGGATCGAGGACCGAAATCACAATGATCAGAAAATCCTAGCCATGGAAATAATGCTGTGCAATTATAGTGACATTTTACATGGTTAGGATTGTCCCATCATTGTAATTTAAAGTTGGTGATCACCCATTCATCGATGTTCGTGATGAATGAACGGTTTGGATCACTACCAGGTTTAGTTGAAATTGCTTTTTCATTAAAAAGAGAGGAAAAAGATTGTAGGGTCCAGTCCTAATGAAAGAAGGGTCTCACTCAAAATAGAGCTTAGGCTAGTAAAAAAAAATGTTGGATATGATTTTCTTTTTCTTTCTTTTTGTGTTAGAGAGAGAGAGAGAGAGAGAGAGAGAGAGAGAGAGAGAGAGAGAGAGAGAGAGAGTCCATACCTTTGGAAACAAGGGAATCTGGTAGAGGAGAGCCAGCTGTGGGAGGAAAGCATAGGTAGTGATAGGAATAGACCAAGCACTCCAGAATGCGTAATGTGTATAGCACATTCCCATTTGAAGTGAAATTCTAGTAGTCCAAATGGTTATTAGTGGGTTGAACTTGGAGAAGCTCACCTCCAGCAGCCCAACACACCATCTCTTCGTCTGGCCAAGGACATCACTGAGGTTGATCGGCACATCCCCAAGGAATGCTGCTTTCTCCGGGTTGCAAAACACCGACTCCCATCCCTCGCAGTGAAGCCTGTAGCCTGTGTAGAAATCCTCAACCAGCGACCCATATCGCACTCCCATCTGCCCATTTCAAAAATCCATAGCTTACTATCCTGATAACATAGTACAGGTTCAGCATTTGGTTTGTACTGAGCTTATCTGTACATATATTTTCATGGCTCGGCCCTTCAAGGGTTTCAAGCATGGTTTATTGGTTTTAAAACTCGTCTGAGTTGGGTGTGACACAGATGAGTCAGACTCGGACGTGGTGGATCCCGATCAGGTACACCGTGAGTCACCCCAACTAAGTTACTTTGGACAAGCTATTTATGTCATAAGTAGCTTATCTTGGTTTCTACTTATTCAGCTTTAGGTATGTTTGGTAACCAACATACTTATCAATCCAAAAGTAGAACAGCATGTTTGATTTCCAATACCATAAGTAATCATCCCTCTAGTTTGTTTGGTCCCCCTCACATCCACCATCCATCATGTGGAGCCAACCAAGTGGGCCCGCCATCAATGTTATTATTCATCATGTAGGGCCCACCTTCAATATCCACTGCACATCATGTGGAGTCCACCTTTGATGCGGACTGTCCATCATGTGGGCCCCACCTCTGATGTAAGCCGTTCATCATGCAGGGCCCACCTTGTATATGGGGCACTCATCATTAGGGCTGACGTTTGATATGGACTGTCCATCATGTGGGGCCACCTTAATATGGGCCATCCATCATGTGGTGCCCATCTTCAATGTCCATTGCCCATCATGTAGAGCCCACCTTTGATGTGGATTGTCTATCATGTAGGCCCCATTGTTGAAGTGCATTGTCCATCGTGCCAGCCTGCTTTGGAAGTGGGCTTTTTATCATTATGGGCCGACCTTTGATGTTGATCATCCAATTGTGGGCCCACATTAATATGGGGTCATCCATCATGTGAGGCCCACCTTTTATGTGGACTGTCGACTGTGAGCCTCACCTTCAATCTGGATAGTCCACCATGTAGGGCCTCCTATGATATAGTCCGTGAGAGGGAGCTTCCTTTGACATGAACATGAGAAAAGTGGAAACATCACAAATTAAAAAGGAAAAAAAAAAAAAACTTATTAAGATAAGTGACTTTTAATAGATAAGTTACTTTTACAATGATTTTACCCAACTAACTGAAATGAAAAAAGTAACTTAACTACTTCACATAAGTTTTTAAAAAGTCACTTATTTGGTGGTATCCAAACGGGCCCATATTATGCATGATATGCATGATGGAGCACTTCTAATTGGACGCCCCAGGTCATACAAAAAAGTGGGTGGCCAGGCTTGGGCTGGGTCATAGGATTTCCCTGCATCCTGAGCCCAATTGATTGACAGATCCACTACTAACCTGACTGTATGAAAATCGGTAGGGCTACAATTGGCCAGCCCGTTGGGCCTTTAGGTAGACCCATATCGAACAAGTCCAATACATTATCTGGCCTCAATACTCGGGCCCAGGCCCATTTACAACCTTCAGCTGAGTCTTAAGTCCAAACCAACAAGAGATGTTCAAGCATACCTTAGAGCCCCATTCTGTGCCGTGCTCGTAAGTACAACTTGCAACCAGGTGGGCCATTCTAAGGACCGGCTCAGATCGGATGGAACGGTCTATGGTGTGGTCACAACAGGACTGCCTCTCTTCTGCCAGTGTTGGCAATGGCTCATCATATAATGCCGGCCGATTGAAGAAACATCCAGTGCCAACATAACTTGTGCCTGAGAGCCCATCCATTCCCACCGGATTGATTACAAACAGCCGCCTCCATTCACAACTATATATGTCATTCTTGTTGACCCCACGGAAGCGCTGAGGGAATTGGACGAACGCAAGCTTCGGCAGCTTGGTGGGGTCCAAGAGATAGCACAATGCTCGGCGCGGGGTCTGAGGATCGTTTGAGTACATGTCACAGTCCAAGGTGAGTACTACAGGTGCATTGCTCATTGCAGCTGATACGCGGAGCTACAATAACATGTAGTCAAGCACAAGTATCAAAATAAAAATAAAAGAACTAAAAAACATTGGGTAAATATATATAGTGAATTAAATGATTTAAGCTGGTCCTAAAATAAGTGAAGAACTGGACACTGGACATACATCACTCAAAAGAAAGAGGGAAATGTTGTGAGACTGATGATCACAAATGAAAAGTAGTAATGTCGCCCAAATGAAGTAGTAAGTGTCGTGAGACCGGCGATCAATGGGAGAGTGCTCTTCCTGATTGTAAATATTCGCTTTCTCTTGTATCGATCGCACAATGCGATTTGTAACCCCTTTATAGACTCCAATCCACCAATGTAATGGTTCAAAAATGGTTCTTAAAATAAATTAATTAATAATAGTAGTTTTAGTAAAAGATGAAATCAAACTGATTAGAAGTTTGATTAATAAACCAATGTGAAGATTACACAGAATCTCTGTGATGGACAGTTAGGATCAAGAGGGTGTCATGGTCATTGATCCAAAATATCTCCTGGGAGGATGTGGGGCCTGCCAAAGTGTGTTTTTGACATGGGCCCCAATAAAACTTGATGGTTAGATCATTAACTTACAAGAACGTTGAGTGCGCCGGCCTTGAAATGGTGGGGAGACAATCTGCTTTTCTCCCTAGAAACGTAGACAAGGTTGGGCAAGTGATGGCCCATGACATCCATGTCTTTGCTGCTTTCTAATAAAACCTGTTCAAGCATCTTAATCATAGTTACTACCAGATAAGTTTTCTAATAAAACTCAGCTGAGTTTCAAGTTGATTCAGTGAGTTTTACAATTATACTACTGTTGAGGGTCAAATATTGCATATCAGACCCCAACTACTGCCTGGATTTACGAACATGATACCATTTAATGTCCTATTTTAATCGTATTTGTGATGCAAGGTACATTTACCAGCGTGAACTGAAAAAGATGCTAAAAGCTGAGATTTAATGCTCAGATTTCACAAAAGCAAGGGGACGGACTCCAGGGGACCAAGATCGACGGATGTACAGCTACAAAGGAAGGGTTGCGCGCCTATACATGGCAGCCCTCCCTATGAGGCTTTTTTTTTTTCCCCTCAGTTTTGGCAAATTCTTTCTTTTTTTCTCTTTCTTTCTTTCTTTCTTTCTAAAGGTTTGGCAGTTTGATGGACTACATAAAATGATACCTTTAAATATTTACGTACATGCTTCAACACGTGTGAGTAGGGTCCACATGCTGAATGACTTGGATCTTGCACAAAAGCAGGTCAAACCCTTTCTTGCTTCTACCATTGAAAAATGACACATATCTTACATTCTTATCCATCAGTAACTGCTTCTCAAATTCACGAATCTTTTAAAGGATTTTTTTTTTTTTTTTTTTTCACTAGGGTCTTGTATTAAAGAACAAAAAAAAAAAAACCTTTTCTCTTCTCTTCTATCTATCTTTTCTTCATATTTGGCAGCATGGAAGGGTTTTTCTTCTTGTGATGTTTTCATAATCTTGGTGTGCAACTGAGAACCAATCGTTAGTCTTCTGTCTGGCTGTTTTATCCTGAGCCAAAGGCATTGGTATCCATTGCACTTGAGAATTAATCCTTAAGGGATGCTATTCGTCTTTAAAAATTTAGGGCAAAAGCAATCTATTAAGACAGATGGTACCTGCATATGCCAAGCTCGATAGTAACCTGATTTCTTATCCTAGAGAGTGACTTGGTCCCGTACTTGCTACAGCGCGCGTATACGTATTTGGAAAATGGTCTACTCTCTGTCACAAGAATTGAGGATACGTCAATTTCGACATAAGTGGGTCCCATAATAAATTACTTATGGTTCAAGAGTAGCTTTAGCTGATCTTTACCATTAGCACATAAGATTAACTGTTACATTCTATTCTGTTTGGCTTTTAAAAGATAATCTATTTACCGGTAAGTGTTTTGCTAGTAAGGTGTTTACAATGCATAAAGTAGGAGCTTGGGGCAGTAAATTTCATTAAAATTGAAAAACCACATAAAAAGAACTTTTTCTTCTTTTTTGTCCTAGCAAAGTTTTCAAAGCATGCACACATTGGACGGATTGGATGTCCTCCATCCATCACAATAGGCCCCAAATATAATCTGGAAGTTTTAACGGTGGTTGTCCCTTACTTTCCTCTTGCGTGGTCCATTTGATGATCAATCAAACTTTTTTTTTTTTTTTTCCTTTTTGCCAGGTTTCAGATTCTAACTAAAAGCAGTAATATGTTTATGCAGCATCCAAACAGCCCTGCAATTTGATTACCTGTAATCGATTTTGCATATACCACATGATAGGCCCCACAAACTTTGGTGTTTTATGCACTGCATGGAATATGTGCGTGGATCTATTATAGCCATATTCACATAAGCCAACCTGACACGTTTCTCAGATATCCCACCGTATTTTATGTTGGGCCCACACTGTTTATCAGATTTTGCAGAAAAAGAGAGAGGAGAGACTAACAGTAGAAGCTAAAAGAACCTTTTGGTTATTTCCATATGCACAAGGCCCTCACTAAAGAGATGGGATTTTTTGAGGCTGGGGTAATACCATATCATTGGCCCACTACACCTCATTGCGATGCTTGTCAGATTATGCTCAAAAATATCCAGCAAGCCAATAAAATGACACCATATCATGATATATCTAACCCAACTCATGTTACCTCGCTCGGCCAACCTTATCGGCTCCCACGTGAAACGAAGGTTGTAGAAAGACAATCTCAGGGGTAGGCATATGTGGCTGGGAGCGGATTCCCTGATGACCTGGCTCAGGTATATGGCTGGTGGTAGGCACTGTAGGGCCACAACGATGTATTACATCCACACTGTTCATCCGTTTTTCCAGCTAATTTTAGGGCATGTTCCCAAAAGTGAGACAGATCCAATTCTCAAGTGGACCACACCACAGGAAATAGTTGGAATGATAACACTCACCGTTGAAAACCTCAACAAAGTTCCATGTGCGAACCACACACCAGCAGAATGATAGAGAAACAACCTGAGTAAACCATGTACAAGCCTTACACCAGTAGAGTGATAGAGAAAAACCTGAATAACTGCAGGATGATCATGACGACTAAATCCATCCGTCCATTTGTTGAAAGCCTCGCGATCATCATCGCTGGTGATATCACCGTCGATCACGCAGCCCCTTTCCACCACCCTCTCTACCTTCTCTTTCATGCTTTCGTACAACATCTGTATGAGAGAAAGCGATGCAACAGATGCCCGAAAGGACTTCTAGCCTTCCCTTTTTTTACTTTGTTTGATAATATTCCACGAATCATGAAAACAAAGAAGACATAAAATTCCAGAAACCCTGGTTGCACGGAAAAGGACATTGCCTGATACACTGCACTCCTTCATGGCCAATAATTGTACTGAACCTTATGAATTGTGGGTCCCACTTAGTGGCACCAACGTACATCCATCGGGACATTACTGTTGATCCTAGCCATTTGCAGTGTTGATCCCAAATAATCTATGCTTCGGTAAGCTTCTCAGGCAATATGATAATTATTAACGTTATGTAGTTTTTAAACCATTTTGAACCGTTAAAAATCTAGACTAAAAGGAGTATTAATGTTTATCAAATGAGAGGGCCAATGTACAGATCATATTTGTTTGCGTGTAACTATGATCCATAGTAAGCTAACTAATTAAGGACCCGTTTGGATACCACCAAACAAGTTATTCTACTCGCAGCAGTAAATAAGTGACTTATTTCATATAAGTTTGGGTTACGATTAGTTATAAGTATTTTTTTTTATTTTTTATTTTTTTTTTATTTAAAGGTACTTAATCACTTTGTTTAAATTTTTTAGCTTTTCTATTTTTAATAAGTTGCTAAAGAGAGGCATTAGAAGAGACAAAAGAGAAGAGAACCTGATAAGTTATTGTTTACCAAAATTGCTTATCTTCTTAATAAGTAGACCACACCACATGTGATTGGCATTTAATGCAACCCAAGCTTATTATTTGGTGTGGTCCACTTGAGTGTTGGATTTGCTTCATTTTTTGTCTCGTATCTTACATATCTTAAAATGATCCAAGAAAAGAGATGGACGGTGTGGATAAACAGATGCAATCTGACCGTAGCTACAGACAACGGGGTAGGACGCAATCGGGGTCTACGCTTTTGTACCTTTCTTTTTTTCTTTTTTTTTTTTTTCTTCTTCTTTTTTTTTTTTTTTTCCTTCTCTGCCTTATGACTTGTTGATGTAGAGCGGGTCGCGGACAATTACATGGCAAAGATGGATCAGAAAAGGCGGTTAATGACGATGAAGTGATCTGACCATCGGACCTTTAATCGGCGTATCTCGCAATCCGGGATGAGTTAGCCGACGTAAAATATATGATTTTGGGGTAGAACGAGCTACTTTAGCCAACCAACCCAGCTATGGTGGGTTGTGATGCTCGGAATTGTGAGAAACCCCTGATTCGATGGTAGTTTTCCTATTTCAATTTCGTTTTTACTATAAATAGTAAGTTTTAGTTTGACTATAACTCTTCATCCGTTAGGTTTTAGGATTTGCGCCCAACGTGAAAAGAGCTTAGAATAATTAGGGGAATGATTTGGTGAAGCCAAATAGGACACTTACTATTTTTGGTCGAAAACCTTCCACACTAGTAGACATCACGACCGTTTATAAATAGTAAGTTTACTATTTATAGTAAGTCGCGAATTCTAAGAGTTTTAGTTGTAGTTTGATTATGATTTCTTTCCCATTGCTTAGTACCCTTATTTAAAGGGTTGTGAACTCGTTTTTATGAATTCATTAATCTATTTTGAATTTATTTAGAATTTATTTCTATTTTCTGCTCTCTTTTCTCGTGAATTCGAGAAAGTCTCTGTGAGGAGTCCAGAAAAGTTCCGTGGATTCATTGTATTTTTGGCCTTATTTTCTATAGCCATCCTTTTTTCAAGCCATTGATTAGGATGTTTATGATTGCCTAACAAAAGTGATTCTTTAGAATCATAACCAATCCATGATGGCCCCTAATAGATAGAAGGATCAAGTTTGTTGATTGGACTTTTTTTTCTTATACAATATTGGCTGTCCATATTAAAGGCCGTTGATCAAATGGTTAATATTTGTCAGATTGGTATAAATTTTGAATGGTAGCCCATGAAATGTGTATTGGACCTAATGAACAGTCTTGATCAATTTATTAAACTGTTTAAGTGTCCCAATCCAACTAAGAGTAGTACTAATGAACAGTCTAGTTATAGTGCCGTTAGAGCACAATAGCATTTCTCCACCGTGATGATTACTCTACAAAAATCGGCCATATCCACTCGTCGAAAGGACTACAATACTCTGCTATTTATTAATCACTGGACATTATTACTATGGTACAGCCTACAATAAAAAGCCAAATACAAGTGGGGTCCACTCGATGAGTGGATATTGCCGAATTTTGCATTATTACTATGGTTTTCTACGGTGGGACATAGATGTGCACCGATTAACAGTAAAGAAGGGTTCAACCCCAGTCCACCTAGTTTGGACCAAGATCCCGTGCACAACTATCTTACACCGACCAAAGGCAATAGATGGGAATCCCAACACATTTCAAAATGGGAATTCCAAAATCTAGTAATTTAAAAAAAAAAAAAAAAAAAATTCTCTTACCTTTATTTTTTCGGAGGACGGAGAACACGTGGATGCAAGGTATACTTCCGGGCACCTGGGTTCAATCCTATTCTCCCTGCAGTAGGGCAACCAATGGCGGGCGAATTTTGCAGCCTCTATGAAAGCAAAGAGAGTAAGATCCGACCCTCCATCATCAGAGACATAGACCGAGATCTTGTCTGTTGGGTAGTCGAACGCCATCATCGAAAGGGCGGTGTTCACAACGCTCATCGGGGGCTCCTTGTAAGGGTCTGCGGTGCAAATGAACACGTCCAGCGTAGGGAGATCCCCATCGTCGATCATCTCAGAGAGCCTTTCAGGGAACTCCTGGCGACGGGCGGGCCGCCATCTGAAGCCCAGGGCGGTGGCCCACAAGAAGGCCAAGATTATCTCGGAAACCAGCATGGAGAGGAGGAGAGAAGAGGAGAGGAAGTCCTTTGAACGGATGAGATGAAGAGATCGATGGTAGAACAGTGCCATGATGGCACATGTGTAGACTAGTGCATGTAGACGATTGAGCTTCGCTCGAGGCTCGACCGCTAGACTATGGAGTGGGTGCGTTTTGGGGTCTTTTGGGCTACCTTCCATCCTCAAAGTTCTCTCTCTCTATCTCTCTCTCTCTCTCTCTCAAACCAAGGTTCTGAGGATAACTACGAAGCCCAAATCATTTGTATGGATGATGGGCCTATAACACTCTTATGAAGAAGAGAAATACTCTGATACTCTGGCAGAGTGTGATGGATGACACGCATGCAGTTAGAATTACTTGGAAATTGCATATGTGGCATACAGGTAACTTAAATTAAACCGTCCAAATTATGGGCATATTTTTAGATGTACCATGAACCAAAATTACTCTTATTTGATTACCTAACTATTAGATTGCTAGAAATTTATTGGACGGTTAAGAATGAATAATATCCTATGGTCTTATTTCAAAAAACAAATGTGTAGGAATCAGAAGCTCTGGTTGCTCAACCAGTCTGATTTTTAGATTGTAACTCAGATACAGTGATTCCACAATTTAGTTGGTTTATTTTCAGCTAATAACGTCATGTAATATTTATAGCCTGCCCTATCAAGCATCAAACAGCCTGCTGAAATGAAATTGATATTTACACATTTACTTCTTCTTCTTCTTTTTTCTCCATATACCACTGTTTTTCTTCTTTGCATGTTAGAATGGTGCTATTGGTGCAATTTTTTTATGGAAGCGGATTGTTGGGGGATGCGCAAAAGCAACTTTGAGTTAGAATCAAACAATGAGAGATCAAATAAATCAATCACACAAAGAACATAAGGTTTTATGTGCAAAAACTCTCACAAGAAAAAATCACGTGCGGCACAAAGCAACGACAAATCCATTAGGATAAACAATGTTACAAGAGGTGAGATGAGGGTGATATGCTCAGAAGGAAGGTATCGACATCAATGAGATTTTTGCACCAATGGTAAAGCATATATATTGGCTTTGATTGCTCAATACAGTCTCGAATTAGAATAGACAGATGTTAAAATAAGTTTCTACATGGGGAATTAGAAGAACGGATTTATATGAAGCGACTAAAAGGGTTCAATGTGCAGGGAAAGAAGGATTTTGTTTGTAGACTTAAAATAGTCTCCTAAGCTACGGTATAAGAAGTTTAATTATTTCACGCTGAGCCAAATTTTTTCTAGAAGTGAATTTGATTATTGTATTTATTTTATAGTACTGAGTTGTAGGGAATTCATTATTCTAGTGTTGTATGTTGATGATATGCTTATTACCACCCATAGCATGTTTGAAATCAACGTGTTGAAGGCTCAGTTATCCAAGACATTTGAAATGAAACATCTAACTAGGGGCCACAAAGAGGATTCTTGATATTGAGATACACAGGGACATGAAGATGAGTAGGCCAAGGTTGTCTTAAGAAGAATATCTTGAGAATGAACTAGTCAAATTCGGACTGAAAAATGTGAAACTAGTTAATTTGTACTCCCCCACACTGCTTAGTTTCGGCTTTTTTTTTGAAATTATGTCCTATGTGAGATGAAGAAAAGTAGTATATATCTTGTGTGCCCTATTCGAGTGCGATTGTCAGTCTTATGTATGTCATAGTTTATATGAACCCAATATTTCACACATAGTTGGTGTTATGAGCAAATACATATCAAACATCGGTAAACAATATTGAGAATGTGTGAAATGGTTATTTCGGTATATATGAAGTACGACAGACTATTTCTTTTATTTCGGAGATTCAGATGAGAGACTCGTATGATATGTTGATTCAGATTATACAGGAAATGTGAATAATAGAATGTCTATTTCTGATTACTCATTTATGCTAGCATGTGGAGCTATCATTTGGATATCTATAAGCTTCAATCTGTGGTTGTACTTTTCACAATCGAAGTTGAATACATGACAGTGACGAAGGCATTCAAGGAAGTTGTTTGGTTAACATGTATGATGAATGAGTTGAGACTTTAATAGGAAGTCGAAGTCGTGCATATGGATTGTGACAGCAAGAGTACAATTAATTTGGCAAAGAACTCGGTATATCACTTCCAGACTAAGCACATTGATGTTCGTCATCACTTTATCCGGCAAATGCTAGAAGAATGAGATATTACTCTTGAAAAGATTCACACTGATGAAAATCTAGCAAACACGCTTATGAGGGTTGTTCCTGCAGAGAAGTTCAAGTTTTGGTGGACTTCTCTAAACTTGGGAATAAAGGATTAGATATGGAGTATGCACAAAGCGATAATAATGATGCTTAGAAGAAAATTGACAAGGCAAGAAAGTGATTTTGCTATCAAGATGGAGATTATTAAAATTGTAACACCAAAATCACTATTGGGTCTATTTACTTTTCTGAGCCTATATGTCCATGTTTTACATACTAACAGTGTATCTTTAGAGTGGTATTTTTAACATTTTTCTAATGAAATGGTGACTTTTAGGATTATATGGGATCAAGAGAGTTACAATTTTTTTTTTTCTTTTTTTTTTTTAGAGTGTCTTCGAGATAGAGAGAGCTAGGGTTTTGGTTGTAAGTTCTCTCTATCCCTATAATATTCTTTCAAGGTAAATTGATCATCGCTTTGTGTTGTGATTTTTTCCAGCAAAAGTTTTTCTTGAAATGTGTGTTTGCTTAGATTTTCATTTTCTCTTATTTATTTCAATCTATATTAAGGTGCTTCGGTAAAGCCAGAACTCCAACAAATGATGCATGTACACCTAGCTAACCCCAACCACTAAAGTCCAAAATTATGACACTAATTTGGTTAATTTAGACATGACCATTGCTAAAACAAAAGTCCCCCAATGTTCAAATTCTAACTGCAAAAAATGCTACAATGCAAAGGACCAATGCTAGAACCATGGATATGGTTGTAGTTTTGGTAGGTATCTTCCCTTTATCCCATCTCAATGCCATCCCTTCATAAATGGGCCAGGAATTCACCATCACAAAGCCTGATATGAGCAGCTGTACCAACATTTGTTCTAATATCCCCACCATCAATACTCTTGCAAGCCCCACCGTGAAAGCAATCAGGTTAATGGCAGCTGCCATTGATAGTGCCATGAACATGGGCGATGAAACTCCAAATTCAAAGATCCCTTGCTTGTACCGCTTGTTCTGATCGTCGTCCATCACTTTGTTAGTTACGCTGAATCCGGCGCCAGAGAAACCTATCTGTTTGAGAGAAAATTCTATGAGTGAGAAGAGAAACGACGTAAGTCCTCTCGTCATCCACATCCTCTGATCGTTCCACCACCGTTGGATCGTTCCACGCATGATAAGGAATTCGATGAGATCTTGGGCGTAAGCTCCAATGAATAGGTAGACATACAAGTACAACCAAGGATCCGAGACCTGCAGTGTCATCATTATATTATTTAGAGTGATCATATCCGTCCATCAGTTTTGGCTGATGGTCTGAATGATGCATGTTTGTGTTCCAAGGAACGTGAAAATTTTCATCCTAAGAGCCATGTAACATACATTTAGAGTGATCCAGACTATCTATTCATTACAAAGGCTCTGTAAATGGATCGAGGACCGAAATCACAATGATCAGAAAATCCTAGCCATGGAAATAATGCTGTGCAATTATAGTGACATTTTACATGGTTAGGATTGTCCCATCATTGTAATTTAAAGTTGGTGATCACCAATTCATGGATGTTCGTGATGAATGAACGGTTTGGATCACTATCAGGTTTAGTTGAAATTGCTTTTTCATTAAAAAGAGAGGAAAAAGATTGTAGGGTCAAGTTCTAATGAAAGAAGGGTCTCACTCAAAATAGAGCTTAGGCTAGTAAAAAAAAATGTTGGATATGATTTTCTTTTTCTTTCTTTTTGTGTTAGAGAGAGAGAGAGAGAGAGAGAGAGAGAGAGAGAGAGAGAGAGAGAGAGAGAGTCCATACCTTTGGAAACAAGGGAATCTGGTAGAGGAGAGCCAGCTGTGGGAGGAAAGCATAGGTAGTGATAGGAATAGACCAAGCACTCCAGAATGCGTAATGTGTATAGCACATTCCCATTTGAAGTGAAATTCTAGTAGTCCAAATGGTTATTAGTGGGTTGAACTTGGAGAAGCTCACCTCCAGCAGCCCAACACACCATCTCTTTGTCTGGCTAAGGACATCACTGAGGTTGATCGGCACATCCCCGACGAATGCTGCTTTCTCCGGGTTGCAAAACACCGACTCCCATCCCTCGCAGTGAAGCCTGTAGCCTGTGTAGAAATCCTCAACCAGCGACCCATATCGCACTCCCATCTGCCCATTTCAAAAATCCATAGCTTACTATCCTGATAACATAGTACAGGTGCAGCATTTGGTTTGTACTGAGCCTATCTGTACATATATTTTCATGGCTCGGCCCTTCAAGGGTTTCAAGCATGGTTTATTGGTTTTAAAACTCGTCTGAGTTGGGTGTGACACAGATGAGTCAGACTCGGACGTGGTGGATCCCAATCAGGTACACCGTGAGTCACCCCAACTAAGTTACTTTGGACAAGCTATTTATGTCATAAGTAGCTTAACTTGGTTTCTACTTATTCAGCTTTAGGTATGTTTGGTAACCAACATACTTATCAATCCAAAAGTAGAACAGCATGTTTGATTTCCAATATCATAAGTAATCATCCCTCTAGTTTGTTTGGTCCCCCTCACATCCACCATCCATCATGTGGAGCTAACCAAGTGGGCCCCGCCATCAATGTTATTATTCATCATGTAGGGCCCACCTTCAATATCCACTGCACATCATGTGGAGTCCACATTTGATGCGGACTGTCCATCATGTGGGCCCCACCTCTGATGTAAGCCGTCCATCATGCAGGGCCCACCTTGTATATGGGGCACTCATCATTAGGGCTGACGTTTGATATGGACTGTCCATCATGTGGGACCGCCTTAATATGGGCCATCCATCATGTGGTGCCCATCTTCAATGTCCATTGCCCATCATGTAGAGCCCACCTTTGATGTGGACTGTCTATCATGTAGGCCCCATTGTTGAAGTGCATTGTCCATCGTGCCAGCCTGCTTTGGAAGTGGGCTTTTTATCATTATGGGCCGACCTTTGATGTTGATCATCTAACTGTGGGCCCACATTACTATGGGGTCATCCATCATGTGAGGCCCACCTTTTATGTGGACTGTCGACTGTGAGCCTCACCTTCAATGTGGATAGTCCACCATGTAGGGCCTCCTATGATATAGTCCGTGAGAGGGAGCTTCCTTTGACATGAACATGAGAAAAGTGGAAACATCACAAATTAAAAAGAAAAAAAAAAAAAAAAACTTATTAAGATAAGTGACTTTTAATAGATAAGTTACTTTTACAATGATTTTACCCAAAATGAAAAAAGTAACTTAACTACTTCACATAAGTTAAAAAGTCACTTATTCGGTGGTATCCAAACGGGCCCATATTATGCATGATATGCATGATGGAGCACTTCTAATTGGACGCCCCAGGTCATACAAAAAAGTGGGTGGCCAGGCTTGGGCTGGGTCATAGGATTTCCCTGCATCCTGAGCCCAATTGATTGACAGATCCACTACTAACCTGACTGTATGAAAATCGGTAGGGCTACAATTGGCCAGCCCGTTGGGCCTTTAGGTAGACCCATATCGAACAAGTCCAATACTATATCTGGCCTCAATAGTCAGGCCCAGGCCCATTTACAACCTTCAGCTGAGTCTTAAGTCCAAACCAACAAGAGATGTTCAAGCATACCTTAGAGCCCCATTCTGTGCCATGCTCGTAAGTACAACTTGCAACCAGGTGGGCCATTCTAAGGACCGGCTCAGATCGGATGGAACGGTCTATGGTGTGGTCACAACAGGACTGCCTCTCTTCTGCCAGTGTTGGCAATGGCTCATCATATAATGCCGGCCGATTGAAGAAACATCCAGTGCCAACATAACTTGTGCCTGAGAGCCCATCCATTCCCACCGGATTGATTACAAACAGCCGCCTCCATTCACAACTATATATGTCATTCTTGTTGACCCCTCGGAAGCGCTGAGGGAATTGGACGAACGCAAGCTTCGGCAGCTTGGTGGGGTCCAAGAGATAGCACAATGCTCGGCGCGGGGTCTGAGGATCGTTTGAGTACATGTCACAGTCCAAGGTGAGTACTACAGGTGCATTGCTCATTGCAGCTGATACGCGGAGCTACAATAACATGTGGTCAAGCACAAGTATCAAAATAAAAATAAAAGAACTAAAAAACATTGGGTAAATATATATAGTGAATTAAATGATTTAAGCTGGTCCTAAAATAAGCGAAGAACTGGACACTGGACATACATCACTCAAAAGAAAGAGGGAAATGTTGTGAGACTGATGATCACAAATGAAAAGTAGTAATGTCGCCCAAATGAAGTAGTAAGTGTCGTGAGACCGGCGATCAATGGGAGAGTGCTCTTCCTGATTGTAAATATTCGCTTTCTCTTGTATCGATCGCACAATGCGATTTGTAACCCCTTTATAGACTCCAATCCACCAATGTAATGGTTCAAAAATGGTTCTTAAAATAAATTAATTAATAATAGTAGTTGTAGTAAACCAATGTGAAGATTACACAGAATCTCTGTGATGGACAGTTAGGATCAAGAGGGTGTCATGGTCATTGATCCAAAATATCTCCTGGGAGGATGTGGGGCCTGCCAAAGTGTGTTTTTGACATGGGCCCCAATAAAACTTGATGGTTAGATCATTAACTTACAAGAACGTTGAGTGCGCCGGCCTTGAAATGGTGGGGAGACGATCTGCTTTTCTCCCTAGAAACGTAGACAAGGTTGGGCAAGTGATGGCCCATGACATCCATGTCTTTGCTGCTTTCTAATAAAACCTGTTCAAGCATCTTAATCATAGTTACTACCAGATAAGTTTTCTAATAAAACTCAGCTGAGTTTCAAGTTGATTCAGTGAGTTTTACAATTATGCGATTGTTGAGGGTCAAATATTGCATATCAGACCCTAACTACTGCCTGGATTTACGAACATGACACCATTTAATGCCCTATTTTAATCGTATTTGTGATGCAAGGTACGTTTGCCAGCGTGAACTAAAAATGATGCTAAAAGCCGAGATTTAATGCTCAGATTTCACAAAAGCAAGGGACGGACTCCAGGGGACCAAGATCGACGGATGTACAGCTACAAAGGAAGGGTTGCCTATACATGGCAGCCCTCCCTACAAGGCTTTTTTTTCCCCTCAGTTTTGGCAAGTTCTTTCTTTTTTTCTCTTCCTTTCTTTCTTTCTTTCTAAAGGTTTGGCAGTTTGATGGACTACATAAAATGATACCTTTAAATATTTACGTACATGCTTCAACACGTGTGAGTAGGGTCCACATGCTGAATGACTTGGATCTTGCACAAAAGCAGGTCAAGCCCTTTCTTGCTTCTACCATTGAAAAATGACACATATCTTACATTCTTATCCATCAGTAACTGTTTCTCAAATTCATGAATCTTTTAAAGGATTTTTTTTTTTTTTTTCACTAGGGTCTTGTATTAAAGAACAAAAAAAAAAAAACCTTTTCTCTTCTCTTCTATCTATCTTTTCTTCATATTTGGCAGCATGGAAGGGTTTTTCTTCTTGTGATGTTTTCATTATCTTGGTGTGCAACTGAGAACCAATCGTTAGTCTTCTGTCTGGCTGTTTTATCCTGAGCCAAAGGCATTGGTATCCATTGCACTTGAGAATTAATCCTTAAGGGATGCTATTCGTCTTTAAAAATTTAGGGCAAAAGCAATCTATTAAGACAGATGGTACCTGCATATGCCAAGCTCGATAGTAACCTGATTTCTTATCCTAGAGAGTGACTTGGTCCCGGACTTGCTACAGCGCGCGTATACGTATTTGGAAAATGGTCTACTCTCTGTCACAAGAATTGAGGATACGTCAATTTCGACATAAGTGGGTCCCATAATAAATTACTTATGGTTCAAGAGTAGCTTTAGCTGATCTTTACCATTAGCACATAAGATTAACTGTTACATTCTATTCTGTTTGGCTTTTAAAAGATAATCTATTTACCGGTAAGTGTTTTGCTAGTAAGGTGTTTACAATGCATAAAGTAGGAGCTTGGGGCAGTAAATTTCATTAAAATTGAAAAACCACATAAAAAGAACTTTTTCTTCTTTTTTGTCCTAGCAAAGTTTTCAAAGCATGCACACATTGGACGGATTGGATGTCCTCCATCCATCACAATAGGCCCCAAATATAATCTGGAAGTTTTAACGGTGGTTGTCCCTTACTTTCCTCTTGCGTGGTCCATTTGATGATCAATCAAACTTTTTTTTTTTTTTTTTTTTTCTTTTTGCCAGGTTTCAGATTCTAACTAAAAGCAGTAATATGTTTATGCAGCATCCAAACAGCCCTGCAATTTGATTACCTGTAATCGATTTTGCATATACCACATGATGGGCCCCACAAACTTTGGTGTTTTATGCACTGCATGGAATATGTGCGTGGATCTATAATAGCCATATTCACATAAGCCAACCTGACACGTTTCTCAGATATCCCACCGTATTTTATGTTGGGCCCACACTGTTTATCATATTTTGCAGAAAAAGAGAGAGGAGAGACTAACAGTAGAAGCTAAAAGAACCTTTTGGTTATTTCCATATGCACAAGGCCCTCACTAAAGAGATGGGATTTTTGAGGCTGGGGTAATACCATATCATTGGCCCACCACACCTCATCGCGATGCTTGTCAGATTATGCTAAAAAATATCCAGCAAGCCAATAAAATGACACCATATCATGATATATCTAACCCAACTCATGTTACCTGGGCCAACCTTATCGGCTCCCACGTGAAACGAAGGTTGTAGAAAGACAATCTCAGGTAGGCATATGTGGTTGGGAGCGGATTCCCTGATGACCTGGCTCAGGTATATGGCTGGTGGTAGGCACTGTAGGGCCACAACGATGTATTACATCCACACTGTTCATCCGTTTTTCCAGCTAATTTTAGGGCATGTTCCCAAAAGTGAGACAGATCCAATTCTCAAGTGGACCACACCACAGGAAATAGTTGGAATGATAACACTCACCGTTGAAAACCTCAACAAAGTTCCATGTGCGAACCACACACCAGCAGAATGATAGAGAAACAACCTGAATAAACCATGTACAAGCCTTACACCAGTAGAGTGATAGAGAAAAACCTGAATAACTGCAGGATGATCATGACGACTAAATCCATCCGTCCATTTGTTGAAAGCCTCACGATCATCATCGCTGGTGATATCACCGTCGATCACGCAGCCCCTTTCCACCACCCTCTCCACCTTCTCTTTCATGCTTTCGTACAACATCTGTATGATAGAAAGCGATGCAACAGATGCCCGAAAGGATTTCTAGCCTACCCTTTTTTTACTTTGTTTGATAATATTCCACGAATCATGAAAACAAAGAAGACATAAAATTCCAGAAACCCTGGTTGCACGGAAAAGGACATTGCCTGATACACTGCACTCCCTCATGACCAATAATTGTACTGAACCTTATGAATTGTGGGTCCCACTTAGTGGCACCAACGTACATCCATCGGGACATTACTGTTGATCCTAGCCATTTGCAGTGTTGATCCCAAATAATCTATGCTTCGGTAAGCTTCTCAGGCAATATGATAATTATTAACGTTATGTAGTTTTTAAACCATTTTGAACCGTTAAAAATCTAGACTAAAAGGAGTATTAATGTTTATCAAATGAGAGGGCCAATGTACAGATCATATTTGTTTGCGTGTAACTATGATCCATAGTAAGCTAACTAATTAAGGACCCGTTTGGATACCACCAAATAAGTTATTCTACTCGCAGCAGTAAATAAGTGACTTATTTCATATAAGTTTGGGTTACGATTAGTTATAAGTAATTTTTTTTTATTTTTTATTTAAAGGTACTTAATCACTTCGTTTAAATTTTTTAGCTTTTCTATTTTTAATAAGTTGCTAAAGAGAGGCATTAGAAGAGACAAAAGAGAAGAGAATCTGATAAGTTATTGTTTACCAAAATTGCTTATCTTGTTAATAAGTAGACTACACCACGTATGATTGGCATTTAATGCAACCAAGCTTATTATTTGGTGTGGTCCACTTGAGCGTTGGATTTGCTTCATTTTTTATCTCATATCTTACATATCTAAAAATGATCCAAGAAAAGAGATGGACGGTGTAGATAAACAGATGCAATCCGACCGTAGCTACAGACAACGGGGTAGGACGCAATAGGGGTCTACGCTTTTGTACCTTTCTTTTTCTTTTTCTTTTTTTTTTTTTCCTTCTCTGCCTTGTGACTTGTGAGAAACTCTAATTACTAATTTGTGCAGTTTTATCTCTTCCTCAACTAACGTGCAAACGCCATGTGGAAATATATAGAAGTGCACCCGATTATCAGTAAAGGGCTGAACTCTAGCGGCACCCAGTTTGGACCAAGATCCAGTGCACAACTATCTTACACCGTCCAAATCCAGTAGATGGGAATCCCAACACATTTCAAAATGGGATTTAAAAATTCTAGTATTTTTTTTTCCCTTACCTTTATTTTCTCGGAGGACTTACAATACGTTGTTCCAAGGTATGCTTCCGGGCACCTTGGTTCAATCCCATTCTCCCTGCAATAGGGCAACCAATGCCCAGCGAACTTCGCAGCCTCCATGAAAGCAAAGAGAGTAAGATCAGACCCTCCATCATCAGAGATATAGACCGAGATCTTGTCCGTTGGGTAGTCGAACGCCATCATTGAAAGGGCGGTGTTCACAACTTTCATCGGTGGCTCTTTGTAAGGGTCTGCCGTGCAAATGAACACGTCCAGAGCAGGGAGATCAGCATCGTCGATGACCTCAGAGAGTTTTTCGGGGAACTCACGGCGACGGGCGGGCCGCCATCTGAAGCCCAGGGCAGTAGCCCACATGAAGGCCAAGATCATCT
Organism: Magnolia changhungtana; assembly: GCA_030180095.1. Lineage (NCBI taxonomy): Eukaryota > Viridiplantae > Streptophyta > Magnoliopsida > Magnoliales > Magnoliaceae > Magnolia > Magnolia changhungtana. Next base: position 5,963,171 of record JASAUF010000272.1, on the reverse strand, counting down.
CTGAAACCAACATGGAGAGAAGGAGAGAGAAGGAGAGGAAGTCATTTGAACGGATGAGATGAAGAAAACGATGGTAGATCAGTGCCATAATGGCACATGTGTACACAAGTGCATGTACACGGTTGACCTTCGCTCGAGGCTCGACCACTAGCCTATGGAGAGGGTGCGTACTGGGGTCTTTTGGACCACCTTCCATCCTCAAATCTCTCTCTCTCTCTCAGCTACAAAGTTCAGATAATGTGGATGGACGATAGGATATATACCGCACTCTTATAAAGAAAAGAAATACTTTGATACTCTGGCAGAGTGTGATGGATGATACGCACGCAATTAGAAATTATTTAGAAACTGTATATGTTGGATACAGTTAATTTAAAGTACATCGTCCAAATTATGGATATCTGTTTAGATGTAACATGAACCAAAATTCTGTTATTTGATTATCTAACTATTAGATTGCTGGAAATTTATTGGACGGTTAAGAATAAATAATATCCAATCGTCTTATTTCAGAAAACAGATGTCCACGGATCAGAGGCTCTTGTTGTTTAACCAATCTTATTTTTGTGGGTTCCACAATTCAGTCGTTTTATTTTGAGTTAATAATGCCACGTGTAATATGATTTCCTTTTTTACAATGGAACAGAACGGGGGGCAGATTAGGTGCGACCCTGACTGTGGGGTCCACATGATGTATGTGCTGTATATATATCCACGCAGTCCATCCTTTTTTACTGCTAATTTTAGGTTGTAAATCCAAAATATAAAGTAGAAACAAATCTCAGGTGGACCACACAACAATAAACGGTGGTGATTGAAAATTAAAAACTTTTTGTGGGGTGCAAAATTTTTGAATCAGACTTGATATTTTTATTTTCCCTTCATATCTATGTCTGTGTAACCTTATCAATTAGTCGGATGGCAAATAAACATACAGTGGACCCAGGGAAGTTTTTAATGGTGGGCGTTCAATCACAATTATTCATATGGTGCGGTCCATCTATGATTTGGATCTTCTTTATTTTTCGGCTTATACCTAGGGGTGTACATCGAGTCGAACTGAGTCGAGCTGGCCTCAGCTCGACTCGGCTCGGCCACTGGCTGACCTCAGCTCGAACTCGACTCGGCTCGGTCCTCGAGCCTGACTGGCCAGCTTGGCTCAGTTCGGTCAACAGCTCGGGCCAAGTTCGAGCCAAGATTGAGCCAAGTTCGTCATTGAGGTATTTCTACAAACACCTGAACTGCGACTTCAAAAACCTGCGACTTCAAAAACCCACCGTTTTAATGAAGTAATGGTTTTAATTAAGTGCATATACATCAGTATTGGAGGGGTCAGTGCCGACCCCACCAAATCCGAGTCTGATGTAAATAGTTCAACACTGATATCGGAGAGCAGCGATCAACACACGTTACAAAAAGGCAACGGCCTTCATTTAGAGACGCGGGAGAGAGAACGTCCTACCTTCTTCCGCAACAGCAATAATGGCCCCAAAGAAGCAGCCGCAGAAGAAGCGGAATTCCGATTAGAAAGGTTCTTCTTCTTCCAAGCCCAAATCTCTATCCTCATTATCCCAAGCCCACTCCCAAGCTCCAGCCATCTATGATTCGAGAGTATTTTGTTCTAAGCGTGTTTGGATACACGATTGGTTTCAATTGTGATAATTCGAGCTGGATTCGATTCAAGTCGAGTCGAGCTGGGGCCTGCTCGAACTCGGCTCGAACTAATTTTCGAGCTCAAAAAATCAGGTTGACTCGGCTCGAACTCAGCTTCGAACCGAGTCGAATCGAGCTTTTTCGAGTCGAGTCGAGCGAGCTAACCGAGCTAGCTCAGTTCGTGTACACCCCTACTTATACCCTAGGAAAATTTGGAAAAACTGATTGATGTCACTAAGTTTTGTGGGTCCTACCATGAGGTATGTGTTATATCCAAACCATTTGATCATTTGGCAAACTCATTGAAAGGCTTGAGCAAGAAAAGAAGACCAATCCAAAGATCAAGTGGACCATACTGCAAAAAGCAGTGGGGGATTAAACGTCTACCATTGAAACCCTTCTAGGGTCATAGAAGTTTTAAATCAATACAATATTTGTTTTAACTCTGAACAAATTGGATGGAAAATAAATGTTATGGTGGGCCTATGATGTGGTCCACTTGAGCTTTGGATATGACTTATTTTTGGGCTCGTGCCCTAAAATGATATTGTCAAAATCATATATTGTATGTTGGATGACTCGTTCTGGATTGCGAGATACACTTGATTTAAGGTCTGATGGTCCGGATTACTTCTACAGTTGACTGGGCCTTTTCTGATCCATCTTGGCCATGAAATTGTAGGCAACCCGCTCTACATCACAAACATATCTCATTGACATCCCTAATGCTGAGTGATCTTAAAGCACTATAAGTTATTCTCCTCGTTGCATCAGAATAGCTAATTAATGGTAGGACGTAGTGGCTTGGATCTTGCTCTGATGTGCTCAAGTGGACTACAAAATGGGGATTAAAATCTTACCGTTGAAAACTTCTTGGGGGCATAGAAGTTTTGGATGGAGCTGATATTTGTGTTTTCTCTTCATCCAGGTATATTTAATTTTATGAATAGGTTGGATGGCAAGTAAACATCACAGTGAGACCTAGAAAAGTGTCAACAGTGAGAATCATTATCACAGCTGGTTCCTGTGGTGTGGTCCACTTGAGCCTGGGATCTGCATCATTTTTATGCCTATATTTTAAAATAATACGAAAATTATCACAGTGGCCACTCAAAGCTCCTACGTACCCATTCCCAGCTGTAGACGGGCCGGGTAGGACGCAATCCGCGTCCCCCGGCCTCACCCAGACTCGCAGTCCTTACCATGGGGTCACCGTGGGGCCACCTTGATGTATGTATTATGTACACACGCCCTTCATCCATTTCTTTCAGATCATTTTAGGCATTATTCCAAAAATGAAGTAGATCCCATTATCAGGTGGACCATACCAAGAAACAGTGGTGATTGACCATTAATGGGCCACAAAGTTTGGAATCAAGCCGATATTTGTTTTTTCTCTTCATACAAGCTTAGGTAACTTTATCAACAGTTGGATGGTAAATAAATCTCTGGGAGCATTAAGGTGTGCCTCAAGAAGTTTTTAATGGTAAGACTGTCAATTGCCACTGTTTCTTATGATATGTTCCACCTGATAATTAGATCTGCCTCATTTTTGGTATAATATTATATAAAATTATCTTAAAAAATAAATAAACAGCGTGGATACATGATACATACATCAAGTTATAAGGCCCCACCATAACCCCGTAATAAGGGCCTCAATGTCTTGAGTAAGGCAAGGGCCTCACCCAATCGGCTAATCGGCTCTCTTCCCCATATATATGTAGTACTAATGGTATTATGGAAACCTCAGTGTTAATCGGTTCTCTTCCCCATATATACGTAGTACTGATGGTATTATGGAAACCTCAGTGTTAATCGGCTCTCTTCCCCATATGCAGTGAGGATAATGTGGAAACCTCAAATACATTGTGAAAACTTACTTTTCTATAGGGGTGTACATCGAGTCGAGCTGGCCTTAGCTTGACTCGGCTCGGCCACTGGTTGACCCTAGCTCGAACTTGGCACGGCTTGGTCCTCAAGCCTGACTGGCCAGCTCGACTCGATTCGGTCAATAGCTCGGGCCGAGTTTGAGCCAAGATCGCCATTGAGGCATTTCCACAAACACCTGGACTGCACATTCAAAATCCCTCTTAATGTGAAACAGAAGTAATGGTTTTACAAGTATTTTATCAAACGCCCTCTAACCAACCAAAAAACCATGAAAAGGCAAGGAAAAAATGATATTTGTTTCATGCACATACTTTCCTTACCACCAGCCATACTTCGTTGAGTCATTATAACAAACACTTGGTGAGCAACATCAATGGCGAAGTAACCGAGTCACCGAACTGGTTCGATCCGAGTTCAATTCGAGCAGGATTCAATCCAAGTCGAATCAAGCTTGGGCATGCTCGAAATCATCTTAAACTCATTTTCGAGCTTCAAAAAATCAGCTCGACTCGGATCGAACTCAGCTTCGAACCAAGTCGAATTGAGCTTTTTCAAGTCAAGTCGAGCGAGCTAACCGAGCTAGATCGGTTCATGTACACCCCTACTTTTCTATATCCACATGTTTTCTGTAAGTTTTTATTTGTCCTGAATGAAAATGCCATTGATATCAGGAGTAGAAAATGTTAGAGAATGTTAGGGCCTGTTTGGTCGGACGGATCCCATGGGATTAGGAGGGATGGGATGGATTTTAAGGTAATGATCATGGTGGTGTCGGTGGATTGGTTAAAGATCCATGGGATCGCTATATCGCGGGACAAGTTCACCGAGTCTGTTTGGCATGTTTGGCATATCCTAGGTTTTTACCTTCCAATCCGTCCGTCCAAGCACGCCCCAGGCACAATTGAATGGGATTAGGAGGTATGGGATGGATTTTAAGGTAATGATGGTGGTGTGAGTGGATTCGTTTAAGATCCATGGATTTGCTATACCCCGGACAAGTTCACCGGGTATATCCTTATTACATACACTTAAAGTTACTATTCATCTCATGTAGTCTCCAATAATCTTTCATATTGGACTACTCTCCCATGACTTTTTTTGTACTTTTTACGACACCCTTTAGCCATCTTTTGTACTTTCACTTGTGAAAGAGCCTCCTTTAGAAGAACTTTGTTCGGTAGTTGATACTATGGAAGGTACACTTTGTTCGGTAGTCTATAACACCAGTTTGACGCACAGCGTAAAACACCCAGCTGGCTTTGTGGAAATCGGATTGCGTACTGAGTTACTCAGTAGGCTCTTATCTTACTGAGTAAACTAAGTTGGGCACACCTTGAATGTATGTAGTCTATCTACACTGTCCATCCATTTCCCCTCTAATTTAAGGGGTTGATCCCAAAGTTGAAGCATATCCAAAGATCAAGTGGATCATGCCACAGGAAACAGTAGGGATAATGATTTCCACCGTTGAAACCTTTCTAGGCCTCACAGTGATGTTTATTTGTCATCCAACATTTCATGAGATCATACGGACATGGATGATGGGAAAACACAAATATAAGCTTGATCCAAAACTTCGGTAGCCCCCAAGAATTTTTCAACGGTAGACGTTCAATTCAACTTTATCATGTGGTATGGTCCATTTGAATATTCTATATGCTTCATTTTTGGTGTCAGGCCCTAAAATTATCTGATAAAATTGATGGACGGAGTGGATCAGATACATAAATCATGGTGGACCTCACAGAGTTAACTCAGTACGCTAAGCTTAATTAATGAGTTACTACACAATCCGCTTCCGGCTTCATGGTGCTCGCCATGTTGTCTATGTAAATCTACTCCATTCATACTGTGAGAGCCATTATTTGAACGGTGCATGCAAAATATCAGTCCAATAGAAAACTGTGAACGGCCACCCCAGTGTGAACAATGCAAAATTGCTGGTAAAACATCTAAGTTCACATACTGTGGCGTGCCTGACTTTTCGATATATAAGGCCTATTTTTGTATCATTACCTCCCCTAGTTAGCTACAACTGATCAGCCCCACACACAAATCTATGGTTGGCACCCCATCCCCATTGTTTATTGTGGTGTAGCCCACCTGAGTTGTACATCTGGCTGATTTTTTTTCCTCAAGGACCGGGAGTTGATGAGAGAAGCCGATGGATGCAATGGATGTTACATATACAAAACGTTGGGACCCAGAGAGCTTAGATGTTTCGGGATTCAAAATATCATCTGATCATGGATGCCACTCGTTGTTTTGTATTTCTTTCCCAAAAAAGAAAGATGTAGGTGTGGACGTATTAGCTGCAAGAGCAACGTGGAGAACACCGGTAGGCCATATGCATGCACGTGTGCAAGTGTGAGATCACAGAGATCAGATAAGCCTAAATTGAGAATACTTCCATGACCCATGCACGTCTGTAGTCCATTACCAAACGGACCGCTCTCCTATTTCCAAAGACTCACGTCATGAGCATGTGCCTCCCTTGTCCGGCTAGGCAGTTTGTTGCACACCCACAATAATTCAGCAGCTATTAATTAAAGGTAGATGATCATATAGCACAGCCATCTCTACAATACACGTGGCAAGGTGACTCGTTGTTCATGACCATCCATCTAGTGAAGATAATTGACGGCCAGGATTGCCTGACAAGTATGTGTTTTTTTGAAACATGGGTCATCCATGACAAGACCCACTTGATAAATGTTCTTGTAATTAAATAAAACTGATGTAGCACACCTCATTTCTTCCGCCACGAACTATAGATCATCGTGTGGGCCCAGTCTATACTAGCATGGCCCATGGCTTCGTGACACATACAATTGATCAGGTGGGCCCAACCATGGATGGGCGATGCTCAAAAAATTCCGGACTGGAAAATCCTAGCCATCTAAGCTTTGGCCTTATCTGGATTGTCAACCACTGATCAAAGAATTAGCACCTCGATCGGTGAAAATTTGAGTGCAGCAACCATAAAGATTGGGGACAATAAAATCGACGGTTTTGATTGCCGGAACATCCTACCTTGTACAAACTATAAACGTCTTGATATGCAATACGATCCAAGTGTTCCTCCTTTCCTCCACTATTTTATGGAGGAATCATGTGATTCCATACCCTGTTCGAATATGCAGAATATGCCCCTCAGGTGGACTGGCCGTTCCTAAAGAATCTCCTAAATAGGAGGATCCTGACCCGTCTATTTGTGTCCTCAATAGGACAATCCTGACCTGTCAATTTCTGACCTGCAAATACAAGTAGGCTATTAGAAAGAGAAAGACGACATGTGTCCATTCCTTTGTAAAAATATGCCTATGACTGTTGTTCACGTTGGGGAAATTTTAGAGCATGGTCCATGCACATGCACGGTGGGTCCCACTTGTAAAAACAGAATACGTACCCAGCTATCTTTTGCATGGGAAATGGAGCTATTTGAAGCTTGATGGACAGGCACTGGGAAATGGACACGAATAGCCTGGACATACGCTGCCCAGTGAGTTCATGTGAGCTGGAAGCTGTGGGGCTACCGTTGTGCTCGTTAGAAATATACTTCATCAGTTTCACAAACAATAGGAAAGGAGTACAAAAAGGAGGTAGATCCAAAGATCAGGTGGGCAACACAACAAGAAACAGTGAGAACCGAAACACCCACTGTTAAAACCTTCCTGGAGCCCACCATAATGTGTATATGCCATCCAAACCTTTCAAACTATGCTAGAATCTCAAATTTGCGACAGATTTCATCATTCGCAAAAAAGGCTTGATTTAACGACCAACATAGTCCGTTGCTAACAGAAAACATCTGTCACACTTTTTTATGGAAATTGTGGTGTTGTGGCAGATTTAGTGATGGAACAAAATCCGTTGCTAAAATAATATTTGTGACGGATTTTGGTCCGTCGCAAATTACCGGCCGAAAAACCCAGCATACACCATTTAGTGACGGATTTTATTTGCTTTTGCAACGGATCATGGTCCATCGTAAATTGACTTTTTCCCCTACCGCATGTTTTTTTTTTTTTTTTTTTTTTTTTTATAGAATATGGTGGAAAATTGTGTTTTTATTCTATTTTAAGAAATGTTTTTAATAGAATTTAAGTGGTTTAATTGTACTTATTTGTATCTAAGATTATTTTTGTATCAATTGATTGAATGCAATGAGTTTTTTGTTTTTTTTTTGTATATCAATTGAGTAGAATTTATTATTAAAATTTTTTTGCTTTAAAACAGATATTTAAATGCTTTGAAATATCAAACAAAAAATCCCACTATACATCCTTTGTATTTTAGGAAATGAAGTTCGAAAAAAATTGAGATTAAAAAAAAAAATCGAGATTTTGATATAATTGACATTTTGAAAAAGAAAATTGAGAAGTTCAAAAAATTTTATGATTTTGAAAATAATTGTTGAGAAATTTTGTTTTTTTCAAAAAAAGACAAATAATTAACAATGTTTGAGAAATTTTGAGATTTTGAAAAAAAAAAACTGTGATTTGTTGAGGGTCAAATATTGCATATCAAACCCTAATTATTGCCTGGATTTATGAACATGATGCCGTTTAATGGCCCGCTTTAATCGTGTTGTGATGCAGAGTGTATTTGCAAGCATGGACTGAAAAAGGGAGCTTAAAGCACAGATTTAACGCTCTGAAGTCACCAGAGCAAGGGACGGACTCCAGAGGATCAATATTGAAGAATCTACATGCCAGGGATCCGAGGAAATCAAGCCGTTCACGTTAATGGCCCGAAACTAGTGCAAAATGCAAGATCATGGGGTTCTCACCGTCCGTTTGACACGAGACTTCATACATGGGATGTGAACCATAAATTAGCCGTACATATTAAATTTCATCCATTGAAGATCTCGGAAAGTGGGCCAATGGATAAATCAGCCCTTAAACGGTCAATTCTGGGCCCACCTGATATCTGAACATGCTTCAAACTTGGTCCCAACGGTTTAAATGAGGTGAGAATACAGATGGACGGATCAGATTTCTCACAAACATTTCTGTGAGACTCAAGCATACAGTGCATGAACACGGTGCATTAGTGCACCGGGCGTGCACCAAAAATCTGGAAGTCAATTAGCAAACGCTGACGGACTCTTCTTCTCAATCCGAGAAAAATGCAAATAGTGTTTTCCCTGCTTTGATTAGGTTTCGCTTGTGGGTCCCACCTATCATCTAGATCATCGATCCGGACCGTCCATCGGACTCCAACGGCCCAGCTAATGCAGACCTAGGTGTCAGAATTCGAAGAAGTAGCGATGATTGGTTTTCAACTGTTCAAACATGGGTTGGACGGTATAGCAGAAAATCTCTATGGACCACACTGAAACTGAAAGGAAATCGACCCTTCCTGACCGAAATTCCGAGGGGAATACGGTGGATGGAGTGGATTTCTCAAAATGATACCCAAGGGGACCCCACCATCGTCACTGCATAAGGAATACGCAGTCCCTGTCGCAACCGGACGCTGTCCGCATTTTTCGGGCAGTTGCGGGCCACCAACATGGGCCATCTTTGCAATCCACACCGTCCATCGTGTAAGCCATTTGAAAACGTTCTAAGAGACGTTTTTCTTTTAGAAAAAAATTACTGAAACGGGAAGTTTTGGAGATCCGATTTTGGTTGCGGAAGCCCTACACACGCGGCCGACTTCTGTTGCTGAAACGGGCTGCGTATTATGCACGCCCCGACTCCAGCAAGGTCCAGCGACCGGACGGATCTCCTGGCTGCTATAAAGGAAAGAAGAGACGAGAGATGAGGGGGCATCGACGGCTGGAGGGAGATCTGACGTGAGAGAAGGAGAGAGAAAGATAAAGAGAGAGAGAGAGAGAGAGAGAGAGAGACAGTAAAGATTTTTTTGAATGTTGTTTTCTTCTGAAATTTTTGATGAGATCTAGTTCATCCATGTGTGGCTAAACCTCTTAGCTAGGGCTAAGAGGCGAAGCTTGTGGCGTGATGGGAGCTTCTACAGGTTTGATTTGAACTGAACTGATTGATTGTAGTTTGATTTAAGAAATTCTTTTAGTCATTAATGGTTTGTTGTGATTTAAATTACAGTAGATTTGTGATGGCTTGAATAATTCCTTTCCTTTTATTTTGATGTTCAGAAACACTGTTGTTCACCATCGTCTCATGGACATGGTTGGATGATGGAATCCTTCCTTACACTCATACATCTTTTGATTGGTTATGGATTGGTCTAAGTTCTGTTGTTTACCTTGTCTCTTAGGCATGGATTTGTGATGGAATCATACCTAATTCTTATACCTTTCATCTCTTGAAAACTATATCAAGTAAGTTCAGTATAATATCCATGAAGCAGGCATAAGATCTCCCTAATCTCTACAAGTGGATCCTCTGAATCCCTAGTTCCATCTCTCTGAATTCTTTAAGTTTAGATTAATATTTCACCATTATTCCTCAAATCTCAATTGGTTTAGATTTCATCTTAGCCTAGTTCTAGATCTGGTTATTTTCAGATAACGTACAGGTTTCAATCCCTGTGGATTCGACCTCGGTCTTACCGAGTTTATTACTACATCACAACCCTATACTTGGGGAGTGAACAAGTTTTTGGGTTCCGTTGCCGGGACTTGAACCGGGGTCTCTCGGGTGAGAGCCGAGTATCCTAACCAACTAGACTACAACGGAACCCAAAAACTTGTTCACTCCCAAGTATAGGGTTGTGATGTAGTAATAAACTCGGTAAGACCGAGTTTATTACTACATCATGATTTAATAAAAATCTAGATTTTGAAAATAATATATATATATATATATATATATATATATATATATATATATATATATATATATATATATTGAATAAAGTTGTAAATTTTGAAAAAAAAAAAAAAAAAGATATCGAAAAAAATAATATTTTGAAAAATAAAATTGAAAAGATTAAAAAATTGTGAAAATTTTGACAACTTTATATATATATATATATATATATATATATATATATATATATATATATATATATATATATATATATATATATATATATATATAAATCGAGATATTGTATTTTGAAAAAAATAAAAAAAAATTAGTAGTTCGATAAGATCGAAAAAAATATTTTAAAATAGAAAATAGAGCTCAAAGGAATTGAAATTTTTAAGATAAAATGAGATTAAAAATGAGATTTTGAAAATTAAAAAAACTGACATTTCGAAAAGGAAAACTAATAAGTTAAAAAAAAAAAAATTATGATTGTGAAAAAATATATATATTTAAAAATGTTTGAGAAAAATAAAGAAAAAAAAAGTGATTTAGAAAAACACAGATTTTGACAAAAAAAATATCATTTTAAAAAAGAAAATTGAAAAGTTGAAAACAAAATTTTGCTTTTGAAATAAAAATTTTGGTATTTCAAAATTTTTGAGAAGTTTGAATAAATTGTCAAGTTTGAAAAAAAAAAAAAAAAAAAAAAAAAAAAAAGATTTTGGGAAATTTTTGAGATTTTGAAAATAAAAATTTCGAATTTGTATTTTGAAAAAAAAAAAATGAAACGTTTGATAACAAAATTGACATTTTGTTAAAAGTTTTGAAAAACAAAAGATTAAAAAATTGGCCATTAAAAAAATGAGATTTTTAAAAAGAAATTGATATTTATATGTGAAAAAAAGGTAAGATTTTTTACTAAATTACTAGGGACATCCACTAATTGAACCTTTAACCGCTTATGCACATAAATATTCACTGTGATGTGTGTCGAGCATCAACATCGTGCATTTGGCGAGTTCCTTTTAGGTTATGGGATATCCCAAAAATCAGCCGTATACGGAACTCAAGTGAGCTATACCATCTAAAACCATGTGAAGACATGCCTAAAACATATAAAAGTACTTAGTGGGGCCCACCTGAGTTTTGATGAGGCTGAAAATTGGTCCAACCCCTCATCTAAGTGTGTCCATATAATGAAGAGTAATCGTAAGAATAATTTATAATGATGAGATTGATCAAATTCTATGATCAGGCCATCCTAAGGGCTAAGGTTGATCTGAACAGTCAGATATGTTCGTAACGTGCTAATTAGGATAGAGAACAAAAATCTGCTCAATATGACCTGAAACGAATCATATCCATCCAATACATTCTTTAAATGGGCATGATCAGTTTGTCTAGATCTAGAATGATTTTGGACAATCTGATCGGTTTAGATTAAAGAGTAAATATAACTTCAAATGTTTAGATTACATTTCACTCAAATCTGATCGTTGTATCACAAGATATGGCCCATCATATTGTTTATCAATTTTTTCTACCCAATATCTTTCTCATCTGAAGCCTGATCAGAGTGAGTAACTAGCCAAATTGAATCTTGATTAGTAGAATAGAGTGAATGGATCAAATTTCTAAATTGGGCCACATATTTAGGTAAAAATTGGGCCGAAACTTACTGACCTCTTGAAAACCCAAGAAATGACATCACTTGGTTCTGTAAGCCCCACCATGATGTGTATTGTATCCACACCGTTCATACATTTGGAGAGAGCATTTTAGGGCATGAGCCAAAGAACGAGGCAGATCGAAAGGTCAAGTGGGCCCCATTAGAAAAAACAAGTGGGGATTGAACGCCTACCATTATAAATTTATTATAGGCTGCCGAAGTTTTTGATCAAGCTAACATTTGTGTTTTCTCTTCATCCATGTATTTGTTAACTTATGAATAGATTAGATCTAAACATCATAGTGGGCACTAGGAAGGTTTCAACGGTGCGTGTGACTATCCCCACTGTTTTATGTGTGGGGTCCACTTGAGCTTTGGATCTGTCTCATTCTTTGGCTCATTCCCTAAAATGATCTCTCCAAATGGATGGACGGTGTGGATACAACACAAACATCATGGCGGGTCCCACAGAACTTGGACACATCACATTAGTAGTGATTCGGCCGAGTTTCCACTCATTGTTATAAAAACTCATTGTTTTAGTCATGTTTATCTGCAATCCAACTTTTTGATAATGTAAAAAAGATATGGATGAAGGGTAATTACAAAGATCAAATTGATCCAAAACTTTTGTGGCCTTCAAAAGGTTTTTAATGGTTATTCATCACTATTTTGATTGGTATGGCCCACTTGAGATTTGGATCATCTTATGATTTGCAATGACATCCTAAAATATGATGGGAAAACATATGAATGAGTGGATATACAGAAAATATATCAAGGTGTGCTCTAAATAGAAAAATGGTACTATAAGGTCGACCTCATGAGAACTTCCTGTGAGGTCGAGCTGTGTGGGTCCCATCATGAACTCAATTTGGGTCTTTGTTTCACTTAGGCTTTGGCCTCTAATCAATCAAATTATCAATTTGGGTCTTTGCAAGGATAAGTCTATGGCTTGCTTCCATTTTACATGAGGCATACATGTATGTCAATTGAGACCATCCAAGTTGCATATCCATTTTGGATGGAGCATAAGCTGAAAATTGCACTGTGATTAAATCTTCCTGATTGTCCAATTGGTGGGGATTGCTAAATAAATTCTTTACCAATGCAAAAGCAATGGGAAATCAAATGGTTAAGATTGCCCATTCAGTCTGATTTTTGGGCTAAGATCCATCCACAACAGGTTTGGTTGTTTGGATTGTCATGTGTATGCTATTAGTCATGACCATTTTGAGAATTTGTGATGAATGTAGCACCGTAACCCCTCTTTGCATTTAATGGTCCACGGCAATTCAATTACAAATGCAACATGGAATTACATTTTTCAAGGACAACAATCTCATTTCCCAGTTTTGTGTTGAACTCCGAAAGATATGAGATCCTAAATACATGGATGCGCTGATGTTTTCATCTCCAAAACAAGAAGACTTCAATCATTTGATCGGCCTCTCTTTGAGAGTTTGTTATTTAGTTCAAAATTTTGTTAGTAGGTAGCCCAACTAAAAAGGAAATGACAGAAGGAGCATTCTTTCTTTCTTTTTGTTTCCGGAACCAAACTTTTCTTCCTCAAAAAAAGAGGGGAAAAAAAATCGAAAAACCTCTTTTCTATTATTAAGGCAATTCACAACATGTACCATCATGGTTAATGTGTGCATGATCTCAGCCAGTCATCAATTGGGCACACCATGAACACAGTACCCTAACATCCAATGATTAGATGGTCCACACATATATAGGAAAAGAGGTGTTATATTATATTCAGGCTACATATCAGGCTGCATATGTTGACACTTGATATGCAGGCACTCAGAAATTGTACATGTTGCATTTATCACTTGATCAAATGTGTTTATATATAACTACTGCAATGTCTCTCAATGTTCAAGAGGACTATCATGCTAGCATTCACGATGTAACATCAATGGAAGCAACTTATAGGCCTATCATTTATACCAACTCTCTTTTGTTCTAATTTTGTTATGTTTCATTTGGGTGTTTGTACAAATATTAAGAATAAAAGTATCTCCATGGATTTGTATTTTAATTAATGTGACAATTATAATGATCATTGTTTAGTTTTCAATGCGGATGAAATTCTTTACGTTATCTTATTTCATCAGTAGTTGACCCAATTTAAGTTATATACTAAATATATAGTTTAGTTTGCCATTTAGCCCAACAATGTATCCAAAACACACCCAAAATGATATTTAGTATAGTTTCGTATTCAACATAATCTTTTGAATTTTGTGAATGGGATTCTTATTAAACAATCGCGTGAATTTTTTTGGATGACTATTATGTGTAATAGATTCAGAAAAAAAGAAAAAAAAAAAAAAAAAAAAAAAAAAAGAACCATCTGAAGCTGTTTTGTTTATTTGCAGAAATTTTAGCGACGGGCTAAGTCCGTCGCTAAATTCTAAACATGTCGGAAATAAGACCGGACTTGAGGTCCATTGCTTTTCCTAAGATCACCGATGGTCCGTCACAAAAAATTATAATGATGAACATTTCATGTTGGTTTTTCTTATAGTTCAGCGACAGATTCTTAATTTCTGCGACGGATCCTATCCGTCGCAGATTCCATCCATCTAAATTTTGCATCGCGGCAAACAGAGGCAGACTATATCCGTCGTTACTTTGGTTATGTGATGCATAAATTTGCGATTTTGGCAATGTCAGCTTTTTCCTACTGGGATTAATTGAAAAAACAAATTAATATCATCCTAATCCAAAACTTCTATGGTCCCCAAGAAGTTTCCAAATTTGGTTTCTTCAATCTCCACTGTTTCGTGTGGTGTGGTCCACCTAACTTTTGGATGTTTCATGTGGTGTCCACCTAACTTTTGAATCTGCCTCATTTTTGGACTGTTGCTCTAAATTGGCTTGCTAAACTGATGGACAAAGTGGATTTCTCACTGACGGCCATGGGCCTGTGGAACTGCAAGTGGGCTCGTGACACAAGTAATGGCGTCCCTCATAAATTGTACGTGTTGTACATTAACTCAAATTAACAAACTAAATTGAGGCACCGGCCATTTTTGATTCAGTCCCAAAACCAAATTGCTTGAACAACCCTAATCTAGAACTCATGGACACTTGTTTGTTGAAGGTTGGATCATTGGATTATTTTTTTTTCTGTAACTGTCCAATAAATGTACATCAATCCCATAGTCAAATAATCAAATAATTGCAATTTTTGGTTCATGATAAATCTAACCTGGGTCACATAATTTACACAACCTAATATGAATTACTTATATGCCACTTGTGCAATTTATAAACGCGTATCATCCATCACACTCCGGAAGAGTAGTGAAGTTTCTCTCATTTCGCATGCCCCCAAGTAGGGCTGTCAACGTGCAGGCTGGGCCATGCTCTGTCCAATTCTAGCCCGCACGTTTAACATATGCCAGAGTCCGGGCCGAGTCCCTGATGGGCCAAAATAGTCTAACCTAAGCCTGACCCGAGATGTGTAAAACAATCAGGGGAAGAGAGAGAGAGAGAGAGAGAGAGAGAGAGAGAGAGAGAGAGAGAGAGAGAGAGAGAGTGTGTGTGTGTGTGTGTGTGTGTGTGTGTGCATGACAGACCTCTCGTTGCTGCAATGGCCACAAGACCGTGTGGTTGGTCCGGCTTGCGAGCTTGGAAGATGTAGGTTGGAAGATGAGAGAAGATGAGGGGTACGTTTTGGGTTGGTTAGAAGATGAGGGCAAGTGGGTTGGTTAGGAGGGGCAAGAGAGATGCCTCATAAACTCTAATGGGTTGGGCCAAATGAGTTTCTGGCCGGTTTGTATGTGGTCTAAGCCCAGCCCATTTATAAAATGCGCTTGAATTTGAAGCCTAAGCCTTACCCTCAAGCCTGAAATTGCAACTCAATCCCGGCCTGAGGCAGCCAAGGCCCAAAATCCTTACGAGCCAGCCCAACCCATTGACGACCCTACCCCAAAGGTTGAAGATCCTCCAATTCCTCCTTTTCCACATGAAGCCGATCTTCTGCAATGTTTGTAGGGTAAGCATATTCCACAACCCTTGTCATGGGGCCCACCATGGTGTTTTCATAGAAACCAACCCATGAAAGGGCTGCCAACTAGAAAATTCCAATAGACAAAAAAAAATTCTATGATGTTTCTCACCTGGTGATTATATTAGCCTAATTTTTTGGAAATCTTACTATCATGGGGTCCCACTTGATACAGAAATTGAATGGCATAAAAACAATATGGTTAGCCATCCATAACAACAATGGGCAAACACCCAAATACCTGTAATTCACATGATGGCCCACATGTGTCAGATATTTTAAGTGTCCTGGTGGCATGACTTGTCTTTACAAGTTGGATGCCAAGCATTAGGGTGGCCACATCATTTTCGCTCTAATACCATGTCAAACAACTACTTTCTCTGAAAGCTAGAGCCGCTAGAGGATGGCGCATCAGGGTCTATAATATACCCTAGCTTGGGTTTAAGTGTGTCAGTTCAGGCCATAAGGTGATGGATCTTGGGTTGACTATGCCCCCACCGAATCCAGGCCGTCGCCATTCCTGTTTATGACTGTTGGAGTGGGTACATGGCCAATGATTCATGTCGAATGTGCAGCGTGGGTCTTAATTGTAGTATTTTTCTCACACTGGGCTCAGACAGTGTTGGAATTTTTGGCCTGCGGAATCACATAGATCTAGATCTAGAATAGCAATCCAATTACACCAAGCATACAAGAGAACACACAGATTTAATGTGAAAAACCCTTGCGGGAAAAAACTACGGCACAAAGCGACAGAATTCCACTATGAAAGCATCAATTACAAAGAGAGAGGACTTACCCGATTCGAACAACCTCGAATCTCACCATTGCTACACCCTTTGATAACCCTAGAACTCTTTAGAATACCTTTAGGAAGCCTTAGCATGCCCTAGAATAACCCTAGGGACCCCTATTTATAGTTTAGGAAACTTCCCTTTCGCACCCTTGCGAAAGGCGACACTAAAATCCGCGGTCCGCATCAGATTTGGAAACGAATTAATCTGCGTAACCTACGACTAGTCATAGCTCACCTACGACTGGTTGTAAACCTCGGAGAAAAACAGCACAATGTCGTTGTACTTTGAGTCGTGCCAGGACTCGAACCTACGACTGGTCGAGCACCTCCCACGACCAGTCATGGCTGTCCCACGACCGGTCGAACGACCTCAAAAACTTCAGATTAAAGACTTCTCTTAGCAGACAGAACTTAGGCCCGGCTTAGACTGAGCCACTTACCAACTATTTGCAAGCCATTGCCATTGTTGCTGTATTTTCTTTAAAAATGAAAGTGGGCTGTAGATATACATTCTTTTTACTATCTACCATCTATTTTGCAGGCCATCTGGCTAAGGTTCAGGATTCCATCGACAAGATTTTTGCTCATCTAACCACGGTTGGGTGGGTTGATTTTATCAATTCCTTGTGATATGGCGCCCATGGTTCTTTAATTCAGCTGGTCATGATCTAATGAGTCGTACTGTGGATGGCACATCCCTATTCTAGTCCTTTTTAACCACTAGCCCGCTTTGGTCAAGAAAAATGCAGTAATTATTTATTATTTATTATTTATTTTTTTTCTCTTTGGTAAGAAAATATAACAATGCAGAAACGGTCTGCTAGAATCTGAAGAGTGACTATCGGAGGATCATACAAAGAATTGTTGAAGTGAGATTCATGTAAAGAAATATGTGAATAGGTGGCACATTTGCCACGTTAGTCCACAAGTGAGATTTTTGGGTTATGTAGCGATGCAGGGATGGACCTGATGAGGTCGGTTAATGTCTTCCTCAAGCGGATAATTACATGATGAGGTCAGCTAATGTCTTTCTCAAGCGGATAATTAGTCCGAATTCATGGGGCTTCTCTTGACTCATAGAAATTCTTTGAATCCTCGAGGAAAATTAGAAATATATATATATATATATATATAGAGAGAGAGAGAGAGAGAGATAAATTCTGATAAATTCAAAAATAGATTAATTGATTATAAAAATGAGTTTGAAATCATTTAAATAATAATCTCAATTTTAGGAAGAAGTTTCAAAATCAAACTCCCTAAAAAGTGACTTACCATAAATGATATACTTATTATTTATACACAATCATGATTTCTATTAGACTTCCTAGTTTTCGGCCAAAAATTGTAAGTGTCCAATTTGTCCAAACCACGTTGTTCTCTTAAATTTTTAAAGCCCTTTTCATGCTGGGTATGACTCCAGGATCAAGAGTTATCATCAAACTAAAACTTATTATAAATCATAAAAATGAAATTAAAATAGAGTTTCGATCATCAATGTAATGAAATCTTGCAAATTCAGCATAGGCAACCCGGCGTAGTGGGATTGGGTGGCTAAAGTAGCTTCTCCTACCCAAAATTATATATGATGATAGGTAGAATAACTCATTCCGAGTTGCAAGATATGCCTCTTTTAGGGTTCCTACAGTCGTTGATAACTTCCACATCCGATTGAGCCTTCTCTGGTCCATATTGGACGTGAAAATGCGCACCGCCCGCTCTGCATCATATAGTGACCATCATGAGTACGTTTTCACCCGAAATTATTTAACAGTTCCTATGATTAGGTGGGCCGCGCGTGCTTTGGGTCATTTGACCATTCTATTAGGCTTCTGTTAAAATGGCACATGTGTGCGATCTAGTCCATTCATTAGGATTATGTAAATGCCCTTTTCTGACCTGGAACATATGATCTAGTTTAAGGGCCTAGTTCGTCCATGTTGGGGTCTTGGTTAAAATATCAATGATTGGTAACAGATGGGAAACTTAAGTGGGCCTCACCGTGGGAAAACCTAGGGATGGAAACGCTACTATTATTAGTTTATCAGACGCATCCTAAGAGAAATTAGGACTGTGGACCCCACCTTTTATCCGGCTGTTTTTATGAAACAGTACAAACTTTGCTTTGCAACTTAAACCTGCTCGTACGGACAGCGAATTTGACGACGAAAATACTCCTCCGTTCACGGAAACGGATTGGGTAACCCCCTGTTGCCAGCCAATGGCGGATGGTCGGTGGTCTGTGGGCCCCACCATGATGTATGCTTTTCATCCATGCCGTCCAAATATTTTTCCACATCATTTTATGATATGAGACGAAAAATGAGGTATATCCAAATCTCAAGTGTACCACATTACAGGAAACAGTGTTGAATGAGCATCAACCATTAGAAAACTTTAGGGGCCCACTGTGATGTTTGTGAGAAATCCTCCGTCTAAGTTCATTCATAGCATCACAAAGACCTGGACGAAGAGGAAAAACAAATTTCATATGATCCAAAACTTTGTAACCCCTAAAAGGTTTTCAATGGTAGACGTTCAATTCCCCACTGCCTTTTACAGTGTGGTCCACTTGATAATTAGATCTATCTTATTTTTCGTCTCAAGCCTTAATATGAGCTAGCCAAATATATGGACGGTTTGGATATAGCACAGGCCTCATGATGGGACCCACAAAAGTAAGACGGCAAAAAAAAAAAAAAAACCAAAAAACCGACTACCGCGGCACTGACGCCAGTGTAGTCTTTTAGCCTGGCTATAGTTATCACTACGGTTATAATCCGTAGTGATAGTGTATCCAAAATTTCAGAATTTTGTAGGCAAACTCGCTGGATAGTTTTGGACTTTTTCGATAATATCGAAAGGCTTTCGATATATCGAAGCTACAATTATGGCTACAGTTATAATTCGTAGCTATAAGTTCCTATTGACCGTAGCAACAGGTCTTAGTTATCGATACTATCTACCATATCTCGATATTATCGATGACTTATGCTCGATATTATCTATCATAAGTCGATATTATCGACAATTAGGCTACGGTTATAATCCGTAGCCATAGGTCTACAGTTATTTTCTCATCTCCTTTTTCCATAAGTACTATTACTTTATCAAGTTTTTTTTTAAAAAAATTTTATTACTTTATCAAGTTACTTCTTCACACTTGATGCAAAAATAAATAATTAATTAATTAATTAAAAAAAAAACAAAGTATTAGGACACCATAGAAAATGTAACCTTTAATATGAAAAGTTTCAAATTTATGCCATAGAGATTTCCAATTTGGAGTTTGAAGCTTTAGTTGCCTATGCAAATGGAAGAACGCCAAAAAATTACCTTTACAACAACTTTTTTACCATCATGCATGTGAGCAACATGAACCTTTGCGAGGGAAACACTTGCTAGTGGAATACGATCAAACTCAACAAAAATCTGTTTCATAAAAAGATTGCTTCATTCAGTTAGCAAGTTTTGCACTAATTGAGCATTTAATCAATCTATAAAACTACTCTTCACAACAAAAAAGAAGAAAAAAAATATTAACGGTTCTCTGTGGAATTCCTCTTGATGAACCGTATTTGAAAGCTCACTTGTCAGTGCTAATGAGAGAAGAATTGAAAAGTCTCAAGGGAGAAAGGCTTCATGCACAAGTCTTTGGAGAAATGTGTTGTGAAAATTCATTTAAATTATAACCCATCTGAAAATAGAATCCGTTAAGTGGGGGTAAATTCCTACCTTTGGGACCCTGGAAATGCTTAGAAATGATTTTTGTTGAAAACTGACTCCAGCTATTGTGTCGTTTTTGATTCGTCACCAAGCAAGCTTACAAATTTCAAGGAAAGGGATTGCTTCCCACTAGTCGCTTTTTTTTAAAACTTTTTTTTTTTAAATAGTACCTGCACAGTAGAATTCTTGTCTATTTTTTCCTCGAACCCAAACATGAAAAACAGACTCTTTTTCTCAGAGATTTTGTTTCCTGGAAACTTTAGGCCCTTTTAAACTCTAGGGAGCCAAATGACCCCTGGCCTATTTGGCCAGGCAGGGTGGCTGGGATTAGGTTGTATTAGGATGGATTGGAAGGAGCAATCCCGGGATTTGGTCGGGCGTGCCAAACAGGCAGAAGTTGGATATGGCAATCCCATGGGATTGCCAACAATCCATTGACATCACCATCATTACCTTGAAATCCACCCAATCCCTCTTAATCCCATTTATTTTGCTTGGGACATGTTTGGTTAGACGGAGCAATCCCAGGATTGGCCAGGCGAGCCAAACATACTCGGTGGTGAATTCCCTGGATATAGCAATCCCATGGGATTGCCAGCAGTCCACTGACACAGCCATCATTGCTTGCCATCCACCCTAATACAGTCCAATCCCATGGGATGGGCCTGTCCAAACACGCCCTTAATGAATTTGAATACAACATGGTCGGGTGACAGCTACAGCCCCTTTGGCAACAACAACCACAAGTGAGTTAAATAGCTCACATGCATTCATCTCTACATGATGCTTCCAAAATCTACTGAACTTACTAACAAAATTAAATATAATATACTTGTGATGAAAGAGTAACATTATAAGTTCAACCACAGACCAACGACTATTGAGAAGCATACCTCAGAAGGATTGCCATCAGCCCACTATACTCAATAATTGCTTGAAAGGCAAAAGATATAATTATGGCCCCCTGTAGCTCCTTTATGATGTACTTAAAATTCTGCAATAAAAAATGAATAGGGAGTCATTATTGGCACTCACAAAGAAGCAAATAAGAGAACAACATTTATTAAAATAATATTGAACAGCACGATCATTATCATCTAAGCCTTATCCCAGCTTAATTTGCGGTCAGCTACATGAATCATATTCCGCCAGTACACACTATCAAGACCATATCCTCAGTTAATAAGTATATTTAAGTAGCAAGATAAGAAGTATATTAAATAACTAAAACACAAAATGTTTTATATTTGCAATCAGAATTTGCAGGAATAAGCATACAAAATCAAATGCTCATGTGAAATTGCTCACAGTAAGTCATTCTAATTGGTTTATTTAAAACAAACTTAATTAGGCTCAGCATTCAGCTGATGGAACTATTAGTTCTTCTACTTTTCAATTATCAACAATGCATTATTTGCTAGTAATCAAGACAAGGTCTTTCGGTCTATGTCGCAAATGATGTGGTGCTAGTTGAAGAAAACAAATACGAGGTGGATGCAACTTCCGTAGTAATATTTGGAATCAAACTCCAGTAGTAGTTACAGAGGCAAGGCTTTAGTTAAAATCAATGCCCAACGGATTCCTCAAAGGGACTTATTTTATTACGTATATTTCCAATAGAAATAGAGCTGCATGGATTAAGTAGAGATGTACCTCTAGAGTGTTGTGTGAATGGCACATACCAATGAAACTAAAGGAAAAATTTTTAAGATAACTATGCGATATGGGTGGTGCAGCCAAAAGGTTGGCGTTGATCACATTGGTAGATTGTTTGGTCTATCCGTTGAGCACCACATGTCTAAGGGGCCATAACATAAGATTCGATAGTTTGTTTTAGTATTTAAATGGTTGTTAGACTTACAAGTAGTGGATTATTCGGGTGGGCCCACAAGGTTCACACATGTGACACTTTGTTTAGAAGGCTTTCCTTCAACAACTCCAATCGGTGGAGGGATTGGATTTTCAATATAAACGAGCCATATGGTTAAATAGGGATCATTTCAAAGGCTTTCCTTCAATAATTTCAATCGGTGTGGGGATTGGATTTTCAATATAAAAGAGCCACATTGTTAAATAGGGATGGTTTCACTTCATATAATGTATCCTTGATATGAGATGATATGGCAGAGATGGAAGAACCATACCCGGTGGAGACATTTCTCCACAACACATGGCAGGGCTTTGAGAATACATTTAGGTTATAGGTTATAAGCTTAGGTTATAAGTGTCGGTTATAGGTTTAGGTTTAAGTTAGATTATAGGTTAAGGTTTAGGGAATTGAAAATAAGTTAAGGTTTATATTTAGAGATTTCAGAATACATTTAGGTTTTAGGTTTAGGTTTTGAGCGGAGGCAAACATGAAATTAAGTGGGGGCAAACTAGAGAATCAGCGGGGCAGACATGAAATTGAGTGGGGCAAACAAGAAAATGAGCGGGGTAGGCATGAAATTGAATGGGGCAAACATGAAATTGAACGGGGCAAACTAGGAAATGAGCGGGGCAAGCATGAAATTGAGCGGGATAAGCATGAAATTGAGCGGGGCAAACTGAAAATTGAGTGGGGCAAACTGGAAACTGAGCAGGGCAAACATTAAAATGAGCGGGGCAAACATGAAATTGAGCGGGGCAAGCTTGAAATTGAGCTGGGCAAATGGGAAATTGAGCGGGGCAAGCATGAAATTCAGCCGGGCAAACTGAAAATTGAGCGGGGCAAACATGAAATTGAGCGGGGCAAGCATGAAATTGAGCGGGGCAAACTGGAAATTGAGTGGGGCAAACATGAAATTCAGTGGGGCAAGCATGAAATTCAGCGGGGTAAATTGAAAATTGAGCGGGGCAGACATGAAATTAAGCGGGGCAAGCATGAAATTGAGCGGGACGAACATGAAAATGAGCGGGGCAAACATAAAATTCAGCGAGGCAAGTATGAAATTGAGCGGGCAATCTGAAAATTGAGCAGGGCAAACATGAAATTCAGCGGGGCAAGCATGAAATTGAGCGGGGAAAATTGGAACTTGAGCGGGGCGAACATGAAAATGAGCGGGGCAAGCATGAAATTGAGCGGATTGGCTACTCCCCCTGCCACCAGCTAATGGCTGGTGTTCGGTGCTCTATGGGCCCCATCATGATGTATGTGTTTCATCCATGTCGTCGTCTATCTATTTTTATAGATCATTTTATCATATTATACAAAAATTGAAGTATATCCTGATCTCATTTGGACCACATTGCAGGAAACAGTGTTTAATGAACATCGACCATTAAAAACTTTTTGGGGGCCATAAAAGTATTGGGTCATGATGATCTTGGTTTTTAGCCTTCATCTGGGTCTTTATCACCTAAAAAACAGATTGGATTTCAGACAAACAATATAGTGGGCCTCATGAGGATTTAAATGATAGATATCCAATCACCATTGTTTTCCTCTAGTGTGGTACATCTAAGATTTATATCCCTCTTATTTTTAATCTTGTAATATGTTTTAATGTAGGCATGGTTTATTTTCGCTTGTAAGAAATAGATTCTTTCACATGCATATTACTCCTTTTAGTTAGGAATTTATTTTAGTGCTCAACTAGTAGCCCTTGGAATATTCATTTGAGTGGGCCAAACTGGAAATTGAGCGGGCCATCAGCCAAATTTCCATCTAATTTGGGGCTCAACCCCTTAAATTAGATGGAAATTAAGCGGACAAAATGGATGAAAGGAATGGATGAAACACATACACCATGGTGGGGCCCACAGAGCACCGAAGAGCAGCCATGTACACTATGGTGGGACCCACCGCAACGACCACCAGCCACGTATACCATGGTGGGGCCAAAGAGCACCAGTCATCAGCCACGTATATCATGGTGGGGCCCACAGAGCACCGGAGGAGTATCCAATCCCGTTTCATATACTTATACATTCAATGTCGACCAACTGAGTTTAAAATTTACCCGTGCTGCGTGCTTTCTCCGCTCGACCGACCATTTTCAGAAGAAGACGAAATGTTGCTAGGGGGGCCACGAAAAGAGTTTTTTTTTTTTTTTTTTTTGTCTTTCTAATAGGGTGAGGAAAGGGAGTGAAAGCAACATTAGTGAAGCAGCAATGGAGAGGGAGAGGAAAAGCCATCAGTTGAAAGGGAGAGGAAAAACAGCAGCAGTGAAAAGGGGGTACTTTCGTCCACAAATTTGTAATCCACACGTGCATGTCTAAGTTGCAAAAGAAGGTTTGTCTTCCTTCGATAAAAGCAGCTGGCTAAAAGGTGGGGTCACGGTCATAAATTTCTCGCATCCTAAATTAACGTACCAAAGGTTGGAATGGTAGGCAGCGTTGGCTTGTTGTTTCTTGTAGCTTGGTAACTTTGGTTTTGTGTATATCCACGCCGTCCGTCCGTTTTTCCAGCCCATTTTATTAGGTGTTATAAAAAAATAAGTATACCAAAATCTTAGGTGGACCACACAACAGGAAACATTGATGATTGAACACCTATCATTAAACACTTCGCAGGGACCACTGCAAGCATATCCTTATAGTTTCTTTGCCATCCAACCCATTGATAACGTCAAACAAACCTGGATGATGGGAAAAAATGTAAATATCAGCTTGAATCAAAACTTTTGTGGCATACAAAAGTTTTAAATTGTCATTCGCTACTTTTCCAGTAGTATAGGTCTACATGAGATTTGAATCTGGTTAATTTTTTTCAGAACATCATAAATTGATCTAGAAAAACAGATGGACGGCGTGGATATACAAAAATTTCATCAAGATGGCCACTACATGGTAAGAATAACACCCACTAATCCTCTGCCCTTCAAGGGCCACATGAATGTTAGCACGTGTGCCACGTCCACGTCATTGGCTCCTCGTTCATTTCCCCTCATGCCGGACTTCTCAAGGAAGTGTTATTGTCGGAGGAATTATCTGTACATGAGGAGCATCTTCACACGGTGGACATGCGTTTTAAATTCTGGCTAGTGAAGATCATTTTCCGTTGATCAAGACTGCTCATCTTATTTCTTTTTCATCCTTGATTAAATATTTCTGAATATTTTACTGAAAGAAATTTAAAGCCTTTGATTCGTGACCTAAAGATAGATAGTTAAGAAGAGAGAGAGGTTCCTATGTATATATATTTTTTTATAGTTGATATATTTCTTATTTCGATCTAACATCATTCTAAAATCTCAATCCATGATTTTATCAACGTACCAATGGTCCAGATTTACCGATATGTGGGCCTCATTATCATAAATTAAAACGCGTGCACACTGTGCAAAGATGCGGGCAACGTATTATAAATTTAAAACTCTTCCAGATTGTGATTTTCTTCGATCCGTTTCCCAAACGCTCCCGCTAGCTCGTTGCATCGGTAATTCCATCCAATCTCGATCAATGTCGGAATTTCTATGCCCTTTTTCTGTATTTCTTTTTCCGTTGAATTGATGGGAAAGTGGAAGATGGAAGAGATCTCTCTGCCTACTCTCTTCGATCATGCCCAGAAAATACACTCCACGGCCTCCGAATCCGCCATCGAACAGGTATTTCCACACACCCAATTTCCATATCTTGGGAAATGAATTAGTGCGGAAGTGGATGTATATGAGAAACAGGTGTAAATATCTTCTTCTTCTCCTTTTTAATCCCAAGCGCGTGTTTGAATGCACTATCGGATTGAATTGCGAATCTCCATATTGCAATTACGTTAGTTTGAAGTTGGACTTGAAAGAAAGACAAATGCAATTTGAGCGCTATTTTGGTCAATTCTATTCGTTGTACGTCCAAACGCGGCGTTGAGTTGTAGTGTTACCTGTAATGCTTACAAGCGTTTGCAGGAGACATTGCGGAAGGGGATCGAAGCGCTGCAGCAGTGTGCAAGAATGATAAGAAAGCTAGGGTTGTTCTCTGCCAATGAGTTGCAGGACGATATCAGCACCACCAATCTGAAATATCTTCTGGTAATTGTCGTAGATTGAGGAAGGATTGGAGGTTCTGAATTATGAAGCCATGGTTTTAAAATTCGAACGTGAAACATGTTATCCTGTACAGGTTCCATTTTATCTTGGAGAAATGATGGAAAGAGTCGCAGACGGCGACAAGATACAGGTTCTAAAGATCTCCCAGGACCGATTGAAGGTGAGCCTTGTTCATTTTAATTCGAGAGATATTCACTGTTTGATCGAGCAATTGCCCGGGCCAATGAATTTTACAGTCAGGGTGTTATGATCTCCAGTGGTTTAAAGGCCTAGTTTGATGCGTCCCATCAGTTAGGGAGATTTTGGCATATTGGTTACATTCTCGACATTTGGTATCAGTGCCATCACCCTCCAGAAGATAGAAGTGAATGCCACCATAGAGGGGACCACCATGGACTTCAGCTGTGGAGCATGGTAGAATGTTCTGATCTCCTGTGGTTTAAGGACCTTGTTTAACACATCCAATCAATCCTAGGACTTTTGGTGTAATGGTTAGGTTCTTAACACAGTCCACCTTTTGGTGTGCCGAATCACTAATGTGGCAGGCCTCGGATTGGAGTCACGTCATTAATGTGGTAGGCCCTATAGTGATGGGGCATGATTCAAAAATATCCTCCATCTGATTATCCTAACTATATGATTGGTTCTTTGATAAATTTGAGCCACGGGTTGTAACTGTCCGATTTCATCAGCTAGTGTAATCTAATGTGGGAGATGTTTGCATGTGTCCCATCCCACGATGAGGCCACTAGATCAACAGATTCGGTTACCAAAAAGTAGGCCTCACGCAAAACAAAAGTTTGTTATGCTAAGCTCTAAAAGCTCGAACTGATAAAGCGTGGCAAATTAATCCCTTTATCTCATAGCTTAGGTCAGGCCGTCGGCTAAACCCCCCTCGTGGGCCCCACTTCACATGGGTCCCGCCTCACAGGACAACTAACCACTTGCTCTAAAAGCTCGAACTAATAGAGCGTGGCAATTCAATCCCTTTATCTCATAGCCCAAGTCAGGCCATCGGCCGAACCCCCCTCGTGGGCCCCACTTCACATGGGTCCCGCATCACACGGGCCGCCCACCCAAAGTATGCCCCCACTTTACACGGGCCGCCCCACTCGAGCCCGGTGTTAAAATGCCCCTGCATTAGGACCTCTAGACTTATACGAGCAAGGTCTTAAGACTTAGTGTTGTGACTTGGCTGAGTTGGGCCGAGTCACCCATATTTTTATGTGTTGACTCATGGTGTTGAACTGGGTCTTGCTCAACTGAGTTCAGATCACCAAAGCTATGATTTGATACCAGAACATGCTCTTTCTCAACTTCCCTGGCTTCTCTCAATACATGATGAAAGAATGTCCATAATGATAGTTAAATCCTGAGTAAAAATACACCCCCATCGATAACTCAAAGTGGTAGACCAAGTGAAAGATACCTCGTTTCAACACGGTGGTCTTGGTATCAATCTGTAGTGGGGTGACTAACAGTGAAGTGTGAACTGACAGTGGGGGTGTACTAACAAGCTAACCAAAAAAAAAAAAAATCCTGAGTAAAAATTTTCACATGAATCACATACCCTGGCTCAGAGTCCTATGGTGATGCCCACTTGATTACATCTTGAGTTCATAATTTCTGGGCCTGTTGCTATGGATTTATGTATCATTGACTCTTCATTTCCTAACAAAATAAAACCGTTGCATGTCTGATACTAATGTTGCCATAGGATAGGACAACCTTGATTTGTGTTTTCTGCTAGTACCTTAGTTACATGTATACATGCACCATATAATTTCTTAATGTGTTTTTAGTTGTTTAGATACATTTTCTCTGTCTTGTGCTGGTATCAATTTTTCCATATTTGTTCAAACATGTCAGCATATTGGGATTTTCGAGGTCCTTGTGTCTGAGACCTCATGACCATGTCTGATACTGGCACATGCATTCGCACCCGAGTTATGTATACGGGTGTTAATCATTATGGCTCTCTATACAGGAATTCGTTTCATCTTGTGAGACGCTAGAGCTTGTACCTGAAAAGGAGTTAAACACACATGCGCACGAGGGGCCAATTACCCCTGCGGATCAAAGGGCTAAAAAGGTAAGGACCTGTTTGGGTACCAGTTAAAAAACAAGTTCATCTCATTTTAGTTAACCATAATTATGTATTAGAGATCATGATTATTGTTTATGAAGACTATCTTTAAATACATAATTGTGATTAACTAAAATGAGATGAACTCATTTTTAAGTGGCACCCAAATACGCACTAAGTTTTTGTTCATTATCATGCCAGATTATTAGTTTCTTAAGACACCCGCAGCTATATGTGCATGGTTTTATTAACATTTCTTTAATATTTCTAATATTGCATGTGTTTTGTGTCACAAAATAAAAGGGTATCTTATCGATTAGTGCTTGATCTTTCTCCTTTTTAATTGCAATCGATGTTCCAAATTACAAGTGCTAGTTTAAAATTACAAGTGCTAGATGTCAGAAGCATTTGGTGGGTTTTGGAAAACTGTCCTCGGTAATCTGGCTGATTCATATTTCTGTTTTCATGTGAATTTTAGATTGCTCGGTTGAGGCACCAGAAGGCTGCAGAATCCAAACTCCAAGAAATTAAAGAAAGGAAGGAACGGAGGAGGCAATCCTCCAAAGCAGCAGATTTATCTACTCCTGTCGTGGCTGGAGAGGAAGATATGTGGGATGATGATAGTGAAGAAGAACGGGAGGTCAGATACTATTTCCTGATTAAATGAGAAATGATTATGCATGAAAGTATCACGTCAAGCCAGTGACATCAAGACATGATTATGCATGAAAGTACTAAGGTGGGCTTGGACCCAAGACCTAAAGGTGGTTGAAATAGCGAGCATGCCTTCTATCGAGCTATACTAAAATGCTCTTTGAGTGATATAGATACAAAATGGGTGAATAAAATTAGCTTGATGTTACTTATCTTTTCACTTACCCTAAAGTTAGGATGGTGACTCTGATGTGCCTAAAGCATGCTACATGACGTCTACCCCTTTGAAGGACCCTTGGACAGTCAGCTACTTGTGTGGTTATGGTTTCAACTTCCCTGCTTTGTCTCTTCGTCAAGACCTTTATTTGATGACGAAGTAGTCAATTTTTTCTGTGTTTACCAGTTTATGTTATGTTGGTTCTGTTGACAAGTGAAATCCATTGTGGTTATCCTTAGGTCATCACGCTCTGTCTGGATATGTGCAGATCTTCCATGATCTGTTTAATCATTAAAAATTCTGCAGTATCTTGCAAAATAGAAGGGTGATCTGCTTTTGATTATTCATAGCTCCTTCCCAGCCCATAAAATCCAAGTCTTCACTGGGAAGTCGAATTTGTCTTTCCCAATCTGCTCCTTTGGGAGGAGTCTGATGTTCCTGTCCCACTAATATAATGTTATTTTCGGTAAAATCTTTTTTACCTTATCAACCACAAACCTCTTTCTCGTTTTCGTAGCCATGATTACTTTACTCGTGCATAAATCTATTATTCATATCATACTTAAATGTACTTGAGTCATTGTGGTCGCTCACAAATTTCTTATTGAAGTTACTTCATGTATTGAATACCAAGATTCTAGCTTCCCCTGCCATGAGAAATATGGCATCTTGGTAGAGGAGGATTAGAACTATCCTAGTGGAGTTTACTTTTACCAAGAGAGAATTTTAAACTTAGCTTTGAGAAAATGAAGGATCAAAACTCGGAATCCTAATGGCAACCCCAGCTCAAGCTAAGACCTTGTTTGGTCAAACATTGGCTTGATGATTTAACCCATCCTTTGCATAAACCATCATTCAAAAACCCAATAACTTGGGCTCGACTGAGTCTTCAACGGCTCAGGTCGACTCAAAGATTCAACTGAGTCTTTACTTGATGGCCCGCTTTGATTTTTTTTAATAACTAAATTATTAGTTTTCTGAGTAACAGGTATTTGGGATTTTCTCATATAAACCCTGATCTTTGGTCCAACTCCATAAAAACCCCTCCCTTATTGGTATTTCCAAATTAACCCCTATCTTTTCTAGATATTAATAATAATAATAATAATAAAAACACCTTTTTGACTTTGACTGATGAAGAAGTAGTGGAAAGGACTGTTAAGAGTCAGAAATGACTGTTCTATCCCCAAGGAAATGATAGTTTGGCACTTTTTCCTGTTGTGTAGCCCAACCAAGTCTTGGATCTGCCTCATTTTTTGGGCTCACATTCTAACATGAGCTGGCAAAAATGATGGATGGAGTGGATTTCACACAGACAATGTTGTGGGTCCCAAATTGCTTTTATTTGACACCCATCATTGAAGCCTTCTTGGGGCCCACATAACTCTTGGATCAGGTTGATCTTCGTATTTTCCCCTCATCTTGATGGGAATTACCTTATGAATGGATTGGATTGCATGTAAACGTAACGGTGGACCCCAGGAAGGTTGGCAAGTTAATAAGTTTGGGCGTTTTGGTCATATACGAACTAGTGTTGGACATTCTGGTCATGTACAAAATATAGTGCTCTTCATATGTTGTTCGTATGGAAGACCGACAGCAGGGTCTTTTCTTATTAACGACCTAAAATATAAGGTTTTATTTAGGAATGCCAATAAGGGAGGGGTTTTTATGGAATTGAACAAGATGGGGGTTTATATTGGAAAATCCCTAAATATTTAAAATTATTATCTGTTGAAGTATATAAAATAGCTGAACTTTAACTGCTCCATCACCCATAGTCCACTGGTGATTGGCGTTTCCTTCTAGGGGCAGGGACGTGAAATCTAAACTTGCTAGCGTCGTTTTACTTTTTCACTAAGAGTGTGGTGGGCCAGGCGATTTACTTGGCGCAAGACATGCCGAGTTGACCAAGTTATCAAAGTTATCAAGTTGATTGAACAACTTGTTGAGTCTGGAACAAGTCAAGGTTGTTAGCAAATTTCCTTAAGACTCGGTTCAAAATCTTGCTGGGGTGAGTTGACTCGCCTGAGTTTCCATTTTAGCCAGTGGATTTTAGAAGTTTGTTACAAACCATGACTGATGTTTTGGCTTACACTAATGGGATCATATTGATGATGGCCTCTACCACTACTTATCCCAGCTACATATTACAAGATATCCAAAACAGTTACATAGAGGCCATTATGTAAGAATAACAGTGGTGACGTTACGTGTTATGGGTTTGTAACAGCCATTATGAAAAAGTTGACCCATAACGGCCTATAACAGCTCATTAACAGTCCGTTATAGAGCCGAAGTAAGTTTTTTTTTTTTTTTTTTTTTTGAGAGAGAGAGAGAGAGAGAAGGTACAGGCCCTTACGGCCTATATCATAACTGTAATGGCCATTGCCATTATTGCCACTGTTACCGTTATGGAATACCTTGCATATCATCATATTCTTGTCCTATGATCAAACACCAAAAATTTTGAGGTATTTGGACGTCTCTACTATGGGCTTCTATCTACATTTTCGTGATGAGGGTTTGCAAGATATAAGTTGGCAAATGTAAAGCACCTTTACTTCAGTGCTTAAAAGAATGGAAACAGCTAGGAATCAAAAAGTAAGTCAGGCCTTCTGTCAAATGGGTATTTTGTCCATGTGACAAAGACTAAACTATGTATGAGTGTACGAGTTCCAAAGGACTCCTCTGCATCTAATGTGTTCCTTTAAGAGCTGTCTCATTTTAGACTCACCCAAATCTTTTCTATATTCAACTCATCTAAGCCTGAACATTGAGGTTCTAGAACCACCTAAGGTTTGGGCATGGTTT
This sequence comes from Magnolia changhungtana, assembly GCA_030180095.1. NCBI lineage: Eukaryota > Viridiplantae > Streptophyta > Magnoliopsida > Magnoliales > Magnoliaceae > Magnolia > Magnolia changhungtana. The sequence goes on along the minus strand of JASAUF010000272.1, from coordinate 5,930,933 downwards.
GTATTTCTTTCTAGGGAACACTACAAAATGCATTTATTTCATTTAACATCTCTTTTCCACTACACATGCACTAAGTGGATATGGCTGATTGCTTTTTAAAATACCATATAAAATGTCTGGTTTTGTTCTACCTATTGTCATGGTTTATTTATTTATTTATTTTAATCCCTCAAGATTCATTTTGTGAGTTTACATGGAGATTTCTCTTGCAGGCATGGCTTACTACCATCTCTTTGGCTATCTGTCGGGTCAGTTTTCACCATCTTCAAATTTGGTGAAGATTGTAATAGTTTTTTTTTTCATTGGCCAAAATAGGTGGGTGCCAGACTCTCTTATGCTTGTCTTGCTTTCAATCCACATTGAACAGGCTTTTGATCTGCTGGAAATGCTGATGAAAGAAGAAGAAATGCTTTCTGCTATAAAAGAATTGCAATTACGGGTACGACCAGGCACTGTGCACTTTGGTAACAAGCTTGTATGCATTTTAACATGATAATATCTCCATGTCCTGACTCAAATAATTTCTGCAATTATCCAATGCTTATGCCCTGGTTGCCACTTAAAAATGAGTTTCATCTCATTCTAGTTGAAAGTAATTATGTATTATAGATTTTGGTAAGTATTAAAAATAATCTTGATAACCCATAATTCATATAAACTATGATCTCTAATACATAATTACTGTTAACTAAAATGAGATGAAATCTTTTTTAAATGACAACCAAACAGGGCCTCCATATCTCAGATTAACAATGTTATCATGAAACCGTCTATGCTGCAGCTCACAATTCGTCTTAGGTATGCCGATAGTCCAGTAACCTCTAGCCCTGTCCCAACTGCCGGAAGCTGTGTTCTGAGTGCTAGCTTATATTTCTTGTCTATAGAAAACTCAATGGACAAGAGGCAGGAAGTTAGTTGTATCTGTTCTTGTGCTGGTATTGTAGAATCCCAAATTGCACAACTTATATGCACAATCAACTCAGGACATTGCACAAACAAGCATACTGAAATTTGCATTAGAAAACACCAAACAGCAAGATACAATTTTTAAGCGTTAACTTCTTTTAGCCAATGTAATGATGGAGATTAGTTTGATTTTAGAACTCTCGTGTGTGTGTGTGCGCGCGCGCGTGCGTGCGTGTTCTTTTTTCTATTTGTGTCATGGAGACCATTGATGCAATTGTCACTGAACTGCATTGCAGGATGGGGATGCAGCCATTACCCGAGAGGTCCTTGATGAGCACATAAGGAGAGCAGAAACTTGGCATCGGAAATCTGTAACTCAATCCCAATACTCAAAACCAACACGGCCAATTACATGTGCAACTTTTGCTCAAGATGTTATAGAAGGGAGAGTAAAGGCTTCAGAAGCACACGAACACAAACAGTTGATATTTGGACCCTCAGTTTTTGGGGGCCAAAAATTAACATGTGAAAAGGAGAGGATGACCGCACAAGTCTTCCAGCCTGGTTACAGGTTTGCTTGCCTCATGTTTTTCTGCACAATCAAACATTTAAAAAGGCAAATATCTTTTCTTCATATTCAAATTTGGGACCCATTTGGTATCAACAAAAGTTTAGTCCTGGACAACCTATCTAGGTCGGGCTTGTTCTAGTCTTGTCTCTCTAGGTCATTTTGTCATGGAGTAATTATTCTCATGCTATTTATTAAGCACTTAGAATAAAAAAGGATTATTTAGTACATGCGGGTGCATGTGCACATTGAAAACTTGACATATATTGCATGTGTGGTTCTTGAAAATGTACTGTGATATATATAGTACATGCAAAAAGATGTGTGGTGTCACACGTGGCACATGTGGAGTGTTTGACAATGTGTGGTGGCACACACAGCGTGTCACTGTACAAACTGGCACATGTGACAATGCGTCACATGGAAGGTACTCAAAGGTTAAATGTGTCACATTTGTGGTACTTGAAGATGGACAGTGGCACCTATGCCACATTGGCAAATGTGTACCGCAAGAGAATAGTCCAATGTATAATATAATAGAGACAAGCAGGTCTCAAGTTTTTTAGGAACAACAACGGCCCAACAATAGTCCAAAAACTTGGACAACTTGTCCGGGTTTTTTTTTTTTTTTTGGTTCCTATGCAGAAAAGCAGTAGATAAACCATGGACAGGAAGTTTGTCTCCACACTAACTAATCAGGGACTGAAACAAACAGCTCTTAGGGTTTTCCCACATATTTGGATAACCGAAAATGGACACTAATGTCCCCAACCACCAAACCCCAAAGACCCATTTTTTGGCATGACAAAAAACCAGCCCACCATCTTGCACCGAACCCGGCCATCACTAATTGGTAGAGTAGGACTTCAGATCCTACTCTCTCCAGTCTCCACAAATGCCAATGTGGTATGCATCTGCAGGATCCAAGTCGTTTATCTGGTTACTTTATCTTGTATGTGCTGCAGCCTGAAACTCAAGTATGTCCAGTCATAAGCTGGGTCACACATGTACCAGGAAAATGGTCCACTATAAAATCAACTATATACTGACTGTACCAGCCTAATTTTTGGGCCACAGCACATACAAAGTTTGGTCAAGGGGAAGGCTCTAAAGGATGTGGGTGTAGTAGCAGAAAAGATTTAATGATCTATGGTTTAACTGCGGATATGCTCCTGTGTGGCCGACCCCAGTTAGATTGCACAACTGACATGGTTCAGATGATCTTGACAGTGGTGGTGGTTGTGAGCACTTCCAAAAGTTCGGCTCACCTGACAAATAGCTAGGATCACACACACACACACACACACGGGCACGTGTGGGGAGACTAAATTGAGGTCCTCCCCCCCAAAAAATCACTGAAATGGGTATATTTGTGTGAAACCAAACACGAATAATGGAATAGCATTCTGTTCGTTAGCATGTTGAATGTCTTCCTCTGCTTCAATCTCCATGAATATCCCAAATTCCAAATGTTTTTAACTAAAACCTGCTTTGCCTTTTGCTCAACATTTGGTCTTTGTGATTGATAGGTTGCCTGCCTTGAGCATAGAAGAAGCTGGTCTACGAGAAATGGAAATGATGAGGAAAGAGCAAGAAAGGAATGCGAAGGTTTTTGAAGAAGCTAATTCTTCATGGCACAAGGATAGCCAGACATTAGGAGATGAAGAAGCTGCTGAAGAGAAGGTGAGGGAATGGGATGATTGGAAAGATGACCATCCCCGAGGAGCCGGCAATAAGAAGCTCACGCCTTGTGGATAATGTGGAAGTGCAGGTAATAAGAAGCTCACGCATTGTGGATAATGTGGAAGTTACAAATTCTTCTATGTTCTTTGTCGTGCCTGTGTCAGGGGACCTATTTGAGAGTTATGAAGTAAAAGGTAAGAAAGTTGCATTCCAAAAAATGTAAGGAATAAAGTAAAGTGCTTGTTTGGATGCATGGAATCCCCATTTAAATGGAAGTTGTTTTCCACTGACAAGACAAGTTGATTGGATGCATGGATTCCCCAGGTTAATAATTACTCTCCTCATGGTCAGAATTCTCTAAGCACAATATAAGCAAGATAATTGTTATCTAATAAATTCCAGAATTCCACTGGCTATCCAAACGGGTACTCTATTTTTGGAATCCTATTTTCTACTGTGACTACGGAATTATCATTGGGTAATTATTATGTTATCCATGGAATGGAAATGGAATCCATGCACTGAAGTACCCTCTAAAATAAGTTCACTTGTTTGAGAGTTTACAACGTTTTCTTAGAAATTTTTCTTTTTCCCTTTTCTAAAGTTTGGGAATATTTTCTTGGAATCTACAATGTAAAGTGAAGGGCTCCAAACCGGCCATTAAAAACTCGAGTGGGCTTGTAGAGCTCTCCTCATTTTGCAATGCTCCAAGGTTTTGCCGTTTTTTTTTTTTTTCCATGCTATGATTTAGCAAGAATGCATCTTGTCATGTGTAGAAACAGAGACTGTTTAAATCATTGTCTGTATTTGAAGATTCGAGTGTAACAAACGATGATTTTAGATTAACAGAAGTGCCCCAAAGTTGAGAAGATGAATTAGTTGTTCTAGTTCTCATCTGTTGAAGTGTTGATATCTCTTTTTAACAGCTTGAAAACTTGATTCAATATCCGGTCAGATCAGGTCGACCTGATGACTCTATTTGACTCAACTCGATATTTAATAATTAAATTATAAGTAAGATTTTAATATTAATAGGTAGTTAGAATTGTTTGAACTAGCCCAATAAGGTTTGGGCGAGCGCCAATACCATGGGTTTTATCCGCACTAGTGTTTGTGGGTGACCGCGTGTACCCACAGGGAATAGTCTCGCCTCCCTCAAAAGCGATAGGGACACCCTGTGTCGTATTAAAAATAAATTTAATAAATAAAAAAAAAAAAAAAACCAGAATTGTACAAAGTGTAAAAATTGGCAAATCTAGTGACCAAAGCAGCACTGGCCTGAGTGCCAACCACAGTGATTTTATTTTTTTGAGATCGTGGATGGCCCACCATATCAATAGACTCGATCATCATAGATGTGATGGCCCACTATGTTTTAAAACTATTTGATACTCACGGTAGTGGCAAATTAGCCGTGACTCAAATATTGGGCGATGAGATAAAACTCAGCCGTTGAATCAGTGGTCTGCAAACTATTGGTTGAAAGGAGCAAAATAATTAGTAGTCCGGTTTCAGTGGCGAAAACTGCATTTTTATTTTTATTTTTTCGGTGGCGAAAACTGCATCTGCCGACAGCTAGTACCTTCCCATTGCAGTGACTATTGTGAGATCAGCCATCCACGTGATGGCCCACCATACCAGTAGACTCTTGATAATCATAGATGTGATGGCCCACCATACCAGTAGACTCTTGATAATCATAGATGTGATGGCCCACCCTACCAGTAGACTCTTGATAATCATAGATGTGATAGCCCATTAGCTTCTCATGGTCATGGATCCCAACCTGCCGCTTTCCACCGCTTTGCAAGTATAGTAAAAATTTAAGAGGCAAGATTCTAGATCCATGGACCATAAAAGAGTGTCGTAATGTTGTGACGTAAACCACATGGCTACACCTCTATACATGCTCCCACGTTTTTAGTGTTAGCTCTCATGGATGGATCAAACGTTATCGTTTTTGGTGGGCCCCACTTCAAGGAATGGGGCCCATCTCTCTACCCATTGACATGGGACTCAGAATCGATGGTGACCCCTCCGTACCAAGGTCGGTACTGGTCAGTACTGTGGGACCCACCATGATGTATGTCATTTTGCCAGCTCATTTTTAGGGCATTAGCCGAAATATTAGGCAGATCCAAATCTCAGGTGGACCACACCACAGGAAAAAGTGGTGATTGAATTCTCACCATTAAAAAGTTACTGGGGCCACAAAAGTCCTGGATCAAGCTGATATCTGTATTTTGCCTTCACCAGGTCTGTGTGACCTAATCAATAGGTTGGATGGCAAATAAACATTACAGTGGGCCCTAGGAATTTTTTAATGGTAGGCGTTCAATCATCACTGTTTCCTGTGGTGTGGTCCACCTTAGATTTGGATCTCCCTCATTTTTGGGCTTATGCTCTAAAATGAACTGGAAAAATGGATGGACGGCATGGATAAAACACATACATCATGGTGGGGCCCACAGCACCGAGGGGTCACTACCGAATCCATTACTATGTACCCTTGTCCATCAGTCTCAACGAAGTACGTTCAGGACCGTCCATTAGGTCCAGCTTTCGCTTTTATGGGCCATAACAAAATTCATAACCGGACTATTATAATCATCTAATCAGTCGTCTATGAATCAGGTTGTGGGGGCCATCACGTACGTCCAAAAGAATCACTTTGATAAGATGGTCCTCTCATCCATGGCTTTGGAAATGGATAGGATCACCTGGGTGTGAGTTTTCTGTGGTAGCATATGAACCATGAGCAGAAACTGATGGACAGTTCGAATAGATTGATGGGCCCACTAGAACCTCTATCAATCTAAACCAGCAATGCCTGAACATAGACATTATTCTCTCGAGAAAAACCTAGATACTCTTGCATAGTATGAAGGATGATACACGGGCAATAAGAATTTGCACACATGACATAAGTCAAATTAAATTGTCCAAATTTTGGCTTACCGTTTAGATGTATCATGGACCAAAAATTATGCTTATTTGATTATCTGATGATAGGATTATATAGACATTTATCAGATGGCTGAAAGTGAAAATATTCAATGGTCCAATTTCAAGAAACAAGTGTCCACGAATCAAAGGTTGAAATTGCTCAAAAAATCCGATTTTGGGACTGTGACTTGGCGACAGTGGGTTCCACAATTTAGATTGGTTCAACTTGAGTTAATGTACATCAAGTGTACAATTTAAAATTAGGGCCTGAGTATCAAGCGTCATACGCAGCCCGAGTATCATAAAACTCTGCCAATTTCGGGGCCCTTAAAGGCGTACGTGACTGTTTGTGCACATGACTCGGGTGTACATTTTTCCAATAACAACATCTCATTGCTTGCTTGCTATGATAGCTTCTGCCAACCCACGTTGCAAGTCACGTGCAAACCAGCTGCCATGGAATAGTGGTAACGCATGCATGCGAATTCCCAACTCTTCCACACCCACCTGGGGCCCACACTCCTCCTTCCCTGGCCATCCACGTGTCATGCACCCATTGACCTCTTGTACGACCACTTGAACGAAGTTGGCTTTGACTTTGATACCTCCCACAACATGTGGTAGGGATAGGTGGAGACCAAGTGGGCCACACCTGATATGATTGGATATATGATTTGAGTGGGCCCCACGTAGCCGGCGGACTAGTAGACCAGGGCACATTGTAAATATGAGTTTGAATTAGATTTCTGATGAGCGAGTAGTTGAAGGAGAAACGTTAAAAGTGATATATGTATCTTTATCAAATCCTGGAAGAAATTATCAAAGAAATGAAAAGGAGAAAAGCAATGAAAACCAAAAAAAAAAAGGGTCATTTTCATTGGATTACTGGACTTGACCTAATACTTTCAACCTTATGTATCCTAATGAAAATGACGGATGCCCACCTAACACTTTTCAATATTACAAAATCCCTGTGAAAGTAACTCATGCCCCCTGCAAAACCACACTTACTAAAAAAAAAAAAAAACTCTTTTTCTCCATATACATGTACCCTGTCTGTACCTCTCTGCACACCCAGGTACATGTACCTATTTCTCTCTCTGGCTCCGTACCGTTTGGACCATAAGTTTGCATCCGATCAGTAAATGACTTCCAACCTCCTATGTGAGTGTGACATCTAGCTAATCCTTCCAATTGGTTGGTTTCACCGTAAGGATTGCCTTATTTAAAAATCAGCCCAACCACTCACAAGGTAGCTAGGATACACAGTTGGAAACAATGTCTAACTACTGATAATAATAAAATATTAGTAATATGGCTGATTTTTGTACAAGGTGTGATGCTACTGGCTGATAGAGCCAACTTGTTGAATATGTTGGACGTGGCAATGCACAGACCGGTTAGAAGTCATAGGATAGGAGAACAATAATTTATGCTAGACCTTCTATGCAGGACAAAGTCAAGAACAATCACATGGGCAACCAGGATTAAGAAAGTGGGGTAGAAGTTCAACCTATAGCAATCCAACATTATAACTTCATACTATCATAACTATCGTAACTTTATGACTGATTATGTATTGTATACATATATATGTCATTGAAAAAGTATCGATGAGTCTTATGTCTTGGCCAATGATAAAGGTAGGTAGTTCTTGAGTGAAGGTCTTAACAAAGTCGTAAAATCTATTGCATATGTAGCCAATGTTTAGTATGAGATTTTCAAGGGTTAAATTTCAAAAGTAAAAGTGCTTGAAGTGTTGTATAATCAGGATGTGTTCAAGATTACCCAAAATGGTTGAATTGGGAGCAGTTCGCTTTTGTCATTTCTATGTTGGTTGCTCTTGGGGTTGAGGTGATTGCGACCCACTGCAAAAGGTCTCGTTCATTTGGATTTGAATTGTTTCTGTTGAGTAACGAGTGATGGAGCTTCAGTTGATGGATTTTTAGGAAGAGGCAAAAGTTTATCGAAAATAGATTGGATAAGTTTCTCCTACCGATCATTATATTAAGTAGCCCAGCAAGATTTGAAAGAGCTAGGGGATGATGGATGTTGAGGAAGAGAAATCAAATAATACGAGTTGGCGGTATCATCGTAAGAGGTAAGAGCAGCAATGATATCTGAAGTATTCCTAATGTTATGATGTATGTGTATAAGTTAATTAAGGGAAAGCGAGTAACGTGGGAATTGATTAGTTTGGCAGAAGTTGAACTGGCAAGCTAGAAGGTTGGGCGAGTAAAATTCAATGCCATTCTTGTTATAATTTCCTCTATTTTTGTAAGAGTTGTCTATTGATATATCCTGAACCAATAGATAGCTAGCCCAAACCCCATTTCGAGCATTGATCATATCTGTGTCAAATTATGTATCGATGAATCAATTTGTACCAAGTTCTCTGTTCATGTATGGGCAGAATAGATAGTCGGGTCGATCAAGGCGAAGAGAAGAAAAATGGTGCATGATTCATCAAAAGAGGTAAGCTTCACAAAGCCTTCATTCGACAATATCCATAAGAGGTTATCCGTTTTGTGGTCCCCACAATTTTACCATTGAATTCATGAAAATATTCGTAGAAGCACAATTGGAGTAATCAGAAAGGACCGCCAAGTAAATTTGGACCGTTAGAAGTCAAGGTAATACATACTGCGATAAAGATAACCATAAAGGAAAGAGCTAGTGCTACTTGTGTGCCAAATGCAAGAAGATCAACTAGACCAACATACTCTTCAGCTATTTTTTTAGTCTTGACATAAAGGAGTGACGGACAAACCCACATTAAGAGGAAAGAGCAGTGCTCCTGATGGCTAACCTCCCCTTCAGCCTTGCATTCCCGTTACATAAATGCGGTATATGATAAACATATGTCACCAACCTTGAATGAAGGTTTGTCGGATACACATCCTACATAGAATTGGAAGCCTGACAGAAGAAGAGACGTTAAGGCATAGACATTCATGATTGTCAGACTCATAAGATCACATCGTAAGTGAAAACATTTGGTTGAACAACTCCAAAAACAAGCCCTCATGAGAGCAATAGGAGATTGAGTTTAATCTCGCAAGTTGATGGATGAATGAATTCGGCTATATTGATCTCGATCCATTGAATGAGAAATTTATTTTTGAAACATTTGTACCAATCAACTCAATCGTCAAGAGGTTTCAACCATAACTAGCGCATGTGACCATTCTCTTCTGAAAGACTGCCCAAATCAGTGAGTTCATAAGATACATTGGTTTACACAAGATCTTTGCAAAGCAAAAAAAAAAAATAGAAGGTAAAATGACCAACAATCTACCTAATCACTATGGGAGCATAGATCGTCTAATTATCCCTCTAATTTTATGGTTAATTTGGCCCTAAATTACTATCAACAATTTATATCATACATAGGATGAGCCAAAAAGACAACAAATATATGGAGCCCTTTTCACTCTTCCCTTTTCATACATAGGAATATATATAAAACTTTCTTCCCTTTTCACTCTAGGAATATCTCATTTCAATTACATGGATAGTATATGGAGCCCTTCTCCTTTTATAAAGGAGTGATCAGGGAGTTTAAGAAGGGAATGATACACACATCTCATGTAATATCTATTCCTTATCCATCCAATTTAAACATGAAATTCATTTATTTTTTAAAGAACATCAATTTCAATTTTCTTGATATCAAAAATAATTCCAAAATAAAGAAGCAATAGAACTATGTAAGGAAATTTGTGTGTGATCCACCCACTGATGAATTCCCACAAGTGGGCCCCATGGGCCCATATCCAACACCCCACGCATACCCTCTCTCTCCACCCACGTACACAAACAAGAACATGCTGATAAAAATAAAACTAAAAAATTCATGAAAATTTAAGTGGAAACCTAAGTATGTATATCTAAACTAATCCAAATCTTACCATAATGAAACTTTGCTTCGTCTCATCATGATAGTCCCGAAAGAACAAAGGCATAAGGTCTCGAATGGCTCTGCTGTGTGACACGTGGCATGGTTTGGAAGCATTGTGTACCTTGGTCGCTAGGAAATGGACTACATGATCAACGTGATAGTTCACTACCATTTCTCAAATGATGTTGACCATCTACCACACGCCGGGCATAAATGCACATCAATCCAGACCATCAAAATGGGGCCAGCCTTAGATAGGCCATGTACTATTCAATGGTTGAATGATCCTAACCATTTAATAATAGATATCAAATGGACACTAAACATAAAATAATCAACATTCTAAATTCAACAGGCGAAATCATGTGGCTAAGATCATCAAATCACTATAATTTTCACCCCACACTTCATCCAAACCAAGCCCGACAATTTGAATGGTCCGGATTGCCACACATGTTTGACACCAACGCAATGGATGAATCAACACCATTTTTTCAGTTGTGGCCAACCATCACATTAGTCTAAGATATAGAAAAAACACAAAATAGTACATGGGTGGTGCTTATTCCTAACTCATATGGTCCCTTAATCCTTATTACTAAAATAATAAATTAAAAAAAGAAAGAAATATTTTGGACCTTTTCACACGCGTGTGCTCTCCAGCTAACATCATGCTAATGGCATGCGTGCGTAAGGAATTGATGCCATTTGATGATTTTATCATTCACATACATCACATAAGGCTCTCTCACCGCTCCATTATTTTAATAGCATGCGACAAAACCACGAAATCTAGTGCTTTCAATAAACCTAAGACCCACCCCAAAAGAATAGCACGAACACACCTCTCTTAATACCATCTCTTCATGGTTTACCGTCAAAATATCGGAATGTCTTGTACCGTATCAGTGGGTCCGGTACAAACATATATACATTTCTATAGAAACACGGTAATGTATGGTTGATAGTTACTAGTATAGTAATTTACATACAATGTTTGTAAGGTAACTTTAATATGCAACGTTTGAACCCTCTTAACGTGTCGCTTTTTTTTTTTTTTTTCTTTTCTTTTTTTTTTTTTTATAACATCTGAGCCGTGCTAATGGTAGGACGTATGATAAAGATTTCTTTGTTTGCATTAGCGATTCTCCGCTCAATTACGGATCATGCAAAATCTATCTTATTTGATGGTGTCCGTGGCTGACACGGAAGAAAAGGAAGATCTAATATTCTCCTTTTGTCTTCTTCTTCAAGCAACCAAGCCTCTATTAATGGGGGACACAATAGGTACGGATAATAAATTAGCATTTTGTATTTTTTGTTGCATATGATCTACAGGAACTTGTGTATTTAATTATTACATTCTCTGGTCTAAAACTAAAATGATCCCTTCATAAGAAGAGTTACACCATCAAAATCAATGGACAGCTGATTCCCAGACTCAATGTACATGTGTGACCCACCTAATGATCACCTACAAACGGTTGTATATGTGTATCACATGCAACCTCGCTCGGAAGTGTACATGAGGTGGGCCCCACCATGAAGATCACTTAATACAAAAATCAAGCCAGTCCATTCATCAGTCAGGTGCACGTGTAAACTGAATAAGACCCTTAGCAAGGTCGTTCATTGATTTCAACAGTGTAGCCAGCTGCCGAGTAGACCATGCATCCTGACTCGTGGTCTAGGTGAACTGTACGCTGAGGCACACCATTTGCACTACCTGCCCTCTGGTTTCAAAATTCAATTGAGTGCTAGATACTCTAAACTAAGATGGTACTACAGGAAGGCTATTTCTTGGACTGGTGTCATCTAAAATACTACAACACGCAAGATCTGTGGGGTTCATTATATATATATATATATATATATATATATATATATATATATATATATATATATATATAATATATATATATATATATATAGGTACTATACTATGCGCTCGAGTGTAAAGCGGTCGTCCGTGACGTCGAGCTGTGTGGGCCCCACCGTGATGCCTTTCGAAGATCCACACCGTCCACCAGATGCACAAGCCCAGGTTGGGCCCACACGGCCCAAAATTAGCCGTCCACGTAACTCAGGTGGGCCATACCATCGGAAAACATAAGTATACACGCAAAAATATGTAAAAGCACTTGGTGGGCCTCACCTGAGTTGTGGATACCACCTGAAACTTGGTATAAAATTACATCCAAGTGGGACACACATGATGGACGGTGTTGATCATCAAAACACGTCTCGAAAGGTCCCCACAAATAGTTTTGAATGTTTCAATGGTGCACGGCCTCTCTCAACTTCTGTACGTGGTGTGGCCCACAAAAGTCACGGATTGACTTTATTTTCAGCCGTGTGGGCCCCCTCTGGAATGGTTCATCTGACTGAGGGGGTAGATTTTCGAACGGCATCACGGTGGGGCCCACATCAGCTCGACCGCACGGACGACCGCTTTACGCTCGAGCGCATAATACCTTTTCCATATATATATATATATATATATATATATATATATATATATATATATATATATATATATATATATATATATATATAGGAAATGGTAATATAAGTCAACCTCATGGAAACTTCCCATGAGGTAGAGCTATGTGGGCCCCACCGTGATTTGTGTCAAACATCATCATTGTGCATTTTATGGTCTCCTTTAGGTTATGTGATATACCAAAAATTAGCTGTATACGGAGGTGGGCCATATCATTTAAAATCATATGAAAATATGCCTAAAAGATATAAAAGTACTTAGTGGGGCCCACTTAATTTTTGGATGCGGCTGAAACATTGCATGACCACTCATCCAAGTGGGACACACATAATGGATGGGCTAGATTTGTGAACCATATCTCGGTAGGCCCAATTAAAGATTATGAATGTTTCAATGTGAGGATAACCTCTCTGATCAACCATTGTACGTGGTGTGGCACTCACGCACTTGCGTAGTAAATAATGTAGGTGACTTTTCTCAACGATGCCTTGCCCGTCGTGGCACTAGCCTCGCCTACTTAGCACGGCGTCCCTGTCTACCGCCCAATTCGGCCCCCATATGCCTTAAGGACCAACACCGCTGCCAATCCCCGCCTACGTCATCCTATGGTACAGCTGAGCAGAGATTTTGCCCCTTTCTAGTTAGTAGAAGCTCGGCTGCCGCACGGGGACGCCCGCGTGATGGTCGTGTCTGTCATTTCATCGCATGCCCCTCCCGTGCCATCGCGTGGCGCAAATGAGCCTTTTGTGCACCGTCGGTCGACAGAGCCATGGACACAAAGCCACCGCTTCGAGGCCCACCTCACGGCGCCCTGCGACGAGTTGTATGGGCCCACCGTGATGTGTATGGACCACACCACATACAAAAGTTGAGAGGGGTTACCCTCCATTAAAACATTCATAATCATTTTTGGGCCCACCAAGATGTGGTTCACAAATCCAGCCCATCCATTATGTGTGTCCCACTTGGATGAGGGGTCAAATCAAGTTTTGGATGCATCCAAATTTCAGGTGGTACCCACCAAGTACTTTTATATGTTTTAGGCATGTCTTTACATGATTTTAGATGGCATGGCCCACCTGAGTTCCATATACAACTGATTTTTGGGATATCTTATAATTTAAAGGGGACCCATGAAATGCATCATGGTGGGGCCCACACAGCTCGACCTCATGGGAAGTTCCCATGAGCTCGACCACATAGAACCTTTTCCATATATATATATATATATATATATATATATATATATATATATATATATATATATATATATATATATATATATATATATATAGAGAGAGAGAGAGAGAGAGAGAGAGAGAGTCGGTCTCCCGCGCACTGTACCGCATAGAGTTTATGTGCTAGCCTTCATGAGAGCCGTAAGATGAGGAGAGCGACTGATATTCAGCGCCTTGAGAGAGTCTTCAAAAAAAAAAAAAAAAAAAACTTTCTCTTACATTCACGAGAGACTCTTGGAATTGCAAGCAAATTTCTGACGAAAGCCTTTCGCATGAAGATCCTGTGCAAGGATTCTGTGTGAGGCCTACTGTGATCTTTGTGAGAAACCCTCTCCATCCATCCAATTTTTTAGATCATTTTAGGACTTTCGACCAAGAACAAGGTGTATCCAAAACTTAAATGGGCCACACGAAAGGAAACAATGGGGATTTAGTGGACCACAATTGAAACATTCATATGGCTACAAAAGTTTTGTATCGGTTTAAGTTTCTGGTGTTTTCGTTTCATCTCAGTGAAAATGACCTTGTAATTGGATGGAATATAAACATCAAGGTGGAGCTTAGGAAGGTTTCAACGGTAAGCATTCATTTTCCCATTGTTTCATTTCGTATGGCCCACTTGAATTTTCGATCCTCCTCATTTTTGGTATAATGTCCTAAAATGAAATGTAAAAAACGAATGGACTAGTTGGATTTCACACAAACATCACAGTGGGCCCCACACAGAATCCTTGCACAATATCTTAATGGGAAAGGCTTTAGCAGGAAATCCGTGTCCCCTGGAATTGGGAAACAAATTGGATGATACCCCCGCCACTGGCCAATGGTAGGTGATCGGTGCTATGTGGGCCCCAACATGATGTATGTGTTTCATCTATGTTGTCCATCTGTTTTTTTTTTTAGATCATTTTATGGTATGAGACCAAAAATGCGGTATATCCAAATCTCAAGTGGACCACATGCATTATAGGAAATAGTATTTAATGGATGTCGACCATTAAAAAAATTTTGGGGGCCATAAAAGTTTTGGATCAAGTTGATCTTTTTTTTCCCTTCATATGGATTTGTATGACCTAGTCAACAGATTGGATGTCAAATAAACAGTACAGTGGACCTTATGATGATTTTAATGGTGGATATGCAATCAGTATTGGTTTCCTATGGTGTGGTCCACCTGAGATTTATATTCCACTCATTTTTGAGATCAAGCCCTAAAATGATCTTTAAAAATAACTTTCGTCGCTAAAAGTGACTTTTAACAACGAAAAAAAAAAAAATCATCGCTAAAAGTTTCGTCGGTAAAACCCTCTTTTTTGTAGTGCACAGGAAATCCGTCTCGGTGAGTGCAGGAGAGTCTTTGTTTTTTTTTTTTTAAAAGACTCTCTATCAGTGCATTGAATCCAGCCGTTCTCCTCATCCTATGGCTCTCATGAAGGCTCGCACATAAACTCCGTGCGGTACAATGCGTGGGAGACTCTCTCTCTCTCTCTCTCTCTCTCTCTCTCTCTCTCTCTCTCTCTCTCTCTCTCTATATATATATATATATATATATATATATATATATATATAATCCACTCCATCCATGGGATTAAAATCATTATTGTGCCATACATGAAGACCATAAGCTCGATTAAAGGATCATGTGGCCACACCAATGAGAAAAATGTAAAATTGCTCTAAAAACGGTGAAGTTCACTTGCGTGGCTCACCTGACTTTTGTATCGGGCTGATTTTAGTATCTTCTCTTCATTTGTGTGAGCTAGGACTGATTTATGGGTTTTATGATAGATAAACACCAAATATAGAAACTTATGGTTTGCATACCATCCTTCTTATTTCATATGATGTTGCCCTTTTAAACCGTGGATTTAGTTGATTTTTTGTCTTGAAAACTCAAGATGAGAAAAACCTGATGAATGGAGTGAATTTTACGTATAGAAGATGGCAGGCTCCACAGACTTTGGCATTTTGTGCAATTATATGGTGCGTGAAGCAAGGGTCCAAGTCGAGCTGACTCTCATGTCTTATTCAGCGCATCTAGACCGAGAGGGAGCAGATTCGGTCAAGTGGGGCTAACACGGAGTTCGGTCATGGTATGACCATGGGGTCCACCTTGTCGTATATCTATGGCCTGACCGAAGTCACTCTTACTACCCTAAACCTGACCGAATCCGCTCCTGGACCAAAACTGCGTATTCGTCACACGATATTTGAGACACAGAAGGTGAGGTTGTAGATCCAAACCATCCATTTACCGGATCCTATCTATAGATGGTCCATGGCATGAAATCACACTCACAGAACAATTCCTATCCACTAGTTTATTGTGAACCATTTTCACATTAGAAACAGCAACAGATGTTACCCACTAGTGGACGGTCTGGATCCGCCTCCTCATCTACAACTAGCCAGATATTGGGCGACAAACACCAGTTCCCGATCCAAGCCGAAGGTCAGACATTCTCTATTCTAATATTCCTTGAACTAGATTCCACATTCCGGTCTACTTTGTCCGCAACACGGCGGTCCACGTCGAAGATATCGTGTCACGGATACGCCAACTTTGGAACACGAGGAAGTATGTAATCCTCAGCCAGAGGAAATCCACAGAATACTCAGGTTCCCAATTTGTAAATGTATGGCACATAGTTCAGTGATCCTTACCGTTGGCTGTGGATTGACCGTGCCCGTATTGGTCCCTTTCATATTACAATCCAGACCTTTCAGTTTGTGTTAGGATAAATAGACCACATTCATCTGAAGAAAGATCCAACGGTTTTTTGGAGGATGGTCCATCTAAGGTGGGTCTCAACCAATGGTCCCGATCTCTGAACCCTGGCTCCACCTGTACAAATTATCGACTGAATAGCAGAACTCACGGGGGCAGATCTTTAGACAAGAGTATCCTATGATTCTTCTTCTTACGTCCCTTCCAAGGAGGAAATACGGTGCTGCGCAGAGCCGCAGAGGACGCGACTTCCTGAATCACTGTAAATGTAAATCCAAGCTTTGTGGGGTCCACCGTGATGTTTGTGTTATATCCACTCCTACATATGTTTCAACGGCCTATATTAGAACGCGATGGCTATATATATATATATCCGGATTCAAAACTCAAGTATCAGGAAGCGGATTACGTATTAGGTAATTCAGTATGCTTATGCTCACCGTACTGATTGAACTATGTGGGGTCCATGCCGTTCATCCATTTTTTTTTAAGGTAATTTTAGGGCTTGAAGCGAAAACCGAAGTATATCCAAATCTCAAGTGGACACACCACAGGAATCAGTGGGGTTAATGATATATACCGTTGAAACTTTCGCAGGGCCCATGCATCATGATGTTTATTTACCATCCAACCTGTTCATAGGGACACACAGAAATGGATGAAGGGAAAACACAAATATAAGTTTAATCCAAAACTTATATAGTCCACTGGAAGTTTTTAACTGTAGGATTCAATTCACACTGTTTCTTGTGGCCTACTTGACCTTGGATATAATTAAATTTTGGGTCATATCATAAAATGAGTTAATAAAATGGATAGACGGTGTGGATAAGACATAAACATCACGATGGGTCCTACATAGTTTACTCAGTTACTAGGTACGTAGTAACCTTTCCACTATTGAAACCTTTTGGGCCACCAAAGCTTTGGGATAACGCTGATGTTTATGTTTTCCCATCGTCCCTTTGGAAATGACGAATAGGTTGGATGGCATATATAAATCACAGTGAACCATGGAGATTTCAATGGTGGGCATTTTCACCCCATGATTTCCTATTGTGTGGTCCACTTGAGATTTGATTCTCCTTCAATTTTTAGCTCGTGTCCTGAAATGAGCTGGCTAAGCGTATAGACAGAGTCGATATAACACAGACATCATGGTAGGCACCATAGAGGTTAGGTTACACAATATCCCTGTAGCCCAGGTGACACGGAAGTCGCCTACTCGGTCAGATACGACAGGTACCCGAACGGCGTATCCTCTACGACCGCTTCCTACGGCCAACCTTGATGCTTGCGTCGGTATCCCCTCCATCCATCAGATTATTTCTACTACCTTCGGCACCTAGGCTAAAATTCAGTCTATTCCACCGCTCAGGGTGCCAACCATATATAGGTTTGTGCGTGGGGCCCACCCATCTCCTTTGATATTCCATCCAGCACGTTCATCCGATGAATCTAACCCAGGACGAAGGAACACTTAGACGCCAGCCTGTGATCCAACACTCAGGTGAGTCAAGTGTGAAATACATCATAAAATTCAAAACTCTAGGCGTGAGTCTACATCATTACCATTGGTTCAGCCCACCTGAGTTTTTTGCGTACTCTTGTTTGGGATGTACGGTTAAAATTAAGAGTTACACAGGATGGACGGACTAGATGACACAAGCACAACAAGGTTCACCGCACGGAGTTAGTGTGTTGTGCTCTCTGTATGTAGCATGTGTTGCAGAGGACTGTACTCAGATTGAGTACTGGCCCACGGCAGTGATGTACAGAGAGAGAGGTGGTGGGATTTGATTGGATATAGGCAGGCTCAGGCATAGAGGCGCGGATTCAAGCATGGGGCGTTTCAAAGGGGCGCGGTTTGGGTGGACCGACGTCAGTGGATCTCTAACTGTAGGGGCCACTGTGCTGTGTGATTGAATCACTACCGTTAAAAACTTAATGGGGGCAGTAGAATGTTTATTTGCCATTCAACCACTTGATAAGGTCACAAAAACATAGGATTAAAAACTTTTGTAGTCCATGAAAAGTTTTCAATGGTCGATTATTACTGTTTCCCGTAAATGGTCCACCTGAAATTTGGTATCAAGCCCTAAAATAAGTTTTCAAAATGGATGGGCGGCGTGGATATAAGTTAAATATATCAAGGTGGGCCCATGGTCAGGGATCCCACCCACGCCGCGTTATCACCCGTCCAGGCGAATTCAATTTGCAGTTAATGGGCGGCTAAGTTCTCTACACGTGGCATGAACTTTAAATCTAAACGGCCACGTAGCGAGACCCACTGTATAATCCGAAAATTACACCGAAAGGCGAAAGTATTATCCTCTTGGCTGATTGGCGAGTATAGAATGGACGGCTAAAATGAAAGTTGGACAAATGTCCACCAATCATAGATCAGGAACGTCGATGGAGTGCGCCCAACCATTTTTGGTCGCTTCAGATTCGATACATCACTCCCCACCGTTGAATGCAAGTTGCTTGGTGACTTGATTCCTTGCGGTTTGACCAATCATCTCCTTTCCATGTGACATGAATCATGACCGACAATGCATCCCAATCACTCCAAAATTTCATTTGATACTCTGACAGAGCACCATGCTCCATATGCATGCACCTATAAATTCGAAACAAATCATGTCTGTCCCAAATTCAAGCAACCAGATAGTGAGGACCCAAGTTCAAATTCATTAGAAGATCCCGACCTTTGATTAGAAGAAAATTGTTTGTGGAATTCAGACCATATATTATGTATCCTAACCGTCCATTAGATCTCTACCAATCAGAAAGATTATATTATATCTTCACTGTGAATTTTTGGGGTGCGGCCCATCTATGTTAGGCCCCATTATTTTGGACGGTTTAATTTGATTTACATGTATAACACGTGCATAATTTATGAATGCCTGCATATGGAGCAATACACTACCAGAGTATCAAATATAGTACTCAAATGTAGACCATGGATGTACGGAAAGCTCGCATGAAGAATTTCATGTTTCCGTGCGGAGGATTCCTGTTTTCTTGTGCTTGAAACCCTAACTTTTAGTTGATGAGTTTCAACGGCTGTGATTGGGCTGAAAGTAAAATGTCCCATCCGACTGAATTGCTGCATCATTTCCAAGCTATCTGATAGTCCTTTTACATGAAAACCACTATTTATATCCATCCCCCTATTGATATGTACATCCTTTCTTTTTTTGCTTTTGAGTAACATTTCAGTACAAAGCTTTACTATCGCAACATCAAAAGTAGGGAAGAGGGTGTGTATCTATCAATCTCAATGGATGTAGTTATCAACTCACTTTCTTTTTTTATGAATATTCCATTGTTTTCCCAAATAGAGTTTGCTAACCCCACACGCACCTTACGCACGTGCCACCTGGCATTGTTTGTGGCACATCTAAACCGTGTATAATGTAGACCTAACCATGGAGATGATCTGGCATGAAAAATCAAACAGCTAACTCATCGGATGGGTGAAACCCATTTTCAAGAAACAACAGAGGGTTCAAAAAGACTTGCCTACCATCTACATCCAATGACCGTTGCAATGAGTGGACCAGCATGGTTTTCGCATTACATCATCTTCATATTGAGGTCCAAAATACGAACGGCTTAGATGTCACTTATGGATGCCAGGTTGGCATGTGCGATGCGTGTGAGTATTTGGTATGCCTCTACTAATTTTTTATTTTAGGTAATACACTAATTAATCCGCATTAAAGTATAGATAATCACATGAGAATGAGGTGGTTAGGCCCAAACAAATGGCACAGTAGTAACATCCAGATAGGACTTGCGTCCTTTTCTTCCTATTCATATAAAAGGTGACATGGGATTTGTCATTTACCCTTAAAAGGGAGAAATGTGGGGCCCATTGGATCTTTGGCTTCTTGGACTGAGAACATATTATTATATAATCCAACGGCTGAGAAAGCCTCAAAGAAGGTTAAAAGAAGGTCACATGGTACGACCTAGGGGGACCAAAATCCCACTCAAAGAAAAACCTACCTTAGTTTAAATATCCCTATACTTTTTTTTTTTTTTTTCTTTGGGCAAATACATGGAAGAGATTGAGAGGGACTCCACTCAAAAGTGCTTAAATATTCCAATTGCCCATGATTGTCTTCACATGTTTTAACATGGATTCCATCTTCCAACCCCAAAATGCAATTTTTTTTATTGGGTGGTCCACATGATGTATGGTGGATCATTGGTTTGTGAAAAAGGCAAGAAAATGATTGGCCAGACCCTCTTAGTGGTTGGGGATGTTTCACATATGGAGTAGGCTAAGTTTAGGCAAGGAACACCTCCTATATTGGTCTCCACATGGGGTATGCATTCAAAATCAATACTCCCACCAATCATGTAATATGTAATTTAAAAATACAAAAGGAGGGCTGCACATTATATATCTAGATGGAGGTCAATTTCTCATCTTTTGTTTTTTATTTGTTTTTTGGGTTTTCTTAGTCCCACCTTCCAACCCTACAAGAGAAAGCAGATATTAAAATACCACTAAAGCAATGGAAAGAATTTTTAAGATTCTTTACTTAGATACCAAAGAATGGAATATTTAAGAAAAATTATTAAAGAAAATAAAGGGGAGATGAAAATAAGTTGCTCGTGAGAAAAATGAGTAGCAATTTTTAGATTACTAGTTTTGATAGAATTTCAGGAGAAATAAAAAAAATAAAAAAAATGAAAGAACCTTTTCATTATAACATGGAAAAGCCACATTTTATCATTTCTTGAAATTTCTAATAAGAATAAAAATTTCTGAATCATAAAATATTTTTCTTTACTAGTGAAATGGCGATCAGCTGGACGTACCTGTGACCCCAACATGGGTCAGAGCATAATTACCCAAGCAAGGCAACCATGGTCTTACTCCAGTCCACATCTCGCATCAAACGAATTGAAATAGATCAGAAAAAATCTTGCTTATGCGGACACATGAAATTTGAATCAACATTATGAATTATTTAATAACTAGTGCAATTGGTTGATATATTTCATACTAGTTGGCTGAGAGGTTATATATTAAGATATATCATAGTTCAAAACTCGAAATTCAGACTCAGACTCCAGCTGGGTCGAGTTGACATGAGGACTCATATGAGTTTTTACTAAATTAAACTCGATATATATTACATAAATTAATAATATATGTTTAAAGTAGTTGTATGTGGTTAGGCATCTTATCCTCTTTCACAAAGGGCACAATATCAATTCTAGCCTCATCTGTGAAAACAAGAAAAAAAAAAAAATCTTCTAACCTGTCGACTCGATTCAAGAAAACAGAGTCAAGGGTAATTCTGTTGGGTTCCATGGAGCCTGATTACAAGAGGTGTACTATTCATCCAGCTAGCATTTTCGTGGGTCAGGCCCCACATTGAGCTCTCTAGTATCGTCGAGGAGTAGCACCCCTTTGCTTGATGTTTGGGGGTGTTCCCTCAATCTAAGGAGTAATTTCATAATTTCACATGTAGTATTTATGTAAATCCTAATTCATTTGGGGTAATATATATTCTGTCGTGATATAGAGAGAGAGGTTGTTATATTGAGAGCTACTTTTTTATTTTTCATTTTTTACCATTGAACATGGTGGATTTGTGTGAATTTATATATATACCGAAAATGAATCAAATAAATCTCTGTATTATGGTTTGCATTTCTTTTTCCTACTTTCTTTTAATTTAGATATTGATGTGCATGTGGTTGAGAAGAAATCTTTCTCCCAACAAATTCAACCAAGCTGAGGTTGAGTTGATCGAGTCCAAGTCTAGCGCTAAGTCTACCTGATAAATCTGCCCAAAGCCTAGCTGAGTCAAGTTGACTTAGCCGAGTCTTGAGTCCCAAGACTAAATTCAAACTCTAATGACTCAGCCCATATCCATGTTCTGTCTAAATGAACTCCCTCCCACCTTGCTCTTAAAAAGGCTTTCTATTTAGAAAATGTGAAAACCCTATATGGGGTTAGGAGAGGTAGAAAAAGATTGTGAAGTCAGACAAAATGGCAAGTCATGATTAGTACTTTTGCTTGTTGTGACAAAAGAAATGAGGTCATTTCCACTAAATACAAACTTAATTAGTAACATGTAAACGTACCTTTGGGTGTTTCGAGCAATGACACATGCAAATGCAAGGCCAAATTAAGCTTGCCTTTGAGCGCATAAGAGGGCAAAAATCACATATCGAACGTCTAATGTAGGTGGCAAAGCCTTTGCATCTAGTCCAAGTTGACTTGGACTTGGACACGCCCAATCTAGTTCGATACATTGAGTCAGGTAGATGAGTCACCACTGACTCGGTCAAATCATAACTCAACTTAAGCATTTGGGAGGATCCTTGCTCTTTCTCCGGTGGTAGACTCTCGGGAGTTCCAACACCCGGTCAAGGGTTCGAGTATCCATAGGTGGTGAAATCCCACTGTTGTGATTGTGTGTGCGAGTGTAAATAATAATAATAATTATTATTATTATTAAATAAATAAATAAACATTAAAAAAAAAACTTAAAAATTTAGGGGGTGTTTGGATCATAAGTTACTCGTGCTATAAGTAGCTAATCTTGATTTCTACTAAATCAACAAATAAATATATATGTTTAGCAAACAACTTATTTATCATCCAAAAGTTAGAAAAGCATATTTAGTTTCCAACATCATAAGTAATTATCCTAAGGAGGGTCTGCTTGGTTCCTCTTACATCCATCGTCCATCATGTGGAGCAAAAAATAATATGGATCGTTCATTGTGTGGCCCCACCTTTGATGCGGGTCATCCATCATATAGGGCCCACCTTGGTTGTGGGCCATTCATCAATAAGAGCCAACCTATAATGTGCATAGTTTATCAGGTAGGGCCCATATTTGATGTTAGTCATCCATCATGCGGAGCCTATCATCAATGTTATTGTCCATCATGTGTGGGGCCCCTCTTCCATATCCATTGCCCACCTTTAATGTGGACCATCGATCATGTGGGCCCACCTCCGATGTGGGTCTTCCATCATGTGAGACCCACTTTAGATATGGGTCACTCATCATTAGGCTAACCTTTGATGTGGATTGTCCATCATGTGGTGCCCTCCTTGATGTGGATCATCCGTCATGTGGGGCCCACCATTATTAATTGCTCATCATGTAGAGCCCACCTTTGATCTGGATTGCCTATCATGTGGGCCCCAACTTCAATATGGGTTGTCCCTCATGCAGGGCTCACCTTGGATGTGGGTCATTAATCATTAAGGGCGAACATTTGATGTGGATTGTCCATCATGAAGGCCACCTTGATATGGGTCATCATAATGTGGGGCTTATGATATCATCTATCCATTTAGGTGATTTTCCAATCTCACGAGCTTAGAAGGGATTCATGGCTGCATATGGTATATTCCCTTAATTTTCTAAGTTGTTATGTCACCTATGAAAATGAAAGAAATAAGTTACTTTTGGAAGTTGAAAAGTAATTAAAAAAGTTACTAATAAAATAAATTATTTTTTCTTAAAAAATTACTTATTTAAGTTTAATAACCAAATTAATATATTTAAAAATAGTAACTTATTAAATTAAGTAAGTTAAAAAAGCTACTTAAGCTCTTAACATTGCTTGAAACATTTAGGGAGAAGATCCATGCCAAGAGTCTAACAAAAATACTTTTGAAGATAGGTCATCGACTCGTTATTATGTATAAATATTGTTGGGGAAAAATAGTACAAGTCTAGAAACTCGGCTATGGAATGGACCAACTCTACTGACACGGCCCAGGCTCCCAAAGCGACAAGCCTGATCGAGGCACGCATGCCCAAAGCCTAAAGGAGAGACTTAGCTTGAATTTCAAGGAACCAATCCAGACCAAGGCTTACAAAGTCCTGATACATAAGGCAAGGAATCTTTGAGGTGCACGAAGTTGGCTCGACAAACAAGGCAGCAGCATCCAAATAGGCCGACTAAGGCCCAATGCTTGGAAGCCGACTGGCCATAAAATTGACCTATCCTTGGGTTGGTTACAGAGTCGGCTATCGGATTAGGAAGGCACGCTGATTATGGATCGATCTCATCTCATCCGACAGAAGGTAAGTAGCTCAACCTTTTATAGTCAGCCGAGACTCGCTTATCAATAGAGTCGGTCGATTCAATCAGTAAAATCTACCGAAAAAGTAAGAAACGGTGTAAAGTGAAACACCTTCCCGAAAATTCAGGAAGAAGATCCCCGATCCCGAGGATCTCGGGATCGACTAGAGTCCTAAATTGGATTGGCATTGAATCTCCAAAATATCAGGAAAGAATCCTGGCACGATGGGATCCTTCCCCTCCTATAAATATAAGAGACTTTAAGGGTGAAAGGTAGGCAAAAACTCTCTCTCAAACCCTTCAATACGATCCTAGCCCTGACTTTGCCATCAGAGGGTCCCCGGCTCTAGATTTTGGCCTGCGGAATCACACAGATCTAGATCTAGGATAACAATACAATGGCACCAAGCACATACACAAGAGAACACACAAATTTAACGTGGAAAATCCTTTTGGGAAAAAACCACGGCACAAAGCGACAGAATTCCACTATGAAAGCATCAATTACAAAGCGAGAGGACTTACACGATTCGAACAACCTCGAATCTCATCCTTACTATACCCTTTGATAACCCTAGAACCCTTTAGAATACCTTTAGGAAGCCTTAGAATTACTTAGAATAGCCCTAAGGACCCCTATTTATATTTTAAGAAACTTCCCTTTCGCACCCTTGCGAAACCATCTCAACTTGAAGCAGTCCGCACCAAATTCCCGCAAGAATCTGCGTAACCTCGACTAGTTAAGCCGAGGCCTTGACTGGTCGAGGGACCCCCTCGACCGGTCGAGCCATCCCCTCGACTGGTCAAGCAGCCCGGACACCAGAAATCATAAGATGCTAGACTTTGAGTCGAGCGACCCACTCGACCGGTAATCTCCATCATGCCTTTAATCTTCAACCGTGTAGCTTATTGACCTTTTCTCTTATCTCTGCATCATATTATAGCTTCTCGTGCATACTCCGTCCTTCTTTTCCGCCATCGCCAGATTTAGAGAAGTTACACAGAACTTGAACTTCTCTGCAGGAACGATCTAGGTGAACATGTGATCAAAATCAACATGCTTAACCACCTTTGCTCATGTCTTCTCAAAAGGAAAGACGTATTCTTTTTACCATCTCACCGCTACCCAATATTGCTTGTCGGGGTACTTGCTCACAACACTGATAGCCTGTGAAATAACCGGTCTAATTCAAACCATGACATACACTGCCAACCGCATTCGAATAAGGCTCATGAGATATCCTACTTTTTCTCATCTGTTTTGGGACATGTCCTGAGGAAAACTTGAGGAGAGACGCATAGGGAACGCTCTCTGACTTTACCTGGCCATCACGTCCTTGATCAATACCTACACACAAGGTATTCCTCCTATGATTACCAAAGCCTACTTTTCCTTCAGTCTCAAATGCCAAGAACCATCTTTGCAGCTCCCTGATCCTTCATCCTGAATGTCCCACTTAACCAAGTCTTCAGTACATTGATTTCAGACATCTCATAATTGGCGATCTATATGTCATCAACATATAACACCTGACCCACCATGAAGGAATCAAACCACTGCCTAGGCGACAGGTCGAACCACGACCTCCTGCAAAGTCTTTTCTCAGCCCCTATAACTTCGAACCGCTCTCGTTACTTCATGTAGATCTGCTCTTCACTTTTCCTTGCAGAAGTGCAGACTCTACATCCATCCTTCTAGCTCAAGTTCGCATTGGCCAACCAGTGCTAATCACGGATCTAATAGACACCTGTTATACCGTCTGCATGAATATCTCTGAGAAGTCGATCCCTTCTCTCTGAGCATAACTCTTCGCTACCAACCTCGCCCTATATCTATGTTATATCCTCCTGAAGATCCACCTACATCCAACCGCTCTTCGGCCCACTGGAAGCTCCACCCGCTCCCATATGTCCGTCTGGTACCACGAATCCATCATATCGCCCATAATCACCTTTCACTTCCAGCACCAGCTCACCTAGAGTCATCTGAATAGAAGATGAATCCCCTGCGATATTGAAGTCGTCCATGTACCTCGCCGATATCCTGTGATCATGCCGTGTGATTTTTCTCACAGGTGGCTGCTCCACCTGCTCTGTATCCCTGTCCGCACGTCTCAGCCTTCTTGCCCGCTCATGTGGTCATGCCCAACATACCACACATGTGCAGAGGTGAAATCCGTTACATCCAATGCAACTCCACCTTTTGAAGTGCTCTCGATCAACCTATACAAGTTATCGGGTCGTTGCACTTTTATGATTACCCGTGCCCTCTTAGATACCATAAGAGCACCATCAATACCTGTGTACTTCCATCATTTTACCTCAAGCACACCAAGAGGAATCAAATTCTGCTTCAAATCAAGAACGTGCCTGACATCAGTCAAGGTACGCTCTACCTCATTAAACATCTTGATACGCACCGTACCAACAGCCACAACATTACAGGTACTGTCGTTGCCCATGAATACTTGTCCACCATCGCACTCCATGTAGCTGATGAACCAACTCCGATGAAGAGTCATGTGAAAAGATGCTCCTGCGTCTAGCATCCACTGGTCCTTACGATTATCGTATGGTCGCTTGATAGTAGACACAGATAAAACATTACCATCACATCCACTCGATCCATTAGACGTGGTAGCATTAGCTTCCCTATATGAAGCCTTAGAATCTTCTCTCTTCGATTTAGGATTTTCACAATCCTTCTTCACATGTCCATCCTTCCCACAATTTCAGCACTTTACCTTTTTTTTGCCCTTGCTCTTGGATTTGGATGTAGAACTTAAAGAACTTGTACCTTGTTAGAATTCCTACCCTCTATAAACAGTGCATCAGAAGATATCCTCATGTCGACGTTGAGCTTTCTCATGGCCTTCCCTTGAAGGGTTGAGATAACAGTGTCGACACTCAGGGTTTTATTCGTGGAGCACATTGTGTCCTTGAATGACTCATAAGACGCCGGAAGAGAATTCAACAACATACATGTCTGTTCTTCATCTTTCATCACTTCCTTCATATCTAGCATTTTACAAACCAATTTATTAAAGTTGCTGATGTGAGCTTCCAGATCTCCTCCCTCTACCATCTTGAAGTTATATCACTGCCGCTTCAAGTGTAGGTGATTTTCAGAGAATTTTTTCGCATAGACATCCTCTAACTTCACCCATAACTTAACCGCAGTTTTCTCCCTCATGACGTTGTAGAGAACCTCATCTCCGTAAGACATAAACAGATCGATAATAAAGCCTTCTTATCAAGAGTATTCTAATCATCATTAGTCATAGTAGACTTCCACTCCTCAAGAGCACCATCTTCACCTTGCTTGATTAAGGAACTCATCATCTTGATCTTCCATAACTCAAAATTATTTTTTCCTGAGTACTTCTCAATCTCATACCTAGTGCTTTCCATTATTACTAATCTCTCATATTCAAATCTATGCCCCAACGATTGCTCTGATACCACTTGATGGGGTTTTGGCCTGCGGAATCACACAGATCTATATCTAGGATAGCAATACAATGGCACCAAGCACATACACAAGAGAACACACAGATTTAATGTGGAAAACCCATTTGGGAAAAAACCACGGCACGAAGCGACAGAATTCTACTATGAAAGCATCATTTACAAAGAGAGAGAACTTATTTGATTCGAACAACCTTGAATCTCACCCATGCTACACCCTTTGATAACCCTAAAACCCATTAGAATACCTTTAGGAAGCCTTAGAATTACTAAGAATAATCCTAGGGACCCCGATTTATAGTTTAGGAAACTTTCCTTTCGCACCCGTGTAAAACCACCTCAAATTTACGCAATCCGCACCAAATCCGCGCAAAAATTTGCGTAACCTTGACTAGTCGAGCCGAGGCCTCGACTGGTCGAGCCATCCCCTCGACTGGTCGAGCGGCCCGGACACCAAAAATCATAAGACACTGGACTTTGAGTCGAACAATCCCCGACTAGTCGAGCGGCCAAAAAAATATATATATCATCAGATTTAAGGCATCTGACAATATCCATTGTCTTCTTCATGTGCAGGTAAAGGATCCAAGGAGGGCGTACCAGATTTTTGCATCAACAAATATGTATTGAAATCTTGAACAATGTTTTCTAATTCGCCTTTGCATGGACATTGATGAACTTTCATTGATGAGATTTTTGCAATGTGTCCCATCCAAGGGGCTTCATTGTAGATGAACGGCCTTGATAACCACATTGTGAGGCAGAAGAGGCATAAGTTCTTCGTCATCGCCATCTTCTTTCTCTAGTCCTCACACCACGCTGGAATTTATAGCAAATTCTGATCCAGAGGCTCCACCAAAGTATGGGGTTTGCCGCCAAATATGTGACATGCGCCTAGTGGGGTGATGGATCTAGACCGTCCATCTAATAGATCATGTCTGTGTAGACCATGTGTGAAAGTCATGACAAATGGACGATCCTATCCATTAGTTTTTTAGTCCACAATAAATCGAAAAGCTCCTGATATTTGGTGGGATCCTCTAATCTGGAATTTTTTATTTTTTAATTTATAGATTCTCCATCCACAGTGCAACGCAAGTACAACATAAATTAAAAAACTTGAAAAAAAAAAAAAAAAAAAAAAAAAACTCGAATAAGACTTTGCTGAGTTGACTCAAAAACACCTGACTCGACAAAACCTTGAAAACTCGAAGGTTACACTACGAAAACTGACAAACTCGACTCAACTCATCAGAATCTACAACACATTCTTAAATATTAAATATTAACTATTACTGCAAAAAAGTCGAGAAAAAAATTAACTGGATTACCCCATTCAACTCAGCTCAACACAATAGACAAGAGGTCTGAAATATCTAACCATGGTCTCCACTTGTCATTGTGTTAAAAACGTTTATTTTATACTGTGCAAAGATGCAGGTGGCTAAGTTGTCTATTCAGTATGATTTTTAACCATGGGTCATCCACAGATACACGTGCTATATGAATGGTCAGGATCTACCATTTTACTTACCATGCCAGATATCAAGGAATGGACTCCCCTTCCTGATCATAGGAGACAAAATAAATTAATTGTCTCTCAGCGACTTGAAGTGATTGTACGGTAACCTTTTGACAATCAGGTCAGAATCTTAGTCGGTAGGAGCACTTTCACTATCTAAGGGAGATCGAGTCCGTTTCACCCGACCAGTCGTTATCTTACCACTTGCAACGGGTTATAGTCTTACGAAATGGATATACTCTCACCAAAACCTTTCTTACTGCATTTTTGTTAGAAATAGTAGGGCGAACGGATGAGTCCGTATGTCGCCTTTAGTATTTTAGCTGGCGGAAAGTTAGTATTAAAAAAGCAATTTTTTAGGGTGAGTCAGCTGCTATTTTTATGAAAATACCCTTGGACAGTTTGGGTAAGCCGTTATATGTAGGAGGGGTATTTTAGTCTTTTTAAGTTCATCTGTATAACCTTATGTCTACTTTGCAAATTAAGGTTTCGTTGCAGCGAATAAACTTGTTGGCTGAAACCTGCTGTCTATACGCCTCAAGAATCCTTCTTGTTATCACACATATAACCATATGCACAATACGAAGGAATTATAGCAACATCTCAACCAACCCTTCCAACTAATCAACTGTACAAAAGATGACCGTTCCAATTAATTATCCAATCATGTCAGAATCTTAGTCGGTAGGAGCACTTTCACAATCTAAGGGATCCACTCCGTTTCACCAGACCAGTCGTAATCTTATCACTTGTAACGGGTTTTTAGTCTTACGAAATGGACATCCTCTCACCATATACCTTTCTTACTGCTTTTTAGTTATCACACATACAACCATATGCCTAATACAAAGTAATTAATTATATATATAGCAACATCTCAACCAACCCTTCCAACTAATCAACGGTACAAATGATGATCGTTCCAGTTATCCAATCCAAAGCAACCACTCCTGGTGGCCGATTCAAAAAAAAAAAAAAAAAAAAAAAAAAAAAAAAAAAAAAAAAAAAAAAAAAAAAAAAAAAAAAAAAAACCCACTTTCATTAGAAGATCTTAACCCTCCAATCAATGGGACGTTGCATGCTGCATATAGACCATATAGCTCCTTTTGTTTCTTCCTCTCATTTTAATACATCCACTTGCAGCTAACTATTTAGATATTTTAAGTTGGTTAAGTGATTAGACGTTCCAAATTGAGGAGTGTCTGAGTGCTGCTTGGATGCCTTCATCTATTTATTGGGGCTTTGGGATGTGGCCCATTAGAGATTTGGCCACTGTATACGATGATCCCAGTTGATGCAGCTTGTGACCGATCGCGGTAGGGATGGTTGTGATCATCACATCATTCATCACTAGATAGTAAAAACCATTTGTATTAATCATGACATGTTCAAATCAAGGAATGAGAAAATCAAAACCAACTAAAACATGTATATGTGGTGCACATGTATAAGATCTAAGCCATTCATGCTATCACGGTTTTAGGTACCCCTAATTCACACCCCTTGATCTGGCCCATTTTCTAAATTTAATAAATGCATAACACGTGTGATGGATTGGATAAGTAGCTTAGATATAATTAGCAATTTATGATCAATAGATCCTTTCCAAATAAAAGCTAGCCATTCAAGCTAGGTTGATGCAGATGGGCCATGAGAGGATGATGGTGCAATAAAACCATGCTTTGTAAGATAGCATTATAAAACGCTATCAAAAAAGCATCTTTGAAAAAACTGAGAGAAGAGTTGCTTAAGATGCAAAGATGCAAAGGGAGAACATCCATAGAGGAAATAAAGCAAAGGCCTCTTGCATGGATTATTCCTAGCTTTAAGGACTAAACAAAACCCTTTTTAATCCTCAAAAAAGGAGAAAAAATTAGAAAAAGAAGAAAAGAAAAGTAAAAGGGCCAATCTATTTAAGATGCACATCAGATTATTCGGTCTTTGATTTCCTGCTAAGATCTTCATGAATTTGTATTAATTTATCAGAATGCTCAAGCAACACCGTTAGTTATATAGTGCTCCTAATTGTACCAGGACACTTAGACAGTACAACCAACCAATCTGGGCTGTCCATTAGGTTTGTAAAATGGTTCATGGTCCACCATGTAAAAGTCACACAAATTGGATAGTTGTAACCATCACCTGAGTAGACTATAAATGGATGGTCAAGATCATATAAAAATGTGCCTAATAAACAATCTGAGCCACTTTATTTGTTGGGACCCATCTTATAGTTCTAAAGAATCACTTTTATCAGGAAATCGTAAGCAGGGTCCATGTATTGAAAATGAATGGCAATAATTTATTTTTTTTAAAGCTCAATTTATGAGTGGATAAGATCACTGTAGCCCATAAAATGTGTGCTGAACCTAGTGGACGGTCCAGATCAATCAACTAGACTGTCCAACTGTACTTATGAAACCAGGAGCACTATAACTTATGTGCTATAAGAGCACTAGATCATATCTTCTTCTTTTTTGGTACACACCTGCTGATATCTTTTAATTAATTATAACTAATTAAAGGGAGATCATAAGGTGGAGCCGGAAGAACTGTGACAAGGTAGAACCAATCGCTCTGCTTAGACATGGCAGGGTGATGTGTAAATTAGGTCAGCCCATTCATTGCGCCCAGCTAGTATGGTTTGTCTCAAAACTACTCCACTAGACAACCCAATCCGTATAATCATCGCCATTAGAGTGAAGTCAAAAATAAAGAAACAGTTTTAACCGTTAAATACATGTATAGGCATGAACAGTAGAAAAAGTAATAGATAGATTTATCAAATGGGTTTTATTTTTAAAACATAAGCCATCCATACTATTAATATATAGGTGAGCCATCATCATGCAGTGTCCTGTTGAGCTATGGTTCTTCTAACTCTACTGTATCATCTCTAAATAAAAAATTTTTTTTAAAAAAAAAAGACCTAAGGGTAATTTTGTAATAAAAGTACAAGTGAGGTGTTATTTTGAAGGCAAGTTGTCCACCTTGCTTAAGACAAGGGAATGAAAACATCCTTAGTGACGGATGTGTGTCTCGGACTTATTAACTTTAATTATAATATGATATGATTCCACTCTACTTATTTTTAATGGGAACTGTTCTTATCATCCCTTATATTATAGTTAGCTCCACCGTTACAAGTGTAATACCGTCATTGCTTAAATAATTTGGTCATTGCTTTTGAGCTTGACTCGGTCTCAACTTGAGAAGACTCGCTGAGTAGGTTTACCGACTCGACCAACTTGAGACACACCCACTCACACCATTGCGCCAGCCTTTGAGAATCTTTCAAAGCCAAAAGTAGATGAAATTAACAATCAGATAACGAGCTTTGCATTTGTTCGATTCAGATATCTATAAGTAATATAAAGCAAGTAGGAGTAGACATTTTTTGCCCCTCTAATTAGTTACCCTTAATAAAGAACTTTGAATATTTTAGGAACATGTAAGGACGTTTTAAATGAAGGTAGGATTTTATGGGAATTATAAAATGTAATTGGTGTCCTATGGAAGGTTCATATCTAATGTAGGATGTTGCGTAATGCATTCCTAGCGTGATTGGATCAAAAGAAAGCCAAATGGAAGCGAAGAAATTCAATCTATATAGGAAGAATTTGTCATTTAAAGAGTGAATTGTAAAGCGGCCATAACTTTTGATCTGATTATCATTATGAGACGTGCAACCTATCAATCTTTATCGTAATAGGCATATGGGTCAATTGACTCACAAAGTAGGTCGTATCTATCCAATTCACGAGAAAACAAACTTCCAGTGAAAATTCATTAGTTTTGGTCATTTTGATTTTTGTCGTATGTTCTTATTTTTAGAGTTTTAAATTTTCACTTTGAAAAAAATAATAAAAAAAATTGATCATCATCATGTCAAGAATCTTCCGGTATGGTTAATTTAGGACTTTTTATTTTTAGAAAAAATTACTATTTCGGGTAAGTCCTATTTTAGTTGAATTAAGATTTCTATTAAGGTTAGAATTTTTTTATTTAGATAATTTCAAAATAGTTGTGTAATCAAAAAAGAAAATCATATTAAATATTATTCAATAAAAATATTTAATATTTATTTTTTCTTGTAAATTCAAGAAACTACCTTCTAGATTCAATGTTTCAATCTTATGAGAAAGACAGTGATCTTCTTTGTCACTTTTTCATGCTCTTTCTGGTGTCAATATCTCACTTACAAAAGATTTTTAAATCACTTAGACTTTACCCCACAAAAAATTTAGTAAATAATAATTTTACCATAACAATAGTTTTAGGAGTTAATAAATGAGATATGGAAAGGAAAAGTAAGGATATTTATGTAATTTAACATACAAGACTTTACAAGTAACCCGCATCTCCTCTCATCCTTTTTGCATGAAGCCTGCACACAAGCCATGTGCTAGGAGACTATGAGACTAAAGCTTTTGTTAGGCCGGTTGTGATGAGTGTATGACATCCAATCAGTACATCTACTGCACCAACTCATGTTTAGACATGATATAAAAAAATATGGAAGCTTGAATTATATAGGGCCACAAAATTAGAGAAGTTGAGATGGGTTGACCACAGCTAAACTCCTCTCTTCTCTTACTTTCTTTCTCCTTTTTTCTCACTTTTGACAATCTCTCTCGCATGTGTTGCACATGCCACATCCCTTGTTTTATATATAAAGGAGGCATGATAATGAACATAAAGATAGAGAGAGAGAGAGAGAGAGAGAGAGAGAGAGAGAGAGAGAGAGAGAGAGAGAGAGAGAGAGAGAGAGAGAGAGAGAGAGAGAGAGAGCTATATGGGGGAAAGATTGCAGCTACATATAAGTGTTTGCTATAGTAGAAAGACAGAAGGCAGCTATACTGATTTCAATGGTAGACTACATATCTCACTTTTCTTCGGTTTTATGGCCCACTTAAGTGTTAGATTTGCCTTATCTTTAGGATTGTTCTATTTTGAGTCATGATGGCAACAGCAATATACGGATCAGAGTCACAATGTTATCATGGTAGGCCTTACAGAGCTTTAACTGCACGGGCTCTCCAGTACAATTTATGTACGCAGGCATATGCAAAGAAGAGGAAAGTGGGAGTAGTTGTGGGTACAAATAAAGTGACAAAAATAACCTGCGGTGAAAGGCTAGACATTTCCCAATTTCCATTTAAAGAAAAAATTTCAAATCGATCCTCCCTAACTAATATAATGAGTAAAGTTAGCCAAATGACACCCATGTTATATAAAGTAGAAATTTAAGGTCAACCCGGCTATCTTCTCTCCATTCTTTTGCATCTATACTATCTTCCCCTCCCTTTGGATTATTACAGGTACCTCCACTCTGGCAAAAACATTAGAAGAATATATACTAAATGACAAAAACACCTCATTTGAAGAGTTTGTTCTGCCAATTTATGGAGCTTTCATTCTACATACATGGCATCCACCCCATCTAACATTGGACGCCCAACAAATTGAGCTAATCCAATCATAAAGTGGGCCACACCATAAAAAACAAAGACCATCCACCCAAAAACCAATGTGATGATCCAATATAGAGGGGAGTAATGTATATTTATCATATAACTGAGAAGATGCAGTCTGCAATATACCATATAAATAGTATAACCTGTTGAGGTCAAAATCTGGTCAGCCCTCTTCCCCTCTTCACGCACTCCGAGCAGGCGTCGGACCAGGAATCCTGCACATAAACCGTAAGCAATGGAGACCCTGGCTAAGCCGGGGGACCCTCCGATGCCTAAGTCAGGACAACAGAATCTGGGTCTAAGTTTAGGAGAAAGGGAAGAGTGTCAGATGTTGCGTACCTGTTCTCATGGGATGATGTAATATTTATACATTTTTATCGCTCGATTCGCATCCGATAATCTCGGCACGATCAGTGGGGTTCGTGGATCATGGAGATATTGCTCAGAATCCGAAGATCATGTCCTACGATGTGCGTATCTACGGGCGAGATAATAGCGCATACCTATACATGGCAGTTTCTCCACTTAGCGTGTGGGACCTTTATCCTCGGAGATGCCTCGGCTCGGCCAAACCGAAGACGTCGATATTGCTCTGAGCTGATGGTTGGTTATATCAACCCGAGCAGAACCTTGATCCGTTCGCAAGTAATACAACTGGCCTTTCTTAGTGTCATGATGGATGTTTGCTCGGAGTCGGTCGTATAACTCGAATATTTTCTCTTCCGACTGCTCTTGGAAAGAAGGTGATCAAGAATGGGAGCTTCGTCCATCTTAACCCACCTTCCTAGTATTATACCGAGGCCCGGACTCTCCGCTCGGAGTGACGGACCGTCGATCCCTCCGCTTGTAGTCGGCTCGGATCTTCCCATAACAGAAGCCCCCTACTCTCTGAGGTCATTCATGAGCTCGGAGAGTAATTAATTGGAAGATCAGTCGCCTCAGTTCTCTGGTGCGTTTATGGTCCTCGTGTGAAACGTCACGTACTCGAGATTTAGCGGCTTCGGGCTAACCGTGAGCAAACATATGGCGACGATTGGGATTCCGAATCGTCACCAACCTGTGAATGATCGCCACGTGCACTCGGGGCGTCGTGTCGAGCATTCTTTTCTGCGCTCGGGTACCGTGTTGATTAACTCACACAACAATCGAGGCGGATAGCGTTACCTTTACCATGTTTTGAACCAATGATATGACACCACGTCGGACTCCGAGTCGGCCAACAATGATTCCGACGCAGCCATTATTACGGGCCATTTAATGCAGGGTTTCTTCAGTCTATAAAAGGCCCGTCCGGGGTCTTCATTTGACTACTATCGTTTGCATTTGGGTTGTTTAGCGGAGAAGGCGATTTCCGGCGAAGACGATTTCCGGCAGAAGTGATTTCCAATACAGTTTTCACGCTTGCCGAAGCCATCTCCGGTGATTATCTGGTGAGTTTGATTCTCAATACCACTGTTTTGAGATGTCTTCCGATAGGGAAATGGCTAGAGGCTACAATGACGACTCCGAGCTGGGGAGTTCTGATAATGGAAGAGAGGCCTCTGAAGGTTCTTTCGAAGCGGTACCGTTATATCCTCAGCCCGAGAAGCAGACGGTGGCGAGAACTTGGACTCGCCAGGTCAGCAAGAAAGGGGCAAGACGAGTCCCCAGAGCTACAATCGCTGATGTTCCAGAGATGCCCCCTGGTGGGAGGGTGTCGAAATTGGTTCCAGGGGGCTCTATAATTACAGAGTCTCAAATGGGATGGATTCGGACGGAGTTTAACATACCACACTCCGTTCGGATCAGAGCCCCTGAGCCCACTGACGCTGCTGACAATCTCGCGGTTGGGGAGATAGCCATATTTTTATGTGGCCTATTATGCGGACTCCGTCTCCCGATGCACCCCTTCATCCGAGCTCTGACTACTTACTTAGGGCTCGCGCCTAGGCAACTTGCGCCTAATGCTCGAAGGGTGCTGATTTCCGCTTACATTATCTGGCACCAAGTAGGGAACTCGGCGTTGACACCCGCCGAGTTGATGAACCTGTACTTGGTCAAGCACGAAGGCAACGATCCATGGTACTACTTCGCGACCAGAGGTAGCAAGGGGTCAGGGCTCGTCTTGGGTCTTCCGTCCTCGAATAAGGACTGGAAGAACAAGTGGTTTTGGGCCGCAGGTGAGTGGGAGGCGTCGGCAGCGGAGATTGGGGCTTTATCGACTCGGGTTCCCACTCGCTTCACAATGTCAGGTCGGGTCGAGATTTCTTTCACGCATTGCTTTTTACTTCAGCTTCGCTTTGAAAGAGATTTTCTTTTTTATTTTACAGGTTTCGCGAGGGGCGTGCCCTTCATCACCTCGGATCAAAGGAACCAGATAGCTAAGGCGAAGACATATTCGGAGGAACGTCGGTGCTGGTCAGATCTGATCACAGCTGCTAACCTTCACCGATCAGGGCTTTGCAAGACGAGGCCGCTCCCCACTTCGCTCAGTGAGTATTTTTGTTCTCATTCAGCATATTTTCATTGATCCGGGGTAACGCTATTATTATTATTTCCTCGCACAGGCATGGCCGAGGCATCTTGTTCTTGAAGGAGGAAAGCTGCGCTGTCTGCTGAGGAGATGCTGAGGGCTGAGCCCCCGGCGAAGGTAGTTCGGAAGAAGAAGGTCGTTCAAAGAGTTCGTCCTTCAGGTTCTGCCTCAGGGGTCGCGGCTCAGAGGGTGGCACTTCCTCCCCTTATCCCGAATATCTTGGTTCGGGATACAGCTCCATTTCCTACCTCAGCACCCTTGGTTGAGGGACCATCTGCATCTGCAATTGTGTCCCCAATTCCAATACTACCGGGTGCAGCCACGGAGCCCCCGGTCGGTGTTGATATAGTCGTACCTTTATGCGGCCCTAACCTCGCCTCTGCTCCAGCAACGGGGGCAACCCCCCTCCATCCATCGCCGCTCCCCCCAACGAAGGAGAAAGGTTAGAACCTCCGTTGATAGCTGTTCCATCATCCTCCGAGAGGGAGGAAGCCGTTCGGATGGCCGACGCCATGATTACCCAACCGGGTAATGAGGAGGAGGCTGTACGCGATGCCGAGGGAGGGGCTCAACCCTCGGCTGGTAGTCGGACGGGAGCTGGGGAGGAGACGGGCTCGGCTCAAGTTGGCACGAGCAGAGGAATGTTTGAGCCGAGTTATCACATGTCTTGTTTGACAGACTGGGCGGCGAAACACGTTACGGATGAATCCATTTCGCGCCTTTTTTTTTTGTAAGAACCTTTTGAAGATAAATGAAAGATAGCACTTTTATTCATACTATTATGCTTTAAATCTTTCTCAGTTCGGATTCCTTGAACTTTAAGTGCCGAGCTAAGGATAATAAATTTTTAAGTGCTCAGCGTTCCAAGGATGAGGCAGTGACTGCCCGTTTAAATCTTTTAATTGGTATGTTCCTGGCCGGATGGTATCCGAGACAATGTAAGGTCCTTCCCAGTTTGGTCCTAATGTACCCGATCCAATCTCCTTAGTATTGGGAAACACTTTTCGGAGAACCATATCTCTCATCCGAAACCGTCTGATCTTAATTCGGGCATTATAGAACCGAGCCACTTGTCGTTGCCGGGCTTCTGTACGTAGTCGTGCCGCTTCCCTTTGTTCGTCCAGGAGATCGAGTCCGAGTGTAAGGAGTTCTTCATTCTCTTCCGCATTGAACGAAGTGACTCGAGCTGAAGGTAAGCCGATTTCAACGGGAGTGACGGCTTCGAGCCGTAATCGAGTGAAAAGGGAGTTTCTCCTGTGGCGGTCCGAGCTGTGGTTCGGTAAGCCCAAAGAATTTTCGGGAGTTCTTCGGCCCATGCTCCTTTGGCTCGGTCAAGTTTGGTCCGGAGATATTGCTTGATAATCTTGTTATTGCTTGATAATCTTGTTAACAGCCTCAACTTGTCCATTAGTTTGAAGATGATGGGGCGAAGAATAAACGTTTCTGATTCCGAGGTTGCCGCACATCTCGCGAAAGCTTCTGTTATCGAATTGCCTTCCATTGTCCGTAATAATGGTACGGGGTACTCCGAATCGGCAGATAATGCTCTTCCATACGAAATCGGTGATCTTCTGTTCGGTTATCTTAGCTAATGGCTCTGCCTCGGCCCACTTCGTGAAATAATCCACTGCTACCACAGCAAACTTGGTCTGACCTTTTCCCATAGGGAGTGGACCAATAATGTCGACACCCCACTGCGCGAAGGGCCAAGGACCGGTCATTGGCGTCAATGCCTCGGGAGCTTGCCTCGGAATCGCTGCGAACCTTTGACATTTGTCGCATTTTTGGACGAGCTTGCGAGCGTCGTATTGGATAGTGGGCCAGTAATATCCCTGTCGTAGGACCTTGTGGGCGAGAGACCGCCCTCCAGAGTGGTTTCCATAGATTCCTTCATGGATTTCACGTAATACATAGTTCGCCTCACCGGGTTTGAGACACCGCAGCAACGGAGCGTAGTAACCTTTCTTATAGAGGGTACCGTTGAGTATGGTGTAACGGGAGGCTCGGAACCTCACTCGTCGAGCCTCGACATAATCTTCAGGCAGTTTCCCCTTGTCAAGGTATTGGCGGATTGGATCGATCCAGGATGGTTCCGAGTCGATTGTATTGAAGGCCTTGCTAACTGGTTCAACATCGATCCGTCATATCGACCGATCCGACAGAAGCGACGACCGCTCGGCCTTGAACGATACGCCATCATTGAAGAAGAAGTCAGCAAACTCCTCCAGGCTAATTTCATAGAAGAAATACACTATCCAGAATGGGTCGCGAATGTCGTGCTCGTAAAGAAATCCAACGGAAGTGGCGAGTCTCGTATTGACTATACTTGACTTAAATAAAGCCTGCCCAGAAGGATAGCTTTCCGCTCCGAGGATAGACCAACTAGTAGATAGTCTGCCACGGACATGAGCTCCTTAGCTTCATGGATGCATATTCAGGGTATAATCAAATTGTAATGCATCAAAAAGATAAATCAAAAACTACCTTTGTCACCGACAAAGGCCTTTATTGTTACCGAGTGATGCCATTTGGTTTGAAGAATGCCGGCGCAACTTACCAAAGATTAGTTAACAAAATCTTTGCTCGGCTTATAGGCCGAACCATGGAAGTATACATTGACGACATGCTCGTCAAAAGTATACACGCGGCAGATCATGTGCATGATTTGGAAGAAATGTTTCTCATCCTACGGAAGTTTCGAATGAAGCTAAATCCGAGTAAATGTGCTTTTGGGGTGGGCTCTGGAAAGTTCCTCGGTTTCTTGGTTAGTCAGCGAGGAATAGAGGCAAACCCTGAGAAGATAAAGGCTTTGATTGATATTGAATCCCCTAAAACCATTAAGGACATCCAAAGGTTGACTGGACGAGTCGCAGCACTTAATCGGTTCCTATCCAGAGCCACGGATAAATGTCTCTCTTTCTTCAAACAGTTGAAAGGACGACAAACAATGGGTTGGACGGAAGAATGTGAAGCGGCATTCCAACAATTAAAATCATATCTCGGTTCTCCACCTCTCTTATCAAAGCCCGAATCAGGGGAATCCCTGCTACTTTACCTAGCAGTATCCGAGGCAGCGGTTAGCTCGGCTTTGATACGAGAATCCGAAGGAAAGCAACTACCGATTTATTACGTCAGCAAAGCATTATTGCCAGCAGAAACGAGATACCCAAGTTTGAAAAAAGTAGCATTGGCATTAATAACTTCCTCTCGCCGACTCAGGCCGTATTTCCATGCCCATACCATCATCGTGATGACCGATCTTCCGCTTCGCCAGGTATTGCAGAAACTACAAGCTTCCGGCCGACTCACGAAGTGGGCTATTGAACTGAGTGAGTTTGACATTCAATACAGACCGAAGGTAGCAATCAAAGGGCAAGCCGTAGCTGATTTTATTTCCGAGGGAACACCACCAACCGAACTCCCGGTCAACGATATACCAAAGGATGTCGCAGTTCCAACAACAGCCGCTCCCCCAACCCTACCCTGCCCTATTCCCTGGAAACTGTTTGTCGACGGTTCTTCCAATTCGAAGGCAAGTGGGGCTGGGATTGTGCTGAAAACTCCCGATCATACCTATATACAGTATGCCTTGCGACTTGAATTCCAAGCGTTGAACAATACAGCGGAATATGAAGCATTGTTACTCGACCTCCGACTCGCCGTTAGCATGAGAGTCACGCACCTAAGTGTTTTCAGCGATTCTCAGTTGGTTGTTAATCAAGTTACCGGTGTATACCAGACACGGAAAGACCAATTAAGAGCATACATGGAGAAAGCGAAAGAACTTATCAATGGATTTCAACTCTGTCATGTCACTC
The DNA here is from genome assembly GCA_030180095.1 of Magnolia changhungtana. Lineage (NCBI taxonomy): Eukaryota > Viridiplantae > Streptophyta > Magnoliopsida > Magnoliales > Magnoliaceae > Magnolia > Magnolia changhungtana. The sequence goes on along the minus strand of JASAUF010000272.1, from coordinate 5,889,578 downwards.
GGATCCCTCGTACAGAAAACGGCAAAGCCGACTTATTAGCAAAGCTCGCCTCCGCCGATGAAGATGATATACCCAGGTCTGTCCCTGTCGAATACGTCGATAAGCCGAGCATAAATGAACCAGTTAGCAAGGCCGTCAATACAATCGACTCGGAACCATCCTGGATCGATCTAATCCGCCAATACCTTAACAAGGGGAAATGCTACTCGCAATCCCGCGGTTGGGGAGATAGCCATATTTTTATGTGGCCTATTATGCGGACTCCGTCTCCCGATGCACCCCTTCATCCGAGCTCTGACCGCTTACTTAGGGCTTGCGCCTGGGCAACTTACGCCTAATGCTTGGAGGGTGCTGATTTCCGCTTACATTATCTGGCACCAAGTAGGGAACTCGGCGTTGACACTCGCCGAGTTGATGAACCTGTACTTGGTCAAGCACGAAGGCAACGATCCATGGTACTACTTCGCGACCAGAGGTAGCAAGGGGTCAGGGCTTGTCTTGGATCTTCCGTCCTTGAATAAGGACTGGAAGAACAAGTGGTTTTGGGCCGCAGGTGAGTGGGAGGCGCCGGCAGCGGAGATTGGGGCTTTATCGACTCGGGTTCCCACTCGCTTCACAATGCCAGGTCGGGTCGAGATTTCTTTCACGCATTGCTTTTTACTTCAGCTTCGCTTTGAAAGAGATTTTCTTTTTTATTTTACAGGTTTCGCGAGGGGCGTGCCCTTCATCACCTCGGACCAAAGGAACCAGATAGTTAAGACGAGGACATATTCGGAGGAACATCGCTGCTGGTCAGATCTGATCACAGCTGCTAACCTTCACCGATCGGGGCTTTGCAAGACGAGGCCGCTCCCCACTTCGCTCAGTGAGTATTTTTGTTCTCATTCAGCATATTTTCATTGATCCGGGGTAACGCTATTATTATTATTTCCTCGCACAGGCATGGCCGAGGCATCTTGTTCTCGAAGGAGGAAAGCTGCGCTGTCTGCTGAGGAGATGCTGAGGGCTGAGCCCCCGGCGAAGGTAGTTCGGAAGAAGAAGGTCGTTCAAGGAGTTTGTCCTTCAGGTTCTGCCTCAGGGGTCGCAGCTCAGAGGGTGGCACTTCCTCCCCTTATCCCGAACATCTTGGTTCGGGATACAGCTCCATTTCCTACCTCAGCACCCTTGGTTGAGGGACCATCTGCATCTGCAATTGTGTCCCCAATTCCAATACTACCGGGTGCAGCCACGGAGCCCCCGGTCGGTGTTGATATGGTCGTACCTTTATGCGGCCCTAACCTCGCCTCTGCTCCAGCAACGGGGGCAACCCCCCTCCATCCATCGCCGCTCCCCCCAACAAAGGAGCAAGGTTAGAACCTCCGTTGATAGCTGTTCCATCATCCTCCGAGAGGGAGGAAGCCGTTCGGATGGCCGACGCCATGATTACCCAACCGGGTAATGAGGAGGATGCTGTACGCGATGCCGAGGGAGGGGCTCAACCCTTGGCTAGTAGTCGGACGGGAGCTGAGGAGGAGACGGGCTCGGCTCAAGTTGGCACGAGCAGAGGAAGGTTTGAGCCGAGTTATCACATGTCTTGTTTGACAGACTGGGCGGCGAAACACGTTAACTTGTCCTTTTCCAGTCGGCAGAGGGCCGATGATGTCGATTCCCCACTGAGCGAAAGGCCACGGACCGCTCATGGGAGTCATTTCTTCTGCCGGTTGCCTAGGCACGGCTGCGAAACGCTGGCATTTGTCACATTTTTTAACATACTTCTTGGTATCTTCCTTAAGGGTCGGTCAGAAGTATCCCTACCGAAGCACCTTTAGAGTCAGGGCTCGGCTGCCAGAATGGTTTCCGCAGATCCCTTCGTGAATCTCCCGGATGACATATTCCGCTTCCTCGGGTCGAAGACATCTGAGATATGGCTGAGAATATCCCTTCTTATAAAGAGTTCCGTTCTGAATAACATATCTTGCTGCTCGGAGTCTCAGACGTCTAGCTTCCTGTCTGTCCGAGGGAACCTCCCCTTACTCGAGGTAGCTAAAGATTGGGTCCATCCAGCTCGGACTGTTATCCACCGGATTAACTGTCTTTTTCTCTATTCGATCGATGCTGGGATGTTCAATGAATTCTACCGGACGATCCGCGGAATCTTTCCTCTGCGGCTGACGCCAACTTCGCCAGGGCGTCAGCCCATGCATTTTCTGTCCTTGGAATCTGGTGAACCGTACAGTTCCAAAACTTCTCGATCAGTTTTCTGGCCTCGTCTAGATAAGCAATCATTCTATTTTCTTTGGCTTCATAGTCGGCGGAGATATGATTCACGACTAGCTGAGAGTCGCATCGAACTTGTATAGATTGGACCCCGAGGCTGGCGGCCAATCTGAGCCCAGCTAATAGTGCCTCATATTCCGCCTCATTGTTGGAAGCTTTGAAACCGAGTCGAATGGCATATTGGATAATTGTGGAGTCAGGAGCGATCAAGACGATCCCCGCTCCGGCTCGTTTTGAGTTAGATGATCCGTCCACGTAGAGGATCCATCCGGCTTCTGGAATAACCTGTGAGTTGCTTGGGAGGTCAGGCGGAGTTACTTCATCCTCGTCGTTGATCTGCCCTTCCTCCAGGACGGTGAATTCTGCGATGAAATCAGTCACTGCTTGGCCTTTCTTTCCTGTCCTCGGTCGGAAAGTAATGTCAAATTCTCCAAGTTCAATCACCCACTTGGTCAACCGACCCGAGACATCTGGCTTTTGGAGAATCTGCCGGAGGGGGGAGTCGGTTAATACGATGATCGAATGAGCTTGGAAATATGGACGCAACCTCCGAGCCGAAACGATCAAGCCGAGTGCAAGCTTCTCCAGAGCGGGGTATCTTGTTTCTGCTGGTACCATAGCTTTGTTCACATAATATACTGGATACTGTTTGTTCCCCACTTCCCTGATCAGAGCTGAACTGACTGCTGAAGCTGAGACTGCGAGGTATAAGAACAAAGATTCGTCATCCTCCGGTTTTGATAGCAGAGGTGGTGAGCCAAGATATTGTTTCAGCTGCTGGAAAGCTTGCTCACATTCGGGCGTCCACTCGGCCTTCTTATGACCCTTCAACTGCTGGAAGAAGGGGAGGCATTTATCAGTGGCTCGGGATATGAAGCGTCCGAGCGCTGCTACTCGTCCAGTGAGGCATTGTATTTCCTTGACAGTCCGAGGTGAACTCATGTCGAGGAGTGCTTTAATCTTATCGGGGTTAGCTTCGATGCCTCTCTGGCTGACTTGGAATCCGAGGAACCTTCCCGAGCCGACTCCGAAAACGCACTTCGCTGGGTTCAGCTTCATTTGATATTCTCGGAGGACTTCGAAGGTTTCTCCGAGGTTCGCCAAGTAATCGGATGCCTTGACGCTTTTCACCAACATGTCATCGACGTAAACTTCCATCGTGCGCCCGATCTGTCTTGCGAACATCTGGTTGACTAGCCTCTGGTATGTAGCTCCAGTGTTTTTCAGGCCAAATGGCATGACCCGGTAACAGTAGAGCCCCCTGTCTGTAACAAAGGTAGTCTTCTGCCTATCTGGGGGATGCATCGCGATCTGATTGTAACCAGAGTAGGCATTCAGGAAGGAAAGTAGTTCGTGTCCTGCAGTACTGTCCACTAGTTGATCGATCCGAGGTAACGGGAAACTGTCTTTTGGACATGATTTGTTCAGGTCTGAATAGTCCACGCAAACTCTCCATTTGCCATTTGCCTTCTTAACCAGCACCACATTTGCGATCCATTCTGGATAATATACTTCTTCTATGAAGCCGGCATCCAACAGGACCGAGACCTCTTCCGCAATGGCTTCACACCACTCGGCATCAAACGGTCTCCTCTTTTATTTCACAGGCTTGTGGTCCGGATCCACGTTCAACCTATGGACCAAGACGTCCGGAGAGATTCCTGGCATATCCGCGTGCGACCAGGTGAATACGTCCCTGTGTCGTCGCAGGAAAGTTAACAACTCGGAACGTTGCTCAGGCGTGAGTGATGTTCCGAGCTGAACCGTCTTGCTAGGATTGGCTTCGTCGAGTGGTACCTTCTCCAAATCTTCAATTGGCTTATTCTCGGTGGGTCCGCGTGGGTCCAAGATGTTGACAGTGAGTGTTTGCTTTACAAACCCTTTTTGGACCGCAATGGCATAGCATCTCCGAGCCTCGCGTTGATCGCCTCGGAGGTAACCTGTTCCACCTTCGGCGGAAAATTTCATCATCAGGTGATAAGTAGACACGACCGTCCGCATTGCATTGAGGGAGGGCCTGCCCATAATCACATTATGCACTGATGGCACATTAACAACAAGGAAGTCCACCATCAAGGTGACTTGATGTTGTCTCTCTCCCGCAGTCACTGGGAGGGAAATAGCTCCTTCGAAGATTGCTCTTTCTCCGGCAAAGCCGTGTAAGGGGGTCTTCACAGGCCTGAGACGAGACTGTGGAATCCCCATCCTTTCGAAGGCCTCAGAGTAGATCACGTCGGCTGAACTTCCAGTATCAACGAAAACCCGGTACACCTTATGATTGTATGGTCATAGTGACCACCAAGGCGTCATCGTGTGGGTGTTGGATCCCCCGAGCGTCATCTTCTGTGAAGGTGAAGCTACAAGGACTGACTCGTGGTTCTTTGTTAGGCCGCTCGGTAAGATTGACGTAATGCTCTAGGCTCCTTCGGGAATGAGCTTTTTGGGCTCTGTTTGAGTCTCCTCCACCTGATGTACCTCCGAAGATGGTGCGGATCTCCGTAGGTTCTTCGGTCGGATTTTTGGGGCGTTCTCATGCTCGCTCCTCTTTCCGAGTAGTTTTCTCTTGCTTGGTATACCGACGTAGGTGCCCCTTCCGAATGAGGGATTCAATCTTATCTTTGAGATCTACACACTCATCGGTATTGTGGCCATGATCACGATGAAAGCGACAATACTTGCGCTTGTCGCGGAGTTCTGGGTCTGCTCGCATACAGACTGGCCAATTGAGAAGCTTCTCGCCGCGGATATCTAGTAAGATCTGCTCGGCGGTAGTATTGAGAGGTGTGTAGGAACGGAATCTTCCTTCTGGCTTTCTGCTCGGTCGGCGATCACGAGAAGAATGATCATCCGAGTTTTTCCTCGGGGCTTGGGGTTCCTCATTCCTTGGCCTCTTTCCTTTACCATTCGGCTCAGTTATTTGGATACTCTTGCGAGTAGCAGAGAACTCCTCGGTATGAACATATTTCTGGGCTCTAGCGATGAGCTCAGCTAACGTCTTTGCCAGGTTCTTTCCTATAGAGAAGGCGAACCTCCCTTCCCTCAAGCCGCTACATACTGCGGCAAGAGTCATCTTGTCGTCATAGTCTTCCACCTGCAGTGCTTCCTCGTTGAATCGAGCAATGTAATCCTTCAAGGATTCTTTCGACCCTTGTTTGATGGTGAGCAGGTGGGTATTAGGCTTTCGGCTTCTCTTACCGCTTATGAACTGGGTAAGGAATGACCGAGCCAATTCTTCGAATGAACATATGGATCCAGGCTTGAGTTGTCGATACCAATTCCGAGCGGATCCGGCCAGAGTGATCAAGAATCCTCTGCACATCATTGCATCAGTTGCAGTCTGTATCTGCATCCACGAATGATAAGCTTCCACATGTTCGGATGGGTCGCCGTACCCAGAGTACTGGATGACAGGAGGAATCCGAAATCTCTGAGGCATCACTTCGTTCATGATTTCTAAGGTGAACGGAGGCTTAGTCTCTTCCATCATGGCTTGAACAGCAGCCGGGATCGATGATGGCTGCTATTGCTTCTGTAACATCAAGACTTGATTATTCAGGTCTATGAATCGTGACTCCCAGGGATCCCTGTTTTCCGCTACTTCTTCCCGAGTACTTTCCGGCTCAGGCATTCTTCTTTCCCTTCTCCTCTCCAGGGTGTGACGAAGGTCCGTTGGAGCCAAAGCCGAGGCGGCTGGGACATTCGTCGGGGCCCGAGTAGTCACATTCCTGGTAGGAGCTCGCATTGGAGCTGGGGGAGGGTTTTGAGCCGACACTGGTGCTCGGGTAGATTGTTGCGGAGATGTCCCGCGCCTCGGACTTCTTGTTGCTGAATGGGCTTGAACGGTTGGTCCGACAACTTCTGGCACTGGACTTTTCCGCTCAGGTTGTTGCTGGGGCTCGCGCTCCTGTCTCATCCGTTGCAGCTCATCGCGCAAGGCCTGCACTTCGCCTTGTAAAGCGCCGTATTTGTTGGAACGGTTGCGAGAACGCTGAGAAGGGCCCGAAGCAGACTCCGCATGAAGTAGTGATGAGGAGCGGGTCTGCTCCGGTTCCACCACTACAGCTTTCTTTTTCCCTCTAGTCATAGCTTTCAAGAATAGGAAACTGACTTTTTGTATCAGTTTCCCACAGACGGCACCAAAAAATGTTGAGGTCAAAATCTGGTCAGCCCTCTTCCCCTCTTCACGTACTCCGAGCAGGCGTCGGATCAGGAATCCTGTACATAAACTGTAAGCAATGGAGACCCTGGCTAAGCCGGGGGACCCTCCGATGCCTAAGTCAGGACAACAGAATCTGGGTCTAAGTTTAGGAGAAAGGGGAGAGTGTCAGATGTTGCGTACCTGTTCTCATGGGATGATGTAATATTTATACCTTTTCATCGCTCGATTCGCATCCGATAATCTCGGCACGATCAGTGGGGTTCGTGGATCATGGAGATATTGCTCAGAATCCGAAGATCATGTCCTACGATGTGCGTATCTACGGGCGAGATAATAGCGCATACCTATACATGACAGTTTCTCCACTTAGCGCGTGGGACCTTTATCCTCGGAGATGCCTCGGCTCGGCCAAACCGAAGACGTCGATATCGCTCTGAGCTGATGGTTGGTTATGTCAACCCGAGCCAAACCTTGATCCGTTCGCAAGTAATACAGCTAGCCCTTCTCAGTGTCATGATGGATGTTTGCTCGGAGTCGGTCGTATAACTCAAATATTTTCTCTTCCGACTGCTCTTGGAAAGAAGGTGATCAAGAATGGGAGCTTCGTCCATCTTAACCCACCTTCCTAGTATTATGCCGAGGCCCGGACTCTCCGCTCGGAGTGACGGACCGTCGATCCCTCCGCTTGCAGTCGGCTCGGATCTTCCTATAACATAACCCATCATGAAGATTATCATCTTGAAAATTAGACTAATTAACTCATTAGGTGGGTCGCACCTGCATGTTCAGTCAATCGCCAATTCTCATTGATTTTGATGGTGTGGCCCACTTGATGAGTGGATTAGCCTCATTTTCATACCCAATATTCTTAATGGTGGGCTACCAGTTTGCATGGTAGACATGCCCTATACATGTCTTGGTGGAAAAACATGGGTTTGCATAACAAATAAAATAATTACTAATATTTAAATATAAATATTTCTAGATAAATACTCATAATCTTTAAGTTAACCCAACCTGCTGAGACCAATAATTTAGATACAGACTCATACAAGAGGCTGTAGGCCCCTTTTGTATTTTTGGGTTGCATATCCTTTTAGAGAAAATAAAGAGTTTTTATCTTCCAAAAATAAAACCCGAGATACCAATGTTTTAAATTAGTGTCTTGGATAAGTATTATTTACTACTGATACGACCCCACATCACCCTGATATTGGGTTGTTTCGGGTTGATACGGCCTAGACAGCCATATCATTCATAGGTGTTATCGGACGATGTGTACCAGTTTAGGACTATACTCTAAACCTTGATGGAAACTACTACATTGGTACCATAAAGGGAACAGCAAATGTAAAATCCAGTCCATAGGGCATTTTTGGAAACAAATGATATAAATGACCAAACAGGTTTATAAAGAGGTTTGCTAATGCCGCATGCGCACATGTATAGCCGTACGCATTCACATGTGGGCACATGTATGATATGAAACATTTGTGTGAGATATGAGATTCCTGTAAAGTTGGAATTAATGAATAAACCCTGTACCTGAAAAAAGACAATTTCGCTCTTTAGGTGGGCCACAACTTTTTCCTAGCCATTCATTTGTTTTGAAATGTTGTCGTCTATCTTAAGTGTTTGAATAACCTGATTTTTATGCCAAAATATATAAACGACGTATCTCAACTGATGGAGAGCTTAGTTTTCAGACACGTCACACATTGTGATGTACGTGTAAATGCATACAGCTCGGACCCAGACGATTGGCTAAGAACCTAGCCATTTCACTAATGGACAGCTAAATTTTATAATGTAAGTCATAACTATTCTTATTGTTTTCCCATTTGAAAGCCACTAATCAGATGGTTGGGATCATCTATTAGTGTGGTCCTCTATACATGACCCATCAATGGTAGGGATCAACGGATCCCAATCCCTTGTAACCCCACGACATGTATGATGGAGGAGGAAAAAAATATATTAGAAATCAATCACGGGTTGTGCGTGAGCACATGCACATGCATACACGTGGCTACATGTGCCAGCGCAGACCATGGTTATGAGATCTATTCCATCTATCATCGTGGCCATACCATGTTGATGTCCGTCCACTACTCAGATGGGTATACATTTTTTTGCATGTAGAGAAAATTGGACCACAATTTTTTAAAAGCCACGCATAGTGAGCCTATCACCTTGATGTGCAAGCAAGATCTTCTATACAATCAGATTAGGTTGGTGGACGGCTTGAATATTGCACATGGCTGCCACGCTCACCAGTACGATTCAATTTTTAAGTTTCTATAGATGGGAACGATGGTCCGGTGATCTAAACCGTTAAAATTAGCATGATCCGTGCATTCAAAGTCTCCTAGATAGAAAAGTTATAACCCTTCAATGGGTGTCCAACAAATAGACAATATAAGGGGAAAAAAAAAAAAAACATTAATGACTCACATTCAACCCAAGAAAGTCTAAATATTCTATGGATAGGATCCTCCACTCTCAGAGAATTTCGTATAGATTTTGATCGGTGAATTAAGCCGAAAGATAGTGCTGACAAGTGGGGTTAGGGACCCGTGATTCAAGAATCGAAATGATTGGTCTTACTTTATGTACCTCATGCACCGAAAATATTACGTGTCTTTCAGCAACAAATTTACAAAAGTTTGGAAAAATTAATATTTCTGGTTTTATTTTTATCTTTAGCTTTTCTTTAGTCTGATATTAAATAGAATTAGAGAAAAAATAGTTTATATATTTTTGTCCAACATATATTCTCATTAAGTGTGTTGAACTATGCTCGAGCTCGTGTGTGCGCACAGGGAGTGCAACCGGTGGAAAACTTAACCCGAAAACCTTTAACTGATCATATGTGCATGTGCACACCTGCGTGTACCTGTACTTTTTATTTATTTACCGCCGTCAGTCTTATGAGAAAGACACAAACAAAAACCCTTCAAGATTGGAAGAATCCTGACCCTTAATCAAGAAAAAAGGGCCTTAGCCCGAGAGATTTTTCATGCATGAACCATTCGTTATAAAGCCCATCTTATCGACAGTTTAGATTATTGACTATAGGCTTAAGTAGTACAAAAATGAAAACCCAAATTGTACAAAATAAGAGTTCAGCCAAGCATCGCATCCTCCCTAACCATTGGTCCACTTATATGAAGTCACTAAGCATTGTCTTGCACCCACACACTCACAGGCAACATGGGATTATGCATTTTTTTAGCACTTTATTAGGGGTACTTTGCAGTTTGTGCATACATATCATTGTTAGAAGCATAAAGAGCTTATTCTATTTTTTTTACACATCATTCAAACCATTTAAGTTATCATGCACTTCGAAAATAACCTAAATCCTAGCTAGAAATTTAACTAACTGATGCCTAAAGCTCTAATCATGGTGTTGGTTGACTATGCCTAACATATGATTATAGACATGGCATCAATATCACATGTTATACGTATGATAATAGCCGAGCTAATTAGAATCTAAATGCCAATGCAATTATATATGTTATCATATGAAAATATTCTTTTTATTTAGTTCTCTATTTAAAAAAGATAGAAATAAAAACACAAAAGTGTCTCCAACAATGACATTATGTTCTTTCAGATTTTATATACATGGGATATTATAGTCTAAAGAGTATATTCATTATCGGATCAAGCCGTCAACTGCTCTATATTTTTATTTCTACCATTTAATAATTATATTTTTTGAGTTGTGAGGTATATCAGTTTCTTCTCTTGAAAATTTGTTTAACAGTTAGGTACTAATTGAATTTTCTTACATGCAAGTTTAGTGTATTCTGAATATAATTTGTCATCCCTCTTCTTTTATACTTAATTGCTAGAATAATCAAAAAATGGCAACAATCTGTTCCGAGAGATTGACCATGACTTGAACTTGCAAGAGTTGATATTTTTGTCTTCAATTTCTTATTTCATCTATTGTGTGCTACATCCATTTTTTAATAGTATGGCCTAATTAAGTTATAAATCAACTTTACTCTCAAGGCCTATTTGGATTGCGAACTATGACTATGATGTATTGGAAAAGTGCAATAATTGCAAGTTATAATACATGTCTCTTGAAAAACAAGTAATTTGATCAATAATTGTAGTGTTTGGATAGGAATGGTAAAATCATAATTATAAGTGTACTTATTTTTGCATATGTTTTGCATATGTTTTGTCAATCACGTGAATTCGTTTATCATGTAATTGGTTGAGCCCTTAGAAGCTGAAAACCAAAGACACGAAAGGACATGAAGAATCAAGAAGTGAAGAACATGTGAATGAGACGCTTTAGCGACCCAAACCTTAGACCCAAAACAACCTTAGCTTTTAGATGATCCTAACCTTTATTGGTAATTAAACCTTGATTGATCATCACATAGCCTTATGAGTCAAATTGGAACGTGATAAGTCAAGCTAAATATATGCAAAGCTGATGTAAATATTATTTTGAGTGGATCTCGATCCAGTCAACAGGCCGTCAATGAGTCTTGAGTGAACCTTCGATCAATCAAACTCGGGACATGATCAATCGAAGGTATCCAAAAATGTCAAGCAACTAAATGCTTATTTTCTGGAATTTATTGGTGCCATCAAACTAATCTTTAATCTCATCGAAGAGAGTTTGATTGATCGAAGCATCGCTCGATATATTGATAGAGTCATTTTTTTACCATTGAAACTCTGTTCTTTTATATATGACATTCGGTTCTTAGGCATTTGCATAGGTATTTGGTGCAATTAAGGGCTAAGTGTTTTCACACTCATACCACACATCCTAAACCCTATTCCAAATAGTTTCATGCCAATCTTCTTGTGATTATTCACTCTAATGAGCATTCCACGCTCATATTCAAAGTATTGGATGATTAAAAAACTATTTCCAAGCATAGAGACATTAACTCAAGTGTTAGACCTAGTGCATGCTAATATATACAAGTTGAATGACATTTTTTTCCAATAAGGCAAAATGTGCTCCATAACATTCATAGACGATTGCTTTAGATATGTGTATGTGTACCTGTTGAAATCGAAAGATGAAGCATATAATGCATTTAAGATCTACAAACCTAATATAAAAAACTAATTGGATAGAGATTCTTCGTAGTGACCGAGGAGGAGAATACTTCTCCAATAAATTCTCTAGATATTGTGAAGAACATGGCATAATTCACCAGTGCACAACACCTTATACACCACAACAAATAATGTGGCTTAAGGTGGGCACGGGATGACTCGATTTGGCTAACTCGACTCATCCGACTCATTCAAATCTGAACTTAAACTGAGTTGAGTTCAAGTTACCTAGTAACTTAACCTAATTCAACCCGAAACTCGATTCGGTTAGACTCGACTCGATCCGAAACCCGACTTTCTAACCCTACCCGCCGCACCCTAACCCGACTCGATCCCAAAATCTTTCTCTCCCTCCCTCATCCTCCTCATCTTCCAAGCCCAGCAACCGCCCACCACCATCACCCTCCTCCTCCTCCACCACCTTCTCTCTCTCCTCTTCACTCTCTCGATCTCTCCCTCCCTCATCTCTCAATCCGACTCGATGTCCATCCACCCAGGCTGTTGTCCATTTGATGAATCGACTTGGTCCAATATCAGTCCATAAGGTGAACTCGAAAAAGTCGTCATATATGAAAATAATTAGTCGAATGGTTCATCGCATAATTCAAAATCATGGATCGAAATCGAGTCAACCCTAACTCAGTCCGACTCAACTCGATGCCCAGCTCTAGATGTGGCTGAGAGGAAAAATAAAACCTAAGTAGAAATGGTCAAATTAATGCTATTACAAGTAAGGTTGTTATTTAGTTTGTGGGGAGAAGTGCTACTAACAACTTGTCATGTCCTAAATAGCATTATACCAAAGAAGACCAAGACCTCTCCATATGAGATATGGAAAGGAAGAAAATCAAACTTACGATATCTTAAAATGTGAGGGTGTCTCGCGTATTACAAAACACATAATCCTAGAAAAAGTAAGTCGGGTCCTAGCTCTGTTAAGTGCACCTTTGTGGGTTATGCACAAAACAGTAAAGCCTATAAATTATTAGACTTAGAATTTAATGTGACCATTAATTAATTTAACCAAGTAGGAGATTAATGTAGAGCCACCAACACCCTCCTCCTCCTCATGGCCCTCAAAAAGGCTCCTCCTTCTCTCTCTCCTGATCCAACCATCAAACCTTAGTTCAGGCATATCTCGCAACCCGGAATGAGTTACTTGACGTAAAATATATAATTTTCGGGTAGAACGAGCTACTTTAGCCAACCAACCCAGCTACGCGAGATTATGACGCCCGGAATTGCGAAAAACCCTTGGATAGATGGTTGTTTCCCTATTTTAATTTCGTTTTTACTATAAATAGTAAGTTTTAGTTTACTTATAACTCTTCATCCCAACTTTAGAGTTGTGCCCAACGTGAAAGAGCAAAACCTTTAGTAGAAATGGTTTGGTGATGCCAAATAGGAACACTTGTTATTTTTTGTGAAAACCTTCCACACTAGTAGACATCACTTGCCATGTCCTATAAATAGCATTATACTATTTATAAAGACCAAATTATGAGATAAAGAGTTTTAGTTGTAGAATCATTTCTTATCTATCTTGATATCCTTATTTAAAGGGTTGTGAACTCATTTTTATTCGGGAATTAATCAGTTTTGAATTTATTAGAATTTATTTTTATTTTCTGCTTTCTTTCCTCATGGATTCAAGAAGTGCTTTGTGTGTTAGGAGCGCACAAAACATGAGAAGATAAAGTATTAGATTCGAGTTAATGTTATCATTAATTAATTTAACAAAGTAGAGATTGTTAAGAAATTTTTTGGTTAAATCAAATAAGATTCTTAATTTATGAAAATTAAAATTTCAAATGAATTTTTATTTCTTTCCAAACCAATTTTTAAAAATTGTGAAAAGTAAGTTTTTGTCTTTAATTATCCCACATCGCTTAGAAATGTAAATTTTTAATGCTTTATAAACCTCGTTGCGTTTAGTTTATTTACTTGAAGAAAGGGAAGAGAAAGCTTGGGATTGCGTGTTCCAGTGCGAAGCATGAAACGCACGTATGCGCTTGTGCTAGCGTGGGCATGAACAGTGAGGTAGTGTAGTTGTAGAGGTTTTAGTGGGACACTGTGCACTTCATACGTGCCCATTGTATCCTTGATGGCCTTTATGCCCTCAGATGCAACTGTCCACTCGATCTATTTATATAAACCAGACCCTCTAGGTCCAAAAACACAAGTAATCCATCCGATCTAATTTACAAGAAAATTAACAACAAAACCTTTCTCTTTTAGTTAAGTTTGTAACAAACTAAGTTCTCATACTCATTAAGTTACCGAATTCAAGAATTCATAGAGTTTGTCAGCGACAGTGACTGCATTAGTCAAGTTCCTATAGTGGTCCTTTCGTGATTGTTACATGCGCAATTAAATGGGTTTGCCATATCTTGGAAGCAATTTACTAGTAACCCACCGGTGATCTCTAATTTGAGAGGAAATGGGGCGAATCACGCTTTAAGAACAACCTATCTAATACGTGCTTTAGCCTGATTCTGATGCACCTTTTGCACATGTTACATGGAATGGGTATAATCTAGAGCTTGGTTGAGCCCACTAGGAATTTGAAAACTTCTATCCGTCAATTTTGTTTGGTTCATGCTACGATGAGAGCCCAGAAAGTACGACAGATTTAGGGTTCAAGCAAGCCACACCACGAAAACCATTAGGGATTGAAAGCTCACCATGACCTGTATATGACATCCAACCAGTTCATAAGCTTTAAAAAAAAAAAAAAAAAAAAAACATCAGCATGATCAAGACTTCTTAGAACCAAGGAAAGTTTTAATGTCAATGTTTTGATCCTCACCATTTCCTATGTTGTGGCCCACTCAAGTCTTGATTTTCATTGAACTCTCATGCTAACATGAGCCAATAAAATATTTTGATAGTGGATTTTGATCGATTGGAAGAGAAAGCACTACAATAGTGGGAGTGATGATAGGGAAAGAATATCACGGTGGCTCAACAATGGGTTGGGATACAGGAACTCCCTATGGTAAGTATTACAAGAAAATCTTCTCCTCCTGTGGATAGCTAGCCCAAAAGTAACAGTTCAATCATGGCCCTTTTGTGCATGGTAGAATGACCATGATTTGGAAACTTTTGATTTGCATTCCTAATGACATATAATCATCCACCCTATTATAATTACTCTCATATTAATAGATATTTATGGCTAATTATGTAGCAATATCAAATGACAAGGACCGTTAAATCATGCCATTAGATGCTTACAATATTCGCCAGCTTACAGCGATGGGAACGTGAAAACGAAAAAAGAAAAAATTGTCATTGAGATATACGGAGCGCGAGAGTGTAGAGAGAAGCACGCGCGTCTTTAAAAAAGATATGTGGATTTTGTATTATAACTAGCGGGGCCAACGGTTTTGTAATCCAGACCATTGATCTGTTGGATACTGTCGTGGATGGACCATGCTCCTGAAATCTCCTCGAAAGGACAGTGTTCACCTCTTAAATCTGCTCGACAAATAGACGATTGAGAAGAGAGATATAAGAGAGCCCCATATTCAATTGAAGATGGCTAGAGCTTCCTTGTGGAGGTGAACGTGATATATCCAAGCTAGGTTTAAACAGATCAATGGTCTGGATTAAAGAGCCATGGGCCCACTTGTTAGAAATGATACCGGTTGTGCATTATGCAAGGCTTCGGTGCGTACATCTAATGTGATTCCTTTCCAAATCGAATGAAATTTCGGACATACATGCTAGCAAGGCTCGCCCAAGATACTCGCCCATTCTGTCCCACAACATCATGATCCAAACCGTTCACTGCAAGCTCCCACCCTCCAGCTAGAACATGCTTCTCAGGACTGTTGCACCTAGCTCAATTTTCTCATTTCCCTTGAGACATCTGACGGATGTGACATTTTATATGCGGCTTATGTAGAGTTACACCTGATAGATGAACAGTCCGGATCATCATTGATGGGGCAGAATGGACGAGCTCCTACGGGCACATGCATTCCTCTTAGCTCCGATACCCGGATCACGGAATGTTGTTGGGACCCTGATTGTAGGGCCCACCTAGATGTAAGCACTGTATAATTATGATATCTGAACATTTTGTTCAGAGGTGTACGCGAGTGGAATACCGTCCAGCTTAGCACAGCTTGACTCAGCTTGGCCATTAGCTGACCCAGCTCGAACACGCCTTGGCTTGGTCCTCGAGCCTACGGCTTCGGCTTAGTTTGGTCAATGCTCAAGAATTTGAAAAAGTCCGTGGCATTTTCATAAACACATGGAGTGCACTTTCAATTTTTACATGTATTTTATCAAATACCAACATCAAAATCAATATATATATATATATATATATATATATATACCTTCATTGCCACTCATGGAATCATTTCATTAGACATTTGATGAGCAACATCAATGTCAAAGTAATATCACAGTAATCGAGTCATTGAACTAGGTGGATCCGAGTTCAATTCGAGTTAGGGTTCTACACGATTTGAGTTGGGCTCAAGAAAGCTCAAATTCAATTTGAAATTTTTTCAAGATAAAAAATCAATTCAACTCAGCTCATGCTCAATTTCAAACCAAGTTGAATCAAGCTTTTTCAAGTTGAGTTGAGTGAGCTAACCAAGCTGACTTAGTTCACATACAGCCTTAATTTTATTAGATCATTTTATGGCATGTATCTAAAAATGAAGTGGATCAAAATCTTAAGTGGACTGCACCATAAGAGATAATGGTCATAGTAGCTATAAAAGTTTCAAATCAAGTTCATATTTGTGTCGTCTTACGGTGGATCTTAAGAAGAGTTATTTTAATCAATAACCTCTGTTTTCTATAATGTTGTCAACTTGAAATTTATATTACTTCACTTTTTTGGACCATGTTTTTAAAATAAGCTGGCTTGAGTCTCTACTACTAGAGTTTCAACATGGAAATCATAGGCTCGAGTAACCACTAGGGCATCCGTAGGTGCAACGGACGACGGTGCGTGTTTAAAATTAAAAAGCCGATGGACCCAGTTACGCCGCCCATTTCTTTTCTTAGATTATTTAATTAGGATGCAACCTGCGTCCATCCACATCACTGGATCAAGGGTGAAACGCTTGATGCACAGGCACAAAAAAAAAATAATTATTCTAACCGTCCAATCAATCGAATAATCAGATAATTCTTTAATTATAATTTTTATTCATTATACATCTAAACTAAGACCCATAATAAGTGCATGCTTATCATCCATCACACTCTTTCAGAGTAATTCTTTTCCAAGTTTTTTTTACCTCTTTTAGAGTTTTGATCGACAGACGTAAACGAAGGTCGATTTCCGTCATTTTTATCCAAAAGAGGCTTCTTTTTAAAAATTCTCTGAAGAAAACAAAAAGAAAAATGGGAACGAACCGTAGACGAGTGCTGACTCCTTTGAGAAGATAAGAAATCCATCCGACGTGTCTCAGACATGACCGCATGACAGCCACGTTGGTGTGGCCCACCTCGACATACCACGTGTCACTCTTTGCTGACGTGTAGCCCGGGGACCACTCAGGATCGGATATTCCGTGGCGGAGAAAAAACAGGAGGCGCGGTCACGTGTAGAGCGGGACCCACTTGGTGGCATTTCCGTAATACCCTCTTAACGACAAGGTCAATAATAAGGAAGACCAAATTCTGCCGGGCGTTGCTCGAGCCAATGCTCCTGCCTGCCGTTCGGCAGACAAGGAAAGAGACGGTAGAGGAGACGGTAACGGCAGATACTTAACGGCGAAGCGCGATTCCCAATATACCGTCAGCGATTCGGCGCGCGTGCGTCGCTATAAGACGAATATACGAATGGATACTCAGGCATTGAAAGGGCGCCGCCGTTACAGACGGCAACGCATCGCTTTAACGTTGGGCGTGCCCTCTGGAATTCGTCAGGTCCGGGTTAGAAGCTAACCGCGGTTAGGTTGGTAAAACGCAAAAGGAGTGAGTGAGAGATGCCCATCCAGTATCTCGCAGCCACAAACAAAACTGTACACCGCAGCACACGTGGCGACCGATGCCCTATCCAGGACCCCGATTCAGACCCGATGCCATTAACAGCATTATACACCGCTTATGTTACAATCCGAGCCTAGCTTGATGCATTATACATTGCTGAACCCGTATCTTCTGTTTGTCACCATTTAAGGCCTGTTTGGCCAGCCGGATTGACCGGGATTAGGAGGGATGGGATCAATTTTAAGGTAATGATGGTGCTGTCAGTAGATTGGTTTAAGGCCTGTTTTGCGGGCAGATTGGATGAGATTAGAGTGGATTGTACAGATTTCAAGGTAATGATAGCTGTGTAAGTGGATTGGTGCAAGATTTATGGAATTGCTATATCCAGTCTGCTTGGGACACTGGACTAATCCCGGGATTAAACTTTCCCATTCCTTCAACCAAACACGTCCAAGCAATTTTGAAGGGATTAGGGTGAATTGGATTGGATTTAAATGTAATGATGGTGATGTCAATGGATTGTCTTAAGATCCATGGGATTGTTATATACTAGGATTAGATCAGGTGTTTGTTTGGCATGCCTGGCCAATCTCAGGATCTATCTTCCAATCTCATCCATTCTGCCCTGCCAAACAGGCCCTTAAGATCCTTGGGTTTGTTATACCCCAGGACAAGTTCATCAGGTCTATTTGGCACGTTTGACATATCTCGGGATTTGACCTTCCAATCTGTCCATCCAAACACGCCCTGGGCCCAATTGAATGGGATTAGGAGGGATAGGATCAATTTTTAAGGTAATGATGGTAATGTTAGTGGATTGGTTTAAGATTCATGGATTTGCTATATCCCAAGACGAGTTCACTGGGCTGTTGGGCACGTTTGGCATATCCTGGAATTTTACCATTCTATTCCTCTCAATCCCTTCCAATCCGTCCGTCCAAACACTCCCTAATTGGACCACATCATTACACACAACCATTGATGCAGCAGTGATGATAATATCACTGACCAATCATGATACATATATAGAATTTTTCTGCTTGTAGTGAGTAGATGATTCGGCATAACTATGCAACTTTTGACTTATTAGTTAGGTTTTTAACGATGGTTATCAAAGTCAACACTACAATGTTGACTATATGCCACAGTAAAAGTGAGGTGAAAAAGCTATTTGAATAGCAGTTGGACGCATTTTATTAATATATATATATAACTTTTGGTCTATTGGTCAGGTTCTTAACATAGGTAAGAACACGAACTCTTTACACTTGGTTGATTATATTGATAAAAATAAATTTAAAATTTTTTTTTTAATGTGCATTTGAAAATGTTTGAATTGCAATTTAGAGAGAAAAATCTTTTTTTCTTTAAGTTGTTATTTCAAACATCACATCAAAGACAAACACTTCATCTTATCCATGTAAATTGTTAAAACAAACCCTGAAGTGCCACTTGACAGCATAAATTTAGAACTTTGCCTAAAAAGAAATCTGACTGATAGATTTTAATTCTGAAAATTGGAGGCTTGTACTTTGCTGTTAAAGCTTGAATTTTCACTAAGGAAATTTCAAAGAGAGGAGACAATAATCATAGTTAAAGAAAATTGGAAATACAATAATATATACATTTACGGCTTTTTTTTAGAGCCCCATTATAAGATATTAAATATAAGTTTAAGTTGAAATCTAAGACTTTGAAGGGTTGTCAAATATGATTTGTATTGAAAATGATATTAATTCCAAACAACTCCAAAATCCATGCTATCATGTTGCTCTTAATTCATTGAGGCTTAAAAAATACAAAGTTCACTAAGGCTTAGTTAAATAATATCCAATCGAGCCATGTGCAACTCTTAGAGATAAGCACATGCAAAGCATGGTTGAAAATAGTTCAGATGAATACACATGGACTAGACTAACGAGAGCCCTATACATTAGGTCCTCTTAGTGATTTCCTTACCTCACCATATCTAATTAGGTAGCTCCTTAAATATCTTTGCTTAATTTAGATATAGGAAGTGTTTTCGATCTGAACTACCCACATACGGCTACTATCTAATAGTTAGGATCATCCCCTGAGCAAGTAGACCCACCATTTGAATGAATAGATTGAAGTGTCCATTCTAATATAGGTGTAATATGTGGATCAATAGGAAAAGAGTGATTCTTTGCAAGTGGCCCAACTACGATGGATGGCCAAGGGTGAAAGCATGATTGAAAGTAGTTCGGATGAATATACATATGCTGGACTAATGGGCGCAATGGAACTGAATTTTTCCCTTACCTCACCTTATCTAATTAGGTAGCTCTTTAAATATCTTTGCTTCATTTAGATAGGAAGTGTTTAAATCTGAACCATCCATAGATGGGCAGTATCAAATGGTTAGGATTATCCGTTGATCAAGTGGACCCATCATTTGAAGAATAGATTGAGGCCTCTATTCCATTATACGTTTACATGTGAATCCATGAGAGTATATGTAAATTCTCAGCAAGCAGCCCAACTACGGTAGCGACAAAAGGTGAAAGCATGATTAAAAGTAGTTTGGATGAATAGACATGGGCCGAACTAATGAGAACCCTCGACATCACAACCTCACCAAACTAAATGTTTCTATTGCCCCATCGTATCTAATTAGGTAGCTGTTTAAATAAATATCTTTGCTTAATTTAGAAATGAAGTGTTTTAAATATAAACCATCCATCCATAGATGTCCGCCATCCAATAATTAAGATCATCTCTTGATCAAGTAGACCCACCATTTGAATGAATGGATTGAACCCGCCATTCTAATATAAGTCTACATGCGGATTGTCTCAGCAAGTGTGATTCTCTGCAAGTGGCTCAACTAGGATGGACGGCCAAGATGCGAAGCATGATTGAAAGTGGCTCCGATAAATACACATGAACTGAAGTTGAACTAAGGAGAGCCCTCCCCTCCACGGCAGGGGTTCACCGAACTGAGTGTTTCCTTGTCTCCTCGTATCTAATTAGGTAGCTGTTTAAATATCTTTGCTTAATTTAGGTAGGAAGTATTTTAAATCTGAACCGTCCATGAACGTCCACTATCCAATAGTTAGATCATCCCTTAATCAAGTGGACCCACCATTTGAATGAATAAATTGAAGGGTTCATTCCATGTTGGTGTACGTGTGGATCGTCCGAGTAAGTGTGATTATTTTTAAGTGGACTAACTACGATGGAGGACGAAGGGTGATATCCTTGCAGGTCATAAGTAGCTCTGTCCCGCGGGACACGTTCCTTTTCACGGAAAAAGAAAGATCAGAGGGAGAGGGAGAGGGAGAGAGAGAGAGAGAGAGAGAGAGGCGTATAAAATGCCAGGAAACCGGTTTTCGGGATTCGGTAACGGCGTTTTCTGGTTTTCTGCGGAGAAAAGTGAAGATTTTCTAGAGCGGCGGAAAGCGGTTTTCTGACTGGGGAAACGGAAGCCGGTAAGTGGTTTTGGAAGCTGGAGCGGTACCTACGGCGGTTTCCCGATCGAACGACCGTTTCGCGGAGCCGAAGCGGGGAGGTTTCATTAATTTCGAAAAGTAAAAAACCGTCGATTTCCCTCCGTACATAAATGGGGTAGCGATTGCAGTGCACAGCAGCGGTTTTCAACTTCCCCTCGAGCGGTTTTCTCTGCGGAATCGAGCTTCCGAGAGCGGTTTCATGGCTTACAGTGACAATTTCCGGAGTTCCTCAAATCTTACGAGCGAGCGGACGAATACAGGTAAAAACCAGAGCTGTTTCCGGTTCTGCGCTTGAATTTCGGCGCTTTTCTGTCATAACTAAATCATAGATGTGCATTTCTTGTGTAAGATTGTATAGGAGTCGATCAGCTGTATGAAGAGCTGTGGAGAGCGTGTGCGGGTCCTTTGGTTGATGTTCCGAAGGAGAGAGAGAGGGTTTACTACTTCCCCCAAGGCCATATGGAGCAGGTGCTATCTTGCGCCCCGCCTCTTTTGTCTGATTTCTCGATGTGAGAAATCTTCAAATTTTCTTTCTATTTTTTTTTAAAAATAAAAATAAAAATTTCCGGTACTTTTGCAGTTAGAAGCATCGACAAATCAGGAATTAGGTCCGCAGATTCATTTGTTTAATCTCCCTTCGAAAATCCTTTGCCACGTCGTTAACATTCAGCTAAGGGTATTCTGCTTCTGCTTCTGCTTCCTTTTTATTATTGAATTATTCTGCATTGATTTTATATATATATATATATATATATATATATATATATATATATATATATATACACATTTTTTCTTATATTGTTGTATTTTTTTTTAGGCGGAACCTGAAACCGACGAGGTTTATGCACAAATCACTTTGCAACCAGATCCTGATGTAAGAGGCCCGCATTTTTATTTTATTTTTATTATTTTTTAAATATCTTGGTTTGAATTGGATCTTGCAGTCTCAGGATTGTAGCGACGTTTTTTTTGTAATTTTTTTTTTTTTTTTTAGCAAAATGAGCCAAGGAGCCCTGATCCAAGCCTTCCAGAGTCTCCGAGGCCTGTGGTTCGATCATTTTGTAAAATTTTAACAGCTTCTGATACAAGTACCCATGGCGGGTTCTCTGTTCTTAGAAGACATGCTACTGAGTGTCTTCCTCCATTGGTGGGTTTTGGTTTTTGTTGTATTTTCATTTTATATTAGTTATTAGAGTTGTATAAGTATCTTTGATTTTCTTTTTCTTTTTTTTCTCCTTACTGTTGTTATTATGCAATTTCATTTGTTCAGGACATGTCCCAGCAAACGCCAACTCAGGAGTTGGCTGCCAGGGATCTTCATGGTTTTGAGTGGCGTTTTAAGCATATTTTCAGAGGTATGGATTTGGCTTTTATTTGCTTTCCCCTATTGAAATTGCTAAGCAAATCTATTCATTGAAAGAATTCATTTGGAGCTTTGCGTTTGGGTTCCCATTTCGTAAGGAAGATGGGATGCCATACATCCAAATTACTGGTTGGTGAGACCAGAAATCAACGGAAGATGAAACCACACATCATGTGAGTCTGTTTCTCCGAACTTTGCGGAACCCAGATTACTGGTTGTTCCTGTTCTTAATCTTCCTTGGATTTGGGGCAGAAAGGGATGGAACCCCACATAACATGAGTCTGTTGCTCGAACTGTGCAGAACCCAAATTACTGGATGGTGAGATAAGAATGGGTTGTTTCTGTTCTTCATCTCCCTTGTGATTTGGGGTGGTTAGTGATGGAAGATGGAAGTCCATGTGGATTCTTTTTTTTTTTTTTTTTGCTGACTTTGCCAAATGAGTATACAAGGTGTCTGATAAAATTGCCAAAACAATTTGTAATTGAAGGACACGTCAAATTCAGCCCTAACCTGATTATTTTGAACCTACTAAATGGACAGGGCAACCCCGTAGACATTTGCTCACTACTGGTTGGAGTACATTTGTCACTTCTAAGAGATTGGTTGCTGGTGATGCCTTTGTTTTCCTGAGGTATATGTGCTTTAGAGGTAGTCATTTTGGTTTTTGTTTCCCGCATGGATGAATTTATTGAATCACAAGAGCACTTCTGCAGAGGGGAGGATGGAGAGTTACGCGTAGGTGTTAGACGCCTTGCTAGGCAGCCAAGCACCATGCCATCGTCTGTGATATCCAGTCAGAGCATGCATCTAGGAGTTCTTGCCACAGCATCTCATGCCATTATGACTCACACACTTTTCACTGTTTACTACAAGCCCAGGTTAGAAGCATCTTCTCTCTTCAATTACCTTATTGTTTATATCAGATGTGTTGGATAGATGGTTGATTCCTTTTAATGGTGTCGATCAGGACAAGTCAATTCATTATAGGCTTGAACAAGTACTTGGAGGCTGTTAATAACAGGTTTTCTGTTGGGATGAGATTCAAGATGCGATTCGAAGGGGAAGATGCCCCTGAGAGAAGGTATTTTCTCAATCCACTCATGCTTTGTTTTAATGGCAGCCTTTGATGGGTTTGATTGATAATTAGTATTATCATCACTGTCAGGTTTACTGGCACTATAGTTGGGGTTGGAGAGGCTTCCTCGCAATGGCCGGATTCTGAATGGAGATCTTTAAAGGTTTACTTGCTGGTCGTTTGATGTTTTAAGGTCCTGTTTGGGTTACATGTCTTTGACTGATTATTTATTTCCAGGTTCAATGGGATGAAGCTGCTGCTGTTCCACGTCCCGATAGAGTCTCTCCATGGGAAATAGAGCCTTTTGTTGCTTCCACACTGTTAAATCCAACACAACAGGCAGTGATGAAGAACAAGCGGCCCCGGCCATCAGTGGAACTCCCAGTCACTGGTATACGAACTGCCGGCTTTTGTGTTTTTCCTAAGATGGGTTGAAATTATTTTTCATTTTCTTTATTAGTGTTATGTTTATTGGATGCAGAACCTAGTTCAGGATTTTGGTACCCTGGAATAACTCAATCCCATGATGTGAGTGCATTGAGGCAGAAAGAAATCAAGGGAAATGCTATGAACAGCAGCATCGTGCAGGGTGCGGTGGTGCGACCAGAGGGCTGGTTGAAAGATATCCATGCTCCTCCATTCACAAACAGGCAGGAATGCCTGTCTTCCCCTACAAGGGTCTCTCTGAAGCTGTTTCAGGATGCAGACAAAGAGCATAAAACGGTCACTGTATTGCCAGTTACCTCGGGCTATTCAACTACCGACCACCCTCTAAATCCCACTCCCTGCTCAATTTCGCATTTGGCAGAGGAGGGAAAGAGGCCCGAGGCTCGTAACGGGTGTCGGTTGTTTGGAATCGAGCTGATTGACAACTCAAACATTTCGCCAGCGGCTGATAGAACATTGGCCAGTCCAGTTAAGATCTCCACTGCTATAACAAATGATGAATTTGTTAAGGCTACTGCATCTGCCGCTGATTCTGATCAGCAGTCAGGACTTTCAAAGGCTTCGAAAGAGAGAAAGCAAGGTTTACAGATATCCCCAAAGGAGGTCCAGAGCAAGCATAGTAGTTCAACAAGGAGTCGAACCAAGGTAACTCTTGATTTTAATGGAAAGTTGTGTAGATATATGATTTGCCTGATCTTACACCATTCTTGGATTTCATATTTGGTGCTTGAAAGGTTCACATGCAAGGGATTGCAGTTGGGAGAGCTGTGGACCTAACTGTGATGGAGGGCTATGATGAACTGATAATGGAGTTGGAGCGTATGTTTGAGATCCACGGCGAGCTTCATCACCGCAACAAATGGGAAGTTGCCTTCACTGACGATGAAGATGATATGATGCTTGTGGGTGATGATCCATGGCCGTAAGCATCTCCGCAGCTAACCATCCACCTTGAATCGGTTCACTTTATGTTCTCAAAATAACATGCTGAGAGTTCTCACTCACCGTGTGGTTTTTTCTGCAGGGAATTCTGCAAGATGGCAAAAAAGATTTTCATTTATACATGTGAAGAAGTGAAGAAGATGAATCCAAGAAACAAGCTTCTCTCAACAGTCGAGGGGACTGCAAGCATTGATTCAGAGCTGAAATCCGAGACATAAATTTGTGGTGTCGGTTCGTTCTCCGTTTTCCTTCTCCATTGGGAGAGGAGATTAGAGAGGGGCGAGGACATGGGCAGCGGTTGATATCGAGCTCGGTTTTTTAGAGCTATAGGTTGTGGAAGGGTAAAACAAACCAGTTAACTGAGGGGGAGAGGTAGCAGCAGTCGTTTCTATCTTTAGGAATTTAGAAAAATGGATTGCAATTTGTGAATAGATGGGGTTGGGTTTTTTTTTTTTTTTTTTGTTGTTGTTGTTGTTGTTGTAAATACGTGCTTGATGTAGTTCTTTGTGAGTGGCAATGTAGAAGGTCTGTTTTCTCATTCTGCTGAATTTTGATTCTGTGATTATGTGGCCAAGTTTATGATGATCAATTCAGACTATTTGCGGGGCCCCACAAAATGTGCACGTCTGACCAATAATCAAGTGATAACATGGGCTATGGTGTTAAACATGCAAATGTTGCTTTCGGTGTTATTAAGTTGAGAACATTGATTTCAATGTTTTTGGGCCGTGCCACCACACATGGCAGAGACCTCAGATGAACCACGGACACATCCACGCCAATTGCATTCATCCAAAGTTGTGGGACCCACTAGGAGAATCATAGTGCAAAAATCACTAACACCATCTAGTGGGTGACCATCAAATAGCTATCGTGCCAATCGTGACCTTACAAAGTTGTGGGACCCATTTGGAGGAGCATGGTAAAAAAATCACACTGATTCGATGTGAAAAAAAAAAAAAAAAAAAAAAAAAAAAACAAAAACAAAACAAAACAAAATGCCATCCATGCCAGTCTAGACTGCCCTTATTGTGGGCTGCATTGTGGGAACAAGCATAACCTTTAACTTACATTGATTGGTCGATCCAACTGATCTGATTTCACCCAAGCAGTTTGGACTGTTGGCACTTTTGTTTTAGCTCTGTTTGATGGTGACTGAATGGATGGTGAGAATTTTCGGATTGGTTTCTTTTTTGATCATGCACTATCTGCTTTTGTTTCAAATTTTGGAATATCTGGATTGATGCACTTGTATGGTGCATGTACTATGGACAATTGGACATGACAATTGAAGGGACAATCTCCTTCTATTAATATACAAGCCAAGCTTTTATTTAGGGAAAAAGATATCTACAGCTTAGTGCATGCTTGGATTTTAATTCGAGCTTGGTAATGTTGAATCTATTTACATTTTATGCCTGTGAAAATTCTAATTGAAAGTGTTCACAGTTACAAAAGCAACAGGTCTTTCTTGCCTGTTATGGTGCTTGCTCCTCGGGAGGAATGAATTGTGGATATGGCCCAAGTACTTTCAGGCTCTTGTAACTGAAAGCTCTATGAGGCCCATCGCAATGTCCATATGATGTCCACTCTGTCCATCAGTTTCATTGTATCCTTTTTTTACGTGAGACAAAAAGTGAGGCGGATAAAATACTCAAGTGGCCACACCACAAGAAATAGTATGGAATGCCAGCCCATATGGAAATGCTGGTTATTCCAATGGAATTGTATAATATCTCCTTGAATTTGTTTCTTATGGGTTTTTCTTTCATGTTGTAGAGAGATTCAGATTCACGTTTTGACTTGTATTCGGATGGATCAGATATCCTAGAGCAATTGATAAGGAAAAGGCAAGAGAACTAAAAGATACAGAGGTAGAATTGCAGCTCAATTTCAAAGACAAATCAGATAAGAGTTCAGATTGCCTACAGAAGAGGCACTTCTCCATTAATTCTACTTTGATGTTCTCCTGGTTCATTTTGAATTTGGAAACTTGAGGCTCTTATGATTTTCCTTCAGGAGCTTCAAGAAGAGGCACAGTGACCACCAGATCTTCCAAAATCTTCAGCGCATAATAAAAGAGAGTGTGCTATCTCATCTTCTGCATTTTCTCCTCTCTCTCTCTAATTATAATTCTTGGATCGATACCTTTTACTAATTATATCATTTTCAGCATTGCTATGATATAATTTTATTTTATTTTTTCTTAAATTCAGATGTTTCCAGTTGCAGAGCTTGCAGAACTTATTTAGTTTGATCAGAATCCGAAGCATGGTTTTTCCCTTCCGGTACATGAAGTGACAGTGTAGGTAGATAGGTTCTCATTTTCACTGCTCACATTGCTTGAACTAGAATGATCCGATGCATCTTCGGATTGTTCTGCTTCAGTCTGAGTGGTCTCATGGGACTGATTTTTGTGGTTTGCATTAGATCGAGAATCGCTGGCCTGAACCTCACATCCAAATTGACCACTATGAACATCCTCCTTATTCCTTAGCGCAGCCTTTTCCCACTGTTCACGGATTTCTCTAGAAGAAAAGTGATTTTCCTACATCATCAGCTATTAGAAAACTGTATTATTGAAGTATTCATTTTCAATGAGAAGGAACAACCTCAAAATGGAACCGCTATTTTGTCATTCATTCATAAACATAATCATCTTATCTAATTACAATCAATTTGTTCTTCATCACATTGTTTGTTTGTTTTTTCATCTCATCTTTTCCTAATTACAACAGAAATTGTAAGAACATATGCAAATGTTTATTTGACAATAAGGAGGTTGTCGGAAGGGGGAATATCAAGGTATTCCCAACCCATTGAAATACTTCAAGAAATAAATGTCCAGCCAGGCATTGAAATACCATTTCCAGTGGGCTTTTGAATGTCACTCTAATGGAAGATACATTGCTTGGTAAAACTGAATATCAGGTGAAAATGCCTGGGTTATCAAATTACGCCATGGCTTGGTAAAGCAAAGGGCGGATAGCTGGAGCACCTCATGTAATATTAATATAAGTTAACCAAATATCTTTTGAGATAAAACTGTTGGGTATGTCTGTCAGACTGTGTTATAATAAAAGAGCATAAATGATGGGAGATGCATTTTCTGCATCAGATTTCCAGTTGCTGCAGACCACTTGTGAGAAAAAAGGCTGCATTGTGTCTTCTGCAGTTGTAGAGGAAGAATCCTGATGTTGTCAATGTAGATGGCTGGTAAGTAGGGATTCTGTATTCTACCTCTAATGGGGCCCTGTTGATTATTTATGCTCATCTGACTTTCTGTTTTAGCTACATTTCTTTTCAGGTCAGATCGCATGACATAGCTTCTAGATGAGCGTAATGTGGGGGTTTTGACACAGTTTCAAATAACCTTGAAGCATATTGGAGTAGTCTTCCAAAGTGTGTTAAAATTTTAGAGAGGAACCAGGATGTTCCACAAGAATACACCTACTACAGGATCCCATCACCATGGCTTCAGGTTTGAATTCCTTTCGGAAGGCAAATTTTTTTTAAAAAAAAAAAAAAAAAAAAAAAAAAAAATTCTTCCTAATTGTTTACTCAGAAACATGCAAGCATGTAGTAACAAACCATGATTGGTTTTTTTCACATATTGAGAAGCATGCCATCTTTTCATCCCAGTAAAGATATTCCTCTATTAGAGTATTGCAGGTTCTAGTTCATGGTTGGACAGAGGCTACAGAGCATTTGAAAGAGTATTGCTCAAAAAATGTTTGCCCTCATGTATATACTTCCCAGATCGAAGGGACAATTGACGTCAAATCAGATCTGTCTGCCTATAAGGTATCAGTAGGGATGTCCTTGAGTTTTTTGTGGACAAGTAATGGTTGAATATGCCAACTCAAATTCTTATAATGCAGCTTTCTTTTGATCTTCTAGATAAGATGCTCTGTACGAGTAGAATGGAAGGCTGCAGTTGAAAGAGATACAGATGCAGGTACATATAGGTACCACTCTGCATGGGCTTATTAATGATGAAAACAGTGGGCTGGGTCAAGCCCAAAACTCTTATGTTCAGGTGTGGACTAAAATAGATACTAGTGCATCAGACCTGTCCTAATTAAGGATCAATAGAACAGTAATAAGCATGGGCTCGATTCAAGCCCAACATGTTCTGACAGTTGAGCCCCCAACTTCTTTGACTCAATAGGCCCAGCCAAGCCCAACAACATGTTTGTTCAAGTCTAAGAAATCCAAGAATCTGTTAGACTTGCACTTTTAAATTGCTTCATGGATTTTGTAGGTATGCTTGACTGTTGCAATTTAAAATTTCATACTACAAAATGTGATTTGTGCATTTTAGTTTGCTGCATGCCTAGGTTTATTTGGTACTGAAATAATGAGATTTTATTTTGTTCACTTCCATCAGGTTATCTAGAGCAGATAGGGAGTGGACTCTCTAAAAGTAATTCAAACAAAGAAACTTCGAACTTATAAGATGCGTCGCCTCACTCAACAAGTCAGAGATCTCAGTTTTGTTGCTTGGTCATGCATGATGACATGCTTTGTGGTCTGGGCCATGCATCATGCATACTTCACGAGGAGTGGAGCATGGAGGAATTTTTATTTATTTTTCATGTATTCGGACCATTGTAAACTTATTGTTGTAAATATATATAATTTTTTTTTATAAAGTTGTTCAATACTTCTTTAATATTAATTTTTAGTTGTACCTAATATTCTTTGAATTTTAAAAATAAAAACAAATACAGCTTTCAATTGAAAAAAAAAATATATTATTGGCAAAAGCCACCGTTACTAAATATAACCCGACTGTTGGCACCAGAACGGTTTAAACCCGTTCCTAATATTCCATCGGTAATAGTCGAAACGGTTCCGAAAACGGTTTTGAGCCGTTCCTATTTTTTGCGACGTTTTAAGCATATTTTCAGAGGTACGGAATTGGCTTTCATTTGCTTTCCCCTACGCAAATCTATTCATGGAAAGAATTCATTCGGAGCTTTGCGTTTTGGGTTCCTATTTCCCAAGGAAGATGGGATGCCATGCATACAAATTACTGGTTGGTGAGACCAGAAATCAACGGAAGACGACACCACATCATGTGAGTCTGTTTCTCCAAACTTTGCAGAACCCAGATTACTGGTTGTTCCTGTCCTTAATCTTCCTTGGATTTGGGGCAGAAAGGTATGGAACCCCACATAACATAAGTCCGTTGCTCAAACTGTGCAGAACCCAAATTACTGGATGGTGAGATAAGAATGGGTTGTTTCTGTTCTTCATCTCCCTTGTGATTTGGGGTGGTTAGTGATGGAAGATGGAAGCCCATGTGGATTCCTTTTTTTTTTTTGCTAACTTTGCCAAATGAGTATACAAGGTGTCTAATAAAATTGCCAAAACAATTTGTAATTGAAGGACATCAAATTCAGCCCCAACCTGATTATTTTGAACCTACTAAATGGACAGGGCAACCCCGTAGACATTTGCTCACTACTGGTTGGAGTACGTTTGTCACTTCTAAGAGATTGGTTGCTGGTGATGCCTTTGTTTTCCTGAGGTATATGTGCTTTAGAGGTAGTCATTTTGGTTTTTGTTTCCCGCATGGATGAATTTATTGAATCACTCACTGTGGTTTTTTCTGCAGGGAATTCTGCAAGACGGCAAAAAGATTTTCATTTATACATGTGAAGAAGTGAAGAAGATGAATCCAAGAAACAAGCTTCTCTCAACAGTCGAGGGGACTGCAAGCATTGATTCAGAGCTGAAATCCGAGGCATAAATTTGTGGTGACGGTTCGTTCTCCATTTTCCTTCTCCATTGGGAGAGGAGATTAGAGAGGGGAGATGACGTGGGCAGTGGTTAAAATCGTTTTTTAAAGCTATAGGCTGTGGAAGGGTAAAACAAACCAGTGAACTGAGGGGGAGAGGTAGCAGCAGTCGTTTCTATCTTTAGGAATTTAGAAAAGGGATTGCAATTTGTGAATAGATGGGGTTGGTTTTCTTTCTTTCTTTCTTTTTTTTTTTTGTCTTTTTCTGTTGTAAATACGTGCTTGATGTAGTTCTTTGTGAGTGGCAATGTAGAAGATCTGTTTTATCATTCTGCTGAATTTTGATTCTGTGATTGTGTGGCCAAGTTTATGATGATCAATTCAGACTATCTGTGGGCCCCCACAAAATGTGCACGTGTGACCAATAATCAAGTGATAACATGGGCTATGGTGTTAAACATGCAAATGTTGCTTTCGATGTTATTAAGTTAAGAACATTGATTTCAATGTTTTTGGGCTGTGCCACCACACATGGCAGAGACCTCAGATGAACCATGGACACATCCACGCCCATTGCATTCATCCAAAGTTGTGGGACCCACTAGGAGAATCATGGTGCAAATATCACTGACACCATCTGGTGGGTGACCATCAAATAGCTATCGTGCCAATCGTGACCTTCCAAAGTTGTGGGACCCATTTGGAGGAGCATGGTAAAAAAATCACACAGATTCGATGTGAGAAAAAAAAAAAAAAAACAAAATGCCATCCATACCAGTGTCCTCAAGCAGCAGATTGAATTAGAAGTTGTCCGCAATCCAGGATGGCAGAATCAGATGGTGGAAGCATTGTTATTATCTGGGTATATTCCATCCATGGTTGGGCCCACTCCTTGGGAAGGTGCAAATCATCGTGAAAATTTTGGGTGGTGGGCATGCCGTCGTACCATTTCTACCTACAATTGGAGCGTACCATTGGGATGCCGATTACCTGCGGCAGGGTGTCGGTGGAAGTTCCTGCGTACATAAGCTGGGTGGGGGCCCACCGTGGTGTTTGTGAGAAATCCACCCGTCCATCCGTTTCGCCAGCTCATGTTATAAAATGAGCCCAAAAATGAGCCAGATCCAAAACTCAAGTGGGCCGGGAAATGCCTACCGTTGAAACCACCCTGGGCCCACCATGATGTTTCTATGCCATCCAGACCGTTCATAAGATCATTACTTCTGGGATGAACTGAAAATACAAAAGCATTATCCTGAACCAAGACTCGACCCATGAATGTTTCAATGGTGGTGGATGTGGACGTTCAATCTTCATTTTTTTCACGTGGTATGGCGCACGTGATTTTTATTTTTTTATTTTTAAATCTGGCTTGTTTTGGTTTCTCGTCCTAAATTAGCTGGCAAGACGAATGGACAGAATGGATTTCTAATAAACATCACGGTGGGCCCACGTAGCTTCTAACAAGCACAGGAAGTTAGTTCGTGCGACAGGGTGTCGCAGGCACTCCGCGTCCGTACCATTGCATATAACCACAGCCCGAGAAGTAGCATTAAAGTCACAATGGATGAGCGCCATTCAAGAGGTGGGCCTTAAACGGAACTCTCGGGTTTCGATATCAAACGTGATTCACATGTCCTTGTGAGATTCGCTTCTATGGCACGGATACCACCGCAAGTAGGGGTGCCGGTCTTGGGGGCCACGTCAGCTATTCATCTGATCCACACCGTCCATCATATTCTTCCCTTCATACTCACCGTTGAAACCAAAAATCAGGCCTACCAAAGCTTAGGTGTGCTGTGATGCAGTGAACAACGCAAAACGATGCCTAAGACCTCTAAATTCATTTGGCGTGTCACGCTTATCTTAGCATGGCGTGACTGGTGTGCTCATTCGTCCTAATGTGGCGCACCGTATTAACGGTTTAGATGGAATTTACGCAACACGGTGGGCAGCACAAACGGTGGTATAGCTTTTATTGGTTGGGCATCCCCTCTCCAACTGTTCCTCTTGGTGCAGCCCACCTGAGAGGCTGATTTTTATCCCAATGTCCGGGAACCAAAGGACCCACCTAATGGACAGCGTGGATCTGATTTCACAGTTAACGTGGCCCCACATCATACGGGTAGCACCAAAAATGGTGCTGGTGGTGGTCGTACCGGTTCCCATATGAACGCGACGCTATTCTTACGAGATTGAGAGAACTTTGATACTTTGGCGGAGTGTGATGGATGATACGCACGCATTCAGAGATTTCTTAGTATTTGCCCACGTGGCATACAATTATCGAAATTAAACCGTTCAAATTATGGTATCCAGTGTGGATGTGTAATGAACGAAAATTAAACTTATTTATAATCTGACTATCGTATTAGTGGTCATTTATTGGACGTTTAAAAATGACAATATCTAACGGTCCTATTTCCACAAACATGTGTCCACGAATCAGTGGTTATAATCTTGGGCTTGTGACTTGGAGGCAGTGCTTTGCACAATCCAGTCTGTTTTATTTGAGTAATGCATGTCATGTGTACAAGTTCTGAGTGCCTGCGTATCAAGCGTCACACGCAGCCCGAGTATCATAGAACTCATCCCACTTTCATTCCCGGGAAGTCCGATGCGTGGGATGGGGTCCGGAACGTATGTGCCAGGGATTGGACAGTATGGTGGGTCCCATTTGATGGTGTCTGTTAATGCCGTTGAATTGCTTTTGGCTCTTTCTCGGCAGCTTTGTTCGTCTAAAGAGAAATGTAAATATCACGAGAGATTAGATTCGAGAGAAACTGTTTCAGTATATCGCGATAAGATAGGGTCCGCCCTTGTCGTAGGGTGATTATGTGTGTCATTTTCGAGAGAGGATATAATTAGAAGAGGAGAAATTGAAATGCCTTGAAAACGACAAGGAATAATGACCTTTCATTTTTATGGAACTTTTGGGAACAAGTGGAAAGTGAAAAACCAAATTTAGGGCTGCATTTTCCTTTTATAAGACAGGTGCTTTGATACTCCGGCAGAGTGATGGATGACACGCAGGTACCATGAAATTGCACACGTGGCATATAGGTAGGTCCCAGTTGGATGGCTTATGAACCGATTCGATATTTCTAACGGGCTGATTAGTGGACAGTTAATGAACAGTCAAAATGGAAAACAGTCAACGGTCTGGATTCAACATAAGAATGGCCGTTGATCAGAGGTCAGGATAGTACCTGGAGTGGCTCCCTCAATTTGGACTGCCTGGATGGAGTTAAGAGTGCGATGGAGAGTGATGTACACGAGTTGAAACGAGTCATGCTTGACACAACTCCGATCGGCTTGGCCAGTAGCTAAGCCCAGCTCGAATCTCGACCCAGCTCGGTCCCTGAGCTTGTCTTGCTAGCTCGGGTTAGTTCAGTCAGCAAATCAGGCCATTCAAGCCAAGTTTAAGTCATTTTCTCACATTGGTAGAATGCATTTTCAATTTTTCACGGAATGTAAAATAGTAACAATATTTGATAGATATTTCATCAAATATCTAGAAAATAGTATTAAAATCAAACAACTGACATATTCATTCTTTCATTACCAACAATTTGTCGAGTCATTTTATCAAACACTCAGCGAGTAATATTCATGTCAAAATAATCCAGTCACTGTCACTGAGCTGATTGATCCAAGCCAGTTTGAGTTGAGGTCCAATCCGACTTGAGTCGAGCTTGGGTAAGCGTGAACTCGGCTCGAAATTTTTTCAAGCTCCAAAAACCAGCTTAAATCGGTTTAAATCCATTTTCGA
This sequence comes from Magnolia changhungtana, assembly GCA_030180095.1. NCBI lineage: Eukaryota > Viridiplantae > Streptophyta > Magnoliopsida > Magnoliales > Magnoliaceae > Magnolia > Magnolia changhungtana. Next base: position 5,855,277 of record JASAUF010000272.1, on the reverse strand, counting down.
GCCAAGGCGAGTCAAGCTTTTCCTAGTTGAATCGAGCGAACTGACCTAGCTAACTTGACTCATGTACAGATGTACAACTAATCAAAACTAAACGGTTCAAATTAGGGGTCCCAATTTTAATACACGGTGAATCAATTATGCTTATTTGATCATCTAACTTATGGAATTTGTGAACATTGATTGGATGGTTAGAAATGGAAAACATCAAATAATCCTCTTCCAATAAACAAGTGTCCACAAATCACAACTTATGATGGACCACTAATTTGATTTTGGGAATGTGACATAGTGATGGTTGGTTTCCATAGTGCTATTATTATTATTATTATTATTATGAAAAAACTAATCATAAGCTTGGTTAAGCTAATGTGGGGATTACATGGTATCACCACCTTGAGCGGCTAGGATCAAGACAGCATCAATCTAACAAAAACGCCAAGTAATAAAATGGTATATTGGTATATTCACCCTAATCTGCATATTTATGCAAGCATGGCTTTTTTAATCCCTAGGGTTTTTTTTTATCTTTTATTTTTTATTTTTAAGGATATTAGGAATATGAACTGGATATATATATATATATATATATATATATATATATATATATATATATATATATATATATATATATATATATAAGAGAGAGAGAGAGTCTTGCTCGCAGCTCACCTATGCACGTGCACACCTTTGCACACATATTATGGGTGTCTAATCCGAACGGTCCATGTGATGCATAATCCCATGGAAGCGCAAGGCGCAAATTTTCACCGTAATCTAAAATTTTGGTGGGCTCTAGAAAAGAGAAATGCAAATCAAGAGAGGAAACTGTTTTCATTTTTCATGGCCCACCAAAGTTCTGGATCAAAGTAACAATTGGGCTTGGGAGGTTTCATGAGGTCTTGCTTCATGTGGACCGTTCGGATTTGGGAGTCTCATAACTTATGATGAGTTATCAAAAAAGTTAGGACAGGCCAGGTTTAGTGTGTAGCTAAGCATTCGGACACACACACACACACACACACACACACATATATATATATACAATAATTGGATAATAATTATTTCTATGAACACTATTGAAAAGTAATTTAATATTTAGAATCTTATTTACTAAATTAAGTTTGTAAAAATTCTATTAGACAATTGCTGGCTCTTTTAAAAAAAAAAAATTTTTTTTTAAAAATAAATCACAGGACCTTTTCTATGGACGAGTTTACTAATTACTTTGTAAAATCCCCAAATCCAATCAATCTCACCATTCCCTTACGGCTTTTTTGTTTATTAATTACAACAGTAAATGATTGTAAATAAATAATAATTATTTACTCTTATGCAGTGACATCACTTGCATTCAACTATAATGATAGCTTTGCTATATCAGAGTTTAAGTAGGAATTATTGAAAAATTGATAATTTATAATATAAAAATATAATGATTATAATTTACTTCATTTATATCATTCACAAGTATATTTAACTCTCGATTTACAAGCTATAATTTATGTTTAAATAAACACTCGTAAATAATAATAATAACTCATTAATTTTACAGAAAATTAAAAAAACCAAACAAACCATTTGTGAAAAACAAATTTCATTTCTCCTTAATTTTAATATCCAAATCCCAAATGGGCCCTAAATGTCAGAAGCATTCAACACACAACTTCAGAAAGGAAGATTTTAATTAGAAGGGGATAATTGATTTTTCAAAGAAGCTTCCAATAATTATGGCCCATGGACCATGGAAATTCTTCTTTAGAAACAGATCTTGGACAAAAGGGACCACTTCAAGCCTTAGGACAGCATATCAATCCTCATGCTCTGTACAATACAAATTCTAGGCGTGTTTCTCGTGTCCGGGTGGGCCCACCAATGATTACTAAACAGATTATTGGATTATTACAGCCATTTGACAGTGTAAGATGGCCATTAAGACATTTCACACACCACTAATCAGATGGCTTTGATCATGCTAGCTGTCCGGCGATCTGAGGTTCACGTGCAATCCACGTGCAACCTTCCTATCAGGTGGCCTATCTATCATGATGCAAGTGAATCCCACCTGTGGGCCCCACATTGGAGTTCGCAATGGATCATGGCCCTTGATTCCTAACAAGTGTACCACTTGAATCAATGGTTCAAATCAATTTGCAATTTCTGGAGGGGCATTTTGGTGATAAATCGTTTAAATTTTAAATCTTATTGAGAAGTTGTAAATCAGATTTGATGATTAAATCACCGCCGTCTGATCTCATCAACTCACTCCTTACGATCGCATGCCATTAGCATGATGTTAGCCTCAAATCAATGCTATTTGCATTTTATATTCTTTTAGGGTAACTCCCATCTGCCCTGCTGGATCAGAAAAGGACATTAGTTCACCCAATACCTGACATGTGGCAAGTGGAGAGGTGGATCGGGACCGTTCATCAAGTGGGCTTTATCCATATGTCGCCCAATGTTGAAATTCGCACCAAATGGATGATCCTAGCCATCAGTTTTTCCTGTCGATCATGCATCGTTAACCAAATTCACTTATGCGGTCCATATAAGTGGAACGGGTTTTATGGTAGGATAGTCCGTCTGCTGTTGTTTCCAACCATGTGCCATCCACAAATGGGACCCACTAGATGGACAGTCTGGATCCAATGCAGCCTTTAGGCTATTTAATAGCCGGGAACGCCCCTTGACATTCCAACGGGCCAAAAGGCAAAACCTCTTCAATAGATAAAAACGCAGAGCTTCATTTTCGTGCCACGTGCAATCGATTACAGCCATTGAAACTGTTTCCAACTTTCACCCACGAGGAAAGGAGTTTGATTATAGTGGAAGTTTTAGATAAGCTTTTTATATTAAGGACTCCCACTTAAAAGCAAGTTTCTTGTAAATGTAAAGGAGTGGTGAACAAATTGTTTAATAGTTGGTTATATGATACTCCAGCTGCAAATGTGCACTTGATACGCAGGCGCTCAGAAACTGTACATGTAGCATATATTAATTAAATAAATCCGACTAGATTATGCAGCCCACTAATAATCCCAAAATCAGATTGGTTGGAAGAATAGTAACCTCTGGTTCTTGGACACTTGTTCGTGGAAATAGGATCATTGGATATTTTTCATTTTACCGTCCAATAAATTTCCACCAATCTAATAGCCAGATAATTGAAATTAGCTTAAGTTTTTATACAGTTCTAATTCAAATACTCGCATGTCATGTGAGCAATTTCTAAGTAATATCAAAGTGCCCACACTCTACAAGAGTATTAAAGTCTTTGTTTGGTAGCCACTTTTTAGAAAAATAAAAAATAAAAATTAAGCAGATTTATATAAAACTTATTTTAGAAATTTAAAATTTTTTTATACAAATGCCGTTTGAATGACACTAGTTTACCTATTTCCCTCAAAATGTTATGCAGACGTTAGTTTTTGGAAAGAATTATTATATCAGATAATAACCAGGATCACAATCACCCACTTAATGGACGACCCAGTTTAGTGACCCGACTTCTATTGTAATCAAGGCAGTTCGCTCATTGATCAGATGTTATAATAATAAGATCCAAGAGACTTTGAAAGAGACTGGCAATCCGAGGCACGGCCCAAATGATGGTCTCTTAACTCTGTTCTAATTAATATGGACCATTGCTTTTTTGGCTACTATGTAAGGGCTAGGAGCATTTAATCAAAGATATTTTCAAAAGACATTGATAACAACGGTGGTCCCCACATGATGGATGGCCCAGACCATTAATTGGACCTTTCTACTATAGTACATAGGAAAACACATGTGGACCTCGTCCAGACCCGTATACCTTTATAGAGACCGGAAACTAAGTAGTTGGAGAGACATTTAACTGCACATGAAGCATTAAACCAGACCATGTACAAACGGATACATATGGCTAGCCCAACAACCATAAAACAGCTAACTAATAAGTCTAAATGGCTAGCATGTAACAGCTAGTTGTCCTACATGTATAACGTTCAGAATCTACCAATAAAACTAATTTCTCACCAACAGCCATGAAATAGTCATATTGGATTATGACCTTAGACCAAAATGATCAGCAATCAGGCTTATATAAATAGTGCCTGAATGGTTTATTTGACCATTCTCACTTACAACCTAACAAGAAGAGCAACAGTGTATTCTGATAAGTTAGCAAGGTTCATACGAACCTTAGATAGAAGACCTCAAGAAATAGACCAAAGCATTGGTCTAAAGTTTTTAATCTTCTTTTTGAATATGGAATTGTTATTTTATTTTATTTTATTTTTTTTGCTAGACAAAATTGTGTATATAGAGTTTCATTAATGATTTTTTGTGTTTGTTGAACGCAAAACCACACACACGCTCGTTGTATCATAGAATCGGTTTGCTTGCAATCTATTAGCACTTTCAATTACTTTGAAAATGAACGAATAATACTTTAAGAACAACATGATCACACATTCTTCAATCAATCCTTCATTTTTTGATTTCTTTATTATTTTACATAATTATAAATCTCTAAATTATATGACACCATTGAAGAATCTCTCACATTCAAGTAAACCATTTTTAATAGATTTTATTCCACAGAAAACCATATGGGTGGGGGCCCACAAATCTCGAATTTTCGAATAAGGCATGATCAATATTATAATTTATACATATAAGATAATCCAGAAAATCACTCCCGATAGTACATTTACAGATATCATGGTTCAAGACAATCCAATTTTCCTACTACAAATGATGTATACGTAACATCACTCCAACCACCAGTTTCACCGTATCATGTTAGAATGCGAGACTGAAAATAAAAAACTCAGGAAACCACAGTCGAGAAAACAACATGATGAAAATGCTGACCGTTGAAATCTTCCTAGGGTTTACTTTAATGTTTATATTCCATCCAAAACGTTCATGATGTTAGTCTCACCAAGACGCAAGGTAAACACAAATATAAACCTCATCTAAAACTTCCGTGCGCCCTAATAAGCTTCCAATGGTAGATGTTTAATCTCAGCTGTTTATTATGGTGTGGCCCATCTCGATTTGGCTCATTTTTGTCTGATGAAATTGATGGACGGAGCAGATGTTACACAAAGACGAAAGTAGGCTTAATAAATTTGGGTAACACAGCTCTGCTGTAAGAAACGGTCGCGGCTTCGGAGGATCCCATCATCCACCCAGGTGGGTGGTTCTCTGACTATGGAGCCCACCATAATGTATGTTCCTTACATCCACGCCGTTCATCCGTTTTTGACAGCTCAATTTATGGCAGGATCCTAAAAATGAAGCAGATCAAAATTTCAGATGGACCACACCACAGGAAACAATGGTTATTGACCATTGAAAACTTCTTGTGGGCCACAATAGTTTCGGATAAAGCTGATATTCGGGTGGTCCCTTCATCCATATCTTTGTGACATTATCAACAGGTGGGTGGAAAATAAACATTCTGGTGGCTCCCAAAAAGTTTTAAATGGTGAATATTTAATCACTAGATTTTCCTTAGTATAGTCATCCATAAATTTGGATCATCTTCATTTATGAGATTATAGCCTAAAAGGATTTTTTTTTCAAAACAGATGAACGGCATGGATATAAGTAAAATACATAAAGGTGGGTCCCACTGTCAAGGATCCACCCACCTTGGAAGCCAACCAGATATAGTACTTGTTCAAGTTTAAAAAAATACATTTAATATATAAAGCGGCTACTAAATATAGGAGTTTCCGATAATATATTAGAGTGACAGCGCTGAACGCATTTTCCAGCATATACCAAACAGGCCTAAGTTTGCCTACTTTCCTCCTCTGATTGTACGAACTCCAGAGAGAGCTGGGTCGTACCAGAGCCTTTTTTTAAAAATGCTTTTGTGTGGTCCAGATTGTAGCTTGTCCTGCTACCTGCAAGTTTTCTTTCTTTAGGTGGGACCCACATCAACATAACCCTGCCAACCGTTCATGCTGGACCACATGTGCTACGAGAAATTTAAAAAGTTATGGATATGTTAACATGCACGTCACGTTCGCCTGACTTTGGCGCGCGGATTGGTGCTCCCCTCACCGGGAGCTAGACAGAGACCCACGGTTCGGTTCTGTGTGGTCCACCGTGATGTATGTGTTTTATCCACGCCGTCCATCCATTTTTATAGATCATTTTAGGGCATGAACTCAGAAAGTAGGCAGATTGAAGGCTCAATTGGATCACACCAAAGGAAGCAGTGGGTATTGAAAGCTTACCGTTGAAAACTTCTAGTGGGGCACAACTGATATTTATGTTTTCCCTCTGTAATGTGACCCTATGAACTGGTTGGATGGCAAATAAACAGCAGGGTGGGCCCTATGAAGTTTTCAACCGTAGGATTTCAATCTCCACTCCTTCCTTTGATGTGATCCACTTGAGCCTTCAATCTACCTCCTTTTTGGGTTCATGCTCTAAAATGATCTGTGAAAGTGGATGGATGGCGTGGATAAAACATATACGTCACAGTGGGCCCACAGAGCCCCTGAGAGTGACAGGACCATCCGTCCCAATTCGTGCCCCTGACTTTGTGGATTATGGGCAGGGCATGTCTATGGTGGTCCCACCTAATGAGAATAAACGGGCCTGATTGGCATATCATATGGCACTTGTATTATTAGTTGTATTGGGCGGACGGTTCCCCCACGAATGGGCTTTCGTAGTTAAAAAGAATCCTAACGGTCTATTGGCAACATCTGCTTTATCATTTTTATTTGCAGGCGGGCTAATCTGATTGGTAGGGTCAGTGGACCCCACCAATCTTGGCATCTCGACTGTTGGTTGTTTCTTACATGTGGGACCACTGATGTGCCTATCCAATCCGAGAAAAAGTCCAATACTCGTCTCAACATCAGATGCATTGTTTGGCAAAACATTGTAGGTGGGCCCCACTAAGAATGGGCTTCACCACAACAATATCTCTCATCTTACTAAAGACCCTAACAGTTGTTTTGAACTTCATTAGCCCGAGCTGGTATTCTTGCCTATTTAGTAAATGGGCCTTAGACTAGCCCGAGCCCAACCCAGTCACCTTCTACCATATGGAGCGAGGGTTGGTGAGGTTCCTGGATACCCAAAGGCTAAGGTAATTGTAGGGGAAAAAAAAATAAAAACAGGGGTTCACTCATCAGGTGGGCGTATGGATGCTAATGCAGACCCATGAATTTGTAGAATCCTTGGGAAATGAAAATTCACCAATTTCTATCTTCCTTCCATCGTTTGTCATGGATTATAGCTTTACATAGATTCCACGTATATCACATCGAAACTCACCTCGCATCTTTCTGTGCCTTGGAAATTGATATAACAATGTTTCTGGGCAGAACATACGTACACAGATTTTAGTAAAAGTTCAGAAGTGGAAATCGGTTTCCAAAGTGTCCAATGGAGAAAATGGTTTTCCATGGAAACTTATTTCATTTCCAGGGTTTTTAGGGGGGCAGTGTTTGGACAAAGGAAACTAAATTGCACTTATAGAAAACTAATGACAGTTGTTGTGGAAATCGAACATAATCGGATTCTAATTTTTGTTGTATATTTTGGAGAGTAATTTTTACCTGAAAAAACCTTGTAAAAGAAACCATATGGGAAAGTTCACTTGTTTTCCAGCCGTAGAAATTGATTCAACCACTCCTTTCGAAGACATAACGGTTTTCTAAGAGAACTTTGGGAAAGGAAATCTTATTCCAAGTCATCTTTTTTTCTTCAAACATGGTTCTCACAAAACCAATTCCATTTGGAGTGTTTTCTACATTCCAAAACACACCCCTCCTGCTTGGATGTGAGGAATCCAAGGTGAGGGTATGAAAAGATGTTATCATATTCCAAACTATAATTAATGGAGTGAAAATAGTATCGAGGATCCATTACCTCTTCTTGCAATCCAAACAGCAGAAACAATGATTTTGTGAAAAAAGGTAATCATAATTTCTTTACCGAGAGAGATTCTCAATAAACATTAGAGGGGATCCCATGTCACTTTTTGCAGGAAAAAACGAATTTTGTGGAAAATAAAAATAAATCATGATTTCCAAACTACAATAAATGAAGTGGAAAGGGGATTGAAAAATCCTCATTATATTTGTAATCTAAATATTGAAAAAAAAAAGAGAGCGATTTTAAAGTTCTCACAGATTCTCTCTCCAAATACAGAAAAATCAAGGTCCTAATGCTTAAAGGGTATAATTGTCATGAGAAGCTTTACCACAAAATAATAAGCTAGAGCTATTACAGCACCTCCCATATAACCGTTCATTCAAGAGCACCACATTTCACAAGCAATTGCCAACGATAAAGCAACTCTCACTATTTCTTTCTGTTTGGGAAGCTATGAGACAGCTTGGCACTCTTTGATACCACTCGAGGCACTCCAATTGAAGGCGAATATCTTATATAATAAATTAATTAATTAATTAACATTGGCAGAAACAAAGCAAAACAATGCATGTTATAGTGAATGTAACCTTCTAAGATCTCCATTTTGAATCCTTCCATTTGTTGTGAATCCCTCCGACGCCAATGATTGCTTAAACTTTAGTATGTAGATGGACCCCTCACTTGAGATCATCCATGGAAGTAGAGATGAGGAGATACTGTTGAAAAGAGAATTTGAAAATTTATTTTTAAATATGAAAAATCTATAAATACATGGATTTTTAGAATGAACCTTTTGTCTTCCAAAGACATTAATGTAATGCATAGAAAAGTATTGAGTCTTATAAAATTTCAACACCATTTGCATTCTTTTGTATTTCTCATACAAATAGAATCTTCTCTATGAGTCTATAAATAAGCTGAAGGTTCATAGAAAGGTAATAAAAAAAAAAATTTTAAATAATTAAAAAAAAAAAGCTAGCAAGCTAGAGCTTCGTACCAACATAATCCAAATTAATAGGATTACATTACAACAATAATATCCTTTTAGTTTTGGTCTCTCCTTCTTCACTTTCCCTGACAAAATTCATATCACAGCTTAGGTTCACCAAGGGTCATCCATGCTAGCAAGTTCTACCAATACCCACTTCAATTATTTGCAAAAAAATTGTTTCTATATCCGAAGGAGAGAGCTAAGATTTTTGGAGCCTTCAATTAAGGACTCTTTTCATCTCACAAGACTTGTAGGGGTTAGTCAAAGATGGCAATGAAGCATCAAATATTGCAGTAACATTAGCAACATGGACGGAAGTAAGACAAAAAACATTCAAGGAGAATAGAAAGAAATATGCGATAGCTTTACTTTTCATTTAACAAGGAGTGAGAAAAAGCATTTTCCCAAGACTTTTACCTGCAACAAGCTTAAAAGAAGTAAGAGATATATTAAAGAAAGAATCTCAAGGATTAGAAAAATTGATTACTATCAAACGTCAATCTCTATGGAGATATTTTGATTATTTTGTTGATTAAGGTGAGACAATTTAAACCTACTTTTCTCGTGTTTTGTCATCATTAATTAGATTGGAAGTAATTTGCCTGGAAAACTTAGAAAATTTATTTTATTTAGTTTGAATACTTAAGAAGAATAAAATTATATTTGATATTTGGATAGCAGTTATAATAACCATATTACAGAAAATTGAAGTTGTTTTGTTGATTTGAATGAAAAACTGCATCTCAAGTAAAACTTTAAAATATTAAAGAAAAATGAGTCGTAGTTGTACAAATAAAAGAAGATAATTCTAAACTCATCTAGGATGTTCTTTATATTCCAAGCGTGGCTCAAAATTTTCTAAGCATTAGACAATTGATTTAAAGAAGATTTTAATTAATTGTTAATAAAGATGAATGTGTGATCTTGAATAAGAAGAATAAGTAAATTGTTACAAAAGTGAAAATGACATCAAATAAGATTTTTCCTTTTATTGTACCACTCAAAAGGAATTTTTTATTAAAATTCGAAGATGTCAATGAAACATGGGTATGACATCTGAGATATGACCATTTAAACTTTGAATGCCTATAATTGCTAAATCGAAAGAACGTGGTGATTGGTCTACTGATTATTAATGATAAATGTAAAGCTTGTGAATGATACATTCAAGAAAATTTTCATGAATGTTCTTTTTCAATTTTATCATGGAGAGTAAAAGCTCTTATTTTTTATGATTATGGTAGGATAATGTGGATATATTTTTAAAACAAAAATTGAAAATTTTAATTGTTTTTCTCAAATTAAAAACATTTACAGAAAAAGCAAAGTAAGTAATCCTTGAAAGTTCTAAGAATTGACCCTGATGAAAATTTTACATTAAAATAATTCTGAAATTTCTTCGAGTCAAATGTCATTGAAAGAGAGTTGATAGATAGACACGCTCCACAACAAAATGGCGTGGCGGTATGAAACAACCAAACAATTGTAGAAATGGCTCAAATATAAACAATGAGTCCCAGTAGATGAGAAGCTCATATCTCAAACATATTTCACACTTTGACACGTGCGATGAGTGCAGAGGGAGGGAGGACGTATGATTGCACCTGCTCCAAATGGCCTGGAACGAAGTAGAACACCCTCTCTCCTTTCCTTGGAACCTCCACTACTCCGTTGGCACGAGGAATTTAACCATGGAATCGAAGAAGTCATGAAAATACCAGTTCCCACTGCTTTCTGGAGGTGTGATGAGTGAGAGAAAACAGCTGAAACCCGATTTCTCCTTTCATGCAGGACCTTGTTTCCATCCCATCGCCCTCTCCGTCATTTGAAGGATTCAGTTTGATGAGATGTTTCTTCAGGCCTCTTCTCAGTAGCCAGCCATTCTCATGGCTTAAAGACTCGGCGACTCGATCTGATTGGTTCCCCCTGAGTCAAGTCAAGACTCTCGCCCTAGTCAGGTCGCCAGTCCCAGATATGAACTGGGTCCAGCCTTGATTCATGCTATGGGTAGCAACGAGATGGGTGGGCTGGTCCGACTGGCTTCTAAGCATAGTTTATTCAGGTCATGTCAGGTTGACAAGTTGGGCTCGTCCGGCCCTACTCGCCAATATAAGATATTGATGCAGGTGAGAAGAGGGACGTGTGATGATGAATGGAATGTCTGTTTAAGAGAGCAGCGTTGCTCGTAATCTGATTGTCCATCTTGTGGGCCTCCCTAGATAGACTGTGGGCATCGTCTTTGATGCACATGCTAACCCTTGAGGAGCTGTTGGTTGGATGTGGGCCTCAATTCAACGGCTGAAAACTGATATGATTTCACCTTGGCTTGTATCAGATTGAACGCCCAAAAGCAGGCCTGGCCTAGACCACATCCCTTGGCTGGCCTAAACGACATGTATGAGGACCATCGGACCTTGGTCATGTTAGAAAAGAGCTTTGCTAAGCCCACACGCGTGTACATTAAAGCTCACGTTCAAGCCACGCATGTGCCAGCCAGCATGGGAGGAAGGGTCCAAGATTCAATCCATCCATCAGAACAGCACCACTATATTGATTCCCTAGCCCGAGAATCAGGTTTATACACGAGTCAGGTGGGCCACCGTCAGTAAAACAAATATACGACTTTAGAAAACTTAGCTGAAGATTTCTAGCTCATCCACCTGTTTCCTACACTGAGGCCTACGTGCTGAGTGGACCAGATTTATTTTTGTGGGAAATCATGTACAAGGTCAGACCGACCTGATGGATAATTGGATCTGACACCCATGTGCCATGCAGGCACATGTGTGGCGTGTGCAAGAGCTTTATTGGACACGTACCTGCACTGCACTTGCCAAACGTGGTTAGAAAAAATCCACTCCACAGGATGGCTTGAACTAGTTCATGGATTTGCCAAATTCACATTATCATTTTCTCTTATATCTCAAATAGGGCCTTTCTAGACTTGTTTTACACAACACTGGAGACTCACGGCGAAAGTAGCATGACAACATCTCCAACTTTCACAAGTCTTGGGGCTATTGGCTAATCCGTGAGGTGGCCAATTTTTTGCCTATTAAATGGTTTCTGGAGACGGATCAAACGGTACCATAACCAAACACGCTCAACCTGCTATCAAGGCCCCCAGGTCATACATGGGGGCTCTTGGCCTCGCTTCAAGCTCTCTCAACCCTTGGATCTACCGTTTTATCTAAAAAGCCCACAAACACCTTAGCAAACATCCATACAGCATGTGACAACAAATCAGTTTTTAATTAAAAAAAAAAACTGGTGGTCTACTCAACAAGCGGACCACACATGTACAAAATGCTGGAAAGTTTACACAGAATGCCACTGGTTGAGATTCAACATGTAGCCCACCTTATGAGTGGAATGGCCTGTCATATACAACGTGGGGCCAACCTGACGTGGATTGTTGAGGATGAATGTTCTCGCGTACACTTGGGGCTTGTCAATTGGCTAGGCGTTGGCCCCACAAATGTAAAATTTTGACTAGGCTCAGCCCGAACAGTTCAAAATCTAGGGTTAAAAAAACCCTAGGCCTGGCCTTTTGACAACCGTATGTACGCTGGCAATGAAGTGAGCTATGCTGGTAGTACGCGAATGCACTCTGGGAAAATTGACCAAAAATATCACCAGCAGCCATGCTTTTAGGTGTCCTGAGTTTTGCCTCCAATTCCATCAACAGGAGGGATTACCAACCCACACACAACTCCCGGTGAAGGAAACAAATAACCTTCGTTGTCTAATGAAACATTGCTAGAAAGATGCTCTATAGATTCAAAATTCAACAGCAATAACACAATGTTATGGCTCTCATAGATCAATTGACATTTGACAACAGCAAGATTAATCCTTCTGAAAAAAGAAGGGGCCATGTGCTGACTACAGAAGACCCGACCAGACCGTTCCACCATGACAATGACACCACCACAAGGCACACGTATACTTCAATGGTAGGAAGAAAGAGAGATGCTGACCAAATTCCCATGTTGCCATCCGACACAATGCTTGTATATAGGATACCTGACTAGAGAACAAAACCACCTTCTTGGAATCTCTGCCACAACAATCACGGTCAGAGCAATTCTCAGTATCCAATTTTCAGCTCGGGTAAAGATGAGCAACTAATAATCTGCAACAGCCATGAACTAGAATGCAAACACATACAGATTCTTCTAGGTGTCAGACAAATCTGTGTAACAATGCAACCACCAATGTTTCAAGGAAAACTAGAACATAAGGAGCAGCAGAGTATATCATTGTCCAATTCAAAAATCTAGGAAACTGCCAGGAGAGCACAAACACATTCCTTCCAGCAATTGACTGAAGAGCAAAATGAATTTCACAGGCAAAACAAAATTGACAATCTTGTAGCTTGTAAAAGAAATTTGAGTATAGGAGCTTGTGCACAGTCAACAAATGAGCTCACGCAGCATGCAAAGCCTCACATGAAAATAATAATAATAATAATAAAAAAATCCAACAGAGGCATTCAGCACCCTCGGTGCCAGGGTCTGAACATCCTTTAAGCAGTTCAAAACTCCAAGAACACCCCCATCAACCCAAAACTGTCACCTATTGTCAGATCTTTGAAATTGAACAGCACTTATCTGGTGCAAAATAAAAAAAGGTACCAGAATGCCAAACAGTCCAAAGTCTTATCCGAATTAGTTGAAAAGTGAGAGTGCTTCAGCAGGAAATCATCACCATCAAGTTATCCCTTCTCCGGGGGGGATGGGGGCAACAATTTGTACATATAACTATGCCTTAAATGCCATAAAAAATAGCATCACCACCACCACCATAATCAATCATAGCCTTAATCTGGTTATTTGGGTTAGCTTTATGAATCCTGTTTCGCTGACCACTCCTATCTGAGGCCCTATCCTTGTACGTGAACATGCCTCAATAACCCTTCCCACACCTCACTCCAAGCCCTTTTAGGCCTTCCTTTCATCATCTTTTCAGGCCCTTCAACCCCAATAAGAGTTCCACTTATCATCTCAATCCAAGTCCTTTTAGGCCTTCCTTTCATAATCTTTTCAGGCCCTACAACCCCAATAAGAGTTTTATGAATCCTGTTACTGAAGGTTTGGTTGTTTTCTTGCAATACGATAGAAACCCATGTGAGATTTCAAGCCATTTTTTTTTTTTTCTTTCTTTCTGTTCTCAAAGAAAGAGAGAATTATGAGTTCCTGCAGAAACGGTGTCCTGCACGCGATGTGAAGATGTGTAGATTTCAGGCGATTTCAGGCAAGCGATTTCAGGCGATTTCAGGCAGATAGATTTCAGGCGATTTCAGGCAGATAGGTTACCGGCGATTTCAGGCAGATAGATTTCAGGCGATTTCAGGCAGATAGATTTCAGGTTACCGGCGATTTCAGGCAGATACCGGCGATGAGACAATAGATTTTAGGTTACCGGCGATGACTAGTGAGGCAGATACCGGCGATGAGGCAGATACCGGCAATGCGAACTGGAATAACAACCAGGCAAACTCAGGGGAATGGCAGCAGGTTAATCGGTTCAAAGATAAAGGTATAAAGATCGTTTCTCAGAGCAGATCCTACGATTCTTATCCAACTCTCTTCATCAAGGGCTACCCTGCGGGATGGCTTCCCATCAATATTTCAAGAGTGTTTGGACGTGCGGGAGCTGTAATGGACGTGGTGATGCCTAGGGATAGAAAAAGCGGCAGTTACAGAGGATTCTCCTTGGTAAGAATGGGTTCCGAAGCCGAACTTGCCAGGGCTGTCGAAATGCTCCATGGCCAAAGCTTTGGAGGGGACAAAATACAGGTCCAAAGAGCTAGATATGGCCCTGAACGTAATGTTAGGAAGGGAATCCCCAGAAAATCGACGAATAACAATGTAATGAAATTTTTAAAAGTGCAGAATCAAGGGACGCAAGAAAGGGAAGATAGGATTATTCAAAAATCAGGAGGATCATTTAAGGAAGCTCTCCTAAACTCTATCAGTCCCTCGCAACAATCAGATAGATCTAATCAGATAAACAACATAGAGAAAAATAAGAAAAACAAAAATCCCGATCATGGTCGGGTTTCGTTTCAACCGGAATTCATTCTGAACATTTCGTCAGATCGTCTGGATAGAGCTAAGAGGGAACTTCAAGATTCGATGGTGGTGATAGCTAAAGAAGGCTCTTCCATTCCTCAAGTGAGGAGATGGATAGAAGACTGCTGCAACTTGAAACCGGAAAATTACTCCATCAAACCTATTGGCTACCATGAGCTTTGGCTTACAGTCAGTATAGGAGTCAACCCGGATTTTCTTCTCATGGCTGCTGCTTTATTTACGGAGGGCCCGGTAGTTCGGATCCAGAGATGGGATGATTTTTCCATTTTTGGGATGGAAGATGTCTGCTTTCTCATTTGGCACATTCCTCTGGAATTATGGTCTGTCGGTTTCTTCATGGAAGTAGCTTCGTGCTTAGGATCTTTTATTGAATTAGATTCCAAAACGAAAACAGGGGAAGAGATGGGTGTCATTAGAGTCCGTGTAAGAAGAAAAAAAGGGGAATTAATTCCTCCGCATATCCATGTCACGGCAGATAACAGGAAAATCTTTCTGCCAATCCAAAGGGAGATGAAAGACGATCCTATTCCAAGGTGGGGAGACCTGTGGAGAAGCAAAGTCGCAGAGACTACTCCGGCAGAGAAGACGACAGTGCAGGATTACACTCGTGCTCCGTGCGCCGTCGGAATACCATACCGAAGTCCCATCCCGCCAGCTAATGCTCATACTGATAGCGTCCACAACACGCCTCAAGGACTGACGCGTGTATCAGAAGCTACTGCTGTCAGTTCTTTAAATCGTAATATCGTCTCGCGAGATTTTGATTTGAAGTTGCGCAATAATCCACACCCTCCACGTGTCAGTAAAGCTGCAGCGCTTTCAGGACAGCCTACGGACATACGTGCTAACATCGGGAAGGCGTTGGAAGGGTCGGGCAAGCCTCGCTCCCTATCGGTCGGGTCGGGTCTTGAAAGTGGGTCCCACTCGGGTCTTCGCGGTTCTGATAATCTCGACCCGTCTCTTCTACGCGATCTCAGTCAGGACCGTCAACTGGAAAGAGCGATCGAGGAGGAAAGAGGCGACACTCAGCTTCCTACGTCTACTTCGACCAGCGAAGATGAAGCGGGATCCGAGTACGACAACGAGTCATATTTATCTGACAATTTGATATCTCCAGTTTCTCCTTCTCCCTCCCCTTCTCCAAAGGAAGGATTTAACGATCAGGCCCTATCAATTTTATTCCACGAAGATTTAGGACAGGGGATTATAGAGGTTGAACCGCTGCAGATCTGCGTTGAGACTTCAACAGATCAGATGGGCCCTCGGGTTCAGTGCTCCGAACCCGATGATCAGAGGGCTGAGCTTATCGAAACCATTGGAAATAAGAAATGGATTCAAGATGCCATAGGTCACGTTGGCAGATCCATTGGGCTATCATTTGGGGATCGACTCGAAGATTACATAGCGCTGTTTCAATGTGTTGAGAATCGAGGGAGACCTTTATCAACTCAGAAATCTCCCAGGAGACGTCTTTCCAAATCTTGCAGCGACAGAGAGCTTCAACGGCTGGCCCTCAGTTCAGGTACGTCTACTCAGAGCAAGAATCATATAGGGTGTCAGGGTAATCGGGGCAGACCAGTTTCCCAATGAAGATTCTTTCTTGGAATGTCAGAGGAGTGGGTTCGAGGCAAAAAAGAAGGCTCATTAAGGAAACCTGCGATAGAAGCAAGGCAGATGTAGTTTGTTTTCAGGAAACTAAGGTGAAACATTTTTCAGAGTCTTTATTGGGTTCCCTTTGGAAAGTTGCTGATGCCAAGTGTGTGTGCCGTGAAGCTATTGGGAATGCGGGAGGCATTCTGATTGCCTGGAATTCTTCTCAGTGGTTACTCCAGAATAGTTGGGTTGGAGATTGTTCAGTTTCGATTATTCTGAAAGACATTTTTTCAGACTTTGCTTGCATGATTTCTTCTGTTTATGGCCCAGTCATTGCGGCCAAGAGGGAAGATTTTTGGGAGGAGCTGAATTCTGTTAGACAGAACTTTTCTGGGCCTTGCTGTTTAGTTGGAGACTTTAATATTACTAGATTTGCTGAAGATAAATCGAATGGCAGAAGAGTCTCTTCAGGAATGCGAGCTTTTTCAAGCTGGATTGACGAGCAAGAGTTAGTAGATCTGCCTCTTCATGGTTCAAAATTCACTTGGACTAACTGCAGAATGAATCCAATCTCCTCTAGATTGGACCGTTTTTTGGTTTCCCCGGATTGGCTAGAAGTTTTCCCTTCCTGCCTTCAAACAGCCCTCCCAAGAACTACTTCTGATCATTGTCCGATATGTCTTTCGGTTGACGAGCAGAACTGGGTTCCGAAGCCGTTTAGGTTTGAGATTTCGTGGCTTAAAATTGAGGGGTTCCACCAGAAAATTGTTGACTGGTGGAATGATTGTCAAGTAGACGGTTTTGCTGGTTATAAGTTATCTAATAAACTTAGATTTTTGAAAGAAAAATCAAAGATTAGAGGCAGCAAGTCCAGAATGCTAGTGAAGCGAAAATGATTCGATTCTAGCAGAGTACGCAATTGATTGATTCGAGTCGAAAAGTGGAGCGATGTCTTCAGAAATCCTCGCTAGAAGAATTCATCTCATCCAATCCTTGTCCAAGAAGAGCTCTTCAAAAAGAAGTTTTCTGGAAACAGAGATCGCGGGAAAAATGGATCAAGGAAGGTGACAAGAATACAAAATTTTTCCACGGCATTGCCAGTATGCGTGCAAGACGCAACAAGATAACTAGTATAGTTGTTGATGGCGTGAAAACTGAGGACAAAGAGATGATTGTGGAAGAGGCCATATCGTTTTACAGTTCGTTGCTGAAGAAAGAAGATTGGAAGAGACCAAATCTCGACAATCTTCAAGTGGACAGCCTTTCAGGTGAAGATGCTACCTTCATTGAAGCCCCCTTTAGTCCCGAAGAGGTGAAGCTTGCTGTTGATTCCCTGAGTGCTGAGAAGGCTCCTGGGCCTGATGGTTTTCCTTTGATTTTCTTTCAAAAATTTTGGGATGTTATTCAAGGGGATGTAATGAGCTTTTTTAATGAATTTTTCGAAAGAGGTAGGCTTTCTAAAGGTCTAGGAGCTTCATTCATAGCTCTTATCCCAAAAATTTCGGGCGCTTCCTCTTTCAAAGATTTCCGACCCATCAGTCTTTTAGGTGGCCCTTATAAGATTCTGGCCAAGGTCTTAGCTTCTCGTTTAAAGAAGGTTATTGGAAAGATCATATCTGAAACTCAAAGTGCGTTTATCCAAGGAAGACAGATTCTCGACTGTGCTCTCATAGCTAATGAATGCCTGCATTCAAGTCATATCTCAGGAAAGAAAAGCATTATCTGCAATTTGGATATTGAAAAGGCCTATGATCATGTGGATTGGGGCTTTTTGCAATACATGTTAAGAAGGATGGGGTTCGGAGTCAAATGGAGAGGGTGGATAAAAGAATGTGTGGGTTCGGCTTACTTCTCAATTCTCCTCAATGGCTCTCTAAAAGGTTTTTTCAAAAGCTCTAGAGGCTTGCGGCAAGGCGACCCTCTTTCTCCTTTCTTATTTCTCATTGTTGGCGAAGCCCTTTCAAGAATGCTTCATAAAGGTCAACAAGCCGGAATCTTAAGCGGTATTTCTGTGCAAGGGATGGCCACCCCGATTTCTCATATCCAGTTTGCGGACGACACGCTTCTTTTCAGCGAAGCCAATTTGGTCAAGGTTATTAATTTGCGCACATCCATTCGCTGTTTTGAAGCTGTATCGGGTCTTAGAGTTAACATGTCAAAATCCAAGATGCTTGGAGTTAATATGGAGGAAGAAGAGGTGAGGAGTTTCGCGGAAGAGTTCCAATGCTCAACGGCATCCTTTCCGATCACTTTTGTTGGGCTGCCCCTATGCATTGGTAGACCCCCAAAGTATTAATGGGATAAGGTTGTTGATAGATTTGAAAAGTATCTTGCTTCTTGGAAATGCAGATATTTATCTAGGGGAGGGAGACTCACTCTTATAAAGGCCGCCCTTTCTAATCTCCCCCTTTATTTCATGTCTTTATTTAAATGTCCGTCTTCAGTTTTGACAAGACTCGAAAATCTTAGGCGAAATTTTCTTTGGCAAGGCAAGGAGGAGAAAAAGAAGCTGCATCTAGTCGATTGGAAGCAAGTGTGCAAAAATTATCAGGAAGGTGGTGCTGGGATAAAAGACCTCAAAATCATGAATCGGGCCCTCTTAGGTAAGTGGATATGGAGGTTAGGTTCCGAGAATGATGCTCTTTGGAACAAGGTTATTAAAAGCAAATATGGCTGCTCAGATGGTGGTTGGTGGACAAAAAATTCTTCCAATTATAGGGCTTCTGCCCTATGGAGGGATATTGTCTCTCTTCAAAGGGAGGTGTTCAAATGGATCGGCTTTGAGATTGGTAAGGGGGATAAAATCAGATTTTGGGAAGATTTATGGATAGGGGACACGCCGTTGAAAGAGGAGTTTCGAAACATTTTTCTCCTCAGTCCTTATCAAACAACTACAGTTAATTATTTCTTCTCTAACCAAGGAAGAAAAACAGTTTGGAATGTGAACATGTAGAAGAAATCTTCGAGACTGGAAATCATCGAGTACGTGTCGGCATTTCTTCCATCGCATCTTGAGAGCAAAATGACTGCCTAGTGAAGATAAAATAATTTGGAAGCTTGAAAATTCCATTTTTCTCGGTTAAATCAAAATCGGATGGCCAAATGAGCATCACTTCCTCTCATGCACCCTCGGATCGGCTATATCAAAATTACCTATCCCTCCCAAGTTTGTTTCTTTTGGATGGTTAGTAGCTAGGAAGAAAATCCTTACACTTGACAATCTCAGAAAAAGGGGCATGATTTTGGTAAATGTGTGTCTGTTGTGTATGGAGCAAGAAGAAACAGTGGATCATTTGCTCATTCATTGTCCTTTTATCAATCTCATTATGGGCTGATTTTCTTTTCCGGTTCGGTATACACTGGTGTTTCTCAATTCAGTGGTTCCTCTGTTAAAAGCTTGGCATGGGATCAATTTGCAAAAACAGAAAAAGTGGATATGGAGAATAGCTATCATCGCTATTTGGTGGTGTGTTTGGGTAGAAAGGAATGAACGATGTTTTCGGATAGGGCGCACTCCACCGACAAGTGTAGCTAGTAAGGCCAAGCGTATGATTATTGAATGGGCCACAAGCTGATTGACAATCTTAAGGGTTGTAATTTTATGTTTCTTGGAGCTTAGATGGGCTTGCTTTCTCAGCTTCCCCTCTCCTCCTTTTTGTCTTTTGCTATTTCTTAATATAAATCAGTGATCTTTCAAAAAAAAAAAAATAAGAGTTCCACTTATCATCTCAATCCAAGCAATCCATACAAACGCCCCATCATCATCATCTAAGCTTTATCCCAACTAGTTGGGGTCAGCTACACGAATCATGTTCCACCATTCCGCTCTATCACGGACCATATCCTCAATTAAACCAAAGGCTATGAAATCTTTTCTTATTACTTCCAACCATGCCCTTTTTGGCCTTCCCCTTGTCCTTTTAGAGTTTCAACTTAAACCCACTCACTCCTACCAGTGCAGTTCTTGGTCTATGGCCAAACCATCTACATCTTTCCATCATCTTATTATCTATCCATTGGTGCTACTCTTTTTTCCTTGAATGCATCCATTTTTAATTCTGCAGTTTCCCCCATCTTGCCACTCATCCATCTCAACATCCTCATTTCCGCTACACCCATTCTCTGACCACGCTGTTCCTTGACTGCCCAACAGTCTGTCTGCTTAGAGCTATCCTATAAAATCTCCCCTTCAGTTTGATTGCCATGCGGCAATCACACAAAATGCCAGAGAGACATCTCTGCTTCATCCAATGAGCTCAATATCCTATGAGCAACATCCTTCTCAATCTCTGCTCTCATGAATTATCAAATCTATCAAAAATGGTCATTTTTGGGTTATTTCTTGGTCAACAATCTAAACTTATTCTTCGTGTTCACTCATATTATTACTGAAACTGCAATTCCATATACTCATTTTAGTCCAACGAGTTTTAATATCCTTAGAGCTTAAGACTCCGAAGCATTACGATACATGCAACATATGTCTAATGTGCCCAATCAAAAAGTCCATGATGAATATTTTTGAGAATCTATCCAAGGAAGATTAGAATAGACCTTCTCCCAGTAATCTGGACTTCAATTGCTCTCAGAAGATTAGGTTGATCAATTGGAAGAGGAATTTAACGAGGAGCAAATTATAGTAGCGATGCAGTGGCAAGGATAAGGCTCTAGGCCCTGAAGGTTTTTCCTTAGATTCCATTTAGTCATAACGAGGAGCAAATTATAGTAGAAATGACCTTGGCAAGGATAAGGCTCTAGGACTTGAATGTTTTTCCTTGGATTCCATTTAGTCGTGTTGGTGGAGCCTAGCTTGAATGAAGACCAAAAGAGGACAAATTCACAGGCCACTGCACATTGTTTTTAGGTGTAGTTGAGTGCATTAAAATTTCCCTGCATGCCCTGAATTTTCAATTCCAGTCCTCACACACATTGTTTTTTTTTTTTTTCTTTTTTCTTTTTCTTTTTTAATCTTTTCATATTATTCTGATGGGAATTTGACATGCTAGCTTGATCCTAGCTTAAATTTCTTTCAAGAAACTAATCCTACCCAATGATACAACATCGATGTAGAAATTTCTGTTTCCAAATTGAATATTATCATTACCATGTGTAAAGTAGATACGCACTTGTTTTAGAGTTTTTAATATCCTAAAGAGGAATGGTACTACCAATTTGCATGAGACTTTGACATGCAAGTGTCAAATCGCATATGCAATCATGTGCGATCGCATATGCCTATGCGCATATGCGATCGCATATTTTTTTTATTTTTTGAAATATATATATATATATATATATATATATATATATATATATATATATCAGGGAAAAATTCAAAAAAAAAAAAATGTAAAAAAATATAAGAAACTTAGTAGAACTTTTGTAAGTTAATAGATAACTAATTTTACATATTTAAAATACATTTGAGAGAGATAAAATCAATTAAACATCAAGTCATCCACATTTAACAATATAGTTAACAAGAAGTAACAACAAAATCAACAAGCTATTTATTTATTGAGGTAGAAAATCAACAAGCTATCTTCCTTGAAACTTAAAAGTGCTTGAATCTTGATCTTCCAACTTCCAAGAGAAAGGGAATATAAGAGAGAGAGAGAGAGAGAGAGAGAGAGAGAGAGAGAGAGAGAGAGAGAGAGAGATCACTTGAAAGTAGGAAATACAAGAGAGGGAGATTAAGACCACTTGTAGTTAAGAAATGTAAGAGAAAAATAGAG
Source organism: Magnolia changhungtana (assembly GCA_030180095.1). Taxonomy (NCBI): domain Eukaryota; kingdom Viridiplantae; phylum Streptophyta; class Magnoliopsida; order Magnoliales; family Magnoliaceae; genus Magnolia; species Magnolia changhungtana. Next base: position 5,832,967 of record JASAUF010000272.1, on the reverse strand, counting down.
TAAGAGAGTTTTGGAGTGAGAATATTGCAAATGGAGGAGATTTGGAAGCATTTTTATAGACAATATGTCATTTTTTTTGCAAAAAAATAAAAATAAAAATTCAATGTGCCATGGCCAATATGCGATCGCACATGCGCATATGCGATCACACATGACAACAATGCATGCAACCCAACTGCTATGCGATCGCATACATCGCATATGCGCATATGCAATCGCACATGACAACAATGCATGCAACCCAACTTACATACCAACATGTCATGTGCGTGGGACATCTAAGGAGTCAATAAGATAGACCCACCATGAAGGTCACTTGCTGCAAAATCAGGCTAGTCCATCAAGCAGGTCACAACATACGAAACTGGTAGATGGTTCAAAATAAAGGTGGGTCAGATTGACACAACGGGCCATTGGACCTCCAATAATAGATGGGTCTAGATTTGAAATTGAAACAACTGGTTCAGGCCTGGGTACAAAATACCACTCTGATTATCAGATGGGTTGGGTCTGGAACCTATTAAAGTTGACCCAACCTGCACTGAACCTGACTTCTAAATCAATCAGATCTGGACTGCCAATAATAGACATGAACCAGACCCAACCTGACTCGATCTATAGCAATCCATTCAATTACAGTAATTAAGGCAATCGATTAAAATGCAAAAAACATATAAAACAGGTAGCTAAGTGCTTAACAAGAAGACTAGTAAATAGTGAACTGAAAATTACACCCAATTGAGACCTGCTAATGGGTCAAGGATCAATTTTGGGGGGAAACATGGTCCATCAACACGATTACTTAAACAACAGTTCAAGAACCTTTATAGAGTGATGAAGGGACAGGAAATCATAGTGAATCAAGGCTTTTGGAGGGAGGGAAATCAATTGATCCAGATCAAGGTGTGTCAAAATGGTTAAGCAGCGACCGTTACATAACATTATCAGCTGGAACCGTTACACAATTCAGGGTTGAATCAGTCACCATTAAAAAAACATGACCGTTATGCAATTGGAGGTCACGAAGTGGGTCTTTTTTGCTGTTTCAAGGCGGCAAAATCAATCTTCTGATTTCCCATATCCAGTTTGGGGATGACGAGTCTAAGGTCGACAATTTGAGAATGCTTCAAGGTGGTTTCGTTGCAGAAGATTAATCTGGCTAAACACAAGATGCTTGGCATTTATATGGAAAAAAAGGAATTATAATGCTTCGCTGGGTATTTTGGATGCAACATGGGTTCATTCCCCTCAACCTACCTGGGGCTCTCCCCTTTGTGTTGGGAAGCCGGCTAAACATTTATGGGATAACGGTGGAAAGATTCAAAAGGAAATTGGTGAGTTGGAAGGTGGAGTATTCGTCTCTTAGAGTGTGGATTACTCTCATTAAAGCGGCATTGTCAAACTTGCCCATTTATTTCATGTCACTTTTCAAGTGTCTAAAGTCAGTTTTAGCTCACTTGGAGAGGCTAAGACATGATTTTCCTTGGAGGGGCACGGTAGAGAAGAAAATTTTCCACCTCCTGGTGTGGGGCAAGGTTTGAAAATCTTTTGATGAGAGTGGCGTTGGCATTAGAGATTTGGAATTGATGAACTTGGCGCCCTTGGGAAACTGGTGATGGCAGTTTGGTTTGGAGAAGGGGACTCTTTCACAAGAGGTAATTGGAAGCAAATATGGGTGCCTTGAAGATGATTGGTGAACTAAGGGTTCCTCTCTTTACAAAGACTTAGAGCTGTACACAAGCCGAACCGAGTCAAGCTCGGCTAGCAGGTTACCCCAGCTCGAACTCGGCTCGGCTTGGTCTTTGAGCCTGATTGGCCGGCTCGACTTGGCTTAGTCAACAGCTTGAGCTCGATCTTTCGAGACAAGTTCGAGTTCGAGCCTACAAGTTGAGTTTGAGTTTAGGTTTTAGAGCTTTTAATATATCTAATATATAATATAATTTATTTAAATATATATTTACAAAATATTTATATTAAGTGAAGCCGATCCGAGTCAAATCGATTCAAACCGAGTCAAGTTTGAGTCAAGTTCCGAGCCAAGCTGAGTTGAGCTCGGTCTAGCTCGGACTTGGCTCGAAATTTTTTTGAGCTCAAAAAATCAGCTCGAACCCAATTTTGAGCCGAGTTTGAGTCGAGCAAGTTAATCAAGCTAACTCGTTTCATGTACAGTTCTACAAAGAGTCAACGATTTGGAAAGAGATCTAGTGTTTAAGCCAAATTCAAATTAAGAACGGGCTTCACTTTAGGTAATGATGAGAATATTCCCTTTCGGGAAGAGATGTTAGGAGAGGTGGCTTACCCTTACACATCAAATTTCCTCTATTGGCCCGCTTTGCGCCGGATTGCAATATTATTGTTACTACATGCTATAATGTACATGGTGAATCCCTCATTTGGGTTCTGTCGTGCCGTCGAAATCTCCGAGACAACGAAGTGGTCGGATTTATCTCTTCTAGATTAGTTGCATTTTTTTTGCCTATCGAGCAATTATCACAATAGGATGTTGTGGGTCAAAAAGACAAATCAGGTCAATTCTCAGTCCAATCTTTCTACTCCATGCTTCAAAAGAAGGGAGCGAAGGTTGCTCACACAGATCATGTGTGGCAATATGGTGCTCCTCCAAAGATTCCGCACTTTGGATGGCTAGTGGGAAGAAAAAAGAGTTTTGACTATCAACAATCTTTAGATGCTATCAATGAACATCCTCGATGTATGTCTCATGTGCATGTTTGTTGCCGAATTCATTAATCACCTCTTCATCCTTTGCCCTTTCAACATGTGGAGTGTGGTCAACTTTCTTCAAAATGTTCAACTTAGCTTGTTCCATGTCTCTCGAAGTCAAAGATCTTTTTTAGGCTTGGCATGGGGTGGCTCTTCACAAGTTAAAATTTTATGGAGACTATGTTTGTGGGTTGGGTTGTGGATGATTTGGGGGGAAAGAAAGGGAAGGTGCTTCCAAAATGAAAGCAGCTGGGAGGAGAAGGTTGCTAGTAGAGCAATGTTTCTTGTATAGAAATGGGCCACGGGTCTAAGATGCATTGTTTGCGCCTTTTTCCTTGTTTATTACTGCCTTTGTGTGGGTTGTATTTAGCGCTAGTTGTATTTAGCGCTACCTCAATGCTTCTTTTCCTTTTTAATGAAACTTTATGTTGCCTATCAAAAAATAAAAATAAAACCTCCCCCGGTAAAGATTGAAAAACAATCATTTTATTTTATAAAATAGGGCCCAACACCTATTTTTCACTTTTATTCCAATTCTTTTCATTTCTCCTCCTTAAAATGATCTTAAAGCGAATTTGACATATCTTGTACACAAAAGAGGGATTAAGACCCTTAATGAAAGAGTTTTGACGAATTAAAGCTCTATGGGCTAGGTGGGGGGACATTTGGAAGAGTAGGGAGGATCGGTAGCCGGAAGGAAGCCATGCTCATCGTCAATCGAAGGAAGATGGCGCACCACCCAATTGTGCAGCTGAAGCACTGATCGAAGGCTTGTCGACATGTCTCTTGGCCATTGGAGGAAGTGAGGTAGGTGAGGGGTGGTCGAATAGGGAGCAACCCCTTTGTTCAGATTTTGGTTCAGACCCCAAACCTCCTATGTGCCGCTCTCTTACAATAGATGGCAAAGCCATGCATGCTTGAGACTCGAATCAGAGTACATGTTGGACCGAGATCGAAAATGTAACCAATGGCTCTGTTGAGTTGTTGTTGGCCATCGCGGAGTTCGACGCATGTCCGAGATTCGTTTCTAATGTGGCTAGTTTGGGGATATTTCTTTTCACTGGCAAGTGTAGAGAAATCATTAGTTGCAGCACCTGGGAGCAATTGCCTCTTTTATTTTGATCGAATGCATCTTTGATCATTTTCCAAGCTTTTGAGATGATAGTCGACTCGTTGCAATCTATTGCTTCAGAAGCTCCTTTACAGATTCTTGCAACGAATTTGGACGGCAATGAAATCATGTGAAAGGATCATCTTACCTACGGGTCTTAGGAAGCAGATGAGTGCATTTTGGAGCAAAAGGCTATCGATGGCCCTAGCGCAGCGCTCATCCTCGGTTGGCTTTATTAGAGGTGGATGATTCAAATCAGTGCCTTCAAGTCAGGGAAAGGTCCATGGATCCTCGTGTTATGCTTGAGGAGACACTGGTAATTACTCCTCTCTTCACCTTTAAGCCAGATGTGCAGATGCAAGTGGTGACGATGGTGGACAATTATCTATCTCGTGGGCCAGATCAACTCAGATGCTCTAAAGGATGTTTTCAACATGGTGGCAGCATGGTTGGCATGTCGTTTAGGGCCTGTGATGAAGATGTTTTGGAATTCTACCAATTGGTTGAGATTAGAGCTGGTTTGAGGCGGCAAGAGTATCAGCTGGCGGCGACTAGGAAGTCCCCTAGGGGTTAGAGGGCGCTTCTAGGTCTGGAGTGCTCCATCAACTACAACTCAATAGGCAAAGCAAGAGCAGGTAAGAGGGGAAGATTAGGCAAGGCTGGTGAAAAATTATTATCCTCTCTTGGAACGTCAGAAGGTTGGGCTGCAAGTTTAAAAGAACTCAAGTTAGAAAGGTGTGCAATAAAGCTAGGCCAGAGATTATTTCTTTACAAGAGACAAAGCTCCAGTCGAACGATAGAGGTATGTTGGACTTTGTTTGGGGTGAGTCGCTTGACTCCACAAGTCAATAGTTTTTTAGGGTATTTTTCTCTTCAAGGAAATTTCCGCCAAGTATTAATGAATCTTCACTATAGTATATGGTTCGTGCTCTAGCAGCGTGAGGGATCAATTCTGGGCTGAATTGGACTGTATCAGACTGAAATGGGATGCGCTATGGTGCATCGGGGATGATTTTAACATGGTGCGGTTTACTCTTGAAAAATCTAATGGAGGCACTCTGACTAGTGGCATGAAGAATTTCTCAGATTGGGTGGTGAGGCACGGGATGGTGGATTTGCCACTCGAAGGTGCGAAATTTACTTAGACCAATGGTCAGTAAGACGCTAGATTTTCACAGCTAGACAAGTTCGTAGTGTCTTCATCCTGGCTTGAGAAGTTCATGTTGGTCCGTCAACATGGTCTATCGAGGCCCCATTTTTTACCATCAGCCGCTTGTTATGGAAGTAGCAGAAGAAAAATGGTGACCCAAACCCTTCAAATTTGAGTTAGCATGGCTTGAAGTTGAGGGCTTCAAGGAGCTTATTGTTGATTGGTGGATCTCTGGTAGTTGAAGGTTTTGCTGGATTTAGATTGTGTAGAAAGCTTAAGCTTCTGAAAGAAAAGATAAAAATCCAGACAAAAGGTGTGTTTGGGGCTCGGAGGGTTAAGTTTGATAGTATGGCTAAGGAGATCTTCGATCTAGATATTGTAGAGGAGGCTGGTGAGCTTTGGTTGAGTATAGGGATAAAAGGGATGCCTTACTTTTAAGATACGTGAACCGTTCTAAAGAGGAGGAGATTAGGTGGTGCCAATGCTCTAGGGCAATGTTGCTAAAAGAGGGGGACAAAAATACCCATTTTTTCCACAATGTCGCGAGTGCTCGGGCTCAATGCAATCAAATTGGTAGCTTGATTGTTGATGGCACCCGAGTCACAGATACAGGAAAAACATGTTGTTGTGACCTTCTACAAGAATTAGCTCGAGGGAGATGTTTGGAATAGGCCTCGGCTCGATAATCTCGATTTTAATATGCTGTCAGGGGAGGCATCGTCTCTAGAAGCGCCTTGCTCGAAATATGGGGTTAAAGCAACCATAGACTCATCAGGTGGAGCTCTTGGTCTTGACGGTTTTCCTATAGCGTTCTTCCAGAATTTTTGGCAAACTGTTAGAAACAATGTTATGGAGTTCATTTATAAATTCTTCGAGGGGGGTTGGTTATTGGTGGACTTGGGAGCATCGTTTATGGTCCTTATTCCTAAGTTGGAAGGTGCAGAACAGTTGAAAAAATTCCGCCCCATAAGCCTTATTGGACACCCACATATAAGATTCTAGCCAAAATGCTTGCTATGTGATTTAGGAGGGTCCTCTCCAAGATTATTGTTGTCAATCAAGGGGCTTTTGTTATGGGTAGCCAGATTCTCAACAGCACCCTTATCGCCTACGAATGCATCGACTCTAGACACAGAGAAAGGCAGTGGTCTGGTGTGTAAATTAGATTTGGAGAAGGCGTACAATCATGTAGACTGGGAATTCTTAGACTATATGCTGGCTTGCTTGGGTTGTGGTTAAAAGTGGAGAGGATGGATGCATAAATGTGTTCAGTCTGCCTCCTTTTTGGTGATGGTGAACGGATTGCCTAATGGCTTCTCCAAGGATCCCCTTACCTCTTCGAGATTGTTGGAGAGGCGCTAAGTAAAATGCTTTATAAAAGAGAGGTGAACGATCTTATTAGCAACTTCAAGGTGTTTGCGAATGGAATCACAGTTAGCCATCTACAATACGTGGATGACACTATTATTTTGTGATGCCAATGCAGTTTCACTAGATAATTTACAAAAAAATTTCATTTGCTTTGAAGCAACGTTGGGTCTCAAGATTAACGTGACTAAAAGTGAATGTTGGATATATGTCTCCGATGAAGAACTAATGCGGCTTGCGAATGTATTCAGTTCCCTCAACACATCTTGGATTGTCACTTTGCATCGGAAAGCCTGCTGAGCATTTATGGGACAGAGTAGTGGAAAAAATAGAGAGGAAATTAACGAGCTGTAAGTTTCATCATTTATCTTTAGGATGGCAATTGACCCTCATCAAAGCAGCCTTCTCAAATATGCTTGTGCACTTTGCCCCAAGTCGGTGTTGGAACGACTGGAGAAGCTAAGAAGGGATTTCTTTTGGAAAGGGTTTTCAAATGGCCGGAAATTTTGGATTTGGATATTTGGTTCCAAAGAGGGAAGACTTTTTTAGGGAGATTGTGGCAAGGGTGGTAAAAGATTTGGGTCTCACAAATCTAGCACTCCTTGGGAAGTGGATTTGGAGATTTGGGTCCAAAGAGGGAAGACTTTTTTAGGGAGATTGTGGCAAGCAAGTATGGAGTGCGGAAGGGAGGGTGGATGAAGAAATCATCCTCTCTCTATATCACACCTCGAGCGTTTGGAAGGTGGTTGCGACAACTGAATATTTAGTCCATAGAGGTATTGCATTTGCTCTTAGGAATTGCAATTGCATTCGTTTATGGGTTGATGTTTGGTGTGGCGATAATGCACTTCAAGGTTCCTTCCTAAGACTAGCTTCTTTGGCCATTGATCGATTCATATTTGTAGAGCAGTGTTTCTCTTTCTATGGTTCGTCGGTCATGTGGTGTCTTCCCTGTTGGAGTTTGGCGGATGAGGAGTTGGGTGAATTTATCGGCCTATTGGATCATCTCAAGAGTGTTGCCCCATCTCCCTCAGAAGCAGATGCGATGATCTAGATGGGGCACCAATCGGGAAGATTCTCCGTTTGCTCCCTCTTTAGTATTATTTCTAAGCCTATTCGGTAGTCCGATGTCGTATCATTCGTTCCAATATCATGTCTCAAAAAAAAGCCTCAAACATCATAGGCATCACCCAAGACACCCCATCAGTTACCATTTTAATGTCACACATAAAGAAAAGCCTCAATCTCCCTCAATATCAACCAAGATACCACAAACATGCCAATAAGCCAGTTCCATATTCCATCGTGAATGCACAATGCATAAAAAAATGCCCCGCAAACTTCCTTCTTGAGCTTCCATCTCCAAATGTCCCTCTCCCCAAGTGTTGGACTTAATTTGCTTCGGATTTCCATAAATCCTAAAAGCTCCTCGATTTCATGATAAGCTAAAGCATTAAGAGTAACCTTTTTATTGTGCCACCTAGTAGACATGAGTAGACACATGGCAAGAGCAATGTCTTTGCACCATATATCCTCCCAAAACCTCATACATGAACCATTGCCGATTTTCAGCACATTCACCTTCAAAAAAATTTCTCTTTCACCCCGAAGATAGCTTTACACAGCATGAAGCTTAGTATTGAATCAAGGCCCTTGTGTACCACCCCTATTCTCATTCCATATTTGTTGGCAATCACTTCCAAAGTATTATCCTTCTTCGGATCCATTTTCCAAACAAGGCAGGTTATTCAATGGTTTTCAAGCATGTGTCCACACTCTAGTCTCCCTTGTTCTTTTGATCTACAAACCTCTCTCATTCAGCCAAATTGTATTCGTATTTCTCCTTTGAAGGTTGTGATGCAAGACAATTAATCACTTGCTCCAAAAGCTCGAACCAATAGAGCATGGCGAATCAATTCATTTATCTCATGGCCCAGGCCCCGCATCCCATGAGTTAGGACCTCAGCCGAACCCCGCTCGTGGGCCCCACTTCACATGAGTTTCGCTACACACAAGCCACCCACCTCACACGGGCCGCCCACTCCGACTGTGCCCTGTATACCACAGGTCACCCCACTCAAGCCCGATGTGAAAATGCCCCTACATAATTACCCTCGGTGAGGAGTCTTGAACACGAGACCTTCCACTCTGATACCATTTTGATGCAAGACAATTAACCACTTGCTCTAAAAGCTCGAACTGATAGAGTATGGCAAATCAATTCATTTATCTAAAAGCCCGAGCCCCACATCCCATGGGTTAGGAACTTAGCCAAACCCCTCTCGTGAGCCCCACTTCACATGGGTTTCGCTTCACACTAGCTGCCCACCCCAACCGTGCCCCTGCATCCCACAGGCCACCCCGCTCAAGCCTAGTGTGAAATTGCCCCTGCGTAATCACCCCTGGTGAGGAGTCTCGAACACAAGACCTCCCACTCTGATACCACTTTGATGCAAAACAATTAACATGCTCTAAAAGCTCGAACTGATAGAGTATGACGAATCAATTCCTTTATCTCATGGTCCAGGCCCCACATCTCATGGGTTAGGACCTTGGCCGAACCCCCCCTCATGGGCCCCACTTCACATGGGTTTCGCTTCACACAAGTCACCCGCCTCACACAGGTGAGGCCCACCTCACATGGGCCGCCCACCCCGAGTGTACCCCAGCATCCCACAAGCCACCCCACTCGAGCCTAATGTGAAAATGCACCTGCATTAGCTTGTCATCAGAAATCCCATTGAATTCTTTCCAACGCAGTAATAACACTTTTTGGGCACCACAACAAAGATATGTAATATATCGACACGCCATCTAAAGCCAAATTTAATCAATGTTATCCGACCTCTTAGTAATAAATACCTCTTCTCCATCCTAAAAGCTTTTTGTCAATTCTTCGATCACTTGCTAAATGGAAATGCAGGTTTCTATCTTTAGTTGTCTAACTCTTATCAAGGCAGCCCTGTCAAATCTTCCCATTTATCTTATGTCCCTTTTCAAATGTCCCTCCACAGTTTTGAAGGTTATCGATAGGAAGAGGCGGGACTTTCTCTGGCATAACAAGGGAGAGAAGAAAAAATTCCATTTGGTAGATTGGAAAGCTGTTTGTAAGCACTATCAACAGGGAGGGGCGGGAATCAAAAACTTGAAGCTAATGAATCGTGCTTTGCTGGGAAAGTGGATTTGGAGATTGGGCACGGAGAGTAATAGCTTGTGGAACAAAATTATTAAAAATAAATATGGCAGATCTGAAGGGGGCTGGTGGTGCAAAGATTTGTCCCGGTACAGGGTCTCGGCTCTTTGGAGAGGCATCGCTGTCATGCAAGAGGAAGTTCTAAAAGGGGTAGAGTTTCAACTTGGAAAGGGAGCCAACATCAGGTTTGGCCAAACAGATGGGTGGATAATACTCCATTAAAAGATAAATTTTCGATAATCTACTCCCTTGCTCCCAATCCGGCAATGTCGGTGGCGGATTCTTATTCAGTAGTTGCAGGGAAAATTGTGTGGTCAGTGGCTTGTTGAAGAAATCTCCAAGATTGGGAGATCCAAGAATTCGTGAATCTCCTCGATTGCATCCAAACGGCTTCTCCTGATCCCTCTATGGAAGACTCTGATCTGGATGAATTCCAAGTCCAACAAATTTTCAATCAGATCTTTCTATAGTCAGCTGGACCGCCCTCCTCCTCTCAACATTCCCCACTGTAGGCAAATCTGAAAGTATCCTCCCAAGTTCATCACCTTCAGATGGTTGGTCTCTAAGAAAAGGATCCTAACTGTGGATAATCTTACGAAGAAAGGAATGTGTCTGGTGAACATCTGCTTGTTGTGTATGCGGTCTAAAGAATCTGTGGACCATCTGCTGATTCATTGTCCCTATATCTCCTCTATTCGGGATGATTTTCGTGCCCGTTTTGGTGTCAACTGGTGTTTCCCTGATTCAGTGGCTTCGCTCTTTCATGCGTGGCATGGGGCTAAGCTTAGTAAGCAGTAGTCCAAGCTGTGGAAAATAGCCCTCTTGGCAATCTGGTGGGCTGTTTGGGAGGAAAGAAATGGCCGGTGCTTTAGGGACACCGCCAACTCTGCAGGCCACATCTCCTCTAGAGCTAAAAGTCTTACCATCGAATGGGTTGCGCAAGTCGAGTCTCTTGAGAACGTTAATCTTCTTTTCTTGGGCGTGTAATAAGATCTGCTCTCTCGGCAGATCTGCAGTTTTCTTTCTTTTCTTTCCTGTTTTTGTTTTTTAGTGTTCTCTCTTATTAATCAAAGTCATCTTTCAATAATAATAATAAATAAATAAATAAACCACCATGTCCCACAGTAGTTTCGGTAGCTTTCCCATACATAGGTACACCAAGGAATGTAAACAGCAATAGCCCACCTTGCACCTGATAAACACAACTAGGCCTAAAAACTTCTTCCTATAACAATGAAGTGAATGCAAAAATTTCACTTTTGAAATTTTTATTTTTTGACTTGAAACTGCCTCAAAACATCTTTACCACTTTTCTCATATTGGAGATTCCCTCATCATAAATGTTATTTTCTTCAATAAAAAGTCATCTTCTTCTTCTTTTTATGACGACAAGGTGTCCCCGCCCCTTTTTAAGGCGAGATTATTCCCTACGGATGCACAAAATCACCCGCAAACCAAAAGTCATCTTTTTTTAAAATAAAAAGTCAACATTATCCTTAATAATAATAAATAATAAATAAATAAATAAGAAGAAGAAGAAGAAGAAGACCCCACACAATCCAACCCATAGATATATGTCGGGTCTGTATCCACTTAATCTAGACCAAACCTGGACCCAAATTACTTGGACTTGGTCCCGGACCCAACCACACATTGACAGATTTCCTCCAGGGCTGAAATCTACACCAAAATTAAACTGGGAATGGTCTAGAACCTTCCTCAACCCAACCCGACCCATTTGCACCCCTAGTTTCAATCAAGCCTAAAAACGGTCTGATTCAACATGCATGTGTAGGCCTAATAAATTTCAAATACCCCGCATGAATGACACCAAAACATGAGAATGATTCCCTCGACATGTTGGTATGTCTTAGAAACATGAATGACTCCTTTCCAAATATGTTCTAGATGTTCTTCTCTTAGCATAATAGCTGTGTCAGACATCAGTTACTGAAATAGGACATAAACATAGGAAATGAACGAATGTAGAAAATAAATAATTTTCCAGTCCAAAGTGCCAAGAAAACCAAAGAGTGTGCATTAAGCTGTACAGATTAATTGAATTGAAAACAATCAACTTAATCAAAAGGAAATCATGAAATTAATGATGTTTCATCGTATATCTATTATGATGAATTAGTCCTCAAAACTTGAAAGTAATGTGTATGCAATTTGAAGACCAGAACACAGTACAATTTGGTTACTTCCACTTTATCAAACTGATAATTGCAATTCAATATGATAGTACATCCAAACACACCCTTTGTAGGAGATTCCAATAGCTCGTAAGTTGGATTAGTATGATATGGGGAGCTGACTCCTTCAATTCAAATATAGGTTATATCAACTACACATTTAAGTCTGGCTGAATCAGTCCACTTTCCTAGCTTTTATATTAGTATGCTTACATACTATCACAAATATAGGTTTCCCTTGTTTTTTGTTCTCCCTTTTAATACAAGTTATCTTTCAAAAAAAACAAAAAAAAAAAAAAAAATTGTTGTTATCATAGAAAACAATCCTGCCATGGCTACTCATTAGAGTAGAGTTCCCCCATGTGGCACATGCACTCAACCATAGTTCAAAAACCTGAAAACTAAAATCAACTTGATGTCCAGTCACAGGGTCAGATTGACTCAAAGACTTGACGGAGTGCTCACTTAGTCCGAGTCTGTTTTAATTAAAACTATTTAAATAGATATAAACTAGCTAATTTAACAAAAACATGGCCCATCAGCCACTGGTTATTGACATTTACCTAATGAGGTCATAAGTTTGAAATTGGTTTAGATTCTTTTATCTTTTATCAAAAAAAAGAGTTCAGCAGGTGAGTAACTCAGTTGGAGTCACCCCGAGTTGCATTGGGTTGACCAAGTCAGCGAGATGACTTGAGGAGTCTTGTCAATTCACGATTGAACCACACTAACAAGTGAGTTTCCTAATGAATTGCTTGAAATCTCATTGACTCGAGTTGCCGCAGCAGATTTCCAAATTGGGTAACCAAGTTTTAGAATTATTCTATGCATTCGACATCCAGACTCTTAATCAGGTGGGCCCTGCGATGTATATGTTATGGCCCAATAATTAGACTATCTGATGATCGTTGTTGACCACACATATAATATTAATGTGAACCATTGATTATTATTCTCTAGCTGTCCATTTCATTCATGCACATGTGGCCCACATGATGAGTGAACCGGACTGGCTATTGGGCCTTTGCACATACACAGTAGCAACCAACAGATGAATGACCATGATCCTGCAACCATGCCACATTAGCTAGTGGGAGAGTAGGATCTGAAATCCTACTCTTCTAATTAGTGATCATCTTTCTCCACAGAAAATAAGTGTCTATCATAATGTAGCAGTACTAATTGCCCGACTCTAGAGTTCTAAAGTTCTATTTTTTGGCACAAAAATCGAAGCATTTGTAAAGTCCCTTTCCAGTATTTGCACAAATATTGATGAGGACATCCGAGCACCATACCAGAAGAGGAGGGTTGAGCCAATTTCCTTATAACTAGACAACCATAACATGGGGCCCACTTGGCCCAATTCACATTCCTAGCCGTCATGTTGAATACCTCACGTGCATGTTTGTGCATCTTTGAAGACTCCTCACTAGGAAGATGCGTGTGGGCTACATAAAAGAGCTTGATGGACACAATGATCAAATCGTTAGATCATCATCATCGGCATCTTGATCATAGACCTCAATGGGCAACGAAATAGTTTAGTTGTTTAGATAATTTACATGCTTTGTTATTTTTTGTATAGCTTATATTTGTGTTGAGATTAGGGGTTAGGAACAACTTTTAATTTATTGAGCGTCTTTATATTGAGAATCTTATCTGAGAGCACCTTTTTGTAAAAGGTCTTTTTTGAGACTATAAAAGTGAAAAGGGAGTGTGTGAAGCCCTAATACCATTATTTTGAAGAGAAAAAAAAATCTGTGTTTTCTCTTCTTCATGTGATTTTAAGAATACTCCATGTGATTTGGAGTTTGGGTGTAGTCTAATTCCATTCTCCGTTCAACACGTGCGAGGCTTCCATCTATTATCTTCCTTTTATCTTCCTTTTCTATTTAAAAGTAGTATTTTCCCAAAAACTTCAGCTCTCTTCTTCACTTCCTATCCAAAACCATCCCAATCATCTTTTTCTTCAACTTTTCAACATCCAACTTCAACCCCAACTAAAATTAACCACCGAGGACCCCAAAATCTCCATTCATCCAAAATCTTAATTCTCTTCTACCAATACCTAAATCCATCAATCCCCTTAACCAATTCACCTAATTTATCCCTAATTTCATCTTTTCCCCAAATTCTAAAAAACCCCAATTCCAAAATTCTCAATTCCCATAACCTTAATTTTCCAAATTTCAGTTTTTCCCATCCTAACCCTAATTATAGAACCTGCAAGTCAGACCCTTGAGTGTGTAACGTGTCTATGCTAAATTGGAAGTTCTATCCTTCCATCAGGCCTAATTTTATTTGATTTATGTGATTTCTTAGCATGCGGGCATATGATTTAAGTTAAATCATATTTTACTTAGCATCTTTTGTTAATTGAATTACTTTATAAACTCTTTCATAATCTCCATGTTGCATGCTAGCATTAAATCATGTGTCTTGCATCAAATATTCTACTCAAAAGGCATTGGACAAACTTAGAAGCCTCATTATCACTAGAAAGTAGAAACTTTAGCCATAAAATAGCATATTTCTAGCTGTAATTGCTGTTACTGCTCCCTGCTGTTCCATCCAAGGTTGCAAGTTAACACGACCAAGTCATGACCTCTTGTAAAGAAAAAAGGGGCGAAGTTTGCAAAGTTACCAGCACTTGCCTTGACATAACAACCAACTACCCCACTTCATCAGGGTTCCTCTCACAGCCTTTATTCTTTGAGAATATCAAAATCTAACAAAATAAATGAGAGTTCTCCCATTGGGATCAACTGCGAATACACTACTCCCGATTCTTTTGTTGCAATGAGAACACAAGCTATCGCTGTAATCTTCACAACTGTTCTCTGACACTTGTAAAGTACGTCCTCAATCTATTATCAGTCAAACATTCTTCTTAATTTAATTATTAAATACAGATATGAGTTGAATCAAGTCTTCGAGTCAGCCTGATCGGGTTGGATATCTAGTCAAGTTTGCAGGTTTCTAAACTATACTGTAGAGTTCCATATATTTACCTGTTTAGATATTTGGGGATAGATTATCGCAGCATACAATTTTTCCATCGTAAGACAGAGGAAGTAAGAAGCATGAAATAGCATGTAAATCTATATCCACAGGTATATAATTCATAGACAGACAAAGAAACAATATGTAAGAAAAAAATTATCTCATGCAAACAACAAAAATGCCTCCATCACAACAGTAATATGAACCAAAAACAAGCCATTAGTAGAGAAGCATACATAAACCAGAAACAAGAGCTGAAACCAAGTTTGCGATTAAGCTTCTTACTTAAACTATGAAGCAATTATATGTGCCGCAAAGCTGGAGTAGTGCTGCTTGATTGGTGGGATCCAAGGACTGTTGTATGATTGCAGGGTACTTTCTAGGGGAGGAAGCTGATAGCCTTGCCAAGGAAGTCACTAAAAATTCTCTTGGATCTTTTATTTCCTTGACGGGATCTTCCTCCTTTTTGCCAGCATTGTAGAGATGGACAAATGTTGCAGTATAACTCACCGTCTCTCCGATATCAGGCACTTCTGGTTCATCATCCACTCTATCTTGCTCCGGTCGGGCAAGAAGAGTAACAATACTGTCAAGCATCTTACCCCAAAGCATTGCGGCCGCATCATCCAAAAGGCTCGGAGATTCACATATAAGCTTGGTTGAGGCAACAGAAGTCAATTTCATCTCGATGGCTCCCGTGATCAGCTTGAGATTGGGAACCCAGAATTGCTGGAGAATCATGCCAAATAGTTCGGGCTGAACTGCATTTATCGAGTTCACGAGAGTCTCATGCCCATGCTTGACCAGAAAAAGCGACATAAATATCACGAGAGACTTCATGAACTTGACAGTCCGATGGTTCTGCAGCCGCGTGAAAAGAGTGCTCCAGATGTCACGAACATAAGGCATTATCACATCATAGCTTAGATTCTCTATAACAGTGTTCAGCACATAGAAACCCAGCTCATCCGTACTTGAAGCTTTGACCAGCAAGCCAAATATCCCCAGCACCTGAGTCAGACTCCCTTCATTATTCAGCTCATGAGGTGCCTTCCGCAGGTATGACTGAAGCAAGCGTACAAGAGCCGGGACACTCCCGGACCGTTTCCAAGTGTTGGGCGACAAAAGAAGCTTAAAAAGCTGTATGTAGCTGGATGAAAGAGGCGGCCTATTGAGCTCAACAAGCTGGGCGAAGATCTGAAATGTGTAAGGCCAGAACTCGGAAACATCATTGGCCAAAATGGTTTCGAGAACAGGGAAGAGTCTTGCCTCGAATGCTGGGATCAGAGATGGGTCCTTCTCACAGGACCGTCTAACCAAAGCAGCCACGGCCTCAAACAAGTAATGGTTGAAAACTGGATTCTTTGGATTCTTGCAAATCTCACTAAGAACTGCTGTTAGGCTTGTAATGCAAACGCCGGCGACCTCGCCACCGATGTCGGCCACACCGAAAACTCGCATGATGCATTTCATGACGTACGGATTCTCTTGAGATTCCGGAAATTTCAGAGCATTAAAAAGATTAGTCATCAATATTGGCACCAAGGGGTTGATATCCAAAGAAGTATACCGCGGGCGCCCCTCATCTTTGACAAGTAAGAGCTTCTCAATGCAATTTGCAGCATAGGAATGAACCACATTCGACTCAGAGCCAAGGAATCGAATCACATAGGGGATCAATGCGACCGCAACCGGCTTCGATATCTGGTTCCGAAATGTGGTGAAGAACTTTAAAGCATCGGCCTTCAGCATCGGGAACCCATTGGTGTCCTGACTCTGCAACTCCGGAACTATAACCGTAGTAAAAAAGCTCTCCACGTTGACGAGATCCGTCGAGACTGAACTCCCACCTGCCTTCTTCGTCGCAAGAGAGACGACCAAATAAATGGCACAATCCTTCTCCTTCCAATTCTCGACTGGGTTTGCAGAATACAGCCCCAGCATATTCTGAATTTGAACGGAAACCATCGCCATCACCTGCTCTTTGTAATTTGTCGCGATTCCTTTCAAAAGCTCGCAAGCGATCCTCCGCCTGGTATCAAGATCACTTCCTTCGATATCCCTCCTTATATACTCAACATAGTTCATCTCGAACAGCTCCTCGTCCTCCTCCCGCAGCCGAATGTTCGGGATCACAATGCTCTGACAAATCTGCTGCAGGATATCTGCACCGCCAAACAATGCATGATGGACGCTTGTGCTGACCGTGGTCAAGAACTTGATTGCGGTGATGGTAAGCCGCTCGCGGGCCGAGGATGCGGACACGACCATAAGGAGGGTCCACACCGCGGACGCGAAATCCTTCAAATAATCCTTGAACTCCTCCTCGTTCTTCTCCATGTAAAGGCTGATGTTCTCACAGACAGCGGAGCGGAGCCCATCAACAATGGTGACCCCATCGCCCCTTGCGTCATTTTCAAGAGTGGTGTACGTTGTGGTGAGGTAGTTCTTGAACTCGGCCATCCATTCACCCATGTGGTCTTCGAAGAACTCAGGGAGTTCTTGGAAGTTGAGAGAGTAGAAGATGCGGCAGCAGAGGCGCTGGGACTCGATGAGCGGACGGAGAGCATCGGCTGAGTGGAGATTGGTGGGAATGAGAGCGGCGGTCTTGAGGAAGATCTCGAGGAGGGGAGCAGCAAACCCATCAAGGCAGTACTTGAGGTCGAGCAGGAGATCATTGGTCTTGTACTGGTAGCGGAACTTCTTGAAGATGGAATTGGCGGTGCTGAGAATGCCGTTGATGGAGGCATAATCAGTGGCCTGACGGAGGCTGGATACAAGCTCTGGGAGGAGAGACGGCCAGGATTTGGGGAAGTCGTGCTTGCCGATGATGGCAAGGGCCTCACTTAGCTGGCTCTGGATGCGGGGGGAGGAGGCGAGCATGAGGCGGACGATGTGAGTTTTGATCTCGGTCTTCTCGGGTTCAGGGATTGTCGATGAGGATGATTGGTCAGGGTGGGGTGGAGCCCAGCGGGAGCGGAGGTGGTTTTTGAAATTGACAGCAGCGGCCTGGCGGATCTGATCATCGACGGAAGGGAGGGAGATGAGGCGGAGGACGGCGAGAGCGAAGCCGGGACGATCGGAGGATTCGGAGAGCTGAGCTTCGGCACGGCGACGGGGCTCTGGGTTTGGGGAAAGGGTTTGGAGGAAGCATTGGGAGAGGAGTTCCAGGGCTTCTGGGCTCCAATCCATCTTCCAGATATACAGAAATACAGATAGAGAGTGAGCGAGAAGGGTACCTGTTCTTCTTTTGCTGATGAGAGAGAGAGAGGTGCCTGTTCTTCCTTTACTGCTCTGAAAGAGAGAGAGAGACACTGCCTCCAAGCGAGGGATTTGAAGGGTTTACATCCGCAATCGCTCAAATACAATTTTTCAAATTGCAAGAAGCCTCACACACGTGGAAATGAGGCACGGGTGCGCGGACGCAGAGAATCGACTACTGAAGTAACGTGGGCCTTACTACGATGTATGTGTTATATCCACACCGTCCATCCATTTTTAGATGTCATTTTAGTATATCAACCAAAGAATAAGGCAAATAAAAATCTATAGTAGACCCACCAAAGAAAACAGTTGGGAGAGTGATTCTCACTATTGAAACTATCCTAAGGCCCATCATAATGTTTATTTGAAATCCAACCTGTTCAAAAGCTTAAAAAAACATGAAATAAGCGAAAACACAAATATCAGCTTGATCTAAATCTTTTGTGGCCTTTAGAAGTTTTTAACGGTGGGTGTAGCTGTCCCACTGTTTTCTGTGCTGGGTCCACAGGAGCTTTGGATTTAAATCGTTCTTTGCATATTGCCCTAAAATGATCTCTCCAAATGGATGAAAGGGGTAGATAGAAAACATACATCATGGTAGGGCCCACGGAACTTGTTGACGTCACTTCAGTAGCGAGTCTCGCCACTCGACCTGTCGGCAGCGAATCCGCGCCGCGGGGTGCGCGACATCGAGCCGCTTAGTCGTCCAACGGTCCCGGACGTGGATTTACCTTCGACCGACTGCCAGAACTTCGTGCGGGAAGCCAGGTGGGCCCACTGTGATGTTTGTGAGAAATCTACCTTGTCCATCCATTTTGACATGAGCCCAAAACTGCGGCAGATCCAAAACTCAAAGTGGACCGCACGACAGGAAAAAGTGAGCGGGGAAATTCCTACCGTTGAAACCTCCCTGGGCCCACCGTGATGTTTAGATGCCATCCAGGACATTCATAAGATCATTCTCACTGTGATGAACTGAAAACATAAAAATATTAATCCGAGCCAAAACTTCCGTGGCCCCTTAAATGTTAAAACAGTAGATGTTCAATCCTCATTATATTCTGCATCCATTTGAATTTTAGATCTGGATATTTTTTGGCACATTACTAAAATGATCTGGAAAAATAGATGTACAGTTGATTTATCACAAAAATCTTGGTGGGCCCGACCTTGTTTCTTATTGCAGAAACTTACTTTTGAGTGCAGAAGCTTCATGTACAGGGCATCGCAGCTGCGTCCGGTTGGCGTAGCGGTTCTGGACTAGAATCGGTAGTTTTGTACTTGTCGGTGCTGTGTCCCCACGATGATGTATGCGTTTTATATATTTTTACCGATTATTGTAGTACATTGTCTCAAAAATGAAGTGGACCTAAGTATACCAAACCACAGAAAATAGTGGTGATTGAATGCCTACTATTAAAATTTTCTTGGGCCACTAAGTTCTAGATCAAGTTGATGTTTGTGTTTTACCTTTATCCTGTGTAACGCAATGAACAGGTTGGATGGTAAATAAAAATTACAGTGGAGCATATGAACTTTTTTTATTGGTGAGTATTCAATCAATAGTGTTTTCTGTGGTGTGGTCTACCTTAGATTTGTATTTGCCTCACTTTTTATCTAATAACTTAAAATGATAAGTGAAAATTGATAGATGGAATGGATAAAACATTGGGCCACATATCTTTTTCGGCACCGATCAATGAAGGATCAGTATCAAATCTGAATCCAGCAGTTGATGTCTGGCAAAAGCTTTGGCAGAAAGTTATTGCACTGAAACTAGGTGGGACGATCGTGATGTTTGTGATAAACCCACCATGTTCGTCCATTTTTTGAGTTAATTTTAAAACATGGGACCAAAAATGATTTGAATTCAAGACTCAAGTGAGCCATTCAATAGGAAACAGCCAGAAATGAGCAACCACAATTGAAACATTTGTATAGCTATAAAAGTTTTGTTTGAGGCTAAGTATTTTTATGTTTTTAGTTTATCCCAATGGGAATGAGCTTATAAACCATTTGAATGGCGTATGAAGATTAAGGTAAAAGTTTCAATGGTAGGAATTTCTTTTTTCAAAATTTCCTCTCACGTGGCACACTTGAGTCTTGGATCCATCTTGATTTTTTTATTTTTTATTTTTGTTGCATATGTTGTAGAATGATCTCTCAAAATAGATAGACAATGTGAATTTATCACAAACATTATTGTGGGCATCACATCACCTAGGGTTCCAAGCACACGTGTGTACTGCCCC
The DNA here is from genome assembly GCA_030180095.1 of Magnolia changhungtana. Taxonomy (NCBI): domain Eukaryota; kingdom Viridiplantae; phylum Streptophyta; class Magnoliopsida; order Magnoliales; family Magnoliaceae; genus Magnolia; species Magnolia changhungtana. The sequence continues at coordinate 5,812,710 of JASAUF010000272.1, read as the reverse complement.
CATCCTCCCCCGGATACCGTCCAAGCAGAGATTCTATGGGGCCCTTAATGATGTATGGATTTTATCCATGCAGTCCATTCATTTTTCCATATCATTTTATGCTATGATCTCAGAGATGATGTAGACCTACAGTGGTCTCAAAAATGATATAGATCCAAAGTTCAAGTGGACTACACCAGAGAAGGTTTCCATGATGTTTTTTTCCATCCAATCTATTCATTAGGTCATATAGACTTGAATGAAGGGAAAACATAAATATCAGCTTGATGGAGAACTTATGCAGTTCCCTTGGAATTTCTAATGATGGGAGTTCAATACCCACTTTGTGGTCCACTCGAGTCTTGCATCTACCTTATTTTTTGTTTCATATCCTGAAATAATATGGAAAAAGTGTATGGTGAGGAGTGGCAGTGGGCGGGCAGGCCGCTTAGGCAGCCCAGAGCAGTAGGGCCATCAGGCCCATGAAATTGGGCAGATCATCATGCCCAGGCTTGAACTCTGGCCCCGGGTTCAGACTCAACCAATGATGAATGGTAGCCTGGATTAATCATCCAGCCAGCCACTGTAAGGAAATGATAGTAAAAAGGTACTGATGAGTGATTGAATTGAGGTTGAAGATATTCATTTGATTTAAGGCATATTTCAATAATACAAATCAGTTATATAATGACACTAAATATAGAGGGTCTATCATTATCATCTCAGATTTAGATTGAATTATTTCAAACATTTGACCATTTCTATCTTTTCTTTACAAGGCTAGGACTTTCCAGCCTTACTAAGTTCAGGACAGGGCTTAAGAGACTATGATCATCCAGCCTAACCCTAGCCCAACATTAGCCGGGCCCAAGGGGTGGCAAACCCATTAGCAGCTTGTGGGCCAGGCTCAGTCCTTCATATCGGGCCCATACAATTCCTGGTCCATCTTTATGAGTCAATTATTTTCGTGCAGTGGCATGACTTTCCACAAGTACTAGTATAAGTTTCTACATTCTCATTGCCTAATTTTAATTTGGTAGAGAGAATTTTAATTTTTCGCGAAATCTCTCAACAAAAATTAAAATTACATGAGGGGACCATAGGAGGGTCAGCTCAGTAAAGAGGTTTTCTCATAACTTAAATTGAGAAAATTAGGCTGGCCCATGTGAGGCTAGGACCTAAACCCAGCCCGATGCCACCCACAGTTAGGGCTCAGGTAAGGTTCAAAATGGGTCTAGTCGAATCAAACCTTGCAACAAATTCAGAAGGCCACATAACAATTATAATGATGAATTGAGACAGGTGAAATATCCAAGCCATCCATCAAGTGGGTCCAACATTGCAGATGTATTCTTCAAAAGATAAAAACTGGCCTGCTCAAAGAGATTGCTCCAGCGTTAGAAACGAGTAGATGGTTTAGAAAACTCCAGTCATATGTTTGTTTCTCAAAATATGCCATCTGATTCTTGATATTGGTTATCTTATCTCTACATATGGCACTTAGCAGTACCCCTTTAGTGGTTGGAGAGCATCTCTCTCACTTACCATGACCACACGTTCAAAGCAAGCTCTTTGTGGCCTCTGTGTTTATGAACTGCTCTTCAGTGACAGTATCTCTTCTTCCCAAATCACCCTCAGCAAATATTTATGAGAAAACATTGTGGACCATTCATTTGTAGGCCATTGACTTGAGAGTTTAGAATCTTCCCAATTAGACTCTTTTTTAGATTTCAATGCTATTTATTTTTAAAGAAAAAAAAAGGCAGCAACATGAGATTTCACTTCTTTTGAATGTTCATGCCATTCTACTTGAGCTACCTTTTGTAAGGCTAGGATGTTTGAGGCATGGTCCATCTTCTGTGGGGCCCACAGTGAATTTAGGCTGGTTAGTTCATCCGATGGGTAGCAGGTGTCTGTTGAACATAGACCATCAATCATTTTTCCTATAGCTGTTCATCTTTCTCATAATTTGTGGCCCACCTGGTGGCTGGACTGACATGGACCATCCTTGTTTTTGGGATGTCCCATGTGGGAATCATTTTACTGAGAGTTCATCGAGGATGCTTGATTGGCGTAGTAGTATAATCACTTTTCTGTAAGAATTCTATAAGGTGGGCCTTATTGATCAACGGTCTGGATTGTCCTAAGGGTTGGATAATGTGATCGGGTATACTAGTGGGCCCCACTAAGTTGTGATACATTCAGAAATTCGTATAAGGAGTAGAGTGCTACAACTGTGCTACACACAGTATTATAGAACAACTAGAATTGTTAAATTCGTGTGAAGCCATGGGGAGAAGAGTTTGGTTGGGTTTCAAACTCCTCTGCCCTCTACACTATAAAACAGGGCTGGGTCTCCAATCCAATGCAACTGACAGAAGTTTCAGCCCCATCACAGCTTATCTAAGGGTATAAGGAGAGGAAGACTTCGTCATCCTATCTACAACAACGACATCTCAATCAGGTACACCATCTATTCAGATTTCTAGATCTCCATGTCCAATGCATATAAGATCCTTTGGCTATTCCGCATCAAAGTCTTACATTTTTCAGATGCAAGGATTTGATTTGTAACGATCATGAACAGGACTCTCTTCATGAGGTAGAGATGCGAAGTGATTGATTCTAAGGCCGCTTTTCAGTCATGAATTGAGAGGTGATGATGCTAACTAGGCCTGGAGTGATTAGATTCATACCAGCTTTTCTATATTTTAGAAAGAGAAATGCTAGTATGCAGCTTCCATTACAAAAATACCATATGACCATTTCCTCACCAAAACATGCGGCAAATATGAGTGGCGGTTGGAATTGTTGATCTGATAAGTGCAGCCACATTGATAGACCATACCCCAAAAGCAAGAAAACAGATCAAAGGTCCACATTCAATCTCAAAGCATGCATTTCTCCATTTGTGAGTCCATTTAAATAATTTTTTGGGCATGTTTGGATACACTATCAAATAAAGTGGAAATAACCAAACTGCAGTTCCCTTCCATGCATTCATATTTAGGGAGTAGACTCCATATGTCAATTACATCCAAGATTGTTTTGAAAGAAAACAAACTGCAACTTTCAAGAACTAAACCAAGTAGACTTAGTTTCATCTGATATTTGATTCCATCTCATAGAGGTTCTTGTGACCGAATATTTTGTGTTAGTGAATATTGTGTTGCTTTGAGTTTTCCCCCCCTACAGACTAGGCGTTGCATGTTCATGAAGAAAAAATTATTTCATTCCACTGACATGCATCTTTCTGAGGACCTGTCGAGGTATATTATGTGAAATGAGTCAAATCACTTTCCTCAAGTTGAAGTGTTCACTACCCAAATCCTCAAATACCTTAATTCATGTTTAGATTTCACATATACATCTATTTCTTCATTTATTCATTTCTTATGAAGGCATGCACTAATTCGATTTCTACATTTTTCTCCATTCAATGAACATGCCACAACTTACAAACAATCTTGAAGGTGATGAGATGAAAAATGAAGAAATGAAAGGGTGGCCATGATATGTACCAAGGGAAGATGCATTAGAACATGACATCTCTCCCTTAACTCAGCCTTCAGAAAAGCTGGTGAACTCCCAAATATCTGACTGATGGAAAAAAGACCTATTTGAATTTTGTTCAGGGTGTGAAGGGAGCAAAAACAACCACAGAATTGTGCCCACCGAAGCCAAATGAGTTGGATATAGCTGCCATACGTAAGAAAGAGTGAGTGTTGAAGCAAAAGAAGGATGAAAGATAAACAACTGGTTGAAAAGTATCAGTCACAATTTATTTATTTATTTATTTTTTTTTAAAGAAGAAGAAAGAGATGAGCATTGTGCTTTGAACATACCAACATGAACATCGTGTTTTTTCTTCATGTTTGGAACTGTATCGATACTTACATCAGGTTCCAAGTTCTACACAAAAGAAACAAATGGAAGTTGAATAAAGAGTATAATCATTAGCAGTAATTAAAAGGAAAATTGTACTGGAATTGGAGAGGATGTTGGTAAAGCAGCAGTACAAATTGGTTGATGGTTGGATGTAGCCAACCAGTAGTGATGGCCTTGATTGTTGCTATGGCTTCCAATCCACCAGCAGCTCCAAGACAGTGTCCAATCATAGACTGAAATAGAAGGGATGCACATCAAAAGAATGGAAAGGCAGTGGAATTTTCGGTAACAAGAATACAAGAGCCCCATTAAAATTGTTTTAAACGGGCTTTTTTTTTTTTGGTTTGGAATTAAATGGGGCAAGAGTTCTCACCTTAGTTCCGTTCATTTTCATTTCAGAAGTGTCCTTGAAGACCTTCTTGATAGCATTAACCTCTGCTAGATCCCCTGCAAGCGTTGATGTCGCATGTGCATTCACGTAATTCACCTGTAAGTTTCGATAGTTCTCATTTCCATTAGAGTCCAAAGGGAAGTTGAAAAGAAATGAAATCTAGTTCGATAAAATCATTAGTTTTGTCTGTCAATGGTGACCATTTTGAGATTATCAAAGCTGCGTTTGTATGCTCAGTTGATATGAATTGCAATGTCTGAATCCAATGAAGCGGAAATGACTAAACTGGGGCCTCTCTCACACCGTCCATAATGAGGGACAAGCCCCAATGGAAATTCTGATCATTTGTATTCCATGTTGAAATGGTGGAATTTGCTGTTAGAGGTTGCTCATCATCATATGGAATTGCAATTGAAACTCATATGCCAATGGATCACGTAAAGGGATGATGCCACGTAACACTTGGAAATCAATGAATACTGAGCAGAATTAAATTAGTCTGGTACAATATCCGTGCTTTATATTGCTCACCTCCTCCGGCGAAACTCCTGCATCTTCCAAGCTCTTGATTATGCAAGAAGAAACTCCGAGGCCATCGGATCGAGGATCGGTCATGTGATGTGCATCGCAGGTTATTGCCCCTCCTAAATACTCTGCAATTATATTTGCCCCTCTATTTCGTGCATGCTCCAAGCTCTCCATGACCTTTAAACATATCCAAATTGCAAGAATAAATGTAAATGTAATGCCAGTGGGCCTCATCATGGAAGGGTCCTTGTCCCAACATCTCCCCTACCAGATGATCTTATCCATCCAATGAAGACCGACAATTACAACCTGAGGTCCACAATGGCTGGGGGCTTAATTGGACAGTAAGAATCATCTAAAGGAGCTGACTTCTGGGGTACCTACCATCCACTGTAGGGCCCACAATATGAACAATCAAGATCACCAGAGATTAGCTCAATGCACAAAAAGAATTTAGCGGTTAGATGATCTACCAGCACGCCGGAGCCTTCGCCCATGACAAAACCATCACGGTCTTTATCCCATGGCCTTGACGCTTTCTCAGGTTCGTCATTCCTCTGCGACAGAGCCCTACATGCTATAAATCCGCCGACACCAGTAGGCAATACCGCAGCCTCAGTTCCGCCAGCAACCATGATATCTGCTTCACCCCTTCTTATGTGATTCGCTGCAGCATAGAAGCAGTAGTTTGCAGTCGCACATGCTGTTGATATGGAGTAATTCGGTCCCATTAGCCCTGTATCGATTGCTAACAGCGCAGATCCCATATTGGTGATGGAATAAGGGATGAAAAAGGGAGTGATTTTCTTGTAACCCTTCTGTATCAGAGATTCAACGCCATTGCTGAAAGCTGTTAAACCACCCATCCCAGTTCCTACCAGTACTCCAATTCTGGATTTGTCCATCTGCGCAATCGAAACAGCAAGAATGTTTTGTTACCATATAATCTCCCAAGGTTGGTGTTAAGAACCTAACCACTATGGCAAAAACCCCAGGACTGATGGACCACGTCAAGTTAAGCTATTAAACCCTTGGGATCATAACATTCCACCACGCTCCACAGACAATGTCCATAGTGGCTCACTCTGTGGCAGCAAGACTGATGGAATGCGTCAAGTTAGGATATTAAACCCATGGGATCGTAACAGTTGGTCAAGCAAAATTTTTCTCCTGGCAAGCAATAAACAATCCCACATGTGCTACATTGGAGTGTGTTCAAGAACTGGGCCGTTTATCAGGTGTGCCCCATCTTTTGGTCTGTGGCCTGAAAATCAGGTCGCCTGGTCATAAGGGGGGCACAAGTATAAGAAAAATGCAATGCTAAATCTCTTGGCTTATGGGTCACATTCAAAGGATGCATGTGGCCCACTTTGTCAGTGGATCAGTCCATGGCATAATCACTTGGGGGTCCACCTGATGAATGCACTGGATGATTTGATCCTACAGTCTTGAGTAGCCAGAGCTACGTTCTAAACAATTTGAATTGATTCAATTATACAAATGCTGTCTTGCTTTTTTTAAAGGAATCTGACTTACGTTTTCCAAGATATCCGGACTGAGTTCAGCATCTTCAAGGGCTCTTCTGCCCGCGACAAGGCAATACCTCCAGCAGTCATCGAGCCGACGGTCGTTCTTTCCATCGATATAACCTTTGGAAGAGAAATCACGAATCTGACCTGCAAATCTGACAGAGAATGTAGAAGCATCGAACCTGTCGATCGTGCTGATCCCGCTCTCTCCTTCCAGTAGTTTATTATAAAATGTATCAATGTCATTTCCAAACACTGAAACCAGGCCCATTCCTGTAATGACAATTCGTTTCTTGGGATCTGTTTCCCGTTTTGGAGCTGCAATGGTGGGGGTTGCCACAGCCTTGACCGGCCTGAATTTTGGAGCTAAGAAAAGAAACCCAAATCAAATAAATCAAATAATTCAAGATGATCATTGGAGAGATGTTAAATAACAACATGGTGATGATGACAATATTTTTTAAGTGGATATTGATATTGGCTGTGTTTGGATGCTCAATTGGGTCCAATTGCAAACAGTCAAATATAATTGATAGCAACGGACATGTTCGCAATGAGGAAGAAACCCTATCAACGTTTCTGGAAGTCCAACTTGAAAGTAACGTGACTACAATTTTTTAGAGCCCAGACCATCAATATGAATGCTAACGAATGATTCTAGAGTTCAGCCATCTCAATTTTATTTAACTAATAATTGTGATCCAATTGTGATGTAGAGCAGGTTGCGGACATTTTCATGGCCAAGATGGACTAGAGAAGGCCCAATCGGAGGCGGAGGTGATCAGGACTGTCAGAACCTTAAAATAGTCGTATCTCGCAATCTGGAATGAGTTTTTTGACATATCATATATGATTTTGGGTAGAAGCTACTTTAGCCAACCAACTGCTATGCCGGGTTGCCCACGCTGGATTTGCGAGATTCCATCATATCGACAGTCGAAAGTCCATTTTATTTCCGTTTTTACTATAAATAGTAAGTTTTAATTCATTCATAACTTTTGATGCTTTGAGTTTTAGGAGTCGTGCCCAACATGAAAAGGGCTTAGAAAAATTAGGAGAATAACGTGGTTAGGCCAAATTGGACACTTAATATTTTTGGCCAAAAACCATGACTGTTTACTATTTATAGTAAGTCACGTTTTTAGGGAGTTTTGAGTCTGAAAATCCGTCCTAGGTTTGAGTTCACTATTTAAAGGATTGTAATTTCATTTTTTTAAAATCATAAATCAATTTATTTCCAATTTATTAGAATTTATTGCTATTTTTACCCCTTGTAAATTCGAGGAAGCTCTGTGAGAAGTCCAAAGAGCTCTACGGAGTTGGAGTAGTTATCCCTGAGGAAGACGGTGATCAACCTCATCACGTCCTCCCCTGCGTCAAATTGATAGTGCATCCAAACATGCCATAATGTGCCAATTCATCTTCTTGTAGTCTAAATCAACAGATGCTATAAAGAAAGACTGAGACAGAAAAAAAGAAGCAGAGACCCACATAGGATATGAATCAAACATCTCCCATGCTCTTTTCTACTGTACAGCTAGTAAATTTTTACATGACCGTAACAAGTTCGAAAAACCCTTTTTTTTTTTTTTTTTTTTTTTTTGGGAATTTTGCCATTTCCAGTACTTCTGCCATAAATTAGATACATTAATTAGTCTAAAAATACTCAGATTAAAATCTGTAATATATATGTGCATTGATCATCACTGGACTAATGCTAATACCTAGAATACAAGTTTCTATCTTTTGATTGCCATAAGATTAGAAATGTATATGTAAGACGTGCCAAGGATCTTCAGAAAATCCAAACTCCAAAAGACAGTTATTCTGATTCGTACCATATGCCGAGCTAAAATTCAAGGGGAAAACACAAACACACAATGGAAAGCAATTTCACAGCTTGCAAATCAATCAAGGTTGGTGTAGTTATCAATTCTCTTTAGTAAATATCAGAACTGAAATAGTACAGAAGTTCATTTCAATTCAATTCAATTCAAAAAAAAAAAAAGGAAAATGAGCGCATGCAAATCAAGCAGGGAAGGTGTAGACATGGATACAATAGAAAACAAGCAAACCCCAAAAAAGGAAAATGGGTGCATTCAAATCATCAGGTGGTGATTCTGATGCGAAAAAAGGCCGGTCCTCTCATCAGGTGAGCCACACACGTAGATTTCTCTAAAACTGTCGATTTTTCTCAGACAAGTCGGGTTCTCCTGATGAGTGGACCGGCCTGATTTCTGGGCCAGGGTGTGTTCGCAGCGGGACCTACCTGATGAATGGACTGGATGCCCTACGTACATGCACCGAGTTTGAATGTGGGCAGCGAGGCGCCTCTTCAATCTCTCCTTGCATCGAGTGGCTTTAGCATTTCTCCTCAAACCAATGCAGCAGTGATGGAGTGAATGACACTCGCTTGAGGAAGCAAAAGACCCACTTGGGTTCCTTGCAGATGCAGCCATTTGCTTGTTTTCCAATGGCCTCAAGCCATTGTACTGAAGCAGAGCAGCTCCATTCGCACTCAATCCTCTGTTCCCATATACCAGGTCCGAAGAACAAAAACCAGCCATTACTCCCATCTCTCTCTCTCTCTCTCTCTCTCTCTCAGCGATGTAAGAGAGTTCTTGGTATAAATTGCGTTGGGAAATACGCCAAAAGGCACATTAAAGACGAAAGGTGTCGATGATTCCGAGGCTCTTTCTCTCTCTCTCATTCGCTTGGGCAGCTTAACTACCTGAACAACCCCCATACCCCCTTTACAAAAATACCCCTCTTCCCTCTCTTTCCCATGTTGCTGCGGATGCGCCCACTTCAGGAAAATAACCCTTTTGAACCGTCTATTTGTCTGCCATCGATCGAAGGTCAAGATCCTTCGGTCTTTAAATTTTTTGAGTCATCTCCCACTTCAGGAAAATATCCCTTTTAAATTTTATGGCATGGAAAAAAAAAATGAGGCAGATCCAAAAGCTTAAGTGGACGACAGCATAGAAAACAGTGGAATAACCTACGGTTGAAATCCACCTAAAGTCTATCATTATGTTTATTTAGCATCCAAGCTGTTCATAACGTCAAACAAACCTTAATGAAGGGAAAACACAAATATCTCAGCTTGAACTAAAACTTTAGTAGCCCCCAAAAAGTTTTCAATAGTAAGCGTTCAATCCTCATTGCTTTCTATGGTGCGGTCCACTTGATCTTTGGATATACTTGATTTTTGGGTCCATGCCCTAAAATGATCTCGAAAAATAGGTGGATGGTGTAGATATATTTCATACATCATGGTAGGACTTACAAACTTGCCTACATCTACAAAAAATTTTAAAAATTTGCACATGACTCTGTCCTAATCCAACGGACCAATTGAAAATCCATCTAACTTAATTCTGCCTTTCTCATTCTCTCCAAACACATGGTGAAATTTGCATGGTACCAAATACAATTCTATCCCACATAATCCCATATAACACCGTGAGTTAAACGCCCCTAAAGATTATATTCAATATAGACTTGACATGAGCCATCCTCTCACCAAACAAATCTTTTGTGGGCCCAAATCTTATGTGGGCCCATATGCATACGTACAGTAGATATAAAAAGGAATACCCAAAATCCAAGTGTTAAGGCCTAACGAGGAATACAAATAAGTTAGATCATAAGGTTTGTTATGGTCCAAAAGCTTTATACCAACCCAATGTCAATTGCATACTTGGAATGTCTGCTCAAATCTCAATGGCCTAAGCCAAGTCCCAACAATAGCAAGGCCTATCACACAAATTTTGGGCCCAAAACCTTTGGAATATATATCCTCTGCTTGCCACAAGTCAGGCTTTCCTGCTTGTTGTAATGTCCGTGGTCCACATCACAAGCCAGAATTTCATGCTTGTTGCAATGTGATTGGGCCACATCATCACTGACTGCATTTGGGTCACATCATCACCGACCGCATTTAATGCAATAATATAGTCAATGATAATGTGGCCCACTCACATTGCAACAAGTAAAAAATCTCTGCTTGTGGCAAGTAAATGATCCAGTTAGACTCAAAAAGAAAGCTAGGCCTAAAGGTGGGTTAACCAAGCCCAAAGAAAAAGGAAAGGCCAGGCTTAAAATGAGTCATCCGGGTCAAAATCTAAAACAGTCACCAAAACTGTAATCAGTCCCTAAATGCCGAATGGAGGCCTAAAATAAGGCCTTATTCCACCATGAGATGGGGTTCAATGCCAGGCCCAAATATCTGAAAGTAGGCCCAGAACCAATAAACAGGCCCAAAATAGAATAGCCAGGTCCAAACAATCTGAAAAACACCCACCCTGAATGACCAAAAGTGGCCTATAGATTATGAAAGGCAACTACAATGTACCTTGCCTTTAGCAATACGGTACAACCGCCTGTTGTTTGCCTCCAAGATTATGAAAATGCACTTGAGCGGTGAGTGGGAATCCAGCCTTCTAAAATAGAGTTTTGAAAATTCGAAGTTTCCAAATGGCTTATAGACTCGACTTGTGTGCCTGTTGGAAGATTATACAGAATAATATAATTTCTGTATAATATGGAAACCGAAAAAATCATGATAATCAGAAATAATGACAGGCTGAAGCATGTCTGAAAACAGTCCTTAAAGCGTTATTTGCCCCTACTCAAGTGAATTGAGTAAGCTGATAGGTCACAGGCAAATTGTTTCTAGAATACGATGAGCCTGGTGAGGGTCTGCATTCAGCAAACACGAAGGCCCACTTATTGGAACTCAATTACAAAATTTCTGACAATATTACAATATAGAGAAAAATCTCAAAAGAAATAGAAAGAAAGAGAAAAAGTGGTTTCGACCACTGCACTGTTCAGTTCAAATCTTCAGCTACTAGTTCAATTGAACCATCCAAAACCATACCGCTGGTCTGTTTTTCAAGCTAAGGTTCAAGCCTTGCTATATTGCTGAAAGCACTATAATATATAAGTTGAGAGGGGTTAGCTGTCTCAGTTCGTATGGATTTGCTGGAGTGAGTTGAGATGATATGGAAACCCATCCAGGACCTCCTTTTATAGGCTATGGTGGTTGGGAGTTATGGTTCGGGGACATAAATCTCATTTATGCAATTTCTAGTTGTTGGAAAACTAGCCGTTTTATGGCCGTTTTTTGACTGTTGTGCATGGGCCATTAAACCGTTACATGCTGACTGTTATGAGACAGCAGCTAGCCGTTTTCAAACTGTTGGGCTAGCCATGCAATAGTTTCTGCATGACCCCGGCAATTAAGTCCATACCTGTTACACATTTATACAACAGCTCTATTTCCAGCCTCTATATAATCAGAGAGACTCTTATTCAGTCTTCTAGAATTTCGTCCAGCCAACTATTTGCCTTAGCCACTAGTCTCACCGAAGTGTAAAGTGCGCCACTAGCGCCTCTACAGCCACACTGCCTCACATGCCCACGCCCTCGCACTGAGCCCATGACCGTGTCCGAGCTCGAGCCCGTGCTCGTGCCCGAGTCCGAGCGCGGGTGTTCCAGTGCCATCAAGGTTCATAGTCCACGGATTAGGTAGGTAAATATTATAATACTCCACTATTATCATTTAAACCACAGATTTTTCTCTTCCCTTTCCCATGTGGAACTATTCCCAAAAAACCCACAAAGCGGTATTTTTTCAAACAAAATAATATATTATATATATTATTTTTATTATTAAAATATATTTAAAATCAATATTTTTTCAACAGTGTCTCCTTGGGAACTCCTGTGGGTGGAAGCTTCATGAAACTTGTCATTGTTAGATTCTAACTAACCGATAGGATTGATGTAGAAGTGTGTCCTCCAGTGAACCTACAAAAGATAGACAAGGAAAATGTGAACAGTGGAAGGAGTGTTGGTGGCAGGCCTGGCTTCTTATGCCTAAGCTAGGCTCGTTAAGTGTGATAAAAGATGTAGACTAAAGTTTTGATCTTATCTCTCATTTTGGGTAGTCATATATATATAGAGTTCTGGGGCTGGTAGTATCTCTGTATCTTAACATTGGAGAGTCCCATTCTGACAGAATTCTTGTCACAGATTTGGAAAGTTCCATTTTGCCAGAATTCTTGTCACAAATTAGTCGGAGCTATTTTTAACTGAGATTAGGCCGAATTCCTCTTTGCTAGATTCCCTCTGGATTCCTTGTACCACCTCTCTGGTGGTGGTTGTTCTGGTCAGATTAGGATATGCTCAGGAGTTCGGGCCTAGAGCTCATACCCCTCTTCTTACTTGCTTTATAGACATTTCTGGCTGGCAAGTCATCTATTACCGAGTTCCATCCTCTGATGGCTTAGGAACTGCTCGTCTTATGTTAACGGCCCTTCTACCTGAACCTTGGTCACCCCAGCTCGGAGTCTACCTCAGACTCGGAGGCACATCACTTATAGTTAAATGATTGTTTTTTCTGTGCAAGGGATCAGTTCAATTTTTCCCATAACAAAACTCATTACCACGTTCGTTGGAAATAAAGTCTATCCTTAATTTCCTTGGGTAACCTTATGACATGGGCCCAAAAGAGAGCCGGTCGTTTTTTTTTTTTTTTAGCTTGTTAGTACACCCACTGTCAGTTCACACTTCACTGTTAGCCACCCCCAAAAAAGAGCCGGTCCTTAAGTTTCCCTAGCTAACTTTAGGACGTGAGCCCAAAATAGAGGCAATGTAAATCTCAACTGGGCTTACAGAGAAGGAGACAATGAAGATGAAATGCCCACTCTTCGAGGCTTCTTCTAAGTCCATCATGATGTTGATATGCCATCAAAACTGTTTCGTGTGGTCTGGCCACAGGAGTTTTAGATCTGACTGGTTTTTAAATTCCCGTCTTATGGTGGCATTGAAAACTGATGGACGGAGTGGAATTATCACGAGAACATCTGTGGATCCCACACAGCTTTCGACTACAGTAACTTTCTGTGCCCCGGGCACAGGCAATCCGCGTCCGATTTATACACCTCACTTCCTAATCATCCGCACGTGCTGTACACACGCTACAACAAGCAGCATATTGTGGTCAACATCCGCTTCCGGATCCTTCATTTTAATGAAAGCAGTTTCAAATCCGTCATTGGGAAATTTACATTTGTTGCGTGGATAGACCAATGGCATGGATTCAACAAGAATCACTCGGGAAATGTCCCTGACCGTTAGATAGACAGCTCTCTTGAGCCCATTGGAAATTGAGTGGATCATATAATCCCTGACCATTCATCGGTGGCCTACTACTCTTGGACAGTGGGATGGATCCATAGTTCAGTGATCCAAACAGTTGATATCCTGGGCCCCATAGTGTGGATTTACCACGCACATAACCTCCAACAGACTGGAAGAATCCTAACCACTCAACGGGTGATCTGCAAAGGTTCACGTTCAACCCAAAAAGAGCAAAGGTTATTCAGATATGATCTTCTGGTCCAAGGGGTCGTAGTTTATAGACCATCAAAATGAAACCCGTCGTATCAACGGTTTGGATCATCAAACCATTGACCCCACACATATTAACTGAAAATCAGAATGTCACCATACGACCTTTTGGCCTGAGCATGGATATCCTTGATTCAGCAGTTAGGTTGCAGATGGAAGCATTTGGTTAGGCGTGGAGCATTGTGGGACCCATATGGTGTAGGTGTGAAATCCAACCCACCCAACAGGTAGACCCCACATGATGATAAGATGTACCAAAACATTAGGCTAATCAAATATCGATTTGATAGTTTTTGGGTGGTTTACATTGTTTTTCATGGCCTGTATCTCTTGATAATTGAATCGGCATTGCATCTGTTTTGTGATCGAATGGTGGCTTGAACCTGTTGGACTGGATCCTTGCTTTTGCTCGGGTGGTAGACTCTCAGGAGTTTCAACACCCGGTCAAGGGTTCAAGCATCCATTGGTGGTGAAAGCTCACTATGGCGTGAGTGTGTGGGGGTGTGTGCGCGTGTAAAAAAAAAAACCTGTTAGACTGGTAAGATGTCTCGCACAAATCACAAATCATGTGGGTCTCACAATGCCCTACACAGCCACTTTTTAGAAAAGAAAAAAAAGAAAGAGAAAGGGAGAGAGAAAACACTTGTGTCATTTCACACGCCAAAAAATATATTACAAGGGCTGAGAGATTGGGACAAGGGGGGGCATGTATCCTCTCCTTCGTTTTTCCGTTCTTATAATTATTTTTTAAAAGGAGAGATTTTTATAGCCAAATTCTTAAGGAATTTACGTTTTACCAAATAATGCCTTTGCTATTGGAAATTAGAAGGTGCTTTTTGAATGATGAAATTATAAAATGCTTTTTTTTTTTTTCTTTAACAAGTGGTGAAACTCGAGAGTTGTGAGTCACATGTGGTATATGTATAACATCCAACCCATCAAATGTATGCACGACACCATAATGATAACATGAACAAAATATCAAGTCAATCATATTATCAGATGGATTGCACTTGAAATGAGATATTTTGAATGGTGTATATTACTTTTTTTTTTTTTAATAGAATGAGCCACCTTGTGATTGGATCTACCATATTTTTAGTTCATCTAATAACAACTTTGGTGTCCATCTATTGGTAGGGTTGGATGTAAGACAAACACCACCTGAACTCCAAAGCATTCTATTCTCAACTTTGTCATAAAGAATAAGCTGATTTCTTCTCTTAGAAAAAACTACCTGAAAATATCAGTTTTTGGTGGTACTGATTGAGGAATTTCAAAGTAAAAATTTTCATTTTGTGAGCATGTGTGCCCCATGACTAAAATCCAAAGTGCTATAGCCACATAATGCAACCCCATGGCTCTTTTGGGCCTACAAATATGTGTATGTAATGCAAGACTATTAAGTAAGCTACACATGATTATCGGTTTATATCTTACTATTGAATTATTTAGATTGAGCAATATAGTGGAGCCCATTACAATTGTGATCATTATAGATAGCTTTGGAGTGAGATGCTTGAACCGGATCCCTATACGCAGCTCGATCTTAAGCCAAATATAAAAACTTATGGTGTGTAGATTCAAAGAGAGAAGTGTAATAAATAAGCTTTTATAATCCTCTTCTTATGTAAATACATGTCTTAGCTCCTTCATTCACATGAGAGAGAAATTTCTAATTTCAATAAAAATTCTCTAAATGTGAAAGTTACTTGAAATCGCGGCAACATAAATATCTTCCTAATCAAATACAACTTTAAGATTAAAATATAAAATCTTTATTATTGATGCATAAACAATCTGTTAATTCTATTAATTTTACAATAAAAATTATGCGTGACATTTACTCCATCCACGATATGGACAATAACATAAAATCACACCTAAATCTTCTGAACTCACAATTTGTGATCTTCATCAAGCTGGCATTTACATGATCCCTTCACCCACTAGAGATGCACCTGATGTACGGGTCAGATGGCATATAAGATCTATGACAGGCCTCTCATAGCATCCGACGAAATTTCCACAGTGCACGTTGCCATATAAATTTTTTTTTTTTTTTGGATGTGACATATCTGATTGCTGGAACAAAAAGGAGTTGTGGCTCGAAGTCCTGACAAAGAAGGGCACACTTGATAGACGGAGTGGATATCACACAGAATGTGAACCGTACGCAGAGTAGGCAGCGTAACCTTACAAACGGACATTTTTGCTAATCCAATTAATTTTACATGAGATGTAGATGAGATTTTTAAGATAAATAATGTATTTATAGAATTTTGAAATTCTAAGTGCTTATAAATTAACGGTTTATATTTATTAACGTAAATTGGATTTTACCGACTATTCCTTGTTCATTTTTTGTGCAGCACACTCAGTTTGGCATCCCTTCTTCTCTCAAAAGTGCTTTTTCTCGGGTCGATTCCCTATAAATAGCTTGAATGATGAGATGCATAGAACGAACTAATGAATATTGTAAAGCCATCATTAGCCGGTGCGTGGCATGACATATAAGAGACGACATGGAATGTGGTAAAAGCATCGAGAGCGGAATAGTGGGTGATACGATACCCTTAACGGTGGGGCCCACTTGATGATGTGTTGTATATCCACACTGTTCATCCGTTTCTCCAGCCCATTTTATGATGATATCACAAGAATTAAAGAGATTCAAATCTCAGGTGGACCACACCACAGGAAACAGTGGTGATTGAGTTCCTCACCATTAAAAATTCCAAAAGGCACATCATAAGGTTTTCCTAATGTTTCTTTCCCATTCAACCTGTTGATAATGTCAAGAACACCTAGATAAAGGGAAAATATAAAGACCAGCTTCATCCAAAGATTTTGTGGCCCATAAAAAAGTTTTTAATGATCATTCATCACTGTTTCTAGTGTTATGGTCCACCTGATATTGAATCTTCTAAAGGATTGGGACCGCATCCTAAAATAGAATGAGAAAACAGATGTGCCGTGTGGATATACAAAAAATGCATCAACGTGGGCCCCACACGGTTGGGGTAACACCCCCCAAGATGTTGCCAGGGTAACAGCCAATCCCCTCCCCAAAGCATATCATTAGTCGGTGCATGTGGCATGCTTTTCTACCAATCGGGTCCATTCATGCATCGGGCTTTGGCATGGATATCACGTGCATTACGAAAAATAGACTCGCCAGACATTCCTATCCATCTGATTAACGATGAAAAAAAAAAAAAAAGAAAAAAAAAAAGAAAGAAAAAGAAGCGATGGATAGGATTGTTTGAAATGTTTAATTTTTGAAAAAACATGCAATCCCTGATAGGGTTCACTAGACGAACGAACCAGATTGTTAATCCAGCCTATCACGTGCACCTACTGTAAATCTTGCATTAAAAATCACGTGATCTATTTAGTGGCCAGGCGATCAGTATTTTATGCTGGCTAGCATTGCATATAAGCAGAGTAATCTTTCCATGATTCGGGTATATCAATTGCTGGAGTGGAGCTTGGATGGGTGTTGGACCAATAGTCACATGAACGAATGGCTATTGTTTATTACAACCACCCATTCATCTGTAGGCCAAAGCTGCTAGCGGTATCCAATGGGGGTGGTTATTGAAGCATATCCCATCCACCAAGGCCACTGGGTTTGGAAAAGAGGCCCCACCTGTACATGTTGGGCCCAAATAAAAGCAGTAATTCGCTTATTTATGAAAAATATTTTAATTACCATTTTTCCCTTGAATTTTTCATTTCAAAGCACGAAGAATGCAATCCTTGCTCAATAAAATAAAATTTTAATTTCTATGTAATTTAAACAACTTAGCATGCATTTGGTTGCACCAAATATCATTAAATTTCCCAAAAATCATATATATTTATTTTAATTTCTGAGTAATTTAAACAACTTAGCATGCATTTGGTTGCACCAAATATCATTAAATTTCCTGAAAATCATACACACACACACACACATGAAAATCTTCAAGAAATCTGGTGTCAGTGAACCAGATTTTAACATCTTAAATAAGGCTTTACGAAAAACTACCTAATTAATATAGAATTTGGTATTTCAATGAACTAGATTTTAACATTTTAAATAGGGGTTTATAAAAAATAACTAATTAATATGGAATTCGGTACTTTTTTCTAGAAGGTTTTCAAAGAGCTACATCTTTAATCAGTATAATTATCATTCCACCATCTTCTATTCCGATGTGCCATCAAATGGATCCATGGCTTGGGTGAGCCTCACCATGATATTTTTGTAAAATCCACCCTAACCACCAGATGAGTTGCCATATGTTAGGGCAATGGCCCAAAAATTAGCTTCATTTGTGATTTAGGTGGTCGGAACAGTGTATAGGGTAATGATTGCCTTCCAAACTGTTTTCGTTTAGTGTGGCCCACGGGAATTAAGGATAGGTATGATTATTGAGCCATATGCATAAATTTTTGTGTGGAATATAATGGTTGAAGTAGATTTCATCGATTATCTTGGTGGGCCCTGTAAAAATCATGGGCGGATATCCCTCCTAACCGTTTCCTTTGGTGTGGCCCATAAGCCAGCCTGATTTCTAATTTATGGCCTTAATATGGACTAAATATCTAATGGTCAGAGTGGATCCTGAATAAACATGGCGGTGGATCCCGTCAAAATGGATCCTGTCATCCTATACAATTTTGCTTTTCTTTTCTTCTCTCCTTTTCTAAAGAATCTTTGTAGATTTGGAGAGAGGGATGCCATACTTGATTTTTGGTGGGGTCCACAATGATGCTTATGCGAATCCACTCCAACCATTGCGTAACCCCAATTTAGGCCTAAAACAAAAAGAAGGCCGACTTGTGATTCAGGTGGGCCACACCAAGGAAAACAGTTGGGAGAGATATATGTACCCTTATTTTTTATAAGGTCCACTATGAAAATGATGTGAAATCCACTCCAACTATTAAATGTCACACCAAAATTAAGGCATGGGACAAAAAAAAGGCCCATCCCAATTCGAGTGGTCAACACTAAGGGAAATAATTTGGAGGATGATCATTGCCTTGTACACTGCCTACAATTTGTGGTCCAGCTGAAGGCTTTGGATGGGATGATTTTTGGGCCTTGGCCTAACATGAGGTGACACACTTGGTGGTTTGGGTGATTTTACATAAACATTGCAGTGGAGCCCACCTGAGTAGCCGACCAATTTGCTGGCACTAAACAAATACGGCTGAAGGTGAAATGTGATGGAAGGTAGTAGAATGATAATTATATCCATTAATGAGGTAGCTTTTTGAAAAGGTACCATAATGTAAATTCCATGGTTATTTTTTTTCTTTTGTAAAATTCTACTTTCTTTTTTCTTTTGTAAAATTCCCCTTTAAATAAATTAGTTGAAGGGGGATATTATCAAACCTGTAAATGGATCATTACCCCAAGAAGCAAAGGAGTATGAAGATCATCAGTCAGCCAGGATTTAGATTGTCTCAGATGCTGCCTCTGAAAGAAATGCAAAGGAGACCGTCTGTTGTACAGAGTAGGGTGCTGTGTTGGGTTGAAGTTTCAAGCCTGTTTTTCTCCTTTCTGAGATACGTTTGGAGTCACAGCGCCCCACTAGCAAAAGGAGATCGGCATACAAATGCTGGAAAATCAGCAATTTTATGAACTTAGCATTTCCGTTTGCTTCCTGTTTTTGTGGAGACCGGGTGGGCTCACATCTTTTGGATACTTTAGTAAATGGAAACCCTCCAGGTTCTTGTTCCAGATGGGTCCTACATGAATGTCCCAGTAAGACCTACTAGATTGAAACATGAGAAAATGCATCCTCAAACTTCATAGATACTGATAGCATTAGAAATTGGAGAGGAGAAATTGTAGAGTCCTGAGCCTCAACAAATGTGTGATAAAAGCTGTACAAGCACAAGTAAATTATCAATAATGAATTCAGTCGCTTTCACAACGATGTAAATGCAGACAAGACCCGAGAATTCATTCCTCGGTATTCACCAGGGGAGTATTGTCCACTTTCATCATATAAACCGCTCAACCTACCAAGGTTCCCTCGAATTGCTTTAATAGATGACTTAGAATATAGAAGCATTGAACTTCATCATCCCTTGTGTTTCAAACTCTCATCAAGAAACAACACGGGTCATCGACTTTCAAAACTCAAGTCACTCTGTTCAATTCATCTAGACAAAGACATTTCCATATCAGATTTGTGCACAGCCCGGCTCATAATAACTGAGAAGAATCTGGATCCGAGAAGCTCAGAAAACAAGATCAAGGACCCGAGGAGATTCAATTGAAAGCCCAAAACACTCAACCAACTCAAGGGATGACTTGCCCAAATCTTTCACAAAACAAACCAAGCTAGGGAACAATCCAATCCGAACCGGTGTATTTTAAAAGCTTGATCATATTAATGTGGTTTTCCATTAATTTCTTGCTACAAAATCTGGCCACGATTGGTGATACAAACTACATAGAATAACACATAAGACCAAATGTTACAATCCCAAAATCTTGTAGAAGGGATCAATTAAGAGATGTCTTAGATATGATCATGGCACTTAATTTCAACAGGGAGTTATTTGATATTCTGGCTGTGTATGATGCATGCTACACAGGTCCTTAGGAACTGTACACAAGGCATACATTAACTCAAATTATGCTAACTAAATTGTGGAATCACTGTTGCTAAGTCAAAATCACAAAATCAGATTGGCGGAACAATCCTAACATCTGGTCACTTGTTTATTGAAATAGGACTGTTGGATATTTTCATTTTTAGCCTTCAATAAATGCCCACCAGTCCGGACATTTTAATTTGAATTACTTATGTTCCAAGTATGCAATTTCTAAGTAATTTATAAGTGCCTGTGCATCATCCATCACACTGCCAGAGTATCATAGTATTTCTCGACTTTGAACATCCTATATAAGATGAACTTATCCAAGTACCCAAACAGATTTTTGTTGCCTCCAAGTGGCTATTCTATCAATATTAGGGGTTGTTTGGGAGCTGTGTATTTGATATGCATTGGCTATTACCATGAGATTCAAGTGAACTGGAATCATCAGGTGTGTTTGGAAACCTATAATCGGAATTCACTAGAATCCACGTAAATGTGTTTGGCAGCTAATATTTGGAATGCATTGGCGGAGAGGGAGTGAGTGACTTGCTAATCAGTAATAATCAGAATCCATGTGATTTTGCTGCGATTTCAAAAACAAGGGGTTTAGTGTATTTGATATGAATTGGATTCCAA
Source organism: Magnolia changhungtana (assembly GCA_030180095.1). Lineage (NCBI taxonomy): Eukaryota > Viridiplantae > Streptophyta > Magnoliopsida > Magnoliales > Magnoliaceae > Magnolia > Magnolia changhungtana. Next base: position 5,791,728 of record JASAUF010000272.1, on the reverse strand, counting down.
TTAACAAACACAGCAATTACCACCGATTCACATCAATTACCAGTAACTACCGCTTACACTCCCATTAACTGTGAGAAATACACTCCCAAATGCAACAATTCACACCAATTACCACTGATTACACGCTCCCAAATGACCCCCTTAAATATGAGAAATTTTACAGTAACAATACCACAACTTCATGAAGCTAATAAAAACCCAACGGTAGACACATCAGACAAATAAAGAACTTGCATCTAAGCTCATAAATCTACTTTAGTAAGCATTAGATCAACAAAAAGAATATCTCTGAAAACAGATAAAAAATCAGCGTTCAATGCGTACTGATTTCATTTTCTGAACTATTCACAGTTACATGTAATGTCACAAACATTCTTTTGAAAACAAGTATAGTGTGAACCGCACAACAAACCCTAAAAATCACCCACATTATCCAATAACAGATCAAAGAAGCCCTAACCCCTAAAAATCACCCACATTGTCAGGTCTGGAACAATCCCAGCCGTGAATTTTCAACTGCAGACATCAGGCCTGTCAGCCGGGCCTATTCAAAATTTGCTATTTGCTCATCCCGGCCGTTAACGCCGTCCATCACAAACTCAGAAACAAGAGGGGAATTCAAGAACATATTAACAACAAACAATCAAATACATTGTAATGTGTCGTAGTTCATGTTACCTTCATCACATTGCTTGGCCGGTAGAACAGCCAACTTACAATTGGCAATGGGGATTCACCGCTCCACGCAGCGGAATCCCTTGCAGATTGATAACCACACGCCAAAAAGAATGCAGCAGACGACAAAGTCAATGAGTAGCACGATCCGGACATGCCGCCTCCACATCCTGCCCGCCTGCTGCCTTCCACAGACATTCCCTCCGCTCTTTTGCAGTGGGGAGTCCGAGCACTCCCGGCTCACGCTAGCGTCGGCTGGCACATCCACCCTGTTTTCTACATTGCCAGCCACGCTGGCTGCTTCGTCACCGTTCGACAATCTCTTCTTCGGCTTCCGGAGCAACAGCACATCTGAATCACCGATCGGATCCCCGTCTTCCGCGGGGCGCATCAGCCGGTGGAAAACCGAGCGGAACTCATCGTTGAAACAGCCGTAGCTCAGAGAATCCGAGCCGTCGATCTTCCGGTCCTTCACGATCTCCGCCACAAAAGTGTCCCTTACGCGGCCGAGGAAGTCGAGACCTTGCGATTTGCCGAAATCTTCGTCGACAATGGCGAAATAGACGAACGGATCTTCCATCAAGAACATGTAGATCCTCTTCCTGATGGTGTGGGTGTAAATACGGTGGAAACTGGGGGCCTTCTCGAGGCATTTCGGGGCTAGGGTTTCGAGATCGCGGTCTCCGGAGCTGAAATCGGCGAGGATTGTGGTTCCTTTGGAAATGCAGGTGTACAGGATGACATTCGGATCCGGAATCATCGAACGGTTGGGATCGAAAGAGGGATTCAAAGGAGATGAGATCGGATCAGAGACGGATTGGGAGAGGAAGAGAATCGAAATAGGGATTGGATCGGGAGAGGAAAGAGAGGAGAATACGAGACGGGTGGCGTCTTTCTGTGAGACTTCTTCATGTAAAAATCAGAGACGCGTCTGATGCAGAAAGAAATCAGACGCAGAGAGAGAGAGAGAGAGAGAGAGAGAGAGAGAGAGAGAGATTGTCTTAGTCTGGTTGTCGTTGATTAGAAGCGAGAGATGGGTTTCGGCAGGCGGTTTGTTAGAGGATGTTGGCGTGCGAAGACGAAAGGGACAAAACCGGTTGAAAACAGCGGGGGATGAGTTCGTTTTGTCTCTCTCGCGACATAGACTCCAGCGTCTGTCGCCGTTCGCTGGGCCCACATGATGAGTAGTCCGATGATCGTAACTGTTCATGTTGTGATTTCATGCCTTACTGTCCATTTTCAGGAACTTAAAGGATGATTGAGACCATCACTCTCTTTGGATGAAACTAGAACAATGAAAATATTATTTTACTCTAAAAATCACAGGTCGGGATCACCACTGAAGTGTGATTATGGGAAAATACCTTATTTATGGTGGTATAGAAGATGTGGATGGTTCAAATCATCGATCATCTCATCATGGGAACCCACTGAGCGGCGACAGACGCTCTAACTAGATCGCGACATAGGCAAAACGGATTCTTTGGACGGGGAAGTAATTTATATGAAGTGTAACTCAGTAGCAAACGTACGGTTTGCTGCAGCGGACAGTTGTGCAGATGTGGAGCCCATATATTTTTTATCCAGACCGTCTATTCGGCGGGTGTCATTTTGGATGAGAAATACTTCCTTTAAGTACGACATAATAAAATTGCCACTAAACTCTAACCTGGTGAAAAAGTTTCGAGCGCACATGTAATGTGAAAGTAGAAATGATAATGAACATGGCATTTTTAATATTTTCTACAACTTATTTATTTCGAATATGATCGTGATTACTTTTTTTTTATTCAAGGTGAAGTAGAACTTGTCGTAGATTCTCCATAATAGTGAAAATGTCACCATGGAGTCTTTAAATTTTTGAGAGTAGAGTTTATAAAAATAAATGTTATCTTAAAATTAATGCAGAGAGATATAAGTATGTTAAATTAAAGTAGAAAAACTATATTTATAGATAAATCAGCTTTTCTGTATCTTAAGCTACTGTGGTAGTGAAGTGTACCAATATTTACGCTCTAATTAAGTAAATTAATCTAGAATGAGATCTCTGATACTTAATTATACATGTGAGAATGACATTGCACCAGATTCATGAGTAAACTAAAAACATCTTAAACTGTTAATCTGATTACATTCTTTTAGCTATGTACATACATAAATCCTAATGCTTTCATTGTCATGTACACTTATATACATTTAAGATCAAATGAATTTTATTTCAACAAATTTGATTGATAAAAAAAATATATATATTAATATATAAATATATAAATAATTTTTAGAAAATAATTCACAATAAAATATGACTGGTTGGAACCAAAATATAATAAAGCCATTCTCTATGGCACACATGGACAGGCACAGTAATGTATTAATCCCAACCGTTCATCTAGTTTTCCATAATGCCCATTGGAAAGAGTTAAAACTATACATCATAATCACTGGCATTAAACCCAAAAAAAAACAAAACAAAAAAACAGATGGTTAGGACTGTCTAACATTTAGTGATTTTGAAATCAGTCCATCCATTGTGTTATTGACAGTCGGATGGCTCCGATTGATGCATGCGCCAGCTATGTGTGCATTGGAGAAATGGCTGTAGAATATCCCGTTTCATCCGAACTCTACGGTGTCATCTCCCTTGAAAGGAACGGACTGTAGAGCCGGTAGGGTTAGAATACAGCATAGTCATTCCCGCACATCTCAGGTGACAGGCTGCATATGAATCAAGACCGTCCACCTACTTATTTATACTAATGGATGGTAAATAGTTTAAAATATACATCCATAACCATAACATGATTCTATACATTTGATTAGTGGCCTTTGGAGAGACGGTACTGAAAAGAGATAATTAACGGCTAATGTTCATCAAAGGGAATTGAAAAGAAATTACTGGTGATGATTGTTTTTAATGTATTACTTTTGAATCGTCCTTGAGTGTTGGGGCCATCTGAGAAATGCATGAGGTCGGCCCACCATTTAGATGACACTAGATACATGCACACGTAGAATTAGGCTGTTGCCAAGTAAACCGTCCAAGCGTTTTTGTCCGCGGGTGGGCCTGCATTAATTTCCATCTGTTGGTCTTGATTCTGGGGTCAGCATGCACTTCTTAGACACAGGTTGCAACGTGGTGATACACGACTGACACGTGACTGTTTTCTTGGCGTTGGATGTGGGACGTTTGGTAGGACGCCTATTGCTTACTGAGGCAGGCCGCGTACAGAGAAAAATTTGTACGGCCATTATGTATGTGTCTTATACACGCAGTCCTTCTGTTTTACCAGCTCATTCAAGGGATAAGCCGAATGGAAAGCATATCCAAAACTCAGCTTATACAATGGCTGTTGGAAAATTTACATAATTATATTGTCGGTAAAGTATGAAAACTGAAAAATTCAAGTTAACCTGAAATAAAAACATGCTGAAGTACGTTTGAAATGTTGTCCTTAAAGCATTATTTGCTTTTACTTAAGTGAATTGAGTATGCTGAAAAGGTTATAGGTAAACCGCTTCTAGGATACGACGACCTTGGTGTAGGTCTGTGTTTAGCAAATACGAAGGCCCACCAATGAAACTCTGTTACATAGTATCTAACAGAAAAAAAAAAAAAGAAAAATTCCAGAAAAAAGAGAGAAGAAGGATTGTGAAGACTACTGCACTAGTCAGTTCTTTTGCCGATGGTTCAGATGAACCGTTCTTAGACCGCTCTGTTGGTTTGATCTTCAAGCAATTGTTCAGATGAACCTTATTGTCTTGCTGAAACTTTTGGTTTATAAGAGAGTATGTGGTTCTCATTTTGGGTCTGCTGGAGTGTGTTGTGATGATTTGGAAACCCATCCAGGCTCTCTTATATAAGCATTGGTAGCTGGGGGGTTATGGTCCAAGGAAATAAATTTTATTGACTGTTTTCTAGCTGTTGGAGAAAACTAGCCGTTATTGGCTGTTTCTAGTTGTTGTGCATGAGCTATTACAGTTGTTGCATGCTGAATGTTATGAAAGCTGGCTAGCCGTTTCTAGCTATTGGGCTAGATACATGCAGTAGTTTCAGTATGGCTCTACAATGAATTGCATGAGGAGTTACATCTCCTTGCAATAGTCACTTTTCCAACCTCTATATATACTGAGACACCCTCATTCGGTCCTATAGTCTCTTTTCCAACCAGCCATCTGTCTTAGTCACCTAGTCAAACCGTAACTCGCGTGCGCCACTAGTGCCTTTACAGCCACACTGCCTCACGTGCCCACGCCCTCGCACCGAGCCCGAGTATACGCTAGAATACGCACGCAAGTCTGATTCTCTTTGGACTAGGTAGGTCATAAATCTACTATACCATTCTCATTTATACACAGTTTTTCTCCTCTCTTTCCAATATGAGACTATTCCAAAAAATCCACAAAAAGCACTTTTTCAAACTTTTTATATATTATATAATAATTTATATTTAAAAAATATATATTTTTAAAATTAATATTTTACAACAATCTCCCACTTGATTTTTTTAAAAATATGTTTTTTGGAAAAACAATGGCTTTCGGTGGTGAAACCTTCCCATGGCTTACCGTGACAGCTACTTATCATCCAACATTCTCATAAGATCTGACGGACATGGATGAAGGGTCCTTGCTTATGTCTCAATGGTAAATTCGCGAGAGTTTCAACACAAGGCCATGGATCCACTTAAGCTCCCTCACGGGGCATACGCAATCCGCGTTCGGTTTGGTAACTGCACGCGCATTTGTTTTGTAGCCCATCTACATGGATGCGGATTGCGTCTAACCATCCGGGCAAGGCTCTGTGGGGCCTACCGTGATATAAGTTTTTCATCCACGCCATTAATCATTTTTCTCCGATCATTTTAATATATGAGATAAAAAATAAGGCATGTAAAAGGCTTAAATGTACTACAAAGTGAGGATTTAACTTCCACCATTAAAAACTTCTTGGGAGTTGGAAAAGTTTCGGATCAAGCTGATATTTGTGTTTTCACTTCATCCACGTCTACATAACCTTATTAATAGGTGGATGGTAACTCTTAGAAAGGTTTCAACGGTGAGTGTCATCATCACTACAACTTCCTTTTATGTGGTCAAGTGGAGCTGTGGATGTGCTTCAGGTTTTGTCTCATACATTAAGGCCCTGTTTGGGCAACAAAATTAGAAGGGATTGGGTGGGATTGGATTCATCTGGTTCCGTGCCAATTCCACTCCATGTTTGGCAAAGCTTCGAATGAGATCGGATGGAATTACATTGGGTCCGTCATTTCACTCAATGCTACAACCCACCACGATGTGTGGGCTATATCTTTTTTGAGATTATTTTAGAGCATGGGCCAAAAATCAATTCTAAAGCTCAAGTGGACCTGAAAGCAATGAGGATTGAATACTTACCATTGAAAACTTCTTTGGGGCCAATAAGTTTTGGATCTCCTCATTTTTTTCGGCTCATACCATAAAATGAGGTTACAAAACAAATGAACGGTTTAGATATAATACGTGTTATTAATTTCAAAAGATGGTGGGTATATCCATTCATGTACCACCGTATGAAACAAAGCAGCATTAATCTAATCCCATGGAATCAGGGGCAATCCCACATGGATAATAACGATGTTTTTTGAATACAATGCCCTAACGGATAATCCGTCCCAAACAGGGCCTAAAATGATATGAGAAACACGATTAATGACAGGGATGAAACACCTACATCACGGTAGGCCCCATAGAGCCCCGCCCGGACGGAACACTACCGCGTGAGATGACGTGTCAAATTAAATTTTATTTTATTTATTATTATTATTATTTTGCCGCGGGGACACGTCTACCACGCGCACACTGGGAGCAGATTAGCTGTTACTCAGGTAACTGCTTTGTGGGTGTCACCATTACCAGATGGGCCCACCTTTGATTAATTTCTTTCATATCCATGCTGTCCATCCGTTTTTTTAATATCATTTAAGTATGCTATATTAAAACTTAAGCAGATCCAAATCTCAGGTGGACCACAACGCTAGAAAAATTGATGAATGGTCATTAAAAGTTTTCTTTTAGGTCATAAATTTTTTAAAACAATCTAATATTTATATTTTCCATTCATCCAGTTCTGATTGATCGTATCAACAGGTTAGATGACAAATAGAAAATACCTATCTTGTTACGGTGGGCCTTAGCTCGATAGAGAATTTGATAAGCCAACGAATTTTTTCTATGTTTCATAATACGGTTAACCAACATGGTAAGTTTTACGGTTGTATTTTATTTTTTTATTTTTTTTATTTTTTGCCCCGGGGCAACATCTACCACGAGCACATTGCGGGAAGCGTCCTTTCTAGCCTGTCTGACAGAATCGGTCTAAGCAGTGCCTATATCCGCCCACCGTGATGTATGAGTTTTATCCACCCCGTTCATCCATTTTTCCAAATAATCTTAAAATATAAGCCTAAAAATTGAGGCAGATCCAAGCTTAAGTGGGTCACAAAATGGGGATTGAACGCTTATCATTAAAATTTTCTTTTAGCCCACAGGTTTTGAATACTGAAATCTGTATTTTCACTTTATTCAGATCTATGCTGGGAGCGGATTAGCTGAGACCCCGGATGCAATCATTTGGGGCTGACAAATTCACATCATTTTTGACAGCTCATTTTAGAACATGCTACTAAAAATGAAGCTGATTCAAACCCTAGGTGGATCACATCATAGGAAACATTCAACAATTGAATCCTCACCATTAAAAAGTTCATAGATTCCACCGGAATGTTTATTTCCGTCCAACCCATTGATAAGGTAAAACACCTAGATGAAGAGACCACAAAAATATCATATTCATCCAAAGCTTTTGTGGCCCACAAGAAGTTTTTAACTGTCAATCACCATTGTTCACTGTACTATGGTTCATCTGGGATTTAAATCAGCTTCATTCTTTGTGTCATACCCTAAAGTGAGCTTTCAATTCAGATGTACCGCATAGATGTAGTGAAATACATTACAGTGGGCCCACAGTCAGGGGTCCCACCCACCTTGGTGGATCCGGAGTCTAACCAAATACGCTGGCCTACGTGATCTTATCAACATCATGGCAAATAAACATCACGGTGGGCCTTTGGAAGGTTTGAAGGTTGGGTGTCACTGTCACCACTGCTTATTGTGGTGTGGTCCACTTGGGAATATGCCTTTTTTCGGATCATAAGTGGATAGAACCCATATGCTGTCCAGGCGAGGGCAGGACGCAACTGACGATAGCAATCCGGTCCCATGCATGTGCTTTGAACATCTGACAGTTTGCCGTCTTTCCCAACCGTCCATTTTGTCAATACCCTTGTCATCCACTCCGGTGAGTTGATCCGAATGATTTTCTGGCCATAGCTCGTTTATGATGGGCCACACGATAATGGGAACGGATTAGGTGAGACCCTGGATCCACCGAAGTGGGTAGGAGCCCTGACTGTGAGGCTTACAGTGATGTATGTGCTTTAAATCCACACCGTCCAACCATTTTGAAAGCTCATTTTAGTGCATGATCAAAAACATGAAGCTGACTTAAATCATAGGTGGACCATACCATAGGAAAGAGTCCTTATTGAATCTCCACCATTAAAAACTTCATGGATTCCACCAGAATGTTTGTTTTCCATCCAACCTGTTAATAAGGTCACAAACGCCTGGATGAAAAGACGATAAAAATATCATCTCGGTCCAAAGCTTATGTGGCTCACAAGAAGTTTATAACGGTCAATCACCACACCACTGTTTCCTATACTATGGTTCATCTGGGATTCGGAACTGTTTATTTTTTGGATTATTCCTTAAAGCGAGCTTTCAATATGGATGGCAGCGATGATGTTATCACTTACATCACAATGGACCCCACAGCCAGGGGTGCGACCCACCTCATTGGATCCGGGGTCTCGCTTAATCCGCTCCCCACATAATGTCCCAAATCTCATTCCTCGTTACCCCACGTGCCGCGAATTAGCTCTTCACGTGTGAATATCAAGGCTGCAAACAGGAATGATATTTGACTATCGCATCTGGACATGCGCATATGCCAAACACAGTTGCAATAAATTCCCACATGCTCATGTGGCACACACATGCATGATATGCTCTTCGGATGGTTCACACGTGCACACTGAATCTAGTGTTTGTTATCTTCATTTATTTAAATATTTTTCTAACTAGTGCGTACTATATGATTAATGGACCGTCTAGCTCCGACTTTTAGACCTCATGAGTAACTGGATTAGCCGTGTGGTAGACTCCGTGGGTTTCAACACGGAGGTTATGAGTTGAGTACCCATGTGGTGTGTGGGTGAAAGGGTGTTTGTTTAAAAAAGAAAAACTGGATTAGCCTCGTCACAGCTGGGTGCGGAATGGCTAGTAAATCCACTGTAACCTAGCTAGAAATGGACGGTCTCGTGGGGGTTCTATGGGGCCACCACGATGTATATATGTTTTATCTATCCAGTCCACCCATTTTGACAAATCATTGTAGAGCATGAGCCCAAAAAGGAGGCAGATTGAGGGCTCAAAGTGGACCACATCGGAAAAAAAGATAGATCGAAGGCTCGAGTGAACCGTACCACCAAAAAAGGAATCAAATTGAAAGCTCAAGTTAACCACACTTCAGTAAGCCACCGGGATTAAATTTCTACCGTTAAAAACTTCCTAGGGGCTGTTGTGATGTTTATTTCCCGTTCAACCTATTCTTAATGTCACATAGACCGGTACGAAAGGAAAACATAAATATCAACTTAATCCAAAACTTGAATGAACCTAAGAAGTTTTCATTGATAAGTTTTCATGAATCATCACTGCTTCCTGTGGTGTGGTTCACTTGAGCTTTCAATTAGTCTCCTTCCTAGATTCATGCCTTGAAATGATCTGTCAAAATAGATGGACGGCATGGATGAAACATATACATCACTGTGAGCCCAAAAAAGAACCGTGCGTCTCTAGCTACGTCCGGCAGGGGTAGTACCTAATCCATGCCCCTGCCCATCTTTTGTTTCTCCATCAACTGGTTCGATTCATGATTGCATCTGAGACACTTTCCAGGCTGACGCCAGTGGCTTGGCTCTGGCTTTTGGGATATTAAACTAGGCCGAGTGGCGAGCTGAACCAAGCTAGTGCCAATTGCCAATGATAAATGGCCGGATCCAATCATCATGTGTTCCTATTATATAAAGAATGGATGGTTTGAAAGCACGTGTGAGTGGTCCGGTCCTAATTACGTGTAAAAGTATTTTTGAACTCGGGGTGATGTTTCTAACTTTCTATGGTCAAAACTGTACATTAAGATTCTACCAAAAATAAAGATTTGAGGAAAAAGTTAGGGTTCACCATCACATGAGGAAATGCTGCAAAAATATCTTAATCTATTTTAAACCTTTGATCATGTCTCACTTTTAGGGCCCCTTGACCACCGCTGAGTTGGAATAGACCTAAAATTATAAGACCGTGGATCTGCCTTGAGGGGGCCTGCACCCGGCCACCACTAATTTGACATTGGTCGTTTGAGTATTAGGATGGTGGACCTAGCCTAGCCGGAGTCCGGTTCTCTAGCTCATTAGCTGGGCTATAGCTGGACTCAGGTCCTTAGCTCATCTGCCACACTTGAACGCATGGCTTCAAGGTCTGCGTGGCTTTGGACTCAGTTGTGATCCCAACTGATGCACCTAATTATGCCTTGACTCGAGTAAACCAGGCCTATTCACCCCTGACTCGGACAAGTCCTAACTTGACTAAAGACCGTATTTACGGCTGTCAATGGACCAAGGCTGCCGGTTAGGCTTTCAGGCTCAACCCATTTCTGACCAGGCTCCGATTGAAATATTAGACACAGGTGGGTTCGGTCAAAAAATTGAATCCCCTAGCATGGTGGAACGTAAAAGCAACACATACGTTTCAGATGTAGAGTTGCGTAAGATAATTTTGTACTTATGACTATGAGCCCCACATCTCAGATACGCATGGGGTGTTTTTGTATTAGTCTATCTCATATCTAACCCTTGGTTACATGCAATTAATGTCCACCTATAATTTATTAACGGGCCGGGCTTAGGAGATGTCTAAGACGGGCATTTTCATCACGTATCAAATGTCAAATTTTTTTTTTTTTTTCTGTTAGCTTGTTAGTACACCTGCTGTCAGTTCACACTTCACTGTTAGCCAGCCCCACTAGGGATCGATATCAAATGTCATCCATAAACAGCCCAGATTGGTACAAAAGTGGGTGGCTGGGCTGGGGATTTTTTGGTCCTGAGCTTGACGGATCTCAGCCCAGACCTATTGACGTGGATTTATTATTATTATTATTATTATTTTTCAAATAACATTTATTTAAGAAAAGCTGAACTCAAGCCCTTTGACGACAAATATAAACGTTACAACAATAATGGCAGCGGCTAGAGATGTGGTCCAGTTCAAAGCATTCCTCGTCCTCTCATCATGCCACTCCTTCATCTTACCAATCTCATCATCCATGGCCGGATACATGGACGGACAGGACGCTAAGTTACCCATCCTCTTCACAAAATCTACCACATCTTCCTTCCTCTTCCACCTCCCCCTCACAACCCCAAAACTCTGCAACACCGTAACATCCTCCACGTCATCAACCAGCTCGTTCATGAGCTGGAAGTACCGAGTCAACGGCCTCTTTGGCTTTGAGTTCTCCAGTGCTATCAGATTACTGACCACTGTCTCCATCTTAGTATCGAACACCAACCCGGGCAGTTTGAACACGGGCTTAGTGAATTGGACTTGAATGGCTCCATCTGGGTCTGCCTCAAACAGCACGCCGGACTGCGCAAGCGTCTTAGCCGTCGGAATGGGCCACGCTAGCTTAGCGGTCACAACCACCTGATCATCTTTGGTGGGCCTCACTAGGCTGTAGTGCAAGCACTCAAGAAGGGTACTTTTGGTATTTAATTCCTTGGCAATGCGACCATGCAACTTCTTCTCGGCATAGAAGGGGGAGTAATACCAGCAAAAAAGAGGTACCACTTCATGGAAGTCGTCTCTATTGAAGGGAACCTTCAAATAAGCAACGGAAGGAGATGGACTGTGTGTGTCTTTCAACATGAAACGTAAAGTTTCAATCACTGCCTGATCGAGATTTTGGACCACATTGATGGTTTGGTCCAGTAGGAGCTGGTTATCTAGGATGGCCATGTCTGAGACCAGGTGGGGGCCATGCTCCCATATGATGTAGCCGTCTATTTTCTCTCTGTCTTCTTCAGCCCATTGCTTGAAGTTTCTGAGGAAGGCCACTACAATATATACCGCATCGCATGTTTCTTTGATCTTAATGGGCAGTAATTTTGTGGGACGTTTATCTACCGGCTGAGTAGCGATGGAGACTGCCTCACGTTCAGCTGTTCAGTAAAAGGTTAAAAGATAAAATAAAAATCAATTGTATGTATATTAACAGCTTTGCTAAGCCTACACGCATGTGCAATAAAGCTTGTGTATACGTTACAGTCACCATAGTTCCCAGATCCAATCCATCCATCAGAATGGCATGCACCACTATACCCAAAACTCAGTTTGGTCCACTGATCAAGTGGGCCATAATTTGCAAAACAAATGTAAGGCTCTGAAAAACTTGGCTGAAGTTTTGTGAGCCATATACGGCTTCCAGTATTGTGGCCCAGATGCTGAATGGGCCTGATGAATGATTAGATCTCGCATACATGTGCCATGCTAGCACATGTGTGGCACACACACGAAGTTTACTAAGCCAAATGTGTAGGCATGCAACGTACAAGGATTGCATTGCATTAGATGAAATCAACACGTGGATTTGACCGTATTGACCTCAAAGTTTGGTCCAATTACATAAGGAGATTCAACCTTTCAAATATTTTGAGGGTGGCTTCCTAACGAGCATTCAAAAATTACTTGGACCAAAATGCCCTTTGTCCTTGGTTCATTAGTTGTACAATTTTTCAGTAACTTCGTACGTCGTATTTAATGACGTGTATGGAACCCTTTTTTAGGCGTGGCAAGGCCCAACTCGTGGGGCCCACACTGATGTATGCATATAATCCATGCTACCCATCCTTCTTCCCATATCATTTTAGGGCTAGGGCCCAAATATTAGCTGAATCTAGAACTCGTGTGGCCTACATAATAGAAAATAATGGTGACTGTTGAAACTTTTCAGGCTTACTGTGATGTTTGTTAGAAGTGTACACTGCCCATGTCAAGACTTTTTGGGTCTACGGCGAACCGATTGGTAAGGTGAATGGATCGGATCACCCCATTGTGGGCCTTCAGCTATGGTACCAATGGTTTGGTAGAAGAGGAAGTGAACATGTGGATATCACGATCCATGCAACATGACAACCACGATCTATATAACATAATAACTATGACCCATGCAAACAACTACCCATATGTGCCCACATTGATGTAGGTGTATAATCCATGCCACCCATTCTTTTCGTCGTGTCATTTTAGGGGTAGGGCCCAAATATCAGCCTGATCCGGTGCTCGTGTGGGCTAGAAAATAGAAAATAATGGCAACTATAGAAACTTTTCAGGCTCATTGTGATGCATGTTAGAAGTGGATACTGTCCAAGTCAAGACTTTTTGGACCCACGACGAGTTAGCCGATAAGGTGGATGGATCGGATCACCCCACTATGGGCCTTAAGCTATGGTACAATGGTTTGGTAGAAAAGGAAGTGAACATGTTACAAACCACGAACCATGTAACATGACAACCACGGCCCATATAACATGGCAACTACGACTCATGCAAACCATGACCCAAATGGGCCCACATTGATGTATGTGAATAATTCATGCCGCCCATCCTTTTTATTGTATCATTTTAGGGGTAGGGTCAAATATTAGTCTGATCCAGTGTTCGTGCGGGCTACAAAATAGAAAATAAGGTTGACTGTTGAAACTTTCTAGGCTCACTTTGATGTTTGTTAGAAGTGGACACTGCCCAAGTCAGGACTTTTTGGGCCCACGGCAAGCCGGGCGACAAGGTGGATGGATCGAATCACTCCATCATGGGCCTTAAGCTATAGTATCAATGGTTTGGTAGAAAAGGAAGTGAACATGTTGCAAACTACGATCCATGCAATATGACAATCACGACCCATATAATATGGCAACTACAACCCATGCAAACAACGACCCAAATGGTGACACATTGATGTGTATAATCCATGCCACCCACATTGATGTATGTGTATAATCTATGGGCCTACTTTGATGTTTGTTAGAAGTGAACACTGCCCAAGTCAAGACTTTTTGGTCTGACGGCGAGCTGGTTGACAAGGTGGAAAGAACAGATCACCCCATGGTGGGCCTCAACTCCTATTATTTAAAAATAAACAAGTAGATGACAACTATAATCCATTCAAAGGGTCGTAATTCACATGCACTATGGATTGTTGTTGTCAACCATGACCCTTTGTGGATGAAAACCACGATCCATTGTGCGTGTGAACCATGACCATTCAAATGGATCGTGGTTGTCATGTTATATGGGTCGTGGTTTTCATTGGTTGTGGTTATCATATTATATGGGTCGTGGTTGACATGGGTTGTACGGTCGTGGTTGTCATGGGTCGTAGTTATCATGTTATATAGGCCGTGGTTGTCATGTTATGTGGGTCATGGTTAATATGGGTCGTGGTTGTCATGTTATATGGGTCGTGGTTGTCATATTATACCATTCGTGATTGATATGGGTCGTGATTGTTATATTATATGGATCGTAGTTATCATGTTATATGCGTCAAGGTTGTTACATGACGTGTGCAGTTCGTGGTTGTAATGTAATAAGGGTTGATGTTGTGATGTTATAAGGATCGTGGGTCCTGTCGTGATTTATGTGTCGAATCCAATCCGTCCATTGGATTTATAATTTTATTTAACGTCATGGGCCAAAAAATGAGTTACATCCAAAATATTTATGCCCCAATAGGTTTTCAATGGTAGGCTTTCAATTTCACTGCTTTCTATGGTGTGGTCCACATGAGCCTTTGATATGCCTCATTTTTGGGCTCATCCCTTAAAACGATCTTTCAAAATGAATGGACGGCATGGATAAAATATATACATCACAGTGGGCCTAATAAGGCCATTCATCTCTACATATATAGGGCCGCGTAAGTTGGGTAACTTGACTTACTAAAATAACCTTCCCAAGATTTCGGGAGTTCAGACTCTTCTAGCTAACGTGACTTACTAAAATAACCTTCCCAAGGTCTCGGGAGTTCGAACTCCTCCAACTAACATGACTTACTAAAATAAGATCAAAGTTACATGAGTCCCACAATGATGTATTTATTATATATATCCAAACCGTTCATCAATTTTTAGAGCACTAGTCAAAAAATGAATAATATCTAAAGCTCAAATGGACCACACTAAAAACAGTAGCAGGATAATGATTTTATTCGTTAAAAAATTTGTAGGGCCCACCATAACGTTTATTTTCCATCCAATCTGTTCATAAGGTCGCAAATACCTGTATGAAGAGGGAAAACAAATTTAATGTTGATCCAAAACTTCTGTGACCCCCAAAGGAGTCTCAATGGTAGACGTAAATTCCCTGCTGCTTTTTGCAGTGTGGTCCACTTTATCTTTAGATCTGTCTTATTTTTAGTCTCAAGCCTTAGGACGAGCTCGCCAAATGGATGGACAGTTTGGATATAACACATCCCTCATGATGGGACCCATAAAACTTGTTGACGTTAATACAGCAGCTATATAGCTGTGTGGTACACTAGCCAATCAGCTTCTGTGTCCCGGATGGATGCGGATTGCGTCCTACCCTCGCCCGTCTCTAGCTCCGAATGGGAAGTTCTGTGGGCCGACCCACCGTGATGTATCTATTTATCTAAGCTGTCCATCCTTTTCCTCAGATCATTTTAAGGCACGAGTATAAAAATGAGGTAGATCCAATGGTCAGGTGGACCACACCAAATAATCAGCTTAGTTGCATTAAATGCACAAAGCATTAAATGCCATGCAAAAGTCATTTGTGGTGCGGTCCATTTGAGCGTTGAATCTGCTTCATTTTTGTGCTCGTGTCATGCCCTAAAAAGATATGAAAACAGGGATGGATGGCTTGGATAAACAAATACATCATGGTGGGCCGGCCCATAGAACTGTACGTTCGGGGCTAGAGACAGGCGGGGGTAGGACGCAATCCGCATTCGTCCTCGGATTAGATAGGACGCGGATTAGCTGCCACCAGTTGGTGCTTTGTAGGCCTCACCATGACGTATCTGTTTCATCCATGCCGTCCATATATTTTTATAGATCATTTTATGGTATTACACAAAAAATGAGAATATCCTAATCTCAAGTGGACCACATTAAAGGAAACAATGTTTAATGAATGTTGACCATTAAAAACTTTTAGGGGGCCATATTAGTTTTGGATCATGCTGATATTTGTGTTTTCCCTTCATCTAGGTCCGTATGACCTAATCAACAGATTGGATGTCAAATAAACAGTACAGTGGGCCTTATGAGGATTTTAATGGTTGATATCTAATCAATATTGTTTTCCAGAGGTGTGGTCAACATGAGATTTATATCCCTCTCATTTTTGGTATAAAGCCCTAAAAGGATCTGTAAAAATGTATGAATGGAATGGATGACATGGTGTGGTTCACATAGCACCGACCACCAGCCATGGGGGCTGGTGGCAAGGGAGTAGCCAATCCGTTCCCAATTAGATATGGACAGGTTGAGTAGCGAGTCTAAATACTCAACCTGTCAGCAGCAATCCGTGTAGGTTGAGTAGCGAGTCTGGATACTCAACCTGTTAGTAGCAGGCCAACGTAAGTTGCACTCGAGAGAGGAAATCGGATTGAGTACTCAGTTGGGCCCACCTTAAATGTATGTGTTATATCCATTTTTCATCTAATTTAAGGGGTTGAGCCCAAAATTAAAGCATATCCAAATGTTAATTGGATTATACCATGACCTTGATCTATAGCCTTTGATCCATTTACACTACCAAAAATGGATCGTGGTTGTCATGGGTCGTAGTTGTCATGTTATAGGTCGTGGTTGTCATGTTATATGTGTTGTAGCTATCATGGGTCGTGGTTGTTATGTTATATGGGTCATGGTTGTCACGTTATATGGGTTGTGGTTGTAAAGTGGTAAGGGTCGTAGTTGTCATGAGTCGTGGTTGTTATGTTATATGGGTCGTGGTTCTCATAGGTCGTAGTTATCATGTTATATGAGTCGTGGTTCTCATGTGATATGGGTCACCGTTGTTACATGTTCACTTCCTTTATTGCCAAATGAAAGGATAGCCATTGGTTCCATAGCTTAAGGCCCACAATGGGGTGATCCGATCCATCCACCTTGTCAGCCAACTCGCTGTGGGCCCAAAAAGTTCTGTCTTGGGTAATGTTTACTTCTAACAAATATCACAGTGAGTCTGGAAAGTTTCAAGAGTGGGTGCCACTGTCACAATTATTTTCTATTATGTGGTCCACACGAGCATTAGATCAGGCTGATATTTGGGCCCTATCCTTAAAATAACACAATAAAAAGGATGGGCAGCATGGATTATATACATATATCAATGTGGGCCTCGATGTATGGTTAAATTCTCAAGTCGTGGTTGTAATGCAGTACAGGTCGTGGTTGTAATGTGGTAATTAGGGTCATAGTTTTCATGGACCGTGGTTGTTATGTTATATAGGTCGCGGTTGTCATGTTATATGGGTCGTGGTTGTCATGGGTCATAGTTGTCATGGATTGTAGTTATCATGTTATATGGGCTGTGGTTCTCATGTTATATGGGCTGTGGTTATTATTTTAGGCCAAAGCCTATAAAATGAAGACTACGACCTATATAGCATGACAACCACGACCCTTACCTCATGATAACCATGACTCTTATCTCATGACAACTATGACCTATGACAACTACGACCCTTACCACATTACAACCAGGACCCTTACCACATTATAACCACTTGATGCGATATATGCTACTATACAGATATCGTTTGCATGATTATGGCATGACTTGCACTAATTTGGTGACTACATGGGATAAACACACAAGATCCTTTCCGTCCATCAGATGAAACGATCTATTTACACCGTGGATACTAAATTTCATTTAAATATAAATATTAAATGGACCATAACGTAGAGAATGGAGTAGAATTCTGAGTAAAATTTTCAATCTCAATTGTTTCCCATGGAATAGCGCACTTGACCGTTGAATCATTCTCATCTTTGGGTCTCAATCTAAATATAAGGTGGGGCATCTAACAGACAGTGTGGATCTTATCCTCATGAAGTTGTACCGTATAAAGTCAGAAAAGTAATGTGCCTATCCATACTAAAGCTAACATGACGTTTTTCGAATATGAGATGACTATTGATAAACTACAGGAGCAGGAAATGCAGGTTATATGGGTTGTGATTGTCATATTATATGGGTCGTAGTTGTAATGTGGTAAGGGTCATAGTTGTCATGGGTTGCGGTTGTCATGTTATATGGGTCATGGTTGTCATGTCATATGGGTCGTGGTTCTCATGTGATATGGGTCGCGATTGTTACATGTTCACTTTCTTTACTACCAAATGAAAGGATAGCCATTAGTACTGTTATGGGGAAACCTGGGCAAGGTCGACTTGATCCATCTGAACCAGTTAATAGGACCTCGAAAAGAAAACATTAGGTCGAGCACGAGCGGACCTCCGGACCACGATCCTAGTCCGAATAGGACGAGCCGAGCTCTCATCCTCGTCCTCATCCTCATCTTCATCCGAGGAAGATTGGTCGAGTCGAGCTCTTGTCCTCGTCCGCATCCTCATCTTCATCCTAGGAAGATTGGCCGAGCGGAGCTCTTGTCCTCATCCTCATCCTCATCTTCATCCGAAGAAGGTTGGCTGAGTCGAGCTCTCATCCTCGTCCTCGTCCTCATCTTCATCTTCATCTTCATCTGAGGAAGATCGACCGAGTCGAGCTCTCGTCCTCGTCCTCATCATCATCTAAAAGGTTACGGTTCAAGACCGACTCATCCTCGACCTAGAGACCGAGAACTAAGCCCTGGATAAGCACTCCTAACAGACTCCAACCCTGACGACTCGACTATGAATTCAGACTATGGGTATTCAGCCGCAGACTTGGATAGGACGAGGTTCGAGCCCGGATGATGATACTCTGAGTACTAAGCTGGAACCAGTTCGAATATGGACGTGACTAAAGATCATGCATGGAGATACACTCCATTAAGACAGGATGCGCTACATGATCAAAAGATTATGGAGTATCTCCACGATTGCAGTATTCACTTGATTGATTAGATCATGTCGAAATTGACGGACACGATCCACCCAACTCACAGGTATAAATACCAGGGGACCCCATTACAACAGGTACGCAATATCTCACACCCTCTCTCTACATTATGCGACTTAGACCCAGATTTCCTAGCCTGACTTAGGCATCGGAGGGTCTCCTGTTTAAGCCAGGGTCTCCTTTTCTCACCTTTCTGTGCAGGACCAGGGTCTGTTCGAGGCTCGCAGCATTGAGTGGAGGGTGGTCCAGATTTTGACCTCAATATGTACAATAGCCTAAGGCCCACAATGGGGTGATTCGTTCCATCCACCTTGTTGGCCTAATCGCCGTGGGCCCAAAAAGTCCTGACTTGGGTAGTGTCCACTTCTAACAAACATCACAGTGAGTCTGAAACGTTTCAACAATGGGTTCCATTGTCACAATTATTTTCTATTATGTGGCCCACATGAGCTTTGGATAAGGCTAATATTTGGGCCTTAGCCCTAAAATGACACAGGGAGACATGGATTATACACAGACATCAATGTAGGCCCCACTAGTTTGGTCCTTACCCATGCGCAAAAAAGGGTTCCGTACACATGACTTTCTTGGCATTAAATACGACATAACTTCTTATTTCCTACAAAACCGTACAACTACTGAAACAAGGACAATGATATTTTGGTCCAAGTAATTTATGGAAGCTTGTGAGAAGGCCACCCTTGGAATATTTGAAAGGTCGAATCATGTTAGGTAATTTGACCAAACTCGAGGCCAGTACGGTCAAATTCCCTAATGAATATGTATTTGGAAATACTTAAGTATTTTGACCATCTAATATCACATTTGGGATTGAATACTTCCTTTGAAAAAAATACCATTGTTTGGGG
This sequence comes from Magnolia changhungtana, assembly GCA_030180095.1. Lineage (NCBI taxonomy): Eukaryota > Viridiplantae > Streptophyta > Magnoliopsida > Magnoliales > Magnoliaceae > Magnolia > Magnolia changhungtana. The sequence goes on along the minus strand of JASAUF010000272.1, from coordinate 5,771,866 downwards.
ATATTGAAAATCAACATATCAAAATTTTCAAGTGATGCCGGTCACTTGTATTCATATACAAAGCTTGAGTATGGATGAACGTCGTAGATAAGATAAAACACGTGCATCATCAACATAAAACCTATAGATGCATTGGATTTTGAAATTTAATACAAGTTCTAATAAATCTCTCATTAGGACTGAAAGGTCAAATACTTAAATTAATCCAATTCTTTGTACTGATTCCTGAATTTTATTTTACTTATTTATTTATTATTTATTATTTATTTTATTTTTTGCAAAAATACAACCGATGAATACTTTTCATTTAAACCGTCCAATAAATGTCCACCAATCCATTAATCAAACAATCAAATAAACTTTTTTTTTTTTGTTTTGTTTTGTTTTGTTTTTGTTTCATGATGTATCTACTCTCTGTGTGACGATAATTAATTTGGATGGTTTAAATAAGAGTATCCCATAAAATGGCCCGCGAGTGCAATGTTTCCACACGGGCCTATCACAATTACCAACTTAGCACACGTGAGAGATCCATGCATTCATCAAACGATCACTGCCATTCAGATGCCTGGGTCAATAATCAGGCTGGTCTGGTCATTTGCTAATCACACTTGTCTTGAATGTAGACTCTTGGTAAATTTCTCAAGAAAATCCATTTCTTTCACACACCAATGGTCCATCTTGTACAAAACCCTTGAGTTTTGATCCAAGTCGTATAAAAGCAGTGGTAAAATGAGGAATGGCTTGGATCTCTCACAAGTGCATAGATGAAAGCAAGTGAGCATACTGTAATAAAGTTACCTGGCACGGTTTGTCTTAATGGTACATCTCCGGATGGTTCAGCTGCAACCGGTGGTGCTGCTTGTTTTGGTTTATCTGATTCCTGTTTTGGGGCATCTGAGTTGCACAGAACACTATCAATGTGAAAAGTTTGTGATGTAGAGCGGGTTGCAAACAATTTCATGGCGACGATGGATCAGAGAAGGCCCAATCGGAGGCGGAAGTGATTCAGACCATTTCAGACCATCAGGGCCTTAAAATAGGCATATCTCACAAACCAGAATGAGTTATCCAACGTGCCATATATGATTTTGGGTTAGGATGAGCTAATTTAGCCACCCAACCCCGCTATGCCGGGTTCCACACGCCAAATTTGTGAAATACTATCAGTTCGATGTTGGGCTTTAGGACTTGCACCCAACATGAAAAGTTATTGGAATAATTAGGAGAACAGCGTTATAAAGCAAAATAGGACACTTACTATTTTCGGACAAAAACCATGCATACTAGTAGTAGGAATCATGATTGTCTATAAATAATAAGTTTACTATTTAAAGTAAGTCATAATTTCTATGAGTTTTAGTTGTAGTTTAATTCCGAAACTTCTTATCCCTATTTAATGGGGTGTAAACTCGTCCCATTGAACCACTCCAATTATCAAGTGGCCCTCCATTACAAATCGCCCGGATTGCATGCTAGGTAACTTGCCACCCTTAGCATGTACTAAGTAAACTCTATGGAGCCCACTGTGATGTATGTCTTATTTATTTTGTCCATCTGTTATTATTTATTTATTTATTTATTTATTTTTTTTAAATCATTCTAGGGCAGGAATCTAAAATTGGAGCATATCCAAAGCTCAAGTGGACCATGCCACAGGAAATAGTATGAAATAGTATGAATTGAATACCTACCATGGAAAACTTTTTGGGGTCGGCATAAGTTTTGAATGAAGGTGATATTTGTTTTGGTTCTTGTTTTTTTGGTGTTATATATATAAATTTTTATTTTACTTTCATTCAAATCTTTGTGACCTGTTCAACCATGGAAAACTTACTGGAATCCGCATAAGTTTTGAATGAAGCTGATATTATTTTTATTTATTTATTATTAACCTCTGTTGATGTCTTTGTCACCTTATGAATTGGTTGGATGAGTAATAAATATCATCCTCGGCTTTAGGAAAGTTTTAACAGTGAATGTCATTATTACTTGGTGGTTCACTTGAGCTTTGGCTATGCTTCAATTTTGGGTGCCCTAAAATGATACGAAACAATGGAGGATGGACAACATGGATATATAAGACAAATACATCCAATGGGGTCCCACATAGTTACTCAATCTGCAATCCGCTTCTGAAAAACTAACACAGGAGTATGCCCCTTGTTGGTGTTCTACTGTTCTGGCCCAGGCAATGGGCCTGAAAATGAGATCTGATGTTGGCACGGAGAACCGTAAACATATTTTTGCCAGGTTCAGGCCTGTCAATTTATTTTGTTCGATATGGACCACGTGGACCAACCTAACTTCTATTCCAAGGCATCCAAGGGGGTCAGAACTAGCTATTGTATGCCCTGGAACTCTCACAACTATGCTTCATGGGCATGTGTGCTAACATGTAAAACCGTGCCCAACGTTAGATTAGCAATCCTCACCAAATCTGAACCAATGTTAAAAGAGTCGGGATCCTCTGTTATCTGGTCAACAGGGATTCCGGTTACCTTAATAGTTTGGCATCCTAAGTTTTTATTTATTTTACTTTTTTAGTGAGGGGTGATGTGGACCAAGGAGAATTAGGGTATCAGGAAATCTATGTTGACCGGATAACAGAGGATCCGGACTCATGTTAAAAATAGGTGAGCGGATTGGCTGGTGTACCACACGCCAGAGATATAGCTGGTTTGGGTACGTGTCATGCAAAGATGAGCGCTGATCCTCCTTGAGCTCCTACTTGTACGAATGGTTTAAAGGAGATCAAGCTCCGAGTTGTGCGAACGGTTCAAAGGAGATCAAAATTACATGGGCGGTCAAATGAGATCAAAGTTACATGGGCTGTAAAATGATGTATTTATTATATCCACACTGTTCATCCATTTTTTGGGATCATTTTAGAGCATGAGCCAAAAAATGAATCATATCTAAAGCTCAACTGGATCACACCACAAATAGCAGCGGGATAATGATTTTCACTATTAAAACATCCATAGGGCCCACTATAACGTTTATTTTCCATCCAATCTGCTCATAAGGTCAAAAGGACCTGGATGAAGAGGAAAAACAAATACTGTATTGATCCAAAACTTCCGTGACCCCAAAAAGGTTTTCAATGGTAGATGTTCAATCCCCCACTGCGTTTTGCAGTGTGGTCAACTTGATCTTTGTATCTGTCTTAATTTTTGCATCAAGCCTTACAACGAGCTCGCAAAATGTATGGATGGTTTGGATATAACACATACCTCATGATGAGACCCACAGGACTTGCTGACGTCAACACACCAGCTAGATGGCTAGTGTGGTACACCAGCCAATCCGCTTCCTTAAAAATAGGACACAAATTTCACATTTCCCTGCAGGAAGAAAAAAAAAAAAGGCTCCATGGGGCTCTTGTAATGTGTATGTGTGATATTTACTTCCTATAATCCCAGTCAGGTCATGATTAGGGGTGTACACAAACTAGGCCAGCCCGATTAGCCCGCTCGACCCGGCCCGAAAAAGCTCGACTCGGCCTGACTCGGAACTGAGTTCCGGGTCAGGACGGGTCAATTTTCAAAGCCCGTTTTGAGTTCAAGCCGAGTTCGGATCGACCCGATTCAGCCATCGGCCGGCACTGGCCCAGGCCCGACTCGGCCAGCAGGCCCGCCAGAAAAAATTTGCATTATTGCATGCATTGAGTAGGTTGTTTTCCACACATACAAACTTGACTTTAGAAGTTCTTAAAAATGCGAATTGTATAGTCATAATCAATTTAAAAAAAAAGTGGACAAGCTAGATGGGCACTAAAATTACCATATGAATTTTTTTTTTTTTTTTGAATATTTCCTCATTTAGGATATTCATGCATATCTTTTGAAATAGATCCATCTAAGCTTAATTAAAATTTCAATGAAGAAGTAAAAAAAGACTTTAGAAAAATTCAAGGAAGAAGACTTGATTGCAAGCACATCTATGTTGACCTTTATATAAGAAGATTTCATTAAGATCTTTGAAGGTTATAAAACCTCTAAGGAAATAATAGAGAATTACTTAGGCCAAGGATTTTATTAGTTAATGACAATGAAATTCTTGAGCACATGCAAGTGTCATTTATTTTGAATAGTTTACAACTTCATAAAAATAGTTGTGATAGTCCTAGGTTGAAAGCAAAATTCTTAAACCTAACCAACCTTTCTCTTCAACTAGCTTTGGCAAGGAGTTTATTATCGTGGAACATGTATGACATCCGAACTATCCAACAGGTGCATCCTACCACCATGATTAGACGACTCAAAAGTGAGGTCTATCTAATTATATGGCACACACCTTAGAAATTTGTGTAGATCACTCAAAAGTAAGGTTCGAAACTGGCCCGAACTCAGGTTCGAATGCCCGAACTTTCGAATCGGCCCGAACTCGGCCCGAACTCGCCTCGGGCCCGGTTCGAACTAGAGATGTTGGCCCGGTGACCAGGCCCGGTCTGGCTCGGACCTGGTGCGGCTGTTGAACGGGCCTGGATGGGCTGAGGCCAGTTCGACTCGGCCCGACCCGTGTACACCCCTAGTCATGATAGAATGTCGGCCCATAAATTAAATCAATCTAAAAATCAAGTGGACCACACCACAAGGAATATCAAGGATGGTGGGCTCCCGCCATTCAAACTTAAGTGGACCACCATAATCTTCAATGTGCCATCCAACCTATTCAAAAGGTGATTACCACAAGGATGAAAGGTAAAACTGAATATCAGCCTATCCTGAGACTTATGTGGGCCCGAGAAGCTTTCAATCCTAGGTATCCATATCCCCACTTTTCCCTGTGGATGAACTGACCTAATTTTTTTCCTTACGTACAAACATGAGTTGAATCAAGTGATGGATGGAGTGGATGTAACAGAGACATATGGTGGTCCCCACAGAGTTTTTTGTTACACGGGCTCCCTCAGATTTTACCAAATAGTGATATGAGAATTGGTTCTCCAGGCAGTGCTTTCTCACAGAAGAGATTACATTACTTCCCTCTAATCTACGTTTTTTACAAAGGGAAAAATCTAGATTTATGAGGCCCATTTGGTATGGGCCTGACAGCCAACTCGCCCGACAGATGCACACCAACATGATTACTAGATGAACCAAAAATATGATAAATCAAATCAAAAGGTGGCCCAATCCATAAAAAAATAATATACACCACTTGAAATAAGTCAAGCCATTCTGATGATATGATTGGCCATTTTTTTTTGGTTTGTGTTATTATCATGGCGGGGTTCATACGGTAGATGGATTGGATGTTATACACATACCACATGGGTCTCACAAGTTTAAACTCTCACTATGTTTAAAGAAAAATTTAGATTGAGGGTGGTGTTTTTTTTTGTTTTTTTTCCCCTCAAAAAGCACCTCTATGTGATTTCTAATAATTTAGGCAATATTTAGTAAAATAAAAGAAAGGGAAGGCTAACTGCTTACTGACCTTTATTCACAGGATTAAGACAGTAGAAAGCAATGCATTTTAAAAACTTCTCAGCTACAAGAAGCTCATCAGCGTCTCTTCCACAGATGGCTGAGTAGACAGCAGCCGCTTTCAAACCGAAGCATTCAGCCCACTCGTTTCCGTACTCTTTCAACAAAGGGGAGAAGAAGAAGGTCTTGGGAGTGAATAGGCTTGGGTGGGCTGCTCGCATGCGGCGTGGGACCCGAGAGCTCCACATCCTTCTATTCAGACCTTTTGATATTTGATAACGTGTAGTTGATATTGAATGGTAGAGAAGGAATGCATATATGCAATATATTTATAGAGAGGTACTGTTGCGTTTCATTCGCTCTTTTTTTGGGTTTCCTTCTCTTTCTTCATTCCTTGCTTTGATTGATTGGAGTAGGAATAAAGAACGAAGAATGCTTAAGTTATTTTAGGTAAAGGAGAGAATGGAAAAGGTATATATATCACTTGCGAGATGAGAGATCCCAGCCATGTATTAGGTGGGGCTCAACCTAAAATTATGTATGAATCGGGTTGGATTCCTGGTAAACTAGCCCGACTTGCTTCTGAGGCGGGTTTGGGCCAAGATAAATGGGTGGGGTCATATCTCGGGCTTGGGTTAGAAAACGTAGCCCATTTAAGAAAATGGGCCGTTCTTGGGGTGATGAAAGCCATGGACCAGCCCAGTCACTAAGACATGTGGCAAATTGTACACAAGTGTGAGATCTGATCCGTGTTGCACACGAGTAAGGGATCCAATCTATTCACCTTGAGAGCCCCGGTATGTAGATGCCTACACCCAAAAGTCATGCCTGCCCACTCAAACATGAGTGTAGATCCAAAACTCAAGTGGGCCACACGACAGTAAGCAGTGAGGATGAAATGCTCACCGTTGAAAGCTTTTTGTGGCCCACTGTATATATATATATATATATATATATATATATATATATATATATACCATCCAAATCGTTCACAAGGTTAATCTCACTGGGATGAACTGAAAAACAAATATATATTAGACTCATCCAAAACTTTTGTGTAGCCCCACCAAAGTTTCAGTGGTGGGAGATCAATCCTCACTCTTTCCAGTGCCATATCCCCACATGAGTTTTGGACCTACCTCATTTTTAACCTCATGTTCTTAAAGAATGACTTGCGGAATATCACATAGGTATGGTGACACATTTTCCTTTGTACATGTGGCAGGGGAAGTGGGATGCGGATTAGATACTTACAGGTTGAGTAGCCAGACACGCTATTGAAGCAACGTCACCAAGTTATATGGACCCACTATCATTGATAGTATGTGTTGTGGACGTCCATCCATTTGGAGATATCATTTTAAGGCATGAGTCAAAGAATGACGCAAGATCCAATGCTTTAGTGGACCCCACCATAGAAAACATTGGGAAGATTGATGCCCACCTTTGAAACTTTCCTAAGGCCTACGATGATGTTTTTTTTGAAATCCAACCTTTTCAAAAGTTAACAAAGACATTAAAAAAGGGAAACAAAAATATCAACTTGATCGAAAACCTTCGTGGCCTTTAGAGGTTTTTAACGGTGGCCTCACTCTCCCACTGTTTTCTGTGGTGGGGTCCACTGGAAGTTTGTATGTGATTCATTCTTTGGATCTTACCCTAAAATGATCTCTCCAGATAGATGAACGGCGTGGATACAAAACATACATCATGGTGGGGCCCACAAAACTTGGTGACATCACTTTAGTAGCAGTCTCGCTACTCAACCTGTCAGTAGCCAATCCGCGTCCAGGGAAGTGCTCTTCTGGACGCGATCAATCTAGTTGGGTTTTATTGGATGCTAAAAGCACAAGCGGGGGATGATCATGGCCATTAATTTTCTTTTGCATTAGATGTCTATATTTGAAATCTTATTATTTTTCGGTGTTCGCGCACACCTTTCACACTAGTGAGCCTTAGAGATGAGAACTTCATGATTAGGGTGCTTGCCAGTGGCTTGTCTGAAGTGACAAATTGTTCATCAATGGCTTTTAGCAAGTTTCGAACCTTTTCATACTGATCGACAGAACCACGAATACCAGTAGAAATTCTAGTCTTAACGAACATCATGCTGAGACGATTAGATCGCTCCCATCGCTCATAAAGCGTGATGTCCGCTGCAGTGCTAGTATCAGTGAGTGCTGGTGGTTCGTCTTTCCTAATAGCATAGTCTATGTCCATCCACCCTAAATGAAGAAGAACTCTCTCCTTCCAGATCTTATAATTGTTTCCCTTAAGTTAAGGGATATCATAACGAACATTAGAGAAATTCATAAGTTGTATAACTGCATAAAATTATAGATTACATGTTTGTGTTAAAACTGAGAACTAAATAAAAAAAATTTATGCTTTACTATGTAAATCATGCTTAAAAATTGAATATAATAAAAATTACCTGTGGGCTAAATTTTTAATCCAAGCAGATTCAATTATTCTTTATGATAGAATTTATCAAATTATTTACTTAATACATAATTCTAAAAGGTATATTATGATTATAATTTAATATATATTTTATCTTAGGTTAAACTTTATGATAAAACTATCAAATTATTTAATTAATTCATAATTCTTGTGGGTAAGTTATGAATAATTTGAGATTTTACCTTAATTAATCATATAAATATAATAAAAATTCCTGTGGGATAAAATTTATCATATTAAGTATGATTAATTACAATTAATGTCTAAATATCATTTATGTGATTCAAATTAACCATAATACATGATTTTTATTTAATTAAAGATGTTGTGGCTATTCTCTAATTAACCAAAAATCTTATGGATCACTAGACATTATGCCTTTTATGCATAAAGATTAATTAAATATGAGAATAATTAAAAATTGCATAATTAAAATTAAAATTAAATGTATATACTTAATGTCAATATGTTTTGACCTTGATGAATGTCAATATGTATAACATTTAATTTCATGCTTTTAACTGCAAATATATACTTAATGTCAATATGTTTTGACCTTGATGAATGCTTGTTGTTGTTGGAGAAGTTAACTGCAGCTGAACTATCACAACAGATTTTCAGTGGTTTCGGGATCATCTGCACAACCCGTAAACCAGAGAAAAAATTCTGAAGCTAGATCGCCTGACTTGTGGCTTCATGACAAGCTGCATACTCTACTTCTATGGTGAAAGATGTCGTAATCGACTATTTTACACTCTTCCATGATACAACACCACCACCTATCATTAATATATAGCCTAAGGTGGACTTCTTGTTGTCAAAACAGCCCGCAAAATCTGCATCTGTATATCCGACCAGCTCCAAATGGTCGGATCTCCTATACGTGAGTGTGAAGTTCTTTGTCCGTTGCAGGTAGTGCAGTACTTTCTTAACAGCCATCCAATTGTTCATCTCTGGATTGCTAAGGTACCTGTCCAACATTCCAACCACAAAAGCAATATTCGAACGCGTACAGACCTGAGCATACATGATGCTCCCTACTGTTGACGCATACGGAATATCTTTCATCTTGTCAATTTCTAGGTCATCCTTAGGACACTGAAATTGGCCAAACCTGTCACCTTTTACAATAGGTGCTTGGTCAGGAGCACAACCTTGTATGTTAAACCTTTCAAGAACCCTATCAATAAAGGCCATCTGCGATAAGCCAAGCAGTCCACGAGATCTGTCCCGGCTAATCTGAATGCCGATGACAAATGATGCATCACCAAGATCTTTCATCTCAAAATTTTGAGACAGAAATTTCTTAGTCTCGCGCAACAATCCAATATTACTACTGGCCAAAAAAATGTCGTCAACATACAAGACTAAAATAATAAACTTACTCCTACTGATTTTCATGTATATACACTCATCCGCAGTGTTTTTAATGAAACCATATGAAGAAACAACGTCATGAAACTTTAAGTGCCACTGTCGTGATGCCTGTTTCAACCCATAAATGGACTTCTTAAGCTTGTAGACCAGATGTTCTAAGCCTTTAGCTTTGAAACCTTCTAGTTGCAACATATATATGTTCTCACTTAGGTCTCCATTGAGAAACACTGTTTTTACGTCCATTTGATGTAGCTCTAAATTCATATGAGCCACAAGAGCCATAATGATCCCAAATGAGTCTTTCTTGGATACAGGTGAAAAAGTCTCCTTAAAGTCAATGCCCTCACACTGACTGAAACCCTTTGCAACTAGTCTGGCTTATACCTTTCGATATTGCCCTCAGAGTCCCGTTTGGTTTTGAATACCCATTTACAACCAATCGACCTAATCCCTTCAGGTAATTCAACAAGGTCCCAGACTTTGTTGTCGTTCATGAATTTCAACAAGGTCCCAGACTTTGTTGTCGTTCATGGATTTCAATTCATCCTTCATGGCATCAAACCATTAAGAAGAATTAACACTTTGTTCGACTTGCGAAAAAGATACGGGATCCTTTTCAGCCCTAATGTCAAAGTCATGTTCCTTCAGATAGACGATGTAATCGTCTGAAATCGCAGATCTTCTCTCTGTGATCGTCTTAAAGGCTCATTATTATAAATTGAGTTTTCTGTTTCCTCATCAGTGGGTTGTATTTGAGGCTCTATATGGTCATCCATAGGGATCTCAGGGTCCGCTGCTGGATGAACAACCACGCTACTCTGAATGATTGTGGTGGGAATCACAATCCGTTCCTCCTCAAATATAATGTTTCTTAAGTTCATGCTCCCACTATCTTCAGTATTCTCAATAAACATAGCATTCGCAGTCTCAATGACTCTCAAGAATATGATGGACAATAGAATCTGAATCCTTTGGATCTTTTTGGGTATCCAACAAAGAAGCAACTAACCATTCTAGATTCAAACTTTCTTTCATGAGGGTTATATGGTTTGGCTTCTGCAGGACAACCCCATACATAAAAGTATCGTAAACTAGGCTTTCGCCCTGTCCACAATTCATATGGAGTTTTTATTACAGCTTTACTAGGGAATCTATTAAGGATATGCACAGCTGTTTTCAACGCATCACTCCACATCTGTAATACTCGCCACCACGGTCGGATCTGACGACTTTTGATCTTTCTATCGAGTTGATTTTTGACTTTAGCCTTATATATCTTAAATGTATCCAGGGCATCTGATTTATCATTAATAAGATATAAGTACCCATAACGAGAGTAGTCATCTATGAACGTGATAAAATACTTCTGTCCATTTCAAGATGCTGAAGAAAACGGTCCACAAATGTCTGTATGAATCACTTCCAATATTCCTAACTCCTAGTGACACCCTTTTTCCTGGTTCTAGTCTGTTTACCTTTAATGCAATCTATACAGACCCCAAAGTTTGAAAAGTCCAGAGAGTGAAGAATTCCTTCATGTACAAGCCTTTCCAATCTCTCACGAGAGATATGGCCTAATCGTCTGTGCCAAAGTATGGAGGAGTTTTCACAATCTAACCTTCGCTTAATGCCTTTAGTGTTTCCATGTGATAAATTAATACTGTAGGCATGTAAAACATCTAAATCTAGCTGATAAAGGTTATTAACTAAAGTGCCAGAACCAGTCATAACCGAATCATAGGAAATACTTAATTTTTCATTTCTAAATTTAAACTCATAACCAAATTTGTTTAAACGGAAAATGGAAATCAAATTGCGCCTTATAGAAGGCACATATACAGTATCTACTAGATCAAGAAAGTGTCCTGACGATAATCTAAGTCTACAGACTCAAATAGCTTCCACGTCTGCTCTAATACCGTTCCCCATATAAACCGACCTTTCCGTATCCGTTGGTGTCCGGATTTGGAGCATATCCTGCATGGAATTACATATGTGAATAGTTATACCAGAGTCTATCCACCAGGAGGCTGTGGACATATCATCTAAATTTGATTCAAAACAGACTAAAACTCGATTTTTCCCATTTGAAACAACACATTCTTTAAATTGTGTGTAATCCTCTGTAGGATCCGAAGAACGTTTTCCTAAATAGTGCTTCCTTTTCTTAAAGTTGGACCCAGTAAGCAAATGTATGAAATTAAACTGGTTTGGAACATTAGAAACAATCATGGCTGGACAAATAAAGTATAACACTCACATTAATAGAATGAACCCACAAAATAAAACATTAATGTAAACCATAAACATTATGCATATATAAACATTCGATTGATTTGGGCCTTTAATCAAATGACCCAGAATGATGATGGGCCATAATCATCAAATTCTGGAAAGAACCCGACGTATCATTGTGACTCATCCTTTGGGCGAAATTACGACATACAGAAGGCTCTACTGAACATGAAGCTGACCAGTGCTAGTGAAATAAATTTAAGACGTCCATCACCTTTGGGGCAAAATGAATTTCTCAAACTTATATAACCATCACCAATCACTTTACCCTACTCATATCCTACCAAGTGATGATACCTCTTTGTTTTGACCACCACCCACTATGGAAACGAACACAACTAAATGCAATCCTAATATGAATGGTCATTGAATTCGATAAACTGAAATACGAAAGTAAAATTTTTTGCCGATTGAGGTCGCTTTGGTGGCTAACACAAGCAGTTCCAATCCCCACTCCTAGACCCAAGGATTGCTACATGGTCCTGCCCATAATGGACCATTCTGAAATGATTCTGATTTGGCCCAAAATATGACTGATGTTGACCACCTATATGGTAAACGTATTCTAAAGTAATGGTTGGATTAAAATCCTGATGGTCAACAACTTAATATCAGCCTTAAATATATAGGTAATGGCCCCTATTTGGGTTAGATCAGAATTAAATAACAATTTTAACCATATATACTTAATTACATAAGCCATTTATCAAATAAAACACACCAACCATCAATTAAACCATATGAGTTTTACTTGTGCAAAAATTGGGCCAAGTGTAGTTATGCAAGGTTAAAATCATCACCTTCGAAAAATGGGCCCTAATATCCAAAGTGGGTCCAAATGTCAAAATGATCTTAAAGATACCCGTATCAAGGCCTAAAATTGGATCATAGTTCAACTTAAAATGGGCTCAAAATCAAGTCCAATCACTGCTATTTAAGAAAGCACAAGAGCTATCCTGGAATAAACATCAACCAAGCCCAATTTTGAGTGCTATAAATAGTTCAAAACAAGCCTAGTGGGTGGTCTACGTGTTAGACATAACAACAGGTCAATTTCCAATAGACAGGCCCAAACCATGGCCCATTTACAAACAAGCCCAGATGGAAAACAAAGCCGCTGGACTGAAACCAGGTCCATAAAACAATCCTTGCGCAGCATGCTGTCTCTAACAGCTAGAGAAAACCCTAGCTGCCGCTACATATCATGGCATTTCCAAATACATCTCTGCCAAAATTTTGGGCAACAGTCACGCCGCCAATGTCGGATCCAACTTCAGTGCACAGCCGCTGATGGAGACCACATTGACGACAATGCAGAGCTATCTCCTTCCCCAAAGGCAGTGATCCCTCAGCAGGTGGGTTTGACTTGGAGGTAACGAACCATTGACAGCAATGCAGAGCTTGTCTGCTGCTTAGCCACGGCCCAAAAAAAAGAAAACACCAGCCACCAATATTCTTGGCCACCACAACCTCTAGCCCAATATGTTCCTCCATGGCCGCCGGAATCAATGGCCTGGAATGTCGATTCCATCAGGTGATTAACGATCCCGGCCCATATCGAAGCAGAAATCCACCGCCATCATCCTCATGCAAAACCCGGCCGCTGAAATGGGTTTCTTTGCTACCACTGTCATCCATGGTTGACGACAGCGATGAACAGGGCTGCCATTAGAGCTTTGTATCTTATGGGCAGAGGTGGGTAGATCCCGACTACCGGCAGTGGTTAATAAATCTAAATGGGTCGAGATCTGCCGCGGTCTCCGATTGCATATCCGAAATCCAACGATTAGCAGCATATAGCATGCCAATCTAATTGGGAAAACTGACAATGTGGCTGAATCGGGTCTACCTTACGATCCTCCTGATTGCATGATTCATGATTTCGGCTCTCCTTACATTAGGATTGTCAGAACCACACCTTTAGAGAGTTTCAACAGGTAAAAACAAATCTGCCATGTTGATGCATATGTAGCTCTGATACCAAATGATACAATTGTATTGCGGAATTGACGGATCGTCTATGCATCAACAATGGAGATTCAAAACCATAATCCAAGAGCGTACCTGATTGGAAAGACATTCCGTCGATAGGAATCTTGGTCTTCCACACCTTACACCTTTAGAAGAACCTTCAATGGGACTAGGGTTTTCTTGCATGTGTTGGTGAGGGGACCAAGACGTCTATATATAAGAAAGAAGGCTAGAAGCTTACCCATCATACTTCTCCCTTTAGGGTCTCCACACCGTAAGTTTCCATATCTGTCTTAATAACCGAGTATAGGGACCATGGTTCAAGCGTCTTGCCCCAAACCTATTTATAGTGATCACAACTATAGTGGGGCTCACTGAATCGCTCAATCTGAATAATCCAATGGTCAGATCTGATGATCATATGTGGCCCACCTGATAGGAGTCTTACACATCGTGCTTGATTAACGGGTCTGATCTGCCTTAAGGGGGGCTGCACCCGGCCATCACTAATTTGACATTGGTTGTTTGAGTATTAGGATGGTGGACCTAGCCTAGCTTGAGTCCGGTTCTCTAGCTCATTGGCTGGGGCTAGAGCTGGACTTAGGTCCTTAGCTCATCTGCCACATTTGAACGCATGGCTCCAAGGCCAGCGTGGCTTTGGACTTAGTCGTGATCCCAATTGATGCACCTAATTATGCCTTGACTCGAGTAAACCAGGCCTATTCACGCCCGACTCGGACAAGTCCTAACTTGACTAAAGACCGTATTTACGGCTGTCAACGGACCAAGGCTGCCCGTTAAGCTTTTAGGCTGCCCATTTCTGACCAGGCTCCGATTGAAATATTAGAAACAGGTGGGTTCGGTCAAAAAATTGAATCCACTAGCATATAGTGGAATGTAAAAAAGCAGCACATACGTTTCAGATGTAGTGTTGCATAAGATAATTTTGTACTTATGACTATGAGCCCCACATCTCAGATACGCATGGGGTGTTTTTGCATTAGTCTATCTTAAGAGCTAGAGGAATCATATCTAACCCTTGGGTACATGCAATTAATGTCCACCTATAATTTATTAATGGGCCGGGCTTAGGAGATGTCTCAGACGGGCATTTTTATCACGTATCAAATGTCATCTTTTTTTTCTTTTTTTCTTTTTCTGTTAGCTTGTTAGTACACCCGCTGTCAGTTCACACTTCACTGTTAGCCACCCTCACCAGGGATCGGTATCAAATGCCATCCATAAATAGCCCAGATTGGTACAAAAGTGGGTGGCTGCTCAGGTTTAAGTTTTACTTGGCAGGCCGGGCTTGACGGATCTCAGCCCAGACCCATTGACGTGGATTTTTTTTTCAAATAACATTTATTTAAGAAAAGCTGAACTCAAGCCCTTCTATTGACTGCAAATATAACCGTTACAACAATAATGGCAGCGGCTAGAGATGTGGTCCAGTTCAAAGCATTCCTCGTCCTCTCATCATGCCACTCCTTCATCTTACCAATCTCATCATCCATGGCCGGATACATGGATGGACAGGACGCTAAGTTACCCATCCTCTTCACAAAATCTACCACATCTTCCTTCATCTTCCACCTCCCCCTCACAACCCCAAACCTCTGCAACACCCCAACATCCTCCACGTCATCAACCAGCTCGTTCATGAGCTGGAAGTACCGAGTCAACGGCTTCTTTGGCTTTGAGTTCTCCAGTGCTATCAGATTACTGACCACAGTCTCCATCTTAGTATCGAACACCAACCCAGGCAGTTTGAACACGGGCTTAGTGAATTGGACTTGAATGGCTCCATCTGGGTCTGCCTCAAACCGCACGCCGGACTGCGCGAGCTTCTTAGCCGTCGGAATGGGCCACGCTAGCTTAGCGGTCACAACCACCTGATCATCTTTGGTGGGCCTCACTAGGCTGTAGTGCAAGCACTCGAGAAGGGTACTTTTGGTATTTAATTCCTTGGCAATGCGACCATGCAACTTCTTCTCGGGATAGAAGGGTGAGTAATGCCAGCAAAAAAGAGGTACCACTTCATGGAAGTCCTCTCTAGTGAAGGGAACCTTCAAATAAGCAACGGAAGGAGATGGACTGTGTGTGTCTTTCAACATGAAGCGTAAAGTTTCAATCACTGCCTGATCGAGATTTTGGACCACATTGATGGTTTGGTCCAGTAGGAGCTGGTTATCTAGGATGGCCATGTCTGAGACCAGGTGGGGCCATGCTCCCATATGATGTAGCCGTCTATTTTCTCTCTGTCTTCTTCAGCCCATTGCTTGAAGTTTCTGAGGAAGGCCACAACAATATATACGACATCACATGTTTCTTTGATCTTAATGGGCAGTAATTTTGTGGGACGTTTTTCTACCAGAGCAGCGATGGAGACTGCCTCAGGTTCAGCTGTTCAGTAAAAGGTTAAAAATAAAAATAAAAAATCATTTATATGTATATTAACAGCTTTGCTAAGCCTGCACGCATGTGCAATAAAGCTTGTGTACACGTTACAGTCACCATATATAGTTCCCAGATCCAATCCATCCATCAGAATGGCATGTACCGCTATACCCAAAACTCAGTTTGGTCCACTGATCAAGTGGGCCATAATTTGCAAAACAAATGTAAAGCTTTGAAAAACTTGGCTGAAGTTTTCTGAGCCATCTACGGGTTCCAGTATTGTGGCCCAGATGCTGAATGGGCCTGATGAATGATTAGATCTCGCATACATGTGCCATGCTAGCACATGTGTGGCACACACACGAAGTTTACTAAGCCAAATGTGTAGGCATGCAACGTACAAGGATTGCATTGCATTAGATGAAATCAACACCATTTCAATGAATAGGGAATTTGACCGTACTGACCTCGAAGTTTGGTCAAATTACATAAGGAGATTCAACCTTTAAGATATTCTGAGGGTGGTCTTCTGACAAGCATTCAAAAATTACCTGGACCAAAATGTCCTTTGTCCACGGTTCAATAGTTGCACGGTTTTTCAGTCAATAAGAAGTAATGTCGTATTTAATGACGTGTACGAAACCCTTTTTTAGGCATGGCAAGGCCCAACTCGTGGGGCCTACACTGATGTATGCATATAATCCATGCCGCCCATCCTTCTTGCCATATCATTTTAGGACTAGGGCCCAAATATTAGCTCGATCCAGTACTCGTGTGGCCTACATAATAGAAAATAATGGTGACTGTTGAAACTTTCCAGGCTCACTGTGTTGTTTGTTAGAAGTGTACACTGCCCATATCAGGACTTTTTGGGCCCACAGCAAGCTGACTGACAAGGTGAATGGATCGGATCACCCCATTGTGGGCCTTCGGCAATGGTACCAATGGTTTGGTAAAAGAGGAAGTGAACACGTGGATACCACGATCCATGCAACATGACAACCACGATCCATATAACGTAACAACTATGACCCATGCAAACAACGATCCATATGGGCCCACATTGATGTATGTGTATAATCCATGCCGCCCATCCTTTTTGTCGTGTCATTTTAGGGGTAGGGCCCAAATATCAGCCTGATCCGGTGCTCGTGTGGGCCAGAAAATAGAAAATAATGACGACTATAGAAACTTCCAGGCTCACTGTGATGCATGTTAGAAGTGGATACTGCCCAAGTCAAGACTTTTTGGGCCCACGGTGAGTTAGCCGATAAGGTGGATGGATCGGATCACCCCATCATGGGCCTTAAGCTATGGTACTAATGGTTTGGTAGAAAAGGAAGTGAACACGTTACAAACCACGAACCATGCAACATGACAACCACGACCCATATAACATGACAACTTCGACTCATGCAAACCACGACCCAAATGGGCCCACATTGATGTATGTGAATAATCCATGTCGCCCATCCTTTTTATTGTGTCATTTTAGGGGTAGGGTTAAATATTAGCCTGATCCAGTGCTCGTGCGGGCCACAAAATAGAAAATAAGGTTGACTGTCGAAACTTTTTAGGCGCACTTTAATGTTTGTTAGAAGTGGACACTGCCCAAGTTAGGACTTTTTATGCCTACGGCAAGCTAGCTGACAAGGTGGATGGATCGAATCACCCCATCATGGGCCTTAAGCTATGGTATCAATGGTTTGGTAGAAAAGGAAGTGAACATGTTGCAAACCACGATCCATTCAATATGACAACTACGACCCATGCAAACCACGACCCAAATGGTAAAACATTGATGTATGTGTATAATCCATGCCGCCCACATTGATGTATGTGTATAATCTATGGGCCCACTGTGATGTTTGTTAGAAGTGGACACTGCCCAAGTCATGATTTTTTGGTCCGATGGTGAGCTGATCGATAAGGTGGACATAACAGATCACCCCATGGTGGGCCTTGACTCCTATTATTTAAAAATAAATAAGTGGATGACAACTATGATTTATTTGAAGGGTTGTAATTCACATGCACTATGGATTGTTTTTATCAACCACGACCCTTTATGGATGAAAACCACGATCCATTATACATGTGAACCACGACCATTCAAATGGATCGTGGTTATCATGTTATATGGGTTGTGGTTTTCATTGGTCGTGGTTGTCATGTTATATGGGTCATGGTTGCCATGGGTCGTAGGGTCATGGTTGTCATGGGTCGTAGTTATTATGTTATACGGGTAGTGGTTATCATGTTATGTGGGTCATGGTTGATATGGGTCGTGGTTGTCATGTTATATGGGTCGTGGTTGTCATATTATATGAGTCGTGGTTGTCATATTATATGGATCGTAGTTATCATGTTATATGCGTCGAGGTTGTTACGTGATGTGTGCAGTTCGTGGTTGTAATGTAATAAGGGTCGATGTTGTGATGTTATAAGGATCGTGGGTCCTGTCGTGATTTATGCGTCAAATCCAATCCGTCCATTGGATTTATAATTTTATTTAACGTCATGGGCCAAAAAATGAGTTACATCCAAAATATTTATGCCTCAAAAGGTTTTCAATGGTAGGCTTTCAATTTCACTGCTTTCTATTGTGTGGTCCACATGAGCCTTTGATATGCCTCATTTTTGGGCTCATCTCTTAAAATGATTTTTCAAAATGAATGGATGACATGGATAAAATATATACGTCACAGTGGGCCTAATAAGACCATTCATCTCTACATATATAGGGCCGTGTAAGTTGAGTAACTTGACTTACTAAAATAACCTTCCCGAGATCTCGGGAGTTTAGACTCCTCCAGCTAACGTGACTTACTAAAATAACCTTTCCGAGGTTTCGGGAGTTCAAAGTCCTCCAGCTAACATGACTTACTAAAATAAGATCAAAGTTACATGAGTCCCACAATGATGTATTTATTATATATATCCAAACCGTTCATCAATTTTTAGAGCTTATTTTAGAGCACTAGTAAAAAAATGAATAATATCCAAAGCTCAAATGGACTACACTAAAAACAGCAGCGGGATAATGATTTTCATTGTTAAAAAATTTGTAGGGCCCACCATAACATTTATTTTCCATTCAATCTGTTCATAAGGTTGCAAATACCTGTATGAAGAGGAAAAACAAATTTAATGTTGATCTAAAACTTCCGTGACCCCCAAAAGGGTCTCAATGGTAGACGTTAAATTCCTTGCTACTTTTTGCAGTGTAGTCCACTTTATCTTTAGATCTGTTTTATTTTTAGTCTCAAGCCTTAGGACGAGCTCGCCAAATGGATGGACGGTTTGGATATAACTCATCCCTCATGATGGGACCCATAGAACTTGTTGACGTCAATACAGCAGCTATATAGCTGTGTGGTACACCAGCCAATCGGCTTCCGTGTCCCGGATGGACGCGGATTGCGTCCCACCCTCGCCCATCTCTAGCTTCTGTGGGCCGGCCCACCGTGATGTATCTGTTTATCTAAGCTGTCCATCCTTTTCCTTAGATCATTTTAAGGCACGAGTATAAAAATGAGGCAGATCCAACGGTCAAGTGGACCACACCAAATAATCAGCTTAGTTGTATTAAATGTGCAAAGCATTAAACGCCATATAAAAGTCATTTGTGGTGTGGTCCATTTGAGCGTTGAATCTGCTTCATTTTTGTGCTCGTGTTGTACCCTAAAAAGATCTGAAAACAGGGATGGGTGGCTTGGATAAACAAATGCATCATGGTGGGCCGGCCCACAGAACTGTACGTTTGGGGCTAGAGACGGGCGGGGGTAGGACGCAATCCGCGTTCATCCCCAGACTAGATAGGATGCGGATTAGCTGCCACCAGCTGGTGCTTTGTGGGCCTCACCATGACGTATCTATTTCATCCATGCCGTCCATCTATTTTTATAGATCATTTTATGGTATTACACAAAAAATGAGAATATCCCAATCTCAAGTGGACCACATTAAAGGAAACAATGTTTAATGAACATTGACCATTAAAAACTTTTAGTGGGCCATAAAAGTTTTGGATCATGCTGATATTTGTGTTTTCCCTTCATCTGGGTCCTTATGACCTAATCAATAGATTGGATGTCAAATAAACAGTATAGTGGGCCTTATGAGGATTTTAATGGTTGATATCTAATCAATATTGTTCCAGAGGTGTGGTCAACATGAGATTAATATCCCTCTCATTTTTGGTATAAAGCCCTAAAAGTATCTGTAAAAATGTATGAACGGAATGGATGACATGGTGTGGTTCACATAGCACTGACCACTAGCCATGGGGGCTGGTGGCAAGGGAGTAGCCAATTCGTTCCCAATTAGATATAGATAGGTTGAGTAGCGAGTCTGGATACTCAACCTGTCAGTAGCAATCTGCGCAGGTTGAGTAGTGAGTTTGGATAATCAACCCGTCAATAGCAGGCCAACATAAGTTGCACTCGAGAGAGGAAATCAGATTGAGTACTCAGTTGGGCCCACCTTAAATGTATGTGGTCTATCCACACCATCCTTCCATTTTTCATCTAATTTAAGCGGTTGAGCCCAAAATTGAAGCATATCCAAATATCATTTGGATTATACCATGACCTTAATCTATAGCCTTTGACCCATTTACACTACCAAAAATGGATTGTGGTTGTCATGGGTCGTAGTTGTTATGTTATAGGTCGTGATTGTTATGTTATATGTGTCGTAGTTATCATGGGTCGTGGTTGTCATGTTATATGGGTCGTGGTTGTCACATTATATGGGTTGTGGTTGTAAAGTGGTAAGGGTCGTAGTTGTCATGGGTCGTGGTTGTCATGTTATATGGGTTATGGTTGTCATGGGTCGTAGTTATTATGTTATATGGGTCGTGGTTCTCATGTGATATGGGTCACCGTTGTTACATGTTCACTTCCTTTACTACCAAATGAAAGGATAGCCATTGGTACCATAGCTTAAGGCCCACAATGGGGTGATCCAATCCATTCACCTTGTCGGCCAACTCGCTGTGGGCCCAAAAAGTCCTGACTTGGGTAATGTCCACTTCTAACAAATATCACAGTGAGCTTGGAAAGTTTCAAGAGTGGGTGCCACTGTCACCATTATTTTCTATTATGTGGCCCACACGAGCACTGGATCAGGTTGATATTTGGGCCCTAGCCTTAAAATGACATAAAAAGGATGGGCGACATTGATTATATACATATATTAATGTGGGCCTCGATGTATGGTCAAATTTCCAAGTCGTGGTTGTAATGCAGTACGGGTCGTGGTTGTAATGTAGTAATTAGGGTCGTAGTTTTCATGGGCGATGGTTGTTATGTTATATGGGTTGTGGTTGTCATGTTATATGAGTCGTAGTTGTCATGGGTCATAGTTGTTATGGATCGTAGTTATCATGTTATATGGGTTATGGTTCTCATGATATATGGGTTGTGGTTCTTATTTTAGGCCAATGCCTATAAAATGAAGACTACGACCTATATAGCATGACCACCACGACCCTTACCTCATGACAACCATGACTCTTATCTCATGACAACTATGACCTATGACAACTACGACCCTTACCACATTACAACCACCTGATGCGACCTATGTTACTATACAGATATTGTTTGCATGATTATGACATGACTTGCACTAATTTGGTGACTATATGGGATAAACACACATAAGATCTTTACCGTCCATTAGATGAAATGATCTATTTACACCGTGGATACTAAATTTCATTTAAATATAAATATTATATGGACCATAAAGTAGAGAATGGAGTTGAATTCTGAGTAAAATTTTCAATCTTAATTATTTCCCATGGAATAGCCCACCTGATCGTTGAATCATTCTCATCTTTGGGTTTCAATCTAAATATAAGGTGGGGCATCTAACAGACAGTGTGGATCTTATCCTCATGAAGTCGTACCGTATAAAGTTAGAAAAGTAACGTGCCTATACATACCAAAGTTAGCCTGACATTTTTCGAATACGAGATGACTATTGATAGACTACAGGAGCAGGAAATGCAAGTTATATGGGTCCTGATTGTCATATTAAATGGGTCGTGGTTGTAATGTGGTAAGGGTCGTAGTTGTCATGGGTCGTGGTTGTCATGTTATATGGGTTGTGGTTGTCATGTTATATGGGTCATGGTTCTCATGTGATATGGGTCGCGGTTGTTACATATTCACTTTCTTTACTACCAAATGAAAGGATAACCATTGGTACTGTTATGGGGAAACCTGGGCAAGGTCGACTTGATCCATCTGAACCAGTTAATAGGATCTCGGAAAGAAAGACTTCAGGTCGAGCACGAGCGGACCTCCGGACTACGATCCTAGTCCGAATAGGATGAGCCAAGCTCTCATCCTTGTCCTCATCCTCATCTTCATCCGAGGAAGATTGGCCGAGCCGAGCTCTTGTCCTCGTCCGCATCCTCATCTTCATCTGAGGAAGATTAGCCGAGTGGAGCTCTTGTCTTCGTCCTCATCCTCATCTTCATCCGAAGAAGGTTGGCTGAGTCGAGCTCTCATCCTCGTCCTCGTCCTCATCTTCATCTTCATCTGAGGAAGATCGACCGAGTCGAGCTCTCGTCTTCGTCCTCGTTCTCATCATCATCTAAAAGGTTACGGTCCAGGACCAACCGACTCATCCTCGACCTAGAGACCGAGAACTAAGCCTCGGATAAGCACACCTAACAGACTCCAGCCTTGATGACTTGACTATCAATTCAGACTATGGGTATTCAGCCGCGAACTTAGATAGGACGAGGTTTGAGCCTGGATGATGATACTTTGAGTACCAAGCTGGAAAACCAGTCCGAATACGGACGTGACCGAAGATCATGCATGGAGATACACTCCATTAAGACAGGATGCGCTACATGATCCAAAGATTGTGGAGTATCTCCACGATTGTAGTATTTGCTTGATTGATTAGATCATGCCGAAATTGACGGACATGATCCGCCTAACCCACAGGTATAAATACTAGGGGACCCTATTGCAACAGGTACGCAATATCTCACACCCTCTCTATACATTATGTGACTTAGACCTAGATTTTCTAGCCTGACTTAGGCATCGGAGGGTCCCCTGTTTAAGCCAGGGTCTCCTTTGCTCACCTTTCTGTACAGGACCAGGGTCCGTTCGAGGCTCGCAACATTGAGTGGAGGGTGGTCTAGATTTTGACCTCAATAGGTACAATAGCCTAAGGCCCACAATGCGGTGATCCGTTCCGTCCACCTTGTCAACCTGCTTGCCGTGGGCTCAAAAAGTTCTGACTTGGGCGGTGTCCACTTCTAACAAACATTATGGTGAGCCTAGAAAGTTTCAACAATGGGTTCCATTGTCACTATTATTTTCTATTATGTGGCCCACACGAGCTTTGGATAAGGCTAATATTTGGGCTCTAGCCCTAAAATGACACGGGGCGGCATGGATTATACACATACATCAATGTGGGCCACACTAGTTTAGTCCTTACCCATGCGCAAAAAAGGGTTCCGTACACATGACTTTCTTGACATTAAATACGACGTAACTTCTTATTCCCTACAAAACCGTACAACTACTAAAACAAGGACAATGACATTTTGGTCCAAGTAATTTATGAAAGCTTGCCAGAAGGCCACCCTCGGAATATTTGAAAGGTCGAATCATGTTAGGTAATTTGACCAAACTCAAGGTTAGTATGGTCTAATTCCCTAATGAATATGTATTTGAAAATACCTAAGTATTTTGACCATCTAATCTCACATTTGGGATTGAATACTTCCTTTGAAAAAAATACCATTGTTTGGGGATATTGAAAATCAACATATCAAAATTTTCAAGTGATGCCGGTCACCTGTATTCATATACAAAGCTTGAGTATGGATGAACGGCCTGGATAAAACACATGCATCAACATAAAACCAATAGATGCAGTGGATTTGAAATTTATTACAAGTTCTAATAAATCTCTCATTAGGACGGAGAGGTCAAATACTTAGATTAATCCAATTCTTTGCACTGAATCTACTGATTCCTGAATTTTATTTTACTTATTTATTTATTATTTATTATTTATTTTATTTTTGTGAAAATACGACCGATGAATACTTTTCATTTAAGCCGTCCAATAAATGTCCACCAATCCATTAATCAAACAATCAAATAAGCTTTTTTTTTTTTTTTTTGTTTCATGATATATCTACACTCTGTGTGACGATAATTAATTTGGATGGTTTAAATAAGAGTATCCCATAAAATGGCCCGCGAGTGCAATGTTTCCACACGGGCCTATCACAGTTACCAACTTGGCACACGTGAGAGATCCAATGCATTCATCAAACGATCACTGCCATGCAGATGCCTGGGTCAATAATCAGGCTCGTCTGGTCATTTGGTAATCACACTTGCCTTGAATGTAGACTCTTGGTAAATTTCTCTTGAAAATCCATTTCTTTCACACACCAATGGTCCATCTTGTACAAAACCCTTGAGTTTTGATCCAAGCCGTATAAAAGTAGTGGTAAAATGAGGAATGGTTTGGATCTCTCACAAGTGCATAGATGAAAGCAAGTGAGCATACTGTAATAAAGTTACCTGGCACAGTTCGTCTTAATGGTACATCTCCGGATGGTTCAGCTGCAACCGGTGGTGCTGCTTGTTTTGGGGCATCTGAGTTGCACAGAACACCATCAATGTGAAAAGTTTGTGATGTAGAGTGGGTCGCAAACAGTTTCATGGCCACGATGGATCAGAAAAGGCCTAATTGGAGGCGGAAGTGATTCGGACCAACAGGCCCTTAAAATGGGCATATCTCACAAACTGGAATGAGTTATCCAACATGCCATATATGATTTTGGGTTAGGATGAGCTAATTAGCCACCCAACCCGCTACGCTGGGTTCCGCACACCAAATTTGTGAAATACTATTAGTTCAATGTTGGGCGTTAGGAGTTGCACCCAACATGAAAAGCTCTTGGAATAATTAGGAGAACAGCGTGATAAAGCAAAATAGGACACTATTTTCGGACGAAAACCATGCATACTAATAGTAGCAATCATGATTGTCTATAAATAATAAGTTTATTATTTAAAATAAGTCACAATTTCTAGGAGTATTAGTTGTAGTTTAATTCCGAAACTTCTTATCCCTATTTAAAGGGTTGTAAACTCATCCCATTGAACTACTCCAATTATCAAGTGGCCCTCCATTACAAACCGCCGGGATTGCATGCTAGGTAACTCACCACCCTTAGCATATACTAAGTAAAATTTATGGAGCCTACTGTGATGTATGTCTTATTGATTCTGTCCATCTGTTTTTTTAAATCATTCTATGGCATGAATCTAAAATTGAAGCATATCCAAAGCTCAAGTGGACCATGCCACGGGAAATAGTATGAATTGAATACCTACCATGGAAAACTTTTTGGGATCCACATAAGTTTTGAATGAAGGTGATATTTGTTTTGGTTCTTGTTTTTTTGGTGTTATATATATATATATATATATATATATATATATATATATATATATATATATATATATATAAATTTTTATTTTACTTTCATTCATTTCTTTGTGACCTGTTCAACCATGGAAAACTTAGTGGGATCCACATAAGTTTTGAATGAATCAGATATTATTTTTATTTATTTATTTTTTAACCTCTGTTGATGTCTTTGTCACCTTATTTATTGGTTGGATGGGTAATAAATATCATCCTCGGCTTTAGGAAAGTTTTAACAGTGAATGTCATTATTACTTGGTGGTTCACTTGAGCTTTGGCTATGCTTCAATTTTGGTGCCCTAAAATGACATGAAACAATGGAGGATGGACAACATGGATATATAAGACAAATACATCCAATGGGGTCCCACATAGTTACACAATCTGTAGTCCGCATCTGAAAAACTAACACAGGAGTATGCCCCTTGTTGGTGTTCTACTGTGGGATCTGATCTTGGCATGGAGAACCGTAATCATATTTTTGCCAGGTTCAGGCCTGTCAATTTATTTTGTTCGATACGGACCACATGGACCAACCTAACTTCTATTCCAAGGCATCTAAGGGGGTCAGAACTAGCTATCGTATGCCCTGGAACTCTCACACATATGCTCCATGGGCATGTGTGCTAACATGAAAAGCCGTGCCAAGGTTAGATTAGCAATCCTCTCCAAATCTGAACCAATGTTAAAAATAGGTGAGCGGATTGGCCGGTGTACCACACGCCAGAGATATAGCTGGTGTGGGTACGTGTCGTGCAAAGATGAGCGCTGACGCTCCTTGAGCTCCTACTTGTACGAAGGGTTCAAAGGAGATCAAGCTCCGTGTTGTACGAACGGTTCAAATGAGATCAAAATTACATGGGCCGTAAAATGAGATCAAAGTTACATGGGCTGTAAAATGATGTATTTATTATATCCACACCGTTTATCCATTTTTCAGGATCATTTTAGAGCATGAGCCAAAAAATGAATCATATCTAAAGCTCAACTGGATCACACCACAAATAGCAGCGGGATAATGATTTTCACTGTTAGAAAACCATAGGGTCCACTATAACGTTTATTTTCCATCCAATCTGCTCATAAGGTCAAAAGGACCTGGATGAAGAGGAAAAGCAAATATTGTATTGATGCAAAACTTCTGTGATCCCGAAAAGGGTTTCAATGGTAGATGTTCAATCCCCTACTAGTTTTTGCAGTGTGGTCCACTTGATCTTTGTATCTGTCTTATTTTTTGTATCAAGCCTTACAACGAGCACGCAAAATGGATGGACGATTTGGATATAACACATACCTCATGATGAGATCCACAGGACTTGCTGACGTCAATCCACCAGCTAGATGGCTAGTGTGTGGTACACCAGCCAATCCGCTTCCTAAAAAAAAGGACACAAATTTCACATTTCCCTGCAGGAAAAAAAAAAAAAAAAAAAAAAGGCTTTATGGGGCTCTTGTAATGTGTGTGTGTGATATTTACTTCAGTCTATAATCCCAGTCAGGTCATGATAGAATGTCAGCCCATAAATTAAATCAATCTAAAAATCAAGTGGACCACACCACAAGGAATATCAAGGATGGTGGCCTCCCACCATTCAAACTTAATTGGACCACCATAATCTTCAATGTGCGATCCAACCTATTCAAAAGGTGATTACCACAAGGATGAAAGGTAAAACTGAATATCAGCCTAACCTGAGACTTATGTGGGCCCAAGAAGCTTTCAATCCTAGGCATCACATCCCCACTTTTCCCTGTGGATGAACCGACCTAATTTTTTTACTCACGTACAAACATGAGTTGGATCAAGTGATGGATGGAGTGGATGTAACAGAGACATGGGCTCCCTCAGATTTTACCAAATAGTACTATGAGAATTGGTTCTCCAGGCAGTGCTTTCTCACAGGAGATTACATTACTTCCCTTTAATCTATGTTTTTTACAAAGGGAAAAATCTAGATTTATGGGGCCCATTTGGTATGGGCCTGACAGCCAACTCGCCCGACAGATGCACACCAACATGATTACTAGATGAACCAAAAATATGATAAATCAAATCAAAAGGTGGCCCAATCCATAAAAAAATAATATACACCACTTGAAATAAGTCTAGCCATTCTGATGATATGATTGGCCATTTTTTTTGGTTTGTGTTATTATCATGGCGGGGTTCATACGGTAGATGGATTGGATGTTATACACATACCACATGGGTCTCACAAGTTTAAACTCTCACTATGTTTAAAGAAAAATTTAGATAAGCGTGGTTTTTTTTTTTCCCTCAAAAAGCACCTCTATGTGATTTCTAATAATTTAGGCAATATTTAGTAAAATAAAAGAAAGGGAAGGCTAACTGCTTACTGACCTTTATTCACAGGATTAAGACAGTAGAAAGCAATGCATTTTAAAAACTTCTCAGCTACAAGAAGCTCATCAGCATCTCTTCCACAGACGGCTGAGTAGACAGCAGCCGCTTTCAAACCGAAGCATTCAGCCCACTCGTTTCCGTACTCTTTCAACAAAGGGGAGAAGAAGAAGGTCTTGGGAGTGAATAGGCTTGGGTGGGCCGCTCGCATGCGGCGTGGGACCCGAGAGCTCCACATCGTTCTATTCAGACCTTTTGATATTTGATAACGTGTAGTTGATATTGAATGGTAGAGAAGGAATGCATATATGCAATATATTTATAGAGAGGTACTGTTGCGTTTCATTCGCTCTTTTTTTGGGTTTCCTTCTCTTTCTTCATTCCTTGCTTTGATTGATTGGAGTAGGAATGAATAATGCTTAAGTTATTTTAGGCAAAGGAGAGATTGGAAAAGGTATATATCACTTGCGAGATGAGAGATCCCAGCCATGTATTAGGTGGGTCTCAACCTAAAATTATGTATAAGGTGGCAAACGTGAATCGGGTTGGACTCCTGGTAAACTAGCCCGACTTGCTTCTGAGGCTGGTTTGGTCCAAGATAAATGGGTCGGGTCATGTCTCGGGCTTGAGATAGAAAACGTAGCCCATTTAAGAAAATGGGCCGTTCTTGGGGTGAGGAAAGGCATGGACCAGCCCAGTCACTAAGACATGTGGCATGTTGTACACAAGTGTGAGATCTGATCCGTGTTGCACGCGAGTAAGGGATCCAATCTATTCACCTTGAGAGCCCCGGTATATAGATGCCTACACCCAAAAGTCATGCCTGCCCACTCAAACATGAGTGTAGATCCAAAACTCAAGTGGGCCACACGACAGTAAGCAGTGAGGATGAAATGCTCACCGTTGAAAGGTTTTTGTGGCCCACTGTAAATTTTTTTTTTATATGCCATCCAAATCGTTCACAAAGGTTAATCTCACTGGGATGAACTGAAAAAGAAATATCAGACTCATCCAAAACTTTTGTGGCCCCACCAAAGTTTCAGTGGTGGGATTCAATCCTCACTTTTTCCAGTGGCATGTCCCCACTTGAGTTTTGGATCTACCTCATTTTTAACCTCATGTTTTAAAAGAGTGACTTGCGGAATATCACATAGGTACGGTGACACATTTTCCTTTGTACATGTGGCAGGGGAAGTGGGACGCGGATTAGATACTTACAGGTTGAGTAGCCAGGCACGCTATTAAAGCCACGTCACCCAGTTATGTGGACCCACTATCATGTATGTGTTGTGAACGTCCATCCATTTGGAGATATCATTTTAAGGCATAAGTCAAAGAATGACGGAGATCCAAAGCTTTAGTGGACCCACCAAAGAAAACAGTGGGAAGATTGATGCCCACCGTTGAAACCTTCCTAAGGCTTAGGATGATGTTTTTTCGAAATCCAATCTTTTCAAAAGTTAACAAAGACATTAAAAAAGGGAAAACAAAAATATCAACTTGATCGAAAACCTTTGTGGCCTTTAGAGGTTTTTAACGGTGGCCTCACTCTCCCACTTTTTTCTGTGGACCCACCACTGGAAATTTGTATGTGATTCATTCTTTGGATCTTACCCTTAAATGATCTCTCCAGATGGATGAACGGCGTGGATACAAAACATACATCATGGTGGGGCCTACAGAACTTGGTGACGTCACTTCAGTAGCAGTCTCGCTACTCAACCTGTCAGTAGCCAATCCGCGTCCGGGGAAGTGCTCTTCTAGACGCGATCAATCTAGCTGGGTTTTATTGGATGCTAAAAGCACAAGCAGAGGATGATCATGGCTATTAATTTTCTTTTGTATTAGATGTCTATATTCGAAATCTTATTGTTTTTTTACCGTTGATTTTAAGGCTTCTTATGGATGGGTTTCATCATTAGGATAGTATCTATTTGATTCATTTTCCTTTTAAATGAATGGTCGTGATTCGTACATCTTCTGCCCACGCACAGTGGAGAGATGGCTCTACCATACTTTCAGTTCTTCAACATGTGGCATTTATGCATCTTGTGTTGACCGTTTCTCACGGAGACCGTTCTTAGGAACGAGTCTCCAGCTCCCCTTAATTTTAGGAACTCTTGAAGTGGTCCACTCAGAATCTTCATTACGTTTGTAGAAAGTTGGAACTGCCCATGATATTTGAAGTTGTGGGACACGTAGCCACCGAAGCTTGATGGAAGCTTTGGCTATAAATACACACAGTTTGGTCCCCAAACTCACTAACTCAATTTCCTTCAGTTTTACACCATCTAAATAGAGTGAGTAGAGTTTGGAAGTGCTAAACCGAGAGAGATAAGCAGTAAAAAATAAGCATCAATGGCCAGGAAGGACTCCGACATTTCAACCTCGAGTTTCTTCAATTGAGCCACATTGTCCCTCATTTGCATGATGTGCTCGCACACACCTTTCACACTAGTGAGCCTTAGAGATGAGAACTTCATGATTAGGGTGCTTGCTAGTGCCTTGTTTGAAGTGACAAATTGTTCATCAATGGCTTTCAGCAAGTCTCGAACCTTTTCACGCTGATCGACAGAATCACGAATACCAGCATAAATTCTAGTCTTAATGAACATCATGCTGAGGGGATTAGATCGCTCTCATCGCTCATAAAGCATGATGTCCGCTGCAGTGTTAGTATCGGTGCAATGCTGGCAACGCATGGAAAGGGCAAATCTCAAACCAATAAGAAAGGGAAAGGTAAAATAACTCCCCAAGCTGGTATCAGAGCCCCATTTTATCTCTGCCTAGGTGTTTATAGAAATGCTCTGTTTGTCTATGTTTTGGCCAAAAACTTTTTGAAAAATTAAGCTTTGATTTTTGGTCGATTTCGATTTGAAACAAGATTATATATCATGTGGAAATAGCTTTTTAAGCTTTCTGTGATGGAAAAACCATGATTTTGGAGTAAAAAATGTCCACTGAAATCATGACATTCAACCCAGTTTGAAGGTTGAAGACAAGTAAAATGACATGTCATTTAGTCAGTGAGTTTTCATTCAGCATAGAGAACAACGACAGGTCGTTTTATGTTTTGAGAAAAACGACATGTCGTTTAATGGGTGAAATTTTATTCTATATATGCTAAACTACACGTATATTTCATTTAGGAGAAAAGCTACAAGTCGTTTAGGCCAGATTAAAAAAAAAAAATTCATTTCCACATGGCGTGATGGTCTAGAGAGTGGGATTTGGGCCCACACCCTTTCGGACCAGAGTCCTTTCGTACTTATTATTGTTGTGCAAATTTATTTATTATGCCTTTTACATTTGGATAATGGTTGTGCAAATTTATTATTTATGCTCATATTTAGTTTGCATAAATTGATTATTTCTGCTCTAAATTAATACATGCAATTTTGGATGAGTATATATTTGCAGTTAAAAGCATGAAATTAAATGTTATATATTTGATTTTAATTTTAATTGTGCAATTTTTAATTATTCTCATATTTAGTTAATCTTTATGCATAAAAGGCATAATGTCTAGTGATCTATAAGATTTTTGGTTAATTAGAGAATAGCCACAACATCTTTAATTAAATAAAAATCATGTATTATGGTTAATTCGGATCACATAAATGATATTTAGATATTAATTGTAATTAATCATACTTAATATGATAAATTTTATCCCACAGGAATTTTTATTATATTTATATGATTAATTAGGGTAAAATCTCAAATTATTCATAACCTACCCACAGGAATTATGAATTAATTAAATAATTTGATAGTTTTATCATAAAGTTTAACCTAAGATAAAATATATATTAAATTATAATCATAATATACCTTTTAGAATTATGTATTAAGTAAATAATTTGATAAATTCTATCATAAAGAATAATTGAATCTGCTTGGATTAAAAATTTAGCCCACAGGCAATTTTTATTATATTCAATTTTTAAGCATGATTTACATTGGTAAAGCATAATTTTTTTTTAATTTAGTTCTCAGTTTTAACACAAACATGTAATCTATAATTTTATGCAGTTGTACAACCTACAAATTTCTCTGATGTTCGTTATGATATCCCTGAACTTAAGGGAGACAATTATAAGATCTAGAAAGAGAGAGTTCTTCTTCATTTAGGGTGGATGGACATAGACTATGCTATTAGGAAAGATGAACCACCAGCACTCACTGATACTAGCACCGCAGCAGATATCACGCTTTATGAGCGATGGGAGCGATCTAATCGCCTCAGCATGATGTTCATTAAGACTAGAATTTCTGCTGGTATTCGTGGTTCTGTCGATGTTGTTGAATGCCATTGATGAAGAAATTGTCACTTCAGACAAGGCACTAGCAAGCACCCTAATCATGAGGTTCTCATCTCTAAGGCTCATTAGTGTGAAAGGTGTATGCGAGTACATCATGCAAATAAGGGACAATGTGGCTCAATTGAAGAAACTCGAGGTTGAAATGTCGGAGTCCTTCCTGGTGCACTACATCCTGAACACTCTTTCGCACCAATATGGACCCTTCAAAACTCATACAACACACATAAGGATAAATGGTCAATTAATGAACTTATGACCATGTGTGTTCAAGAGGAAGTAAGACTGGTGATGGAACAGGGAGAAAGTGCAATGTTGACAACGCATGGAAAGGGCAAATCTCAAACCAATAAGAAAAGGAAAGGTAAAATACCTCCCCAAGCTGGTATCAAGAAAGATTCCAAGTGTTTCTTCTGTAAAAAGAAGGGACACATGAAGAAGGAATGCGCCAAATTTCAGAAATGGCTTGCGGACAAAGGTAATCCAACCTTATTTGTTTGTTATCAATCTAACATGATTAAAGTCAATATTAACACATGGTGGATTGATTCTGGATCAACAATCCACATTTCGAATTCCTTGCAGGATTTGCAAAACCTAAGGAAGCTAGTGGGAAGTGAGCAAAGCATCTTATCAGGAAACAAGATGGGCTCGCATGTGGAAGCTATAGGAACTTGCAATTTAATTTTAAGTAGTGGTTTTGTTTTAGAAAAGACCTTTTATGTTACAAGTTTTTCTAGAACTTGATTTCAATTTCAAAGCTTGTACCTTTTGGATATTTCTTTAATTTTTCAGATTCATCATTCAGTTTATTTTATAAATTTGATTGTGTTGGGAATGGTACTTTGTCTGATGGTCTTTACTGCATTAATTTACAAAATAATGCCACTTATGATTCAATGCATGTTCACACTAGCACTAAGAGATGTGTTATTAATGAGGATTCCTCAAAATTATGGCACCGGAGATTAGGTCATATCTCCATAGAAAGAATTAAAAGATTAGTAAATGAAGGGGTACTTAATACTCTAGATTTTACTGATTTTGAGAATTGTGTGGACTGCATAAATGGAAAGCAGACCAACAAGTCAAAGAAAGGTGCCACAAGGAGTTCCGACATATTAGAGATCATATATACTGATATATGTAGTCTAGACATGAACTCACATGGTTAGAAATACTTCATCTCTTTTATAGATGATTACTCACAATACATGTATCTCTACATGCTTTATAACAAGAATGAAGCATTAGATGCCTTTAAAATCTTTAAGGCTGAAGTAGAGAAACAATGCAGTAAACAAATTAAGATCGTGAGATCAGATAGAGGTGGAGAATATTATGGTAGATGCACAGAGAATGGACAAGCACCTGGGCCATTCACAAAGTTTTTTCAAGAGCATGTGATTGTTGCCCAATACACTATGCCTGGTTCACTAGACCAGAATGGTGTAGCAGAAAGAAGAAACCGAACATTATAGGACATGATGCGGAGTATGCTTAGCAGCTCCAATCTTCCAAAATCCTTGTGGGCTGAAGCACTGAAGACGGCAGTGTATATATTAAACCGAGTTCCAACCAAGGCAGTTCCTAAAACACCATTTGAATTATGGAAAAGTTGGAAACCGAGTTTGCGACATATGCGCATTTGGGGATGCCCGTCTGAAGTGAGAACTTATAATCCACAAGAGAAGAAACTGGACCCAAGGACCATTAGTGGGTATTTCATTGGATATGCTGAAAGGTCTAAAGGTTATAGATTTTACTGTCCATCTCACAACACTAGGATTGTGGAATCAAGAAATACGAAGTTTGTTGAAAATGACTTGATCAGTGGGAGCGATCACTCCAGAAACATAGTTTTTGAGAAAGATCATTCAGAATCTCAACCTTCCACTTCAAGTGATAGATTGTTATTATTTATAGCACCCCTCAAGTTCAAACTGGTGTTGAACAACCAATCGTTGAAGTTCCATAAACTGCTGACGACATTCCAGTAGATCAGGTAGTTCAAGAATTGCCAAGAACTTTTGAACAACGAGTTGAACTGCATACTTCTCAGGAAGATGTTGGTACAACATTAAGAAGATCTACTAGATCAAAGAGATTGTTCACTCCCCAAGTGCAGGGTTGTGATGTAGTAATAAACTCGGTAAGACCGAGTCGAATCCCAAGGAACTGAACCTGTACGTAATCTGAAACCAACTAGAACTAGAACTAGAATGAGATGAAATCTAAATTGAGTGTAATTTGAAGAATAATAGTGAAATATTTAATCTAAAACTTCAGAAAATTCAGAGAAAGGACACTAGGGATTCAGAGGATCCACTTGTAGAGATTAGGGAGATCTTATGCCAGTATCGCAAATTATGGAAATTTACTGAACTGCCATTGATATAGGTTTCAAGAGATGAAAGGTGTATGAATTAGAATGGATTCCATCACCAAACCATGCCCAGGAGACAAAGCAAACAACAGAATTAATCTAATTACCAATCAATAACATGTCATGAAAGTCAGGAAGGGTTACCGTCATCCAACCATGCCCAGGAGACAATGGTAAACAACAGGGCTTCCTGACATCATAAACATAAAGAGGAAAAGAATATGCTCAAAGCCATCGCAGACCCATTGTAATTTCAGTCACAACAGACCATTAAAGACTAAAAACATTCCCTTAATTAAACCCAAATCAACATTAGTTCAGTCTAAACAAAGGCACAAGCAAAGAGGCATCCCATCACTCTACAAGCTTTACCTCTTAGCCCTAGCTAAGAGGTTTAGCTCAACATGATGGAGCTAGACATCTTGAAAGAAAAAATACTTAAAAGGAAAGAAAAAAAATTCATAAAATTACTCTCTCTCTCTCTCTCTCTGCCTATGTCTCCTCCAAATTCCAGCCGTTCCCCAATCTCTCAGCTGCTGCCGTGGATCGGGATCCCCTCCCTCTCTCTAAGCTTCTCTCTTTTATAACTGTTGGAGGTCGGCCCGGAGCGTGGAGCGATGAAGACTCCTTTCGCAACAAGGAAGTCGGCCGAAGATTCCGCACTCCTTTCACAACAGGACGCAGTATTTGGCAATGAAGTTCCAGCTACAAGGGCTCCGAGTGCAAGATCTGAGCCATTCAGGATCCTTGGAGCTGATTGTCCACCCCCTAACATGAATTTGGACGGTCCGGATTGATCGTATGGGCCATTCTAGTGGGCCATAACATCCTATTAAAAGTGGAGTCCACATCGTTTTACGACGCATGGCTAAAGAAAAGAAAGCGCATTGAAAAAGTTGCTTATTTGTGATGATTGGTGGGCCCCCTCATTCAAGGCGTCGGTGAGAAAATTCACTCCGTTCACTGGGATCAGCACGGAAAAACGGTAGGGCATGACTGTTTTTCTTCTTTTTTGGTGTGGCCCACCGAGAATGGTGTTCTACCGTCCGTTCCTGTGTTGCAGGTTATCTTCTTGTTTGCGTGTTCATGGCAGAATATGGACACCATGGTATCGGTCAAAATCCTCTCTTGATCACGTTGGTTGGTTCAGATCTCTCTTCTGGATGACGGTAGTGGCCCACTCATCATCACCGCTTATGCGAAGCAGAGCTTCTGTGGAAGTTTTTATTTGTGTGTTAGCTCACCTATTAGGCCAGGTAAACAATCCACTCCGTCCATTGATTTTAGAACGAAAAACCATCTGGATAGGGTAGTTTTCGGAGTTAATTTAGTGTGGTCCACATACTCTTTTACTCCACCGTTCATTTTGTGTTTAACGGCTCAAGACGTACCAACGCTTAAACTGGGCCAAACAGTCACCATGGTTGTGGTCGTACCCACTTCCCAGACACAGTGGACGGTTCGAATTTGTAAAATGTATGAGGGGTGGGCCCCACTATCAACAACCGATGACGACATAGTATTATCCCCAAGAGGTACGCTTCTTTTTCTTTTCTTTTTTTTTTTTCTTTGAAAGAAGGCTCGGTCAACGACCGTTTGACCAGACCTTATAGTCTGGTGCAACTCAGGTGCACAAGCTCTCCATGTTCATACAACGTACATGTGGGATCCTTCGTGATGTTCGTGAGAAATCCGTTCCGTCCATTCATCTTCTCACCCCATTTAAACCGTGGGGACCAAATCTGAAGCATATCCGGATAGCAGGTGGGCCCCATTTAAGGATTTAAAGGGCTAATCTATTTGTTGAGCCACTTCTAGAGAGATCCAATGGCTGATTTTTGATTTGTACGGTTATTTTATTGTCCTCAGACTACATATGAAGTTTCGAACTGAACGGATGGTGGAAACCTTGTGATCTTGCATTTTGGCTGACTTGCAGGCCACTTGAACTTCAGTTTCTCGATTTTCTCGGATCTCTGGCGTGTAAATCCTTGATCTTGGTCCCTTGGGGTCTGTCCCTTGCCTTGGTGACTCATGAGCGTTAAATCTATGCTTTTAGCATCTTTTTCAGTCTACACTTATAAATCCACCTTGCAACATAAACATGATTAAATAAGGCTGTTAAACAGTTTCATAGTCATAAATCCATGTAATAACTGGGGTCTAATATGCACTATTTGACCCTCAACAGAGATCAGCAATTCCTGATGATTATGTTGTGTATTTACAAGAATCTGACTACAACATTGGAGTCGAAAATGATCCCGAGTCCTTTTCACAAGCCATGAGTTGCAAAGAATCAGAATTATGGTACAATGCCATGAAGGAAGAGATGAATTCTATGAAGAGTAACAGAGTCTGGGATCTTGTTGAGTTACCTAATGGTGTAAAAACCATTGGATGTAAATGGGTCTTTAAAACAAAGAAAGACTCATTGAGCAACATTGAGAGATACAAGGCAAGACTCGTTGCTAAGGGATTCACTAAAAAAGAAGGAATCGATTGCATGGAGACTTTTTCTCCTGTATCTAAGAAAGATTCCTTGCGCGTTATTTTGACATTAATAGCCCATTTTGACTTAGAGTTGCAACAAATGGATGTGAAAACGGTATTTCTCAATGGAGATCTAGATGAGGAGGTTTATATGAAACAACCTGAAGGATTCTCCTCTAGTGATGGTGAGCAATTGGTTTACAAGCTCAAGAAATCCATATACGGTTTAAAACAAGCATCCCGCTAATGGTATTTGAAATTTCATAATGTAATTTCTTCATTCGATTTTGTAGAAAACATTATGGATCAATGTATATACCAGAAGGTCAGTGGGAGTAAAATTTGTTTTCTTGTTTTATATGTGGATGACATTTTACTAGCAACTAATAATAAGGATTTGTTGCATGAGGTGAAACAATTCCTCTCTAAAAATTTCAATATGAAGGATATGGGTGAGGCATCTTATGTCATTGGCATTAAGATCCATAGAGACAGATTTTGAGGTATGTTGGGTCTGTCTCAGGAAACCTATATTAATAAAGTTTTAGAGAGATTTCGTATGAAGGATTGTTCACTGAGTGTAGCCCCTATTGTGAAGGGTGATAGGTTCAATTTGAACCAATGCCCAAAGAACGACCTTGAAAGGGAACAAATGAAGAACATTCCATATACTTCTGTTGTCGGAAGCTTAATGTATGCTCAGGTCTGCACAAGACCTGACATTGCATTTGCCGTAGGAATGTTGGGACGATATTAGAGTGATCCAAGTTTAGACCACTAGAGAGCTGCAAAGAAAGTAATGAGGTACCTACAAGGAACCAAAGACTACATGCTTATGTATAGACGGACAAACAATCTGGAAGTAATTGGCTACTCAGATTCTGACTTTGCTCGCTGTATTAATTCACGTAAATCAACATCAGGATACATTTTTTTAATGGCCGGTGGAGGTGTATCATGGAGGAGTGCGAAGTAGACTTTGACTGCCACTTCCACTATGGATGCTGAGTTCGTCTCTTGTTTTGAGGCTACTTCACATGTTGTATGGCTTAAGAGTTTCATTTCTTGGCTTAAAATTATGGATTCTATTTCTAGGCCATTGAGAATGTATTACGACAATTCAGCTGCTGTTTTTATGGCTAAGAACAACAAAAGTGGGAGTCGAAGTAAACACATCGATATTAAGTATTTAGCCATAAGAGAATGTGTTAAAGAAAAGAAAGTGGTCATTGAGCACGTCAGCACTGAGCTAATGATCAATGATCCTTTGACTAAGGGCATGCCACAGTTGAAATTCAAGGATCATGTAGCAAATATGGGACTTGGTTCCATTATGTAATT
This sequence comes from Magnolia changhungtana, assembly GCA_030180095.1. Lineage (NCBI taxonomy): Eukaryota > Viridiplantae > Streptophyta > Magnoliopsida > Magnoliales > Magnoliaceae > Magnolia > Magnolia changhungtana. The sequence goes on along the minus strand of JASAUF010000272.1, from coordinate 5,733,532 downwards.
TTTCATTGTATTGACAATGTTATTTTATTGAAATTCTTAACTATTCTGATGTTTTTCTCATATTGATGTGCACCTTAATTTAATTTTGAGAAAATTCATCTATGATGGACCAAGAATAAACATAAGGTTTATTTATTAAGAAATTGTTGCCACATAAATTATAATATTTAAGAAATAAATACATAGTAATACATGAAAGGTAATACTCGTCATTAGAGGACTTATCGCTATGATTCATGTACTTATTACTCAATACAGATTATCGATGGGTTTAAGATGAGACATAAGATTAGAAGTATGGACCAAGTGGGAGAATGTTGACCGTTTCTCACGGAGACCGTTCGTAGGAACGAATCTCCAGCTCCCCTTAATTTTAGGAGCTCTTGAAGTGGTCCACTCCGAATCTTCATTACGTTTGTAGAACATTGGAACTGCCCATGATATCTGAAGTTGTGGAACACGTAGCCACTGAAGCTTGATGGAGGCTTTGGCTATAAATACACACGGTTTGGTCCCCAAACTCACTAACTCAATCTCATTCAGTTTTACACCATCTAAATAGAGTGAGTAGAGTTTGGAAGTGCCAAACCGACAGAGATAAGTAGTAAAAAATAAGCATCAATGGCAAGAGGTATGTTTTTCTGTGCATTTCAGTTTTGATTCTAATTAAGTGATTAATTCCGCATTATAGAATCATTATCAATCTAATATCTTGATCATAATCATTGATTTGATGGGCCACCACAATGTGAGTTACATCTCAAATTAGAACTACGGGTAAGCTCAAAGCTAGCCTATGAGGTAGGGTAGCCTGAGACTAGTCTAGAACGTTAATATAGGGCCTGGTCCAACCCTGAATCCAGCCCATGCCTGCGTTGCCATATGAAATACTTGAAATATATGATTCATGTGTCAACACCCACATCTGCCTCAAATTGCAGTGCATCTCACTTATGCGAGACTAATTAGACAAAATACTAACCGTCCATCTAGTCCAACTTTAAAGGAGCCACTTGTTGGCATTCGATTTAGTTTGGTCGTGTAGGGTATGTCAAGATAGATGAATACATTGAATGTGATTTTATATGATTGAGACCTGAGAAAATTGGTTGCCTATTCAACTAATTGCACAATATTGTTATAAGATAATCAGATGATTATTTAATGGTAGGATTCTTCCTCCGAAGATGGGGTTACATATTGTCTTCCATACTAAAGAACTTTTTAGTACATTGGGGATTATTGAAAATAATCAGACAAAAATGAGCACTTACAGTCGATCACAAAATCCAATTACAAAAAAGCCTTTATGAAAGAACTACTTCTAATGAAAATAGAAATAATCCAACATAAGAGTGTAAACTTAGATTACAGCTAAAGATTATCGCTACTCTTAGAATAAATTTAAGCTATGATAAGGAAAGATAAGATAAATTTGATTAGTTGGTTGGATTAGTATGAGATGTCATTATTTAATAATCTTTTTACTATTTATAGATTTTTTTCTGTGCTCTCCTGAAGCTTCTCTTTTTATTTTAATGTCACAACACGTGTCCCTCTAATTGTTCTTTTTCTTTTGACCATGATCATCTCGGCCATGCCCTATTGTAAAATGAAGCGAAGTTTTTTTTACACACACACTGATCATAACCCCACACACATCCACACACTCACACCACAGTGGAATTTCACCACAATGGTACTTGAACCCATAACCCTGTGTTGAAACTCTTGTGAGTCTACCACCTAGGCATGAGTAAAGATCCGTGTAGAGCATATCCTACTCTTGATGATCACATAGCTCCTCAACCTTAAATTTAGGGCTTCATGGACCAGACTGTCCATCGAGCTTTTGTTGGGTTTAAAACCCCACTTCTTGCTGACGTGTGGTTGCAGCCACCATAGAACAGAAAAACAAAAACTTGAAAGAGAAAGAGAACTAAACTGTTGTATTTTAAATTTGAATAAGAAATGAATACAATGGTGCCTTTTATAGACTTTTCTCCTTATGTGAAATGACTAAGATAAACATAGAAAAAATCTAGAAAAGAAATCTACTATTATCTTTAACACAGCTAACACTCTAAACTTAGAAAAAAAAATAAAAATCTAAATGCACAGCTAGCTCACACGGTCCTTACACAGTTTTAGATTGCAAGAATCCACCACCGTTTCTAATAGCTTTCAGGCTCAGCTCACTTCCAAGCTAAGCTCAATCTAAATATTTATACTTCTTTTAAAACTCAAAACCCTTTACATAGTCTAATGAAAAAATAGTACGAGCATGCGTGTTAGATATGTAATTATACAGGACAATCTTGTCATTATTACGAGGCCCCATATCCAACACAAGTATATGTTATTTATTTATTTATTTTAAATTGGGTTACCTTAGAAGCTACAGGAATCCTGTGTAACCCTTGGTCACATGTAATTCATGTCCCCTTAAGATGGACCCATGTTCAAGTTTTACTTTGCTGGTCGAGCTTAGACATATGCATCTCGTCTTGGCCTGTTGATGTAGTTTTTTCTTTTCAAATGGCTTTTATTTATATTCATTGGAGAACGGAAAAGCAAATATAGGCGTAACAATAAGAAGGCAGCGGCCAGAGGTGAGGCCCACCTGAAAGCCCGTCTGTGCCTGACCAAGAACTTCCCTGTCCTCTCATCATGCCACTTCTTCATTCTTACCAATCTCATCATCCATGGCCGGGTACATGGACGGACTGCATGCAAAGCGACCCACCCTCTTCACAAAATCCACCACATCTCCCTCCCTCTTCCACCTCCCCGTCACAACCCCAAACCTCTTCAACACCCCAACATCCTTCTCGTCATCAACCAGCTCATTCATGAGTTGGAAGTACCGAGTCACCGACTGCTTCTGCTTTGAGCTCTCCGGTGCCATCAGATTGCTCACCACTGTCTCCATCTTAGTATCAAACACTTCATAGAACTTCTTCTTCTCAGTGTAGAAGGGGGAGTAATACCAACAAAAGAGAGAGACCACTTCATGGAAGTCCTCTCTGTCGAAGGGAAGCTTCAAATAATCAATGGAAGGAGATGTACCCTGGGCGTCTTTCGACATGAAGTGTAAGGTTTCTATCACCGTTTGATCAAGTACGAGTTGACTGAGATGAGTCATCAATATATGCTTATTCAACACTTCTAACACCAGAACACTTAGCTCATGGGTCTGGATCTGCCTAAAGGCCTTAAGGGGGGCTTGCACCCAGTCCTCACTTTTGTTTTTTGAAATTGGTGGTCTGAGTATTCGCATGGACCTAGCCTAGTCCGTGTGCAGTTCTCTAGCTCATTGGCCGGGCTAGGCATGGACTCAGGTCATATATATAAAGAGGCATGGACTCGGGTCCTTAGTTCATCTGCCACACTTGGACACATTGGTCTAAGGCCTACTTTGATTCGGACTTGGGCCTTATGTGGGTTAATGACCCTAGTCATGACAGACTCGAATGAGTCGGGCATATTTCATCCCTGACTCGGCCTAGTCGTGACTCAACTTAAGACTGAACAAGCTGATCGGAGTTCCTGAGTCATTTAATCATGCTTAGACATGCATGCTTCCATTTTCAAGAAGTGGGATAAGTGGTTCTTCTTCTTCTTCTTCTTCTTCTTCTCTCTCTCTCTCTCTCTCTCTCTCTCTCTCTCTCTTTTGTAAATACTCTTTGGCGAACTGTGTTGCTTTTTTCTACGTAGAGATTAATGAATCGTTGATAGTTGGAAAAAAAAAAAAAAGATGCCTATCACGCATAGTGAGTATATTTCTCATTGGTTCAGTTGTATACATGTGAATATACGTCGATTTTACATGCAAAATCTTTGCAGGAAAAATCACGACATAAAACGAAAAGCAAATCAACTATGAAAACAAAAGTAGAAGAGATAGAATCACTTACGGATGTAAAAATCTGACGCAGGGATGAACGTGATGAGAATAACTACTCCGAATCCATGGAGCTTCTTTGGACTCCTCACAGAGACTTCTTGAATCCACAAGGAAAGAAAGAAGAAAATAGAAATAACTTCTAAGAAATTCAAAATTGATTAATTAATGACTAAAAATGAGTTCACAACCCTTTAAATAGGGGTACCAAGCAATGAGAAAGAAATCAGAATCAAACTACAACTAAAACTCCTAGAATCCGCGACTTACTATAAATAGTAAACTTACTATTTATAGACGGTCATGATGTCTACTAGTGCGCAAGGTTTTCGGCAAAAAATAGTAAGTGTCCTATTTGGCTTCACCAAACCGTTGTCCTAATTATTCTAAGCTCTTTTCACGTTTGGCGCAACTCCTAAAGCCCGACGGATGAAGAGTTATAATCAAACTAAAACTTACTATTTATAGTAAAAATGAAATTAAAACAGGGAAATGACTATCGATCCAGGGGTTTTTCACAATTCTTGGCTGCGTAACCCGATGTAGTGGGGTTGGTTGGCTAAAGTGGCTCGTTCTACCCCAAAATCATATATTTTACGTCAGCTAACTCATTCTGGATTGTGAGATACGCCCGATCTAAGGTCCGACGATCTGGATCACTTCTGTCGTCGACCGGGCCTTTTCTGATCCATCTTGGTCATGAAATTGTCCGCGACCCGCTCTACATCAAAATCCTTGTTTTCTCCCTTCCAAACTTTAAAATTGATTGAGCCCCCCTTATTCTACCATAATCCCGCAATTACACACACACACACACATATAGTGTTACACTTGGAATAGAAAACAAATCGCACAATTACACCCATATTTATAGTGTTACACTCGGAATAAGAAACAAATCGCACAATTAAGCAAAGCTGCATGCACCATCGATCGAGCAACCATCGATCAATTGAGCTCACCATATTTGATCAATTGAACATTCTTAAAAAATTTTAGATAGTTTATATGAATTTTCTGAATTATCTCAATTGTTCAAACATCCAAAGTCGATCGATCAAACATGTCTAAAATTGTCCAGAGACCAACTATCTAATCTAGGGTTCATTCGATCGATCAAGCAGCTTGTTCGATTGATCAAACTCCTCTGTTTCTGTATAAATTGAAGACATTCAGACAATAATTTCCACCATGGCTTCAATCATCATGAACCATAACTCCAAACTCTATCTCTGTCATTCTTTCTTAGCTATTTTGAATGAAGGGCTAAGATAATAGTTTCAACACTAATGGTCTCCTTACTGTAAACGTAGTGTTTACGAGACTATCGTATGACTCTAAAAGAGAATTCAACTTGCTTCTTCAGATACAGACGATTTGAAAGAGATTTTGTCATGTATAAGCTTTTTAACTTCGTCTACAACCCCGCGGTGGTCTTCTGATCAACGACATTATAAAGGATGTCATCCGCCAAATAAAATTGGATGAAGGTTTTCATCCTTTCATCCAGTTCTTCCCACTCTTCATTCCTCATAGTTGTAGAACGCTTTGCTATACCAATTTGTGCTGGTTGCAGTCCTTATTGAACTAGAAAGCCTCTCATTTTCACCTTTAATAGTTTAAAGTTATTTTTCCCAGTGAATTTCTCCGTTTCATATTTCACGTTAAATCCCTTCATTATCATGTTTCATATTCAAACTCAAATCCTAACTCTAATACCACTTGTTGGGGAACCGGGGAAGCAAACTCAGAATTTAAATCACACACTAAAAAATAAACGCAAACAAAGCATGCATATGATCACACAATTTTACGTGAAAAATCTTGATGAGAAAAAACCCACAACACAAAGCGACAAGTACATCCACTATGAAAATGAAATTAAAAGAGCTGGAATCTCTTATAAATGCGAAAACCCTTGTTTTTACCCTTCCAAATGATAGAATTGATTTATCTCTCATTGTTCTACCTAATCCCACAATTACACCCATATATATAGTATTGCACATAAAATAGGAAACAAATCGCGCAATTGCACGGAATTACGCACGCCATCAATCTAAGCATCAATCAATTAACATCGATCGAGCAACCCTTGATCGATTGAACCCACTATATTTGATCAATCGAACATGCTCAAAAGTGTCCAGAGGGTTTGCATGAATTTTCTGAATTATCTCGATCGCTCGAACCTCTAAGGTTGATCGATCGAACCTGTCCAAAACTGTCCAGAAACCAATCTATCTAATCCGGGATTCACTCGACTGATTGAGCAGCTTGTTCATTAATCGAACTCCATTGTTTCTGTATAGATTAAAGATATCCATACATTAGGCCCCACCGTTTATGGATCACGCCATCTGTTGGGGGCCTTGTACAAAACCTTAGGATCTAGCCTCCTGAAACAAACCAGAATTATGGATAATAAAGCAATGAAATAAATCAAAGCATAAATCACACACCACATAAGAGATTTTTACGTGGAAAACTCTCAAAGAGGTAAAATGTAACCGCCCACGCCTACATTATATGATATTGTCCGCTCTGGGCATAGCCCACACGGTTGTGTTCTTGGGGTTTCCGCCATAAGGCCTCATACAGTATAGGGTGGTAACTCCACATATAACTACCACAACTTGAGACGACACTTCCGATGTGGGACAAAGTTTTACCTTCCCTATGTGCACAGTAGCCTGTCAGCCACACAGTAGCCTACCAGCCACCTTGGGGCCACATGTGTGCCCGCCCACATGTGACCACAGTGACGGGGCGTCACATAAAAACCACGGGACCTCGTCCAGATCAACAATCCACTATGAAGTAGAACGTTACAACCATCTTCATTCATGCAGGAGTGGATAAACAATCAGAGAATAAAAGAAAAACGGAGAGATCTCATGATTACGAGGACGTAGAAGCGCTGAGATATAAATTGCATAGTAGATAACCTCCATGAGTATAACCTCCCTTATACAAGATTCCTCTTTCTCTTTCTCTCTCTATCTCACACATTTGATAGCCCTCTTGTGTTTTTCATACATTAAAAAAATCCTAGGAACCCCTATTTATAGTTTTAGGAAACTTCTTTCACATCTCAGTTGCGAAAGGACTCAGATTTTCGCAATCCGCAAAATCGCGGAACGAATCCATGTAACTAGGACCACTTGAGACGAGGCCACGACCGGTCGAGCCCCACCTACGACTGGTTGAGCACCCCGGAGAAAAATATCCCAAAGTTGCTGGACTTTAAGTCGAGTCAAGACTCGACTCCACGACTGGTCGTGCACCAGCCCTCGACCGGTCGTGTAAGGCTCACGACCGGTTGGGCATGGGAAAAAAATCCCATCAAATCTCTCACTTTTTGACCTAGGGGGGATTTACCTTCTTTAAGCCATCCTGGTTTCTACAAACCTCAAACTTACCCTTGACCAAAGCCTTAGTCATCATGTCTGACCCATTATCGTCCGTGTGGACCTTCTCAAGCTGTAACACCTTTTGTTCCGAAGTATCCCTGATCCAGTGATACTGAATCTTTATGTGCTTGGACTTGGAATGCTGACTTAGATTCTTGCTCAAGTGTATAACACTCTAACTATCGCAATAGACCACGTGCTCCTCCTGCTTCAGGCTAAGTTCCTGTAGGAACCTTTTCATCCAATGCATTTCTTTACATGCTTCTGTGACTGTAATGTACTCGGCTTCTGTCATCGACAATGTTACCACCTTCTGTAGCTTGCTTTGTTAGGAGACTGCTCCCCCTGCAAACGTGAACATGAACCCCGATGTAGACTTCCTGGAGTCTATGTCACCTACCATATCTACATCTGTGTAACCCTCTAATACAGGTTTACCGTCACCATAACATAAGCTCAACCTGGATTAGCCTCTTAGATATCGCAGTATCCATTTCACGTTATCCAATACTCTTTGCCAGGATTGACAAGATACCGGTTGACAACACCAATCGCATATGTTATGTCTGGGCATGTACACACCATAACATATATCAAACTTCCTATAGCTGACATGTAGGGTATCTTCTGCATCTCTTCCACCACTGCCTTCATCTTAGGACACTGCCTGTCGCTCAATCTGAAGTGACCATCCAGTGGAGTACTTGTAAGGCCCGTATCCTAGTCTGTACTATTTCATATGCTTCCGCGGTCCTTCCGGTCGAATTCCAGTAATTCTTAACCCATAACCGACGTTTGCCCATGATCCTAAGCCGAGTCCTGCATACTAAAGTCGGCTTGACCCGAGACTTGTATCTTAGCGACTGCGCTATCGCTGCGGTTCTAACGCCGTGACTTGTGCATTGATCCGATACCCAGGCTAGAAGTTGTGGGTCCGCGTTCAATTGGAAGAAAATGCCGTGCGTTGCGAATTTTGAGGGAATCTCTATAACATGTCCCATCAATCAATCAATCATTTATGTCAAGTACAAGCCAAGTACAAGCCATACCCAAGTATAAGCAATCCATCTCTCCCATTCCCAAAGTCAACTCTCTCTCTCTCTCTCTCTCTCGCTCTCTCTCCACCCATCCCTTTCTTACAACACATCACTCCACCCATCCCTTTCTTACAACGCATCACTTAACCCATCACCCATCCTTATCATCCCATCACTTCTCTCTCTCTCTCCCTCATTTCTAAAAAAAAAAAAAAAAAATCTCCCAAGCAACATCCCACGTCCAAGCTCCCTCTCTCCCAAACCACAAGTGTGGCCCACCCTCTCATCTCTCATCCACACCATCAAAACCCCATTAACCTCCATCAAAAGATAAGGCAAGTAGCTAAGGAGACTAAGGGACAAAGGAGAAGGCCAATAGGTGGGTGATCCACGGTTAATTTCTTATTTTTAGGGCCCACTTGTTGGTGGGACCCATTTTGATGTATGAGTTGTATCATGTGGGTCCCATAATGGCGGGGCCCCTCCATCACCGTCTTTCTTGTCTCTCTTTCTCTCTCTTTCCTTATTTTCTTTTGATAATGTGGCTGTGTGGCCCACCTAGGTAGACCCTATCATGAAGTATATGATCTATCCGCACCATCCACCCTCGTGGGATCCATTTGATGGGTGTATTGATCTACATCGTCCAACCTGTTAGCGGGCCTGGATGGATGGAAAAACACAAATAACAGACCCATCAGGTGGGCTGCGTACATGTGGGACCCACCCTGATGTCCCTGTTTATCCATACCGTCCAGCGTCTCTGGACGCTGGATGTGATAGGGGTGGCTAACATGGAGTGCGTGTACTAACATGGGTGTGTACTAACAGCTACTCAAAAAAATATATATATATTTAAAGTTTGGGGTGGGCTGCTCATGTAGACCCCACCTTGATGTATGTATATGATCCCAGCCGTCCATTCCGTTCCCCAGCTCATTGTAGGCGTTGAGCCGAAAAATGAAGTTGGTCCCATTTTTTGGCGGGCCATACCATAGGAAATAGTGGTGTTAACCATTGAAACCCACCATGATCTTTTACTCGCCAAATCATACTGTATATTGGACTCATTTGGATGGTCTTGAGCCACGAAGTCCAATGGTTGGAGTGGATCGACATGATGCGGGCCCTACCATAGAAAAACCGTAAAAAAATGGTTTCCTTAAAAAAAAAAGCAGTTGTACAACGTAGGACGCTGCTACGTGTGAGCGTTGGCTAGGCACCGTGGGTCCCAGCCATGGGCCCCATTGTGATGTGTCTTGAACATCAACACCGTCCATTGATGGCCCCTTCTAACAGTGGCCTCCTCCCTAAAAATCACTCGTATTCGGATCTCAAGTGGCCCATGTTGTAGGAAACAGTGAGGATCAAACGTCTGCTATTGAAACCCTTTTGGGTTGCAAAAGTTTTGGATCAGATATGATAATTTTTTTTACTCTTCATCCATGTCCGTGTGACCTCATCAACGGGCTGGGTGGAAAACAAACAACACGGTGGACCCCTGGTCTGTGTGACCTCATCAACAGGTTGGGAGCAAATAAACATTACGGCGGGCCCCCAAGTTTGAATGACCTTATCAACGGGTCGGATGGAAAATAAACATTATAGTGGGCCCCTATGTTTGTGCAACCTTGTCAACAGGCTGGGTGGAAAATAAACATTATGGTGTGCCCCACATGGGACCCATTGATGTATGTATTGTATCCGCACCTTCCATTAGTGTGGGCCCCACCATGAGGCATGTACTTCATCTATGCCGTCAATCCTTTCCATCCCTATGGGACCCACCATGATGCATGGGTTGCATTCAAGCCGTCCAACTATTTTTAAAAGATCATTTTAAAGCTTGAGACTAAAAATAAGACAGATCTAAGATCAGGTGGACCACATTATAGAAAATAGTGGGTTTGAACGTCCACCATTAAACCCTTGGAAAATTTAATAGGTGAAAATCCTTATCACCACTTATATTTGGGTGTGGCCCATTTGATATATATGAGGCCCATTGTTGAGGCCCACCTTGGATTGTATAAGGCCCATTGTGTTGTATGCAAGGCCCATGGATTATGGCCCATTGCAATGTACATAAGGCCCATTGGTGCGGCTCATTGATACGACCCACTTAATGAACATAAGGCCCATGTGATACGGCCCATTTGATGTACTTAAGGCCCACTGGGATGTATTTAGGTCCATTGCAATGTGTGATTCCTTTGTGGTGCATATAATAACGGTCGTGCATAGCATGATGGTTTGATGTCCACATTGTATGGATGATGCTGGTTAAATGTCCGCATTGTCACTCTCCTTAAGGCCCATTGATAAGCCCATACTTGTAGCGTGTAGGCTGTCTAGTCCCATCTTCGTTATAAATGGAGTCCATCACTATATAACATGTTTAATATAGATCCATGATTCATGATCATACGCATCATATGTATGCTTGATATGAGGAGTGACTGATCATAGCATATGCCCTTGGGCAGATTGTTTATGGGCTCCCTGATAGGTGGAATTGCCCTACATGAGTGCATAGTATACGCAGGACTGTTGCATGACTGGTAGTATGATTCATACACTTGCATTTGTGTGATTGTGGTTACTGTATGCCCTAACGACGTCAGGGCCATAGCCTCCACAGACACATCCTGGGTGGCCGGATTGGATACCAGAAATACTATTTCTAGCATCGGGGCGCCGTAGATGTCCCTGAGTGAAAATCCCTGAACCTGATGGTACCAGAGGATGGCTCCAACGTCGAGACCGAGTGGATAAATGAGCGCGCAAGGGCCGTATACCAGTAGGCCGCGTCTTCCACTGTGTCGTGGTCGGTTAGAAAGGGGTGTGACCTTACCTGCCTGAGTGAGGGGGCAATTTTTAGGTTGAGTTTGACCAGCTTAAGGAATGAGTGCGCTATCGACGAGTCGGGCCCGATATTGGCAGGCGAATAGTGAGGTCTCTTTCACTCTCCCAGTTGTACGTTCGGATAGGGGCAGCAAGCTGGCATAGAGTGTACTAGACCCCAGTGATTATCTAGACTGAGAACAGTACTGATTTGATGCTCTAGTGAGGAGCTGCATTGATATGTGGATGTGGATTGGCATGCTTGACTTACATTATGCATCGCATGGCCTTGATATGGCCGATAATATTTATATTCTGCACTGCATAGCCTTGATACAGCTGATTGCATTCATATATCTATCAGCATGACTCTGCATTACTCTGACCTTGCATTTTGAGCACGCTTATACTGCGCACATACTTACACAACCCTCTGAGCTTTCCATAAGCTTATGCACAATTGATGCGTGCAAGTGATGCAAGGACGCAGCCGTAGCCTCGCCGCAGTTGGACCGTGCAGTCGAGCTTCAGGACCTTACGTTATTTGCATTATCTTGTATTTCCCTTCAGACGCATTGTACTTAAAGTTTTTGATCATAGTGGATTTTGTGATGTTCTTGTGGTTATTGTTCGTGGGTTATACTTATTACAAATCAAATTAATGATTAGAAATTCTCCTTGTAGCATCCCAAGATTGGAACCTAGTTTATGGGTGCCGGGAGCCAAGAATGGGGTATTACGGAGGCTGTCGGCGCCGAATTTGGCGATCGAAAATTTTGTGAGCCCGGTTTTTGAGTTCGGAGCGTGACAGTATTGACCGACTTCGCTGTATTTATATTGAACCTGTCACACCCCAAACTCGAAAAATGAGCTCATAAAATTTTCGATCACTGAATTCGGTGCCAACAACCTCTGTAGTACCTCATTCTCGGCTCCCAGCGCCCATACGCCAAATTCCGACCCTGAGATCCTACAAGGAGGATTTTCAGTATGATTTTTTTTTAATGGAGCATAACCATAAACATAACCAAGTCACAAAACAACATCACCACATATCCACTAATATAATCATTCGAGTACAATGCTGAAATGAAAATACAATATGAAGATATCAAAGAAACTCCAAAAGCTCCACCGCACGCTCCTCCCTCAGATGGACTGCAACCTAACATCACTTGTATGCATCTATCATGCATAAGCTTACAAAAGCTTAGAGGGTGGTGTAAGTGTGTGCACAAGATAAGTGTCAAGTATACTATAAAGTCCATAAATCATACATTATCGGAATAAGCGGAAATATTGACAAGATCATGAATCATACGATATCAGAGTAAGTGGAAATATACTGGTAAGTCCATGAGTGTTATCAGCCGTACCAAGGCTATGCGAGGCAAAACATAATAAGATAATAACAAATGCTGAGGATGCAATGTAATATGTAAATCTTGACGAGCCACAAATACCATCAACCTCATCTAGGCCATATAAGTGCAAAAACATAGTAACCCAAAATGCTAAGTATTGCGGATGTAATGTAATATGCGGTGCGAATGAAATGACTATGCAGGAACGTGAAGTCGGGATGATAGTACGAAGTATCACAGGCTATGGGGTCCATCACAAGGGACTTATATCCAAACCAGTCTCATACCTAAATTTAGATAGTCAGATACAATGTGGTAAACTCCTGATCTCAGGTTAGTCGTGCGCCCAATCGAAATCATGGCCATGCGATGGTACACGTGACAAATAGTTACGCACTACCAGCCCGAGTGGATAGTGAATGAATGAATGAATGGATATGCAATTCTTGCTCAATAAGTCCACATATCAGTACGGTTGCTCTCTGAAGAAATTACCTGGGTCTATTACACTCGACACCGACTGCCTCCTCCCTAGCTGCACAGCCCAGCGAGTGGAAGAGACCTCACTAGCCAGTAATCTTCCAATACATACTCGGCTCGTCGATAGCGGACCCATTTACAAACTGGTCATACTTAGCCTAGCTTATAGCCCCCTCACTCGGGCGGATAAGGTCACACCCCCTCCCAATCGACTACGACACAGTGGGAGATGCGGCCTACTGGTATTCGGCACTCGAGCGCTCATGTTCCACTCGGTCTAGACGTTGGGACTACTCCTGGCCTCGAAGGTTCTAGGATTTTCACCCAAGGACATCTTACGTGCCCACAGTGCTAGAACCAAGCATTTTCGGTGTTCCATCTGGCCATCCACAATGTGTCTGTGGAGGCCAAGACCTTGATGTCGCTAGGGCGTACAATGATCAAGTTACATATATGCGAGATGCATGAGTCACACTATCTAGTCATGTAGCAATCTTACACCTACGACGCAATAATGTGGGCACTTCGTCTCATCAGGAGTCCCATAAATAGTCTGCCCAATGGTGTATGCAATGATCAGTCACTACTCATATCAAGCATACATATGATGCGTATGGCATGAGTCATGGAATTATACTAAGCATGTTATAAAGTAATGAACTATCCTTACAATGGAGATGGGCCTAGACAGCCTACACATAACAAGTATGAGCTTATCAATGGGCCTTAGAGAGAGTTATAATGTGGACATTTAACTAATATTTTCTTACAATTTGTACGTCAAACCATCATTGCTTCCAAGGCATGACTCGTCATAAATATCATTACATAAACCATGGTGGAATCATATTCAATGGGCCTTATGTACATCCCATTGGGCCTCGACCCATGGGCCTCCAATACATCAAATGGGCCCCACAGCATGGGCCTCATGTATATCAAGGTGGGCCTAAATGGATAGGCTATAACTACATCAAGATGGGCCTCCTCAAATGGGCCTTATATATATCAAGGTTGGCCTCAACGAATAGCCACAAGTACATCAATGTGGGCCTCACCATATGGGCCATATGCATATCAAATGGGCCACACCAATGGGCCTTATGTACATTGCAATGGGCCATATCCCATGGGCCTTGAATATATCACAATGGGCCTTAACCCATGGGCCCTAAATACATCACAATGGGCCTCAACCCCATGGGTCATAATACATCACAATGGGCCCCAACCCATGGGTCCCAAATACATTACAATGGGCCTTATAACATGGGCCTTTCATTCACATCAAGGTGGGCCTCAACAACGGCCTCATACACATCTAGGTGGGCTTTAACAATGGGCCATAAATATGACCAGATGGGCCTAATCACTTGGGCCTTATATATATACCAAGGTGGGCCTCAATAAACAACCACAAATGAATCAAGATGGGCCTCATACATATACCAAGGTGGCGTCCACTTCAACTATAGATTGGTCTTATTTTTTTATTTTTTATTTTTTTTTTTATCTCAAGCTTGTAAGACAAGCTTTCCAAATGGTTGGACGGTTAAAATGCAATACATGCATCATGGTGGGGTCCACACACATGGCCCACCACTTAAGTGGACGGTTTTGAATATAACACAGACACCAAAGGTGGGGCCTACTGGCCGTCTATCAAATGAACATTGATAAAAACACATACATGATGGTTTCCACTGTCCACGGGAGTAAAACACATACATCATTTTGAGCCTCACAATGGTGGGACACCCCAAGTGAATAATCTAATCTGTTCACCGTTTTGGCCACCTCGAATGAGGTCAAATAGACTCTGACTAGGACTGGTTTGGATGACAAGGGACTCCAAAGAGTGCCCTAGAGTGTTTTAATAGATGAACATTAATACCCCTAGTACAGCCCACTCGAGACTTGTATTTGCCTCAAAATTTGGCACATGGCCTAAAATTATGAGGAGATGGTGGTCGGTATGGATTAAACAAATTAATCATGGTGGGATCCACGTGTGGTGGCAGCCTTCCACCCTCACTGTCACTGGACAATATGTCCAGGGACTTATTATTATTATTATTATTTTTTTCTTCTTCTCTTTCTTCCTGTATATATTTTTTTGTTCTACTATGTGGGGCCCACTAGTGGATAATCCATGCCGTCTATTACATTGACCAGCTCTCTATGGACCAAAGGAGTCTAATGATGGATAGGTACACCACTTATACACACAACAGTAAGTATTAGAAAGTTCTAACAGTGAAAATTTGATTCCCTCGGTGCGGTCCACTAAGAACTAAGATTTGTCTCATTTTTCAACTCATAGCCTAAAACTACATGGGGAAGGTGGTGAACGGCATGGATTAAACAAATACATCAAGGTGGGGTCCATGGTTGGGACGCCCCCACCCCACGTCCGCATGGTTGACGTAAGGGGGTGCTCTCACTACCACCATCGGTTGTTGTGTGGTCCACCTGATGGTTGGATCGAGTAGATTTTTGGGCTGTATGACTAAAATATGTCAGAAAATGGACGTATGGTGTGGATCTAAGAAATACATCAATATGGGTCCCATGAGTGAAAACTCACTCCAAACCTCCTATACAAAAAAAAGTAAGAAATTACGTGGGTAACCCAACCCCTTAGCATTTGCAGTATGGCCCACCTGGGATTCGGATTAACTTCATTTTTCGGCTCAACGCCTAAAATGAGTTGGACAATTGGATGGATGGCATGGATTTAATTTATACATCAAGGTGGGGCCTACACAAGTGGCCCTTCCTAAAGGCTTTGAACCAAGCTAAAATTTGTGTGTCCAGTTAACGTCGACGCTGGACAGTTTGGGCGGACTACACATAGAAGGTGGGCCTTGCTCAGGCGGGCTACCAAATGATGGATGGTGTGGGTACAACACATATAAAGTGGGCCCCACCTACAAATGGCTTGGATCAAATACATGCTCCATGGTGGGGTCCATTCGGGTGGGCCACATAATTACATTATCAAATAAAATGGAAAAAAAAAGAGGGAGAGAGAGATAGAGATAGAGATAGAGAAACGCATGTGATGGAGGGACCCCGATATTATGGGCCCTCCTTTCCGTGATTTACAACATGCATCAAGTGGGTCCCAATATATGTGGGCCCACCAAATCAAATCAACGGTGGAGATTACATCTCCACCAAAATGGAAGGTCTAGATGACCCTTATCAAACTAGGAAGTAAACATCATGATGGGGTCCATGGAGAATGGCCCCATCATGGGATGATCATGATAATTAAGGTGGGCTATCGGCCACATTTAGGGCTCAAAGTGAGATCCATACCATCAATCGGTAGGCCTCACTTGGTCCATCATAAAAACATGAAATCTAGGCTATAGAAGCACCCACCATTCGATCTTCTCGGTCCGTTGAAATGTCGATCTCCTTGTGCTTCACTTTGGTGGTGGAAGGTGAGAAATGAATGGCTAGGATGAAAGATTTTTGGAGAGGAAGTGGGCCACACACATCTCACTTTTTTTTTCTCTTGGAATGCATGGACGTGCACTCCTCTTGCTTGGAATTTTTGTGAAGAGAAAGAGAGAGAGAGAGAGAGAGAGAGAGAGAGAGGGTTGTAAGGGAGAGAGAGTGATGGGTAATGGATGTGAGGTGAGTGATGGGTGAGGTGAGAGACTTATTGACTTTTGGGGTTTGCTTGACTTGTGGAGAAAGAAAGCATGGGTTGCTTTTGTACTTGACATGAGGTGATTGATTGATGGGACATGTTGTAGAGATTCTCTTGGGATTACAAACGCGCGGTGTTTTTTTCGAAATAAACGCCGGCCCACATCTCCTTGTCAGGGTATTGGATCGGTATGTAAGACTCAGCATCGAAACCACGGCGACGGTGCGGTCGCAATGATACAAGTCTTGGATTAAGCCAACTCAAATCTACAGGATATAGTTTAGGATCGAGCGCCAACGTTGATTATTGGTCGCAGATCGCCGGAATTCGTTGGGAAGGATCGCGGAGGTCGACGAAACAGTACGGACTAGGATACGGGTCTTACAGAACCGCTTTAGAACTTTCTCAATATACCGCTCTTGTGACAGCCAAAGCTTCCTACTGTTTCTGTCACGGGTTATCTCCATTCTTAGGATTTGTTTAGTTGAGCCCAAGTCTTTCATCGCAAATGACTTACCCAACTCCTGTTTTAGCTTGTCGATCTTCTTGATGTCTTTTTCCATGATGAGCATGTCATCAACGTATAACAACAGAACTAAGAAATCACCATATGAGAACTTGCACATGAACACACAGTGGTCCGACTCAATTCTGCCATACCCATGTTTCAATATAAATGATTCAAACTTCTTGTACCATTGCCGTGGAGTTTTTTTCAGCCCATACAAGCTCTTCCTTAGCCTACACACCATATGCTCTTTGCCCTTGACTTCGAATCCCTCTGGTTGATGCATGTATATCTCTTCTTCCAGGTCAACATGGAGGAAGACAGTTTTAACATCTAACTACTCTATCTCCAGATCCATGCTAGCTGCCATCCTAAGTAACACCCGTATGGGTGTCATCTTCACCATTGGTGAGAATATCTCATCGAAGTCTATGCCTTTCCTCTGACCAAACCCTTTCACCACAAGTCTGGCCTTGAACCTTGTCTGTGAATTCTTCTGTTCAACCTTTTTTCTGAACACCCACTTGTTGCTCAGAGCTTTATTGCCCTTAGGCAGTTTCAATATATCATAGGTGTGATTCTTATGTAAAAATTTCATCTTATCTTGCATAGCTTTCAACCACTCCCCCTTATGCACGTCGGTTAGGGCCTCATAATAATCTTTTGGCTCTCCCCCATCAGTCAGCATAATGTATTCATGTGGCGAGTACTTCTTGGATGACTGTCTGTCCCTAGATGACTTCCTCACCTGTGGCTCGACAGGTGGATCAAGTGGGAGCTGCTCCCCTGGTCAATCTTCTGAAGGAACTCCCTCATCCTCTGCACCTTGTTGTACTGCTCCGTCATCAGGTACCACGGGAGGAATAATAAGATTCATGTCCTCTAGCTCACTTGAACTAGGTTGGTTCTTCTTTGGCTTACCAATGTCTTATATACACTGATCTTCAAAGAAAACCATATCTATGCTCTTGACGAGCTTTTTCTCGGTCGGATCCCACAATCTGTAATCAAACTTTTCATCACTGTACCCTAAGAACATACACTGCCTGATCTTCATATCGAGCTTGGACCTCTTGTCGTTTAGTACGTGAACGGATGCCCTGCATCCAAACACCTTGAGATGACTGTACGATGGATCCTGTCCAGTCCACACCTTCTTAGGTACTTTTCTATTCAACGGGGCTGATGGAGACCTATTTATCAAATACATCGCCGTGTGCATTGCTTTTCCCCAGAACATCTTGGACAATTTCGTATAGGATAATATGCATCTGATTCTCTCTACAATGTGCGATTCATTCGCTCAGCCACACCATTATGCTGAGGGGTCTTGGGAACCGTCTATTCATGCCGTATACGCAGGGACTTACAATACTCATGGAAGTCGCCAATGTATTCACCACCATTGTCAGTGCGGATGCACTTCAATGATCTACCTGTCTCTCTCTCGACCATAGCATGAAACAATTTAAACACACCAAAGACCTCATCCTTGAATTTCAAAGTATAATCCCAAACCCTCCTAGATGCATCATCTATAAAAGTGACAAAATAAAATGCCCCACCCAAGGTTTTTGTCCTCGTAGGACCACAAACATCAGAATAAACCAAATCTAATGCATGCACTTTATTAATATAAGAAACAGTTTTAATAAATGAAACTCTATGCTGTTTCCCTGATAAACAATCAATACAGGTTTTGAAAGGTATACCCATCACATTTGGAAGGAACTGCTTCCTTGCTAGTAGCTGAAGCCCTTTTTCACTCATGTGGCCTAGACGCTTGTACCACATGTCAATATAGCCGAATCTTCTTAGAATATATGTTATTTTAGTCAAAAAGATTTTGTATACTTTTGGTCAATCGAATTTGTTATCGTTCACGCTTTGTATATTGGGATGTAAGACTTATAGGAGGGTTTGACTCCAAAAGGATGGATAATTTTATTGGAATGTCTCACAATGGAATTAACCAATCTTATGCATTCAACCCACCCTTGCATACACTGATACTTGCCTTGTAAAGGGTGCAACACTTATTTCCTCTAGCTGCGATTAATGAACTCTTTATGAGCTTCCAGCGCCCACCAGCAAACCGGCTTTCATAGCCATCATCATCCAACCTTCCCGTCGACATCAAGTTGAGGCGAAGGTCTGGGATATGCCTCACATCCCTGAGAACTAATGTGCAGCCCACATCGATCTTCACACAACTATCACCGACCTCTACGATCTTTGATACGCCAGAATTTCTCATCTTCACGGTCCCATAGTCACCTGACTTATAACTTGTGAAGAAGTCCCTGCGTGGAGTCACATGAAAAGAAGCTCTCGAGTCAATCACCCAGTCGGTGTCCTGACTCGTAGCCGTGAGACATATATCGTGATCTGCTGAAAGAATAACTACAACGTCGTCATCTGAAGCGATCGCAGTGGAATCTGATTCATCTTCCTTCTCATTTCCTTTTCTTTTCTTGTCGTCCTTCTTACCACGACATTCATGCTTGTAATGGCCTTTCTTGCCACAATTCTAGTAATCAACATCTTTTTTTGTACTCGACTTGCCTCTTGATTTATCTTGGGCCTTTCTGCCATTTCTGTTCTTTCCTCTCCCCCGTTCCTGGGTCATAAGGGCCTCTTGTTGAGTAGACCCCTGAGACTTCCTCATTGTCTCCTCATTGAAGAGACAGCTAGTCATCTGTTCCATGGATATCTTTCCGTCTGGTACAGAGTTACTTAGAGACACCACCAATGTCTCCCAACTGTCAAGCAATGAACTAAACAATAGTAAAGCCTGCAATTCATCATCCAAGACCATCTTCATAGATAAAAGTTGGTTCACTATATTACTGACCTCATTCATGTGCTCGGCCACAGAACCACCATTTTTGAACTTGAGATTCACAAGTCGTCTTATCAGAAAAATCTTATTACCATTTTAAGGAAGGAGTGCTTTGATATGACTTCTTCCTCTCGGGAGCTTAAAGGATGAAAATTGGAAACTTCCAGAATATCTTCCTATAATTCTTACTCATCATTTTTTGAGGAAAAATATTTCATGTTCTATATTATCATTGACACCTTTCAATTTCAGCCATAGGCTAGCGGCTAAGGTCTCCATAGACACATGGTGGAATACGGAATCGTCCAACCATTTCTAATAAACCCCACCGCCTTCCGGTCCATCTTCTTCCAATCATCATCAGACATATCCTTGGATTTTGCTGATATGCCTAAAATTGGAGAATATAGATCTTTGTAATAAAGCAAGTCCTCCATCTTAGCCTTCCATATGGTCCAATTAGAACCATTGAGGCGGATCATCCTTGATGAGCCACCTTCCATAATTCAAAAATCGATCCTACCAGTTCAATGAACTTAGCTTTGATACCACTTTGTTGGGGGCCTTGTACGAAAAATATTTTCTCAGCACGTTTTCAATAAAATATGTTTCTTCCATTTGTGTGAAAAGATCGAGCACAAAATCTTAGGATCTAGCCTCCTGAAACAAACCAGAAATATGGATAATAAAGCAATGAAATAAATCAAAGCATAAATCATACACCATACAAGAGATTTTTACGTGGAAAACCCTCAAAGAGGTAAAAACCACGGGACCTCATCTAGATCAACAATCCACTATGAAGTAGAACGTTACAACGGTCTTCACTCATGCAGGAGTGGATAAACAATGATAGAATAAAAGAAGAACGGAGAGATCTCACCGATTACGAGGACGTAGAAGCGCTGAGATATAAATTGCATAGTAGATAACCTCCACGAGCATAATCTCCCCATCTCTACGTTTGACTTCCTCTCTATTCTATTTCTCTCTATCTCACACCTTTGATAGCCTCTCTTGTGTTTTTCGGGTGACATTAGAAAAAAATCCAAATTCTTTTCCAAGGAACCAAAAAAGATTCCTATTTATAGTTTTAGGAAACTCTTTCCTTCGCCTAGTTAATATGGAAGAGGCTTGTATATATCGGCGATGTCCTCCAAGACCACATGATGTCGAAGGAGTTCGAATTTGCACGAGTAAAAAGAAAAATAGTAAAAAATTCACTAAGTTTCTCTCCCGGTCTGGATGCGTTTAATTGGACTTCTGGAACTATATATAAATCTTCTCACAAAAATAGTGAAAAATCTAATTCAAACTATACAAGAGGACGATAAAAAGATCTCCACCTTCCAAGAGGGAGAGGTGAATGAACCACGACGTATAGAAGATCGAGCGCCGACCCACGACCTCAACAATGAGTCACTAATGTAGCACCCTTTGTCAAATATATGTAAATGAGAAAAATATCCCAAAGTCGTTACTTGAACTTTGAGTCGAGTCAAGACTCAACTCCACGACCGGTCAGATGTTGGCACCACCCTGGGCGAGGCCGGTTCGAGCACCCGGAGAAAAATATCCCAAAGTGGTGAATTTTGAGTCCCAGTCGGGACTCGACTCCACGACTCGACTCGTCATGCACCAGCCTTCGACCGGTCATGTAAGGCTCACGACCGGTCGAGCATGGGAAAAAAAAAACCCCATCACCATCTATTTCATTTAGCTGGACTTTTCTATCTTTTGAAAAGAAACAAGATAACAGTTAGTTTTTCTTTTGTTGCCACTTAGCATCAAGCCAATTGTCTATTAGGAAAAATGGATTTAAAAATTAAAGAAAATCAGTTTTTCTTGATTTTTGATTTTTAGTTTTCCCTCTCTTTAATGTTCGGTTTAGTCCTACATTAGAAAGTAATTAGGAAATTTAAGTTTTTATAATAAAATCCTTATTATTTGTATTAAAAATTAAGAGTGTGCCATGGATATTACCTAAATTTAGGTTTGTCAATGGACATATGCTGCCCTTTGGGCTTTTAGGCTCAATCCACTTCCGACTAGCTTTGGACTGAAATTAGGCACGTAGCCAGGCTCGGGCAAAAAATTTAGTTCCATTTTAAAACTCGGATTGCCACTGCCCCTGATATGGCCTAATAAAAAACCAGAGTCCGCACATGATAATTTTTTCCTCGTTGTTGTGGGCCTACGTGTATTACACGCATGTGGTGCTTTTTTATTAGGCCACCTAAAATACTGAGGATCATGGCATGTTTAAGACTCTGCTTAAGATTTCAAAGGCATTTTTTTATAACATATCACATATCATCTATCATCCATCATCCATAAACAACCCAGATCTGGCAAAAAAGTGGGTGGCTGGGCTGGATATTTTTCCGGCCCATCATGGTCCTGATCTGGCACATATATATATATATATATATATATATGAGAAAGGTAGTATGCGCTCGAGCTGATGGGAACGTCCCATGAGGTCGAGCTGCGTGGGTCCCACCGTGATGCATTTCGAACATCTACCCCATCAGTCAGATGCACCATTCTATCGTGGGCCTAGATCTCAAAAATCAAAACAATCCGTAACTTGTGTGGGCCACACCACATACAGAAGTGGAGAGGGGCCGTGCACCATTAAAACATTCATAACCATTTTTGAGGGCCCACCGAGATGTGGTTTGCAAATCCAGCCTATCCATTATGTGTGTCCCACTTGGATGAGGGTTCAGACCAAGTTTCAGGCACATGCAAAACTCAGGTGGGCCCCATCAAGTGCTTTTATATGTTTTAATGGTGCCTTCACATAATTTTAGATGGTATGGCCCACCTGAGTTCCTTATACGGTTGATTTTTGGGATATCCCATAATTTAAAGGGTACCCATCAAATGCACGGTGTTGATGGTCGAAACACATCACGGTGGGGCCCACAGCTCGACCTCATGGGAGCTTATAGTCAGCTCGAGCACATTGTACCTTTTCCCATATTTCAAATAGCATTTATTTATATTCAAAAGAGAATAGAAAAGCAGAATTCAACCCCTTCTTTTGGCGGCAAATATAGCCGTTGCAACAATAGAGGCAGCGACTACAGATGCCCACCTCAAACCCCACCCATATCTGACAAAGAACTTTCCCGAACTCTCATCATGCCACTTCCTCATCTTACCAATTTCATCTTCCACAGCTGGGTATATGGACGGATGGGATGCAAAGCTACCCACCTTCTTCACAAAATCCACCACATCTCCCTCTCTCTTCCACCTCCCCCTCACAACCCCAAACCTCTTCAACACCCTAACATCCTCCTCGTCATCAACCAGCTCGTTCATGAGCTGGAAGTACCGAGTCACCGGCCGCTGCTGCTTTGAGTTCTCCAGCGCCATCAGATTGCTGACCACTGTCTCCATCTTAGTATCGAACACCAGAGAAGGAAGTTTGAACACGGGCTCGGTGAACTGGACTTGAATGGCTCCATCTGTGTCCGCCTCGAACCGCACACCAGACCAGGCCAGCTCCTTGGCCGTCGGAATGGGCTGTGCTACCTTGGTGGTCAAGAGCGCCTGATTGTCTATGGTGGGCTTCACCAGGCAGTAGTGCAAGCACTCAAGAAGGGTATTTTTGGTACTTAATTCCTTGGCAAGGCGGCCGTGGAACTTCTTCTTCTCGGCGTAGAAGGGGGAGTAATACCAACAAAAGAGAGAGACCACTTCATGGAAGTCCTCTCTGTTGAAGGGAAGCTTCAAATAATCAGTGGAAGGAGATGAACCCTTGCTGTCTTTCGGTATGAATTTTAAGGTTTCCATCACCGCCTGATCGAAATTTTGGATCACATTGATGGCGCAATCAAGTAGGAGCTGGTTATCTAGCAGGGCCATATCTGAGAGTAGGTGAGGGCCATGCTTCAAAATGACGTTATCGTCTATTTTCTGTCTGTCCTCTTCAGCCCATTGCTTCAAGTGTTTGAGGAAGACCACAACAATATATATGGCATCGCATGTTTCTTTGATCATTATGGGCAGTTCTGTGGGATGTTCTTCTACCAGAGTAGCGATGGAGATTTCCTCAGGCTCAACTGTGTATGAAAAAGGTTTAAAAAATTAGGCTAAGTTGAACCTCATACATGAACGTAGAACTGTCAACCGGTACCTGAAAGTCCAGTTTTTGGACCCTTCAGGTCTCAACTTTTCAGACCCAGGTCGAACTGTCAACCGGCCACATAGCTGACCCCAGCTCGAACTCGGCTCGGCTCGGGCCAGTTTGAGCCAAGTTTGAGCCAAAATCAAGCCTCTGCGGTATTTTCACAAACACATGCAGTACACTTTCAATTTTTCACTGTATGTAAAACAGCAGTAGCTGTTTGTAAGTATTTCATCAAACACCTTATAGGCAAATGATATTTGTTTCATATACGTACCTTCCTTACCACTAGCCGACAGTTCGTTGAGTTATTTCATCAGACACTTGGTGAGCAACATCAATATCAAAGTAACCGAGTCACTGAACTAATTCGATCCGAGTTCAATTCGAGTCGAGTGGGCTCGGTTAGAAAAATTTTCAAACTAAAAAAAATCCGCTCAGCTTCGAACCGAGTCAAATCGAGATTTTTTCAAGTCGAGTCAAGCGAGCTTACCGAGCTAACTCGGTTCGTGTACACCCCAAAGCCAAACCCGGCATGGCAAGGGCAAGCTCGGGCTGGCTCATTCCCGTATTTCGACTCTGTTGAGTGTGGCCTATCCGTACAAATGCAAAAGAGCGCGTTTAAACGCTACCCATGCGTGTTGTATAATTCAGCCATGGGGTGGGCCTGATAATACGAATGCTCTCATTTCATCTGGACCTGAACCCAAACTCGAGACCCAGGTCCAGAGCAGTGCCAAAGTATCAAAGTTCTTCTCAATTACCTGATCGTTGAGATGTGGTCCAGTACCCTTCAGTAGTTGCTTCTGACAGTGCAAAAGAATCTCATGAGGAGGTTTGCTCGAATATATTGAGACGTAATATTAGAATGTGATATGTCCCCACTTTAACCTTTCAATGCAATGGTGGCAATGGGTCGGGTTAGCCCATGGGTCAACTTGACCGACGCACTTTTGAAGTGGGTTGAGGCATAACTAAATGAGTAACAGTTGGGCTTGACCAGAAATGTGATCACATTTAAGTAAATGGGTCGAGCTTAGGTAGAACTGTGCCAGATCTGACCCACGCATGTAGGTACAATTAAGTCGTGGTGGGTTGGGTTGGGTTAGCTGGGGCTGACCCATTTAAATTTAAATGGGTCGAGTCAGATCCAGCTAAGCTTGGTGAATTTTAATTGGTTGGGTTGGTTGGTCGCGTTCCAGTTAGAATTCTTGGCTGAGTTGTGCTTGGGCACAGCCTAACTGCCTTGAACCAGCTGACACATTGCAACCGCTACTTGAATCTATGTTCTTTCAATGATCTAAACTGTCATAATCATATACTATGACAGAGTTACCTAGCTTGCTTGATGTCTCACCTCGCATCCTTGAATGGTCATAGGAATATGATTTTTCTTTCACTGTCTCGCTTGGCATCCTTCCGGTCCATGTGATGATGGCAGCTGAGATGGAAAGAACACCGTCAATATGAAAAGTGTAAGGAACTGACGCAGGGATGAATGTGATGAAGTCATCACTGTCGTCCTCAAGGACAACTACTCCAAATTTAGGGAGCTTCTTTGGACTCCTCACCATAGACTTCTCGAATTCACAAGAAAAAAAATAAGAAAAACAGAAATAAATTCTATAAAATTTGTAATTTGATTGATTGATTATTCACTAATGTGTCTCCTTACTACATTAATAAATAAAAAATAAATTAAAATTCGTAATTATTAAAAATAGCAAAATTTCAACTCTAATAAAAATTCTAATTCTAATAAAATTCTTCTAAAGCTTAATTTCTAAAAAAAAAAAAAAAATTCAAATAAACTTTTACTAAAAGAGTCCTAGCATAATTAAAGTTATTTTTAAAAGGAAAGAAAATCTAAAACTCTAAAAATAGAAAAAATATTAAAAAATTTGGAATTATTAAAAATAGAAATTTTTTCCTAAAAATTCAATTTTGAGCTGAAAGCATGAGTTTTCTGACGAAATGGACAAATGCAATTTACCTCGGATGGCCCGTTTCAGTAAAAATTGATAGGTTGTGAGCCTCGTAATGATACTTGAATCAAAAGTTACGATCAATTTATGGTACACCTTCTTTTGGCCCAACCACGCTAGGAGCGTATTTGTGACATGTTCTACATCAGTAATAATATGGTATCTGGCTGTACCTACTATTTTTTCATGGCCCAGCTACCAAACCAATCAGGTTGTCAGGTGAACCACACTTATACAATCAAATGAGGACTGAAGCTCAACAGACCATGGAATGACATATCACCCACCTAAGGGCTGTGATGACTAGTTGGGCACAAACATTTTAACCTATATAGGTCTAGGGCATTGCACATAAACCTGAGGCCCAGATTCAATCAATGATGAAATGGCTTGCAGGTTTGTGCCATTGGATCACTCCAATTATCAAGTGGCCCACCATTATATAGAAAGAATGGATGGTTTAAAGATACTAATGATTTATATTTAACATACATTTGTGGTTTAAAGATATTTATTCAACCTGGATCCTTACTCTTGCTTCGGTGGTAGATTATTAGGAGTTTCAACACCCGGTCAAGGGTTCGAGTATCCATAAGTGGTGAAATCCCACTTGCAGTCATAAGACTTATATGGAATATTGAGGATGACGCCCAATAACAAAAGAAAAATAAATGCTATTTCAAACCTTGATTATTTAACTCTTTTGTTTAGTGGGCCATGGCCTAGGCCTGGTGCGACAAAAAGCTCTATGAGGGACTAGTAATGTTTGTGATGTAGAACAGGTTGCGGACACTTTCATGGCAAGGATAGACTAAATGATTAGGATCGTCAAAACCTTAAAATAGTCATATCTTGTAAACTGGAATGAGTTTTTAGACATCATAAATGATTTTGGGGTAGGAGAAGCTACTTTAGCCAACCAACGGGGTTGCCCATGATATATTTGTGAAATTCCATCAAATTGAAGGTGAAAACTCCATTTTATTTTAGTTTTTACTATAAATAGTAAGTTTTAGATCGCCTATAACTTTTAATCATTTGATTTGTAGGAATCAAGCCCAATACGAAAAGGGCTTAGAAAAATTAGGAGAATAACTTGGTTAAGCCAAGTTGGACGCTTACTATTTTTGGCCAAAAATCATGAAGCCTGGTAAGAATGATGATCGTCCGTAAATAATAAGTCACATTTTTTAGGTTTTTTGAGTCTAAAACTCAGTAGTAGGTTTGAACTCATTATTTAAAGGGTTGTAATTTCATTTTATTCATCAATTAATTTATTTTCAAATTTATTAGAAATTATTTATATTTTATTCCTCATCGATTCAAGAAAACTTTGAGGAATTCAGGTAGCTTCGTGGATTCAAATAGTTATCCTAGAGGGAGGAAGACGGTGATCGACTCATCATCACATCCATCCCTACTATGTGGCATCTACTACACTATGTATCATTAGCACCCTCTCATGATAGGATGTCAGCTCAAAAATTAGGCTGATCCAAAAGTTGGCCACATCACAAGGCACATTAGGATAGTGGTTCTCACCATCGAAACCTGCTTGGGATTCATCATTATGTCCATCCAACCTATTCATAAGGTGATTCCCTCAAGGATGAAGGGAAAAACTGAATATCCGCCTAACCCGAAACTTAGGTGGGCCTAGGAAGCTTTCAATTGTAGTCATTCCTATCCTCACTTTTACCTATGGATGGATCGACCTAATTTTTGGGCTCATGTATAAACCTGGATTAGACTCGGGCTAGAATTTTTAGCTTGTTTAGTAAATGTTTCGAGCTTGGATCACCAATACCGTAACTTTTGTATATATATTGAAGGGTCAAAATATTCAATTCAAGAAATTTTGGGGGCATCTCACATCCAAGAAAAGCTCCATCACATGAATGGTTTGGGTCATTGAAGAGAACCCTTTTTTCCAATGGTTGAAGTTATAATCCCAAGATCAGATTGGTTGAGCAATCATATCCATTGATTGGTAGACATTGTTTCTGAAAATTAGACCGTTGGATACTTTCATTTTTAACCGTTCAATAAATGTCCACCAATCCGATAGTCAAATAATAAAATAAGTTTAATTTTTGGTTCATGATGCATCCCATAAAATGACTTATGAGTGGAACGTTTAAGATCGGCCAATAACAGTTGCCAACTTGGCACACATGAAAGATCCAATACACTCATCACGTCATCACCATAGGTGCCCTGGGTCAATAATCAGGCTGGTCTTCTGGTAAGTCACACGTGTCTTGAATGTGGACTTATGGTCAGTTTATCTGAAACATACGTTTCTTTCACACACCAATGGTCCACTTGATGTACTAAAACCCTCGAAATCTAGCCTAAGGCATCTAAAAGTAGCAATACAACTAATGAATGGCTTAGATCTCTCACAGATGCATAGACGAAAGCAACATTTTATAAGTAGGCATACTATAATATAGTTACCTGGCAGGCGTTGTACACTTGTATACACGGAGTCGCTGGATGGTACAGCCAATTCTGGGACAGCTGAGATGGAAAGAACACCGTCAATATGATAAGTGTGAGAAGCACCATATTATCCAATGGCTGAAGTCAATGTAGCCAAGTCACAATCCTAAGATCAGATAGGTTGAGTAATCCTATCCTTTGATAGGTGGACATTGTTTATGAAAACAGGACCGTTGGATTCTTTTTGTTTTTAACGGTTCAATAAATGTTCACCAATCTGATAGTTAAACAAATAAATAAATTTAATTTTATTTATAAACTTAATTTGGATGGTTTAAATAAGCATAGGAGTATCCTATAAAATGACTTTTTCGAACCCTTAACCGGAGTTGAAACTCCTGAGAGTCTACCACCCGAGCAAGAGTAAGGACCCTCCTATAAAATGACTCATGAGTGGAATGTTTAAGATGGGCGAATAACAATTGCCAACTTGGCACACGTGAGAGATCCAATACACTCATCACATCATCAACACGTAGATACCTTGGGTCAATAATCAGGATGGTCATTTGGTACGTGTCTTGGATGTGGACACTTGGCTAATTTATCTGGAACATCCATTTCTTTTGCACACCAATGGTCCACCTGATGTACAAAAACCCTTGAATTTTGGTCCAAGGCATATAAAGGAGCGGTACAACTAATGAATGGCTTGGATCTCTAACAGGTGCATAGACGAGAGCAACATTTTATAAATAGGCATACTATAATATAGGTACCTGGCTGGCTTTGTACGGTTGCATACTCAAAGTATGATCCCTTGGTCGCTGTTGGGGCAACTGCAGCAGGTATTGAGGCAGCTGAGATGGAAAGATCACCATCAAAATGAAAAAGTGTGAGCAGCACTATAGTATTCTTGCCGTTGGTGATATCTTTCATGGGCCAGCTACCAGGCTAGTCCGGTCTCCAGGTGGGCAACACATGTACGGTTAAATGAGGACCGAAGCTGAATAGACCATGGAATGTGGATATATCACCAAGACACCAACTTAGGTGTAGGGATGGCCAGGTGGGCCCAAACCATGTAGGGCCAGGGCATGGGCCATAAGCTTGGATTGAGGGCCAGACCTCAGCCAATGATGAATGGCTAACCTTATTGTTTCCATAATGTTTATTTGCCATCCAACCTAGCGATAAGGTCACACAAACCGCGATAAAGGGGGAAAGGCAAGTATCACTTTGATCCAAAACTTTTGTAGCTCACGAGAAGTTTTTAATGGTGAATCAGCTTGGGTCTGCTTCATTTTTGGGCTCATGCCCTAAAATGATCTAGAATGGACAACATGGATATAGATTTTATATATTAAGGTGGGCCCCAGGGTAAGTGGTCTTGGGTGAGGCGAGGCTGCACCTAATTCGCTTCCCTTGTAATGTGTGTGTGACGTCTACTACACAGTCTATCATTGGCATCCACTAATGATAGAATGTCAGCCCAAAACTCTTCAAGTCTCAAGTGGGCCACACCACATCCCCATCGTTGAAATCTGCTTGGAACCTTTCTACCGTGACGTCCATATGCCATCCAACCCATCATAAGGTGATTCCCGTGAGAATGAAGTAAAGAACTGAACATTAGCCTAGCAGGAAACTTAAGTGGGCATCCATCTCCCCACCTTTCCCTGTGGATGGGTCTTCCTTATTTTTGGGATCACATACAAACATGAGTTGAATCAACTGATGGACGGAAGGGATGTAACAGAGACATTGCTGTGTGCCCCCACAAAGATTTTTGTTGCACGGACTCCCTACAAATGTTAAAAGGCTTAAAGAAAAAGGGAAGGCTGACATGTTGTGAACCTTTTTCCACAGGATTAAGACAGTAGAAAGCGATGCATTTTAAAAACTTCTCAGCTACAAGAAACTCATCAGCATCCATTCCAAAGATGGCCGAGTAGATAGCAGCTGCTTTCAAACTGAAGCAATCGGCCCATTCGCTTCTGTACTCGTTCTCCAAAGGAGAGAAGAAGAAGGTTTTGGGAATGAATACGCTTGGGTGGGCCTTTCGCATGCGGCGTGGGACCCCAGAGCTCGACATCCTTCGATTTAGACCTTTTGATATTTGATAACGTGTAGTTGATATTGAATGGTAGAGAAGGAATGCATATATGCAATATATTTATAGAGGTACTGTCGTGTTTCATTCACTCTTTTTTGGGTTTCCTTCTCTTTCTTTATTCCTTGCTTTGATTGATTGGAGTAGGAAGAAAGAATGAGAAATGCTTAAGTTATTCGTGTAGAGGAGATATTGTAGAAGATGGATCGCTTGCGAGAACAGAGATCCCGGCCATGTAACAGGTGGGGTTCTACCTGAAAATATGTATAAGGTGGCAATGGGTCAGGTGGGTCTGCTGGTCAACTGGCCCACCTGCTTCTGAGGTGGGTTTCGGCCAAGCGCTATGGCCTGTTTGGAACTTAGGATCAGGTGGTATGGAATTACATTTGGTCCATGTAAATTCCACTCGTTTAGAATTCCTGAAAAGGATTAAATTAATCTAGGCATTTGACCCAATTTTGTGAAATTTGAAATCCACTACATCTGCGGTCCTACTTTGATACATGGGTTTTATCCATTTTGTCCATGTTGAGAAGTGGAGTCATATCTGGGGCCGCTCACTACCAGTAGAGGTTGCGTGGATTTCGTGTCGCAAGTCCTTTCGCAACTGGGATATAGAAAGGAGTTTCGCGGATTTCGTGTCACAAGTCCTTTCACAACTGGGATGTGGAAAGGAGTTTCGTGGATTTCGTATCGTAAGTCCTTTTGCAACTGAGATGCGAAAGGGAAATTGCCAAAACTATAAATTGGAGTCCCTAGGGCTATTTTAGGGTTAAGGTGAATATTGGGGAGTTATTCTAAGGTGTGAGAAAAGGGTTTTCTCCAAGGGTGAGGTTAGTATATTGCCTTGTAATCTTCATTCTTCATAGTGGAAGTTTGCATCCGTGGTTTTTTTTACCCTAGATTGGAGTTTTTCCACATATATCTTGTCTTGTGGTTTGTTTTTATTGCTTTGATTTATTTCTAGTTTATATTTCTTCCTGTTTATTGTTTGTGGGTGAGGCCTGAGATTAGATCTAGGCTCACTGCGTTGTTGTCGTGCTGCGTAATAGTCCATTCATGTGCACCATTTACATGTGACACTAGAGTTGTGTATGAATATAGGCAATTAGCATTTATTGTGGAATTTGGTCCGTTGATTATAGTTCCAACATCCGCCAAATGCTGATTTCATGTAAAATGATGATTTTTTCCACGGAAGAATTAGATTTCAAACATGGGATCGGTAGGTCAAAATACTATGGTATTTCCGGATATGTAATCATGTCATAATGATGTTAATTCCATCTAATGCAATTCAATACCACTTAATCCTGTGTTCCAAATGGGTGAAATGTTCCGTAATTTGATTTTAAGTTAGAAAATGTGGTCCATTTAAGTAAATGGGCCATGCTCGAGTTGAACCCTACCCCGCTTATTAATGGGTTCTGCCAAATGGCCTGACTGTCCCTAAGACCCCAACGGATTAACAGACAGGAAGTATGGACACTTGCGTATGATGTCTTTGTTGGGATTTTGGCCTGCAAAATCACACAGTTCTAGATCTAGGATAGCAATACAATGACACCAAGCACACAAGAGAACACACAGATTTAACGTGAAAAGCCTTTGCGGAAAAAAATCATGGCACAAAGCGACAAAATTCCACTATGAAAGCATCAATTACAAAGAGAGAAGACTTACTTGATTCGAATAACCTCGAATCTCACCCTTTGATAACCATAGAACCCTTTAAAATACCTTTAGGAAGCCTTAAAATTATTTTCCATCCATACTAGAAAAATCCTAGGGACCCCTATTTATAGTTTAGGCAACTTCCTTTTGCACTTTGCGAAAGACTGACTCAAATTTCCGCAGTCTGCATTAGATTCGAAAACGAATCTGGGTAACTACGACTAGTCGATCTGAGGCTACGACTGGCCGTAAGACCCCTACGACCGGTCGAGACATTCCTACAATCGGTCGAGCAGCCCGGGCACCAAAAATCTCAAGTCGCTGGACTTTGAGTCGAGCAGCTCCACGACCGGTCTAGCAACACCCAAAATTAGATTTAAGACTTTTTTCAATAATCTCCACCAAGTCTTCAATCTTCAACCGTGTAGCTCATTGACCTCTTTTCTTATCTCTTCATTGCATCATAGCTTCAATCAACGCTTCTTGTGCACACTCCATCCTTCTTTTACGCCATCGCCAAGCCTAGAGAAGTTGCACAGAACTTGAACTTCTCTGTAGGAACGACCCTAGTGAGCATGTCTGCTGAATCTGAATCCGCATACCCAACCAACTTTGCTCCTCTCTTCTCCAAAAGTAAAGACGTAGTCTTCTTACCATCTCACTGCTACCCAATATTACTTGCCGGGGTACTTGCTCGCAACACTGATAGCCTGTGAAATAACCGGTCTAATCCAGATCATGGCATACACTGCCAACCGCATTCGAATAAGGTTCATGAAATATCCTGCTTTTCCTCATCTGTTTTGGGATATGTCCTGAGCAAAAGTTGAGGAGAGACGCGTATGGAACACTCTCCGGCTTTACCTATCCCATCACATCCTTGATCAATATCTACACATAAGGTATTCCTCCCGTGATTACTAAAGCCTACTCCTCCTTCAATCTCAATGCCGAGAACCATCTTTGCAGCCCCCCGATCCTTCATCTTGAATGTCCTACTTATCAAGTCTTTGGTACATTGATTTTAGACATGTCATAATTGACGATCTACATGTCATCAATTCCTGACTCACCATGAAGGAATCAAACTACTTCCTAGGCGACAGGTCAAACCACGACCTCCTGCAAAGTCTTTTCTCAGCCCCTTTAACTTCGAACCGCTTTGGTTGCTTCATGTAGATCTACTCTTCATTTTCCCTTGTAGAAGTGCAGACTCCACATCTATCCTTCCAGCTCAAGATCACATTGGCCAACCACCGCCAATCACGGATCTAATAGACACCTGCTATACCTTTGACGCGAATATCTCTTAGAAGCCGATCCCTTTTCTCTGAGCATAACCCTTCGCTACCAACCTTGTCCTGTATCTATGCTGTATCCTCCTAAAGATCCACCTGCATCCAACCGCTTTCCGGCCCACTGGAAGCTCCACCCACTCCCATATGTCGGTCTGGTACAACGAATCCATCACATCGCCCATAGTCACCTTCCACTTCTTAGCACCATACTCACCTAGAGCCATCAGAATAGAAGATGAATCCTCTGCGATATTGGAGTCGTCCATGTACCACGCCGATATCCTGCGATCATGCCGTATGATTCTTCTCACGGGTGGCTGCTCCACTTGTTCTGTTTCTCTGTCTGCACGTCTCAGCCTTCCTGCCCTGCTCGATTATGTGGCCATGCTTAACATGCCACACTCGTGCAGAGGTGGAATCCACTACATCCACTGCAGCTCCACCTTTTGAAGTGCTCCTGATCAACCTGTACAAGTTACCGAGTCGTTGCGCTTTCATGATTACCCGTGCTTACTTAGATACTTTAAGAGCACCATCAATACCTGTGTACTTGCATCATTTTGCCTCAAGCACACCAAGAGAAATCAGATTCTGTTTCAAATCAGGAACGTGTTTGTTATCAGTCAAGGTACGCTCCACCCCATCAAACATCCTAATGCACACCGAACCAACAGCCACGACATTACAAGCAATGCCATTGCCCATATAAATACCTGTCCACCATCGCACTTCCTGTAGCTGGTGAACCAACTCCGATGAGGAGTTATGTGAAAAGATGCCCCTGTGTGTAGCATCCACTCGTCCTTACGATTATCGTATGACCGTCTGAGCGAAGACACAGATAAAACATCACCATCACATCTACTCGATCCATCTGACGTGACAGCATTGACCTTTTTGTACGAAGCTTCAGAATCTTCTCTCTTTGATTTAGGATTTTCACAATCCTTCTTCACATGTCCTTCCTTCCCATAGTTCCAGTACTTTACCTTTCCTTTGCCCTTGCCATTGGATTTGGATCTAGAACATGAAGAACTTGTACCTTGTTCAGAATTTCTACCCCTTGTAAGCAGTGCCTCAGAAGATATCCCCATGTCGACGTTAAGCTTTCTCATAGCCTTTCCTTGAAGGGCCAAGATAACGGTGTCGACACTCAGGGTTTTATTCATTAAGCACATTGTGTCTTTGAATGACTCATAAGACTCCGGAAGAGAATTCAGCAACATACATGCTTGTTCTATCTTTCATCACTTCCTCCATATCCAGAAATTTGTAAACTACTTTATTAAAGTTGCTGATGTAAGCCTCCAGATCTCTACCCTCTGCCATCTTGAAGTTATACCACTGCCGCTTCAAGTGTAGGTGATTTTCAGAGGATTTTTTCACATAAACATCCTCTAACTTCACTCATAACTTAGCCGCAGTTTTCTCCCTCATAACGTTGTAGAGAACCTCATCCGTGAGACATAAACGGATCGATGATAAAGCCTTCTTATCAAGAGTATTCCACTTATCATCAGTCATAGTAGACTTTCGCTCCTCAAGAGCACCATCTTCGCCTTACTTGATTAAGGAACTCATCATTTTGATCTTCCATAATTCAAAATTATTTTTCCCTGAGTACTTCTCAATATCATACCTAGTGCTTCCCATTATTACTAATCCCTCCGATTCAGATCTGTGCCCCAACCTGGCTCTGATACCACTTGTTGGGATTTTGGCCCGCAGAATCACACAGATCTAGATCTAGGATAGCAATATAATGGCACCAAGCACACAAGAGAACATGCAGATTTAACGTGGAAAACCCTTGCGGGAAAAAACCACAGCATGAAGCGACAGAGTTCCACTATGAAAGCATCGATTACAAAGAGAGAGGACTTACCCGATTCCAAAAACCTCGAATCTCACCCTTTCTACACCCTTTGATAACCCTAGAACACTTTAGAATACCTTTAGGAAGCTTTAGAATTATTTCTCATCCATACTAGAAAAACCCTAGGGACCCCTATTTATAGTTTAGGCAACTTCCTTTCGCACCTTGCGAAAGACTAACTCAAATTTTAGTAGTCCGCATCAGATTTGGAAACGAATCTACGTAACTACGACTAGTCGAGCCGAGGCTACGACTGGTCGTAGGACCCCTACGACCGGTCGAGACATCCCTACGACCGGTCGAGCAGCTCGAACACCAAAAATCCCAAGTCGCTGGACTTTGAGTCGAGCGGCTCCCACGACCGGTCGTGGCCAACCCACGACCGGTCGAACAACACCCGAAATTAGATTTAAGACTTTTTTTCAATAGTCTTTGCATGTGTATTCATTAATTAGGCAGGTTTAGATACCTTTAGCCTGGAGTTCCATTCTTAAACTAGAGTGTGGTCATGCCGAAGTTAGGTCGAGTAAGTTGAGTTTGTTTACATTCATTTTTGGCGCAGCTATGTAGACTAATGAGATGCCAACACATGTAGGCACTATGTGTTAAATAACGAACGAAGTCTTACACACGTATCCAGAATATTGTTTACACCTAGTCTAACGCGGTCAAATCAAACGATTCATAAGACATCATGTGGCAGCACCACACTATATGTGGTATAGATCAACTTTAAGAGGAAGATTATAAACATGCACATGAGAGAGCATTAAATGTTAGAGTTCTATTAAAAGTATTATTTGTAAAAAGCAAGAGTTTCATTTAAGCAAATATATCTTTCAACATTAAATGCCAAAATTCTATCAAAGTATATATCTATCTAGTCATGTTAAAAGTATTCTCTACGAATATCAAAGCCAAGTGACGTAAGGATTCTAACAACTTTTCAATGTGAGAGTCCAATGACAAAGGACTCCAATGCACAATTCAAAGAAGCAAAAGTCTCTCTTGTACACATGGCCATACGCAATAGGCTACGCTGATGTGTAAGAATCAATGTAAATTGTACATCCAATCGTCCAGATCATTGAAGATACTAAAGACAGCAAGGCCACCACTTCTTAAAAGCTTATAAAATGAGCACATAAAGAAGAGCTCAATGCCCCACGCCAAACACATATATCTACTTCTCAATTTACTTTTTATTTATTGTCTTTTATCTTCACATAACCTCGTCTAGTTCTATTGCAGATATCACTACGACCTAATGGCTACCGCTACAGTATTGTATGATTAGATTTAATGTTCGTAACTTTATGTTGTTGGATCATGATCAATTGAGTTCTTACTTAAGTGATCATACTTATTTGGTCATATTCTGTTGACCACTCATCTTGATTGTCTGTTCCGATAGACGAATCGGGTATTTATTTCACTTACTCATTTTTTTAATTATTTGATACTTTGTCAGTTGTAATGGCCCATATAGTTTTTTTTTTTTTAGCTGTTGATCTCTATTCCTTTAGAAAGTGTAAAACTATATTACTAGTGAAAGAGTAAGTTCTTAAGTCCATAGACACAAGGTAAAAAGAATCCATTTAAAAGGGTTAACCCCTACCATTCCACAAATCGTTTGATTGTTGATCACAATCGGTGGTTGAGAGTATAGCTACATCCTGTGTTTAGTCTCTAATCAATCTGACTCAATGCGGGGCCACCAACGGTTCAATCAAACATTGAGTTTTGAGTAGACTCTGACATGTGCTTGCATCGTAATTACACACAAAATCCGAATACATGCCTTCTATCACACGTGTAGCCTCATGTTTAATTGAATTGACACATCAGAGTACGATGCCATTACAATTATTTAGGATGGTTTGGGTCCGGCTTGGTGAGTTTTAAGTGGGCCGGCTTAGGCAGAGGCAAATAGGTGATGCCAGAAATCCTGGCCTGTTAAGCAAACGGGTTGGGTTTTGGCTGACCCTAACCCGGCCTTGAACCCGACCAATTGTCACCTCTAAAATATACTATGTCCTGAAACCCAAGTTGGTCCAGCATCAGGTGGGCCGCACATACAACTTGAATCCAGTAGCGGAGCCTGGATTTGCCTGGGCCCAAAAGTTTCTAGGAGGGTTGGCTCATGCTTGAAGTCCAGGCACGGTGCTTGGGCTCGAGCCAATGATGAATATATCATGGACTAGCCTGGGGACTAAGACATTTCCAATGTTGTACGCACGTGTGAGACCACTACGTGTGTAAACAAGAGATCCAATCAATTCAGTTTGAGAACCCCGGTAAGTAGATCCCTCAAACCTAAAACTCATTCCTGCCCGCTCAAACAGTGGGCCATGCGTTGGAAGAAAAAAAAAAAAAGACAACTAATGAAAATTTTCATGATTTGAAAATTATGGCCCACCTAATGTGTGGATTGGCATGATTATTCAAGTAGGACACCGATACTATGGACCCACTTGAGGGATGTCTAGGATCATGCACTCATATTCATCTAGATTACTGCCAGGGCCAGGGCTCGGAGGACGTGCTGGGTTTGGAATACGGCCCATTTCTTGGTCTTGGGTCTGTGGAGGCATCTAAATGCTGGCATCACGAGGGCTATTGTTGGCCAGGCTTTGCTTATTTGTTGGAACTAAACTGTAAGCTTGGGCCCACATGTGGGCCCGAATCAGCCCTTTCTGAGAAGATCGTAACCGTAGATGGGTATCGTTTTAAGCTTAAACTTGGGTCTTGATAAAAAACGCTAAGAGTCTCATCCTATTGATTTTATGGGCATTAAAAAATATCCCCAAGCCCAACCACTGGCTTATGATGAGATCTAACAGTCCCAGACGGGCTTGTACATAGCCCAAACCCGACCCTTTGCTTTTTAAGGAGACGCAACCCGCGAGAACTGGACCTGCTGACATCTTGAGGCCTACCGGTTTCAATAGTCCTTGATTGGGCTAGTTTGAGCCCAGATGTTGAACTTTTTTTATATCTCTATCAATCTGTTGCCAGTGGGTCTCAAGGAATATTTACCCAGTGGATGATCTCTATCGATCTGTTGCCGCAGGGACATGAAATGAATAGATCCATGCCAGTCTCCTTAAGGGGAAAATGCGACTCTATCCATCACTTTTGCCATCTCAAGTTATAACATGAGTGTAGATCCAAAACTCAAGTGGGCCACACGAGAGGAAGCAGTGAGAATGCAAATGCCCGCCATTGAAAGATTTTTGAAGTCCACCATAATTTTTATATGCCATCCAAACCGTTCATAAGGTTAATCCCACTGAGATGGACTAAAACACAAATACTAGCCTGATCCAAAACTTCTATGTCGATATCTTGTTTTTTGTTCTTATACACAAAGTCTTCGTAAACTCCTCTTGATCAATGGATAGATTAAGAACATTCAAGGATGGTTTGAAGGCCTGTGTGGGCCTGAAATGAGCCCTTCTGAGAAGATCAAAACAGTGCAAGGATGGTTTGAAGGCACTTGTAAGTGGTCCTATTCAATGTACATGTAAGAATATTTTTGGATTTAAGGTCTTGTTTCTAACATTTTAAATGATTCTACCTAAAAAGTTGGGAGTAGCTGTGAAAGGAAAGAATATTGCAAAAATTTCTTAGATTCAAACTATTTTAAATCTTTGATAATGTCATTCTTTCATTTATTGGGCCGGTCTTTTAGGGCTAGGGTTGAAGCATCTTTAGTCCCATTAGGGCTAGGGTTTTGGTCATGGGCTGACCCTAGCCTAGCGAGCATTGCCACTCCTCTAGTTTAAATGCGTCTTTAGACCGTGGATGTTGGTAAAAGGCCTTTATAACCCAGTTGTGACTGGTCCTAACTCGTCTGGGTTCAAGTCCAATTTCGACTCGCCTGATTCAGGGATAAATGGGCCCGACTCTCCAGTGTGGGGGTGAATTGTGGTGTGATTCGTGGAGTGGTATTGACCCAAACTGGTCTTAGTCAAGTCTGAGTTGACTGAGATGAGTCATTAATATTCTATGCTTATTCAACACTTCTGTGGGTAATAAGGACATCACTTTACGTGTATATCAGAGGAGGTGTGCCGTATCAATTTTTCTTTGGTTAAGCGATTACCCGTGGTCGTATTGAAGACCTATATCGGGAAAATGCACATGGGCTGCTTTATGGAGGGATCCAGACCGTTGGATTGGAGGGACGTAACGATCGGCCGTTGGATTACATGATTGAGCCATTGATCATGGATCGCGTCCACAGTAATTTTTTTTAAAAGACTTTATTAGCTTATATGATTTAGTTTTTTTTTTTTTTTTTTTAAATATTATGTTTGGACATCATCATAAGTGTTTTTAGTTAATTTTATTTAAACTAGAAATATTTTTGTTAAAATTCATCAGACATGGTGATTATTGTAATTAGTGAAACTTATTGAAACTATAAATAGAGGATGGGTGTGTCACTCTCTCCCTACTTTTGTTCTTTTTCTTTTTCTTCTATCTTAATGAGAGTTGAAGATACTTTCATGTGATTAATTGGAAGGGAAATTAGTGTGAGTCTAATCTTAGTCAACGGAGTTGTAAAGTCTCCATTTATCCCCCACTTCATCATTTTATTATTATCCATCAAGGTATTTTATTCAAAGTTTTTCAATTCTCTCATCTAAAATCATAATTCTCTTCTAAACTTAACTTTACCACACAACCTAGCCACATGTGTAACCTCGAACTCCTTTATTTCTGCATAGATTGAAGATATCCGTACAATGGGCCCCACCGTTTATGGACCATGCCACCTATTTCATTTGCAACGACGATTCTATCTTTTGAAAAGAAACAAGATAACAGTTATTTTTCCCTTTGTTGCCACTTAGGATCAAGCCAATTGTCTTACTTTTCCGTTTGTCTTTAACGTTGGGTTTAGTCCTACATTAGAAAGGATTTCAAAAAAAACAATTAAACTTTTATATTAAAATTCTCAACTTATTATTTGTATCGAGAATCAAGAGTGTGTCAGGGATATAACCTAAATTTAAGGATATCAATGAACATAAGTTGCCCTTAAGGCTTTTAGGTTCAATCCACTTCTGACTAACCTTGGACTGAAATTAGGCACTTAGCCAGACTTGAGGAAAAAATTAGGTCTGCTTTAAAACTTGAATTGCCATTGACCCTGAGATAGCCTAATAAAAAAGCGGAATCCACGCATGATAATTTTATCCTTGTGGTTGTGGGCCTATGTGTAACACGCTCATGTGCTGCTTTTTCATTAGGCTAACTTCATGCTAATTAAAGATCATGGCATGTTTAAGACTCTGCTTAAGATTTCAAAGGCATTTTTATCACATATCACATATCATCCATCATCCATAAACAACCCAGATCTGGCACAAAAGTGGG
Organism: Magnolia changhungtana; assembly: GCA_030180095.1. Lineage (NCBI taxonomy): Eukaryota > Viridiplantae > Streptophyta > Magnoliopsida > Magnoliales > Magnoliaceae > Magnolia > Magnolia changhungtana. The sequence goes on along the minus strand of JASAUF010000272.1, from coordinate 5,692,556 downwards.
TGGCTGGGCTGGATATCTATTTTTTCTGGACCCTCATGGTCCTGATCTGGCCTTAAAATTTAATTTAATTTTAATATATTTCAAATAGCATTTATTTATATTCATAAGAGAATAGAAAAGCAGAAATCACCCTCTTCTTTTGGCTGCAAATATAGCCGTTGCAACAATAGAGGCAGCAGCGGCTACAGATGCCCACCTCAAAGCCCACCCATATATGACCAAGAACTTCCCCGACCTCTCATCATGCCACTTCCTCATCTTACCAATTTCATCTTCCACGGATGGGTACGTAGACGGATAGGATACAATGCTACACACCCTCTTCACAAAATCCACCACATCTCCCTCTCTCTTCCACCTCCCCCTCACAACTCCAAAACTCTTCAACACCCTAACATCCTCCTCATCATCAACCAGCTCGTTCATGAGCTGGAAGTACCGAGTCAATGGCCGCTGAAGCTTTGAGCTCTCCAGCGCCATCAGATTGCTGACCACTGTCTCGATCTTAGTATCGAACACCAACGCTGGTAGTTTGAACACAGGCTCGGAGAATTGGACTTGAATGGCCCCATCTGGGTCTGCTTCAAACCGCACGCCGGACCATGCTAGCTCCTTAGCCGTCGGAATGGACAGCACTAGCTTGGTGGTGACGACTGCCTGATCGTCTTTGGCGGGCCTCACCAGGCAGTAATGCAAGCACTCAAGAAGGGTACTTTTAGTAATTAATTCCTTGGCAAGGCGGCCGTGGAACTTCTTCTTCTCGGCATAGAAGGGAGAGTAATACCAGCAAAAGAGAGAGATCACTTCATGGAAGTCCTCTCTGTTGAAGGGAAGCTTCAAATAATTAATGGAAGGAGATGGACCCTTGCTTTCTTTCAACATGAATTTTAAGGTTTCAATCACCGCCTGATCGAGATTTTCGACCACATTGATGGTGTGGTGAAGTAGGAGCTGGTTCTGTAGCAGGGCCATGTCTGAGACCAAGTGGGACCCATGCTTCGACATTACGTAGCTGTTTATTTTCTGTCTGTCCTCTTCAGCCCATTGCTTCAAGTCTTTAAGGAAGACCAAAACAATATATATGGCGTCGCATGTTTCTTTGATCTTTTGGGGCATTTTCCAGGGACGTTCTTCTACCAGAGTAGCGATGGAGATTGGCTCAGGTTCAACTGCATGTGCAGGAAAAGGTTTAAAAAATCAGGCTAAGTTGAACCTCATATATACATGCACGTAGAACTGTCAACCAGTACTTGAAAATCCAATTTTTGGACCCTTCAGGTCTCAACTTTTCAGACCCAGGTCTAGTCTCGTTCCCGTCAGGTCCACCAACTTGGACCCTGGTTAAAAGCGGATGAGGTCCAGGCTAGTTAGTTTTATTTGTATGTCTAGCTTTGCTAAACCCACATGCATTTGCAATAAAGCTTGTGTACACGCCACAGCCACCATAGTTCCCAGATCCAATCCATTCATCAACTTGACCGACTCACTTTTGAAGCTGGTTGATGCATAGTTGGACCAGAAATGGGTCGAGCTTAGGTAGAACTGTGCCACATCTGACCCACCCATGTAGGTACAATTAGGTCGTGGTGGGTTGGGTTGGGTTAGCTGGGCCTGATCCATTTATATTTAAATGGGTCGAGTCAGATCCAGCTATGCTTGGTGAGTTTTAGTTGGTTGGTTTGGTTTGTCGGTCTGATTAGAATTCTTGGCTGAGTTGGGTTAGCTTGGGCACACCCTAACTGGCTTGAACTTGACCCATTGTATCCCCTATTTGAATCTAGGTCCTTTTCAATGATTCAAACTGTTTTTTATGCAATGTGTCTCACCTCGTATGGTAGATAGACAACAAATAAGATCTCCCAAATTTAATTATTTCAACCATTTAAATTTGCCTCTTTGCGTATTATAAAATGGTTGAAATATTCAATTTAAGAGGTTTTTGAGACATCCTACATTCAAGGGAAGCCCTTTAACATAAATGGTTTGAGTTATTTAAAAGAACCCTATTCCAGTAGCTGAAGTCGTCCCTCTATATCATATTACAATAATGGGAGGGAGAGACTAGGCTGTACTTGGGCCGTACTTTGTTTAAAATTCTAGAGGTGCTGATATAATACTGGGTGCCAACGAACCTCAATATGCAGGCAGTTAGAAGTTGTAGATGTGGCATATATTAATTCAATAAGCTAGCTAGCTTAGTTTGTGCAGCCCAATGTCACCAAGTCACAATCCCAAAATGAGATTAGTTGACTAGTTGACTAGTCCTATCATCTTCCTGAACATTGTGACACCTAAAACGCTTCCCTTGTAATGTGTGTGTGACGTTTACTGCACAGTCTATCATTGGTATCCACCAATGATAGAATGCCAACCCAAAACTCAAGTCTCAAGTGGGCCACACCACAAGGAACATCAGGGATGGTGGTCTCCCCACCGTTGAAATCTGGTTGGAACCGACCGTACGTGATGTCCAGATGCCATCCTTCCCATTCATAAGGTGATTCCCACGAGGATGAAGGACGAAAAAACTGAACATTAGGTGGGCCCTAAGAAGTTTTAATCGTGGATATCCCTGTCCCCACCTTTCCCTGTGGATGGATCTTCCTTATTTTTGGGCTCACGTACAAACATGAGTTGGAATTCAATCCTGTGTTCCCACAGATTTTTGTTACACGGGCTCCCTACAAATGTTCAAAGACTCAAAAGAAAAAGGGAAGGCTGCTGAGATGTCGTGGACCTCCTTGCTCAGGATTAAGACAGTAGAAAGCGATGCATTTTAAAAACTTCTCAGCTACAGGAAGCTCATCAGCATCCCTTCCAAAGATGGCTGAGTAGACAGCAGCTGCTTTCAAACCGAAGCATTCGGCCCATTCGAATTGGTTGTCTTCCTCAGAAGTGGCGAAGAAGAAAGTTTTGGGAGTGAATACGCTTGGGTTGGCCTCTTGCATGCGGTATGGGACCATATATCTGGACATCTTCGATTGAGACCTTTTGATGTTTGATAACGTGTAGTTGAGATTAGATGATAGAGAGGGAACGCATACATGCATATATTTATAGAGAGGTAATGTTTTGTTTCATTTACTCCTCTTTTTTTTTCCCTTTTCTTTTTGGGTTTCCTTCTCTTTCTTCATTCCTTGCTTTGATTGATTGGAGTAGGAATAAAGAATGAGAAATGCTTAAGTTATTTGCGTAGATGAAAGATTGGAAAAAATGGATCGCTTGCAAGAAAAGAGATCCCGGCCATGTACCAGGTGGGGGCTCTACCTGAAAATATATGTATAAGGTGGCAATGGGTCAGGTAAGTCTGCTGGTCAACTAGCCCACCTGCTTCTGAGCCGGGTTTCGGCCAAGCTATGGCCTGTTTGGAACCTGGGATCAGGTGATATGGAATTACATTTGATCCCCTCTAAATTACATCTGATCTGAGCTGAAGACAGAACGGAATTTTGTGGAATTTGAAATCCATTGCATCTACGGGTCTCACTTTGATACATGAGTTTTATCCATGCCGTCCATTCATATGCACCTTTTATATGTGACAGTTAATTGTAGAATTTGGTCAGTCGATTATAGGTCCAATGTCCATTAAACACGGATTTCATATAAAATGGTGTTTTTCTCCAAGGAAGAATTAGATCCCAAACATGGAATTGGCTGGCCAAAATATTATGGTATTTCCATACATGTAATAATGTACTAATGATGTTAATTCCATCTAATGCAATTCAATCCTGTGTTCCAAACAGGTGAAATGTTCCCCGACTTGATTTCAAGTTAGAAAATGTGGGCCATGTAAGTAAATGGGCCATGCTTGGGTTTAGTCCTACCCAGCCCACCCCTCTCATATAGTTTATTAATGGGTTCCGTCAAATGGCCTGACTGTCCCTCGGACTCAAACAAATTAATTGACAGTAAGTATGGACACTTGCATACAATGTCTTTGCATGTATTCATTAATTGGGCTAGTTTTGGATACCTTTAACCCCGTGTTCCATTCTTAAACTGGAGTGTGGTCATGCCGAGTTAGGTACAATAAATTGATTTTATTATTATTTATTATTATTATTATTTTTTATTATTTTTTTTACACACCTATGTAAACCAATGAGATGCTGCCACTTATTTTTTTGCACACCTATGTAGACCAATGGATGAAATCTTACTCGTATATTGAGTATATTGTTTACACCTGACCCGGTGTGGCCAAATCAAACGATCCATATGCCACATGTGGTATAAATCAACTTTAATAGAAAGATTAGAGACATGCACATGAGAGAACATTAAACGCAAGAGTTCTATTAAAATTACTCTATACAAAAAATAAAAGTTTTATTGAGGCAAATATATATCTCAACATTAAATGCCAAAATTCCATTAAAGAATATATCTATCTAATTATATCAAAAGCACTTTTTATGGATGCCAAAGTCAAGTAATGTAAGGACTCTAGCAACTTTTCAATACGAGAGTCCAATGACGGAACACTTCGGCCAATGCACAATCTGAAGAAGAGAGAGTCTCTCTTATATACATGACCATATGCAATAGGATATGCGGACATGGAATAGTCAATGTAATCTTTGCAACTGATTGTACAGTGCCTCTTAATAGCTTATACAATGAGCACGAGTAAAAGAGCTCAAGATCCTACGCCAAACACATCTATTTACTTTTTAATTTACCTTTTATTTATCGCTTTTTATTTTAGCATAGTCCAACCTAGTTCTAGCATAGATTGCTACTACCTAGCAGCCACTGTTATAGCACCGCGAAATTAGATTTAATGTCTACAACCATAAGTTGTTAGATCATGATTAACTGAGTTCTTACTTAAGCAATCATACTTATCTAGCCACATCTTTCTTACCACTCGTATCAATCATCAGTTTCAATAGACAAATCAAGTATTTATCTCGTTCATTTCTTTAGTTATTTAATACTTTATCAGTTGTAATGAACCATATATTCAAATATTAATAAAATTGGCTTTATTTAGCTTTTTTCTTTTTTAATCTGTTCATCTTTATTCCTTTGGGAAGTGTAAAACTAAGTTACTGGTGAAAGAACAAGTGCAAAATGAATTCATTCAAAAGGGCTAACCCTACCCTTTCACAAATCGGCTGATCGCTTATCACAATCGATAGTTGAGATGATAGTTAAATTCTGCATCTAGTCTCTAATCAGTTTGACTCAACATGGGGCCACCAACTGTTTAATCAAACATTGAGTTTTGAGTTGACTCTGACATGCCCGCATCATAATCACATTACAATTATTTAGGATGGTTTGGGTCAGGCTTGGGCTTAATGAGTTTTGAGTGGGCCGGCTTAGGCATAAGCAAATAGGTGATGCCAAAAATATTGGCCTGTTAAGTAAACAGGTTGGGTTTTGGCAGACCCTAACCTGGCCTTGAACCCGACAAATTTTCACCTCTAAAATATACCATGTCCTAAAACCCAAGTTGGTCCAGCATCAGGTGGGCCGCACATGCACCTTGAATCCAATAGCGGTGCCCCGATTTGACTGGGCCCAAAAGTTTCTAGGAGGGTCGGCTCGTGCTTGAAGTCCAGGTACGGTGCTTGGGCTCGAGCCAATGATCAATATATCATGGACTAGCCTGGGGACCAAGACATATCCCATGTTGTACGTAAGTGTGAGATCCACTCCGTGTGCAAGCAAGAGATCCAATCAATTCAGTTTGAGAGCACCGGTAAGCAGATGCCTCAAGCCCAAAATTCATTCCAGCCCGCTCAAATAGTGGGGCATGCGATGGAAACTATGACCCACCTAACGTGTGGATTGGCATGATTATTCAAGTAGGGCACCTGTACTATGGACCCACTTGAGGGATGTCTAGGATCATGCACCATATTCCTTTAGATTACTGCCAGGGCTAGGGCTCAGGGGACTTGGGTCGGGTTTGGAATATGGCCCATTTCTTGGTCTTGGGTCTCTGGAGGCATCTAAATGCTGGCATCACTAGGGCTGTTGTTGGCCCACCTTTGCTTATTTGTTGGAACTAAACTGTTAGCTGGGCCCACATGTTGGCCCGAATAAGCCCTTTCTGAGCAGATTATAACCGTAGATGGGCATCGTTTTAAGCTTAAACTTGGGTCTTGATAGAAAAAGTTAAGAGTCTCATCCTATTGATTTTATGGGCATTAAAAATAGCCCGAAGCCCAACCATTGGCTTATGATGAGATCTAACAGTCCCAGATGGGCCTGTGCATAGCCCAAACCCGACCCATTGGTTATAAAGGAGATGCAACCCGCCAGAACCGGACCTGCTGACATCTTGAGGCCTACCAGTTTCAATGGTCCTTGATTGGGCTAGTTTGAGCCCAGATGTTGAACTTGTTTTCCCAGTGGGCCTCAAGGAAATAGTTTCCCAGTGCATGATTTCTATCGATCTGTTGCCACAGGTACATGAAATGAATAGATCCAAGCTAGTCTCCTGAAGGGGAAAATGCGACTCTATCCATCACTTTTGCCATCTCAAGTTATAACATGAGTGTAGATCCAAAACTCAAGTGGGCCACACGAGAGGAAGTAGTGAGAATGAAAATGCTCGCCATTGAAAGATTTTTGGAGTCCACCATAATTTTTATATGCCATCCAAACCGTTCATAAGGTTAATCCCACTGAGATGGACTAAAACACAAATACTAGCCTGATCCAAAACTTCTATGGCGATATCTTGTTTTTAGTTCTTATACACAAAGTCTTCGTAAACTCCTCTTGATCAATGGATAGATTAAGAACATTCAAGGATGGTTTGAAGGCCTGTGTGGGCCTGAAATGAGCCCTTCTGAGAAGATCAAAACAGTGCAAGGATGGTTTGAAGGCACTTGTAAGTGGTCCTATTCAATGTACATGTAAGAATATTTTTGGATTTAAGGTCATGTTTCTAACATTTTAAATGATTCTACCTAAAAAGTTGGGAGTAGCTGTGAAAGGAAAGAATATTGCAAAAATTTCTTAGATTCAAACTATTTTAAATCTTTGATAATGTCATGCTGAAGCATCTTTAGTCCCATTAGGGCTAGGGTTTTGGTCATGGCCTGACCCTAGCCTAGCGAGCATTGCGACTCCTCTAGTTGAAATGGGTCTAAACTTATAAGACCGTGGATGTTGCTAAAAGGCCTTTATAACCAAGTTGTGATTGGTCCTAACTCGTCTGGGTTCAAGTCCCATTTTGACTCGCCCGATTCAGGGATAAATAGGCCCGACTCTCCAGTGTGGGGGTGAATTGTGGTGTGATTCGTGGAGTGGTATTGACTGAGATGAATCATCAATATTCTATGCTTATTCAACACTTCTAAGGCTAGGCCTGGACTCAAGTACTTAGCTCATCTGCCACACGCTTGACACATTGATCTAAGGCTTGCTTTGATTTGGACTTGGGCCTTATGTGGGTAATAAGGACATCACTTTATGTATATATCAAAAGAGGAGGTAGGCCGTATCAATTTTTCTATGGTTAGGCGAGTACCTGTGCTCGTATTGAAGACCCTACATTAGGAAGATGCGCGTGGTCTACTTTATGAAGGGATCCAGACCGTTGGATTGGAAAGACGTGACGATTGGCCGTTGGATCACATGATTGGATCACATGATTGGGCCACTGATCGTGGATCATCTACACTAGTTTTTCTTAGACTTTATCGGCGTATATGATTTAGGTTTTTTTTTTTTTTTTTTTTTAAAAAAAATTTAATATTATGTTTGGACATCATCATAAGTGTTTTTAGTTAATTTTATTTAAATTAAAAATATTTTTGTTAAAATTCATAAGACATGGTGATTATTGTAATTAGTGAGACTTATTGAAACTATAAATTGAGGATGGGCGTGTCAATCTCTTCCTGCTTTTGCTCTTTTATTTTTTTCCTTTTTCTATTTTAATTAGAGTTAAAGATACTTTCATGTGATTTGAAAGGGAGATTGGTTTGAGTCTAATCTTTATCAACGGAGTTATAAAGTTTCCATTTATTCCCACTTCATCATTTTATTATTATCCATCAAGGTATTTTATTCAAAGTTTTTCGATTCTCTCATCCAAAATCATCATTCTCTTCTAAACTTAACTTTACCATACAACCTAGCCACGTGTGACCTCAAACTCCTTTGTTTCTGCATAGATTGAAGATATCTATACAATAAGCCCCACCGTTTATGGACCATGCCACCTATTTCATTTGCCATGACAATTCTTTTTTTTTTTTTTTAATGACTTTTTTTTTTCTTTTTTTTACACACGCACACACACCCCACACTCACGCTAGTGGAATTTCACCACCTCTGGGTACTCAAACCCTAGACCGGGAGTTGAAACTCCCGGTAGTCTACCACCCGAGCAAGAATAAGGACCCTTTGTTGAAATTGAGAATTGCCACGACAATTCTTTCTTTTGAAAAGAAACAAGATAACAGTTAGTTTTCCCTTTGTTGCCACTTAGGATCAAGCCAATTGTCTTAGTCTTCCGTTTGTCTTTAATGTTGGGTTTAGTCCTACATTAGAAAGGATTTCAAAAAAATAAAATAAACTTTTATATTAAAATTCTCAACTTATTTTTTATATTGAGAATCAAGAGTGTGTCGTGGATATAACCTAAATTTAAGGATGCCAATGAACATAAGCTGCCCTTAAGGCTTTTAGGCTCAATCCACTTCCGACTAACTTGGACTGAAATTAGGCCCTTAGCCAGACTTGAACAAAAAATTTAGGTCCGTTTTAAAACTTGAATTGCCATTGACCCTGAGATACCCTAAGAAAAAGCGGAGTCCACACATAATAAATTTATCCTTGTCGTTGTGGGCCTTTATATGTGTAACACCCTCATGTGGTGCTTTTTCATTAGGCTACCTTCATGCTAATTAAGGATCATGGCATGTTTAAGACTCTGCTTAAGATTTCAAAGGCATTTTTATCACATATCACATATCATCCATCATCTATAAATAACCCAGATCTGGAACAAAAGTGGGTGGCTGGGCTGGATATCTATTTTTTCTGGACCCCTATGGTCCTGATCTGGCTTTAAAATTTAATTTAATTTTAATATATTTCAAATAGCATTTATTTATATTCATAGGAGAATAGAAAAGCAGAAATCACCCCCGTCTTTTGGCTGCAAATATAGCCGTTGCAACAGTAGAGGCAGCAGCGGCTACAGATGCCCACCTCAAAGCCCACCCATATCTGACCAAGAACTTTCCCGACCTCTCATCATGCCACTTCCTCATCTTACCAATTTCATCTTCCACGTATGGGTACATGGACGGAAGGGATACAAAGCTACCCATCCTCTTCACAAAATCCACCACATCTCCCTCTCTGTTCCACCTCCCCCTCGCAACTCCAAACCTCTTCAACACTCTAACGTCCTCCTCGTCATTAACCAGCTCGTTCATGAGCTGGAAGTACCGACTCAATGGCCGCTGCGGCTTTGAGCTCTCCAGCGCCATCAGATTGCTGACCACTGTCTCGATCTTAGTATCGAACACCAACGCTGGTAGTTTGAACACAGACTCGTCGAATTGGACTTGAATGGTCCCATCTGGGTCTGCTTCGAACTGCACGCCGGACCATGCTAGCTCCTTAGCCGTCGGAACGACTGCCTGATCGTCTTTGGTGGGCCTCTCCAGGCAGTAATGCAACCCCTCAAGAAGGGTACTTCTAGTAATTAATTCCTTGGCAAGGCGGCCGTGGAACTTCTTCTTCTCGGCGTAGAAGGGAGAGTAATACCAGCAAAAGAGAGAGATCACTTCATGGAAGTCCTCTCTGTTGAAGGGAAGCTTCAAATAATTAATGGAAGGAGATGATCCCTTGCTTTCTTTCGACATGAATTTTAAGGTTTCAATCACCGCCTGATCAAGATTTTGGACCACATTGATGGTGTGGTCAAGTAGGAGCTGGTTCTGTAGCAGGGCCATGTCTGAGACCAAGTGGGACCCATGCTTCGACATTACGTAGCTGTTTATTTTCTGTCTGTCCTCTTCAGCCCATTGCTTCAAGTCTTTAAGGAAGACCACAACAATATATATGGCATCGCATGTTTCTCTGATCTTTTGGGGCATGTTCCAGGGACGTTCTTTTACCAGAGTAGCGATGGAGATTGGCTCATCTGCATGTGCAGGAAAAGGTTTAAAAAATCAGGCTAAGTTGAACCTCATACATGCACGTAGAACTGTCAACCAGTACTTGAAAATCCAGTTTTTGGACCCTTCAGGTCTCAACTTTTCAGACCCAGGTCTAGTCTCGTTCCCGTCAGGTCCACCAACTTGGACCCTGGTTAAAATCGGATGAGGTCCAGGCTAGTTAGTTTTATTTGTATGTATATTAACAGCTTTGCTAAGCCCACATGCATTTGCATTAAGAAAGCTTGTGTACACGTCACAGGCACCATAGTTCCCAGATCCAATCCATCTATCAACTTGACCGACTCACTTTTCGAGCTGGTTGATGCATAGTTAGGCTAGAAATGTTGGAATATTTGGTTGAATTAAATAGATTATTAAAAACGAGAACCAAAAAAGGAAAATAAAATTTTGAGAAATAAAAACTTATTGAATTGAGTCGAGGCGTGACTGAGTAAAATTCTTAAACCAGATGCAACTAACCGGAATTCTTAAACCAGAATATCAGAGAGAGTTTTATAAAAGGAAATGATTTTCATATTTGCAAACATAAATTAGAAATCTTTATATAGACTCCGAAGTGGTGCATAAGTCAGATGCAACTAACCGGAATGGACACACCTCTCTGGTTTAAAACTAAAAGGTGCAAGTGCGAATACACTCTAGCAAATAAAGTCCCGCGAGTACCCATACACACGCACACATGCGAGTACACTCACACCACACCGCACCCGTGCCAGCGCCCAGCCCGTCCCGTCGCGCACACGGACACAGCTTGGCACGGCTCGACTCGGCACGCGCACATGTGTGGTCAATGACATAAAATATAGCTATTGGCATAGCTACCCATATGACCAAATTCACATGCTCCCTGAATGGGGCTCAAGCCCAAGGCAAAAAGCCTATCTTATAAACAAAAGAATTTTCTTTGTCAAATTCGATGTGGGACAAAACCCACACCTCAAAAACACCAAAATTTAAATATGGAAGGAAACCACTAAAAATTTGAAAAATCAAATTTTAATATTATTTTAAAACAAAATACAACAAGAAATGGATCGAGCTTAGGTAGAACTGTGCCACATCTAACCCACCCATGTAGGTACAATTAAGTCGTGGTGGGTTGGCTTGGGTTAGCTGGGCCTGACCCATTTACATTTAAATGGGTTGAGTCAGATTCAGCTATGCTTGGTGAGTTTTAGTTGGTTGGTTGGCTCCAGTTAAAATTCTTGGCTGAGTTGGGTTAGCTTGGGCACACCCTAACTGGCTTGAACTTGACCCATTGTATCCCCTATTTGAATCTAGGTCCTTTTCAATGGTTCAAACTGTTTTTTATACTATGTGTCTCACCTAGTATGGTAGATAGACAACAAATAAGATCTCTCAAATTTAATTATTTCAACCATTTAAATTTGCCTCTTTGCATATTACAAAATGGTTGAAATATTCAATTTAAGAGGTTTTTGAGACATCCCACATTCAAGGGGAGCCCTTTAACATAAATGGTTTGAGTTATTGAAAAGATTCCTATTCCAGTAGCTGAAGTCCCTCTATATCATATTACAATAATGGGAGGAAGCTAATGGAATAAGCCTCTATATTATCCATGCCGTTGGTTCTATCAGGCCAGTCCGGTAGCTAGATGGGCTACACATGTACGGTTAAATGAGGACTGAAGCTGAACAGACCATGGAATGTGGATATATCACAAACTTAGGTGTAGCGATGGCCAGGTGGGCCCAAACAGCCCAAACCATGTAGGGCCAAGGCATGGGCCATCAGCTTGGCTTGAGGGCCAGATCTCAGCCAATGATGAATGGCCAACCTTATTGTTTCCATAATGTTTATTTGCCATCCAACCTGTTGATAAGGTCACAAAAACCTCAATGTAGGGGAAAAATAAATAAATATTAGATTGATCCAAACTTTTGTGGCCCACAAGAAGTTTTTAATGGTGAATCACCAACGTTTCCCATAGTATGATTCACCTGAGATTTGGATCTGCTTCATTTTTTGGGCTTATGATTCACCTGAGATTTGGATCTGCTTCATTTTTTGGGCGCTTCATTTTTCGGGCTTATGATTCACCTTAGATTTGGATCTGCTTCATTTTTTGGGCTCATGAACTAAAATGACTATCCATAGGTGGTGAAATCCCACCATGGCCTGAGTGTATGTAATTTAAAAAAGAAAAAAAAAAAAAGTTCTTGGGTGAGGCGAGGTTGCACCAAAAACGCTTCCCTTGTAATGTGCGTGTGACGTTTACTGCACAGTCTCAAGATAGAATGCCAACCCAAAATTCAAGTCTCATAGAATGCCAACCCAAAATTCAAGTCTCAAGTGGGCCACACCACAAGGAACATCGGGGATGGTGGTCCCCACCGTTGAAATCTGGTTGGAACCCACCGTGATGTCCAGATGCCATCCAACCCATTCATAAGGTGATTCCCACGAGGATGAAGAAAAAAACTGAACATTAGGTGGGCCCCAAGAAGTTTTAATCCTGGGCATCTATGTCCCCACCTTTCCCTGTGGATGGATCTTCCTTATTTTTGGGCTCACGTACAAACATGAGTTGGAATTCAATCCTGTGTTCCCACAGAGATTTTTGTTACACGGGCTCCCTACAAATGTTCAAAGACTCGAAAGAAAAAGGGAAGGCTGCTGAGATGTCGTGGACCTTTTTGCACAGGATTAAGACAGTAGAAAGCGATGCATTTTAAAAACTCCTCAGCTACAGGAAGCTCATCAGCATCCCTTCCAAAGATGGCTGAGTAGACAGCAGCTGCTTTCAAACCGAAGCATTCGGCCCAACGGTATGCGTTTTCTCCCTCAGAAGCGAAGGAGAAAGTTTTGGGAGTGAATACGCTTGGGTGGGCCTCTTGCATGCGGTATGGAACCATATATCTGGACATCTTCGATTGAGACCTTTTGATATTTGATAACGTGTAGTTGAGATTAGATGATCGAGAGGGAATGCAAATGCATACATGCATATATTTATAGAGAGGTAATGTTGTGTTTCATTTACTCCCTTTTTCTTTTTTTTTGGATTTCCTTATCTTTCTTCATTCCTTGCTTTGATTGATTGGAGTAGGAATAAAGAATGAGAAATGCTTAAGTTATTCGCTTAGATGAAAGATTGGAAAAGATGGATCGCTTGCAAGAAGAGAGATCCCGGCCATGTACCAGGTGGGGCTCTACCTGAAAATATATGTCTAAAGTGGCAATGGGTCAGGTAAGTCTGATGGTCAACTAGCCCAACTGCTTCTGAGCCGGATTTCCGCCAAGCTATGGCCTGTTTGGAACCTGGGATCAGGTTGTTGGAATTGCAAACCAAAACCCAGCAAGTGCTGTGGCTGCTCATCTTCCAAAGCACAACATCACTTCCCATGAGATGCTTTTTGGAAGATGAAATGCTCTGTTTATTTTCTAATAGCAGGGGCAGTTTTGCCTTTTCACCTTGCATTCAAAAGCCATCCGGTTGTAAACAGGCAAGCGAAGAAGCAAAGGAAAAAAAAAAAAAAAAAGTTAAGTGAAAAGCTAGTATGCAGCAGCAACAGTAAAAAGAAATCAGTGTTTTTTAAAGTGTGCAGCAGCAAAACCAGTTTTTTTTTTTAAATTCTTGTCTGGCTTCTTTTCTTTTTTTCTTCCTTCTACATCAGATTTCTGAGTAGTGCTAAGGCTTTGTAAAGCCTAGAAAATTCTGAAGCAAAGAAAAGATTTGGCTTGTAAAGTCAAGAAACTGGAATCAGAGCCAAGTTCTTCTTCTACAAAAAGTTTCCACTAGTTTTTTCAGCCAAGTACAGATTTTTCTGAAGAAAAAAATCTGTTTAAAAAAAAAAAATCAGATTGCAGAGCCAACTTTTTAAGTTCCCTGGTTGAAGTTGCCAACAATTTTTTTGCTAGCCAAGAAAAGAAAATTTCTGTTCAAAAAAAAAAAAAAAGAAGTCAGATTTCAAGAAAAAAAATCTGTTCAAGGAAAAATCAGATTTAAGCAGTTTTCAGCCAAAAAAAAAAAAAAAAAATCAGATTTCAGAAGTTTTTCTAGCTAAGGAAAAAAAAAAAAAACTGTTAAAAAAAAATCAGTTCTACTCCATCATTCTCTCCCTTCATTTAAAAAATAAAAAATAAAAGCAGTCATTCTTGCTTTTAAAAATAGAAAAGATGGCCAGTACAATCCAACCAAAGGTTCCTAAGTTGTCAAAGGACAACTTTGAAAAGTGGTGCATCCAAATGCAGTCGTTGTTCGGGTCGCAAGAACTATGGGAGATCGTCACCGATGGGTATGTAGAACCCACCATGGAGGAAGAAGCTGCCTTCACCAATGAAGAAAAGACCGCTCTATGTTGAGGGTCAAATATTGCATATTAGACCCTAATTACTACCTAGATTTATGAACATGATACTGCTTAACGGTCTATTTTAATCGTGTTTGTGGTGCAAGGTGAAGTTGCAAGCTTGGACCAAAATAGGGTACTAAAAGCAGAGATTTAACGTTCAGAATTCACCAAAGCATGGGAGTGACCCCAGGAGACCAAGATTGAGGAAATTACATGCCGAAAATCAAAGGGAATCAAGCCGCTCACTTCAAATAGGCCTGAAAAATGTCCAAAATGCAAGATCACCAGGTTTCCACCATCTGTTCAGCTCGAAACTTTATACATGGCCTGAGGACCATAAATTAACCGTACATGTCGAATTTCAGTCATTGGATCCCTGTGAAAGTGACCTAACGGACAGATCAGATCCTTAAATCCTTAAGTGGGGCCCACCTGATCTTTGGATATGCTTCAATTTTGGACTCAACGCCTTAAATGAGTTGACAAAATGGATGGACAGAGCAGATTTTATAAGATCATCATGATAGACCCTAAGCTATATTGCATGTATATGGAGTACCCGTGCACTGGACTTGCACTGGACTAAAAGCCCAGTCAAAGTCGGTCTGACCCAACTTTTTAAAGCAAGAGAGAATCTCTCTCATCTCCGTTCGCAGTGTGTTGCGCTGGGAGGGTGCATGGCCCACCACCGTTGATCATATGGTCCATCGGGACCGTCCATTCATCCCAAGGCGTCAAACCGACCGTACACACGGTAGTTTTTCAGACTCACACACGAGAGTGAATGGAAACATCGCCAATTTGTTGAATGGACGGTAGGTTTAAAAATCAATGGGTTGCACTTATCTCGAGCTAAAACCGGTCCTCTCTGAACGGTTTTTCGATCAGAACGCAGTGGACGGCGTGGATTTTGCAACATAATAGTGAAGTGGGCCCCACCGTCAGCACAGCGTAACCGATTACGTAAGCTCTTTTTACAGAGCGTTCGAGACCCGGACGCTGCGGGTAGTTTTGCATCCATAGAGTGGATTGGTCCGACGATCCAGACCATCCAAAATCGTCCCAAGGTGGGACCGACCAGAGGCATGAAGGATGAACGGCTCAGATCCCGCGTTGGGAGCTCCTGTAGCCGAAACTTCCACTCCAACGCAGATTAGCTGCCTTTCACTGCGAAAGGAGTGCGTAAAGCTTCCGTCCGCAGTTTTCTTCCGCACCGACTCCAGTTGCAGACCGCCTTCCCTACAGCTGCTACAAAAGGACCAGAGGAAAAAGATTTGGGAGGGCTTGTTTTGGGGGCAACAAGACTGGACGTGGAGCAAAGAGATAGGGAGAGAGAAGTATTTTTAGAATTTTTAGTTCTTTGTTTATGTTATTGCAAGATGCTTAGCCAAATCATGTTTACTTTAGGCTAAACCTCTTAGCTAGGGCTAAGAGGTGAAGCTTGCAGTAAGATGGGAGACTCTATTTCATGCCTTTAATTTAATTTGGATTTACGAACTGCGTTTGATTTTAGTTGATTATTAAGGGAATGTTCTTAGTTTTTAATGGTCTATTGTGACTAAAATTACAATGGGTCTGCGATGGCTTTGAGTATTTCCTTTACTTTGTTATGTTTATGACGTCAGGAATCCCTGTTGTTCACCATCGCCTCCTGATTATGGTTGGATGTCGGTACCCTTCCTAACCTTCATAGTATGTTGATTGGTTGGTAATTAGTTTAATTCTGTTATTTGCTTTGTCTCCTGGGCATGGTTTGGTGATGGAATCCATTCTAATTCATATACCTTTCATCTCTTGAAAACGTATCAAAGGACGTTCGGTTTGATTTCCATGGTTTCACCCTTCAACTGGATGAAGATAGGACTCTAAGTCCAGTTGAATTCTTGAAACAGGCATAAGATCTCCCTGATCTCTATAAGTGGATCCTCTGAATCCCTAGTGTCTTTCCTTTGAATTCTTTAAGTTTAGATTAATATTTCACCATTATTCCTCGAATCACACTCGATTTAGATTTCATCTTAGTCTAATTCTAGTTCTACTTAGTTTCAGATTGTGTACAGGTATCAGTCCCTTGGGATTCGACCTCAGTCTTACCGAGTTTATTACTACATCACAACCCTGCACTTGGGGAGTGAACACTCTAAAAAATCAAAGGAAGAAAGACAACAAGGCTTTGTTCCTCCTCTATCAAGGGTTGGATGAATCAACCTTTGAAAAGATTGCCGAAACAACATCAAGCAAGCAAGCTTGGGATACCCTTAACACCATCTTCAAGGGTGTTAATCGAGTAAAGCGGGTTCACCTTCAAACACTAAGAGCCGAGTTCGAAGCGGCACACATGAAGGAAGGTGAAAGTATCCCTAACTACTTTTCACATTTAATTGTTATTATTAACAATTTAAAAAGAAATGGTGAAAAAGTTGAAGACATACGTGTCATGGAAAAGGCCTTGCGATCTCTCACAACCAAGTTTGAGCATGTGGTTGTGGCGATCGAAGAATCAAAAGACTTAGAAAAACTGTTCATTGAAGAACTGATGGGATCGTTGCAAGTGCATGCATTGCAACGAATATAAAAGAATGCTAGTTCAATGCTTGCACATGCCTTAGAGTCTAAGTTGACTTTAAATGAACAAAAGAATGGCCATACACAACGAGGGAGTTGTGGCACTAGCAATCGTGCAAGAGGCAGATGGCGTGAATATCATCCAAGCCATCTACAAAAGTTTACCAATTTCTGTGAAAGAGGAAATGATAGAGGCCGGTTCATACGTGGTCGTGGAAACACAAAGAACGTTCAATGCCATAATTGCAAGAAATTCGGCCATTATGCCTCTAAGTGTTGGAGCAAAGTGGATTAAGATGAATGATCCAAATATGCTAAAGTATCACACCATGAACAAGAAGACTCCACACTCCTCCTCGCACAAGAAAAGCCATGTGAACGGCCAAATGTGTAGTATCTTAACACTGGTGCAAGCAACCACATGAGTGGTAACAAAGAACTATTCATAGAACTCAAAGAAGGAGTTCTTGGCGACGTGAGTTTTGGTGACTCATCAAAGGTACTCGTGATAGGTAAAGGAAAAGTTAAAATCTATCAGAATAATGGTGAGCCAAATTATATCTCTAATGTGTATTACGTACCAAACATGAAAAATAACATCTTTAGTATCGGCCAACTCCTTGAGAAGGGGTATGTCATATACATGGAGAACTATTCTCTCTCTATAATAGATGCTCACAGGAGACTTGTGGCTCAAGTCCAAATGGCAAAGAACCGCATGTTTCCGCTCCATATTAACACGAAGGCTGAGAAGTGCCTCTATGGACACGTGAAGAATGATTCATGGAGATGATATCTTAGTTTTGAGCATCTCCATTTCAGTGACCTTAAACTTTTATCCTCATCAAGCATGGTGCATGGCTTGCTGACTATTGAAGCTCCAGAACATGTGTGTGAGGTGTGCACACTCCGCAAACAACAAAGGAACTCCTTTCCAAGTGGAGTGTCCAAAAGAGCAAGGGAACCATTTCAGTTGGTTTACATTGATATTTGCGGACCACTTGAAACACTCTCTCTTGGAGGTAATAAATACTTTATTACTTTCAATATGATTTCAACAGAAGACTTTGGGAGTATTGCATCAAAGAAAAATCTTCTGCTCTTACTATCTTTAAAAATTTCAAAGCTCGTGTTGAAGTTGAAAGTGGTCACAAAATTAAAGTACTCAGATCTGACAGAGGTGGAAAGTACACCTCAAATGTATTTCGAGATTTTTGCAGGGAACATGACACTAAGCAACAACATACTGCAGCTTACACGCTACAACAGAATGAAATTGTAGAATGGAAGAATCACACCATCCTCGACATGAGGACCATACTGAAGGAGAAAGGCCCAGAGGCAATTTGCATGTACTGCCTACCTGCTCAATCGGTGTCCAACCAAGAGCATTAGAAACATGACACCACAAGAG
The DNA here is from genome assembly GCA_030180095.1 of Magnolia changhungtana. Taxonomy (NCBI): domain Eukaryota; kingdom Viridiplantae; phylum Streptophyta; class Magnoliopsida; order Magnoliales; family Magnoliaceae; genus Magnolia; species Magnolia changhungtana. The sequence continues at coordinate 5,674,089 of JASAUF010000272.1, read as the reverse complement.
GCATGGAGTGGCTACAAACCAAGCGTAGCGCACCTACGGATCTTTGGGTGTGTTGCCTACGCTCAAGTTCCAGAAGCAAGAAGAAGGAAGCTTGATGATCGGGGAGAAAAATGCATATTCATCGGCTATAGTGAATGATCTAAAGCCTATAAGCTCTACAATCCACTAACCAATAAAGTAGTGGTGAGTAGAGATGTGGTCTTTAGTGAGGAAGAAGCTTGGAAATGGAACGATGAAGAATCGGCCAAAGATATTCTAGTCGAAACAGAAGAACATGAGGAAAGGCATGACCGTTAAGAGCAAATGCCCGCAACACCTTCTTCGGCCGCATCATCAGTACACAGAAGTCCAAGAGTACATTCCATCACTCCTGAAAGTACTCCAAGTCAAAATTCGGCCAGCTCGTCCTCACCCATGGCACTTATAAAAATGAAAAGCTTAAGCGACATCTATGAGAAAACTGAAGAGGTCAATCTTTTCTGCCTGTATGCAGATCATGAGCCTCTAACGTTTTAGGAGGCCATAAAAGAAGAATGTTGGAGAATTGGTATGAAAGAAGAAATTCATGCCATTACGAAAAAATGACACATAAGAGCTGACTACGCTTCCTAATGGCTAGAAAACTATTGGTGTCAAATGGGTGTAACTTCGACTGGTCGAACCGAGCCTTCGACCAGTCGAGCTTACGCAGATTCGTTCCGCGATTTTGCGCGGATTTCGTGTCGCAAATCCTTTCGTAACTAGGATGCGGAAGGAAGTTTCCTAAAACTATAAATAGGAGTTCCTAGGATTTTTTAGGTATGACAAGAGGGTTTCCTAAAGCTTTATAAGGGATTTGCTAAAGGGTTTAGGGTTATCAAAGGTGAGAGAGAGGGACGTTCTTCTACCAGAGGCATGTTTCTTTGATCTTTTGGGGCATTTTCCAGGGACGTTCTTCTACCAGAGTAGCGATGGAGATTGGCTCAGGTTCAACTGCATGTGCAGGAAAAGGTTTAAAAAATCAGGCTAAGTTGAACCTCATATATACATGCACGTAGAACTGTCAACCAGTACTTGAAAATCCAGTTTTTGGACCCTTCAGGTCTCAACTTTTCAGACCCAGGTCTAGTCTCGTTCCGGTCAGGTCCACCAACTTGGACCCTGGTTAAAAGCGGATGAGGTCCAGGCTAGTTAGTTTTATTTGTATGTCTAGCTTTGCTAAACCCACATGCATTTGCAATAAAGCTTGTGTACACGCCACAGCCACCATAGTTCCCAGATCCAATCCATTCATCAACTTGACCGACTCACTTTTGAAGCTGGTTGATGCATAGTTGGACCAGAAATGGGTCGAGCTTAGGTAGAACTGTGCCACATCTGACCCACCCATGTAGGTACAATTAGGTCGTGGTGGGTTGGGTTGGGTTAGCTGGGCCTGATCCATTTATATTTAAATGGGTCGAGTCAGATCCAGCTATGCTTGGTGAGTTTTAGTTGGTTGGTTTGGTTTGTCGGTCCGATTAGAATTCTTGGCTGAGTTGGGTTAGCTTGGGCACACCCTAACTGGCTTGAACTTGACCCATTGTATCCCCTATTTGAATCTAGGTCCTTTTCAATGATTCAAACTGTTTTTTATGCAATGTGTCTCACCTCGTACGGTAGATAGACAACAAATAAGATCTCCCAAATTTAATTATTTCAACCATTTAAATTTCCCTCTTTGCATATTATAAAATGGTTGAAATATTCAATTTAAGAGGTTTTTGAGACATCCCACATTCAAGGGAAGCCCTTTAACATAAATGGTTTGAGTTATTTAAAAGAACCCTATTCCAGTAGCTGAAGTCGTCCCTCTATATCATATTACAATAATGGGAGGGAGAGACTAGGCTGTACTTGGGCCGTACTTTGTTTAAAATTCTATAGGTGCTGATATAATACTAGGTGCCAACGAACCTCAATATGCAGGCAGTTAGAAGTTGTAGATGTGGCATATATTAATTCAATAAGCTAGCTAGCTAGCTTAGTTTGTGCAGCCCAATGTCACCAAGTCACAATCCCAAAATGAGATTAGTTGACTAGTCCTATCATCTTCCTAACATTGTGACACCTAAAACGCTTCCCTTGTAATGTGTGTGTGACGTTTACTGCACAGTCTATCATTGGTATCCACCAATGATAGAATGCCAACCCAAAACTCAAGTCTCAAGTGGGCCACACCACAAGGAACATCAGGGATGGTGGTCTACCCACCGTTGAAATCTGGTTGGAACCCACCGTACGTGATGTCCAGATGCCATCCAACCCAGTCATAAGGTGATTCCCACGAGGATGAAGGACGAAAAAACTGAACATTAGGTGGGCCCTAAGAAGTTTTAATCGTGGATATCCTTGTCCCCACCTTTCCCTGTGGATGGATCTTCCTTATTTTTGGGCTCACGTACAAACATGAGTTGGAATTCAATCCTGTGTTCCCACAGATTTTTGTTACACGGGCTCCCTACAAATGTTCAAAGACACAAAAGAAAAAGGGAAGGCTGCTGAGATGTCGTGGACCTTCTTGCTCAGGATTAAGACAGTAGAAAGCGATGCATTTTAAAAACTTCTCAGCTACAGGAAGCTCATCAGCATCCCTTCCAAAGATGGCTGAGTAGACAGCAGCTGCTTTCAAACCGAAGCATTCGGCCCATTCGAATTCGGTGTCTTCCTCAGAAGTGGTGAAGAAGAAAGTTTTGGGAGTGAATACGCTTGGGTTGGCCTCTTGCATGCGGTATGGGACCATATATCTGGACATCTTCGATTGAGACCTTTTGATATTTGATAACGTGTAGTTGAGATTAGATGATAGAGAGGGAACGCATACATGCATATATTTATAGAGAGGTAATGTTTTGTTTCATTTACTCGTTTTTTTCCCTTTTCTTTTTGGGTTTCCTTCCCTTTCTTCATTCCTTGCTTTGATTGATTGGAGTAGGAATAAAGAATGAGAAATGCTTAAGTTATTTGCGTAGATGAAAGATTGGAAAAAATGGATCGCTTGCAAGAAAAGAGATCCCGGCCATGTACCAGGTGGGGGCTCTACCTGAAAATATATGTATAAGGTGGCAATGGGTCAGGTAAGTCTGCTGGTCAACTAGCCCACCTGCTTCTGAGCCGGGTTTCGGCCAAGCTATGGCCTGTTTGGAACCTGGGATCAGGTGATATGGAATTACATTTGATCCCCTCTAAATTACATCTGATCTGAGCTGAAGATAGAACGGAATTTTGTGGAATTTGAAATCCATTGCATCTACGGGTCTCACTTTGATACATGAGTTTTATCCATCCGTCCATTCATATGCACCTTTCTTTTATATGTGACACTTAATTGTAGAATTTGGTCAGTCGATTATAGGTCCAATGTCCATTAAACACGGATTTCATATAAAATGGTGTTTTTCTCCAAGGAAGAATTAGATCCCAAACATAGAATTGGCTGGTCAAAATATTATGGTATTTCCAGACATGTAATAATGTACTAATGATGTTAACTCCATCTAATGCAATTCAATCCTGTGTTCCAAACAGGTGAAATGTTCCCCGACTTGATTTCAAGTTAGAAAATGTGGGCCATGTAAGTAAATGGGCCATGCTTGGGTTTAGTCCTACCCGGCCCACCCCTCTCGTATAGTTTATTAATGGGTTCCGTCAAATGGCCTGACTATCCCTCAGACTCAAACAAATTAATTGACAGTAAGTATGGACACTTGCATACAATGTCTTTGCATGTATTCATTAATTGGGCTAGTTTTGGATACCTTTAACCCGGTGTTCCATTCTTAAACTGGAGTGTGGTCATGCCGAGTTAGGTACAATAAATTGATTTTATTATTATTTATTATTTTATTTTTATTAAATTTTTTTTTTTTTTTTACAAACCTATGTAAACCAATGAGATGCTGCCACTTATTTGTTTGCACACCTATGTAGACCAATGGATAAAATCTTACTCGTATATTGAGTATATTGTTTACACCTGACCCAATGTGGCCAAATCAAACGATCCATATGCCACATGTGGTATAAATCAACTTTAATAGAAAGATTAGAGACATGCACATGAGAGAACATTAAGCGCAAGAGTTCTATTAAAATGACTCTCTACAAAAAATAAAAGTTTTATTGAGGCAAATATATATCTCAACATTAAATGCCAAAATTCCATTAAAGAATATATCTATCTAATTATATCAAAAGCACTTTTTATGGATGCCAAAGTCAAGTAATATAAGGACTCTAGCAACTTTTCTATACGAGAGTCCAATGACGGAACACTTCGGCCAATGCACAATCTGAAGAAGAGAGAGTCTCTCTTATATACATGACCATATGCAATAGGATATGCGGACATGGAATAGGCAATGTAATTTTTGCAACTGATCGTACAATGCCTCTTAATAGCTTATACAATGAGCACGCGTAAAAGAGCTCAAGATCCTACGCCAAACACATCTATTTACTTTTTAATTTACCTTTTATTTATCGCTTTTTATTTTAGCATAATCCAACCTAGTTCTAGCATAGATTGCTACTACCTAGCGGCCACTGTTACAACACCGCAAGATTAGATTTAATGTCTACAACCAGAAGTTGTTAGATCATGATTAACTGAGTTCTTACTTAAGCAATCATACTTATCTAGCCACATCTTTCTTACCACTCGTATCAATCATCTGTTTCGATAGACAAATCAAGTAGTTATCTCGTTCATTCCTATAGTTATTTAATACTTTATCAGTTGTAATTAATGAAACATACATTCAAATATTAATAAAATTGGCTTTATTTAGCTTTTTTCTTTTTTCATCTGTTCATCTTTATTCCTTTGGGAAATGTAAAACTAAGTTACTGGTGAAAGAACAAGTGCAAAATGAATTCATTCAAAAGGGCTAACCCTACCCTTCCACAAATCGGCTGATCAATCGATAGTTGAGATAATAGTTAAATTCTGCATCTAGTCTCTAATTAGTTTGACTCAACATGGGGCACCAACTGTTTAATCAAACATTGAGTTTTGAGTTGACTCTGACATGCCCGCATCATAATCACATTACAATTATTTAGGATGGTTTGGGTCAGGCTTGGGCTTAATGAGTTTTGACTGGGCCGGCTTAGGCATAAGCAAATAGGTGATGCCAAAAATATTGGCCTGTTAAGTAAACAGGTTGGGTTTTGGCTGACCTTAACCTGGCCTTGAACCCGACAAATTGTCACCTCTAAAATATACCATGTCCTAAAACCCAAGTTGGTCCAGTATCAGGTGGGCCGCACATGCACCTTGAATCCAATAGCGGTGCCCGGATTTGACTGGGCCCAAAAGTTTCTAGGAGGGTCGGCTCGTGCTTGAAGTCCAGGTACGGTGCTTGGGCTCGAGCCAATGATCAATATATCATGGACTAGCCTGGGGACCAAGACATATCCCATGTTGTACGTAAGTGTGAGATCCACTCCGTGTGCAAGCAAGAGATCCAATCAATTCAGTTTGAGAGCCCCGGTAAGCGATGCCTCAAGCCCAAAATTCATTCCTGCCCGCTCAAACAGTGGGGCATGCGATGGAAACTATGACCCACCTAATGTGTGGATTGGCATGATTATTCAAGTAGGGCACCTGTACTATAGACCCACTTGAGGGATGTCTAGGATCATGCACCCATATTCATTTAGATTACTGCCAGGTCTAGGGCTCAGGGGGCTTGGGTCGGGTTTGGAATATGGCCCATTTCTTGGTCTTGGGTCTCTGGAGGCATCTAAATGCTGGCATCACTAGGGCTGTTGTTGGCCCACCTTTGCTTATTTGTTGGAACTAAACTGTTAGCTTGGGCCCACATGTTGGCCCGAATAAGCCCTTTCTGAGCAGATTATAACCGTAGATGGGCATCGTTTTAAGCTTAAACTTGGGTCTTGATAGAAAAAGTTAAGAGTCTCATCCCATTGATTTTATGGGCATTAAAAATAGCCCGAACCCCAACCACTGGCTTATGATGAGATCTAACAGTCCCGGATGGGCCTATGCATAGCCCAAACCCGACCCATTGGTTATAAAGGAGATGCAACCCGCCAGAACCGGACCTGCTGACATCTTGAGGCCTACCAGTTTCAATGGTCCTTGATTGGGCTAGTTTGAGCCCAGATGTTGAACTTGTTTTCCCAGTGGGCCTCAAGGAAATAGTTTCCCAGTGCATGATTTCTATCGATCTGTTGCCACAGGTACATGAAATGAATAGATCCAAGCTAGTCTCCTGAAGGGGAAAATGCGACTCTATCCATCAGTTTTGCCATCTCAAGTTATAACATGAGTGTAGATCCAAAACTCAAGTGGGCCACACGAGAGGAAGTAGTGAGAATGAAAATGCTCGCCATTGAAAGATTTTTGGAGTCCACCATAATTTTTATATGCCATCCAAACCGTTCATAAGGTTAATCCCACTGAGATGGACTAAAACACAAATACTAGCCTGATCCAAAACTTCTATGGCGATATCTTGTTTTTAGTTCTTATACACAAAGTCTTCGTAAACTCCTCTTGGTCAATGGATAGATTAAGAACATTCAAGGATGGTTTGAAGGCCTGTGTGGGCCTGAAATGAGCCCTTCTGAGAAGATCAAAACAGTGCAAGGATGGTTTGAAGGCACTTGTAAGTGGTCCTATTCAATGTACATGTGAGAATATTTTTGGATTTAAGGTCATGTTTCTAACATTTTAAATGATTCTACCTAAAAAGTTGGGAGTAGCTGTGAAAGGAAAGAATATTGCAAAAATTTCTTAGATTCAAACTATTTAAAATCTTTGATAATGTCATTCTTTCATTTATTGGGCCGGTCTTTTAGGGCTAGGGCTGAAGCATCATTAGTCCCATTAGGGCTAGGGTTTTGGTCATGGCCTGACCCTAGCCTAGCGAGCATTGCGACTCCTCTAGTTGAAATGGGTCTAAACTTATAAGACCGTGGATGTTGCTAAAAGGCCTTTATAACCAAGTTGTGATTGGTCCTAACTCGTCTGGGTTCAAGTCCCATTTTGACTCGCCTGATTCAGGGATAAATAGGCCCAACTCTCCAGTGTGGGGGTGAATTGTGGTGTGATTCGTGGAGTGGTATTGACCGAGATGAATCATCAATATTCTATGCTTATTCAACACTTCTAAGGCTAGGCCTGGACTCAAGTACTTAGCTCATCTGCCACACGCTTGACACATTGATCTAAGGCTTGCTTTGATTTGGACTTATGTGGGTAATAAGGACATCACTTTATGTATGTATCAAAAGAGGAGGTAGGCCGCATCAATTTTTCAATGGTTAGGCGAGTACCTGTGGTCATATTGAAGACCCTACACTGAGAAGATGTGCGTGGTCTGCTTTATGAAGGGATCCAGACCGTTGGATTGGAAAGACGTGACGATTGGCCGTTGGATCACATGATTGGGCCATTGATCGTGGATCATCCACACTAGTTTTTCTTAGACTTTATCGGCGTATATGATTTAGGTTTTTTTTTTTTTAAAAAAAAATAAATTTAATATTATGTTTGGACATCATCACAAGTGTTTTTAGTTAATTTTATTTAAATTAAAAATATTTTTGTTAAAATTCATAAGACATGGTGATTATTGTAATTAGTGAGACTTAGTGAAACTATAAATTGAGGATGGGCGTGTCAATCTCTTCCTGCTTTTGCTCTTTTATTTTTTTTCTTTTTCTATTTTAATTAGAGTTAAAGATACTTTCATGTGATTTGGAAGGGAGATTGATTTGAGTCTAATCCTCATCAACGGAGTTATAAAGTCTCCATTTATTCCCACTTCATCATTTTATTATTATCCATCAAGGTATTTTATTCAAAGTTTTTCGATTCTCTCATCCAAAATCATCATTCTCTTCTAAACTTAACTTTACCATACAACCTAGCCACGTGTGACCTCAATCTCCTTTGTTTCTGCATAGATTGAAGATATCTATACAATAAGCCCCACCGTTTATGGACCATGCCACCTATTTCATTTGCCACGATAATTCTTTTTTTTTTTTTTTAATGACTTTTTTTTTTTTTTTTTTTTTTTACACACGCACACACACCCCACACTCACGCTAGTGGAATTTCACCACCTATGGGTACTCAAACCCTAGACCGGGAGTTGAAACTCCCGGTAGTCTACCACCCGAGCAAGAGTAAGGACCCTTTGTTGAAATTGAGAATTGCCACGACAATTCTTTCTTTTGAAAAGAAACAAGATAACAGTTAGTTTTCCCTTTGTTGCCACTTAGGATCAAGCCAATTGTCTTAGTCTTCCGTTTGTCTTTAATGTTGGGTTTAGTCCTACATTAGAAAGGATTTCAAAAAAATAAAATAAACTTTTATATTAAAATTCTCAACTTATTTTTTATATTGGGAATCAAGAGTGTGTCGTGGATATAACCTAAATTTAAGGATGCCAATGAACATAAGCTGCCCTTAAGGCTTTTAGGCTCAATCCACTTCCGACTAACTTGGACTGAAATTAGGCCCTTAGCCAGACTTGAACAAAAAATTTAGGTCCGTTTTAAAACTTGAATTGCCATTGACCCTGAGATACCCTAAGAAAAAGCGGAGTCCACACATAATAATTTTATCCTTGTCGTTGTGGGCCTATATATGTGTAACACCCTCATGTGGTGCTTTTTCATTAGGCTACCTTCATGCTAATTAAGGATCATGGCATGTTTAAGATTCTGCTTAAGATTTCAAAGGCATTTTTATCACATATCACATATCATCCATCATCTATAAATAACCCAGATCTGGAACAAAAGTGGGTGGCTGGGCTGGATATCTATTTTTTCTGGACCCTTATGGTCCTGATCTGGCTTTAAAATTTAATTTAATTTTAATATATTTCAAATAGCATTTATTTATATTCATAGGAGAATAGAAAAGCAGAAATCACCCCCTTCTTTTGGCTGCAAATATAGCCGTTGCAACAATAGAGGCAGCAGCGGCTACAGATGCCCACCTCAAAGCCCACCCATATCTGACCAAGAACTTTCCCGACCTCTCATCATGCCACTTCCTCATCTTACCAATTTCATCTTCCACGTATGGGTACATGGACGGAAGGGATACAAAGCTACCCATCCTCTTCACAAAATCCACCACATCCCCCTCTCTGTTCCACCTCCCCCTCACAACTCCAAACCTCTTCAACACTCTAACGTCCTCCTCGTCATTAACCAGCTCGTTCAAGAGCTGGAAGTACCGACTCAATGGCCGCTGCGGCTTTGAGCTCTCCAGCGCCATCAGATTGCTGACCACTGTCTCGATCTTAGTATCGAACACCAACGCTGGTAGTTTGAACACAGGCTCGTCGAATTGGACTTGAATGGTCCCATCTGGGTCTGCTTCGAACTGCACGCCGGACCATGCTAGCTCCTTAGCCGTCGGAACGACTGCCTGATCGTCTTTGGTGGGCCTCACCAGGCAGTAATGCAACCCCTCAAGAAGGGTACTTTTAGTAATTAATTCCTTGGCAAGGCGGCCGTGGAACTTCTTCTTCTCGGCGTAGAAGGGAGAGTAATACCAGCAAAAGAGAGAGATCACTTCATGGAAGTCCTCTCTGTTGAAGGGAAGCTTCAAATAATTAATGGAAGGAGATGATCCCTTGCTTTCTTTCGACATGAATTTTAAGGTTTCAATCACCGCCTGATCGAGATTTTGGACCACATTGATGGTGTGGTCAAGTAGGAGCTGGTTGTCTAGCAGGGCCATGTCTGAGACCAAGTGGGACCCATGCTTCGAAATTACGTAGCTGTTTATTTTCTCTCTGTCCTCTTCAGCCCATTGCTTCAAGTCTTTAAGGAAGACCGCAACAATATATATGGCATCGCATGTTTCTTTGAACTTTTTGGGCATTTTCGCGATGGAGATCATTGGCTCAGGTTCAACTGCATGTGCAGGAAAAGGTTTAAAAAATCAGGCTAAGTTGAACCTCATACAAGCACGTAGAACTGTCAACCAGTACTTGAAAATCCAGTTTTTGGACCCTTCAGGTCTCAACTTTTCAGACCCAGGTCTAGTCTCGTTCCCGTCAGGTCCACCAACTTGGACCCTGGTTAAAATCGGATGAGGTCCAGGCTAGTTAGTTTTATTTGTATGTATATTAACAGCTTTGCTAAGCCCACATGCATTTGCAATAAAGCTTGTGTACACGTCACAGGCACCATAGTTCCCAGATCCAATCCATCCATCAACTTGACCGACTCACTTTTCGAGCTGGTTGATGCATAGTTAGGCTAGAAATGTTGGAATATTTGGTTGAATTAAATAGATTATTAAAATTGAGAACCAAAAAAGGAAAATAAAATTTTGAGAAAGAGGAACATATTGAATTGAGTCGAGGCGTGATTGAGTCACTCGGCTTGAAATCGAATTTGCTCCCCTTGGATAGCGTCCAAAGTGCAACAGGTTTCCAGAGCAATCGATCTTCAGGATACAACAACTATGATCTAGTCCCAGTGGTGCACTCACTGTACGCGGGCTCGAACCACTTGCAGTTTAATCCGAAAGTGCTGAGTGGACTCAACGATGAACTCAATAAAATTTTTAAACCAGAATATTAGAGAGAGTTTTATAAAAGGAAATGATTTTCATATTTGCAAACATAAATTAGAAATCTTTATATAGACTCCGAAGTGGTGCATAAGCCAGATGCAACTAACCAGAACGGACACACCTCTCTTGTTTAAAACTAAAAGGTGACACACCTCTCTTGTTTAAAACTAAAAGGTGCAAGTGCGAGTACACTCTCGCAAATAAAGTCCCGCGAGTACCCATACACACGCACACATGCGAGTACACTCACACCACACCGCACCCGTGCCCGCGCCTAGCCCGTCCCGTCGCGCACACAGACACAGCTTGGCACGGCTCGACTTGGCGCGCACGCGTGTGTGGTCAATGGCATAGATTATAGCTATTGACATAGCCACCCATAGGACCAAATTTACATGCTCCCTAAATGGGGCTCAAGCCCAAGGCAAAAAGCCTATCTTATAAATAAAAGAATTTTCTTTGTCAAATCCGATGTGGGACAAAACCCACACCTCAAAAACACCAAAATTTAAATGTGGAAGGAAACCACTAAAAATTTAAAAAATCAAATTTTAATATTATTTTAAAACAAAATACAACAAGAAATGGATCGAGCTTAGGTAGAACTGTGCCACATCTGACCCACCCATGTAGGTATAATGAAGTCGTGGTGGGTTGGGTTGGGTTAGCTGGGCCTGACCCATTTACATTTAAATGGGTTGAGTCAGATTCAGCTATGCTTGGTGAGTTTTAGTTGGTTGGTTTGGTTGGTTGGCTCCAGTTAAAATTCTTGGCTGAGTTGGGTTAGCTTGGGCACACCCTAACTGGCTTGAACTTAACCCATTGTATCCCCTATTTGAATCTAGGTCCTTTTCAATGGTTCAAACTGTTTTTTATACGATGTGTCTCACCTAGTATGGTAGATAGACAACAAATAAGATCTCTCAAATTTAATTATTTCAACCATTTAAATTTGCCTCTTTGCATATTACAAAATGGTTGAAATATTCAATTTAAGAGGTTTTTGAGACATCCCACATTCAAGGAGAGCCCTTTAACATAAATGGTTTGAGTTATTGAAAAGATTCCTATTCCAGTAGCTGAAGTCCCTCTATATCATGTTACAATACTCGGAGGAAGCTAATGGAATAAGCCTCTATATTATCCATGCCGTTGGCTCTATCAGGCCAGTCTGGTAGCTAGATGGGCTACACATGTACAGTTAAATGAGGACTGAAGCTGAACAGACCATGGAATGTGGATATATCACAAACTTAGGTGTAGCGATGGCCAGGTGGGCCCAAACAGCCCAAACCATGTAGGGCCAGGGCATGGGCCATCAGCTTGGCTTTAGGGCCAGATCTCAGCCAATGATGAATGGCCAACCTTATTGTTTCCATAATGTTTATTTGCCATCCAACCTGTTGATAAGGTCACAAAAACCTCGATGTAGGGGAAAAATAAATAAATATTAGATTGATCCAAACTTTTGTGGCCCCCAAGAAGTTTTTAATGGTGAATCACCAACGTTTCCCATAGTATGATTCACCTGAGATTTGGATCTGCTTCATTTTTTGGGCTTATGATTCACCTGAGATTTGGATCTGCTTCATTTTTTGGGCGCTTCATTTTTCGGGCTTATGATTCACCTTAGATTTGGATCTGCTTTATTTTTTGGGCTCATGAACTAAAATGACTATCCATAGGTGGTGAAACCCACCATGGCCTGAGTGTATGTAATTTATAAAAAAAAAAAAAAAAAAGTTCTTGGGTGAGGCGAGGTTGCATCAAAAACGCTTCCCTTGTAATGTGTGTGTGACGTTTACTGCACAGTCTATCATTGGTGGATGGTATCCACCAATGATAGAATGCCAACCCAAAATTCAAGTCTCAAGTGGGCCACACCACAAGGAACATCGGGGATGGTGGTCCCCACCGTTGAAATCTGGTTGGAACCCACCGTGATGTCCAGATGCCATCCAACCCATTCATAAGGTGATTCCCACGAGGATGAAGAAAAAAACTGAACATTAGGTGGGCCCCAAGAAGTTTTAATCCTGGGCATCTATGTCCCCACCTTTCCCTGTGGATGGATCTTCCTTATTTTTGGGCTCACGTACAAACATGAGTTGGAATTCAATCCTGTGTTCCCACAGAGATTTTTGTTACACGGGCTCCCTACAAATGTTCAAAGACTCGAAAGAAAAAGGGAAGGCTGCTGAGATGTCGTGGACCTTTTTGCACAGGATTAAGACAGTAGAAAGCGATGCATTTTAAAAACTTCTCAGCTACAGGAAGCTCATCAGCATCCCTTTCAAAGATGGCTGAGTAGACAGCAGCTGCTTTCAAACCGAAGCATTCGGGCCAACGGTATGCGTTTTCTCCCTCAGAAGCGAAGGAGAAAGTTTTGGGAGTGAATACGCTTGGGTGGGCCTCTTGCATGCGGTATGGAACCATATATCTGGACATCTTCGATTGAGACCTTTTGATATTTGATAACGTGTAGTTGAGATTAGATGATCGAGAGGGAATGCAAATGCATACATGCATATATTTATAGAGAGGTAATGTTGTGTTTCATTTACTCCCCTTTTCTTTTTTTTTTTGGATTTCCTTATCTTTCTTCATTCCTTGCTTTGATTGATTGGAGTAGGAATAAAGAATGAGAAATGCTTAAGTTATTCGCGTAGATGAAAGATTGGAAAAGATGGATCGCTTGCAAGAAGAGAGATCCCGGCCATGTACCAGGTGGGGCTCTACCTGAAAATATATGTCTAAAGTGGCAATGGGTCAGGTAAGTCTGATGGTCAACTAGCCCAACTGCTTCTGAGCCGGATTTCCGCCAAGCTATGGCCTGTTTGGAACCTGGGATCAGGTTGTTGGAATTGCAAACCAAAGCCCAGCAAGTGCTGTGGCTGCTCATCTTCCAAAGCACAACATCACTTCCCATGAGATGCTTTTTGGAAGATGAAATGCTCTGTTTATTTTCTAATAGCAGGGGCAGTTTTGCCTTTTCACCTTGCATTCAAAAGCCATCCGGTTGTAAACAGGCAAGCGAAGAAGCAAAGGAAAAAAAAAAAAAAGTAAGTGAAAAGCTAGTATGCAGCAGCAACAGTAAAAAGAAATCAGTGTTTTTTAAAGTGTGCAGCAGCAAAACCAGTTTTTTAAAAAAAATTCTTGTCTGGCTTCTTTTCTTTTTTTCTTCCTTCTACATCAGATTTCTGAGTAGTGCTAAGGCTTTGTAAAGCCTAGAAAATTCTGAAGCAAAGAAAAGATTTGGCTTGTAAAGTCAACAAACTGGAATCAGAGCCAAGTTCTTCTTCTACAAAAAGTTTCCACTAGTTTTTTCAGCCAAGTACAGATTTTTCTGAAGAAAAAAATCTGTTTAAGAAAAAAAAATCAGATTGCAGAGCCAACTTTTTAAGTTCCCTGGTTGAAGTTGCCAACAATTTTTTTGCTAGCCAAGAAAAGAAAATTTCTGTTCAAAAAAAAAAAAAAAAAAGTCAGATTTCAAGAAAAAAAATCTGTTCAAGGAAAAATCAGATTTAAGCAGTTTTCAGCCAAAAAAAAAAAAAAAAAAAAAAAAAAAAAAAAAAAAAAAATCAGATTTCAGAAGTTTTTCTAGCTAAGAAAAAAGAAAAACTGTTAAAAAAAAAATCAGATCTTCTACTCCATCCTTCTCTCCCTTCATTTAAAAAATAAAAAATAAAATCAGTCATTCTTGCTTTTAAAAACAGAAAAGATGGTCAGTACAATCCAACCACAGGTTCCTAAGTTGTCAAAGGACAACTTTGAAAAGTAGTGCATCCAAATGAAGGCGTTGTTCAGGTCGCAAGAACTATGGGAGATCGTCACCGATGGGTATGTAGAACCCACCATGGAGGAAGAAGCTGCCTTCACCAACGAAGAAAAGACCGCTCTATGTTGAGGGTCAAATATTGCATATTAGACCCTAATTACTACCTAGATTTATGAACATGATACTGCTTAACGGTCTATTTTAATCGTGTTTGTGGTGCAAGGTGAAGTTGCAAGCTTGGACCAAAATATGGTGCTAAAAGCAGAGATTTAACATTCAGAATTCACCAAAGCATGGGACTGACCCCAGGAGACCAAGATTGAGGAAATTACAAGCCGAAAATCAAAGGGAATCAAGTCGCTCACTTCAAACAGGCCTGAAAAATGTCCAAAATGCAAGATCACCAGGTTTTCACCATCTGTTCGGCTCGAAACTTTATATACGGCCTGAGGACCATAAATTAACCGTACATGTCGAATTTCAGTCATTGGATCCCTGTGAAAGTGACCTAACGGACAGATCAGATCCTTAAATCCTTAAGTGGGGCCCACCTGATCTTTGGATATGCTTCAATTTTGGACTCAACGCCTTAAATGAGTTGACAAAATGGATGGACAGAGCAGATTTTATAAGATCATCATGATAGACCCTAAGCTATATTGCATGTATATGGAGTATCCGCAGACTGACGGACGTGCACCTTTGGACTAAAAGCCCAGTCAAAGTCGGTCTGACCCAACTTTTTAAAGCAAGAGAGAATCTCTCTCATCTCCGTTCGCAGTGTGTTGCGCTGGGAGGGTGCATGGCCCACCACCGTTGATCATATGGTCCATCGGGACCGTCCATTCATCCCAAGGCGTCAAACCGACCGTACACACAGTAGTTTTTCAAACTCACACACGAGAGTGAATGGAAACATCGCCAATTTGTTGAATGGACGGTAGGTTTAAAAATCAATGGGTTGCACTTATCTCGAGCTAAAACCGGTCCTCTCTGAACGGTTTTTCGATCAGAACGCAGTGGACGGCGTGGATTTTGCAACATAATAGTGAAGTGGGTCCCACCGTCAACACAATGTAACCGATTATGTAAGCTCTTTTTACAGAGCGTCCGAGACCCGGACGCTGCGAGTAGTTTTGCATCCATAGAGTGGATCGGTCCGACGATCCAGACCATCTAAAATCGTCCCAAGGTGGGACCGACCAGAGGCATGAAGGATGAACGGCTCAGATCCCGCGCTGGGAGCTCCTGTGGCCGAAACTTCCACTCCAACGCAGATTAGCTGCCTTTCACTGCGAAAGGAGTGTGTAAAGCTTCCGTCCGCAGTTTTCTTCCACACCGACTCCAGTTGCAGACCGCCTTCCCTACAGCTGCTACAAAAGGACCAGAGGAAAAAGATTTGGGAGGGCTTGTTTTGGTGGCAACAAGACTAGACGTGGAGCAAAGAGATAGGGAGAGAGAAGTATTTTTAGAATTTTTAGTTCTTTGTTTATGTTATTGCAAGATGCTTAGCTAAATCATGTTTACTTTAGGCTAAACCTCTTAGCTAGGGCTAAGAGGTGAAGCTTGCAGTGAGATGAGAGACTCTATTTCATGCCTTTAATTTAATTTGGATTTATGAACTGCGTTTGATTTTAGTTGATTATTAAGGGAATGTTCTTAGTTTTTAATGGTCTATTGTGACTAAAATTACAATGGGTCTGCGATGACTTTGAGTATTTCGTTTGCTTTGTTATGTTTATAACGTCAGGAAGCCCTGTTGTTCACCATCGCCTCCTGGGTATGGTTGGATGTCGGTACTCTTCCTAACCTTCATAGTATGTTGATTGGTTGGTAATTAGTTTAATTCTGTTATTTGCTTTGTCTCCTGGGCATGGTTTGGTGATGGAATCCATTCTAATTCATATACCTTTCATCTCTCGAAAACGTATCAAAGGACGTTCGGTTTGATTTCCATGGTTTCACCCTTCAACTGGATGAAGATAGGACTCTAAGTCCAGTTGAATTCTTGAAACAGGCATAAGATCTCCCTGATCTCTATAAGTGGATCCTCTGAATCCCTAGTGTCTTTCCTTTGAATTCTTTAAGTTTAGATTAATATTTCACCATTATTCCTCAAATCATACTCGATTTAGATTTCATCTTAGTCTAATTCTAGTTCTACTTAGTTTCAGATTGTGTACAGGTATAAGTCCCTTGGGATTCGACCTCAATCTTATCGAGTTTATTACTACATCACAACCCTGCACTTGGGGAGTGAACACTCTAAAAAATCAAAGGAAGAAAGACAACAAGGCTTTATTCCTCCTCTATCAAGGGTTGGATGAATCAACCTTTGAAAAGATTGCCGAAACAACATCAAGCAAGCAAGCTTGGGATACCCTTAACACCATCTTCAAGGGTGTTGATCGAGTAAAGCAGGTTTACCTTCAAACATTAAGAGCCGAGTTCGAAGCGGCACACATGAAGGAAGGTGAAAGTATCCCTAACTACTTTTCACATTTAATTGTTATTATTAACAATTTAAAAAGAAATGGTGAAAAAGTTAAAGACATACGTGTCATGGAAAAGGCCTTGCGATCTCTCACAACCAAGTTTGAGCATGTGGTTGTGACAATCGAAGAATCAAAAGACTTAGAAAAACTGTTCATTGAAGAACTGATGGGATCGTTGCAAGTGCATGCATTGCAACGAATATAAAAGAATGCTAATTCAATGCTTGAACATGCCTTAGAGTCTAAGTTGACTTTAAATGAACAAAAGAATGGCCATACACAACGAGGGGGTTGTGGCACTAGCAATCGTGCACAAGGGAGATGGCGTGGATATCATCCAAGCCATCTACAAAAGTTTACCAATTTCTGTGAAAGAGGAAATGGTAGAGGCCGGTTCATACATGGTCGTGGAAACACAAAGAACGTTCAATGCCATAATTGCAAGAAATTCGGCCATTATGCCTCTAAGTGTTGAAGCAAAGTGGATTAAGATGAATGATCCAAATATGCTAAAGCATCACACCATGAACAAGAAGACTCCACACTCCTCCTCGCACAAGAAAAGCCATGTGAACGGCCAAATGTGTAGTATCTTGACACTGGTGCAAGCAACCACAAGAGTGGTAACAAAGAACTATTTATAGAACTCACAGAAGGAGTTCTTGGCGACGTGAGTTTTGGTGACTCATCAAAGGTACTTGTGATAGGTAAAGGAAAAGTTAAAATCTATCAGAAGAATGGTGAGCCAAATTATATCTCTAATGTGTATTATGTACCAAACATAAAAAATAACATCTTTAGTATCGGCCAACTCCTTGAGAAGGGGTATGTCATATACATGGAGAACTATTCTCTCTCTATAATAGATGCTCACAGGAGACTTGTGGCTCAAGTCCAAATGGCAAAGAACCGCATGTTTCCGCTCCATATTAACATGAAGGCTGAGAAGTGCCTCTATGGACACGTGAAGAATGATTCATGGAGATGATATCTTAGTTTTGGGCATCTCCATTTCAGTGGCCTTCAACTTTTATCCTCATCAAGCATAGTGCATGGCTTGCTGACTATTGAAGCTCCAGAACATGTGTGTGAGGTGTGCACACTCCGCAAACAACAAAGGAACTCCTTTCCAAGTGGAGTGTCCAAAAGAGCAAGGGAACCATTTTAGTTGGTTTACACTGATATTTACGGACCACTTGAAACACTCTCTCTTGGAGGTAATAAATACTTTATTACTTTCAATAATGATTTCGTAGAAGACTTTAGGAGTATTGCATCAAAGAAAAATCTTCTGCTCTTACTATCTTTAAAATTTTCAAAGCTCGTGTTGAAGTTGAAAGTGGTCACAAAATTAAAGTACTCAGATTTGACAGAGGTGGAGAGTACACCTCAAATGCATTTCGAGATTTTTGCAAGGAACATGACATTAAGCAACAACATACTGCAGCTTACACGCTACAACAGAATGAAATTGTAGAACGGAAGAATCACACCATCCTCGACATGAGGACCATACTGAAGGAGAAAGGCCCAGAGGCAATTTGCATGTACTGCCTACCTGCTCAATCGGTGTCCAACCAAGAGCATTAGAAACATGACACCACAAGAGGCATGAAGTGGCTACAAACCAAGCGTAGCGCACCTACGGATCTTTGGGTGTGTTGCCTACGCTCAAGTTCCAGAAGCAAGAAGAAGGAAGCTTAATGATCGGGGAGAAAAATGCATATTTATCGGCTACAGTGAATGATCTAAAGCCTATAAGCTCTACAATCCACTAACCAATAAAGTAGTGGTGAGTAGAGATATGGTCTTTAGTGAGGAAGAAGCTTGGAAATTGAATGATGAAGAATCGGCCAAAGATATTCTAGTCGAAATAGAAGAACATGAGGAAAGGCATGACCGTTAAGAGCAAATGCCCGCAACACCTTCTTCGGCCGCATCATCAGTACACAGAAGTCCAAGAGTACATTTCATTACTCCTGAAAGTACTCCAAGTCAAAATTCGGCCAGCTCGTCCTCACCCATGGCACCTATAAAAATGAAAAGCTTAAGCGACATCTATGAGAAAATTGAAGAGGTCAATCTTTTCTGCCTGTATGCAGATCATGAGCCTCTAACGTTTTAGGAGGCCATAAAAGAAGAATGTTGGAGAATTGGTATGAAAGAAGAAATTCATGCCATTACGAAAAAATGACACATGGGAGCTGACTACGCTTCCTAATGGCTAGAAAACTATTGGTGTCAAATAGGTGTAACTTCGACTAGTCGAACCGAGCCTTCGACCAGTCGAGCTTACGCAGATTCGTTCCGCGATTTTGTACGGATTTCGTGTCGCAAGTCCTTTCGCAACTAGGATGCGGAAGGGAGTTTCCTAAAACTATAAATAGGAGTTCCTAGGATTTTTTAGGTATGACAAGAGGGTTTCCTAAAGCTTTACAAGGGATTTGCTAAAGGGTTTAGGGTTATCAAAGGTGAGAGAGAGGAAGCTTAGAGAAGGAAGGTTCTGCTCGTGGAGGTTATCTACTGTGCAATCTATATCTCAGCGCTTCTATGTCCTCGTAATCAGTTAGATCTCTCCGTTTTCTCTATTTCTCTTATTGTTTATCCGCTCCTGTGTGAGTGAAGAAGGTTGTAACGTTCTGCTTTATAGTGGATTGTTGATTTAGACGAGGTCCCGTGGTTTTTACCTCTTTGAGGGTTTTTCACGTAAAAATCTCTTGTGTGGTGTGTGATTGATGCATTGATTGTTTTCATTGTTTTATTATCCATAATTCTGGTTTGTTCTAGAGGGCTAGATCCTAAGGTTTTGTGCAAGACCCCCAACAAAGTGGTATCAAAGATAAGTTCATTGAACGGGTAGGATCGGTTTTGAATTATAGAAGGTCGCTCATCAAGGATGATCAACCTCAATGGTTCTAACTGGACCATATGGAAGGCTAAGATGGAGGACTTGCTTTATTGCAAGGACCTATATTCTCCAATTTAGGCATATCCGCAAAATCCAAGGATATGACTGATGATGATTGGAAGAAGATGGACCGAAAGGCGGTGGGGTTTGTTAGACAATGGTTGGATGATTCAGTGTTCCACCATGTGTCTACGGAAACCTCAGCCGCTAGCCTATGGCTGAAATTACAAGGGCTGTATGAGAGGAAGACAGCCGGTAATAAGATTTTTCTGATAAGACGACTTGTGAATCTCAAGTTCAAGGATGGTGGTTCTGAGGCCGAACACATGAATGAGGTCAGTAATATAGTGAATCAACTCTCCTCTATGAAGATGGTCCTGGATGATGAATTGTAGGCTTTACTTTTGCTTAGCTCATTGCCTGACAGTTGGGAGACATTGGTGGTGTTTCTAAGTAACTTCACGCTAGACGGAAAGATATTCATGGAACAGGTAACTAGCTGTCTTTTTAATGAAGAGACAAGAAAGAAGTCTCAAGGGTCTACTCAGCAAAAGGCCCTTGTGACACAAGAACGGGGGAGAGGAAAGAACAGGAAGGACGGGAAGGCCCGAGATAAATCAAGAAACAAGTCAAGTAACAGAAAAGATATTGAATGCTGAAATTGTGGCAAGAAGGGCCACTACAAGCATGAATGTCGTGGTAAGAAGAACGACAAGAAAAGAAAAGGGAAGGAAGATGAATCAGATTCTACTGCAGTCGCTTCAGATGATGACATGGTAGTTATTATTTCAATAGATCATGATGTATGTCTCACGGCTACGAGTTAGGACACCGACTGGGTGATAGACTCGGAAGCTTCTTTTCATGTGACTCCACACAGGGACTCCTTCACAAGCTACAAGTCAGGTGACTATGGGACTGTGAAGATGAGAAATTCTGACGTATAAAAAATCGTGGGAGTTGGTGATATTTGTGTGAAGACCGATGTGGGTTACACATTGGTTCTCAGGGATGTGAGGCATATCCCAGATCTTTGCCTCAACTTGATGTTGACGGGAAGGTTGGATGATGATGGTTATGAAAATCGGTTTGCTTGTGGGCGATGGAAGCTCATCAAGGGTTCATTGATCGTGGCCAGAGGAAAGAAGTGTTACACCCTTTACAAGGCAAGCGTCAGTATGTGCAAGGGTGGGTTGAATGCAGCGGAAGATTCAACTATTGACATGTGGCACAGGCGTCTAGGCCACATAAGTGAAAAAGGGCTTCAGCTATTAGCGAGGAAGCGGTTCCTTTCAGACGTGACAGGTACACGTCTCAAAACCTGTCTTAATTGTTTATCAGGAAAATAACATAGAGTTTCATTTATTAAAACTGCTTCTCATGTTAATAAAGCGCATGCATTAGATTTGGTTTATTCTGATGTTTGTGGTCTTATGAAGGCAAAAAACTTGGGTGGGGCATTGTATTTTGTTACTTTTATAGATGATGCATTTAGGAGGGTTTGGGCTTATGCTTTGAAATCTAAGGACGAGGTCTTTGGTGTGTTTAAATTGTTTCATGCTATGGTCGAGAGAGAGACAGGTAGACCATTGAAGTGCATCCGTACTAACAATGGTGGTGAATATATTGGCGACTTTCACGAGTACTGCAAGTCCCTGGGTATACGGCATGAACAGACGGTTCCCAAGACCCCTCAGCATAATGGTGTAGCTGAGCGAATGAATCGCACTATTGTTGAGAGAATCAGATGCATGTTATCCTATGCGAAATTGCCCAAGACGTTCTGGGGAGAAGCAATGCACACGGCGGTGTATTTGATAAACAGGTCTCCATCAGCCCCATTGAATGGAGAAGTACCTGAGAAGGTGTGGACTGGACAGGATCCATTGTACAGTCATCTCAAGGTGTTTGGATGTAGGGCATCCGTTCACGTACCAAAGGACGAGAGGTCTAAGCTCGATATGAAGATCAGGCTGTGTGTGTTCTTGGGGTACGATGATGAAAAGTTCGGTTACAGGTTATGGGATCCGACCGAGAGGAAGCTCTTTAGGAGCAGAGATGTGGTTTTCTTTGAAGATCAGTGTATAGAAGACATTGGTAAGCCAGAGAAGAACCAACCTAGTTCAGGTAAGCTAGAGGACATGGATCCTATTATTCCTCCCGTGGTGTCTGATGACGGGAGAGTATAGTAAGGTGTAGAGGACGAGGGACTTTCTTCAGAAGATGGACCAGGGGAGCAGCCCCCACTTAATCTACCTGTTGAGCCACAGGTAATAAGGAGGTCGTCTAGGGACAGACAGCCATCCAAGAGGTACTCGCCGTATGAGTACATTATGCTCACTGATGGGGGAGAGCCAGAAGATTATTCTGAGGCCCTAGCCGACGAGCATAAAGGGGAGTGGTTGAAAGCTATGCAAGAGGAGATGAAATCCTTACATAAGAACCACACCTATGATATGGTGAAATTGCCTAAGGGCAAGAAAGCTTTGAGCAACAAGTGGGTGTTCAAAAAGAAGATCGAGCAGAAGAATTCACAGATGAGGTTCAAGGTCAGACTTGTGGTGAAAGGGTTTGGTCAGAGGAAAGGCATAGACTTCGAGGAGATATTCTCACCAGTGGTGAAGATGACATCCATACAGGTGTTGCTTGGGTTGGTAGCTAGCATGGATCTGGAGATAGAGCAGTTAGATGTTAAAACTGCCTTTCTCCATGGTGACCTGGAAGAAGAGATCTACATGCACCAACCAGAGGGGTTCGAAGTCAAGGGCAAAAAACATATGGTGTGTAGGCTGAGGAAGAGCTTGTATGGGCTGAAACAAGTTCCACGAAGTGAATGGTAAAGAAGTTCGACTCGTTTATGTTGAAACATGGGTATGACAGAACGGAGTCGGACCACTGTGTGTTCACGCGCAAGTTCTCAGATGGTAATTTCTTAGTTCTGCTATTATACGTTGATGATATGCTCATCATAGAAAAAGAAATCAAGAAGATCGACAGGCTGAAACAGGAGTTGGGCAAGTCTTTTACGATGAAAGACTTGGGCCCGACTAGACAGATCCTAGGAATGGAGATAACCCGTGACAGAAGAAGCAGGAAGCTTTGACTATCACAAGAGCGGTATATTAAGAAAGTCCTAGAGCGGTTCAATATGAATGCAGCAAAACCGGTCAGTACTCCACTGGATGGTCACTTCAGATTGAGCGACAGGCAATGTCCCAAGACAAAGGTAGAGGTGGAAGAGATGCAGAAAATACTCTACGCGTCAGCGGTAGGAAGTTTGATATATGTTATGGTGTGCACACGCCCAGACATAGCATATGCGGTTGGTGTTGTCAGCCGGTATCTTGCCAATCCTGGCAAAGAGTATTGGACAGCGGTGAAGTGGATACTCCGGTATCTAAGAGGCTCATCCAGGTTGAGCCTATGCTATGGTGATGGTAAACCTGTGTTAGAGGGCTACACAGATGCAGATATGGCAGGTAACATAGACTCTAGGAAGTCTACATCGGGGTTCATGTTCACATTTGCAGGGGGAGCGGTTTCTTGCGAGCAAGTTACGAAGGTTGTAGCATTATCACGACGATGAGGCCGAATACATTGCGATCACGAAGCATGTAAAGAGATGCTTTAGATGAAAAGGTTCCTACAGAACTTAGCTCGAAGCAGGAGGAGCACGTGGTCTATTGCGATAGTCGAGTGCTATACACTTGAGCAAGAATCCAAGTCAGTATTCCAAGTCGAAGCACATAGAGATTCGGTATCACTGGATCAGGGATACTTTGGAACAGAAGGTGTTACAGCTTGAGAAGGTCCACGCGGACGATAATGGGTCAGACGTGATGACCAAGGCTTTGCTCAAGGGTAAGTTCGAGGTTTGTAGAAATCCGGCTGGCTTGAAGAAGGTGGATCCCTCCTGAGTTAAAAAGGGGGAGATTTGATAGATTTTTTGACCCATCGTCGACCTGTCGTGAGCCTTGCTCGACCGATCGAAGACTGGCCTCGACCAGTCGAAGGAGTCGAGTCGTGGCACGACTCAAAGTCCAGCGACTGTGGACTATTTTTCTCCGGGGTGCTCGATCGGTCGTAGGTGGCTCTCGACCGGTCGTGGCCTCCTCACGACCAGTCGAAGTTACGCAGATTCTTCCGCAATTTTGAGCGGATTTCGCTTCGCAAGTCCTTTCGCAACTGGGATGCGGAAAGGAGTTTCCTAAAACTATAAAAAGGGATTCCTAGGGCTTTCTAGGGTATGACAGGAGGGTTTCCTAAAGCTTTACAAGGAATTTCCTAAAGGGTTTAGGGCTATCAAAGGTGAGAGAGAGGGAGAAAGAGAGAGAGAAACCTTATAGAAGGGAGGTTCTGCTCGTGGAGGTTATCTACTGTGCAATCTATATCTCAGCGCTTCTATGTCCTCGTAATTGGTTAGATCTCTCCGTTTTCTTTATTTCTCTTATTGTTTATCCACTCCTGCGTGAGTGAAGAAGGTTGTAACATTCTGCTTTATAGTGGATTGTTGATTTGGACGAGGTCCCGTGGTTTTTACCTCTTTGAGGGTTTTCCACGTAAAAATCTCTTTTGTGGTGTGTGATTGATGCATTGATTGTTTTCATTGCTTTATTATCCATAATTCTGCTTTGTTCTAGAGGGCTAGATCCTAAGGTTTTGTGCAAGGCCCCCAACACTTATAGCATGCCTATATGTTGATGATTTCCTGTTTATAGGAAACAGTCAACCGATGTTTGATGAATTCAAGAAGGCCATGTTTAAGGAGTTCGAGATGACCGATGGAGGTCTAATGTCCTTTTTCTGGGCATTGAAGTGAAACAACAACATGGTGGCATCTATATATTTCAAAAGAAGTATGCCAATGAATTGCTTGAAAAGTTCAAGATGGCTGATTGCAATGTCGTAAACACGCCTGTAGCAACGGGTTTAAAATTGAGAAAGGACGGAGAAGGAAGAAGCGTTAACTTGACTATGTTCAAGAGTCTGATTAGAAGCCTAAGGTACCTCATAATCACAAGGTCGGATATCGTCTACAGTGTTGGGCTTCTAAGTAGGTACATGGAAGCACCAAAAGAATCACACTGGCTAGCCGTAAAAAGAATCCTCAGGTACATCAAATGAATAATGGAATTTGGTCTTTTCTATCCATACAATGATGAAGCAATGTTATATGGATACTCAGACAATGATTGGGGAGGTGACTAAGATGAAAGAAAGTGCACCACTGGCTATGTATTCTATCTCAGAACGACTGTTTTCACATGAAATTCGAAAAAGGAGACAATGGTCGCCATATCCACATGTGAAGCAGAGTACGTGGCAGCATTGTTCACTGTCTGTGAGGGAATTTGGTTGAGAAACTTGCTAAGGGAGCTGAAGCATCTGCAGGAAGGATCCACAGTCATATATGTGGATAACAAGTCGGCAATCTAGCTAGCCAAAAATCCAATGCAGCATGGAAGAAGCAAACACATTGATACCCGATACCATTTTCTGAGAGATCATGTGAAGCAGAAAAAGATGAAATTAGAGTATTGTCATAATACGGAACAGGTGGCGGATATTTTCACAAAGGCATTGCTGACAGATGCATTTAAACGACTAAGAATGATGCTCGGAATGAAGCTGGTTTTGGTTTGAAGGGGAGTGTTGGAATTGCAAACCAAAGCCCAGCAAGTGTTGTGGCTGCTCATCTTTCAAAGCACAACATCACTTCCCATGAGATGCTTTTTGAAAGATGAAATGCTCTTTATTTTCTCGGAACATTAAGTGTTAGAAGCTCCTAGCAGGGGCAATTTTTTCTTTTCAATTACATTCAAAAGCCTATAAATAGGCACCTTGTATTCGGTTGTAAACATGCAAGTGAAGAAGCAAAAAAAAAAAAAGTAAGTGAAAAGCAAGTGTGCAACAACAACAGTAAAAGAAATCAGTTTTTTTAAAAATTCTTGTCTAGTTTCTTTTTTTTTTTTTTCTTCCTTCTACATCAAATTTCTGAGTAGTGCTAAGGCTTTGTAAAGCCTAGAAAATTCTGAAGCAAAGAAAAGATTTGGCTTATACAGCCAACACAGGTGACATGGAATTACATTTGATCCCCTCTAAATTACATCTGATCTGAGCTGAAGATGCAACGGAATTTTATGGAATTTGAAATCCACTGCATCTACAGGTCCCACTTTGATACAAGATTTTTATCCACGCCGTCCATTTATGCACCTTTTATATGTGACACTTAACTGTAGAATTTGGTCAGTTGATTATAGGTCCAATGTCTACTAAACACGGATTTCATATAAAATAATGTTTTTCTCCAAGGAAGAATTAGATCCCAAACATGGGATTGGCTAGTCAAAATATTATGGTATTTCCAGACATGTAATAATGTAATAATGATGTTAATTCCATCTAATTATGCAATTCAATCCTGTGTTCCAAACAAGGTGAAATGTTCCCCCGACTTGGTTTCAAGCTAGAAAATGTGGGCCATTTAAGTAAATGGGCCATGCTTGGGTCGAGTCCTACCCAGCCTACCCCTCTCATATAGTTTATTAATGGGTTCTGTCAAATGGCCTGACTGTCCTCCAGGCTCAAACAAATTAATAGATAGAAAGTATGGACACTTGCATATGATGTCTTTGCATGTATTCATTAATGGGGCTAGTGTTGGATACCTTTAACCCGTGTTCCATTCTTAAACTGGAGTGTGGTCATGCCAAGTTAGGTGGAATAAGTTAACGTTTGTTTGTTTGTTTGTATGTTTTTTTTTTTTTTTTTTGCACACCTACGTAGACCAATGAGATGCTGCAACTTGTTTTTTGCACACCTATGTAGACTAATGGATGAAATCTCACTCATATAGATCAAACGATCCATATGCCACGTATGTTATAAATCAACTTTAATAGGAAGATTAGAGACATACACATGAGAGAACATTAAACACTAGAGTTCTATTAAGATTACTCTCTACAAAAAACAAGTGTTTCATTGAAGCAAGTGTATATCTTAACATTAAATTTCAAAATTCCATCAAAGCGTGTGTGTGTGTGTGTATAATCATATTAAAAGCACTCTCTATGGATGCCAAAGCCAAGTGATGTAAGGACTCTAGTAACTTTTCAATACAAGAGTCCAATGACGGAACACTCCAACATCTGACGAAGAGAGAGTCTCTCTTGTACACATGACCATACACAATAGGATATGCTGACATGGAATAATCAATGTAATTTCCACAATTGATCGTACGGATCCTTAACGATGCTAAAGACTGCTAGGCTGGTGCCTCTTAACAGCTTATACAATGAACACGGGAAGAATAGCTTGAGACCCTACGCCAAAACCATCTATTTGCTTTTTAATTTACCTTTTATTTATAGCATAGATTCCTATTACCTAGCGGCCACTGTTTTAGTATTATATGATTAGATTTAATGTCTACAACTATAAGTTGTTAGACCATGATTAACTGAGTTCTTACTTAAGCGATCATACTTATCTGGTCACATCCTTCTGACCACTCGCATCAATCGTCTGTTCCGATAGACAAACCAAGTATTTATATCGTTTATTTCTTTAATTATTTGATACTTTGTCAATTGTAATGAATTATACATTTAAATATTAATAAAATTAGCATTGTTTAGGTTTTTTGTTTTTTAATCTGTTCATATCTATTCCTTTGGGAAGTGTAAAACTAAGTTACTGGTGATAGAACAAGTGCAAAAGGAATTCATTCAAAAGGGCTAACCTTACCCTTTCACAAATCGGCTGACTGCTTATCACAATCAATGGTTGAGATGATAGCTAAATTCTGCGTCTACTCTTTAATTAGTTTGACTCAACATGGGGATACCAACGATTCAATCGAACATTGAGTTGAGCAGACTTGGCACGCCGGCGCATCATCATCATATACAAAATCTGAATACATGCCCTCAATTACATGTGTGGTCTTGTGTTTGATTGAATTGACACAATAGAGTCTGATGCCATTACAATTATTAGGTTGGTTTAAATTAGGCTTGGGCTTGAAAGAGTTTTAAGTGGGCCGGCTTAGGCATAGGCTAATAGGTGATGCCAGAAATCCTGGCCTGTTAAGTAAACGGGTTGGGTTTTGGCTGACCCTAACCCGGCCTTGAGACCGACCAATTTGTCACCTCTAAAATATACCATGTCCTGAAATCCAGGCTGGTCCAGCATCAGGTGGGCCGCACATGTATCTTGAATCCAGGAGTGGTGCCCTGATTTGACTGGGCCCAAAAGTTTCTAGGAGGGTCAGCTCATGCTTGAAGTCCAGGCACGGTGCTTGGGCTCGGGCCAATGATGAATATATCATGGACTAGCCTGGGGACTAAGACATTTCCCATGTTGTACGCACGTGTGAGATGCAGTCCGTGTGCAAGCAAGAGATCCAATCTATTCAGTTTGAGAGCCCCGGTGAGTAGATGCCTCACCCCAAAAGTCATTCTTGCCCTCTCAAACAGTGGGCCATGCGTTGGTAAAAAGAAAATGACAACTAATGAAAATTTTCATAATTTGCAAACTATGACCCACCTAATGTGTGGATTGGCATGATTATTCAAGTAGGAAACTTATATTATGGACCCACTTGTGGGATGTCTAGGATCATGCATCCATATTCATCTAGATTACTGCCAGGGCCAGGGCTCAGGGGACTTGGGTCGGGTTTGGAATATGGCCCATTTCTTGGTCTTGGGTCTCTGGAGGCATCTTAATGCTGGCATCACTAGGGCTATTGTTGGCCGGGCTTTGCTTATATGTTGGAACTAAACTGTAAGCTTCGGCCCACATGTGGGCCCGAATCAACCCTTTCGGAGAAGATCGTAACCGTAGATGGGCATAGTTTTAAGGTTAAACTTGGGTCTTGGATAGAAAAGTTAAGAGTCTCATCCTATTGATTTTATGGGCATTAAAAATATCCCCAAGCCCAACCACTGACTCATGATGAGATCTAACAGTCCCATATGGGCCTGTACATAGCCCAAGCTCGACAAATTGCTTTTTAAGGAGACGCAACCCGCCAGAACTGGACCTGCTGAGTGCTGACATCTTGAGGCCTACCAGTTTCAATGGTCCTTGATTGGGTTAGTTTGAGCCCAGATGTTGAACTTGTTTTGATCTCTATCAATCTGTTGCCAATATTTTCCCAGTGCATGATTTCTATCGATCTGTTGCCACAGGTACATGAAATGAATAGATCCATGCTAGTCTCCTGAAGGGGAAAATGCGACTCTATCCATCAGTTTTGCCATCTCAAGTTATAACATGAGTGTAGATCCAAAACTCAAGTGGGCCACACGAGAGGAAGCAGTGAGAATGATAATGCCCGCCATTGAAAGATTTTTGGAATCCACCATAATTTTTATATGCCATCCAAACCGTTCATAAGGTTAATCCCACTGAGATGGACTAAAACACAAATACTAGCCTGATCCAAAACTTATGTAGCCTCGTGAAGGTTTCAATGGTGGGAGTTCAATCCTCACACTTTCTTGTGGAGTGTCCCATTTGAGTGTTGGAAATACCTCATTTTTGGACTCATGTTCTACAATGAGCTGGAGAAACTGATGGATGGATCGGATGTCACACGGACACTACAGTGGGTCAATGGGGCACAGGAAAGTTGCGTAGACTGCTGGGGAACATGATGCTATTTCTGTAAAATTCTCAGCGCATGGAATATCGATGGATCAATGGATATATTATAAGTGTTTCAATGTGCCGGGCTCGGGCCTCTCAAAATCCTAAATTTGAATCAGCTCGGTCCAACAGCCCTGCCCGCAACAGTTCAAAATCCGGGCTGAGACCAACTCAGGCCCGGCCCGTTGATCGATTGTGTTACGTGGATGGACCAGGCCTTGGGAGCATCCTCTGTAATCACGAAAGAGGACCGTACGTTTCTGGACCTATTATGGTATGATTGTTGTATAGAACTGAAGTGACGATATACTGACTTGTCAGAACTATTTCGATATCTTGTTTTTAGTTCCTACATGCAAAGTCTCCGTAAACTCCTCTTGATCAAGGGATACATTAAGAACATTCAAAGGACAATAACGGCCGTCCATTTTCTACTAAGAGATGCTGACATCAACGGTCACGCATGATAGACAGAGTGGAGCAGGCTCCCATGGATGGATTAGGAAAATTCAAGTGGGAAATAGGAGTCTGAAAAATCAACTCCATTCAGCCATTCAATCAACATCCAAGAATATGGACAGTCCATGTTGTTTACAGTGGAGAAGGTCCTTAGTATCGATCTACAGTGTCTATCATCTTGAATTCGCTTTTGATGGCCCATTAATCCTCTTACCAATTTATTCCGGATCTTAACCATATGATATAAGGTCAGGACAGTGGATGGCCCAGATTGATTATGCTATAGATCTGATCATTGCTTTAGACAACCAGTAGTGTTCCACCTCTGATTGCACAACTGTCACATAAATGACTTTGATTAGATGATCCAAATCATCCAATTAATGGCTAGGAAAGTGGACGGTCCAGATTATTTAGTTTGTATTGCGTAACTCATAAATATGAATCGTCCATCACACTGAAAAACCTATGGTTGCCCGTGCATCTGAATATTCACTTTGGTTGGAAAAAAACCGGCAATCTGATCAACGGCATAAAAAGGGACAGTCAGTAGTAGTGCTACCAGGGCACCATAAGTTCTAGTGCTCCTAGTTACATTGAGACAGTTAGACCATTCGATCGATTGATCTAGACGGTTCATTAGGTTCGGCGCACAAACATCACACCAATTTGACGAATATGAACCATTTGATCAATTGTCTTTATATAGTCGGTCAAGATCATTTACACAAAAGTAGATCTTGATCCATCTATTCATCAGGACCTGTCGCAAGGCTGCATATGATTTTAAAAAATTAATTTTTTTAGTCAATTATAACAACCCCATTGTGACTTAAAAAATATATGGCTGTGGAAAATAAAGCTAAAGCAAAGATGAATCGGATAATCCAACGACTAAGATAACAATAAAATGCTCTCTGAACTTGATGGATGGTTCAGATTGACCGAATGGATCATCCAAGTGAACCGATACAACTACAAGCAATGCAACCTTCCAGAGCACTGGAGTATTTCTCTAGTATACATGTTAATATGGTACGTGGATCATCTATATGTCGCGGACGACAGGCCACCGTTACCAAGATTCCTTTTGTATCATGATTTTGTCCGGTTGATGTGCATGCACCTGACGTACTTTTTTTTTTTTTTAAACACACACCCACACCCTCACGCTACTGGAATTTCACCACTCGAACCCTTGACCTGGAGTTGAAATTCCTGATAGTCTACCACCCGAGCAAGAGCAAGGACCCATGCACCGACGTACCTGATACGCGGCACAGGCTGGTCACCCAAAACACGCCCGGTCATGATACTATCTCTCACGCAATTTTTGTTTTTGTTCAAG
This sequence comes from Magnolia changhungtana, assembly GCA_030180095.1. Taxonomy (NCBI): domain Eukaryota; kingdom Viridiplantae; phylum Streptophyta; class Magnoliopsida; order Magnoliales; family Magnoliaceae; genus Magnolia; species Magnolia changhungtana. Next base: position 5,642,841 of record JASAUF010000272.1, on the reverse strand, counting down.
CTTTAGATCCCCTAACTGATCACCTGCAGGCACCTGTACCAGTATTTGTGGTACTGAGCTTTTTCAATCATAAGATGCATTGTATTCTTACAATATACGTTTGGTCATTTTTGAAAAAAATGGTTTGGATGGCATATAAATATTATGAAGGGTTTTGAAAAGGTTTCAACAGTTCACATTTTTCATGTCACGTGGCTCATTTGAATTTTGGATTTATCTCCGCATATAACGCTTGGAAGGTTGCAATGATTTGAATTTTAGGTACACCTGATTTCATGTCTGCATGTTATGATTTGTACGTCCTATCTTATATAATAGACATGACATTAGAGGAATTGGTTGGCTGGCAAACTGCTATTTGAAATAAACAACTTTCAAATATTTATTTTTGACATCAGGTTGCCCTTCAATTAAATCTCACCATGTTGATCCAAACAATATTCAATACGCATGCTAATAACAGCTGCCAGTCCATGTTCACCTAAAGAAGCCACTGACAATTGAATGGTCTGAACCATCCAATTATAGATACTACTTATGAAAAGCTAGTTGGTGCTGTTTGTTGTAGGGCCCATTGTGATGTGTGTGTTTTATTTAAACTAGCTATCCATTTTACCCCCTCCCTAAAAATAAAGAAGATCAAAAGCTCAAGTGGACCATGACACATGAAACAAACGTGATTGAATGCTCATCATTAAAAGCTTTTTAAGGGCCATAAGAAGTTTTGTATCAATTCGATATTTGTGTTTTCCCTTCATCCGGGTCCGTGTGACATTATCGCCACTATTTCTGGTGGTGCGGTCCACTTAACCTTTACATCACTTCATTTTTAGGCTCATGCTAAAAAATGAGCTAGTCAACATCGCCGGTTTAACACAGCCTATAGAACACCGAAGCTCTTTGTGGCGGATCATACTCTATATATGCATGAAATCCACTCCAACCATCAGGTGTGATCCTTGATATTAGGCCCTTGGAAAAAAATAAGCCTAAGTCTATGATTCTAGTGGGTCACATCAAGGGTAGCAATAGGGATGAGATACTAATTATAGGTTTGTGTGCTGGCCTACCGTATGGTGAATGATTTTAGGCGCAATTTTACATTATTCTGTCATATCTTAGTTTATTTATTTATCTATTTTTTATGTCAAAATAATCTTTCATATGCATAGTAAAAATAAGGATCATCACCTAGGGTGGATTTCACATGTATACCATGGTAATCCTTAAAGGTGTGTTTGGCACACAAAATTATATAGTATTGCAGTGCAATTAGTGTGATATATAAATCATTAGCATTTAAAATCGATGGGAAGGATTGCTATGATACCGGTATTTGTCATTCCAGAACTCCTTAGAAATACAATAACTTGAAATCTATTGTCCTTGGCCTTACATTGATGCACGTGTTTTATCTACGCATGTCATTTACATGTGCCCTTCCGTGTGACACTCGATTTACATATAAACATAGGAGACTGCATCAGTTGAGAAATCTAAGTAGGTTAGTTACAATGACAACATCCACCCAACACCGGTTTCATATAACGCACTGTTTTCGTAAACGTGGGATAATATAATGGTGTGATAATAGTGTTAATTTCATTTAATGCAATTCATCTTTCTAAACTGTATTAATTGGAAGCTGGCTGGTGTATCGCACACCACTGAGCTGGCTGGTGTGGGTACATGTCGTGCAAAACAAGTGCTACCTTTGTTCAAAGGAGATCAAAAGTTAAATGGGCCTCACAATAATGTATTTATTATATTCACACCGTTCATCCACTTGATGAGATCGTTTTAGATCCTGAGATTAAAAATGAGTCACATCCAAAGCTTAAGTGGACCACACCACAAATAGCAGTGGGGACAATAATTTTCACCGTTAAAACATTTATAGGCCCTACCATAACTCTTATTTTCCATCCAATCAGTTCATATGGTCACACAGAACAGGAAAAACAAATATTTTATTGATCCAAAACTTCTGTGACCCTCGAAAGGGTTTCAATGGTAGCCGTTCAATCCCACACTGCTTTTGCAGTGTGGTCCAGTTGAACATTGGATATGTCATCTTTTTCTGTTCAGGCCTTATGACGAGCTCACCAAATGAACTCACAGTTTGGATATAGCACATACCTCATGATGGGACCCATAGAACTTAGTGACGTCAACACACTAGCCAGGTCGGTGGTGTGTGGTACACCAGCCAATCCGCCCCTTTCTAGCTGGGAACGGGCAGCAGCTTTGAGTGGCCACCATGATGTATGGGTCTTATCCCCACCGTCGATCCATATTTTTCTATCGTTTTAGGTAATAAAAACAAAAATCAGTCAGATCTAAGGCTAAAGTGGACTATCCAATAGGGATTAAACTCTTGCTGTTGAAAACAGCTCGGGGCCTGCAGAACTTTTGGATGGAGCTAATATTTATGTTTTCTCTTTTCATCCAGGTCTATATAACTTTATAAATGGTTTGGATGGAAAATAAACATCATGGGTCCTAGAAAATTTTCAATGGTAAAAATCATTTTCACCCCTGATTCCTGTAGTGTGGTCTACTTGATCATTGTATCTGCCGAATTTTTTGGTTTATCCCTTAAAATGATACGAAAAAAATGAACGAACAATGTGGATAAGACCCATATATCACGGTGACAACTCAAAGATGCTGCCCGTTCTCAGCTGGAGACGGGCGGGCTTCCGATCATTGTATCTGAGCGGTCGGTGCTTTTCATGATGTATATCCCCATTAAATTTTTAAAGATCATTTTAGATACCAAAAATGGGAGGGGACAAAAAAGTGAACGAATTATAGGAAACAGTGTTTAATGAACTTCGACCATTAAAAACTTTTTGGGGCCATAAAAGTATTGGATGTTGATATTTGTTTTATCCCTTCATCGGTGATAACAAACTTGGATGTCAAATAAACAGTACATCGGGCCTTAGAGGATTTAAATGATGGATATCCACTCACTTTTTTTTCTCAGCTGATTTATGTCCCTCCCATTTTTGGTATCAAGCCCTAAAATGATCTTTAAAAATGGATGAACGGAATGGATGAAACACGTACATCATGGTGGGGCCCACAGAGCACCGACCATCAGCTCCGGGGCTGGTGTCAGGGGGAGTAGCCAATCCGCGTCCGTTTTATACACTGTAATAAAACAGTTGTTGCGGACGATTTGGTCGCCACGTGGCAGTGGTCCTGATCACCGTACATTCTTGCCAGCGGTAGAGTACGACACTACTTTTGGACCGTGCATGGAACGTACGGGTTATGTGCATGATTGCGAGATACCCTGTGAGTCCGGAATGGGCTAAAAAGTACGCGATGCACTGTATGTTTTTTTTTTTTTTTTTCCGAAAACACTCTAATTCCTGCCGTTGATATAACGTACAGTGATATGCTCGAGTGCTATCACCACACCATAAGCTGTACTACTCCTAATTACATTGAGACACTTAGACAGTTCCATCCATTGATCTAGACTGTTCATTAGGTTCAGCACACATTCCACAGATATGAAGCATTCGATCAATTGTCTTTATATTGACGGTCAAGATAATTTACACAGGTGTAAGTTTAATATAAAAAAAAAATCTAATCCATCTATTTGTTAGAGCCTGTGGCAGTATTGCTAATGATTTTAGAATTACTTTTGTTGAGCAATTGTGACCATCCCACCCAAAATGGACGGCTGTGGAAAAAAAAAAAAAAAAAAAGCTAAATCAAATATGAATTAGATAATCCCATAACAATTAAATGTGCTCTGAACGGATGATTCAGATTGACCAAATAGACATCCAATAGAGCCGGTGAAACCTCAAGCTCTGTAATTCTCCAAGGGCACTGGAGCATTTCTCTAGTATACATGCTAATATGGCACGTGGATCACCTATCTACCAAGGGTCACCATTTATTGCACGAAGGTTTATTTTTTCAAAGTGGTCTGCCAGCACCGACGTACCTGATATGCGGTATATGCGGAATGTCCAGTGTCATGATTACATCTCTCATGGGTAACAGGATTTTCAGAGCAATTTTTGTTTTTTTTTTCTCAATGGATGAAAACTTAGGAAGCGGATTGGATGATGTACCATGGCCACTGATCAGGCTGGTTTGTGTACGTGTCTTGCGAAGACGAGCCCATGCTCCTCGAGCTCCGGAGTTGTACCATCGTCCAAAGGAGATCAAAGTAACATGGACCCACAATGATGTATTTATTATATCAACACTGTTCATCCACTCGCCAAATCATTTTAGAACATAAACTCAAAGATTATTCATATTCAAAGTTCAAGTGGACCACACTACAAATAGAAGTGGGGACAATGATTCTCACCATTAAAACATTTATAAGGCTACGATAATATTTATTTTCCATCCAATCTGTTCATAAGGTTACACAAAACTGAATTAAGAGGAAAAACAAATGTTATATTGATCCAAAACTTATGTAACCTTAAAAGTGTGGTCCACTTAATCTTTGGATCTGTCTTAATTATTGGATTACACCTTATGTTGATCTCACTAAATGGACGAATGGTTTAGTTATAATACATACCTCAAGATGGAACCACATAACTTGGTGACATCAGATAGGTGGTATGTGGTACACCAGCCAATCTGCTTCCAAGACGTTAACACATATCTGCACACCTCTTTTGTGATACGGACGTGGATTGCGTGCTGCCACTGCCAGGGCTGCGAGGAAGGGAGCAGATTAGGTTAAGGCCAGCTTAGCAAGTGAACTCATGTCAGGGCAAGGTAAATCAAAGTTTCAAGAGAGCTATTGAGTTTCAAATAAATTCATATATTCACTTATCAAATTCTACTATTTTGATAGGATGAAAAATGTCTTAAAAATTGTCTAGTAAGCATTTGAAAAAAAAAAAAAAAAATTGATATATTTTTTTATATGATCAAGTAGTTTATCTATAAGATCAACATATGCTCAATGGAATCAAATGGCCTGTCAATGATATTGACAAATTCCAAAAATCTGTAAGATCGATGACATCTGACAAAGCAACAAGCGTTTTACCAACGTACTTTTATCTTTTATATATGCTTTTAAACTGTTTATATATTTTGGTGTTCAAAAGATTAGATTGTGATGTGAATTGCACACTACAGATTTGAGTTTTATATTTGTCTCATTTCTCTAATCTTATTTTATTGTTCATCTTTACTCATGCCTGGAGTTTTAACATGAGGTCCGTCATGAGTTCGAGTATCCATTGTAGTGAAATTCCACTACATGGTGTGAGTGTGTGTGTAAAAAAAAAAAAAAAAAAAGGCTTGTAAAGCTGAAAAATAGTGCAGATTTCTTACTGGCATCCTAGTGGCGCCCACATAGTTTCAGCCTATAGGAACTAATTATCTCCATTGGTGGGGGCTACCTAATTCGCCATCCAAAGGGGTATTACAAAGTTTAATCAAGTGATAGTTTATTTCAATTTTAAAATTTAGCTTTAAAATCTAGGATTTAAAATGTTTGAGAAAGGAAAAATATATCATTACATAAACATGGCTGACATTGCCGTCATCAAATTGATGTTAGATCGATAACTTTTGGCACGTTGGTTCCACCAAATATCATAAAATTTTATGTTTTTTTTTAAAAAAAAAAAATTATTTTAATCAAATGCACCTTTGAAAACTCTGCTCAACTTATTATCTAGTATAATCCCATTGACTCCACGGAAACTCGGTGGAGCCACAACTTGACTTGACTTGATTTTTAATAATTAAATTAATAGTCTAAGTAAAAATATTTAAATACTTAAAATTTTCAAAGAGAATGGAATAACCAAATAAATTGATAATGGTGTGTTATTTTAAACTATACATGTTAATTTTGCACAAATTAAAAAATGGTAGTAACTCATCCACCTTGCAGGTGCTGAATGGCCATCCAGACCATCAAAGTTCTGGGTCCCATCATGGATGGAGGATATAAAAATGACACTTTTCAAGCAATCTGAACCATTCAATTAATAGTTATTTAATAAATGGTTAGAAGTAAAATGGTGAGTGGTCCAAGTCAAAAGGGACAAATCAGTTAAGTATAATTATATTATCTTTTTAATTGGGTCAGTGATTTGGTTCTGGATTGCAGCACAATTTGGATCTGAATGGTTTAATTAGTACCATATTTTAAATTGTGGAAACTAACATAACCTTTTTCATGGACAGTTCTTTGTGGAAATAGAAACATTGGATTTTTATTTTATTTTTTAACAGTTAACTAAATGTCAGACCATTCCCTCGGTGAAATGATCAAATAACTCCATCTTTTGATTCATTATACATCTAAAATGGGGACCCATAATTTGGACGGTTTAAAGTCAAATCGTTGTTGATTCTATGCATCCAATTTCTAAGTAATTTCTAAGTGCGTATCATCCGTCACACTTTCCCACAATTTCTATTAAAATAAAGGGATTTTGACCAAAAAAGCATTGTAGTATTCACGAATGCTCTAAATATAAAAATGATTAAACAAATGTCTTACTGAATCACCTGACATCTTCTTTTTTTTTTTTCCTTTCTTTTCTTTTAAAGATTGGGACAAAATTACCCCCGGTTCCTTTTACGTTCAGCCAGCATACCGCATATGCAAGAGGAATTCGTATAGGATAAACGCTGTGGGGCCCACTATGGTGTTCGTGAGAAATCCATACCGCTCACATGTTTTATTAAATCATTTTATGACAGGAGCCCAAGAATTAGGTAAATCCAAATCTCAAGTAGGCCACACAGAAAACAGTGGAGATCATAATCCCACAGTTAAAACATTCATAGGGCTGCATAAGCTTCGGATCTAGCTAATATTTTTAATTCTTTCAGTCCATCCCAATGATAAGGAGTTTATGTTTATAAGCATTTGGGCCACTTTAGGAACAATTTGGATTGCTTATAAATATCATAGTAGAGCCTGGAAAAGTTTGAATGGTAGGTAATTTCTTTCCACTATTTCTACTTGTGTGGTCCACCTGAGTTTCAAATCTGACTAATTTTTTGTTTCTTGTCTTGACATGGTCTTTCAACATGAATGGATGGAGTGAATTTCCCAAAAACATCATGGTGGGCCCAACATAGCTTTAATAAGTAAACACTACTTCTAAAATGCTTCTCTAGATATCCGCATCAATTTAATGTGACATAATATATGCATATTAGTAAAGGGACCTATCTAGAGATGGATGGTCCTGTGGGGCCCACTGTGATGTATATATTTTATCCATACTGTCTATCCATTTTGAAAGATCATTTTAGGGCATTAGCCTAAGAATGAGGGATATCAAAGGATCACGTGGACCACACCATAAAAAGCAGTGAGATTAAAAATCTACCATTAAAAATTATTGGGGGTCATAGAATTTTTTAATGTAACTCATTTTTTGGCCCATGACATTAAATTAAATTCTAAATTCAATGGACGGAGTGGATTCAACACATACGCCATGGCAGGACCCACAACCCTTAACACATAACAACCACAACCCTTGCTACTTTACAACCTCAACCCTTACAACATTACAACCACAACCCGACCCTTATACAACCACGACCTCGATCTTTAGCACATGAGAATATCGACCTTTCACATGACAACATCGACCCTTACTGTGTTACAACCACGACGCTTAGCACATTATAACATCGACCCTTACCACTAAGGGTGTACATCGAGTCAAATCGAGTGGCTTAGCTTGGCCACTAGTTGACCTTAGCTCGAACTCGGCTCAGCTCGGTTCGGTCAGCAGCTCGGACCAGTTCGAGCCGAGTCCGAGCTAAGATCGAACCGAGTTCGTCATTGCAGCATTTTTACAAACACCTAGACTGCACCTTCAAAATCTCACTATATTTGAGATAGCAGCAATGGTTTTACATGTATTTTATCAAACACCTTCTAAGGAATATAAAAATCAAGAAAAAAATGGTGTTGGTTTCATATACACACCTTCCTTGCCACCAACCACACTTCTTTTAGGCATTTCATCAAACACTTGGTGACCAACATCAATATCAAAGTAACCGAGTCACCGAACTGGTTCAATCCGAGTTCGATTCGAGCTGGGTTTGATCCGAGTTGAGTCGAGCTGGGGCCAGCTCGAACTCGGCTCGAACTCATTTTCGAGCTCAAAAATTCAGCTCGACTCGGCTCAAACTCAGCTTCGAACCGAGTCGAATTGAGCTTTTTCGAGTCAAGTCAATCGAGTTAACCGAGCTAGCTCGGTTCATGTACACCTCTACTTACCACATGACAACCTCAACCCTGACCTTTATATCATGATAACCTCAACCCTTACCGCATTACAACCACGACCTCGAGTTTGTCATGTGTTGAGGGTTGAGGTTTCGTCTTGTGATTAATAGCTTGATTATATTTAGAAACAACATTCAGGGTCGAGGTTGTCATGTGTTAAGGGTTGAGGTTGTCATGTGTTGATGGTCAGGGTTGTTAAGGTCGAGGTTGTCATGTGTTGAGAGTCGAGGTTGTCAAGGTCGAGATTGTCATGTTTAGGGGTGAGGTTATCATGTGTGAATGGTCGAGGTTATCATGTGTTAAGGGTTAAGGTTGTCATGTGTGAATGGTCGAGGTTATCATCTGTTAAGGGTCGAGGTTGTCATGTGTTGAGGATCAAGATTTCGTCTCGTCATTAATAACTTGATTATTTTTAAATAATAGGGATCGAGGCCGAAAATGGAGTAATCCGTGTTGCGCAGCACGCCAACAACGCAGTGAGCCTAGATCCAATTTCAGGCCTCACCCACAAACGATAAACATGAAGAAATATAAACTAGAAACAGATCAAAGCAATCCAAAACAAACCACAAGACAAGATATACTTGAAAAAATCTCAATCTAGGGTAAAAAACCACGGATGCAAACTTCTACTATGAAGAACGAAGATTACAAGGCAATATACTAACCTCTCCCTTGGAAGTACAGAGAAAATCCCTTGCCCATACCTTAAAAATATTTTTCAATATTCACCTTAACCCTAGAATAGCCCTAGGGACCCCAATTTATAGTTTTGGCAACTTTTCTTTCACATCCCAGTTGCGAAAGGACTTGGTACACGAAATTCGCGAAACTCCTTTCCACATCCCAGTTGTGAAAGGACTTGTGACACGAAATCCGCAAAACTCCTTTCTGTATCCCAGTTGCGAAAGGACTTGCAACAAGAAATCCGCGCAACCTCGACTGGTAGTGGGCGACCCCAGATGTGGCTCCACTTCTCAACAATCTACCACTTGGAGACACATCGCCATAAACATTTGTCTTCTTCATCCGGAGTGCACTACATCCCCGTTTTCAAGCCTGAAGACCAATCAAAGCTTAACAGAGCTTCAGCTTCTCCCTTGTGACCGCATTGGTCAGCATATCCGCAGGATTCTCACTTGTATGAATCTTCTCTAGAGCAATCGATCCATCTTCCAGTAATGAACGTATGAAGTGATATCTGATGGCAATATGCTTGGTCCTTGAATGAAAGGCTGAATTCTCAGCCAAGTGTATTGCACTCTGACTGTCACTGTAAAGCTTGCAATCTGCTTGCTTCTTACCCAACTCTTCCATAAAACCTTGCATCCACATCATCTCCTTGGATGCTTCTGTAGCCGCAACATATTCTGCTTCTATCGTACTGATAGATACTATCTTCTGTAACTAAGAGACCCAACTGACTGCAGCACTTCCCAGAGTAAAGACATAACCTGTAGTGCTTCTTCTGTCGTCGATATCTCCTACCAAATCTGAATCCACGTAGCCTTCTAGCTTGATTTCCGATCCACCATAATATAGCCCTACATCCTTAGTACCTACCAGGTATCTAAGAATCCACTTCATAGCTTCCCAATGTTCCTTCCCGGGATTGTTCATGAACCTGCTAATAACTCCCACTGCTTGAGCAATGTCTGGCCTCGTGCTCACCATAGCATACATGAGACTCCCTATAGCTGACGTGCATGGGACTTTAGCCATGTTATCCCGTTCCTCCTGCGTCTTTGCCCCTTGCTTCTTAGATAGCTTGAAGTGGTTGGCTAATTGAGTGATAACCAGCTTAGCACCTCCCATATTGAATCGATCAAGTACCTTGGCTATGTACTCTGCCTGCGATAACACTAGTTTCTTGTTTTCCCTATCAAGCTTTATCCTCATGCCTAGGATTTGTTTTGCAGCTCCTAAATCCTTCATGGTAAATTCTCTAGACAATTGTCTTTTGAGATCTGAGATGTCCTTCATGCTTGAACAGGCCACAAGCATATCATCAACGTATAGAAGAAGGATGATGTACGACGTATCAAACTTCTTCAAATAACAACAGTGTTCTGCATGACATCTCCTAAAACCGTTTCCCGACATGAAACTGTCGAACTTCTTGTATCAATGCCTCGGGGCCTGCTTCAGGCCATATAAAATCTTCTTCAGTCTACACACCTTGTTCTCCTTTCCTGGTGCCACGTATCCCATCGGCTGATGCATATATATCTCTTCTTCAAGGTCCCCATGAAGAAAGGCTGTCTTAACATCTAGCTACTCTAGATGTAAGTCCTCTGTAGCCACTATACTTAAAATCATACGAATCGTAGACATTTTCACTACTAGTGAAAATATTTCAGTGAAATCGATACCTGCCTTTTGTTGAAACCCTTGCACGACCAATCTGGCCTTGTACCGTTTCGAATCATCGTGCTCCTCCTTCAGTCTGTAACCCCACTTGTTATGAAGAGCTTTCTTACCCTTTGGTAGAGTGACTAGCTCCCATGTACGATTAGACTCAAGAGAGTCCATCTCCTCATCCATAGCCTGCTCCCACTTAACCCGTGTATCTGACTGTAATGCCTCTTTAAAACGCTCTGGTTCACCATTATCTGTCAGTAATAGATAATATAAGGAGGGTAAGTATCAAATCGTGGGTCTCCTCTCCCGAGTAGACCTCCTCAATACCGATGTTTGTAGCCCTGCCTCATAATGCTCCTGTGGCGTTGTAACACCCGTATCCGGTAACTCTTCTAACTCTGCAAATTCTTTCTCCTCAGCCTTATTTTCATGCACACTGTCCTTATGCATCACTTTTTCATTGAAGGCTACGTCCTTGCTTCTGATGATTTTCCTATTTTTTACATCTCAAAACTTGTAGCCAAAATCATGCTGTCCATAGCCTATAAACGTGTACCTCCTGGACTTCGCATCCAGCTTGTTTCTGTGCTCTGCATCAATGTGAACGTATGAAGTACAACCGAACACTCTGAGATGTGCTAGGTTCACTTCTTTCCCAGTCCACGTTTCTTCTGGTAGCTCACCATCCAATGGTGCTGAGGGACTTCTATTAATGAGATATGCGGCAGTATTTATAGCATCCGCCCAAAAAGTCTTGGGCAACCCTCCATGTAACCTCATGCTCCTAGCGCGCTCAAGGATGGTCCTGTTAATGTGCTCAGTCACACCATTCTACTGTGGTGTCCCTGGAATTATTTTCTGATGTTTAATTCCATTTGCTGTACAATATTCCTCAAACCTCTTATCACAATACTCTCCCCCATTATCATATCTGAGACACTTTAGGGCCTGTTTGGCCAGGCAGATCCCACGGTATTAAGAGGGATGGGATCGGCAATATCCTGGGATAGGCATGACGAGCCAAACAGATCCGGTGAACTTGTCCCGGGATATGAGCAATCCCATGGATCTTAAGACAATCCACTGACATCACCATCATTACCTTAAAATTGATCCTATCCCTTGGTTGGATGGATTGGAAGGTAAAATCCCAGGATATGCACGGCGTGCCAAACAGACCCAGTGAACTTATCCCGGGATATAAGCAATCCCATGGATCTTAAGACAATCCACTAACACCATCATCATTACCTTAAAATTGATCCCATCCCTCTTAATACCATGGGATCTGCCCGGCCAAACAGGCCCTTACTGTTTTACCTGTGTCATTTTCTACCATGACTTTTCACTTCTTAAATACATCAAATACATCAGATTTATGCTTTAAGAAATAGACCCATAGTTTTCTACTAGCATCATCAATAAAGGAAACAAAATAACGTGAGCCACCGAGAGATGATACTCAGTGCTTGGCCCCCACACATCAGTGTGTACAAGCTCCAACAGATGCGTCTTTGGAGCACGTCCTGTCTTCTTGAAACTTACCCTCTTCTGCTTACCATACACGCAGTCCTCGCAGAATTCCAAGTCAATAGACTTCAGCCCTGGTAGCTTCACTTTTGACAATAGCACTTTCATTCCATTTTCACTCTTATGTCCTAACCTCTAATGCCATAACTGACCATTCACTCCAGTTGATGCGACTGCGAGTGAACAATACGATCCTAAAGTCACGTACAAAGTACCTTCCTTCTTGCCTCGAGATATCACCAAGGCACCTTTTATGATCTTCCAGGAATCACTGGTGAATGTCGTCACATAGCCGGTATTGGCCAACTGCCCCACTGAAATGATGTTACGTTTCAAACTCGGTACATGTCTGACATCCTTCAATTTCAAAGTTGTTCCATCTTTTTTACTTATCTGAACATATCTCTTTCCAACAATACTGCATGGCTCATCATCACCCAGGTATACTCTCCTAAAGTCACCTGACACATAATTACGCAGAACTCCCTTGCATGAAGTGGCATGAAACGAAGCACCTGAGTCTATAACCCAAGACTCATTCCTCGCATCAAGAGATAAGATCAATGCCTCTGTGGCACTCTCCTCAGATAGATTCACTGAATCCTTCACACCTTGAGAGTTTCCTTCTTGTTTCTTAAGCGCCCTGCAATCACGTTTCATGTGCCCATTTTTACCACAATGCCGACACACTTCTTTGTCTTTCGGTCCCTTGGACTTCTTCCTCGACTTAGAACGCCTGTGTTTATTGCCTCCTTTGTTCAGCGATCTTCCTCTTCCTTTAACGTTTAGAGCATTCCCTGAATCCCCTGAAACTCCTGATGCCTTCCTTCTAGATTCTTCGCTGAGAATTAGACCGGCCACATCATCAAATTTTAGATTTGTCAACCCTGAAGAATTGCTCACAGCAATCACCAAACCATCCCAACTGTCTGGTAAACTGGATAAGATCAATAACGCTCTGACCTCATCCTCAAAAACAATGTCAACGGATTTCAACTGGCTCATGACTGTATTGAACTCGTTTAGATGTTCAGTCACGCTCCCACCATCCGACATTTTCATGTTGAATAGTTGTTTCATAAGATGAACCTTGTTGGATGCTGAGGGCTTTTCATACATGGTAGCTAGGGCTTCCATTAATTCTTTTGTAGTTTTCACCTTGGATATATTGAAGGTGACGCTTTTAGACAAAGAGAGTTGGATCGTTCCTAAAGCCTTCCTATCTAGTAAAAACCATTCATCATATGTCATCTTTTCTGGTTTCTTCTCTTTTCCTCCTAGAGAAATGTAGAAGTCCTTCTGATACAGATAATCCTCCATCTGCATCTTCCAGAAGGCAAAGTTTGAACCATCAAACTTCTTAAATCTAGTTTTTTCATCTTCTGCCATCGCTCCCTGTTGAGGGTCAAATATTGCATATCAGACCCTATTTATTGCCTGAATTTACGAACATAGTACTGATTAACGGTTTGATTTAATCGTGTTTTCGATGCAGGATGTATTTAGGAGCTTAAACTGAAATTTGGTACTAAAAGGGTGGATTTGACGCTCAGAATTCACCAGAGCAAGGGACAGACCCCAGGAGACTAGGATCGACGATTTTTACACAGCCAAGATCCGAGAAAATCGAGAAACTGAAGCTCAAGTGGCCTGAAAGTCAGCCAAAATGAAAGATCACAGGGTTCCCACCATCCGTTCAGCTTAAAACTTCATATATGGCTTGAAGACCATAAATTAACCGCACACGTCAAAATTCAGCCCTTGGATCAATATGTACGTGACCCGATGGGCAGGATTATACAATAACCATTAAGAAAGCATCTTGGACATCCTTTGGAGATCGGGACCCAAACTGGACCGATGGAAAGAGCACAAAAAACGGTGAACATTCGTCAAATTTCACTTCTTTTAGATGGTGCAGGAGGGAGAAATGAACGACAGATGTTTTTAGAATGGAGAGTGGCAAATCTGTAAATAACCGAAACTCTACATGCATGCACGTAAGTAATATGAGGTTTGATTCAACGTTCGGTATTAACTCATCATAGGTGGATGGTGTGGCCTACTTAGAGTTCAGATCTCCTTTATACTTTAAACTATGAGCTTACATTACTAAAAGATGATGAACGGAGTAGATCTCCAAGAATGTTTCAAGACGTGGGCCCACCTATTTTTTAAACAAAACTTTCAAAAACGTCCAGGGACGGACGAGCTTTGGATTGGGTTTTGAAAGTAGGCCACACCCATCATCTATTTTGATGATCCGGACCGTCTATGGTGTCCGTATGGGGGCTGTGATCTGTACCAAGGTCGCCTTTTCACCCCATGTGCACAAAAACATGTCTTCAACCGACTAATGTAGGATGGATGGTGGAGTGAAATATCTAGTGGGCTTCATCAACGGCGGGTTAAAACCAGCCATTTTCAATTGGTTTTTCGAGGAGATCGTAATGGACGGGGTGGATTTCCAAGTTGATACTGATAGTAGGTCTCACCAATGTCACAGTGCAAAAATATGTGCGTTTCTTGCTTCTTGCTAAAAACAAAGCTTGCACGTGAAGTTTCTACTGCGTAAAACCCTGCGAAAAGAGGAGGGCGGAACTCCTTCTCACAGTAGGTCAGCAACCGACTGTCTGACCTATAAAAGAAAAAGGAAAAGACAGAGGGCTTAGGCTTGGACGTGGAGGCAAGTGCAAGGGAGAGTTTTCTTTTTCTACTTTTTTCTGTTTTAGTTTTTCTCTTCTTTTCTTTTGAAGATTAGTTCACCATGTCTGTGGTAAGCTAACCTCTTAGCTAGGGCTAAGAGGTGAAGCTTGTAGCGTGATGGGAGGCCTCTTTGCTTGTGCTTTTTGTTTAGACTGATCTGATTTGGATTTAATTTAATTAAGGGAATATTTTCAGTCTTTAATGGTCTGTTGTGACTGAAATTACAGTGGGTCTGCAATGGCTTTGAGCATGTTCTTTTTCTCTTTATGTTTATGACGTCAGGAAGCCCTGTTGTTCACCATCGTCTCCCTGGATATGGTTGGATGTCGACCCTTCCTAACCTTCATACATTGATTGGTTGGTAATTAGTTTAATTCTGTTGTTTGCTTTGTCTCCTGGGCATGGTTTGGTGATGGAATCCATTCTAATTCATATACCTTTCATCTTTTCAAAACTACATCAAATGAAGTTCAGTTGATTTTCATAAATCAAGTACAGTTCTCCCTGATCTTTACAAGTGGATCCTCTGAATCCCTAGTTTCCCTTTTCTCTGATTTTTTAAATTTTAGTTTAATTATTTCACCATTATTCCTCAAATCATAATTGGTTTAGATTTCATCTTAGCCTAATCCTAGATCTGGTTATTCTTAGAAAGCGTACAAGTATCAGTCCCTTGGGATTCGACCTCGGTCTTACCGAGTTATTACTACATCACAACCCTATACTTGGGGAGTGAACAAGTTTTAGTGCCAAGAGGGTTGGTTGACCGACTACGATTTTTTTCTGAAATTAATTGAATTTAGAATTAGTTTAAGATTAGGATTTTACTAATTTTAAATTTTTAATTTTGTTTTCTATTTTTCATAGAACTAACATATTTTTTATTCTGTAGGTTGTTAAGATAGAACTTCTAATTTGGTAAACTCTTTCTGATTTTCTAGATTCTCTAACTCTTTAGATTTGATTTACTTTAGAAATTTCTTCTATTTAGAAACTAACTTATTTTGTTGTGTTTTGCAAGTTTTTAACATAGGAACTTCTACTCTGGTAACATCCTTCTCACTTCTCTTCGGCTTACCTTCCATATTGCTGTAGGAATTTTATTTTATTCTAGGATTAGACTCAGAATTAGGGTTTCACCATGTATATGCACGAGTGGGAACGTCAGTATGCTGAGAAGAATAATCTATATTGGGATGATGATTATGATAGAAATCCACCAATGTCTCAAAACTTTTCTGAAACTATCATCGAGAATCGACCTAGGATACAAAAAGCCACCAGTTAAGAAGTCCTTACGCGATCATATACGGAGAACAGCTTCCACCCATGGACCGTACATGAATGTTGGGGTTATCATAACTATGGGAGTGAAATTACTATCACCCATCTGAGAAAAAGAAAACAATGCGTGATTATATTATGAGTGATAATAAGTATTACCAACCATCAGATTCTCCCACCTATGATCCGTATGACTATAATCAGTGGAACCATCAAAACTGGGAAGATGAACCAACAACATGTAATGATTATTCTCTTGGATCCCATACCTTTGAGATCCAACCAGACACGATCCAAGAGGATTCATGTTTTAATCTAGAACAATTCAACCAACATGTTGCAGAAGCGATGAAAGCAATGGAAGCACTGAATTCGCGCCTTGAAAGGATAGAAGAAGCTCGTGCATCCTAACTACAATCCAATCCAGAAATACAATGCCAGGAAAGTGATCCTCACTCGCTTTTGACGAAATCTGGAATTTGGAATAAGGAGTTGGATTCCATTAATGAGCACGTGGTTCAATTCCCCAATGAGCCGATCTCGATGACCGTTCAAAAGAATGGTGGAGATACATGGGTGTCTTTCAAATACAGTGATGATGACACACCTCCCTTACTTGACACACATAAATTCAATGATGAGGTAGAGGTTAGTTCATTCGAACCTCAACCGAATTTAGGAATAGATTGTGAGGAAAGCGATCCCATCTCAAGTGTGTATTGCACTGAATTGGAAGCTGAGAAGTATTGGGATGAGATTCATGAGAGCACAACCCAAATTCCCCTGGAATCAATCTCAAGTATGGTCCAGGTCAATGCTCAAGAAGCACACGAAGTGATCGGTTATACTGAGCTACTCCACTCATCCAACATATCTGATTTAAAAGTGGAAGATGAGCTCATTAAAACTGACCCTTCCAACTTCTGTGAGACATGTTTGGACTACTCTCTTGAATTGAATGATAATGTGATTCGGGAGAAGGACGAGCTGCTCGCTACGACTCTAGAATTTGAAACCACTCAATTAAGACCACCATCTGAGCTGTACACGTCTGACAGTTCAACGCCTCGATTGAGTAGTTTCAATGAACAAAGTGATCCTATCGATGCTTCCCTATTGATCTTCAATATGTTTGTGCGGAGGGTATCGAGCAAGAGAACATATCTTCATATACTTTTAAGGGCGAGGAGTCCTTGAGCATCTCACTCGATTTCCATGAGGAAAATAAGTCACTCTCAGCTGAAATTCGACTCTTTTGATAATTGCTGGGCACACTTTTCAAAGTCAAACGATCCCATGTTAAAAGACAAAGTGGATGCCTTGCAAGACAACATCTCGGTAGTTATCACTGACCGAGAGAACCCTTATTTTGAAGCCCCTTCTTCCCCTGATCCTAACCGTCTACCATTAAAGGAGGAGGAGTTGAAAATTGAACCGAAGATTGACACTTCGAAATGTGTTGAGGCTACATCACTTTTTGCGAAGTTTTCTAAACTTTATCTACTTGTAGTCTCTGATTCACCATGGGACACTAACGTTGAAACTTCTTCTGTCACAGGTGAATCGTACATACTCTGGTTACCTCAAGTAATGCAATGGAAAATTTCTTATGAGGTACATAAGTCTCTCTGGAAAGTCATGCTCCAGGGCACCCAAGCCTTTTGCAAAAAGGGCTTTTGGATGATCTTGTTGAGGAACTTACTGAGAAACTTATCAAGATACTGGTGCAAAGATGAACCTTGCAAAGCATGAGTAGATAGTTCAATGTTTGTGGGTAACATTCTTCAAAACCCTCACGAGACTAAAACTCGTCCACTGAGGGGGCAACCTAGGGTTTAAAGGCTTGTTGCATATGCTTTAAATGCAATTGAGAGCACCTGCGAAAGTGGTATAGGGAGGATTTTATTTTATTTTTGTTATTTTTGTTCTGCTTTCTCTCTCGTGGCTTGATGGATTCCATCTGCGATCTCTTGGAAAGTCTCTTACGATTCATCATCCAGGTACTATCTTCCCATCACTTCACATTTACTTTTGTTGTCCCATGTGCATTCCATGCTCATATCTTTTACATTGAGGACAATGTAGATTTTAGGTTGGGGTGGGAGATTAGGTAACCTGTCATTTTCTTGGTCTTGAGCAAAAAAAAAAAAATTGTGAAAATTTTTAAATTTTTTCTGGACATCCTTGTGAATTTGAAGTGATTTTGACGGATATCCTGGATTTAGAATTTCAAAGATACGGAATGTTGGAAATTTATGACTCTTGGATTCAGTTGCTCGTTAGATTTCACAGTTAAGTTTGAATTCTTAATCCATGATTAGAAGTTGTAAACATTGATTGAGTCATGATTTCACATATCACATCTCACTTACACATTGAGATTTCAGTTTGATATTAAATGATTAACTTGGTAATCACTGAGCATGAAAGAAACCAGCCTAAAAGATTTGGCCATCAGGGTATAAAGAAAGAGTTACACCATGGGTTTGCTCCCTATAGGTGTGGATTCGATTTTTCAGGATTAACAATTGAAAAGAGTTGGGCAACTAGTTTCACCATAGGTTTGCTCCCTATAAGTGAAAATTTGATTCCCATCTTGACATTTTAAAAAAAAAAACAAAAAAACAAAAAAAACAAAAAAAAAAAAAAAAACTAGAAAAATGAAAGAATGATCTGTGAGGCAAAGTACTAGTTTAGGTGATGGTTGTTATGAATTTTCTGATTGATTACTAATGATATCATGAAATCGACAATTTGATCTCTTAATGATGTTAGGCTGAGATTTCACTATACACCCATGGAACTCAATGTTTAAAATTATTCTAGTTTATGGATTAATATTTAAACTTGATTATGAAATTCACCGTGCATGAGAGGCCAGGAGAAATTGATAATCAGCATTCATGAATCTTAAAGATTTCTCATATCTGGATTGTTTTTCAAAATATCACTCGGCTTCATAAGAATTGTCTCGTAATTCTCAATTTATTCTTCGCATATGTTGCTCGGGACTAGCAAAATGCTGGTTGGGGGTTGTGTTGAGGGTCAAATATTGCATATCAGACCCTATTTATTGCCTGAATTCTGAACATAGTCTTGATTAACGGTTTGATTTAATCGTGTTTTCGATCGGGATGTATTTAGGAGCTTAAACCAAATTTGGTACTAAAGGGTGGATTTGACGCTTTCGAATTCACCGAGCAAGGGACAGACCCCAGGAGACTAGGATCGACGATTTTTACACGCCAAGATCCGAGAAAATCAGCCCCGAAGCTCAAGTGGCACGAAAGTCGGCCAAAATGAAAGATCACGGGGTTCCCACCATCCGTTCGGCTTAAAACTTCATATATGGCTTGAAGACCATAAATTAACCGCACATACGTCAAAATTCAGCCCTTGGATCAATATGTACGTGACCCGATGGGCGAGGATTATACAATAACCATTAAGAAAGCATCTTGGACATCCTTTGGAGATCGGGACCCAAAATGGACCGATGGAAAGAGCACAAAAACGGTGAACATTCGTCAAATTTCACTTCTTTTAGATGGTGCAGGAGGGAGAAATGAACGACAGATGTTTTTAGAATGGAGAGTGGCAAATCTGTAAATAACCGAAACTCTACATGCATGCACGTAAGTAATATGAGGTTTGATTCAACGTTCGGTATTAACTCATCATAGGTGGATGGTGTGGCCTACTTAGAGTTCAGATCTCCTTTATACTTTAAACTATGAGCTTACACATTACTAAAAAGATGATGAACGGAGTAGATCTCCAAGAATGTTTCAAGACGTGGGCCCACCTATTTTTTAAACAAAACTTTCAAAAACGTCCAGGGACGGACGAGCTTTGGATTGGGTTTTGAAAGTAGGCCACACCCATCATCTATTTTGATGATCCGGACCGTCTATGGTGTCCGTATGGGGGCTGTGATCTGTACCAAGGTCGCCTTTTCACCCCATGTGCACAAAAACATGTCTTCAACCGACTAATGTAGGATGGATGGTGGAGTGAAATATCTAGTGGGCTTCATCAACGGCGGGTTAAAACCAGCCATTTTCAATTGGTTTTTCGAGGAGATCGTAATGGACGGGGTGGATTTCCAAGTTGACACTGATAGTAGGTCTCACCAATGTCACAGTGCAAAAATATGTGCGTTTCTTGCTTCTTGCTAAAAACAAAGCTTGCACGTGAAGTTTCTACTGCGTAAAACCCTGCGAAAAGAGGAGGGCGGAACTCCTTCTCACAGTAGGTCAGCAACCGACTGTCTGACCTATAAAAGAAAAAGGAAAAGACAGAGGGCTTAGGCTTGGACGTGGAGGCAAGTGCAAGGGAGAGTTTTCTTTTTCTACTTTTTTCTGTTTTAGTTTTTCTCTTCTTTTCTTTTGAAGATTAGTTCACCATGTCTGTGGTAAGCTAACCTCTTAACTAGGGCTAAGAGGTGAAGCTTGTAGCGTGATGGGAGGCCTCTTTGCTTGTGCTTTTTGTTTAGACGATCGATTTGGATTTAATTTAATTAAGGGAATATTTTCGGTCTTTAATGGTCTGTTGATCGAAATTACAGTAGATGCTGCAGAATGGCTTTGAAAGATGTTTCTTTTTCTCTTTATGTTTATGACGTCGGGAAGCCACATTGTTCACCATCGTCTCCTGGCATGGTTGGATGTCGATTCCCTTCCTAACCTTCATACATTGATTGGTTGGTAATTAGTTTAATTATATTGTTTGCTTTGTCTCCTGGGCATGGTTTGGTGATGGAATCCATTCTAATTCATATACCTTTCATCTTTTCAAAACTACATCAAATGAAGTTCAGTTGATTTTCATAAATCAAGTACAGTTCTCCCTGATCTTTACAAGTGGATCCTCTGAATCCCTAGTTTCCCTTTTCTCTGATTTTTTAAATTTTAGTTTAATTATTTCACCATTATTCCTCAAATCATAATTGGTTTAGATTTCAATCTTAGCCTAATCCTAGATCTGGTTATTCTTAGAAAGCGTACAAGTATCAGTCCCTTGGGATTCGACCTCGGTCTTACCGAGTTATTACTACATCACAACCCTATACTTGGGGAGTGAACACTCCCAATAGAACTAAACCAATAGCTTTGATACCGGTTGTTGCACAACACGCCAACAATGCAATGATCCTAGATCCAATTTCAGGCCTCACCCACAAACAATAAACAGGAAGAAATATAAACTAGAAACAGATCAAAGCAATCCAAAACAAATCACAAGACAAGATATACGTGGAAAAACTCCAATCTAGGGTAAAAAAAAAAATCACGGATGTAAACTTCCACTATGAAGAACGAAGATTACAAGGCAATATACTAACCTCTCCCTTGGAAGTACAGAGAAAATCCCTTACCCACACCTTAGAAATATTTCTCAATATTCACCTTAACCCTATAATAGCCCTAGGGGCCCCAATTTATAGTTTTGGCAACATCCCTTTCGCATCCCAGTTGCGAAAGGACTTGCGACATGAAATCCGCGAAACTCCTTTCCACATCTTAGTTGCGAAAGGACTTGCGACACGAAATCCGCGAAACTCCTTTCTGTATCCCAGTTGCGAAAGGACTTGCGACATGAAATCCGCGCAACCTCGACTGGTAGTCGGCGGCCCCAGATCGGCTCCACTTCTCAACAATCCGTTCTGTTTACCTTGTCAGCAAGCTCGTCGTGGGCCCGAGAAGTCCTGACTTGGACAATGTCCACTTACAACAAACAATACAGTGAGCCTGGAAAGTTTTAACAGTGGATGATACTATTACTATTGTTTTCTATTATGTGGCCCACACGAGCTTTAGATCAAGCTGATATTTGATCTTAGCCTTAAAATGACACGGCAAAAAGGATGGGCGGCATGGATTATACACATACATCAATGTGGGCCCCATGAGTTGGGCCTTGGCCACGCCCGAAAGGGCTTCCGTCCACGTCACTTTCTCAGCATTGAATACAACGTAACTTCTTATTAACTCAAAAACCATACAATTATAAATTAAGGACAATGACAATTTGGTCTAAAAAACTTCACAAGACCTGTTAGGTAACTCCCTTGGAATATTTAGAACTTTCCTTCTATTTCGAGAATTTGACCATACCATAAAGATAATACAGTCAAAATCCCTAAAACGTACTGTTATTTCATTGGAAATACACATGCACTTAAAAAAACGAAAGTCAAGTTGTGTTTGGTTGCATCAAATAAGATTGATTAATCATGACATATTATAAAACTTTCATGATATTTGGCCAACCAAACACACCCTCAAAAACAAAATGAAAATGTCTTATTCTTTTTTTTTATTTTTTTTATTTTTATTTTTATTTTAACATTCAACGTCCCCGCAATCACTGATTGGCTGTTATAAAGTCATAATAGCAACATTTCTTAAACCGTGGAATAAAGGCCAACGATCGCACATAAGAATAAGGAGCTATTTGATATTCTGGCCGCCATGCTTGATATGAAGGCTCTTAAAAAGGTACACGTTGCATATACTAACTCAAATTAAAACAACTAAATTACAGAATTCACAATATAAAAATCAGATTGGTTTATCAATCCTGACCACTGATTCGTGGACATTTGTTTGTGAAATACAATTATTGGATAGTTTTTATTTTTAACAATCCAATAATTAAATGTCCATGAATCTTACAGTCGAACAAGAAGGGAATTTTATTCATGATTTATCTCCTCCAGATGGACGGAGAGGATCCTACGATGGTTTTCCCGACACTCTCTGTCAGCGAAAGTTCTCTAGTGCGAGGTGCCAGCTAGTGATGGTTTAAATTAAACTGTCCAAAATCATGGGACCCAACATAGACAGATAGGTGGTCAGATGTCAGATGACTCTGACGAATGAGCATTTGTTCTTGCACTACGACTGTCTACTAACTTTTTATGGCCGTCCAGTAGAGGTTAGTCAATGTGCTTGTTTGGACAACAAATCAGTGTAGTTTTTTATTTACATACCATGCGAAGTACAGTAGGCCCACCAGCTGGGCGGGTTTTTTTTTTTTGAATTTTTTAAATCACGTGTCTGATCGTGTATCGAGCATTACATCTGTATCAGAGTTTTTTTTTTTTTTTTTCTCAGTAATGGATTTGTCACATCTGTTGTACGATGGAGTGAAGGCCACATGTCGTGTGTACTGCTTGTTAGCTGATCCACATTGCAGGATTTGATTGGACAGCTATGCGGCATGCTCATACCATGATTGAAAGATGTTCCCTGGAGAGTCAAATTCTGCAGGTTGAGGCAGTACTAATCCACATTTACGCTTTGCCTCGTGACCTATTTCTTGTTGGGGCCTGGTCAAGTAAGCACAGAGTAAGCAACTTTTAAACATACTTTGTTTAAGTTAGAAACTGATCTAGTCATCCAGAGTGCACGGAGTAAGCTCTTTAAAGCTCACTGTGAATGTATGTATCTTATTCATACTATTTATCTATTTTTTCTGAATCATTTTAAGGCATGAGTCGAAATTTAAAACGTATTCAAAGTTCAAGTGAACCATGCCAAAGGAAATAATGACGATGACGACTTCTGTCATTAAAACCTTCCTACAGCTCATAGTGATGTTTATTAGTGATTTTACGTGTGAGGTCACACAACATGGATGAAGGGAAAACACAAATATCTATTTGAACTAGAACTTCTTAGGGGCCAAGTAGATTTTCAACTATAGACGTTTAATTTCCACTCTTCCATGTTGTGGTATGTTAGAGCTTTAGATATGGTTCAATTCCAAGCTTATATTTTAAAATGAGCTGGTAAAATAGATGAATGGCATGGATAAGCCATAAACATCTCAGTGGGCTCTATAAAATTTACTCATCATACGATTACTTAGTATTCAATATCTCAATATACAATCTACTTTGAGCTAATTAGGCTACATGCCACTGTCAGAGCTTTATCCATGCCAAGCATGTTTGAAAGTTGTACTTAATCAAGCTTTATCCTGACAACAACACATGACCCAATCAAACCCCACCACACTAGGTCACAGTCCAGACAATTCATTTATGTTGCTACACACCGACCGGAGAGCTGCCAATTAATATGCAAGCACATGCAGGTGATAAGGCACACAAGTACTTGCAGCATCCTAACTTTCCATCTGGGGGGCCACCAAATGAGTTGGATCTAGCAGCCTCAAAGTAGAGGTGGATTCACTCCTGTAGTGAGCCAATGTGTGCAAAAACTAACGGCAAGCTGGAAATTTGTCTTAGCCGCCCTTAGTTTGTTTCCGAACTGATGCATACATGTGGAGTGAGATAATCCAATTACAGTCAAAATCTATTTCGTGGGCCCACTTCATGTGAATATTATATAATTGGAACGTGTCCATGCAACTGGACTGTAGCTCTGCAGCAGACAACAGTGTTTGGCAAACTTCCACCGTGTATGTATCTGTCTTATTCATGCTATTCATCCATTAATGTTTTCAGTTTACGTACATTCATGGGACATCGCAGCCTTGAAAAGAGTTTTCTTTTAAATTAATATTTTAAATGGAAACTTTCGAGGAAGAAAAAGTTACTTTTTTAAGTAAGATTGTAATCCAAATAATTTTTTCATTCTCTTTTGCAAAACAAACAGTTAAAAGATTGTAATCCAAATACATAAGAGACTAGTTCCTTTATAACAGGGAATGTGGGGCCACTACGATGCTTGAATCACATATATTCTGTCCATCATGTGTGTCCATTCATGTTCGCCTTTGAGATCAAAAGTCACCTGTTCGGCGGCACAACGTAAAAATCATGCTCTCAAGCTCTAGGATCAATTGATCTGCCATGGCATCTGAATCCCAATAACATCTCCCTGTGGTGTGACCCCCCTTTGTTGGCTACGGATGATTTTGTGGATTCCAGTTGAACTTGAAGCGGTACATGTTGTAGATGGATTGGATGTGGGCCTTTCTCTCCATTCAAAATGAACTTTTTTAAACCGGACGCACCTTGACCCGGTTAGGTCGACTACTTCCGCTTCCATTCGTGTTTCTTTTGTTCCAACCTTGCTAAGAATGTACCTTCAACTGATCTACATCATTTTACAAAATGACAACATAAAAAACTGACCTTTATTGTAAAATGGGGATGTTCCTTGGTTTGTTGTGCACACATATGACAATTAATGCTTACATCTAGTTATTATCTCTCGATCTTGCCAAAGAATTGCTGAATTGTATGGGACACCTCTCAAGCAAGTGGTACGCCCCACATCTCCCAATTATCTGGTTGGTGGTGACGCATGTCTTAATTAGCTTCCAAATTGAACCTTATATTAGCATAGTTTATACACTCTCAACCATTTGTTGGGCGGGGAAGCGTCACCTAGACATAGGGGTGTACACGAACTGAGCTAGCTCGGTTAGCTCGCTCGACTCGACTCGAAAAGGCTTGATTCGACTCGGTTCGAAGTTGAGTTCGAGCCGAGTCAAGCTGATTTTTTGAGCTCGAAAATAAGTTTGAGCTGAGTTCGAGTAGGCCCCAGCTCGACTCAACTCAGATCAAATCCAGCTTGAATCCAGCTCGAATCGAACCAATTTGGTAACTCAGTTACTTTGCCATTGATGTTGCTCACCAACTGTTTGATAAAGTGACTTAACAAAACGTGGCTGGTGGTAAGGAAGGTTTGGCCGGTGGCAAGCAAGGTATGTACATTAAACAAATACCTTTTTCTCTTATATATATATATGTGTGTGTGTGTGTGTGTGTGTGTGTGTGTGTGTTACTTAGAAGGTGTTTGATAAAACACCTGTAAAACCATTGCCTTTGTTTGTAAAACAGTGAGTTTTTTAAGTTGCAGTTCAAGTGTTTGTGGAAATGCCTCAATGGCGAACTCGGTCTGAGCTACTGACCGAACCGAGCCGAGCTGGCCAGTTAGACTCGAGGACTGAGCCGAGCCGAGTTCGAGCTAAGGTTAGCCAGTGTTCGAGCCGAGTCGAGTTGAAGCCAACTCGACTCGGTTCAACTCAATGTACACCCCTACCTAGACATGACCCATATGTGAATAAAATAAGCACCAAGATAGAAAATTCGAGCAAGCACAAAGAACACAACGATTTACATGGAAAAACCATGGCAGAAAGCGACAAGCAGTCCACAATGAAAATGAAATTACAAGAGATGGAACCAACTTACATGCAAACCCTAGAGTTGAAAACCTTAGATCCCCTTTCTTCAAACCCTATATCTCTCTAAAACAAGTTTCCAATTAAGGCTCGTCGATCGAATCGAAAGTGTTCAAAATTGTCCATAGAAAAAACTTGTATTTTTGGATTTTCTCAATCAAATCGAGAGCCTACTCGATTAAATTAAATAGGACCAAAACAATCCAATGAACAATTGGGAAAATTTTGGAATTTCTTAATCGAATCAAACAAGTTGTCGATCCGATCGAAAATTCTCGTTCCACATATATGAAAGGCACTTGATTTCAACAATCTCCACCCTGACTTTAATCTCCACGCTCCATTGCCACACGATACTTCCTCCATCTCTAATCATCTCTATTATAGCGTCATCATCACTTCTTGTGCACAATCTGTCTTCATCAAACATTTGTCAAGCTTAAAGTAGTTGAATAAAATCTAATTTTTTTTTTTTTGCATGAACAACCTTCGTAAGAATGTCGGTCAGATTCACGATGGTGTGGATCTTCTCAAGAGTAACACTGCCTTCCTCAAGCACTTGTCAAATAAAATAATGAACATCAATATGTTTAGTAAGGGAATGATATACTAAGTTCTTTACCAAATTGATAACACTCTCGCTATCATAATACACAGTCATGTCTTCCTACTGAATTCCCAACTCATTCATCATTCCTTTCAACCAAACACCTTATTTGAATGCCTCTGTTACTGTCATATACTCGGCTTTGATTGTGGAAAGAGTAACCACATACTAAAGTTTCGACATCCACTTGATTGCTCCACCCGTTAATACAAACAAGTAATCGGAAGTCGGCCTTTCATTGTCCACATTCTCTATGTAATCGAAATCCACATTACCTATTAGTTTCTCCTCTGATTTTTTAAATGTTAGGACATAATCTTTCAAACCTCGTATATAACGAAGTAGTCATTTCACTACCTCCTAGTGTTGCTTGCTATGGTTAGACATGTATTTGGTCACAACACCCACTGCATGTGAAATATCTGATCTCGTAGAGACCATGACGTACATCAAACTGTCAACTACACTCGTGTAGGGCACACAAGACATGTAATACTTTTCTTCATCTGATGCAGGATACTGTTATAAAGAAAATCGAAAGTGAGCAGCATGGAGAGTGTTAACCAATTTTGCCTTGTCTATCTCCAACTTGAGTAGGAATTTCTCAAGACACTCCTCCTAAGACAACCATTGACTGCTCTTTCCATGTCCTTATGTAAGTTGATGCCAAGAATCCTCTTTACAACCTCTTGATCTTTCATTTTGAATGTCCTAGATAATTGAGCATTCACTATGTTGATCTCAAATATGCTATAATTGATGGAAAGCATATCATCAGCATACAATACCAGGATAACAAATTCCTTATCACTCAATGCTCTGAAGTAAACACAGTAATCGAATTCACTTCCAGGAAACCGCTAACTCATCATGAAAGAATAAAACTTTTTATACCACTACCTAAAGATCGTTTCATGTGGTACAATGACATCCTCAACCTAAAAACTTTATTCCCATACCCTTTTACCTCGAACTCTTTTGATTTCCTCATGGAAATCTGCGCTTCCAATTTCCCATGTAGGAAAGTAGTCTTTACATCCAACTGCTCCAGTATAAGATTGTATTGGGTAACTAGTGCGAATACAAACCTGATAGACACCTACTTGACCACAGATGTGAAAATCCCTCTGAAGTCGATACTCTTCTTCTGCGCATAACCCTTCGTTACTAATCTGGCCTCATACCGATCATATTTCTTCTGATAACCTACTTACATCCGATCGCTTTCCGTCTAGCGAGAAGCTCCACCAACTCCCACGTCTCATTCTTATACAGAGAATTCATCTCATTCTACATTGTCATCATTCACTTATCTGCATATACGTCATCAAAAACCTCTTGAAAAATAGACGCGCCCCTTATCCGTAATAAGGGCAAATGTAACGTTTGAGTCATTTCTGTACCTTAACGGTAACCTCCGATCTTATGGTGGATTTATTCTAACAGGTGGTGGCTCAACCTACTATTGCACCTAATAACCTGATTGCTTTAATATTACTTGTTGGGTGCGAAAGAGTCACCTAAACGTGGCTCAAATGTGAAACAAACAAGTATAGAGACATAAAATTCGAGCAATCACAGATAACACAACAATTTATGTGGAAAAAAACTACTACACAAAGTGATAAGCAATCCACTATGAAATTGAAATTACAAGAGATGAAATCAACTTACATGCAAACCCTATAATTGAAAATCCTTTATTACCTTTTTCCAAATCCCATCTCTCTTGAGAATAAGTTTCTAATCACCTTATATTACTCTAATCTCATATTACACCCTTTTATATAACCTAAATCCGAAATTAAAAACAAAATCGTGCACTTATGTAGAAGTTGCTCAAACTATCGATAAGATCAACTCTAATCAAGGGTTGTCATTCGAATCTACCACACTTTCAATCGAATCGAAAGTACCCAATATCATCCAGAGAGCAAACTAATATTTTTTGAATTTTCTTAATCGAATCGAGAGCCTCTTTGATTGAATCGAATAGAGTCAAAACAATACAGTGAGCAATTGGCCAAATTCAGAATTTCTTGATCGAATCGAACATGGTGTCGATCTTGTTGAAAATTCCTATCCAGCCTAGAATAAAGGCACTCGATTTAAACACCATTCACCTCTAGAGCCTGTTTGATTTTCTCATTTCTTTGTAAATACATTGTAAATAGGTAATAATTATTTACCATAGTAATTACTGCACCACTCCTGATATTGAGGTTGATACTTGCCAACACCAAAATTGAGGACATGTATCAAATAAATGTGGGGCCAATGTGATGTATGTGGCTTATCCACACGGTCCATCCGCTATGCAGACTAATTTTTAGTGCATGAGCCCAAAAATGAGGCAAATCCAAAGGTCAAGCGAACCACACTATAGCAAAGAGTGGGAATTGAATGCCTATATATCATTAAAAACTTCTTAGGCCACATAGAAGTTTTGGATCTACATGATATTTATGTTTTCTTCCATATCCATGTATGTGTGAACTTCTAAATTAGTTAGATGACAAATAAACATCAATGTGGGCTCAGTAAATAAAACAACTTTCAACACTAGGAGGCTTCAGAGCATTGCTTCCTTTGATGTTGCCACTTGAACTTTGGATCTGCCTCATTTCTCATGTTGTTTTAGTAAGATGGATGAAGGCGGGGATACGCTATCATTATATCATTGCAGGACTCAAAAATTTAAGTCAATGTTTTTTAACTGTTTTTCAAGGCAAAAATACTCCCATATTGTCAAACAAGTTGAGATAGTAATGATTACTTACAACCTATTTACACAGGATTTGAAAAACCAAACAAGCACTTAAAACCTAGCTACTCCACATGTTACTATAAATGGGACATTCATGCAAGTGTTGCTCGCAAAAACCATCTGTACAGGATCTAACTTGTACTCATGACAGACCACTTTATCATGTAAGTCTAGTTGGACGCTGCATGATATATGTCATTTGAGCATCATGTGGTGTCATTTGTATTTGGAAGCTTTTGGGTGGTTGTTCATTAAATTTCTCTGGATTGTCAAGTAATAATTATATAAATTGAAGTTTCGGGCATCCCGTCATCGTCACATGATGCACAGGAAAAAGGACATGCACACTACATTCGTAAGCCTCACTATAAAAAATAATAAATCATCATTTTAAAAAATCTCTAAATTCACATGATGGCCCACATGAAGATTGGATAAGTGTGATGAGTTTTAGCTTCCAACTATCATAGCATACAACTCAGGTGGGATCCACCTTTTTTTTTTTTTTTTTTCAAGCCAAGGTCCTAAAAACAAAGCAAATCTAAACCTATAGTCAACCACACCATAGGAACAATGGTTATTGAACGCCCACCATTAGAAACTTCCAAGAACTCACTATAATGTTTATTTGCCTTACAATATGAAGGAAAAACACATGTCAGCTTGATCCAAAACTTTCTAGCCCCCATGAAGTTTTTAAGGGTGGGAATTAATTAAATACCTACGGTGTGGTCCACTTGATATTTGGATCTGCTTCTTTTTTCAGACCATATCCTAAAATGATCTGGAAAAACTGATAGACGGCATCGATATATAACACATACATCAAGGTGGACCCCATGGTTAGGGAAACACTCACTAACATGTTACCCGGATAACACCTAATCCGCTCTCCATTTAAAGCTCTTCCTGTGTTGCAGCTCCGCTTTTATAACACGGCATTTTTCACAGACCGTATGCATGCCCTGCAATGCACGACTTCACCACTATAAAGTTTAGGAAAAGGACATCTTGCGCATTTCTTACGAGATCGTTTTGCAAATTCAGGATAATTGATTTTTTTTTTTTCTCAATAAAAAGCCCAATTCCAAATAAAAATTGCCTATAATTTATTGAAAACAAAACCATTTAATTATTCTTTTAGTAAACCAACTCCATCAATGATAGTCCTATTTCAGCAAGTATCTGCCCAAAACAGCCCGATACAAGCCGATACAGTCCAGTACTGGCGGTGAGCGACAATTTGGTTTATATATATATATATATATATATATATATATATATATATATATATATATATATATATATATATATATAAGTCGGTTCCCCAGGAAGTAGAGTTTCTCCTACCTAATCTCCTGATACCATATAAAGAATAATACATGAATTATATTGCTATCATGTGGAAAGCTTGTATTAAAATTTTCCCATTATATAACATTTTCCACTTCAACAAACTTACAATTGATGGGACATACACAAATTAGAGCAAACCGAGCCAATGCACTGATTTTGAAACTTATATTCTAAAAATCATTATATTATTTGGACTTTGGAGTAACAAAACATAATTCTAAAAACCTAGAAACTTGACTTGACTTAATATTCAGCTAGGTCAGGTTGACCGGAAGACTCCAATCAATTTGACTCTGCTTAAGTTGGCAAGCCAACTCGACAGAGACTCACCTGTTTATGCTCATTGTTGAATTAGATAGTGACTCAGCTTCAAATTTCATCAAGTTGAGTACTCAGCTGAGTATTTGAGTCAAGTCACTAATTTTTAAAACTATGTTGCATGGACAATGGAGAAAGCTGTTGAACGACTTGGATTTTGTGTAAACTTTCTATGGACCCACCTGTTGTTGCATATCCACGGGCATGGAACGTTCCTCACTGACGGCTTATTAGAAAAGGAGGAATGTTAATTACAGTCGCTCAAGCACCCGTGTAACAAATATCGTTGACATTATATGAATCTAGCCAAAGTACATTGAAAATACAGCAGTCAATACCCTCTATATATATATATATATATATATATATATATATATATATATATATATATATATATATATATATATGAAATGCTCACACGCAACTAATTGGACCATTCAAATTGGTCGAACGAGCTTGCATTAAATGGCAAAGAAATCACTTTTCCATACGCATATAATGCAATACGTATGAAGATATGTGACATCGCTTCTTAAGTAAGTATAATGTAAGTTATATATCATAGATCCAGTCCGTTTATCAAATAGGGCCCACCAATAAATTTTTATTACTAAATAATCACCATTATTAGAACCACACATATAAGTGGAATTTATATTGTTGGAATAGATTTTTAGCAACTCACTTATCTTGTAAATGAATATTATATTATTGATTTAAAAAAAATCTTTAATATGCTTACATAGGACCCAATCTAAAGAACGAACTAGATGTTTTATACATGTGGGGCATAGGTCTAATATATCACACATGTACAACTTATTTAATCCCTCCTACTTTATTTAGAAACAACCATTCTCCATATTTCTCTCCTCATTTAATGCACTACTCTCCTCCTTTAATTATTTTTGTGGACGGCTATAGTCGCTGCCACTAGCCCGGTGGCTAGTGGTCGGTGCTCTATGCTCTATGAGCCCCACCATGAAGTATGTGTTTTATCCATGCCGTCCATCCATTTTTACAGATCATTTCAGATTTTGATTCCAAAAATGATTGGAATATAAATCTCAGGTGGACCACACCACACGAAAATAGTAGTGATTGAATACACACCATTAAAGTCCTCATAAGGCCCGCTGTCCTATTTATTTGACATCCAATCTGTTGATTAGATCATGCAGACCTAAATGAAGGGAAAAAACAAAGATCAGCTTGATCCAAGACTTTTTTGGCCCCAAAAAGTTTTTAATGGTGGACGTTCAATCAACACTGTTTCCTGTGACGTGTTCCATTGATATTGGAATATACTTCTTTTTTGGTATCATATTAAAAAATGATATAGAAAAATAGATAAATAGCATGGATGAAACAAATACATCATGGTGAGGCCCACCGAGCACCGACCACTAGCCATTGGCAAGTGGCAAGGTCACTAGCCAATCCGCTCTCCATCTTTACAACGCTGGAACTTCCAACCACGCATGGAGTGGATTAGGTGCAATCCTGTCCAAGCATATTAGGGTGCATCCCTTACCGTGGGGTTCACTTTGATGTATGTATTATATATCCATACAATCCAACCATATTTTCAGTTCATTTTAAAACACTGTTCAAAAAATGAAATGGATATAAATATCAGATAGACCACACCATAGGAAACAATGGTGATTAACCATTAGAAACATTTTGTAAACCACAAAATTTTTGGATCAAGAAAATTTAATTTTTTTATTTTTTTTAACTTTCCCATGATCTAGGTTTTCATAAATTTATCAATATTTCAAGTAGAAAATAAACACTAAAGTGGGCCCTAGGAAGTTTTTAATGATAAATGTTCAATATCAAATATTTCTTATTGTATGGTAGTCCTGAGAAATTTATCTTCTCACCTTTTAAAATCTTGCTCTAACATTACCTGAAGATATGGACTAATGGCATGGATATACAGTACATATACTAAGGTGACCTTCGATACGTATAAAAGGACATATCAAAATGGCATGGGCGAGGGTTATGGCTACGGTTATTATCCGTAGCTATAGAATGACCGTAGCCAAAAGTTCCTGGTTTATTTATTTATTTATTAGTATTATTTTTTATTTTTTGCCGGTATTTGTGGGTCCTATTGTGAGGTATGTGTTATATCCAAACCATCCATCTTTTTGGCGAACTTGTATTAAGGCTTGAGACGAAAAATAAGACAGATCTAGCTATCAAGTGGACCACACTGTTAAAGGCTATGCAGGATTGAACATCTACCATTGAAACCCTTTTAGGGTCACAGAAGTTTTGGATCATTATGAAATTTGTTTTTCCTCTTCATCCAGGTCTTTGTGACCTTATGAATAGATTGGATGGAAAATAAATGTTATGGTGGGCCCTACAAAATTTTTAACGGTGAAAATTAATTTTCCCGCTGCTCTTTGTGGTGTGGTCCAGTTGATCTTTGGATATGATTTTTTTTTAGATAGTGCTCGGAAATGATCTCGAAATATGGATGAACGTTGTGGATATAATAAATACCTAACTGTGGGGCCCACGTACCGTTGATCTCATTGAACCGTTCGTACAACTCGGAGTTCGAGGAGCGTAAGCGCTCGTCTTTGAGCACCAGCCGATCCGCCTAAGGAAGGAAAGCAGGGGCATTTTCGACCTGAGAAATGGGGCCGTACAGCTTGGGAGTATTCTTGGAAGTAAAAAAGCGAGTGGGCTTAAAAAGGTTGTGGGCCATATATTGGTCGTACAGTTGGAAATTTCTCGTATTTTTTTTTTTGGCAAATGCCCCTTTTCCCGAAATGATGAGCAGGGAGGCCCTTTATTTGGAGCCAACAGCGGGACAGGGAGGCTAACATTGATTTTTTATAAGGCCCACCATGTGATGTATATATAAGATCCCCTCCGACCATCAGATTTGTAATCTCCTTCTAAGTAAAGAGTCAAAATATCAAGCCGATATTTGATTCAAGTAGGCCACACAAATAGAACAGTTGATGCAAAGACGTCCGCCCTTAATTTTTATAGGGCCCAAATTTATCGTTATGTGAAATCCACTCCAGCCGTTAGAGGTCACACAAAAAGCCATGTGTGGTACCAAAATATCATGCTTACATGTGATTCAAATAGGCCCCATCAAAGGAATCATTTTGAATGGTGAGATTTTTTTTTACACTATTTTCAATTATGTGGTTCACTTGAATAATGGATGGGGCTAATTTTTGGACCCGAG
This sequence comes from Magnolia changhungtana, assembly GCA_030180095.1. Taxonomy (NCBI): domain Eukaryota; kingdom Viridiplantae; phylum Streptophyta; class Magnoliopsida; order Magnoliales; family Magnoliaceae; genus Magnolia; species Magnolia changhungtana. The sequence continues at coordinate 5,608,241 of JASAUF010000272.1, read as the reverse complement.
GTTTAACATGAGGTTACACACATGATGATCAGAGAAAATTTCATGTTAACACCATGGTATGTCCCATGACTTTTGATCTCTTTTTAATAAGATCCTATTAAAAGCCATCAAGAAAAAACCGTCTCTCTTTCTAAGCATTAATTAGCATTAATTAATCAAACTAGTGGGACGGTCCAACTAGTTGTGTATGAGCATTACTCTATATATATATATATATATATATATATATAGGGAAAAGGTACTATGCGCTCGAGCGTAAAGTGGTCGTCCGTGAGGTCGAGCTGTGTGGGACCCACCATGATGTCGTTCAAAGATCCACACCGTCCACCAGATGTGCGAGCCCAGGGTGGGCCCACACGACCCAAAATCAGCCGTTCATGTAACTCAGGTGGGCCATACCATCAGCAAACATAAGTATACACGCAAAAACATGTAAATGCACTTGGTGGGCACCACCTGAGTTGTGGATACCACCTAAAACTTGGTCTAAAATTATATTCAAGTGGGACACACATGATGGACGGTGTTGATCATCAACAAACGTCTCGAAAGGTCCCCAAAAATGGTTTTGAATGTTTCAATGGTGCACGGCCCCTCTCAACTTCTGTACGTGGTGTGGCCCACAAAAGTCACGGATTGACTTGATTTTCAGCCGTGTGGGCCCCCTCTGTAATGGTGCATCTGGTGGATGGTGTGGATTTTCGAACGGCATCACGGTGGGGTCCACACAAGCTCGACCTCACGGACAACCGCTTTATGCTCGAGCGCGTAGTACCTTTTCCCATATATATATATATATATATATATATATATATATATATATATATATATATATGTAAAAGGTACTATGTGCTCGACCTTACAGTAAGCTCCCGTGAGGTTGAGCTGTGTGGGCCCCACCGTGATGCGTTTCGACCATCAACACCGTGCAATTGATGGGTCCCCTTTAAATTATGGGATATCCCAAAAATCATCGATATATGGAACTTAGGTGGGTCATACCATCTAAAATTATGTGAAGACACCATTAAAACATATAAAAGCACTTGGTGGGGCCCACCTGAGTTTTGCATGCACCTGAAACTTGGTCTGAACCCTCATTCAAGTGGGACACACATAATGGATGGGCTGGATTTGCAAACCACATCTCGGTGGGCCCTCAAAAATGGTTATGAATGTTTTAATGGTGCGCGGCCCCTCTCCACTTCTGTATGTGGTGTGGCCCACACAAGTCAAGGATTGACTTGATTTTTGAGACCTAGGCCAACGATGGAATGGTGCATTTGACTGATGGGGTAGATGTTCGAAACGCATCACGGTGGGGCCCACACAGTGGGGCCCACACACCTCGACCTCATGGGACGGACTCGTGAGGTCGAGCGCATAGTACCTTTTCCCACACACACACACACACACACATATATATATATATATATATATTATTTTTTTGTGAGATTTTCCATTAATAGAAAAAACTCTACATTTTGAAAATCCCCCAGGAATTTTACAAGTAGAGAAATTGTGAGTGGGTGTAGATTGGTCACCAGGGATATCCTGACATATGGCGGGATTAATCAGGCCATGTTCTGGGGTTAGAGATTGGGCTGAGGCAAAGCATATTTGAAAGTTATTCGGTCTAGTAGGTACTTAGATTGGGGCCATTTCTAATGGATGTACATGGCTCAATCAAATCCTACCACCTTGAATCGACATCCCTATACTGAGTAGGCTAGATTCTCGATTGGAATGAATAGTTGTGTGAGAAATTGGGCCTCTGGTGAGGCGATCCAATGCTTAAAAACTAGCCCTACCTGAACATCAGGTGGACCCCACGTGTTAAAGTAAAGTACTTGACCAAAGTTTCAAATTTTGTACACATGCAACCGATAACAAGCCAAGTTTCGCATAAGCATGGAAAGTATGCAGTGAGGATGACTTGATGAGAGAAACGGTTCCGGCACATTGTTTTATAGTTGGATAACTTCCAACTTTTCAGATGGGTGTGACATCAAACCCTCCAATAGGTGACCTAGGGAAGGTAGGAAAGGACATGATGAGGTTGATCGCCTATCTTCCTCGGGGATAACTAGTCTGAATCCACATGAAGTTTCTCTAGACTACTCACAGATATTCCTTAAATCCATGAGGGAAAAAAAGAAATAATTTCTAATAATTCAAAATTAATTTATTGATAAAAAAATTGAAATTACAATCTTTTAAATAGTGAACTCAAACTTAGGACAGAATTTAAGACAACGATTCCTACTAGACTTCATGGTTTCCAGCCAAAAATATTAAGTGTCCAATTTGGCCAACCACTTCAGTCTCCTAAACTTTCGAACCCCTTTTCGTGTTGTGCATAACTCCTAAAATTCAAAGGATGAAAAGTTATGATCGAACTAAAACTTATTATTTATAGTAAAAATGGAAATAGGATCTGATGGAATCTCGCAAATCTGGTATGGGCAACCCAACGCAGTGGGTTGGTTAGCTAAAGTAACTTCTCCCACCCTAAAATCATATATGATATGTCAAAAAACTCATTCTCATTTGCAAGATACACCTATTTTAAAGGTTCTTACAGTCCTGATCACCTCCACCTCTAATCGGACCTTCTCTGCTCCATCTTGGCCATGAAAGTGTCCGTGACCCACTCTACATCAATAGGTTAGCCCCATCATGAGATCGCATTTGCAAAAATTATGCACATTCATTCATCCAGCAGTCCCAACTAATATTTCATTATTCATCAATTGCTATAGAAAATTTTCTGTAGGTTTTCCCACTTGATGAGTGCATGGGTTAATTTTTGTACAAGGTGATCCACAGTATAGACCCACCACTACAAGAAACAACGTTTTTGCCGACAAAAAAAATTTCGATGGTAAAAGTACAGTTTTACCAACGAAATTTTTTTTCTTCGGAAAAACTGCACTTTTACAGATGCAATTTTTTTTCGTCGGTAATAATATTTTTACCAACGAAAATTTTCGTCGGGAAAAGTATTTTGATTCTTAAGGTAAAAAATTTTGGAGCTATTTTGAAATTTTCATGGTAAGACTTTTACCAACGAAAGTTTTTGTTAATAAAAAGCACAAAACCATTTTTACCGACGAAAATTTTCGTCGGCAAAAGTGTTATTTAAATTTTCGCCCTGACTTTTACCGACGAACAAAAACCGTCGGGAATAATATTTTTACCGACGAAAATGTTCGTTGGTAAAAGTGTTGTCTATTTTCGCCTGACTTTTACCGACGAACCAAAACCGTTGGGAATAAAATTATTACCGATGAAAATTTTTGTTGGTAAAAGTCACCTAAAAAATTTTCTAGAAGAAACCGTTACCGACGAAAATTTTTGTCGTTCGTCGCTAAAGATTGTTTTATGTTTCGAAAAATTACTTTTAGCTACGAACATTTTCGTAGTTAAAAAACATGGATGAGACTTTTAGCGACGAAAACTTTCGTCGGTAAAGGCTGTAAACAATTTCAACGATACTTTTAGCTACGAATTGTTTCGTAGCAATTCGTAGCTAAAAAACGTGAATGTCTCTTTTAGCAAAAAACATTCGTAAAAACGAGGATGAGTCATTTAACGACGAAAATTTCGTCGCTAAAGGCTGTAGACAATTTATCAAGGATTACTTTTAGCTACGAAAATTTTCGTAGCTAAAAAACGTGGATGAGTCTTTTCCCGATGAAACGTTTCATCGCTAAAGGCTGTAAACTATTTTTCAAACAAATCGAAAATTTTCGTCGCTAACAGCTTTACACAATTTATCAAAAGATTACTTTTAGCTACGAAGAGTTTCGTAGCTAAAAACTGTGGATGAGTCTTGTAGCGATGAAAATGTTCGTCGCTAAATGCTTTTTATAAAATTTAAACTTTTAGCTACGAAAATTTTCGTAACAAAAAAACATTAATAATTCTTTTACCTACAAAATGTTTCGTAGGTAAAAGTCTCTTTTTAAAAATATATATATATATATATATATATATATATATATATATATATTCTATCTCAAATTTCCTGATATACACCTGTTAGAATATAATTCATCATATTCTTCGTGACATACACCTGTTATATAATATATTTCATCATATTTATATTCACATTCACATCCCTCTAAACCCAAACTACGTAAATTCATCCAGACATAAACTACATTCATCCAAACATAAATTCCATCCATCCAAACACAAACAATCCTATGAGAAAAAAAAAACAAATGAAAAGAGAGAACATATGAGAGGTGATCCAGACAAGTGAAAAGAAAAACAACCTTAATCTAAACCTAAACCTATAACCTACACTTATAGGTTTAGGTTATCGATTTAGGTTTAGATTAAGGTTAGGTTATAGGTTATAAGTTTAGATTATAGGTTATGGGTTATAGGTTATAGGTTATGGGTTATAGGTTATAGGTTAAGGTTTAGGTTATAGGTTTTGGTTTAGGTCAAGGCTTAGGTTATAGGTTTAGGTTTTAGGTTTTAGGTTATAGCTTTAGGGAATTGAGAATAGGTTAAGGTTTAGGTTTAAGAAACCATGTTCTGGTTTGGATTCAATATCGGGTTTAGGTTTCAGTTTTCAAGTTTAGGTTTAGGTTTAGGTTAGGGAATTGAGATTAGGATTAGGTGTAGGTTTAGGTTTAGGGATTTGAGATTACATTTAGGTTTTAAGTTTAGGTTATAGGTTTAGGTTTAGGTTTAAGTTAGGTTATAGGCTAAGGTTTAGGGAATTGAGAATAGGTTAAGGTTTAGGTTTAGGAAATCGGGTTCGGGTTTAGGCTTAGGGTTTCAAGTTTACGTTTAGGTTAAGGAGTTGAGATTAGGATTAGGTGTAGGTGTAGGTTTAGGGATTTGAGAATACATTTAGGTTTTAGGTTTACGTTTAGGTTATAAGTGTCGGTTATAGGTTTAGGTTTAAGTTAGGTTATAGGTTATAGCTTTAGGGAATTGAGAATAGGTTAAGGTCTAGGTTTAGGAAATCGGGTTTGGGTTCAGGATCGGGTTTAGGTTTGGGTTTTCAAGTTTAGGTTTAGGTTTAGGTTTAGGTTAGTGAGTTGAGATTAAGATTAGGTGTAGGTTTAGGTTTGGGGATTTGAGAACACATTTAGGTTTTAGGTTTAGGTTTAGGTTTAGGTTTAGGTTTAGGTTTTAGGTTTTAGGTTAGGTATAGCTTATAGGTTATAGGTTATAGCTTTAGGGAATTGAGAATAGGTTAAGGTTTAGGAAATCAGGTTTGAGTTTTCAAGTTTAGATTTAGGTTTAGGTTAGGGAGTTGAGATTAGGATTAGGTGTAGGTTTAGGTTTAGGGATTTGAGAATACATTTAGGTTTTAGGTTTAAGTTTAGGTCTAGGTTTTAGTTTATATAGGTTTAGGTTATAGGTTTAGGTTTTGGTTTTAGGTTTAGGTTAAGGTTATAAGTTTAGGTTATTGGGTTATAAGTTATAGGTTAAGGTTTAGGTTAAGGTTATAGGTTTTGGTTTAGGTTTTAGGTTTAGGTTAAGGTTATAGGTTTAGGTTAGGTTTAGGTTTAGGTTATAGGTTATAGGTTATAGCTTTAGGAAATTGAAAATAGGTTAAGGTTTAGGTTTAGAAAATTGGGTTCGGGTTCGGGATTGGGTTTAGGTTTAGGTTTGGGTTTTCAAGTTTAGGTTTAGGTTTAGGTTAGGGAGTTGAGATTATGATTAGGTGTAGATTAGGTGTAGGTTTAGGTTTAGGGATTTGAGAATACATTTAGGTTTTAGGTTTAGGTTTAGGTTTAAGTTTTAGTTTATAGGTTTAGGTTATAGGTTTAGGTTTTGGTTTTAAGTTTAGGTTATTGGGTTATAGGTTATAGGTTAAGGTTATAGGTTTAGGTTTAGGTTATAAGTTTAGATTAGGTTTAAGTTTAGGTTTAGATTATAGGTTATAGGTTTAGGGAATTGAGAATAGGTTAAGGTTTAGGTTTATGAAATTGGGTTCGGGTTTAGGTTTAGGTTTGGGTTTTGAAGTTTATGTTTAGGTTAAGGAGTTGAGATTAGGATTAGGTGTAGGTTTAGGTTTAGGGATTTGAGAATACATTTAGGTTTTAGGTTTAGGTTTAGATTTTAGTTTATAGGGATTTGAGAATACATTTAAGATTTGAGAAATGTTTCGTCATAAAAGTTTTTCGCTTATTTTTTACCGACGAAAATGTTCGTCAGTAAAAGTTTTGTAATTATTTTTACCTACGGAAATTTTTGTCGGTAAAAGTTTTTGTCGTATTTTTTACAGACGACAATTTTTGTTGGTAAAAGTTTTGGAATTATTTTTACATACGAACATTTTCGTCGGTAAAAGTTTTTTACTTGTTTTTTACCGACGAAAATTTTCATCGGTAAAAGTCTTACCTTTTCCGACGATTCCAATTTTTCGTCGGTAAAAGTATTTTCCGGCAATCTTTTACCGACGAAAATTTTCGTCGATAAAACTCTTTACCTACCAAAAAAAGGCTTTTAGCGACGAAAATTTTCATTAGTAAAACTCTTTACCTACTAAAAAAAGGCTTTTAGCGACAAAAATTTTCAACGGTAAAAGTGGGTTTTCTTGTCCATAGGCCACCTTACTGGAAGGGCCGGATATTATATACATTATAGTTTGGAAGTTTTCTGTTGGGTGGACCGTAAATTATGGTTTTGATATATTGGACTTGCATAAGATTTGAACTTTTTATAAGACTTGCGATTATTTATTTATTTATTTTAAATCTTCCCTACAAAAGAATGAGCCCATTTCAGCCAATTTTATTTGTTTTATTTATTATTATTATTATTATTTAATCTTCCTTACAAAAGAATGAGCCCATTTCGGTCATTTCCGACAGTTCCAAAAAAGAAGAAGAAGAAGGAAGACGAAGAAAGAAGAAAAAGGATGGTTGTAAAAATGGGAGTTATTTGATACTCCATCTATGCAAGTACTTGGTACACAAGCGCTCATAAATTATACACATGGCATAAATTAACTCAAATTAATCTGAGCAAATTGTGATCTCCGTTGTTGCTGGGTCAAAGTCTCAGAATCATATATAATTAGCCTAACAACCGCAGCCTTCGATTCATGGACACTTGTTCGTTGAAGTAGGACCGTTGGATATTTTTCAGTTCTAACCGTCCAATAACGGTCCATATGGGAAAATCAACACTACACTTTTTGGTAACTGGGAATGGACAATTTAATCTGAATTACTTTACATTTCAAGCATGCAATTATTCCTCAGTTGGCGTATCATCCACCCCACTCTGGAAGAGTATCAAAGTTTTCTCTACAAAAATGTAGTTGGAGCCGTCAGCTTGCTAATTAACTCCCTTGTGGCCCACCCGAGGAGTGAAACCATGATCTTTTCACACGTGTTGGAACAATTGCTCGCGTGCGAACAGACAAGGCTTTACAGCCGCCTGTTCTAGACCTCGTCTTTACAGAACAAAATGCCTCACAATACAGAAAAGAATGACATCTGATGGCAATATTGCATAAATTGCTAAATTCAATAAAATTACATATAAACATATTTCAGAAAAAGAAAAGAAAAAAGAAACGCAAGCTTGTGAAATGAACACGTCCGTCGGAAATCACCCAAAGGACGCAGAGATGCGCAGTACCCTACTCGCCTCCTCTCATCGCCTTATGATTAACTTGCTACCTCCAAGAAAGGGGGTGTGCGCACTGTCATCTAGGCGTATTTATTGGGCGTTCCGTCTGTTGTAATATTTCCACACGCTTAAAGCTTTCAGAGAGCATTATTTATTTATGCTTCTTGTTACAACAGGTAGATGGTTGAAAGACAGGAGAAGAGCTAAGGTTAACTAAAACCCACGGCGCATTTTAGAAATGCGAAAGAGAACGCCCATCGATACACGTGTCATCATCTCCGTAAGCCGAGCACATCGATTCCCAATCCCCGAACTCGGGCAGGAAATCCTCCGAGAAAATCTCGCCGCTGTCCGAAAACCCCGACGAAATCACCCTCTCGCCGTACGCCAACGCCGGCAATTCGATCTCTCCCCAGAAATCCTCGTCAACTCCCAGTGATTTATCGGCGTCGGCCTTCCCCGGATGGCCAGCAGCACCGCAGGCTGCTGCGGCTGCCGCGGCCGCGGCCTGGATATCTCTGGCCATGCACGAGGACGGCCGTGGAAGCATCTCGGCTTCGTCTGGGAAATTCAGCTGGGCTTTCCGGCCTTTGAGACAGTAGGCTGCCACGTCGTACGCCCGCGCCGCCATCTCGGGAGTCGTGAACGATCCTAGCCATATTCGCGTCTTCTTACGCGGCTCCCGGATTTCAGACACCCATTTCCCCCACCTACGTTTTCTGACGCCTCTGTAGATCGGATGCCGCGTCCCGCCGCCTCGTGTGTCAGCTTCCCTTTGAGTTTCATCCACTGTTTCCAGCGAAGTCGTCAGCTCCGTCGTTAAGTTAGAGTACGGTTGGATATCCTCCTGCTGCTGCTGCTGCTCCTCCATGGGAGGAACAGTTGGGAGCGCTGTCGGGGTCAATATATACACTTAGTGTTGGAAGAAATCACGGAAATGCCCCTGGTGCTAAATGAGGTAGATTTTTCGCCCCTGGAAGAGGATTTTCCAGAAATTTGAGAGGGGTGAAGTGGGATTGGAAATGTTGCCCGGTGAATTGACTAAAACACCCTCGCATTTGAAGTCGTTTTCGAACGTTGTAGGGGGTTTTCCGGTCGAGTTCGGAATTCAGACGATAGCGTCCGGCTCACGTGTCGCTGCGAGATCGTAGAGAGCGATACTTTGGTGAAGTGTTGTTTTGTTTTGATGGGATCTCTCTCATTTATATTTTTCGCGTGGATGGGAGGAAGTTTTATACACTTCTAAACAGATCTAGACCATTGGTCTACTGGGTCCCACCCAATATAGAATATTTTTTAAACTTTTTCTTCAATAGCACAATCTTAAACTTTACTGTGGGGCTCAGCTGGACCAGGTAGTGGGTGCATCACATCCAAACCCATCTAGCCCATCCATCGGAGGCATGTGCATCACATCCAACCCATCCATTGGTGGCGTCTCCTAAAGTTACATCAGTCTGATCACCAGCTCGAAACAAATCTATGATCGGCCACAGCACATGGAACAAGGTGCGAGGGGAGGCCTGCCCTTATTCTCAGTAGGCCGCTTGAGTTGCAGAAGAGTCTGATTTTTGTGCAGACCAGGGATAGATGAAGGGTCTGAATAGCATGGAGTTGTATGCACAATAACGCAGGTCCCTACGGAAATCAAGGGTGAGTGGCCCATCTGAGTTTCTATTTCGACTGATTTTTGAGTTATGGTGGTAACATGATGCGAAATATCTGATGGACGGGTCGGATGCTATGAATACAACGTTCGGACCCTACTTCTCCCAGGTCCTTACGGTGGTACTGGTACCACCGGAGCACACCCTGGAGATAAACGGTACTGAGAGGAATGACTAATGGGAACTGCTGTTGAAATAACCCGAGAAAAAAAAAAAAAGCATTTATATGGATTGTACTCTCGTGAGCACTTATAAGATATAGTGCTCCTAGTTGTATTGGGTAAATTGGAACATCAAATAGTTTGATCTAAACTGTCCATTAGTATGATGTCTGCTCATGACAGGTGGGCCTAATGAAGTGCTGAACCTGATGAACAGTCTAGATCAATCGATTGGACTGTTTAACTCTCCTGATGCAATCATGAGCACTATAACTTATAGTAAACATTTAGTGTATACATTAAAACTGAAAATTTCGAGGACCTCCCCTTTTGACGGTTGTAAAAAAGGGCTAGATTGCGAAACCGTGCATCATACTTCTCAGAAATTTAGAACATATAGGTAGGGATGACGGGTTCCGTATCATAAAATTCTAAAGTTTAAGGAATAGAAGGATATTAAAGAGAGATTCCATTGCCGCGCCAATATCTTCTAGAATTGGGTATCCGTACACTTGTACTGTACGCGATCGTTGGGGGCAGATTAGGTGTTACCCGGACTGTGGGGCCTACCTTGATGTATTTTTTGTATATCCATGCCGTCCATAAATTTTTTTCATATCATTTTAAGGGCATGGTCGTAAAAATAAGCAGATATACATCTTAAGTCAGCCGCACCTCAGGGATTGAATACCCACCTTTAAAAAGTTATTAGCGACTACAGAAGTTTCGGATCAAGCTGGTATAAGGTTTTTCCCTTCATCCTCCTGTTTATGTGAGGAGCGGATTAGGTGAGACCCTGACTCCGCCCAAAACGGTGCCCCCCTTATCGTGGGGCCCACCTTGATGCATGTTTTCTACATCCACGCCATCCATATGTTTTTCCATTTCATTTCAGGGCATTATCCTAAAAATGAAGCAGATCCAGTTATCAGTTGGACCATACCATGAGAAGTAATGTCGATTGACCATATTTCCCTTCATGTACATATGTAACCTTAACAATAGATTAGATTGCAAATAAACACAAGGGAATATAGTCCCTGATAATTGAATCTGTTTTATTATTCAGGTAATGCTCCAAAATGACCAGTAAAAAAAATGAATGGGCTGTATATAGAATACATATATATCAAGGTGGGCCCTATGGGAAGGGCCGCAGAGCCCGGGGTTTCACTTAATCTGCCGGTCTCTTTAACTTTATTAGCAAGTTGGACGGCAAATAAATATTACTGTGGTTATTGGAAAGTTTTTAATGGTGGGCATTAAATGACCACTATTTCATGTGGTGTGGTCTACTGAAGATTTGGATTTACTTCATTTTAAGAACCATGCCCTTAAATGATCTTAAAAGCTGATGTGAAGCATGGATATACATGTACATCAAGGTGGGCCCAAGGAAAACACTCCCTAATATGTCACTCGGGTGACACCTAATCCCTCCCCACCAAAATCGAGAAGGGATTAGGTGGGTGGGACCCTGGCTGTGGGGCTCACAGTGATGTACGTGCCTTAAATTCACACCGTTCAACCATTTTAAAATCTCTTTTCAGTGCATGATGCCAAAATTGAAGCTGACTCAAATCATAGGTGAACCACACCATAGGAAATGGTTGTGATTGAATCCTCACCATTAAATACTTCATGGATTTCTCTAGAATGCTTATTTGCCATCCAACCAATTGATAAGGTCACAAACACCTAGATGAAGAGACCACACATATATTATCTTAATTCACCATTAATTGTTTCCTTTACTACAGTACATGCATCTTAGATTTGCAGCTGTTCCTTTTTAAGGTTATGCCTTCAAATAAGCGTTCGAAATGGTTGGACGATAGTAAAAGGAAACAAGGTGGATCATCTTATTCTATATTAAGTTTGGTAGAGTTGGAACTCATCTGATGTCATATTTCAACGATCTAAACCGTTTATACGTTGGAACTCATCTTAAACTCTTAGAGTAGAATATTTCAAACCATTTATCATCTGGCTTCTTTTGTTTTGTTTTTTTTTTTTTTTTTTAATACGGATGGTCAACATAACTCTTGGTAATCAAATAGTTGAAATATTTGAATATGCGACTTTTTGTTGTTATTCCCATTATATAAATGGCTTGTTTCAATGAAAAGGACCTGATCCAACGGCTAGATCCCAACGTAACCTAAAGATTTGATAATTGGAAATGCACCTAAACATGCGCCAACGTTAAACACGTGTGCACGATCTAGGCTTTCCATCAGAATGGAAGGAAAGCTTAAATCTTCAGCCTAAATAATCGAGCACTTCCACTCCCCTAGTGGGGCACGATGTTCAAATTAATTTGATGTTTCAAAGAACATTTTTCCTACCGTCCATTTTTTCTTTATATTCTGTGGTCCACCTATGAAGTGAAATGGCGTACTTTTTAAGAAAGAAGATCTAAATTATTTACCCCACCTAATTGAAGGATGAGATCTCACAGAAATCTTTAATACTTGCTGCCTGCGTATTGATGGACAGGCTCCCGCACGCGTGTGGAATTATCAAACTCTTTAGTTTACTTGATAAGCGTTGAACATGGCATATGGCGTTGTCATGTAAGGAATGGCTTGTCATTTCAACCAACTAAAATTTGCAAGGTGTAACTCGGGAGCGTGCGCGGCATCGGTGGACCCCCGCATCTACTAGAGTGGGTGGGATCCCTGACGGTGACAGTGGCACCGATTTTGATATACGTTACTTATATCCACACCTTACACCCGTTTTGAAAAGTTATTTTAGGGTATCATCCCAAAAATGAAGTAGATCCAAATCTAAGTTGTACCATAATACAGGAAATAGTGGTAGTCTACGGTTAAAAACTTTTCTTCGGCTAGAAAAGTTTAGGATCAAGCTGATATTTGTGTGGTATCTTCATCCAGTTATTAGTTACCTTATCAAAAGGTTGGATGGAAAATAAACATTCCGGTGGTCCTATGAAGTTTTTAACGATGCGTATTCAATCAGGACTGTTTCCTTTGATAGGGTCCACTGAAGATTTGAATCTGCTTCATTTTAAGGATATGTCGGAAAATGATCTGCAAAAATGGATGGACGGTGTGGATGTAAGGAAAATACATAAAATCATGTGCCAAAAATTGAGGTATATCAAAATCTACAGTGAACCAGTTGAGGTCTTGGTATCGATTCCCTAGTGGGGTGGCTAACGCTGAAGTGTGAACTGACAGTGGGTGTACTAAAAAGTTAACCTAAAAAAATAATAATAAATAAATAAATCTACGGAGAACCACACCATGTAAAAACAGTGGTGATAGAAAGGCCACCATTAAAAACTTCCTATGGCCCACTGTAATGTTTATTTTACATCCATTCTATTGATCAAGTCACAAAGACCTGAACGGAGTGAAAACAGAAATAACAGAAATATCAGCTTTCATCTGATACTTTTGTGGTACTACAATAAATTTTTAATGGTGAACATTCAATAACCACTATTTCATGTGGCATGGTTCACCTAAGATTTTGATCTACCCTTTTTTTAGCCCGTGTCTTAAAATGAGCAAATTAGATAGATAGTGTGCAATTAGATAGAAAGTATGGATGAAACACATACGTTAGGGTTAGTTGTATAGAGCGCCATCTAATAGCGAGAGTTCCTACTGACACTGTCAGTAGCCAATCTAACTCGGGCGCACGCCTACATGTCCGCAGGCGGATGCAATTGTCGCAACTCGCAACATGGGTATAGGATTAGCTGTTACCTTACCCTAACCGGGTGGGGCCACCATGATGTATTCGCTGTATATCCATCTGGTTCATCTATTTTCCGTCTCATTTTAGGATGCAATCCCAGACCTTAAGAAGAAACAAATCTAAGGTGGCTCACACCACTCAAAACAGTGACGAATGATTGTTGAAATCTTTTTATGGACCACCAAGGTTTTGGATTAAGCTGATCACTGTATTTTCCCTTTATTCGTGTCTTCTTGATATTACTAACCGTTGATGTGCCCTTTGGAATTTTTAATGGTAAGCACTCAATCACTACTTGTGGTATGGCTCACCCGACATCTATATCTGCTTAAATATTTAGACCACTTCCTAAAATGTCATTGATATACGACATATCATCAAGGTGAGCGGTAATAACTAATCCGCTACCCAATCTGTTATGCCTGTGAGATGTGAGCTTTCCATCAGGACTATTTAGATATTCAAGTAAATTTTAGAACATCTCACGCCACAACAGCACAGTAACATGCCTAATGATGAGTAGAAAGTAATTTCAACTGTTTATTAATTTTACACGTTGTAGCCCACTTGGAGAGTGAAATTCTCCAAGTTTTTAAGAAGATCTAAGAATTATTTTCTATGAAAGAGTAAATCTAACTCACTTATTTTACATTTGCACGCACATTTGATTAATGTTGACGCGTACCAGGATGTTTGGATTTTAAATTTAGAATTTTGATCAAAGTAGCCTTTTGGTATAGCCAAACACTTTAAAAATCACCTTTTAAAAAAGCCCTATCTGACCTTTGAGACCTTTTTCAATAATTTTGGGATGAAAATATCTTTGCTTTGATCCTAGTGCCCGTATAAATCTTATTCTTCTTCCTTTATTGTTTTTTTAGAACTCTTGTTCTTACTTTTTAAGTATGCCTTTCGAAGACCTACCACCACCCCAACTGCATGTTTCATCGTACAGTCATTGTCATCAACTTCTCCAACATATGGGTATCACTAGCAACTTTTACGGCCCTAAAAATAAATATTGTTTTTGCTTCGACGACTATATTTCTTAGAGATGGAAGCGACAAATAGGTGGAATATATTTTAAAGGATTTTTTTTTTTTTTTTTTTTTTGCATAATAGGATTTTATTAAAAATGGAAGCCAATTTTAATTGTGGATAAAGAGAGATAGAGATGATAATTATTGTCGTGGGTAGAAGTGATTGTCGGAAGGGATTTAATTCAAAGACAAATAGTTATAGTTGTCATGTGAAACACAATGAAAGAAAAAGAATTTAGATTTTGTAATGTATTTCTTTGGAAGATAATAAACACATATCAATTGTTAAGGTTATAAGTTGCCATGTGTTAAGGGCATGGGTTATGGTTGTCATGTTTTAAGAGTTGAGGTTGACATGTATTAAGGATCTGGATCATGGTTGTCATATCTTAAGGGTCGAGGTTGTTAAGGTCTAGTTCGTGGTTATCATGTGTTAAGAGTAAAGGTTATCATGTTCTAACGGTTGAGATTGTCATGTATTAAGGGTATGGGTCATGGTTGTCACATGTTAAGGGTTGAGGTTATCACATGTTAAGGGTTGTTGTGGCCTAGTGTGGTATATATGTCGAATCCACTTAAGTCATTAGATTTAGAATTCAATTCAACATTATGAGACAAAGAATGAGTTACATCCAAAAATCCTATGGCCCACAAGAAGTTTTCAATAGTAGATTGATCAACCTCACTACTTTCTATGATGGCCTCATTTTTTGGCTCATGCCCTAGAATAATCTTTTAAAATTGATGGACAATGTGGATGAAATACATATATCACAGTGGGTCCCACAAGACCATCCCTATCTATCTAGGTTTTGCAACCCAATCATCATCCGTCCCATCATGTTAACACGGATTTTTAGTAATAGCTTTTTGCAAAGTTTCTCACGGGAAGCTATGTTGGGCACACAATGATGTTTGTGGGAAATCCACTCCATCCATCCTTTTTGGAAGATCATGTTAATATATGAGACCCAAACTTAAATAGATCTGAAACTAAAGTAGGTCATAGAACTAGACACGTTGGAAATGGGTTGCCTACCATTCAAACCTTTTTAGGTTTCACTATGATTTTTATATGCAATCGAAACCGTTCATAAAGTGGCCCAAATGCTTATAAGTTCCTTATGACGGAGATAAATTGAAAGAATAAAACTATTAGCCTGATCAAAAGCTTTCGCGGCCTCATCAATGTTTCAACCGTGGGAGTACGATCTCCACTATTTTCTATTATGTAGCCCACTTGAGTTTTAGATCTACCTCATTTTTGGGTTCATGTCATAAAATGATTTGGCAAAATACGTTAACAGGGTAAATTTCTCTCAAATACCATAGTGACCCCACAATGTTTACCCCTCCTCTAAATCCCTCCCGCCATGCAAAGCATAGTAGGAACAATTTTGTCTAAAATAATTTTTAAAAACTATCAACATGCAATTGTATGAAATTTTTTAAAAGTTCATATTTTTGGGTGTTTAGCTATACCACAAGGCTAATTTGATAAAAAATTTATTTAAATTTCTACAATTGACATCCATTGTTTTCTGAACCATCCTAGGTATACAGCTGGGATGATTTCAATTTATGGCATGCAAATATAGCACCAAGAAGACCCTGTGGTCACGATCAAACTAAAAATGGCAGTCGATATAATCTTCTTCAATATGGAGATTTTTGAATCATGTCCATCCATCGTGGAACCTGACCGGCCAATAATCTAGATCATATATCATAGAGACATAGTCCTACTCAAAAAAACAGAAGGAATTCATGTCTTAGGAAATGAGAAGTACATCACTAGTCATCGTTCAACTTGAAGAGGCTCATGATGGGTGGCCGGGATCTCATCTAGGAAATTATTGGGCATGGCCACCATGGTTTGGATCACAATAACTGACCGATCCAGTTGTTCTGCAGGACGCGGACTCGCTACCGAAGTGACGTCACTAGGTTCCGTGGGTCCCACCATGATGTATGTGTTGTATCCATACCGTCCATCCATTTGGAGAGTTTATTTTATGGCATGAACCAAAGAATGAGGCAGATCCAAATCTGTGGTGGACCGACCACTGAAAAACGTGAAAAGAGCACAGTTGAAACCTTCATAAGGTCCACCGTAATGTTTATTTGAGATCCAGCCTTTCATAAGTTAACACAAACATTAAAAAAGGAAAAACACAAATATCAGCTTGATCGAAAACTTTTATAGCCCTTAGAAGTTTTTAATAGGGGACGTCAGTCTCTAATTGGTTAACTGTGATTTTTTCTGGACCACACCACGTATATATGACTCTTGCATTTAATACAAATGACTGACTTGTGTATTTAATGCAACACAAGATTATTATGGTGTGGTCTACTTGGGCGTTGTATCTGCCTATTTTTGTGCACACAACAAAACTGCTCGCACACAAAACTGCTCGTTCGGGGCTAGAGACCGGCGGGGGTAGGACGCATCCCCATCAAATGGGTTTCTATTCAGTCGATTCACCACTGAGTTACTTGGTTAAAAGGGCAAAAAGTAGAGCAATGCTCACATCCAACCACTTGGAGGGAAAGTTACAGACCACCTCATGGATAACTGACAACAAATCATGTACCCGCAACATCCAACCCATCCAATAGGTTGTACTTTGTTTAACTTCGCATCCACTCATCAAGCTGACTGCGCTTGTACTTTGTTTTTAACCAGAAATTATACATTATTTTCTATGGTGTGGCCCACCTGATGAGCTGAAATTTATATAAGGTGATCCTTATGGTGGCTCCAACTTATTGGACGGGTTGGATGTTGCACGCACATGACATGTTGAAAGTTACCGGCTCGATGGACAATAGTCTTTAGTCGACTGGACATCAAATGGATATATGTTTTTTAGAACATGGAACTTAGACACCTCCATCTTGGAGTGACTAACTTTAATGCTCTACACAAACAGACGTGACCTACATGTGCAGTTCATCCCTCTTACTTGTCTTGTCTTGAAAATTTAGGCAATCCGGTCATAAAGTGTGTGAATGGTACATATACATTGAATGTTAGTTGTTTGGGTATAGAGTACATACGTACTATTATATATGACCATATATATGATCGATAGTTACAACGAAGATAGATTCATGTATATTTGTTAGGATCACCACAAATTTCTTACCTTTGCTGTGTATTCTTGTCCTTCTAATAATAAATGGAATATACAATTGAACAATTAATTTAGTTAGTAAAATAACATGGTATCAAAGTCATATAAGCCATACTATTGACGTGTATTGTCTTCATCAAGGTCCTCGAACTACGCATAATTTAACATGAAATTCGCTTGATTTTCTCTGGAGATGAATGTGATTGATTTCAAAGTTTGGACCATCGTCAAGTGTTTAAAGACTGATCGACACGTTTGAAGTTTTTAATTGGTTAACCGTGATTTTTCAACCATTAATTTTTACTTTTAACCATTGATTTGTTTTAAGTCATGTTTGATGGACATCCAATGGCTAAGATCTTATTTGATCCATAATTTGGGTGATATGGGAATTGGCGCCCATTGACGGTGATCATGGATGGTAGAGGTATTTGGATGATTGGCGTTCATGGATTAAAAAGTAAAGAAACATCCTTCACTGCAAGTTTATAAATGTTCATAAGGTAGCATAGTACAATATGGTGTACTTCTCTTAAAATCCTAGCCCCTCTTATAAGATCATATTTGAGAGAGAGAGAGAGAGAGAGAGAGAGAGAGTTTGGATGTTCACAACTCCCCTTATGGGACATTAGGTTTAAAGTAAAGAGAGAGTGGGCCACACTCACATGGCCTCAGGTCTATATGATCTACCATATAAACGGCTCTGGTCTAATTTTCCTCTTACCAAGATACATATAAAAGCTCTTATTTCTCCTCATCTGTGATAGATCTAAGAGATACTTACTATATTAGGATATTGACAACAGCAACGATTAATAAATCTATTTCAAATATAATTAGAATTTTTTTTCAAAAAATATACGTAAATCTAGACAAAGATTTTATTAAAAATTTCAAAACATTTAAATTTTGGTACCTTTTAAAATAAAATCCATCAACTACTATAACTAAGTTTGCCTATCGTGACTAAATCTATTTTGCATTCTTTTTCTTAAGCATACATTCATTTTCATAGCATTAAGTCTTTTTATAGTATTTACAAGACCCCCTTTTTTTTTTGGAATTATCTATTCTTTTTCTTTTTGAGCTGCCTTACTCCTTAAAGTGATGTTCAAGCTTTTTAGAATTGTAACAATTTCCTTTCTTTTTGACCTTTTGTGCTTGACTTATTTTAACTAGATTAGCCTTTGATACTGATCCATTTGCATTCTCTATTTGATCTTTGTTTCTATTAGCCTTATCTATTCTTTTATATACAATTATATTTTTCGAAGAGATCATTATTCTTATGTTTCATCTGATTTTGTTTTTTTTTTTTTATTTTTAAGAAGGATGTAGCTTTTTAATCAGAGTATGATGACAAAAATACCTTGTCCATTTTGATAATAATAAATATGGTTTGTAACCAATTTATCGTATATCATTACAAAGTGAAGAAAATTCACAATAACATGTTTCTTAGATCATGCATGTATCTTCTACGACATTTCTTTTCTAGTACATCCCAAATGTCGCGCAAATCCATAAGAAACATAAATATTGTACAAGTCATTAGATATGATATTCAGTATGTAATGTTTCCAATTATTAGCATCTCTAAGTTCATTTTTGTTGGCTGAATCAATTATAAATGAATTAGAAAGAATGTAAATGACTTTTAATGTTTCCAACGCAAAACATTTTCTGTTTTCATCTTTTGAAATTTTGTCTAGCAAACGATTTGATTTTGGATAGTTCAATCATAGGATTGACTATGATAGTAGTCATGGTTTACAGTTTTTTTACAATTGAAAAGTGGTTGCAACAAGATTTTCAACAAGTTCTGAGATGTAGCTTGAATACTAGTTACAAGAAAGGTTTAAAGGAAAAGCATTTTCTATTTTCGAACGGATAACGAATAAGTGACTCTATTGTTTCCAAAAATAAAATATGGTTTCAAGATTCTTGGAAATAGTATTGAAAACAATTGATAAATTTCAAAATAAATAAATAAATAAATAAAAATTAAAAATAAAATAAAAATGACATAGAGTTGAGCCGAGGCATGACTGAATCACTTAACTTGAGTCCCAAGTGTGTTATTAACCTGATCCTGGCAACGAACTCAGTTACAAAGCAACAAAGAATCGAAGATTTGCCTTTGAAGAAGTAGAGAGAGAAATCTGAATTTTTAAATTAGTAGGACCATATTAAAATAGGTCTTTAATGACGCAGGGGAGGACGTGAGGTCGAGCACCGTCTTCCTCAAGAGGATAACTATTCCGAATCCACGAAACTTCTCTGGACTCCTCATAGAGACTTCTCGAATCCACAAGGAAAGAAAGCAAAAAAATAAGAATAAATTCTAATAAATTCGAAATTGATTAATGAATGTATAAAAATGAGTTCACAACCCTTTAAATAGGGGTACCAAGCAATGGGAAAGAAATCAGAATTAAACTACAACTAAAACTCCTAGAAATCGCGACTTACTATAAATAGTTAACTTACTATTTATAGACGGTCGTGATGTCTACTAGTGCGCAAGGTTTTCGGCTAAAAATAGTAAGTGTCCTATTTGGCTTCACCAAACCGTTCTCCTAATTATTCTAAGCTCTTTTCACGTTGGGCGCAACTCTTAAAGCCCGACGGATGAAGAGTTATAATCAAACTAAAACTTACTATTTATAGTAAAAACGAAATTAAAACAGGAAAACAATCGTCGATCCAGGGATTTTTTGCAATTCCGATCGTCGTAACCTTGGATAGCTGGATTGGTTGGCTAAAGTAGCTCGTTCTACCCCAAAATCATATATTTTACGTCAGATAACTCATTCCTGATTGTGAGATACGCCTGATCTAAGGTCCAACGGTCCGGATCACTTCTGTCGTCGACCGGGCCTTTTCTGATCCATCTTGGCCATGAAACTGTCTGCGACCCGCTCTACATCATTTAAGGTAAGTGTACTCTCAATCCACACCCAGACCTTACCTGACCAGGCATGCACGCGCACATCCACAGAAGAGAAATTAAAACTGGAGATGAAAAGATCGTGAACACAGCTGAAGATGAAATTATTTTATTTCTTGATCTCTTTTTTTTCTGAACTACATTCTCTGAGGAATACGTCCTCTATTTAAATACCAAAAGACTAGAATAACAAAGTTACATTCAAAAACTGGAATAGCAAAATTACATTGATTATCGTATAACTGATAGCATAAAATTTGGAGTGATTTGTAGCATAAAATCTGGAGTGATTTGTCTTTGAGATATGCAGTGTCAACATTCCAAGATATGATCCAAGATGTGCTCAATCAATTTGTTGAGATTTCCTTAATTAGTCAAGCTACCATTTTGGATTGAAGTTGTTGCCGTTGATACCCCTTCATCCTTCAACGTCT